>JAVBJF010000067.1:0-1313318 GCA_033439095.1 Pseudococcus viburni | reverse complement strand
AGGCTCAATAAACGAATATTTTGGCAATCAATAACTGAAATAACTCAGATAAAAATTCTATTTCCCTCAGAAGTGATCCTAGTACCCATGAAACACAGTCAAAAGGGCAATGAATGCACCATTTTAGGAACTACAAGGGGCCACTTCTTTCATTTCAGATGTTTGGTGAGGTGGACCATTCTATCCCTTAAGTAACACCTCAACAATTCTTGAGTAACTTTTATAGCATTTCCATCTTTTACTATGATCCATGTGAGTCTGGACGTAGAAAACACCTTTAAGGTGTAAAAAATTAATTTTTGAGAATTTGGATGGTATTTTTGAATTTCTAGCGAAATATCCTATTTTCATAGGTCACATGTCAATTCTTTGAAAATACTCAAAAATTTACCCAATTTGGGGCTCAAAATGGGTTAAAATTGCTCAAATTCAATTTTTTATCAATATTTCGTTCTGCTTGTATTTTGATTGGTCGCAAACCAAGTTTCAGATTTTTTTTCATAACTTATTTTTTAATGAAGGGAGGAGGAAATCGCGCGTTTTCAAAACTTTGAAATTCCACCGCGGCCTATTGTGCCAACAGTTTTCCTTAAACTTTATCTCATTGAATGTGGAATGAATCCAAGAATACATTGGGTTTGATTTTTTTGTGCAGCATATCGCATAACGCCCACAGAAGCATTATTGTGCCAAAAATGATCGAATTTGGAAAAAATCGCAATTGGGGGCCCAGAAACCCATTGTGCTTGTAACTCAAGGGATGTGACATATATTTGGAGTCCAGGGGAGTGTCTGCTACCAGAATGTAAAAAATTTTTTGTCCAAAATCAAATTTAAAAATTGGTAAAAAGGGGGGGTTTTCAGGCCTCAGTTCCCTATTGTAACAAGGCAAAAATCCAAACTGCGATTTTTTGGGATTGTGGGATCCATATCTACAATAAACCAACTGAATTTTTTGACCAGCGAAAATGCACACTAATTTCGATTTCTGGAGCACTTTTTGCCTCTTGGACTGTTTACTATCAAGCCTTTCCTCAGAAACAAAACCACTCATGTTTGGTATCAACTTGTTCGGAAAACGTGCTGAAAAATTGAGATTTTCTTTGAAGTTTTCTGTAATGAGTTCACTGTTCAACAGGCTGATATTCCACCAGTTTTATAAGTATTTTTTCCGTGCTGAAAATTTCCAAAAAAAATTTCCAATCGATTTTAGAGGGTAAAAATAGAGTATCTAATTTTCAGGTTTTTACCTTAATGCCTACTCTGTGAGAAAATTTTTCATTTTTTTCAAGAATTTTTTGACTAAAAAATAGCATAGAATTGTCCCGACAGATACGAATTTTGGAAAATTGTGCTTTAATCGATCAATTAGGTCACCAAATTTAGGTAATCTGAGATTTTAGGTGCTAAGGTTCATTAAGAACATTTTTATGGATTTTTTAAAGGGCTGGAAAATTCCAAAATTTTCCATAGGATCTAAAACCCAATCGATTCGAGAGGTCGAAAATAGGGTATATACCAAATTTCAGCTTTTTTTCGTTGATTAAATCAAATTCTCATACTTTGCAGGGTGATGAGGTACTTTTTGAATTTCAAAAATTCGCCAAAATTCGAGAAAAGAACTTCAGCATCTGAAATTTTGGATATGGGACTCTTTTATGATGTACTTCGAATTACTTTTTTTTTCGACTCAAAATTTCACCATCGGTTGAGATACCTCCCTCGTAAACAAGAAAATTCGCCCCATTCAGCAGCTTCCACACCTCGGTATATTTTTTATTCAAGACTTCGCAACGAGTCGCTGGAAATCCGACGAAGTCGTTACACAGCTTCCAGCAATATTCTCGGACTCGACACCACGCGACAAACATTTACATCTCAAATACCAAATCCCATTTCCCGCATTCCTTTCTTATTCATCGCCCGTGCATTTCTCCAAAGCATACACGAGTATCAATCAAAACCGTCATACACCCTTGGTACATACGATACCTGTTACCTCGAATATCTGCATACGTATTTATAATACAAACTCGGTTGATTATTACAATTTGCCTACCCCTACTCGTTCACCTGCCTTATTCGAGGTGTTCTGAGCGAACACGACATAACCAAATGACTCGATTATCACCTTTTGATGAGATTTAGGGTTATACACACACGCACTTACACGTGATGATGATACGGTCCAGTCGTGGCTTTTCTCATTACACGACCCGACAACCGACACCTCAGCTTTCATGTAATTGATGTATACTTAAATACACAGGACGATGAAGTCTCGTACGTAGGATATGTGCATATTCACAACCGTGTAATGAAACCATAGCTACCTTCTGGTATTTTCTCGTATACCCTACTCATTGGCCGGTAATTATTATTAACGATGTTGACCCGATCGACAGAATATGGTTTGCTTTCAGGTCGTAATTTTTCTCAATGCACCTTTCCATAAAATTAACTCGGATCTATTCTACGTTCATAAAAGGCAAACATAGGTAACTACCTTTAAACTCATGTGTGATTTTGATAGACCCCTTATCACTTTTTCTACTGAAAAACTGAGACAGATGTAAGCACATTCGTGGTCCAAAAGAATTCATCAATTATGTTATAGTGGTACCCTCTTGGGTCCAGAGGCAGTATATTTCATTTCCTATATTGACGAAAATGTCAACTTTTTCAAAGATGACCAACTCTCCTCGGAGAATTTATAACGCCGAAAGCCAGATTACGCATAGGCTGAGTACTTTCGTCCTTCTCATTCCCCCTTGTTTCGCTTCAGCTTTGATATACAGCAAATATATCGATGATGTCGTGAGCTGGAGACTGGATAAAAATACGTCCAGACGTTTCTGCGAGAGGTTCAAGTGTGGTTATGAAGAAGAGAAAGCGAGAATGGAGAAGTATGCCAGAAATTTAACGCTTTGGCAATCTTTTTTCCCCAGAAATACGAGGACACAGATATACGAATCAAGTCACTAAGCATCATTTTCAAAAATGAATTTTTTCTTTATCTCATTTTCAACTAATTTGGATGATATAGATGAAACTTTTTTTCGAATTTATCTTATTAAGTATAAATTCTGCAGCGAAAAATTTTCATTCAGATAACTAACTTCAGATTTTGAAAAAATATAGCATCTGGCATTGTTGAAATTCGAAAAAAGTCTTAGCAGACAGGCTACTATAATATGGAAGTTTTTTTGGTTTAGAATTCATACTGAAATTCAAGCTATTTAATAAAACTTCCATCACGGGACCTCAAAAAGAGAGGTGATGACCTGGAAAGCAGAAATTAGAATAAATGTTAGAGAGAATATTGATATTTATCAGTGGTAAAAATTCCAAACATTTTTTTTCACTCTGAACCGATTTTAGGACATTTTACAAAAATAACTCACCCCCAATTTTTGTGGCGAGAGCCCAAAAATTTCAAAAGGCACCTCAGAGCTCCCTATTAACTTTAAATACACAATTTTGGCCCTCAAGCTCATTTGGTACGAGCTGTAGGCGTGCCAAAGTAATTTTAAAACGAAAAAAAAAAGAAAAATGTTGAGTTTTTTAAAATTTATTTTTCGCTCTAGAAGTGTCCTAAAAGGGTCTCAAAAATTGAAATCATCACAGAGCACATCAGTTGTACCCACCGACCCTACCTTAAAAATGTTGACTCCCTTAACTCAATAAAGAGACCCTCAGAAGAAAAATGTAATGTTTTGGGCCCTCAAAAGGAGTGGGAATGAGCTGAAAAGCTGAATTTTGAATGTTTGAAAAAATACTTATCACCATGGTAAAAAATCCAGAAATTTTATTCACTTTTGGCCCGGTTTTGGAGATTTAGGAAAAACGAACCCAATATCAATTTTGGGACCCAGGAGTTGAAAATCCCAAAAAGCACCTCACTGACCCCATTAGACCCTGCATACGAATTTTGGGCTCCTGAAGTTTTTTTGATTTGGTGGTAGGCACGTCAACGTCAAAAAATGACAGGAAAATTCACATTTTTTTCTGTATCTAAAATTGGGAGAAAATGAGCTTAAAAATTCCGTTATATCAGAGACAATATTGATACTCATCAATGGTAAAAATTTCAGACATTTTTTTTCACTTTGTATAAATTTTATAGCTGCTCCAAAAAAAGGATTAATCACAGTTTTCAAGTTGGGGGTGCCGAAGTTTTGTCGTATAATCTGCCGTTAGGGAACCCCTATTTACCAAGTTTGAGCAAAAAGTAAACTGAATCATAACAAAATAATGAAAAAAAAGGTGAAATGGGTCCAAACATATTTTAGGTCGAAACTAACCGAAAAGTGAAAAAAAGCATCTCTGCTGGCCCTTTCTTGCAAATCAGTTCTTAACGCAATAGCCATAATTTTTTTCAAAAATTCAGCTAAAAGATGTCATCAAAATATTTTTAAAAAAACAAAAATTTCAAAAATTCAATTAAAATTTATCAAGATGGGTATCGCATTGAAAATTAATTGAAATGTAAAAAAAAATTAAATCATAAAAATGTTGGAAAGTGATTGAAAAATTATAAAAAATTACATAGAGACCATTGAAATGATTGAATAAATTGTTGAAAATTGATACCTAAAAATTGTAATTCAAGCTGCAAAGTTGGTCAAGAAGATGAGAAAAACTGTTCGAAACGTTTGTAAAGAGTTGAAAATGTACGAAAATTGCTAAAAATTAAAAATATTAAAACTGTTATTAGTGCTCAAAATCTCACAAAAGACACTTGATTAAAGTTTAAGCTCAAAACCAACCTGTCCCCAACCTTGCTCTGAAAGCGTCAACAGTATCGGAAAAATTGTTCAAAATATTTTCAAATTGATCAAAAATGTCTGAAAAAACATCAAAATTATGATAAAAATGGATTAAAAATTGCGAAAATTTCGTAAGATTGAGAAAAATTGTTCAAGATGCAAAATACACAGAAAACAACCAAAAATGTTTGAAGAATCATTTTTTGCAATATTTGAAGCACTTTTGAAAATTAATGAACAGGTAAATTTCATTATAATTTAAACAATTTTTATTACATTTTACCTGATTATCAGAAAATTTGAACAATTTTTAGAGTATTTTCTGAGTTTTTTTTTTTTTGAAATTTTTCACCAACTGAACATTTTTTGAGATGCTTCATAAGATTTCATCATTTTTTTCAGATTTAAAGCAAGTTTTACCAAATTGAAAATGAATTTTACAAAATTTCAAAAAGGTCAACGATATTTTCAGATGGAATTTCAATAATTTTTTCAACGTATCAATATTTTGGGCGAATTTTCCAACATATTTGACCATTTTACAGAATCGTTCACTGTTTTTAATGTACCACCAGTAACTAAAATGAAAGATACTGATATGGTATTTCATAAAATTTAAATCAACGACGATACTCGAATTTCACTAAATTCTTCAGAACTGCAGCTCGATAAATTTTTCAAGTACTTTTCACGCCTCAGACATCACCCAGTAATTTCAAAATCTAAATAAAATCACACATGTGAGCCTGGATATGGAAATCACCCTCGAGTTGACACTGATTTTGGAATTTTTAGAAGGCGCAGAATCGGGAGGGAACCTCATTTCAAAAACCAATTTTTGACACCTGAGGGTGGTTTTTGTATCCCAGCTCACATATATCAGCCATTGTTTTACATCGTAAGATTCAAAGAACATTCTCCACCTAACTCTATGGCATCGAAACGTCTCAATTCTCGACTCTCGCCACCTCGCAATTCGAACACACGACCGACTCAGCAACTCTCCCCAACCACTCTCTCAAACCCCTGGCAAAAAAATCGAGGCACCTTCGACACAGATCATCGCCCTCGTCCAAAAGCATTATAAGGAAAAAAACGAACCACTTCGAATGGTGAAAAAAATAAGGAAAAGAATCGCGTCATCGAACCCGTCCCCATTCCTACATCGATAAAACGCCTCTCGCTGCTCATTCGACCCTGTTCGAATTCTCGACATCGTTAAAACAATACGCGCAGCGCGATTCGCCCGAAACTCGACTAAATTAATTTCGACGCTTATTACAAAAATATTGAAGCTTTTTTTCCTACTCACTCGAACTAAACGAGGGAAAAAAACACTCGTTCGAGAAAAAAAACCCTCCGCCAGAAGGTAAAAAGTATACAATGATGTAACTATTGCTACACAAAGAGATTCCGCGTATTTTTACCTCTCCTCCCTTCGTCTTTTTCTTTTCTCGCTCTACTTATACCTACGAATTTATATTGTAATTTACCTGACCCCTTATCAGATTCGTAAAAATTTGAAAATTCTTTCCTCGGGAAATATTTTTCCATCGTTTTAGAGAGGAAAAAAACGCTTTCGAAATCTTTTTCTTCGCTTACAGTATCGTTTTTCTCTTCCTTTCGTGGTCCCCTTTCCCCGTCCGAAAAAGTTTCTCTCCTTGTGAATAGGTTATGTATAAAAAAAAAATGTAGAAAAAGAAGACGAACGAGAGGTATCTGTGAAAATATTTCAAATTCTTGCCAACAATACTACGCGTCGAACGAGAGAAAGAGAAAGCCCACGAAAAAAAGTATTTCTTTTATGTTAAACAAAGTAACATTTTGCAACTTTTAAGCGATCTCAGCGACTTTTTTCAGAGCTGTATGTACCTACATTTGTGGAGGAATTCGCACATACGTGGGCTCCAAACCACACTTTAGTCATATAATTCGACTTCTGCGTAAATAAAAATATCGAACTTTGTTTATTTTATAAGAAAACTAGATGGTCCACCAGGAGCTAGTGTTTCAAAAAGGAATATGTTTTCAACTGGTCAAATCAATTTTTTTGAAAGAGTACTCCTGTGGATCTTTTTTTTTCAATACCCCTCCCATTAATTAAAAATTTGATTAAGGAGTTTTTAATATTTTGAAATTTTTTGAAATTACAGGACGGATAATTTTTTTTTAAATATCCCACGCGGATTCAATTATTTTTTTGAATACCCCCTCCCATTGATTAAAAATTCGATCGGTTGATAATTTTTTTTAAATTTTTAAATTACGGACCGAACCGTTTTTTAAATAAAATAACCCAGGTGAATTCAATTCTTTTTTTTTGAACAGGTATTTCCCTCCCATCAATTAAAAGTTTGATAAATTGCATTCAATTTGAACCTCAGGTCGATTTTTTTTTTGGATACCCCTCCCGTTAATCAACAATTAGTTCAGAATTCAAAAAAAAATGTTAATCGCTGAGGTCGAATCAATTTTTTTTTGAATAACCCAGATCGAATCGATTGTTTGAATTCAGCCTCCCATTCGAAGGCGCCCTTCATCAAAAGTACCACTTTTCTACTTTTCAGCTAATTCTTAGTAGCTATTAAGAAAAGTGGCAACACTGATTTCCAAAAAATCGCCAAAAAGCTCTTCAAAGGCCCTACACATTAGAAAAAGTTTCAACTTTATACCATCATAGTTTTCGAGTTATCCACGCTCGAAATTTACCATATCGAACTTCACCTCAAAACTTTGAGTGCTCATGACTGCCCTCCAAAAAAACTTAAGAGAGCTCCGGTTTATACCACTCGTCATCTCTCATCGAGCTCTACCCACATGTGAAAAATAAAAAAAATCGCCGACCCCACTTTCCACTTCGTGAACGAACTGACATGGAATGACCCATTTGATTCAATTTGAACCCCAGGTCGATTTTTTTTTGAATGTCCCCTCTCATTAATTAACAACTCCTTCAATTATCAGTTTTAATTTTTTTTCAACTGCAGAGGTGGAATCAGTTTTTTAAATATAACCTAGGCCGAATCAATTTTTAGAATGCCCCTTCCCCATTAATTGACTTTCCTTTACCTGAAAATTTCAAAAATAAAACTTTTGGAATAGGTACCTAAGCTTTTAGCTTTTTGATTCATACAGCTAGCTTTTGGCTAGTTTTCAGCTTTCTCACGTTCTTAGACAGCACAATGATGAAAATTATCGACCATGGCAGTACTGTTTTCTCAAAATTTCAATTTTTTCAACTCCAATAAATTTTTATTCCCGCTAAACTTTCTTCCTCAAAATTTTTTTCAGCTTTTTCAATTTCTTCAATTTTCATTTACTTAACTAATATTCAAGTATCTCAATTATCAACTGTAAAATCCCATTCTTTGATTTTTAAATTTTTAAAAACTTGACATTTTTTCGAATTTTTTTCACCTTGAATTTCTTTTAAAAAATTTCACAATTTTTTTATTCCAAGAATTTCAGAGCTGGAAAATAATTTAAGAAAAAAAATTGAGCTGAAAAAATAGAATTTTGAAAAAAAAATCCGAAAGCTGCAAAAATTGAACTTTTGAGGACAAATTTCGAGAACAAAAAGATCTGAGACAAGATTTAATTTTGAGAAAAAATTTCAAGAGTTGAAAAATATTCTGAGGAAAAATTTTTAAAATTGAAAAATATCTGGAGAAAAGAAAATCAAGAGTTGAAACTATTCAGAGAATCGAGAAAAAAATTTTCTGGTAGAAAAACTGCTGATTTCGTCTCAAATTTTCAAGTCAAAAGCTAAAAAATAAATCTGTAAGAAAAAGCTTTCGACTAGCTTTTAGCTTACTATTTTTAAAACTTTTGAACTTTCGACTTTCGGTTTTTAGCTAAAGGTCGACTGAGGGGGTGGTAACTCTTGGGGGCTCTCACCTCTTTCGACAGTTTTCCGCAACAAAAGCTTTGCTGTTTTTTGACTAATTTGCCTACATCAAAAATCGAAGAGAAACCAAATTGTAGCTCGTAAAATTTATTTTCAGCGGAATGTTGTCAGATTTTTAATTCGACCAACACTTTTCGAGATATTTACAAAAAACCACATTCACAGAATACTGGCTTCTGATTGGTCGCAATTATCACACTTTATTTAGACTTTTCTCAGCATTGGAGGCAGCTTTTTCAAAACTTTTGGACGCTAAACTTTCTCCTCGTCGAGCTCTTTCCAACGTTCCCTCTTTACCCGACCACGTAAGATCTTCGAAGTTTACCAGTGACAAAGAAATCACCACTTCTTTTTATATAACAGAAGATATCACTCTTTGGATCCGGCCTGGTAAAGTACCCTACCTCAAATTCCATCCTACCCACATCAGCGGGTATTTTGACCAAAATTGTACACATCCCTGCTCCCCTGCTCGCCTATGCCACACCGTACGCAAAGTAGAGTTACCAAATTGTAATTCTAGCCGTTAACAGGTATAAATTATCGTGATTTACGGTACGCTTGTTAATAAGAAATTATGAATTATTATCAAAACGTTACACTCTCGTTAGTCCACCAAGTTGCCGGCGCCGCGCCGTGTTCCAGCCATAAATTGGAAGCAGCAGTCGCCGCGACGTTATAGTCTCTTATGCGTCGTTATTGGTAATTTAGGCGGCGAATTTAAAATATATGGTTCATACGTGAGATAGCACGACGTACGAGGTACTCTCACTCTATACACAAGTCTCTGTTTAGCATCCTCCTCTGCCTGCCTCACGCTTTGACCAACGTCGCCGTATATTTAGTCTATTATTTAACGATGAAAATCGTCGTCGTAGCCGACTATATATTTCCATAACCGCGCGCTGTATAGGTATACTTAATTTAAGTTATTCGGTCGACTCGTGTACCTAGAAGTTTTATACGTGGATCGTACTCAGATTTATTTTATTCTCTGTGCACACAGGCGCTGAAAGTATAAAACTTCTACGCATTGTGGTACCGCCCTACAAACTAAGAGGTGACCAAGCTGTACTCGAATGCCACTACGAACTCGAAGGCGATTCTCTGTACGCTGTTAAATGGTATAAAGACAATGAGGAGTTTTTTCGATACGTGCCCAAATCGCAACAGCCAATTTACTCGTATAAACTGGAAGGCATCAAGGTTGACGTAAGTATTACTCAAGTTACGTGAGATAAGAGCTCTAGGGTATAATCGATAATGAAAGTTATGCTGGATTTTGACGAAAATAGGTGAGGTACAGGGTGTCCACTATATTTCAGAAATCAGAAATCATTTTCTATGACTTCTCCAGGGTTTTCAGACCAATTTTTTCAGACCTTTCAAATACATATGTAAACCAAGGGGGAGAAGGGGGTAATTTTTCACGTGATGTACTCTCTCATTCCGAATCAGTGAAAAATCACTGATAAATAGTCGGAATTGCAGCACGGGAAAAATCAGTGAAATTCACTGATTTTCAGCGTTTTTTCACTGCACTGAGAGAACAGTGTGGCGATATTGACTACAAATTGTGGAAAAACTTATCCAGTCCGAGTTTGTGATGCTTTTTACCACAGTTGTGACAAAAAAAGTACCACAACTGTGGTAAAAAGCATCACAAACTCGGACTGGATAAGTTTTTCCACAATTATAGTCAATATCGCCACAATTTTTTCTCTCAGTGTGATCATTCAATAAATTTCAAAAATATTGCCGAGTTTTCAGTGAATTTTCACTGATTTCCAGTAATTTTCTTTCACTGACTTGCTTTCAGTGAAAAAATTTCCACTGATTTATTAATGTACTGCAATTCTGACTGTTTTTCTGTGATTTTTGATAAAGGGTATGGCCGGATAAGGGGTGAATTTGGCCTCAGCGCGTATGGGCTCCTAAACACCTCAAGCGGTATATTGACTAGAAAAAATTTCTCACAAAATATTGACTCCTACCCCCTCCCCATCAGAGTTATGACTATTTTATTGTATTATTTTCAATAATTTTTAATTTCAACGGGAGCGAAGGAAATTTTTTGTTCGTTGGCACAAAGTCACATCTCGTAGAGCTGTATTTATGATAATTTTTTCAACAATTTTGGTGCACTCCTTCACGTTTTTTCGGCTATTTGAAGTTTTCAATCGTAAAAACACCACATAAACGAAGAGCGACCACCCTGGAAAAATAACTACAATATACGTTTTTTTATGTAGAATTTTGCTGTGTACCCCCCCCCCCCATTCAATGGTCAGAGCTGGTGACATGGACCTATATAACTCCGATAGAGAGGGGGGTAGGGTTACAAAATTTTGTGAGAAATTTTTTCTAGTCAATATACATCACTTGAGGTGTTGAGAAGCCCGAACGCACCTGGGGCCAAATTCATCCCTTATCCGATCATACCCTTTCACTGATTCAGTAATGAGATAGTACTTACATCTCGAATTTTGAATGAGAATGATATAAAATGCATGGGTTCTAATGATTTTTTTTCAAAATCACTAGATACTTTTTACAAGATCTTTATAGATGCTTCTCTTCGGAGGGTTGGTGCCAAAAATTTAGATTTGGCTGAAATTGAAATATGTTATAGAATATACAATTTTAAAGTCAACAAAACAAACCGCACTCAAATCGGTTGAGTAGAACTCGAGAAAAAAAATTTTAAAGTTCCGATTTTTGAACTCGTTCGAAAAACGACCGCCTCAACGAAAATATGCCCTGTGACGTCAGTTCCTCGTATTGGCGTCAGTTCCTCGTATTGGCGTCGCGAACATAACGGATTTCAACGCGTAATTTCAATTTTTTGTTGATTTCGAAGCTAACTTTATCGATTTTGCTGATTTTTTTTTAGAAGTTTTTTTCCATGATGTGGTAAAGTAAATTATCAATCATTTCTTCTAATTTTCCCCACTCGAATTTAATTATTTCAAGTTTCTCAACACAAATTTTTTTCTCATAATTTTCTCAACTCGAATTTTTTTCTTCAAATTTTTGCAACCTAATTTTTTTCCTATAATTTCCTCAACTCAAATTTTTTCAGACGTAATTTTCAAAACTTGAATTTTTTCTTTCCATTTTCTCAACTTGAATTTTTTTCTTATCATTTTTTCAACTCAAACTTTTTAAACTTAGATTTTTTCTTCCAATTTTCTCAACTCAAATTCGTTTCTTTCAATATTCTCAACTCAAATTTTTTTCTTATAACTTTCGCAGATCAAATTTTTTCAGTAATTTTCAAAACTTAGATTTTTTTCTTCCAATTTTCTCAACTCAACTTTTTTTCTTTCAATTTTCCGAGCACAAATTTGTTTTTTTTTCAATTTTCTCAACTCGAATTTTTCTCTTATAATTTTTTCAAATCAATTTTTTTCTTTCAATTTTCCCAAGTCAAATTTGTTTTTTTTTCAATTTTATCAACTCGAATTTTTTTCTTAATAATTTTCTCAAATCAAATTTGTTCAGACGTAATTTTCTCAACTCAAATTTTTTCGAACATAATTTCATCAACTCAAATTTTTTCAGAAGTAATTTTCTCAACTCAGATTTTTTCTTTCAATTTTCTCAAATAATTTTTTTTCTTCTAATTTTCTCGACTCAATTTTTTTTTTCAATCTTCCCAACTTATTTTTTCCAATTTCATCCACTCAAAATTTTTCAAACGTAATTTTCTCAACTAATTTTTTTTCTCAATTATCTCAACTCGAATTTTTCTCTTATAATTTTCTCAATCAATTTTTTTCTTTCTTCTTTCAATTTTCCCAAGTCAAATTTGTTTTTTTTTTCAATTTTATCAACTCCAATTTTTTTAAAAATAATTTTCTTAAATCAAATTTGTTCAAACGTAATTTTTTCAACTCAGAATTTTTCTTTCAGTTCAAATCATTTTTTTTCAGTCTTCTCAACTTATTTTTTCCAATTTCATCAACCCAGATTTTTTCAAACGTAATTTTCTCAACTCGGATTTTTTTCTTAATAATTTTCTCAAATCAAATTTGTTCAGACGTAATTTTCTCAACTCAAATTTTTTCAAAAGTAATTTTCTCAACTCAGATTTTTTCTTTCAATTTTCTCAAATCATTTTTTCTCCTCTAATTTTCTCAACTCAATTTTTTTTCAATCTTCTCAATTCATTTCTTCCAATTTTATTAACTATTTTTACGTCCTTAATCCTTGATAAAATAAATTATCAAGTACGCATTGAAAAATCAACGAAAAAAGTACGATTAATCATTAAGTTATCGAAAAATCGCAATATAATTTACGCGACGCGACGCGCCGGCTGTTTCGTTCCCGTTTGAATCCGAGGAACTGACGTCACAACAACGTAACCCTCGTTGCGATTATTTTTCGCGACCCGCTTAATCTGCGGAATTCAATGGTCAATTTCTTCGATCCTAATGGACCAATTTGGATGCGGTTTGTTCCGTTGAAGTTATAATCGCGTATTTTATAACATATATTAATTTCAGCCAAATCTAAATTTTTGGCACCAACCCTAATGTTGACCTCATTCAACTCCCCCTCACCACAAAAATTTGAAAATTTAAATTTATTACTCACAGAAAAAATCTCAAATAAAAAGGAAAAACTAAGTATTACATCGCAAAATTAAGTTTTGAAAAATGAAAAAAATTGAGCCAATGTGTCTACCAAATCAAGCAAATGAAAATTAGGACTTTTCGGGCTAAAAATTTAAAAATTTCTTCTCAATTTTACCTCCCTTCCCCTCCCAAATGAAAAACACATACCTCAAATTTATAAATTCACGCAATCCTCTGCAATTTTTTAGTTTGTAACAATAAAATGAAAAAATTAATGAGGAGATAAAATATAAAGCATTTTATGTTATGGAAACATATTAAACGTGTTGAGCCCGAGCGAAGTGAGGGCGAAAATGGCCAATCATTTTGAATTCTGTATTAGTCCTCCTTTTTTTATTCCAGAGGAAATTCCAAAATTTCCTGACTTTTCCAGACCATCAAAATTCTCTGACTTTTCCCAGCTTTCCAGGTTTTCCAGAGAATGGACACCCGTAGTTTACAGAGTGTTTGCAATATGTATTTCAAAAATGATTTTCGCTGATTTTGGCAGGTTTTCTAGATTAATTTTTCGTCCAGACTTTTACATACGATATTCACGAAGCATGAAGGAGAGGGTAATTTTTTTGCATGATGTTAGAAATATTTTTTTCCAAAAATTACAACTTTTTATGAAATTTTTGAATGTCTTTTTTCTGGCTAGAACAACAACTCATATTCCATTCTGAAAAATTTTGAAACTTCCTCTCGAAAAAATTTCAAATTAAAACAGGGTGTCAAACAAAAACCCAACTTAGCTTGACCTTTTGGTATGCATTTTTTAATGAGCCTCCCCCCCTAAAAATTTTTAAGATTGACCTCTGAGTTAAAAAGTTTGACTTTGCATGACTATCTTGAGCTCTTGGTCAAAAGCTTGGCTTATCTTGACCAGCTAATTTAATGTGCACTTGTGTACGTACTTGCGAGTAGATAATCAAAGATTCTGTACATTTTGCAGCACGAGAACTCCGACAGTAATCATGTGACGCTGAAATCGGTGAATTTGCGATCCAGCGGCACGTATCGATGCGAGGTCTCAGCCGAAGCTCCCTTTTTTTCGTCAGCTCAAAAAGAAGGCAAGATGGAAGTCGTGTGTAAGTACATAGATGATAGAAGTACATATTGCAGAGTTCGTGGTGAAATCAAAAAACAAAAATTCGTACTTTTTTCGTGTTACTTTTCCGACTTCCACAGAAATCCGAATTAATAATCACCCGAAAAAAATCAAAAAATATTAATTAATATTCATGTCCCTAATTGTCTCCCAAGTGTAGTTAACTTTCTTTAAAATTTTCCGATCCTGTCCAAGATTTTTCTCACATTCAAAATTTATTTGGCATAACTTTTTTTGAATTGAGTAATTTTTAAATTTTTTCCAGATTCCAAGTGTTGATTTTTTCCTAGGTCAAGGATATTCTAAATTTTTTAAGAAAGATAGGTATCTATTAAGTTATTAATAGAAATGAATTAATAATATTGAATTGATTTTTTTGAATCTAGATTTGAATTTTAAATTTTAAATTACGTAATTTTTTCCAATTAAAAAAGATGAATTAATTTTCTATTTCTGAACAAATTAAATATTGAACTTGGACATTTTTTTCAGAATTCTGAACTTGAAAGATCCTTCAATATTAAGCGTGTAAATCCAAAAACTGAATAGACGTAAAGGGACCCAATTGTGGCTTTATTTTCATTATACCTAGAACCTATAAGGTTCCTTTTTCTCATTTATGATTTTTGGACTCGCACCTGCAATTAATATCAAACGGTCTTCGCGCTTTGTTCGAAAAAAAATGAAGAATAGGTATGTACTCCTGAATTGGTGGAAAAATTAGTATATATATACCCATTTGGAATCTGAACACGCGGGTTAAAAAATTGAATTTGCAAAAAATTGTGTGAAATTTGGAATGGGGAATGGGAGAATAATTTTGGACAGTGTTGGAAAACTTTTTGAGAAAGTCAATCACACTTGGAAAACAAGTGAAACAACTACAAGAAAATTTGAAAGCTGAATGAATAAATTTTAGAGGTTGGACTAGTTAAAAGTGGAAGAAAATATTTTAAAAATTCAAACTTGAAAGAAAAAAAAATACGTAAAAATATTTGAAATCGAAAAATTTTTCAACTTGAAATTGAGACCTTTTAATTTGAAATTTGGAAAAAATTATGTATAAAATTATTTTTGAACTTACAAGGGAGGTACCCCAACTCAAAGTAAAATTTTGAGCCCAAACAGAAAAAAATCGGAAGTATAGGAACATCATAACAAGACCCCGTATCCAAAATTTCAGATGGTGAAGATCATTTCTCAAATTACGACGAATTTTTGAAATTTCAAAATTACCTCCACCCTGCGAAGAGGGTAATATTCGAGTACTACTTTAACCACACCGAAAACTTTACATTTACTGTTGTCTTTTGTGATCATTGAACGAGTGTCGGTGTTATGGAAATATTTAGCCCCAGTTATAATACTCGTACGACCGATTGTATTAACAAAATGGTAACATGATCACCTCTCGATGAGGATTCTCGGCTTCAACGTAATTGATGTTGGAGGGTTAGGTTGTAGACTGAAACGAGAGATTGGAGTGTCGATGTCGAGATGAATTGAATGTGAAATTGAAACTACTTCTGTTTTTTCTTTACTGAACGCTTAGTTGGTGTAATTACATTTTTGCAATGAAACTCTAACTTAATAAAGGTGCAATTAGAATTCTTCCGTTTGGGAATTAAATTAGGATCCATGTCACATGTAAAAAAGTACATAGGTTAACTTTTGCATCGATCATTGTTCTTGAATAAATTCCAGCTACAAGTACATATATCCATTCACCTTTTTCGTTTCCTCGTCTGGTTATCCTCGTGTTAATTGGCGGAGACTCTTGTGCATTTGTATAATGAATGGCGAGGGTTGCCAGGAGTGGTGGCGCCTAATTAGATTGGTTACTTGGAAATTTGTCGTATTAATAAAATTGAACTGTCATTGGTTACAGCAAAGCGTGGTTCACGAAACCTTAATTGTTGCGCGTACCGGTGGGGCAAATAAGCAAAAGGAAAAATTTTCTGTGTGGAAGGAAGTTATCGTTCTTTTTGTACTTATGTAGTATGTACATACGTAGGTATGTTACGCTACATGGACTGTTGTTTTCGTCATCACAAGGAATTGAGGAAGATAATTTCACGTTTAGCGGTTTTACACAATTTCTTCTAACAAGAGAGGTATCCCAACTCAAAGTAAAATTTTGAGTACAAACAAAAAAAAATCGAAAGAACATCATAACAGGACTCCGAATCCAAAATTTTAGATGCCGAAGTTCATTTCTTGATTTTTGGCGAATTTTTGAAATTTCAAAATTACTTCCACTCTTCGAAATATGAAAATTTGATCTAATCAACAAAAAAAACTGAAATTTGGTATATACCCTATTTTCGACCTCCCAAATCGATTGGAAGCGGTTTCGAGACGTTTTGGAGCCACCAGAAAATTTTGGAATTTTCCAGCGCTGGAGGAAAGCTCATAAAAATGTCCTATATGCACTTCAGCACCTATAATCACGAATTATCCATATTGGTAGCCTATTTGATCGATTAAAATACAATTTTCCAAAATTTGTAACTTTGAGTTCAAATTCGCATTTTTGGGCAAGAAATTTTCTGGAAAAATTTGAAAAATTCGTCTAATGCGCATACATCGAGGTAAAAAGTTGAAACTTGATAGATGACCTATTTTTGACCCCACGAATCGAATGGAAGTGGTTTCGAGAAATTTTGGAGCAATCAGAAAATTTTTAAATTTTCCAGCGTTGGAGAAAAGCTCATAAAAATCAGTGATGGAAAACTGGAACTGGAACTGAAATCATGAGAACTGAAAACTAAAAACTGGAACTAGAACTAAAATGAATTTCAGGTTTATACCAGTTCCAGCAGTTGCAATTTTTATATTCAAAATATGGGACTTGAAAAAGTCAAAATTTTGATGTTGCTTGAAATTTACCAAAGCACATTCAATTTGAAATTTTTTATTAAAAAACCCCAACCTTGAAAATTTACGTCGAAAAGTAACAAAGAAAAATTGTGTTGTAACCTTGTAACTCGAAAATTTTATCCAATTGAAAACGTCCTCTCATACATTATTAAAAAATGTTTATGAAAAGTGAAGGGGTTAGTCCCAACATTTCTGAAAAATATTACTTTTGACTTTTTTCTAGAAATATTTTGTTTTGGATGAAAAAAGAAAAAAATGTACTTTGAATCGAAAAGGAAAAGCATCAAAAAGTTCAATTTTAGCAGAAAATTTTGAATTTTTTTGTCCTTCAAAATTTAAGCAACTGAAATTTTGGAACTGAAACTGGAACTGAAAAATTTTGAGAATTGAAACTGGAACTGGAACTGGAACTAATAGGTATAATTTCAGTTTTCCATCACTGATGAAAATGGCCCATATGCACTTCAGCACCTATAATCGCGGATTATCCATATTGGTGACCTATTTGATCAATTGAAACACGATTTTCCAAAATTCGTAACTTTGAGTTAAAATGCATTAGGCGAATTTTTGAATTTTTTGTCCAGGAAAATTTCTTGTCCAAAAATGCAAATTTGAACTCAAAGTTACGAATTTTGAAAAATTGTGTTTTAATCGATCAAATGGGTCGCCAATATGGATAATCCGCAATTATAGATGCTGAAGTGCATATGGGCTATTTTTATGGGCTTTTCTCCAGCGCTGGAAAATTCCAAAATTTTTTGGTGGCTCCGAAACGTCTCGAAACCGCTTCCAATCGGTTCGGGAGGTCTCAAAAATAGGGTATAATACCAAATTTTAGCTTTTTTCGTTGATTAGATCAAATTTTCATATTTCGCAGGGTGGAGGTAATTTTGAAATTTCAAAAATTCGCCAAAAATCGAGAAATGAACTTCAGCACCTGAAATTTTGGATACGGAGTCCTGTTATGATGTATACATTCGATTTTTTTCTGTTTGGGCTCAAAATTTCACTTTGAGTTGGGATACCTCCCTTGGTAGAAGAAATTGTGTAAAACCGTCAAACGTAAAATTATCATCCTCAATTTCTTATGATGAAGAAAACAAACAGTCCACGTAGTGTAGCATACCTACGTACATAAGTACAAAAAGAACGATAACTTCTTCCCACACAGAAAATTTTTCCTTTTGCGGTACGCGCAACAATGAAAGCTTCGTGAATTACGCTTCGCTGTAACCAATCACAGTTCAATTTTATTAATACGACAAATTTCCAAGTAAACAATCCAATTAGGGGCCACAGCCCCTGGCAACCCTCACCATTCATTATACAAATGCACAAGAGTCTCCGCCAATTAACACGAGGATAACCAGACGAGAAAACGAAAAAGGTGAATGGATATACTTGTCGCTGGAATTTAATCAAGAACAATGATCGATGCAAAAGTTAATCTAGGTACTTTTTTACATGTGACATGGATCCTAATTTAATTCCCAAACGGAAGAATTCGAATTGCACCTTTATTAAGTTCGAGTTTCATTGCAAAAATGTAATTACATCAACTAAGCGTTCAGTAAAGAAAAAACAGAAGTAGTTTCAATTTCACATTCAATTCATCTCGACATCGACACTCCAATCTCTCATTTCAGTCTACAAACTAACCCTCCAACATCAATTACGTTGAAGCCGAGGATCCTCATCGAGAGATGATCATATTACCATTTTGTTAATACAATCGGTCGTACGAGTATCATAACTCGGGCTAAATATTTCCATAATACCGACACTCGTTCAATGATCACAAAAGACAACAGTAAATGTAAAGTTTTCGGTGTAGTTAAATTGGTACTCGAAAGTTACCCTCTTTCTCGTCGCCCAGCATCCTCAACGGTGGCGTTCCATTTATTAACAAACGCCATAGATCGAATCACCTTCGTCAGATTTACGATGCTTCAAAAAAGGAAATCAAAATATCGCTGGATTCGCCAACTGCTACATATTGTCGTATTTTGTGGCCAAGGGGGGGGGGGACGAAGGGATCGTCTTGTGCACCGAATACGAAACCGTGAATAAAATTACATCTCATCGAGTACGAAATCAACGGTCTAAACGAATTTAATAACATCGCTGTACCGATTCAATGTGTACATAAAGCTGCTCAAGGATCGGGATGGGATTGCACACAATCGCGAAAAAAAGTACCGAGCTGAAGAATCCGGAAACAGGGTGGGAAAAAAGCACGTCAACTTCTCTCTCGCTCTTGCATAACTTCTTGGCTACGATAAGAGGCGAACGATTCGACATCTTTAACAAAAAAAAGTACACAAACGTCTGGTATGATTCGGAAATACCTCGTCGCCGCAGCCACCGTGACAATGCAACGTTACCAGAGAAACGTCGGAGGTAGAGGAGGAGGCAGAGAAAAGCTCGCGAGAATACGTCGAGAGCAGTTGACATTTTCATATCTGTCGATGACTACCGGTGACGTATTCGAATTAATTCAATATTTCAACGCGAGCTCGTATAATACATATCCGTCGGCCGCCTGCTTTAGAAGCGTAAAAAAAAGTCATTTTTTAGCTTCCAACAAAACGTCAAAATTTATACGCAGACGAATATATACCTATAGCTGAGCCAGAGCTGTGTGGTAGTACGTAAGGTACGCGTATATACGTACACACGACCAAAAACTCATAAATTATCGAATTTCACGCCGACATTGGTGTACGACTGCCTGCCGCAGCCGCCGGCACCCGCCGCTGATTTCTCACGTCTCCGTAACACCTGTAGCCGCGAATTCCAATTAATCTATTTTTCTTCCTCTCGCTCCGTCTGTAAATGCTTCATACGAAGAGTGCTCATTTTCACGATGTGTTCGGGGTCTCGCTTCATCCGCCTGATGTGGCAACTCTTGCGTGGAAATTTCATTACGACTGCGACTCGTCTTTTTTTCAACTTTTGCGTTGTACAATGCATCATTGTGCAGTGTAATCGAGACTCCCAGTATAGAGCTGGTTGTGTTGTATAAGGTGAAATATACGATACAAGTTTTTATACAAGCTGAGAAGTTTCTCTTTGCTTTTCAAACGTTTATAAGCAACGTCACATTTTGTCAGATTTTTTTCCTTCATTTTCTCAAGTGACAACCTAATTATTACGTCTTTGAGGTGAATTTTCCAAACATAACATGAGCTAAGGAAACTGATGTCATTGCTTTATACAATTTTTTCTTTCAGGGTTCAAGTTTTTCTCTCGATAAAGAATCGTAATATGTAAACTTTATCAATTTGAACTTTGGAAGGTGCAGTTTTTTGGGCACCCGGTTGATTACAATCGATTTATGGAAGTTCTGATTATCGTAATAAGACGATAAATTTTTTGCATTGGATAACAATTACTCAATCAATTCATAAAATAAGAAGATGAAATGTCATTTCTAGAGTAGTTCAATGGGAAAAAATATATCTTGAGAGCTTTTTAAAATTTGGATGGAAACAGCTCACAGTGGAAAACAAAAAAACGCTCAATTATCAGATAGATAATGCTTGGATAGACCATAGATTTGACAAGTTTTCAATCCTTAAGACTACGCAACACCATAAACAACAGGGTGGAACGGGGTGGACCAAACAAAAATGTTCTTCAATTTTGATCATTTTTTTTCATGTATAGTAGCTTGATCTGCTGAGCCAAAAATAAATTTTCCTTCCTTCCTTTCATTGTTTGTTGTGTTCTGTAATATACCATGATAAATCTACAGGATGCAGCTCAGTTTTTAATAAATCATGGAGAGAAAGTAGCCCGGGTTATCGTGGTTCATTGGTTGGTGTTTGCTGCAGAAAAATAAGAGCTATAGTCGGTACAATGAAAGAAGGTACTTTTCCCCTACTAGAATCGGAACGCGGAAACCAACGACGCGACACGACTTGATTTTAAATTTTGTCCAATCACGACTTGACATTTTTAAATTTTGTGGCGGGAGGACATAGGGGAAAAACGCCTTCTTTTGTTGAACCGACTATAGTTCCTCTGATGAATCGAACAATAAGTATCACCAGACTTCTATTGATGAAAATAGCATTGTAAGAAAGATGGGGAAACTACTGGACCAAAAATTGGAAAAGCGCCTTCTTTTGTTGAACCGACTATAGTGCCTCTGATGAATCAAACAATAAGCATCGCCAGACTTCTGTTGATGAAAACAGCATTGTAAGAAAGATGGGGAAACTACTGGACCAAAAATTGGAACCTATTTTGGAGGGATTGACAAAATTATAAAGGATGGTTCAAGATTACACTGAAGAACTTTGCTCTCTAACAAAACACATCAAAACTGTGGAAGGTAACATTAAAAAGGTTGGTATTGGAGAAACTTCTAAGCAGGTGGAGCAGCTGCAAAGTTGTATATTATGGGATATTGAGTTCAAATGAGAAGCTGCAGAGAATTATTCGCGCCGAGAAAACATTGTTTTCACTGGTATCCCTATAACTGATAACAAAGACCCAATTTGAAGTTGCTATCAAGGCAGCATTAGATTGATTGTTGTGACATTGTTGATTGCTATTGCCCCATCCCCCCCGTGGAAAATGGGGTCCCTGTAAAAAAAAAAAAAATAAATGAAAAAGTTGCCAACACACAAAAATTTTGACAATGCACCCACCTTCATTGTTAGATTTGTATGCAGGCATCTCAAAGAGGATCTAGTTGAGGGTTTTCGCCTGAAGAAGCCAACCTCAGATTATCAAATTTGATCCGTCCACATCTACTTTCTGCTCTTCAAAATTATTGCCTCGTGTTATTTGTTTGACTTTTTTAGATTTGTTTTTCGGTTTTAGTATATTTTTAATTTGTGTTCGTTTTTGTAAAATATTGTGTCTCGTTTTAAAGTAAAGATGTGAAGATTTTTGCCAACGACCACCTCGCTCCATATATGTACATCAAATTTATTACGAGAAGCTAGAAAGGTTTAAGCCAGGAAAAGTAGAATGTAGAAATGGGATTGTATACTTAAAAGCAACTTCATCATCGGCTTGTTAACAGATCTATAACTTCGCACCCATCAGAGCTTTTGAGTGTTGAATCAATCAAATTTAGTTCAGTTGAATTCATCTTAACTTATTTTGTCTGTAATTATTATTGGTTCTTTTTATTTTAAACTTTCTTTTTATTAATGTTGAAGAAAAATTCTCTGCTTAAATATTACCTGTGTTTTTTTACACAGATTTTGCATAATCTGGATTTGGATTATCCGGATCCTGAAATTTAAAATCAGAATCCAAAATGAAAAGCTACTCGCTGAGTAGATTATAGAAATGGATTTTGGATTCTCAGAATGGAAAAGTCTTCTTTCTTTAGAAAACTGATAACATGATCGAAAAAAAGAGAATTTTAAAAGTGTCCAAAATCCAGATTTTCGAGAATCCATGTAAAAAAAACATATCTATTGGGTCATTAAGAAGTAATTTTGATAAATTAGGTTTGTTCTTGGATGAAAATGCTGTAGATTATGATACAGTGATACAAACTAAAACTTTGATATCATAAGAAGAATTAGTAAGGTATAATCTCCCAGGTTATTTATTGTACCATGAAGAAAAAAATAGGTGGTCAGGGAGAGTAATGGTATATGTAAAAAATGGTCTGCCATTTTGTGTTTCTGGTGAATCTTCTGACACTTTAAACTCCAGGGGAGGGATATTATCATAATGGTGATTATAGGCTTGGTTATACTTCAAAAATTGGCTTTGTTGAGGCACTAGCCAACCAAATTGATACAGTGGGTGAGCACTGCTTAGTGATGGAAGGATATGAATACTGATAGTACAAATAGTGTAAAATACTTTAATATGATGGCTGCTAAAGGTCTCAAATGGCATATAAATGGGGTAACTAGAGTGACGTTTGATTCTAGTACTTGTATTAGCCACATTTTTTCACCGTGGTATGATTATGGTGTTGAAATGTCTCAAGTAATGTGTAGGGTACTTGGGATTGATGTATCAGACCATTATATCTTTGAAATAAAATTAACAAATAAAATAGGAGATAGGGTATCAAAAAATCCTGAGTATATTGAAATTATTGACTGGAGAATATTGAGAGAAAAACTTGAGAATACAAGCTGGAATAACATTGATAGTGTAGATGATGCCAATGAGGCCTGAAAACTGTCCCTTAATAAATTAAAAACAATATAGGATAGTTGTACTAAATTGGTTGAATTTAAGAGTTTGGTACAAAAAAAGGGGGTGTCTGTATGCTTCAAACCGTTCAATCTATTTATCCAAAAAAAAAGTCAATGCTATATTAAAAAATGGAAAAACTTTTTTAAAAAATGGAAAATCCCAAAACCTTATTTAAATAATGGAAGAGTATAAAACTGTGTCCAGCCTTGTAGTCCAACAAAATCCTTTGTATAAATTAACAAATAACTCCTGCTGTCTTAAAAGATGTAAAAATGATGCCAGTAAGTATTGGAAACACATAAACTCGATAAGGGACCTAAAAAATGACATCATACATTCCCTGAAAATAGGATAGTAGATAGTTTAGTACTCCCCTCTGTATCAAAGAGTGTGGTATGTGCTGCGGTCATGGATTCCCTAACAATAATCCAACAACTGGTTGTAATGGGATTGGGGCCAGAATTTTTAAAGAAAACGTCAGTAGACTGCCACCAATTATTGCCAAGCTGGTCAATAAATCACTTGATCAGGTCAAATTCTCAAAAAATTTGAAAAAATTCATTGTGGTACCCGTTTTTAAGTCCAATAATAAAGAAAAAATGAATAATATTATAAACCAATATCTTTCCTCCCTGTCCTTTCAAAAACCTTTGAAAAAATAAAAATAATGAAAAAGAGAATTACGAAATTCATTGTCTGTGAAGGAATTCTTTGCCAAAAAACAATTTGGGTTTTTACCAGGGAAAAAGATAAGCGATGCTCTGCACATGCACATCCGAGAAATTGTTGAGACCATATTGAGACCATGGATAAAGGTGATAAGGTGGCATCAGTGTACATCAATCTTAGTAAGGCATTTGATACAGTTAGTCCTGATGTCCTTTTGCAGAAGTTATAGAACTGTGGTATCAGAGGGGCTCAATACCAATGGTTTGGTTCATTTTTGAGACCAAGGTCCCAAGCTGTGAAAATTAGGAGAAAAATTGAGGATTTTTTGCCAGTTTCAAATGGGGTCCTACAGGGGAATATCCTGGGTCTAATTTTGTTCCTGATATACATAGGTAAATTATATTTTTAGTTTAAAATTAAATGGAATACTCTTCTCATTTGTCGATAATTTAAATTTGGTTTATAGGGCATAAACAAAGGAAGTACTTATAGATCAAAAAACAATGGGGTTTGATACCACACTGGATATTGCCGGTACTTTTCTTCATTTTGACCCTCCTTCCCCCACCATTGTTGTTCCGGATTTGGATTTGGAGTCAAAATAACCCCAGAATTGGATTCAGAGCCTTTGAAAACTCCTGGAGTTCAATTTTCAATTTTACCCATGATAAACAATGAAGAACTTGGAAATTTTACTTACATGATTCTCACAACATAAACTTACTCCACATTCAAAAAAATCTTATCATACTAAGTTTTGGCTATAGTTATCCCCTGAATCTCAAAAATCAGTGCTATGTACGAGTACATGGGTGTCCATACTGTGAGATTGTAAGTATGTAGTTGTATGGCATTTTAACAGATAGAATCATTTTAATATTTTAGGGTTGTGATTGATTCAAAATTAACATGGAAGGACCAAAGCATTTACTTGTAGGTAAGCCAAACTTCAAAACATAAATTACCTCTTACATTACCTAGCTCAATATTTCACAACACCCCACTTGATGAGAGTATATTATGCTCTGTACTAATCTGTACTCCAATATGGATTGTTGATCTGGAAAGGAGCAGCAGATTATCATGTAGATCAAATAGAAATTCTTCAAAAATGGGCCATTAGGGATATTTTCGGTAAAAAATGGGGCGAAAGCACTAGAGAAGACTTTCAAAAAATTAAAATTTTACCAATCAAAAAATTATATCAACTTCTAGCAGATCTAGCTGTTGACTATGTCCAAAAGGATAGAAAGAAGAAATATTATCTCCAAAAAATTAGATTCAATTTTACGGAACAGAGTAAGTAATGTATCATTTTTCCCACACCGAAGCAGACGCCATCAAAATCTGCTTTCTTTACAGTTTACACCACTTCTATATTAAATCAACTCATACACAATCTCGGACTAATTATACAGTAGGATCTTCTTGGTATATTCAACACCGATGCTTGATAATATTTTACTCACTAATGTCTGACACGAGTAGGCGTCTCGCGAAAGCTAATATTGTTATAGACTTAGCGTCGTCTACTGCGAAAACGTCAATCAACAGTTTGCATATTATAAATGGCAGCCCGCCAAGGATACACAGTACAATAGTGGATCCTTAATCGACTAATATAGTCAACGACGTAGGCACAGTTATAATACTTGGTGTTACCTATCCTAGTATTATCATAAAATTGATATTAATTCAGATCCTGTGATGGCGCAGGTGATTAAATTTACCAAGGCACGAATCTGGAAATCATGATCGCTTAGTATCAATACATGGCGTCTATCAGTATTAAAAAAATTCTGAATTAATATATTATCTTGACTTTTTGAAAATTTACAATTTCTTGTTCTCTTAACTTCCCCTCCATCAATAAAATTTGAAAAAAATTCTCAAACTCAATTTTCGTCGACTTTTCCAATTTTTTTTTAGAAAATCTCAAGGTGGATAGACAATGGAAATTTTTATTCTGTCAGAGATTTGTGATCAGAACCTTTTCTGTTTTAAAACATGCCAAATTTCTATGAGGAAAAATATGACATTGTCTGATTTTTCTGAACTTTTCGTTCCGATAATTACCTATTTTATTGGAGATTATTTTCATAACAGTGGAGTCCCATATTTCACTAAGCAAAGCAAAAGCTAAAAATTGAAATAAGATATTGTAATAATCAGAAACGAAACAGTTCGTTTATCAACGTTTCCATTCCCATTTTAGATAAACATAAAAGGCAAATTCTTAGATCTCAAGGGTAAAATTCTATTTCTTCTTGGAATTAAAAAAATAAGGTAACTGGGAATAGGTTTGTTTAGACGCTTCAAATTTCTGAAAAAAATATACGAAATTCGGGTATTTTCAACAGTCATCTATGCGATTTTCAGACTTCATTGGCAACTGGACTTTAGCTAAAAAAAATACAGTGAAATAATTGATCATACTCACACACATGCACAAAAAGCTCCCAATAATGATTGAAAATCGAACAAATGACTTCTGAAAATTTCCGAATTTCATATCTGTTTTTCAGAATTTCGAGTCCTCAAACAAATCTAATGTTTTTAGAAATTCTAACCCTTCTTTATTCAAGTTGGCATGAATTTCTCAGGTTTCTATCTACTTTTTTCAAAATTCCTGACTCTAAGAAAAGTACTTACATTACAAAAAAAAATCGTAAATTTTACCAATTTAATTTTTCTAATGGATAAGAATTTAAACAATAAAATATACGAGGGTTGTCCCGAAAGATTTGCACAGTGCTCTCTCTAGACCACAAAAATTCACCCATGAAGTTCTTTTTGGGCTTATTTTGTAGCCTGAAGTCTCAGCACCACGTACGTGTATTTGATTTTGCTTTGGGACAAGTAGGAAAAATTTCAAACGGTTTCTCGGTAACCAATTTCAATTCCTCGGGTCACGGTTATTTTTAAGAAAAAAGTGTATTATGCGAAGCGGATTCGTGAAATACATGAGTAAGTTGAAATTTGTAGGACTTGGATATGGACTGTGAAAACAATGTAGCAACGTTCCGAAGTCATTTTGGATGACATTGAGACAATCTGTGACTGTAGCAGCGATAGTTATTGAAAAAAATGAAAATCGTAATTTTCGATTTTTCATGTTTTCACCATTGCCATTGACTCCAGTTGTCTCAATTCCGGCCAAAATGACTTTTTGGAACGTTTCTGCATTCTATATGTGTTGTTTATCAGAGACCTACAACTTCATTTTACTTTCAGACTTTGCGGGACCACTCCGACAATACGTTATTTGGCTATAAAATGATCGTGAATCGAGAAATTGGAAATGGTTAATGCGAACTTACCTAAATTTTTTCTTTTTATTCCAGAACAAAATCGAATACAAGAACGTATTCTTGAGACTTCCGGCTACAAAATGATCCCAAAACGAATCCCATATGTGAATTATTATGGCCTCTGGAGCGTGCTGAGTCAAAGTTTATAAAATAACCGTGACCTGAGGAATTGACATTGGTTAGCGGGAAACCATCTGAAATTTTTTTCATTTGTCCCAGAGCAAAAAAGTTGCCCAAAAAAAATTAGATGGTATTTTCGAATTTCTGGGGAAATTCTACTCCACTTCCATAGGTCACATGTCGATTATTAGTCCAGGCAAATTGATCTTCAAAAGAGGTGAAAGTGGAAAAAATTTAGAACAAAGGTTTTTTTGCGGGAATGTGTTCAGAAGGGTCCCAGTAGTTACCAAAAAAAAACCAAGAGCCCCAAGTGTGAGGGAAATTTTTTTGGGGAGTGAAACACCCCCCCAAAATGGGTTTTTCTACATTATTTCAAAATGTATCAATTTTGAATAAAAAATAACCACAGATTTGAAATCTACGTCAAATTTCCGATCTAACGATACCTAACACAGCCCATTTCAAATGAAGCATGAGCTCTTGAGGGGGGATCAAAATTACCCATTTTTGAAAATCTCAGATTTTTCAAATTTAAGAGTTGAAATCTGCACCTAAATGACACTTTATCGTGCCTTAACGACTGTCCACGAGTACGTGAAGGATTGCTGTATGTATTTTGACACATCCGCACCCATATGGAGGTGGGGGGGGTGGACCCATGTGATGTTATCAAAACGTTCACATGTACAATATACAATAAAGTGAAAAAAAACAACATATCTTGGATTTTGACTAAATTTGGCAGGGTAGTTTACTTTGAGTGAGAGACCTCCCAAAAAAAGTTTGACCCCCCCCCCCGGGCAAGGGGGAGCAGGAGGTGTTCAAAATGCATCTCCTTTTGAAAAAAACCTTATTTTTTGTGTTTTTTAGTCAATCAAAATTGTGTGAGAAGCGTTCTTAACGTACCCCTGTTTTGACCATTTTGTTGAAGAATGGTGAGGTTTGAACTTAGCCGGTTTTTTTTTCAACTTTTCTCATCAGCACGGTTGTGTACGTCATCGTGGACTTCAACGTTGTGTTTTTTTCGGTCTCTTAAAATATTTTACCCAATCTAACAAGGGAGCTACCCGAGGTCGGACATGCGGAATGAAAAAAAATGTTTCATAGGCTTGTAGAGCATTACCAAAACCTTCTACAGCCAAACTTTCAGCCTCTAAAGTTGATATGGGGGAAGCTATGGGGGTTTGAATTTCGAGAAATCGCCTAATACACCGAAAAAATACAAAAATCAAAATAACTCGCGTTCTTATGGCGTTTAGGAGATGGATTTTATACCACGAATTGCTCTCGGTATAGGCCATCTGAAGACGGAATAGTCACCTAGGTTCGCGTGTAACATCAGGGGGTGGGGGGGATTTTCACTCATACATTGGTCGTTATTACAATTTTTCTACATCGTGCATAAAAGGTACGAGTGAAAATCCCCCTTCCCCCTCCTGATGTTACACGCGAACCTAGGCGACTATTCCATCTTCAGATGACCTTCCTGGTATAAAATCCATCTCCTAAACGCTGTAAGAACGCGAATTACATTATTTAGGTTTTTGTAATTTTTCGGTGTATTAGGGAATTTTTCGAAATTCAAACCCCCATAGCTCTCCCCTATGTCAACTTTAGGGGCTAAAATATTGGCTGTGGAAGTTTTTGGTAATGCTCTACAAGCCTGTGAAAATTTTTTTTCATTCCGCGTGTCCGATCTCGGGTAGCTCCCTTGTAAGTCGCTTTTTATTTTAGACTACATAGACTGTCGATTCCGATTATGTTGTTCGTTTCTGGTACGAGCATAGACTACCTATTTTTTTTCCTCTACTTGGATGCTGGCTCGATTAATTTAGTAGCAGATGATGCGTCGAATTAAGAAACTATTATCGATCGATGTCGCACATAATAGGATGGAGTGAAAAAAAAAACATATCTTGGATTTTGACTAAATTTGGGCGGGGTAGTTTACTTTGAGTGAGAGATCTGCCAAAAAAAGTTTGAACCCTCCAGGGGCAAGGGGAGGGGGAAGAGGAGGTGCTCAAAATGCATCTCCTTTTGAAAAAAACGATGTTTTTTGTGTTTTTTAGTCAATTTTTTTCAAAAGGAGGTGCATTTTGAGCACCTCCTGCCCCCCCTTACCCCTGGGGGATTCAAACTTTTTTGGGGAGGTCTCTCACTCAAAGTAAACTACCCCGCCAGGTTAAGGCTCGGCGAGTCTGCTTGTTCCAATAGGGTAAATGTATCATGAAGAGGCGAGAGGGTCTCCCCCCCTTCCCATATGGGTGCGATTGTGTCAAAATACATACAGCAATCCTTTACGTACTCGTGGACAGTCGTTGAGGCACGATAAAGTATCATTTAGGTGCAGATTTCAACTCTTTGATTTGAAAAATCTGAGATTTTCAAAAATGGGTAATTTTGATCCCCCCTCAAGAGCTCATGTTTCATTCGAAAAGGGTTGTGTTAGGTATCATTAGATCGGAAATTTGACGTAGATTTCAGATCTGTGGTTATTTTTTATTCAAAATTGATACATTTTGAAATAATGTAAAAAAAAAACATTTTTGGGGGTTGTTTCACCCCCCAAAAAATTTCCCTCACACTTGGGGCTCTTGGGTTTTTTTTGGTAACTACTGGGACCCTTCTGAACACATTCCCGCAAAAAAACCTTTGTTCTAAATTTTTTCCACTTTTTTTCTTATTTGCCTGGACTATATTTGAAAATACTCAAAAATTTACCCAATTTAGGGCTCAAAATGGGTTAAAATTGCTCAAATTTAATTTTCATCGATTATTTCGTACTGCTCGTGAAATTTCAACCTATTTTGATAGGTCGCAACCCATGTTTCAGATTTTTTTTCATAACTTATTTTTTAATGAAAGGGTCCACCACGGCCTATTGTGCCAACAGTTTTCCTCAAACTTTGGCTCTTTGGACGCGAAATTAATCCAAGAATACATTGCGTTTGATTTTTTTTTACCCAGCATACCGCATGTCACCTGCAGAGGCATTATTGTGCCAAAAATGACCGAATTTGGCAAAAAATCGCACATTGGGGGGCTCAGCACCCCATTTTGCCAGTAACCCAAGGGATGTGACACATATTTGGAGTCGGGGGAGTGTTCGCTACCAGATTATGAAAAAAATTTTGTCCAAGGTTAAATTTAAAAAATTGGAAAAAAGGGGGTTTTTAGGTCTCAGCTCCCTATTGTGCCAGGGTAAAAATCCAAAATGCGGTTTTTTGGGACTACGGGACCCACACCTACAACAAAGCAACTTTTTTTTTGTTCAGCGGAAATGCACGTTCAATGAACACTTTTTGCCTCTTGAACTGTAGACTATATCCTTTAAAAACTTTTAAAAATTTTTGATTTCTTACTTTTTTTCTACAATGAGGAGCATTTTTACGACATTTGAAACGACTGCGATACAATTTCAGATGATTTTGGGGCATTTAAAAAAAACTTCACAAACAATTAACGTCAATGCCACTCGATGAAATTTTTTTAAACATGTCCCATCCTCGTACCAATCACTTTGCAAAAATTACTCAACTCATACAATACATAAAAGAAACCCGACGAGACGCATCTATCGTAATAAAAAGCATAAAAAATACAATAAAACACCACGCAGCAAACCGCATCGCCAATAAAGACGACAAAAAAACCACCCAGACAATCGAACGACTTTCGACGCAGCCATCCGCCGGCTCTTTTAAACCACGATGAAAAAAATTTTCAACACGAAAGATAAAAGAAAAGTAATGAGGATACGAGGATGGGGTAAAATTTGTTGGAAATTCTCGTCTCTTTCTCGTTTATTTATTAGAAAAGAAAATCTCCTCGTTTGATATATTTATACTTATACGTATACGAGACGATACGATAGTAAACTGCGACTGCTGGTGTTTTCCCCTTCCCTCCCCCCGCAATGTGAACCTTTAACAATCATATGACCTGTTTTCCCTTAAACGAAATCAACCCCTATTTTTCTCTTACAGGTAATACCCACACGTCGTGTTGTATTTTTTTCGTTGCTTTTTCTGCTGTCTGTTACCCTCCTCTTTCGTTTACCCTTTATTTACACGTACGTAGCTGTGTACTGCTTCTCGATATCTTAGATCGGTTTTTATTTCTCTTCGCCGATTTCGTGCGTTCGTTCTTTTTAAATGTTAAACACGAAATGGGAAATTTAAAGCAGTTTTAACGAATGTATCGTGTTACTTAAACAGATAAAACCGTTTATATTTCAAAGTGTATCTTTTCGTCTCGCCCTGCACTTGTTCGAGACGCAGCAAGCCTCTTATATATTCGATCGTAATTTTTCGCTTTTTGCAACGCGACAGTCCCCCTTGCTCCGGGTTTATTCGCGAGTAAGGCTTCCTTTTTACAAAACCATCCTATGACGAGAGCAATTACCGTCTTGAACGCGTGTCTACCCTCTTTCTACGAAAATACATAGACCCTTCGATCAATCTTAATTCAGCGTCTGCGACGCGACAAAATGAAAATTTATAATCGTTCAGTCAGTATAATGAAACTGGCTGGCGTAGTTATCCGACGAGTAGAACGACATTCATCGGTGTAATTTCTCTTCTTCGGCGAATCCAATTATTTACATCTGGCATTTCTGAATAAAAATATAGGCTTGGTTGAGGAGGGGTTATCATTTTGGCGATGGGTTTCGGAAAATAGTCTATAAATAATATAGGTTTTCGCGATGAGGTAATCACTAATTCATATGATACAGGAATTGGCATGATTCGAATCATGATCCGAATCATTTTTTTTTTTCGTTTCGAAGATCTTGATTCGAATCATGTTGTGAAATGTGATTGTGAATCGTATTCGAATCATTTCCGCACATCGCAATTCGAGTTTTGTGGTTTGAATCACTTTGCACATCGAGGAAAAAATTGTGTACCAAAAGAGTTATTCGACATTAATTCGATCCAAAAATGAAGTCGAGTCTTCCTATATCGATCAATTTTTTTACAAGTTCTCTTTGATGATCTAATGAAATAAATGCCATATTATTTCCATCCTAACCCTCCAAAGAGGTGGGGGGGGGGCTCGTAATTTTTGGGTGATGGGTAAAACTGTTTGTGAGGTTTGAATGAGAATTAATAGAGAATTCAAAAACGGTAGTCACATATTGAAAAGCTGAAAGTTAAACTTTGGTGATGAAAGCTCAATTTTCATGTAAGAACAAAATATGAAAGCTACCATTTAAACATCTGAAAAAATTACAGTGAAGAGCCCTTTTCACACTTTTTTCAATCAATAATTTTCAAGATGGGATCTCTAGACCCCTGGGAGGTAGAGGGGTCCACAATTTTGACCAAAATTCAAAAAAATTGAAAAAGTGAAGTAACACATCGATTACTACTAATTCGAAGGCGCTGTTTTTGAATATGTACTCAGTTTTTTCATTGGATCCCCTGAACCTCCCTATTAGCCTCATTTATAGGGTCAAAATTCAAACAAATGAAAAATAACGTGTGACCTGTCGTTTGTCAGGTTTTTGAAGGCGCTGAGTTCAAAAATTTGCTCATTTTTTGGATTTGACCCTTTAGTGCCCTCCTAGCCCCAAAATTTCGGGAAAAATTATGTTGAGAAACGAAAATTTCGTGTAGCATATCGATTCTAACTAATTTGAGGGCGTAGAATTCGAAAATCGACTTACTTTTTGATCCGAGCCCCTCCCCGTGCTCCAACTGACCCCTTCCTCCAGTCATCGATGATCAATATGGAATTGAATATTTTCAAAAAATTACAGGGAGTGGGTTGAATCAAAAAGTAAGTCGATATTCGTATTTTACGCCCTCAAATTAGTTAAAATCGATATCCCCAGGCGCGCCCGCAGCGGGTAGCGGAGGTAGCGGTCGCTACCTCATAAACTTTTCGATTTTTTTTTTATTGGTGCAGTATTAGGGATGTAGGTTAGAATAGTTAATATTCAGGATTAAATCCTCAAAATTCAATTTTATTGTCATGAAAATGATTGCGAAAAGGGTGTTTATCGGGGTATTTTGACCTGCTTAACACGATACGACGCTAGTTTTTTCATTTAGTCATTTTTTTCTGTATAAAATGCTTAAATTTTGAAAAATCTGCCAAAATAGCAACATTTCTTTTCGATTTTTCGCGATTTTCGGCCCTTGCGCCTACAAAATCGTCAAAACTGAATACGTGACGTGAATCTACGTTGGAAAACACGTTTTTAGGATATTTTCAAAAATTAGTCAAACTTTGCTGTTAAGGTCTTTTTTACAGTTGATAATTTTAAATGGCCAAAACCTCATGAAGGAGTGCACCAAAATTGATGAAAAAATTATCGCAAATACATCTCTATGAGATGTAACTTTGTGCCAAAGAACAAAAAATTTCATTCTCTTCCCTTGGAATTAAAATTGCTTAAAAATTATGCAATAAAATGGCTATAACTCCGAAAAGGAGGGGGTTGGTGGGGGAGTATTCAAAATTTTTTACAGCATTTTTTTACATCAAGGGGCACCATCTGGGGAACTTCCTCTTGCTACCTCATCGGGAAATCCTGCGGGCGCACCTGGATATCCCACATGATATTTTCGTTTTTCAACATAGTTTTCCCGAAATTTTGTGGCTAGGAGGGCACTAAAGGTTTAAATCCAAAAAATGAGTAAATTTTCGAACTCAGTGTCCTCAAAAACCCAACAAACGACAGGTCACGCGTTATTTTTCATTTTTTTGAATTTTGCCCCAACCAGAGGCTAAATAGGGAGGTTTAGGGGGGGGGGTCGAATGAAAAAACTGAGTACATATTCATAATCAGCGCCTTTGAATTAGTAGAAATCCAATCGTGTTACTTCAGTTTCTGGATTTTTTTTAAATTTTGGTCAAAATTGAGGACCTTGGTGTCCCCAGAGGTGTCGAGATCACATTTTAAAAATTTGTAGGTTTAAAAAAAGGTAAGAAGGGCTCTTTATTGTCCATAAAGCGTAGGCACAATATTTTACAGAATATAAAAGATATAGTGCAAGATTTATCACAATGAAAAATGATTGAGAACAAAGCGACAATGTAAGTTATCAATTTAAATATAGGTTTAGCGATAAAATCAAAATTTCAAATACCTACATAAGAACAAATAAATTCAATACTCACTTTTAAAATTGAGGAATGCTGAAAAAATTATGTTTTTATTCCAAATAACATCCAAAGTGAAATTACAGCTGTGCAAAAAGTTCAAGATTTGTATTTCAATATGTATTTAGACAAATGAACTGATATTCATCAAAATGTGGAATGTAAGTTCGGTTTTACTCATTTCACAAATTTCTAAAATTTCATCTCAAAACATATTGATGCATTTGAGACAAAAAATACACATTTGCATTGGTGTGTGGTTAAAAAACCAATTTATAAAAATTTCCCGAGTTGTTTACAAAATTTCGTACCAAAAAATCAATTTAAAAAAAGTGTTCCAGTACAAAAAAAAAAAAAGGAAAAAAAAGAATATTCGTCTGAGTATGTCAAAATTCCATAACATAAACTGTTTTTCAAAGGTACGGTAAGTGCCAATTTTCTTTAATGGAGAAAATTTTTAAATCCTTAGGATCAGATTACTCTCACAAGAGAACTATCCTTCTGTCAGAACGAAACTGTGATTATTGGAAAGACGAAAGGACACGTTATATAACCTCTGTAACCCAATTTTCAACTCTCCAAGTTGATTTTTCGGTGCTTGGTAGATTTTTAAAACATTAAACATCGTTTTTTTTAAATGTATGTTTTTTGACTACATTTGATGAAAAACAAATCCCTATCAAATCAACCTCCCGAATCTGGAGCCTTCTACGAAATTTTGAATTTCCCCAGCAGATTCAAACTTTTCCATAAATAACCCAAATCAACTTAGGCAGTAAAAAATAAGTGTTTTCGACTTGTTTTGACTAGTTTAACACGATTCAAGCGGTTTGACCAACTTGTGAATAGGAAAACATTCGAAATAATTGAAATCGGCCAAATCGCCGTGCTACCGAATGATGGCAAAGGTCGATTTTCTTGTTGAACTGGTCGAGAAGAATCGACAACTCAATTTTTTAGAACCCAAATTAATTTGGATGCATTCTGGTGAAAAACTTTGAAAATGACAGCGAAAATCAAAACTTGGCTGGAAACCGTTGAATGACCGGAAATAACCAAAATTATATTTGATTGAAATTTACTTTTCATTAAGCTTGTTGAAAAATCAAAAATTTTCAAAAATATCAAGTTTTTCACTCAAAAAATTTAAGTTTCAAAAATTTATGAAAAAATCAAGAAATCAACTTAGGCAGCTGAAATTTTAATTATGGGGTATCAAAACATGTTTTATTTAAAAAAAAAATCTATTCTCGTTCAATTAGAAAATTTTGATTAATCCGGCATTATGTTTTGACCACATTAGAAATCTAATACAAGAAAAAAATCACAAATTTTTTTCCAACAGTCGATATTTCATTTCAAGAAATTTGAATCACTTTCACAAGAAATTAATTAATCTTTGCTGCTCTTCAAATTCAAAGGCAAACCACACCTCCAAAAAATTTCAATCACACCAGCCAAATCAAAACACCTCGTAGACTCGTAAATCAAAACGCATCAATATACGAGCCATCTTTAATGAAATTTTCATTCGAGTCGACCCAACCGAAAGTAGAAAAAAGGTAATACACGTTTAACGAAATTGAAAAAAAAACCTCCCAAGCCGTACGTGGCCGACCTTTCTCCTTACGTTACACTGTTACACTTTATAAAAATGAGAGAAAAAAACGTTTACAGAAACTCCTATGTGTACATGTGTCCGAATAAATGTTTCGAATTATAGACTTTTTTTTACGACGAGCATACGTTCGGGGTATTTTATGTACGTAGAACGCGGGTCGTCGCTTGATTTACTATTTTCTGGCCACGCTTTAACCTTTTATAATACGTGCAGTTTTCGTGCCGAGCTTTTTGTCATATACTCGATAATTTTGACGGTCAATGATTTTCATTGCCGGTACGTGGCGCGAACGAAGGTTAATATTCTGACGTCTCGTCGCCCTCGTCTGCGCCTTCTTCCGCGATTTCCAAGAAGGTATGGGTTTGGTCGACGATCAGACGTAAGAGTCGATCGAGCTCCAAAGTTATTTGTTTGAAGCGTTATTATGGTCGGATACTTTGATGATAGAATTTTCACGCGATGGACGAGGTGCCCCGAATAAAATAATTTTTTCCACTGACGAAGATTTGAATTTGATGACGCGAAAGATGACGTATTTTTTTCACTTTTTTCATCTCGGAAGAGAATTTTTCCTTTATAATTTCCTCCTTTTAATGTTTTACCCCTCCATTCAACCAGAAACACGAAAGTAAGAGTAAGTTTGGAAGAGGAAAGTGGTTAACTTTCAACAGTAAGAAATTTTTTACTTTCACCCCTAATTCGTTTAAAATACTTAAAATCTGAATAAGTAAATAGAAAAATGAAATCATAATGATTTTTCTCAATGGCCAAATCATTTCTCGGCATAGATATAACAAAACTTCAAAGTATCATGTGCTGAGAAAATCTGCAATGTATTTATTCAAATGAAACTGAGCCACGATCATTACATTGTTTTTTCTCAACACATGTGAAGAACAATACAACAACTATGTTGAATCCGACTGGTGTCAGTATATTTGCATAATCAGTTTGCCGTAAATACAACACAACTCCGTGCTATTGCCATCAGTATAAATACAAGGGATAACACAGGTCAACATAGAAAATGATGTTTGAAGTTGAATGGGTGATTTTTATATTATTTTTCGCGCGTATCGCGAGAAAAATACTGAAAAAATTCCATTAGGGCTACTCAAGGATTTTTCACAATTTGAATTTTTTGTAGAATTTTTTTTCACACTTTTTGATAACTTTTGACACCTAAAGTCAATTTCCTGAACAAAGGAAGGATTCAACGAAAAAAAATCAATAGGCCATAAATTTTAGAGCGTAAAATTTCCTTTTAGTGGAGTTCAATTCGTTTTTTCTCAAGAGGCTTAGCTTTTGAGATATTTTTTAGTTGCAAGTAGAAAGTTCAACCTTTTTTTAAAATTGAGAATACCTCAAAAACTAAGCCTCCTAAGAAAAATCCAATTGAGCTCTACAGAAAGGAAATTTTACGCTCTACAATGTGTGATTCATTCAATTTTTTTTAGGAACCTTTCTTTGCCCATAAAATCGACTTCAAGGGTCAAAATTTTGATTCAAGAAATGTAAAACAAATTCTTAACAACAAAAAATTCCAATTTTAAAATATCCTGACATTCCTGACATGATGGAGAAAAACTAAAATCATATTCGAACTCAGCACTAAAAAGTAGGTTAGAATCACCAATCAGAATTAATTACGCAGAAAAAAATTGTTGATTTGCCGGTCTTTGATATTTCCGTTGTTACAAATGAGAAATGTTAAAAATGTGGTTCATTACAAAAAAAAAAAAAAAAAATGAATAGAACATGAAATGTAGACCGTAAAATGTTTTTCTGCACCGTTCAAATATTTCCTTCCTAGGTTATGTAAAAAAATGCCTTTTTGAAGCATTAAAAATCAATTTTTCTCAAAGCTTCGCCCTCGCTTCGCACGGGCACGAAAAAAATCACAATTATATAAACTGTTTAAATCAACTATGCAAAAAAATAGTTCCCTTTTGATATTCCAAGTCTCCATACCATCTTTGCACCCTCCCAAAAAAAGCTTCTGACGCCAATTCTTGAATTTGTTTGGTATTTTTATTGGTTTTTAAGGCCAAAATAATTAATCCTACCTATGTAAGTTGTTTGCTCCAAGATTACATTTTCATCAGTTTTTTTTCCTTTAACATGCTATGCAAATCGCATGAAAACTTTATAAAGTTTGAATTTTGTGTTTTCATAGTAAAAGGAAGTTTGATGAGGGGGAGGGGGGACTTGGAATTCCTCAAAAATTATGAAATTTCGGACCCCCTCCATGAGAAATTTCTGGCTACGTCACTGCTGTTGGGTAATTGGTTTTAGCATTATAGGCTTAGTCCAAACCCTCAAAAATCAAAATTGTCAAATTTCTGAGCTGTTCAATTCTGTAATGGGTCATAACAAAGACGTACCAATTGCAGAAATTATTGAACAATCATATTCATCAAGTTGTAGTTGAATTTATCATTTATCACTGACTTGAAATCGAAACATGTGACGCATTGTATCATTTTTGTCAACATTGTTTCATTATTATCGTGAATTAGCGATTATTTTATTCGGTTTTTTTAATTAAATCATGTCGTCGAACTCGAAGGTATGGACATATTTTATTAAGGAACCTAATAGCGACAAAGAAGCCACCTGCAAGTTATGCTTGGTAAAAGTAAAGAGATCCGGAAATACAACAAATCTCAGAAAACATCTAAAAAGGAAGGTAACTAAAATCAACGTCAACCTAAATTTTCAATTTTTAAGAAAACTTGTATAAATTTTTTGAGTTTAGGTGAATAATTGAAAATTTTAATTCACAATAATGTCTCCTATGATTCATTTCTTTTCAGCATAATGTTAATTCATCAAAATTCAATCAATGTTCGAGTTTTCCTGTAAATTTAATTAATGGCTAAATTTTGCTGAATTTGCACTGGTTTAAAAGAATAAAATGGGTATCGAATATCGATATTTGCAGTATCGATATTTTGCAGATCGATATTTTCCATTCGATACTCATGCTAAATACCGCCATCCCTGCTTGATTGAAGTTGGTTTAATTAATTTTTTAATGTGTTGTCAGTTCTAAAATATTAATTTGAGAGATGATTGTTGAGGTATGTATTATGCTTGGTTGCTATTGAGTTATCTTAATCTTAAAGTTACCCGAATTTTTCAAATTATTTATTTATTACTTTGTCAATTACCAATCTACACTCAAAAAAAAAAATATACTAATAAATTTTATTTTAAAAAATAATAACGTGGCCCCATTCAAAAAGTTGGCAAAATTTAATCTAAAAATAATAATATTTATCAAGATATTTAGTAAAATTTATCATTCAATAATAAACTTATTGAATGATGAATTTTACTAAATATCTTGATAAATATTATTATTTTTAGATTAAATTTTGCCAACTTTTTAAATGGGGCCGCGCTATTATTTTTTAAAATAAAATTTACTAATTTTTTTTAACATTTTCTATTATTATTATTTTGCGTGTGCTTATTATATTATAAAACGACAAAGGAAGCCCCATTTCAATCGCGCAATTGCACATTGTAGTCAGGTCTCAATTTCATATCCGCTCGACTGAGCTGTAAAAAGCAATTTTATGATTGATTCGTGTTCTAGACATTATAACAAACAAATTTAGCCCAGATGCCTTTTTTTACTCCTCCACCTTTTCCGAGGATCCACCCCCCTTTCTTAAAAACGCTTGTAGCGCTATTCCTATGGGTTCTAGTGAAAAAAATTTCTCACAAAAGTTGTCCCTCAACATCTCAGCTACAAATTACTTTCTATAGAAAATCCAACTTGAGGCCACCGGTGCCCCTCAAATTTGAAAAAAGTATTTCAAAAATCATAAAAATCACGTTTTTTTCATTTTTACCGAAAAGTTTCTAAGATGAGTAAAATTTGTAAATAACCAAAAGTATTCAGAATTAAATTTCCTACTCGGTGAGTTTTATCACGACTATTTTCGTCCCGCTCCCCGTTACATACAGGCCCACCCCCCTCCCACACATCAAAAATTTCGGTCTTCTAGAAAAATTTTCCAGCAAACATTATTTTTCACCACCTAATCTACAATTTCGATCATTTTATTTAAAAATTATTTTTTGAGCAATCCCTACCCCTTAAATTCGAAAAATATCCCTCAAAAATACATGAAAATACGTTTTTTTACACTTCCAATGCAAAGCTTTAAAGATAATTATGTAGACAGAAATTAGGTATATTCATTAGTTGCTTCTTCATACAAGACTGGAAATTAAAAATTATGATTTTTAGACACTTTCCCCTCAATTTCTGCCTACATAATTATCTTTAAAGCTTTACATAGGAAGCGTAAAAAAACGTATTTTCATGTATTTTTGAGGGATATTTTTCGAATTTAAGGGGTAGGGATTGCTCAAAATAGTATATTATGCAACAAGGGAGATAAAGTGATTTTCGACGAATTTTGAGGTTTATTGCCCGAGCGAAGCGAGGGAAATAACTCAAAATCGTCGAAAATCATTTATCTCCCGAGTTGCATACGATATTTTTCATTGTAGAGGGAGTAAAAGTCGAGTTTAAGCACTCGAGCAATTCGCGAGAGGGAGTAAAAGTAGACTTTTACTCCCTCTACGATGAAAAAATAATTTTTATAATGATCAAAATTATAGATTAGGTGGTGAAAAATAATTTTTGCCGGAAAATTTTTCTAGAAGACCGAAATTTTTGGTGTGTGGGAGGGGGGGTGGGCCTGTATGTAACGGGGAGCGGGACGAAAATAGTCGTGATAAAACTCACCGAGTAGGAAATTTAATTCTGAATACTTTTGGTTATTTACAAATTTTACTCATCTTAGAAACTTTTCGGTAAAAATGAAAAAAACGTGATTTTTATGATTTTTGAAATACTTTTTTCATATTTGAGGGGCACCGGTGGCCTCAAATTGGATTTTCTATAGAAAGTAATTTGTAGCTGAGATGTTGAGGGACAACTTTTGTGAGAAATTTTTTTCACTAGAGCCCATAGGAATAGCGCTACAAGCGTTTTTAAGAAAGGGGGGGATGGACTCTCGGAAAAGGGGGAGGGGAAAAAAGGCATCTGGGCTAAATTTGTTTGTTGTAATGTCTGGAACACGAATCAATCATAAAATTGCTTTTTACAGCTCAGTCGAGCGGATGTGTTTTTTCGTGAAATTGATAATCTACTATTGAAATGGGTAGATTCATATATTTTATACTCTTCATATGAAAAAAAATATACTTCATCTGTTCGTTTGTTCGTTTGTTCGTTCTGTTATCCAGAAAATCCACTTCAAGTGTCCAAAGTTATCAAAAATTGTAAAACAATTTTTCAACAAAAAATTTAAATTGTGAAAAATCTTAACTGCTAGAAATTTTTCACAATTTTTTCCATGAGCTAAAAATCTTATCACAATCACAAATTTAATCCAAGTCCGCATTTTCTTTGTCAACTTGTGTTATCATACATAATTGCAAAAATGTATTTTCAAATGCATGATCATTATCCTACCTTTCACTCTAACTCATAATCAGCTCACATCAATTCCCCGACTTCACAAAGGAATCAAATAACCCAGCTTCATGAAATCCCGACTAAATCCACTTTTCAGCTCTCCCCTTCCTCACTTTTGAAATAATTACCCGAGGTCAAACGCTGCTTTCTGCTAATCGTTTATTTACCCACACAAAACCGAGGGCTTCTTCGGCTTACTTGGCAAATATCAATACAAAAATCAACATACGTAGTCGGCTCCTTTCGGTTACCAAATTAATTGAGAAGTTATTTCTCAAACCGCGAAAAAGCTTTTTCGATTACACCGTCGTCGCGTCGTCGTCGAGAAGAAATTAATTTCATCGTGCCGGCGCGTTCGTCTCGCGTACAAAAAAATACCCAACCATCGGCAAAAGCGTCAGCACTCCTCGAGCAACCTAGTTTCTCGAGATTGTAAAAAAATAACATTTAAACAATTTCGCCGCCACGTCGCTCCTCCGAGAGTACCTAACCCTTTCGTCGAACGAATTCGCGTTCTCTTTGCTTTAGAAGAAGGAAACGTATAAACGTTTAATAATAAATCGAAACGTCTTTTTTATACGTAGCTCGATGGCGTGCCGGTATAAGTGAAAAGCAGAATAAAAGTATCGAAGAGACGAGACCGATAAACGAACGAGAAACTCGAGAGAGCAATGGAATAAAATATACCGGCGAATATAACACAATATCTTCATAAGTACCGAGTTAATAGCATTCGCCGATTCTGTAATTCTTAAATAAACGAATTACCCTTGAAAGAAAGCTCTCGCCGATGTTTTACTGTTTCACCTTTCACTCGACGTCGCCGCCGCACCGAACGATACGTTTAATTTCCACTACACCAAATCGGAATTTTTCAACAAAAAATACCTTCGGTTCATTTTTTTCCCCTCGTCTAAACACGCATCGGGCTCAACAAGAGGATAAAAAATTCGCATTAGCGAAATCAAAAAAAAAAAGAGGAAAAAAATACCCCGAAGAATAGTCGAGGAAAATACGACTACGACCATCTTCGGGGTAATGAAATTAGATCTATTTACTCGCTGCAAAAGTAGCTGGAAAAAGTCTGTAGCATCTGGCTCGAGTACACGAGAAAGGCCAGGGGCAGGGGCAGGTTGCAAATCGAAATAAACCTCCGTTTTATTGAAACCGTGTGCACATACGCGAAGAGAGGAAAAAAAAAGGCAATGGAGAAAAAAATCCCTCTACCGGTTCTCTCTTATTTTTTCATCGAATGAAGCCCACTTAATTCCCGTGCTTTTCTTCTTTTGTTACTTTTGCACTCACATTTATTAAAGTACTTATTTTTCCTTTTTACCTTGTTAATGAAGAGTAGCCTGCTCTTCGCTCGGTTACCTTTTCGACGTTCATTTTTCCTATACCCATATTTTCAACTCTGTTTCACGTTCGGTGCGGTTTCCTCTCGTTTTTTTCGCGCATACACTTATAAACCATACGTGGCGACGAGTACCCACCGTTTACATCGTTTCGGGTATTTTCCGACACTTTGCTGTCAAGGATCACCCTGCATGCCCCTCTGTCCCAATTCGACCAATTTGCTGAACTATAAAATGCTAAAATGTCGCTGGTTTATTGTTTGATGATGACGATGGCGTAGTGTGGGGGAAGGGGGGAGGGGGTAGTAAAACGACGCATAGCTTCGTGTGAACTTTCACATAGTTATAAAGGAGTACGTTGGCGCGAGTGGGAAAAAAACTAGCAGGGAAATTTTCTCAAAGTGGAGTACACGCTGGTCAACATTAATCGTCGAATTGGCCTACGTCAATAACTGATGACACCGAACAAAGCGAACCAGCCATACAATTAGGCCTATACTAGCCACCATTTTTCCCATACGTCTGTTTAAGAATTTATACAGCACGTTTTACCCTTTTACCACGCCAGAAAAACCACCAACACGATGACCTACCTTTATAATTAAACGACCACGTTGTATTTATTATTGGAAAAAAATACGAGCCCCTTTTGGGTGATTTTTTTTTCGTTTTTGCTCAACGAATTTTCCAGTCGAAGTGATGTCTAAATATTAAGTAGAGGGTGGAACAAAAAATTTAAGGGTTTGAATTTTTTTGGAGATTTTTAGGGGGTTTACGCGGAATTTGCGACAAAATCCTATTACGGTCAGTTTGATTAGTATAGGAACCTAGTTTTGTTTTCTGGTAACATTCAATTGTTATAAATGTGAAGAAAAAATTGATCGAAATATGTGCAATGTAAAGATCGTTAAATAAGCAGTGAAAATGGCTTAAAAACTGCAAAATATAGGTTTCAAGAGGCGAAAAATGGTACAAAATTTCATGAAAATTATTTAAATTTCTACAAAAATTAATGGACTGAATCAAAATTGGTTCAAAAAATAACAAATATGATAGAGAAATTTTGGTTATCTATAAAATAACTCAAAACTTTGCAAAATTCGTTAAAGGAAAGCAAATGGTTCAAAACGCAACAAAAGTTGATGCAATGTAGAATAAACGAAACATGAATAATTTTTAAATAATCAATAAAAATAACTTTCCATGCTATCTGCAAAAGTTAACAAAATGACAAAAAATTGAAAATTATGTAAAAATTCTTCAAAATACTACAAACTTGTTGAAAAGTAAAAAAAGAAACACAAATGTACAAATAGCTATAAACTTGTTAAACACCAAATTTTCTAATACTTGAAAAAAAGTCAATTTTTTTAAAACTTTTTCAAACTGAATCCCCCTCCCACAGAGTTTGAAATTAATTTTAATACAGGAAAAAAACGATTTTGATTATAGACTCCAATATCTCCATCTGGCCCCCTATTGGATTAATTGGACCCAAAAATTGGTCTGCTGTGGAACAGTTCAATCAAACAATTGGTGAAAATCTCTATAAAAATCCAATTTTATTTATAGTTCATTCAGTTTCAAAGTGGTCACTCGCTCACTCCTGGAACATAGAGGTCGAAATGAAAAATGAAAAATTACTTTTTGGAGGGTCAAAAGCTATCTCAAATTTAAAAGCCAAACCTAGAAGAAGACAGAGAATCTCAAAAACTTCATTTTCTAGTACTAACTGGGCGTGGGAGAACAATGAAAACTGATTTTTTCCAATAATGACTTCACTTTGAGACCCCCATCTCAACTCCCAACAGTTAAAGTAGACTTGAAATTTAATACGATAGAATTTCAACTCATATGCCATCATCTTATAAACAAGCTATCAGCTAACCGATAATTGCATTAGGGTTTTTGCATTGCTTGAATATTACTAATTGATCAGATCACCAACATAGGCGGAACTAAGGGCGGGCAGGGGTGGGCCGGGCCCCGTTGAGAATTTTTTTTGGCCCGACCGCTTTTTTCTGGCCAATTTTGAATTTTTTTCCAAATTCCAAAAAAAAAATTTGGTTATTTTAGTATGGTGTGAATATTGAATGTTCGCGATGTGAATATATTCGAATATTTACACCACACTAGGTTATTTGAGTAGGTATTGTAAATCTGCGTAACAGGGGAAGGGGTAGTTCCAGGTTGTTTGGGTAGTTCTAAAAATTTATGTCGGTAGCTCCAAAATTGTTCGGTAGTTCCAAAATTGCTTGGTGATTTACTAGCTCCTAGGATTTCGACAATCCCAAGTCCAAATTTATTCCAAGTATACAAATTTTTTCAACTCTAAATTTTTCCAGTTTCTTTAATTTCAAATTTTTTTAAAATTTAATCCAATATTAAAATTTTTCTAGCAGTATCGATTTGGATGTTAGAAAAAATCTTAAAAAACATGAAGCTGAAATTTCTTTAAAAAATTAAAAAAATGAGAAAAAATTTTTAAATGATTAAAATCGAGTTGGTGGAAATTTAAAAAAATCAAAGTGGAAAAAATGTTAAGAAAGTTTACCGTAGAAAGAATTGCAAAGTTGAAAAAAATTTCAGTATTAAAAATTTTCCCAACTTAAATTTTTCACATTATTTTCGATTCGATATTTTTAAAACTTTTTTCCAATACTAAAATTTTTTTCAATTTTTTTTCAACTGCATGCATGAAAATCCCTCATGGTTATAAATTGATGACGGCGAGTGGTGGGAAAAAATTGGCATTCATTCAAAATTATCTCAAAAGTGTTGGAAAGTAGGGTACGAGGGGTACATTGTATTCCCCAAATTGGTGGCCGGAGTGCAAAGTATGAAATGTACTTCCACATTACATCAGATCGAGATTTTCAAAGCATTAAAACATGAAAAAAAATGCTTTTTTGGACGTAAAAAAATCAAATTTTTCCAAAACTTTGCCCTCGCTTCGCTCGGGCATGAACAAAAGCATATGGTTACATATTTGAACTATTTGAGGCAATAATGCGAAAGAAGGCTCCCTTTTTCTCCCTTCCCCTACTATTCTAAGTCACTACACCAATCTGTTCTGTTACCTATACCTCTCAAAAAAGTGATTCTGATGCCACTGAATGATCTTCAATTGAATCAACAATAATTTTTCCTCTTCCAACAGGTTATTCTCAGGAAAAATTGTCATTCCAATTTTTTTTCAATCGAAGTTTAAATCCCAGTAGTTCCAAAATTTCTTTAGAATAACCCCTGCTGCGTAACTTTTGTAATTTTAATGTATAAGTTTCAAAAAACCAAAATTATTATTACTCATTTACGTTACTTCAAATTTTGTAGCCAAATGTCTACCAACTCTATTATTTTTTTAAAAAATAGATGACATGTTTGAGCGAATTAATTTTTATTTTATCAGGTGTACTTGAAATTTTACATTTTGATTTTGAGGTCCCTTTTCATAACTGACCCTCTCACCTCACCCCCCCTAAAAAAATCGTATAAAAATCTGGCCCACGCTTGGCCCTTTGTGCCCTAGCAAAAAAAAATTCTGGTTCCGCCTATGATCACCAATATAGATATTTCAGTGTAAATCTACCTTACATTTATGTACTTGAAGTAAATGAATACTGGCTCCTAAATCATTTTGACTCTCTTTGGATTTCCATGATCCATGTTCAAATTTATACAAGTTCAAATTTTTTAAACCTTTTAAATTTGTTCAATTCCTTCAATTCAATTTATTTTCAACGCTTTATCCAACTTTAAAATTTTTTCATTGGCAAATTTTTTAAATTTAAATTTTCTCAGAAATCCAACTTTGAATGAGCAATACCTAAAGTATTAACAACAACAAAAACAACAACAACAACAACAACATAGTTTTATTATCTACTTTTTAAAATTTCTTCTAATTACTTATGAAATGGAAGAAATTTTAAAAAATGTAAAGCTGAAAACTTTTTTTTTAAATTCAATGTTGGAAAAATTTTTAGTGAATTTTCAATTGAAAAAATTTCATATACCTATGTAGTCGAAAATTTAAAAAAAAATTATTTGAAACAATTTTATGATTGGAAAAATTTTAAAAAATATAAAGTTGGAAAAATTGAAGGAATTGAATTAAGTAAGGAAAAAAATTTAATACTAAAATTTTTGTCAATTTTGAAATTTTTTCCTACTGTAATTATTTTTCAAATTTAAATATTCAAAACATCTTTTCCAACTTTGATTTTTCAATTTTTTCAGCTTAGGTAATATTTCTTCCATCTCAAAGCTTTTTAAAAATAATTTCAAAATTTTCCCTCAAATTTTTTTTCAACTTTGAATTTTTTTAAAATTTCAACTTCATGTTTTCGAAATTTATTTTAGCTTAATAATTAATTAGAAGAAATTTTCAAAAATATGAGTATAAAATTGTAAAAAAGTTAAAAATCAAAATTTTTAATTAGAATTGTTGGAAAATTTTTTATGTTGAAGTTGAATACAATTTTAAAAAATAAATAGAATTAAAGAAATTGAAAAAATTTAGAGTCGAAAAAATTTGAACTTGAAATTCATTTGGATTTGGATCATCGAAATCCCATTTGCCTCAAAATGATTTAGGAGCTATAGTATTTATGAATTGCTTAGTAATATCGATGCAGGATGACGATTGGGTAGATAGTTAGATCGGCAGATGAATAGGATATTATACTTATACAAATTTAGTAACATGTTGAGCAAGCGACGCCATATTCCGAAGGATATGGAGTGGAGTAAGGGAGGAGGGGGAGGGGTAAAATAACTGATCAGTGAGAATTCCAATCCAGATTTTTGATAATTTCTAACTATCAATCAAAGATTTACTAAAGCTATCTTGTTAAAAGAAAGAAGCCAAAGCTCCGCGGTTAATTACAAAGGCTAAGTAAAAAAAAAATACCCATTTTAACAAAACCTCTCATTTTTTCAAATATTCTTTATTTTTAAAAATATTGGAAACTAATTGAGCCCGAACAAAGCGAGGCAGAAAATTTTTGAAAAAAAGATGTTCTTCAGAAGTTACAATTTTTTTCAAATTTACAGTTCATCGAATTGAATTGCATTTTAAAAAAATGTATGCAATAATTTTTTTATTCTGTTTTTTCAAGCAAAAAACAACATAGAAGTGCAACTATGATTAATTTTCCCGGCTTGAGAAATTTTTCTCAACTTATTCACGGTATGCCCCTTACTGAGAAAATTGTTTGTTATTATTAAAAAAATGTTATCGTCTTCTTCAACATAATATTACAACAATTAGGATTGCAGAGGTTTATGCTACGTGGACGAGAATTAAGGCGATTTCTCTCGCATGCACACGACACATGTGAGACCCTTTCACATCCACATAATACCCCTACCTACTTTACATCAGAAATGTTGTTATTTTAGCATATTTTTAAAATTTTGAATGTTCTATACAGAAATAAAAGAGCGAATGAAAAAACCAATCCCATATTTGTGTTCAGCCGGTCAAAATACCACGATGAACACCCTTTTCGCGACAGTTGAGCTTAAACTTTCAAAATTCACTTTTTCGTTGATTTTTTATGACAAAAAAGTGAATTTCGAGACTATAAAATGGCCATAACTCCGAAAAGGAGGGGGATGAGGGTCCAGAATTTTGTAAAAAAAATTTCCAGTCAATATACACCCCTTTAGAGCCCAAACGCGTCAGTGGCCAAATTCACCCCTTATCCGGCCATACCCCTTGTTATAATTTCAATATTTTAATAAGTTATTTGAATTTTATTTACGAAATTTTAACATTATTATATGAGACGCAGCCAGGGATACCCGACCATATGTCGGAAAAGTAAATTTCGAGAAAAACGCAAATTAAGAAAAAATGACCAAAAATATGGAAAAAAAATTTTTATCAATTTGTATACTATGAACCCTCTACTTTCATATGAGAATAGGTTCAGGTCCCAAAAGTGTCATCTTCTTGGTTAAAAAACGAATTTTGCTGAAGGCCTCTGAGAAATTGAAACCATACCATATGTTGGAATTTTATAAAAATATGTTAAAATTTACAACTTTCATTATTATTGAAACGTAGTAGTGTTCAACAAATATCCGGATATCCAAATACCAAATACTATTTGGATTATCCGGATATCACACGGAAATTGCCGAACAGCTCCGAAAACATCCCGAAAACGGTTGAACTTTTCCGAGAGTTCCCGAATTCTTTCACGAACCCTCACAAAATTTAAAGGTCGATTATCGAAATCAAAAAATCGATTAACGAAATCGAAAAATCGAAATTGAAAAATCGATTATCGAAATCGAAAATTTAATTTTTCCCCGTTGAAACTCTTCATTTCGATTATCCGGATATTTGTTGAACACTAATTATTTTCAAAGCATGATTTTCACCGTTTGGTTTGTAAAGTTGTTTGACTTGCACTATGATTTCATTTTTCAATGCACGTAATTTCAGGTTCGTTTTAATGAACTACAGTGGTGTACGATTATTGAAAAAACAAATTTTGTACCAAAAATGTCATTATTTCTTGAAAAAAGATGATTCCCGACATATGGTATGGTTTCGATTTTCGATGCCGGCAACTTCTGGAAGGGGTCAATGACCTAAAGTGATGTAAGAGGACGTAAATAAATCATTTCCGATGAGAAAAGTCTTTTACAGAACATAATTTTTTTTTTATTCATTGAAAACAGTTCCAAATTTTGTTTTGCGTTTTTCTCAAAACTTTGATTTTTGAAAATCATTTTTTGACAAACTTTGAAAAATCATAGAAAATTCATTTCTCAACCTTTTTTAATGCGGTTTGCGCTATTCGAAAGGTACAAGTCTGTACTACTTAAAGAGCCAAAAAAACGAAAAAAAAATTTTCCGACATATGGTCGGGTATCCCTGGCTGCGTCTCATATTATAAATTTTGATATTTTTTAATATAATTTTTTAAAATTTTTGTAATGATTTCTAATATATGTATTTGTATTATGAGAATAGTAATTACTAATTACCTACGTATGTAAGTATTCTCACACTATTTGTCTCGGGTAAAATGCTTTTTATTTTCGGTCCATATTTATTTCATTTATTAATGGTACGTTTAAATAGCTCGCTGTTTGTAACTGTTTAAGAAAAAAATTATGCCATTTATTATTATTAAAATTATCTGGAAAAATTCTCCAAAACCCTCCCACTCAGGTACGTCTGCGTAGGAGCAAGTTTCAAATATCAAATTAAATCGACAAAAAAATACATACGATTGGTAACCCTTTCTAAGTTCCATAAAATTTTTCATAATTCCGATTCGATAAACGTACGTGGCTGCAAATTACACGAATAATTAGCGGTGTAAGTTGGCAAAACAGCTCCTAGTGAACGCCTTCGACACGTGTACAAACCACCGTCGAGCCAACCGACCGACACTTATCATTATTCGACGGTATAATATTTCATTGGCGTTGTGTAAAAGCGCGAGTTTCATTTCAACGTGCCTTCGTATTATCGTATCTTTCAAATTAATCAAATGTGGCTATAAATATAATATAAGAATAAAGGGTGTCTAGAGTATACCACAGACTAGGGGTATCCAAGAAGAGGGGATTTTTTTTCAATCGACTAAATCATAAGGTAGTGAAGTCGTATTTAAGGTACAACTTAAGAAATACCTATCTCGTTACCTTTACTTTACCTACGTAAACCCTGCTCCAACTTTCGACGCTTTTTGCTCGTCGCTGTAATGTATATAAGGTCGTAGACGGTCAATTTATATCCCGAACTGGTATGCTACGAATTGGAATATTAAATTAAAAAATGCTGCTGCTTCCGAGTCGCTAATTTCGTATTCTTTTGTACTCGGAACTACAATTATTTTACTTTTATGAACGAAATAAACGCGTTCAAAGCATACACACCGGTGAACAATAAACAACTATTGCAAATGGTTATAAAAAAAGAGGTTCACCTTAAGAAGGGTGGTAATCAAAGAAACACGGGGAGGACGAGTTTATTAAAAAAAATTGTGTTTTTGAAGGTATTGTAATTTTTCATTTTTTTTGCTGCGATGTCGTGTTGTTGACACTTTTTTCTTATTTTTATTTGATTGTTTGATTATATTAATTTGTTTCTTTTTATGTGTTTTGAATTGCGCAGTTTTACCCAGAAACGGACCCCAAATTACCGGCGAGAGACCAGAATATCAAATTGGCGACGAATTAAATTTAAATTGCACGTCGGGCAAATCGTATCCGCCGTCTTTGCTTAGGTGGTACGTCAACGAAAAACCGGTGAGTGAAGATTTATTTTTTGCTGAGCGTGTTTCGTTGCTTGAAAATTGGCTTTTTTGAGTAAAGCGTGTTGGAGTGGGAAATTATTTATGGTAATTTTGCCCTGGAATTAGATCCGAGCACCAGTTTGGTATTTTTATGATATGTACCTATAATGGATCGTAAAATAATTGAAGCGATCGTCAAAAAAACAACCATAGTTCATTTTGAAATTCTGACTTTTGTCAGCTATTATGAGAAAAGTTTGATTCCAAAAAAAGTGGTAGGTCATTATAGGTCTATGAAATCTTCGAACGTGAGAATAAATTATCGATGTTATTGATTATTCTCCTTGCAGATTTCCTTTCATAATAATTCATCTCACAAAAAAATACCTTACCGTAATAAAAAGGGGGGGGGTCGTGAAAAAGGACGCGACAAGGTAGGTTCTCCTCGTTAAAAAAATGCGGGTATAATATTACAAACAAAAAAAAAAACAACAACTACCTACCTGCCCAAAAAAATATTCCAGAACACAAAATTACTGATATCAACTTCGAGGTGAGTTGGAAATTAATTGAAAGGTTCTTACATATGCAAGATGGACTGTTGATTAGATATAAGAAATGAAATCAGTCACTTAGAAGGAATTATTTTACAAACAAAATTTTCACCACAGATCAAAAAAATTTCCCAACTTCTGATCGTTTTCTCAGATATTTTACATTCACGAAATATTCGTGATCAAATTTGATTTGTCATCATTTGAAAGCGATCAGAAGTTGGGAAAATTTTTTTGATCTGTGGTGAAAATTTTGTTTGTAAAATAATTCCTTCCAACTAACTGCTTTCTTTTCTTATGTCTAATCAACAGTCCATCTTGCATACGCGAGAACCTTTCAATTAATTTCCAACTCATCTCGAAGTCGATATCAGTAATTTTGTGTTCTGGAATATTTTGTTGGGGAGGTAGGTAGTTGTTGTTTTTTTTTGTAATATTATACCCGCATCCCACGTTTTCGAGGTCGTGGAACATGAATCCGAAGTGAGAAAATGGATACACCTGCACCCCTGATAAAAGGTTTGAGATGAGAGGGGGAGTGAAAATGTATTTATACTATTTTATGTGTCCAAAGGGTATGGTCGGATAAGGGACGAATTTGGCCTCAGGCGCTTTGTCGTGTATATTGACCAGAGGTCAATTTATGATAATTTTTTCAACAATTTTGGTATGTTTTTCAAGATGCTGAACGTGAATTTGAAGTCAGATTCTGTGTACACCTGTGCTCCTTGAGAAGGTGGTGGGGTAGGGGCGAGGAGGAGGTGAAAAATTATATATAGCTTGTAATATGTCTGAATCTACGTTTTTGAGATCGTAGAACATGAATTTGGTAATATTTTTTTGTTTGAGGGTGATGGTAGGAAGGTGGGGGGGGGAATTAAAATCCAAAATTTTCTCCTATCCTCACCCCCTACCCTTCAAATGAAAAAATATTTCCAACTTCGTGTTTTACGACCTTTAGAACGGAAAGGTTATGGCCGGATAAGTAGTGAATTTGGCCCCAGGTGTTTTTGGGCTCCTAAACACCTCAAGTCGTGTATATTGACTAGAAATAATTTTTCATAAAATTTTGGACCCTTACCCCCTCTCTTCCAGAGCTATGGACATTTTATTGCATTATTTTCAAGAATTTTTAATTTCAACGGAAGTGAAGGAAATTTTCTGTTCTTTGGCACAAAATTACATCGCGTAGAGGTCAATTTATGATAATTTTTTCAACAATTTTGGTGCACTCCTTCACGTTTTTTCGGGCATTTCAAGTTTTCAATCGTAAAAAATACCATATAAGCAAACGGCGACCACCTTGGAAAAATTTCTAAAAAATATGTTTTTTTATGTAAAATTTTGCTGTGTATTTGGTTTTGGTGATTTCTTTGAACTACGGGCCGAAAATCGCGAAAACCCGTACCGAAATGTTGTTATTGTAGCAGATTTTTCAAATTTTGAGCGTTTTATACAGAAAGGAATGACCAAATAAGAAAACCAATTCCAGATTCGTGTTCAGCAGGTCAAAATACCCCGATAAACACCCTTTTCGCAATAGTTTTGGTTAAAGTTTCAAAATTCACCTTTTTCACTGATTTTTCGTGACAAAAAAAGTGAATTTTTTTGACTTCAAGTGAAACGATCTTTTCGGGGGTCTCTTGACCCATTGTCTTCTTTTTTTTTGTAAAAAACCAGACCTGTAAGGCACAGGAGCACCTCAGCGCAAAAAATCTACCTTGAATAGTATGAATAGGTAATCATAATTCTAGGTAAAGCAAAATTGGTATTTTTTTTTTTTTTTGAAAGCTCGCGAGTGAATTTGAAACAGTTATGAGAATCGTATTCGATAATTTCCGAACCTATATGTAACCATAAATATCGAGAAACACAGTCATTCGTCATGTTCTGATCCGAGTTGAGTGCATCATCAAAAGAGGTAGAAGTATCAGATCGATTAACCGATTGGACAATGCTGAGTTTCGGAATTGAAAAAGAAATTAATTATTTACTTTCTGAGAAGAATAAAGAATTTCCAATACGTAGATACACTTTTTTATAAAGAAATGGTACGGAGAAAAAATACATTGTTCAAAATTTAGTAGGTACTCATCATTGGGACATTCTTGATAGTAAGTGATGATATGATTTTACAGTGTTGCCGAATTCTAATGGTGAAAAGTTCCCAAAAATGTTCCGGAATTCGTAAAAAGTTCCGGTTTTTTTACCGTCACTGTTGCTAAAAAAAAAAGGGGGCTGAGAATTTGAGAAAAAATGGAGGGGAGGGGGTGTCAAAATTTAGTAAAAATACAGATTTGAGCTAAGAAAAATTGAAAAATTACGAGATTTTTGGTACAAACAATCAGTCAATATAATTTAGCGTAGATACTTTCTAAATCTAAATCAGTCCATTTTCGTACAACTCTGCTTTTTGGAAAATATGGAATCAGTGTGTCAGTGAAATAGATTATTTGAAAATCCGTGATTTTCCATTGATTTGTTTCAGTCAAAATTACTTATTTTTTCTAATAAATGGAACACTGACTGAAAAATCAGTGATTTTTGACCAAAAAATCAGTTAAAAATTATCAACTTTCAATAAAAATTATTTCACTGATTTAAAAAAAATAAAAATTCTTCAAATTTAGAAATAGAGTTATTAAAATAAAGCCCGAGCGAAGCGAGGGCAATTTTATTTTGAAAAATTATGCTTGAAAAGCAGAAATATGTATTAAAATTTCGGGAAGTTCCAAGAAAATGAATGTTCCAGAAAAAGTTCCGAAGGATTTCAAAAGTTTCGTTTTCCAGAACGTATTCCGGAATTTGGCAACACTGTGATTTTAGTACTTACCATAAAACAAAACGTTAATAAACACACTCTTCCGTTCATCTTTAAAATTTAAAATTTAGATCGAGACATGTTTTCAATCAAGGAAATGAGTAATCCTTCGAAAACTGAACTTTTTTTGATCGTTTTTCTCAAACATCAAAACTGAAGAGATTACAAAAATAAATTTCAACGAAAAAAAATCTGAAGAAATAGTCTATGGAAAATATTTTTAAAAATAAAAGAGTCCAATAATTTTTTACCCCAAGATGAATACGAAAGAGGTCAAAATTCATCTCGAATCGATTAAAATTTGAAAAAATGACAAATTTTACTTTTCAAATGGTTTAAATTTCAGTCTTCGGAAGAAATGACCGAAACATTTGTTCAGTTTTCAAACAACAAATTCATTTCAAACAGTTTTCTTCTCAATTTTTCGTTGAAATTTGTTTTTATTGTTTATCAATTTTGAATTTTGATGCAAAATCACGAGGATTCTTTCAGATAACGAGGTGCCACCACTCACATGATTACGTTTCGATTTAATTTTCATCAAAAAGACATCTGTCTCTTGAATTTTTCAATAGTACTCAGTTTTATCCGAATTTTCAATTACGCCATCCTCTCATAAGATTCCTTCCACTCTCTCTCACCACCACAAATTTCTATTTATTTTTCAAAATAACCTCCCGTACGATTGCTTTTGCTTCATTTTCACTACCCAAATTTTCTTCTTATTTCTCAATCGGTATCCGATAAATTAGTCAGGCTGATCAATTCGCCGAATAAGTACATCGTGTTTATATGGTTTTTTACCTTCCATTTCGTAAATAGAATAGTGTTCCGATAATTAACTTCGGTTAGACGATTCGACCCTGTTATTAAATTGGCTGTAGTTTTCCTGGTGTGGCAGACCGTTTGGCCCGAACCAAGGCACCAATTAAAAAGGACCGATTTCTTTTCCATTCCGAGCAGCACACGCCGATTTCAGCACGGCTGGAAAAAAGTCGACTAAATTTTTGACCCCTGGTCCCGTTCGCGCGTCGCAGCCCAACAACGACAACGAAATTGAAACGGTTCTGCGTGCCGCCGGTGCTGCTGGAATTACCTTATGAATAAATTACAAATTTTGTAAACATTTGTAAAGCGGGATTTTTAAACGGACGAAAATTATATACTTTCGATGGATGGTTACACGAGTAGAATGTTTTTAGGGGGCTACGAGGTTAGGCTAAGTGTACCAAGACGCTGAGCAGAGGCGGTACACCTACGCGTTTATTTGGAAATAGATGCTATGGACTTGGGCGATACGTCCGGGTGAAGGAAATTTTATTTTAGAAGTAATTACAAGGCATAAATAATGAAGACGCGGTGGTGGAATTTTTTTCACCCGGTGGGATCGTGCAGTTTAGGGTGGGTTGTTTTTTCACAATTTTTTTTTTATTTTTTTGTCTTTGCGTTATATTCTTAGTTAAAGACAAGATCTGTCTATTGGTATAAGATCCTGGTAAGTCATGGTTTTCATTTTTTTCCTATTTATCAGACCCCACTTGAAAAGGGGTGAGTGCCTTCACCATGCCTCATTTCCAAAAAAAAACCTGCAATGATTCAGTTTTTTTTTTTTTTGTAAATTTCGCCGAAAATTCTCAAGCATTGATGATGCGAAGTTCCTTCCAATTCGAGCATTCGGCAACCGAACAACCATCTCCCCCCTCCCCCATTACTTTTAGAAATTAAAAAAGTGAGTTGATAACGCTAATTATGTGACCAACCCAGCATGGTTTTACGTACTTGAGGATTACATAATCATCAAATGAACTTTTGAATGGTGAAAATAATGGGAGAGGAGTGAAAATAATGAAAGGGGAAGTTAATCAATCGGACATCCGCTAAACGATTCAATTGAGACTAATTCCACTCTTCTTCAAAACATTTGTAATGAAAGTGTGATGAAGCAAGGGGTGAGGGGTCTGGAAGCAAAACTCACTTTTGCCACCATAAACGATAGAGACACGATTTTTTCTCGCGTTCTTTTTTATGACGAACGACTGAATGCGAGTCTTCAATTACGATGCAATTCGATTTTTTTCCAAGTCCATATCATTTTCAAATATTTTTCAACTCTACAGAATTTTTTCCCAACTCTGAAATTTTACCCTCCAATTTTTTTCTAAGGGCTAAATTTTTTTCAATTGTGTAAATTTTTTCAAAAATACATATTTTTCAAATCTGAAATTTTTCTTCAATACATTAATTTCTTCAACTCTTGAAAAAATTTTTCATAAAATTTTTAATTTTACAACTCCAATAAATTTTCTTCATAGCTCTTGAAATTTCTTCCTCAAAATTCATTTTCAGCTCGAAGATTTTTTCAAGTTCTTCAATTCTCATCTACTAAAATTTTTCATTTACTTATTCATATTTATTTCAACTATCAACTCTAAAATTTCATTATTTGATTTAAAAATTTTTAAAAACTTGAAATTCTCTCAAAATTTTTTCCAACACATATTCTCAATAATTAAATGTTTTTGATTTTAAAAATTTTAGAACAGGAAAATATTTTGAGAAAAAACTTCAGAGAGAAAGTAATAAAGTAGGTACCAAAATTGAAAAAAATTCCAGGGCTGAAAACATTTACCTATGCATATTGAGAAACAACTCTAAGTTAAAAAATATGTATTTTGAAAAAAATAATGCAAACTTAGTTTAAAAAATTTCAGATCTGAGAAAAAATTGGAGGGTGAAATTTCAGAGTTGGAAAATATATAAAAATGATACGAACTTGGATAAAAATCGAGTTGCATACTATAGTCGGTACAACGAAAGAAGGCACTTTTCCCCTACTCGACTCGTAACGCGGAAACCAACGACGCGCGTTGATTTCAAATTTCGTCCAATCACAACTCAACGTTTTCAAATTTTGTGGTGGGAGAACGTAGGGGAAAAGTGCCTTCTTTCGTTGTACGGACTATAATTGAAGACTCGCATGAGTCAAAAGGAACGTTGAAAAAAAATCGTACCTTATCAATTCCCACCCCGGCGCTCACAAACTGGACACTCGTTCTTGATCTTTCTACTTGCATACGGAAAATCAAAATTAAATAAAATTATAAAATTTTCAAGAAATTTGAATAATTTTGACTTCATCCAGCTAAACAATCTTGTTTTTAGGAAGCTGTCCAATGTTAAATTCCAAAATAGAACCAATATTCAAGTTCAATGTGTATTGAATAAAAAATGTAAGCAATTTTTTCGCTCCACTTTTCAACATCTGAAATGATCCACCGCACACTGGGCCAGAATGAAAAAAAACACGGGTGTATCCTCTTTTGAAGAAATGGTGACTCACCACCAGTTCAAAACCTTGTATTTATAAGTAATTTTTGACGTGAAATCCAAATTTTGAGTCAGTTTTTATTTCCAGCCTTCAGGGGGGGGGGCGTTATTCAACTCAAATTTGAAAAAATTGAATAGTATCGAGTTTGGTGTCAAAATCTGGGTTTTCTGGTCTGATTTTTTTTTTTTTTGGGGGGGGGGGGGGGGTTTAACCCCTTAGGGGCCCGAGGGAGTGATGAATTCAAATTTTAAAAAACTGAACAATATCAAGTTTGATATCGAAATCAAGATTTTCTAGTCCGAAAAATACGATTTGTGGGTCTATTTTGAATTTTTTTACTTCCCTTGGGGCTGGGGAAGGGAGTACCGAATTCTAATTTGAAAAAATTGGACAGTGTTTGTTATTGAAATCTAGGTTTTCTAGTCCGAAAAATATAATTTTAGGGTTGTTTTAGTGTGTTTGATCAGGTACTGAACAAATTTGAAAAAAAAATTAGTACAAAATATATTTATTTACATAAAATAAAGTTCTGAGCAACCTTCTTTTCAAAATTAATTTTTTTACCAATTTTTTTCGAAATTTAATTCATTCCCAAGTGAAGCACTCCAAAACAATCCCAAAATCATATTTTTTGAACCAGAAAACCTAAATTTTGATACTAAACTCGACATTATTTACTTTTTTTTTCAAAGAGTTTGGATTCATCCCCAGGCTTCCAAGAGGGTCAAACACAAAACAAAGCCAAAATCGTATTTTTAGGACTAGAAAACCTAGATTTTGACACAAAACTCGTTATTTCTTTTTTTTCAAATTAGAGTTCAGCCCCCCCCGCCCTCGTGGAGGTAAAAATTACAAAAAAAAACTTAAAAATCGTATTTTTCGGATCAGAAAACCTAGATTTTGACACCAAACTCGATAGTATTCAATTTTTCTCAAAAAGTTCAGTACTGCACCCCCTGGAGGCTGGAGACAAAAACGATTCGAAATTCGAATTCTACGATGAAAATTACTTGAGTCTGTAAGATTTGAATGACATGTATAATCAGGATTTCAGTGTATAAAAAAATTTAGCTGGTTGAGTAATTTATTCGAATTAGACATCCTTTGATTAAATGGAAAATAGAAGTAAGAGATGGAAACAATGATAAAAAACTGCTCGCTGCTGTTTCACAAATACTACAATAACACAATTTACTGCAGTAAATTCATTAGGTACCTAACTGGGCTATTCCTACTAAAACAGACCAAAAATGAAGTCGAGTCTTCCGATTTGGCTCAATTTTTTTTTACAAGTTCCCCTTGGTGGTTTATTCACAAAACCACGATCATTTCTTTTCTAACCCTCAAGGAGGCGGGGAGGCGGGCCTCTAAATTTTTATGCAATTGCGATTTTTAGCCAAATTACCCAACTTTGAAGGCTCATATCTCGAGATAGGTTGAAATTGGGGAAAACCTGTTTGCAGGGTTTGAAAAATAATTAATAGGAGATTCAAAAACGGTAACCGCATTTTGAAAAGTTCAAAGTTGAGCTTTGGTGGTGGAAGCTCAACTTTCATGATAAGAACAAAAGATGAAAACTACCATTTAAAAATCTGAAAAAATTACAGTGAGAAGCCTTTTTACCTTTTTTTCAACCAATAAATTTTCAAAATGGGATCTCCAAATCCCTGGGAGGTACAGAAGTCCACAATTTTGACCAAAATTCAAAAAAATCGAAAAAGTAAAATTTGACCCCTCTGAACTCCTCTATTAGCCTCTTTGATAGGGTCAAAATTCAAAAATTGAAAAATTACGTGTTACCTGTCGTTTGTTAAGTTTTTGAGGGCGCTGAGTTCGATTTGCTAATTTTTTATCAGGTTTTAGTTGTCTGCAATTTCAGTTGAATTGTTTGGTTCAGATAGATTCTGGAAAAATTAATTCTAGATGGTAAGAGGCCATTATTTTTCATCAAATTCATCTACGGAATCTTGCTCAAAGCTACTGCTAGACACCGTCGAGTCAAAATTTTCGAAAAATAATCCGAAACGATCCACCTGGCACCCACACAGGTACATAATTAACCCCTCGACCTTCTCCAAAGTTTGCAGATAACGAAGTATAAATCATCGTGTCAAAAACAAGTATCCTAGAATAATGATCGACAGCTCTCAATAAAAGAGTGCTCTTTTTTTTCCCTTAAGTGACGTGAGAATATACCTCACCGGCGAGCCCTCGAATTACCTCTCCTCCATGACCATCTCAGCCCAACCTGGCACCTCTCCAGCCACTCAAAGGCAACGCCACGTCGTGTATTACCGATTCATCCGAAAAATCGCGTTGCGAATACAGACTTCAAAGAGAATACGTAATTTTTCATATTTCTCGCATGAATTACTCTACGAGTGATGCATGATGGTAGCAGTACTTCGCACGTAGACGTGCATTATACACAACATGGTTTTAAACGACGAGTATAACGGTGTTAATATGTTATACAGGGATGAAGAGAGGTACGAGGAGGGTACATACGAAGTATATTTTTCGATATAAATCTTGTAAAGTGTACCCTCCTGCCATTCAACCCTTCGTACCCTGGCTTCTCGTTGTATCTCTCGTTTCGCGTTATTGGCTCGGATATTAATTCAATTACTGAGGCGGATCGAGAACGTTTTACTGCATAGATTGGTCGGTAGGTCGCATCGAGCCAGCAGAGGAACGACGTTTAACTTGGTGGAAGAAAAAAAATACCATATCGGCGATAATTACACGCGAGTAAATGAGGAAGAAGACGCCCGTTTCGGATAAGGGGAGTTGGAATTTACAAGAATTCGATATTCGCTAATGCCTTTATTGCATGCGAAAAGACAAACACGTAGCTTATCGCAATTATGATCGCGTTATGTGTTATACGCGGAGCCGATGGAACGCGATCCACGCGAAATGGAAGACAGGACGGGGCAGAGGGAACGCGACGAAGCAAAACGGATGGCGATCGTTTTATCCGTCTCAATCTATCTTCATTTATTCCAACGACTTATAATATTAGGGTAGTTATTAAGTATACTGATTTGACGCGTCATTTCGGCCTCTTCCTTAGTTCGCAGACCTACCCCCCGCCTCGCCGAGCACCCCCGACCAAACGTGGTATTCTCGAGACTTGCCTTTTCCGTACCGGCGATTTCCTGTAATCCTGTATAAAATCTCGCTTCATTAGTGCCAGCAACTTTTACGTACAACCTATTGCCGTAATTAATTCTGCGAAACGTTTATAATACCGTGGCTTGTTTTTGTGTACGAAGTACGAGTATTATTCCAGAGTAGAAGGCGTCTAGCGATAGGGTACCGGCAGCCCGTACGGCCAAGTTTTCTTTACGACGTCAAAGTACAAGGCAAGAAAACCAGCGTTGGATGGGGATATTTTTTACCATTGGAGGGGGTTTATTGAAGAGTTTGTTGGTGTATTGATCGAATGAATGGAATAATTGGTGGTGAAATGATGAAAAGGAGGGGTGAGAAACTGGTCGTAGAGCAGTAATTGGAAAATTCACCAAAATTTTGGCCAAGTAATTCATCACAATGGGGGGGGGGGGCGATTCGCCCTCTCTTCCCAGACACAATGCTAGTAGAAAAAGTTGGCAGATTCGGTTCAAACGAGAAAATCCCCCCCCCCCCAGGACAGTCCTGGGCACTAATCAAAATTTAGTATATATCCCCAAAACACAGATCGGGGTGAGCTCCAGATTAACGCAGTGGCAATTATTTTCGTTAACATATAATATTACCAATTTGGAAATTTGTTGACAAGAAACACAGATTTTTTCAATTTTTGGCCATTTTTTCTGCCAAAAGTTCGCTTTTCACAGTTGGCAGTTTTAGTGCTACCAACAATGTGGAAATTTGATAAGAAATAAAATTTTTAAAAAAAATTCCAACAAACTGTCAAATTGTATTTTAGAAAAAATTTTACAGGCGAAAAAAATTTAGCTGAGTAAAAAATTAAATTTGATAAAAAATTGTTCTTACTTTAGAAAAAATTTTAGGAGAAAAAAGTTTAGTTGAGAAAAAGTTCAGTTGTTAAAACCATTTAGTTAAGCAAAAAATTACGTTGATAAAAAATTGTACTTCAGAAAAAAATGGTTTGCTTACAACACAAATACTCTATCGTTTCGCTTCACAATCCTTGGTGAAAAAAAAACAGCCTTCCACAAACCCTTCCAAGCTCGGACCAACGATAAATATCATACTCGCGATTTCAAATACAGGGTGTTTCACGAATCTTCTGCCGAAAGTATTTTTTTTTTATATAACCGGATACCACTAAAAAAAACTTGAGATGAACAATGGGGCAAATGCTCCTTCTAAAAAAATCACGTCAAAAAAATTTCGCCCAATTTTAAAATTGAAGAGGCTACAAAAAAATAGTTCAAAAAAATTCTAAACAAATAAACTAATCAAGGGAATGGATAGTACGTTGAAAACTGAAAAAATTTTGTTCTGTAGACTTTTTGTCTTGCTTTGAAAATGAAGGGGCTAAGTGTCACTCAAAATAAATGGACTTCAAAAAATTTTCAAATTTTCTCAATTTTTAATGGCCCTTAACCCCTTTATTTTTGATGTTAGGCAAAAAATCTACAGAATTAAATTTCTTTAGTTTTCGACGTACTATCCATTCGCTTGATCAGTTCATTTTTTGAGATTTTTTTAAACAATTTTTTTGCAGGTACATAGCCCTTCAATTTTAAAGATTGGCAAAAAGTCATAAAGTTAAAATTTGTTCAGTTTTCAAAGTACTATCCATTTCCATGCTTGAAAAAATTCTTACATGATTTTTTTTTAGAAGCAGCATTTGCCCCTTCAATTTTCATAATAGGCGACATGTTCATCTCAAGTTTTTTTTTGCGGTACCCGGTTACATCCAAAAAAATATATGCTTGGAAGAGGATTCATGGAACACCCTGTTTTCATTTTAAATAAAGTGAATTCGCGATCTTTGTGAAAAATACGTACAGCTTTCGATAATTATGTAAACATTTTCAGAAATTTAGTTCAATGAGAATGCGTTTTCTTCAGATACCTTACGAGGAAGAAAATTTCCACGCAAATTTTAAAAAACAATTGCGCTTCTTTCTTTGGTACGAACTTATTGTAAAAACTACGGTATTAAAGTCATTCCATCACAAAAGAGTCTAACTTTTGCCTCACACTTTTATGAATAACTCAATTACACAGCTATTAAAATGAAATCTAAATGAATATTTCTCAAAACTAATGTTCGGTAATAGCAACATTTATGTAATCACAAGCTATACCTATCGTGTTACAATGGTTAGTTTCCTTTTTAATTTACTTATTTTATGATTGTCATCAGTTTAAATTTTTTTCAAGTAAACATTGAATGATACAATCAAAACCTCTTGATTTGACTGCATCCATATGAAGTGGGTTTCTTCGAGTTGAATCGTACATCTGCGCGCTATTCCTGTTAAAATTGATTTTATAATCTTTGATTCCTGTTCTGAACACTAAAAAAACGAAATAAGGCCCGTATGCCCTTTTTTCCCATTTTCCCTTTTCCCCAGGATCCACCCCCCTCCAACATTTCAAACGTGTGTATCGGCCTTATACATGGGTCGTAATGAAAAAAATTTCAAATAAAAGTTGTTCCTCAGCACTTAATGTACATTTTCATTTCTCATCAAAATTAATTTTGGAGCAACTGTTGTCCCCCAAATTTGAAAATAAAACATATGTTTTGAAAAATCTTCAAAATCACGTTTTCTTCATTTTAAACGAACAGTTTCGGAGATACGGAAAAATTTGTAACCACCAAAAGTATTCAGAATTGAATTTATTTTCCAAAGAGCTTTATCACGACCATTTTCACCAAATTTTCTTGACAGAGTGGACCTCTCCCTCTTCCACAGTATCACAAAAGTTAAGTCCATGAACAATATTTGCTCCAAAATGAATTCCGATACTAAATGAAATTATGCATTAGATATCCAAAAACAAAATTAATTCAATTTTTTTCGGTAGTCCAATTTTTGAGATAAGGGAGAGGGGGAGAGGTCCACTCTGTCAGGAAAATTTGGTGAAAATGGTCGAGATAAAGCTCATTAGAAAGGAAATTCAATTCTGAATACTTTTGGTAGTTACAAATTTTGCCGTATTTCCGAAACTCTTCGTTGAAAATGAAGAAAACGTGATTTTGAAGTTTTCTCAAAACATATTTTATTTTCGAATGGGAGGGAGGGGAGAGTTGCTCCAAAACGGATTTTGATAAGAGATGAAAACGTTCATTAGGTGTTGAGGAACAACTTCTGTTTGAAAATTTTTTCATTAGGACCCATAGATTGGACGGTACACACGTTTGAAATATTGGGTGGTGGACCCTGGAGAAAGGAGGCGGAGGATAAAGGGCATACGGGTTTAATTTCTTCGGTTTAGTGTCCTGAACAAGAATCAATCATAAAACCAATTTCAACGGAAATATCGCGCGAATTCATAATATTGCTTCTCGAAAAAGTGATGTGAGAAAACGCAAAGAGGGCTAAAAGGTGCAATTTGAGTTCCTACATTTACACAAACCACTAAACCACACATGCCTCGATTCAAATTCAATACCACATTCAAGGTAGAAAAAGTCTGTTAAAAATTTGCTGATTGTTGGAAAAAATAACATTTTGAATTCCTGAAAAAAGAAATAATTATATCCTTCCACACCTCCTGTTGACCTAACATTCAAGAACATTTAAAAAAAAACTAAGAACATACCTACATATAATTGCAGAGATGTGCTAGACACATCGTTTCAGCCTGATGATACACTGGTTCACTCTTTCTGCACTCATGCTACAAGCCCCTAAATAATTTTGCCGCAAATGGAATTTCAACAATCCCAGCCCAAATTTAATCCAAGTCCAACTTTTTGGGTTTTTCAAATATTTTTTCATTTTCTTCTATTCTAATTTTTTTTTGAAATTGTATCAAAGTTGGAAATTTTTTCAACAGCAAATATTTTTTAAACTCGACTTTTCTCAAAATGTTTCCAATTTCGATTTTTTCGACTTTTTTTCACATTTTCAAACCTTTCTTTAATTAATTATTGAGCAAAGAAAAATTTGTGAAAATATGAAGTTGAAAAATTGTAATTTAAAAAGTTTTACAGCAGGAAAAAAATCTAGTGTTAAGTATAATTTTCTCAACTTCGCTTCCTTCAAATTTTTTTCAACTTCATATTCTCGAAATTTCTTTCAATTCTGAAATCTTTCCAACTGAAAATGCATTAAACATTTTTCCAATTTCAAATTTTCCATTTTTCATGAAAAATTCCAATTGTTTTTCAAAATTTGTTCATACTCGACAAGTGATTGGAAGAAAATTTAAAAAGTAATATAAATACAATAAGATTTGTAAGGTGCACTGTTAATAAAGTGAAAAGCTAATCTCGATTATTCATTTTGTACGAACACTACAAACATCAAAGGACGAAGAAAACCCGAAGTCTTCAGTTTCGCCCGGTTCAGAATCATAATAACACGACCAATTCAAAGAAACATAGCTGTGCTCACGAAAGAAACTACGAAACCTTGATGACAACCCTGTGATTCTCATCAATCCAACGATCGCAAGGAAATAAATACGACATCTGTTTTTCCTTCTTCCCGTTAACTCGAAAAGATCACATCAAAACGTCGACATTTCATTTATTCCAACGAAACGGGGACTCATTAATTGGCAATCTCATTTCAAAACCGTTATTCGATTCGAAGACGAGGGAAAAAACGCACGCACACGCCAGCCTACGACCGAAAATACCCATTCGGTTCCAACAGGGAAGAAAATATTAATCCTTATGGTTTAAGCGTGCGTATCTATGACAATTTTGACGTCTTGACATTTTGACACGACGAAACCTTTACCACTTGCTCGCCTCCGCTTGCCATAAAATACGTAAAGATACGCCGTACGTATCGGAATCGAAACACTAGAAAATTTTCAATTACGCCATTCTGCCGGGTTCCGTCTATCTCATATCATATTTCCATCGTCAAACGTATCGACAACTTACCGAATACATTCGTTAAATTTTTAAGTCGGTTTTAAATTTCGTATTCTTTTTCCCGTTCGATACTTCGGCGAATATTGAGAGAAAGTTCACCAACAGATGAGAAAACGTACCGAATACCTACCAAACTGGCCAGGAAAAATTTTCCACCAGCGAGTTTATTTTATCAATTAGAAAGTCTATTTTATTATCAAGTTTTCACGCCGTAGTTAAGAGTGCACCTCGAAAAAGAAAACCCTACAGAGCCTTTTTGTTTTTCATTTCATTTCATTTTTTTTTCGCTACCAACAACACCGCCATTCCGAGTATGTACGAGCTACCGAGCACGAGCACGGTAGTTGAAAAAAAAGAGGTAATCGAGTTTGTAATTTTGAATAAAATTAACGAGTTCGCGCTATTTTCCACTTTTCGCCGAAGTGAACGTTTTGCGTGAAGGTCTCGATCTCGATGACTACCCCAGAAAAGAGCTTCTGTAAAATTGGAACGTTCGGAGGAGAATTTTTTTACATTTTGTTTTCATCGCGCTGGCTGGTTAAATTTGTTCGTTTTGTGTTGCACTAAAGTTTAATACGTGTTCGTTGGCAGGAAATTTGCGAATTTTATTTCGTTTTTGTTTTTGGCTACCACGGTTTTTTTGTTCGGGATAAAAAAAAAAGGAGAGGTATTGGATGAATGTTAAATTTTTGCCATTTCAACGAAAATGGAATAACGACGATCTGAGTCCAAATAATTTATTCTAATTTTTAAATTCAAATTTTTTCCACTTTCAATTTTTCAAGTTCTTTAATTCTTATATTTCAATTTACTCAAAATTTTTCCAATCTTGATTTTCAAATAATTTTTCAATTGCATACTTGATTTAATTTTTTTTTCAATTTTTGGATTGAAAAAAAAATTTAAAAAGTGGGCTGAAAATTGTTTTCTAATCCAAAGTTTAAAAATAATTTTAATTGTTGTAAATCATTTTCGAGTTTGAAAAAATTAAAAAAATATACTTGGAGCTGCAAAAATTTGAAAAAATCCAAGTTGGCAAAAAGGTTGAGAAAAGTGAAATTAAAAAAAAAATCAGGTACATTAAAAAAAACTTTCGATAGATATTAAAAAAATTTTCAACTTCATATTTAAAAAAATTTCTTCCAACTCAAAAATTGTTTCCAAATGATGTTATCACCAGATGGAGGGCGTCTCAAAGTTGCCATTTCAGCAAAAAAATTGCTAAATTTTGGAGTTAGGATGTTTTAACATTAGAGGGACGATATGTTGTTCAACAACTCAAAATGTGACCTGTCATAAGAAAAAGTGGCTTGATCACAAAAATGAAAATCGAGATTTTGATGGTTTCTGATAGCTCATAACGAATGGAATTCGGTAGTGATGTCGAAAACATTCGCGAGTGATTCATTTCAATGTTAATGGAGAGTCAATTTTCAGGGGAAGTGGAGAAATTGACCAAAAAATTTGATTTTTTAGTACGTTAGAGGGCATGTCACGTAGTGTCTGTGTACCAATTTTCAGCTCAATTCGGTCATTTCTGTATGAGTTATTGCAGTTTTCACGATTTTGCAGATGGAAAAATCAACTCATTTTTCATAAATGGGCGCTTTTTCTCAGCGAAATGCAGAGTTTTGGAGGGAACGGATGGGGGGGGGGGATGAAAAACTGAATCACAGACCGAACGAATAGCGGAAAATTCCATTCTCAAGTATATGTACCACTTTCTAACATTTCAGAGATGGAAAAATCAACTCATTTTTCCATAAAATTTCCCTGATTTTACCATTTTTTTTACTAAAAAAATTCACTTGGACACTCATAAAGAATGTATAAAAAAACAATACAGACTAGAGACCTATTTGTACGCCATCCTACTCCATTTACAGCGTTTCCCGCCAAAAAATTGAAAATTGAAAAAAAAAATAGATTTACCAAAATTTTTATACGTTTTTACTCTAAATTTTTTTCAAAAATTCTATTCAAAAAACCAATTGTACCTTACAATTTTGGGGCGATATTTTTTTGTAATTATGAGTTGATATCGTATTGTCTTCATATGGGGATTTTTTCCTCATCTAAAATAACTTTTCTCACCTCGAAAATTAAAAAGGATGAATTTTGAAAAGTTTGAATTTCCGAAATGAAATTTTTTGCAGTGTTGAATTTTTTTGGGTAGTTCAAATGAGGCATCAGATGCATTTCAACTTTTTGAAAATGTTTGAGTTTCAACCAGCAGTTTTCTCCAGGACATAGAAATGTTAATGACAGAGTAAAATCAAGACAATCTACAACCACATTTTTTACAGAAAATTACAGTTTTCACAGACAATAAGATCAGTTTTTGACTAATGCTGCGCTGATTTTTGAACTAGAATAATGAACCTTGTAGTACAGACCGATTATGAGAAAAACTCACCCCATGGACCACGTTTTCGAATTATAAAATTAAAAGCAAGCAATCTTGTATTTTTCATAGCAAGAACTTCTCATCTTGAGCTGAGCCCTACAAATTCGCCCTTATTTACACGTTTTCCAATTTGAAAAAAAAAGGCAATTCTCATTTTTAAATATTATTCTTTGGGAATTCCGCACCTCGGCGCGTTTTCCATTCCCTCCTTGTTTTCTCACCCTCGCATAGGTACATGCAACTTACGTACGTATATTACCTCCGCACCTCGTACACCTCGTATTCTCACCGTAGTTATACGATAAATAGACGTAGAAGGTAAATACGTGTGCTCAAAGAAGCGCGAATAAAGAGGGCAAGAAAAAGAACAAAATAAACGAACTGAAACGAGTAAATAAAACACCAATTGGGGAGCCGATTGAACGGAAATATCAAAACGTACACGATTTCCAAGATCGCGAAATAAGATACTTCACCGAGTTACAACAATCTTTACTATTTTCTCGTTGTTTTACGTATTTTTTCCTCCTTCGCTTCGCCCAAATTGTCGTATTCGATGGGCTTGTGCTGGTACCGTGTTCGTTCATTTCCTCCCTTCGCATTCTCACTCTCTCCAATAGATATTGTTCTATATACATGAGTAAGGAGTGTATTTTCCATCTCGTTATTCGTCGGTCGGCCAAATACGAAGTATTATTTACGTTTCGTTTCAAGGAAGAGAAAACGATGATCAGGAAAAGTCATAAAAAAATTCCGAATTGGTTTATTTTTAATTTCTCGTCTTATTATATTTTTTTGATTGAATGATTCGTTCTCCTACAAAACCAAAAACCAAAAAATTTAAACAGCAGATGCAAAGTCAGCTTATTTTTAGGTAAGATAAATTAGTACGCTTTTATATTCGTCCATCTCCACGTCGCGTCGTGCTCCGGATTAGGTACACAGTTTATTGAGAAATTCGCGTGGTAGAAGAAAGTAAACCGCAGGGTCGTTGTAATTTCTCGGTATGGCGTAAGTAGGCGAGGGGGAGGGGGAGGGTCCGCGACGAAAAGAAGCCGTCGACCGCGACCCCAAAGAAGAGAAAATCTTTACTTTCTTCAAAAACAATTAATTATTAAAAGTTTCGAGCAGCGAAACCCGGCCCGGGGTATAAAGTTCGAACACCAACAGTCAGAAAGTCACATCGATAACATCTTTCATTGGGCGACTGCTGCGGTCTCGGCTAAATAAAGTTTTTCTTACGCGAATGCCGAGCAAAAAGCAAAACTTGCAAATTAAATAATCCTCGCGTCGTCATAGAAGTCGGATGCTGGACCGAAATCTCACCAGTCTCGGTCCTTGGATTCCTTTTGTATATTTGAACCGCATCGACGATGTGATTAACACGATATAAAAGATATTGCCTGTTGACTCTAGTCGTGTTTATCAATTTTCAGTATTTTTCCATTGAGGTATCCCTTATTTTCTCGGTGAATGAGAAAACTTTTGAATTTTTTCTACTTTTGAATTTCAAATCATCAGAATGATTTTTTCCAAGTTTCAAATTAGAATGAGATAAATAAAAAAACAAAAGTAATTAATTTCTTGGCATCCTGTGACAGTACCAAAAAGCGTCGAAATTGGTGTATTTTTGACTATAACATCGTTGAAAATCTCATCGATATTTTTACAATAAATTTTATCGTTTTTATAAGTTATAGGTAACCATAATTGATCTCCTGTCAATTGTGATGGATTGAAAAAAAAGCATATCTTGAATTTTGACGAAAATCAGCTAGATAATTCACTTTCAGTGGTAGGTCTCCCAAAAAAAATTTCCTCTCTCCAGGCCCAAAGGGAGATGGCGCTAGGAGGACCTCAAAAAGAGGTGGTATTATTGAAAAAATAGGGCTATTTCCATTTTTGAGTAGTTACATCTACTGAGAACCTTGGTCACTCCGAAATACGATTTGAGTTTCTACATCTCCCTGAACCATCGACCTCGAAAGTTGCAGATCGCGAATTTGATGAATTTTTTATTTTTACCAAATTTAAATCTCTCACTCAAACACCACAACAAAGTCAAGCCGAATTTTTTTTACGGTAATTTTCATTGATAAAATTTTTCAAAAATATTCATTGCAGTGCAGCCAACAGAATTGAATTATTATTAATGCAATTTTCATAAAATTTCATGCCATAAATAATTTTCAAAAAAATGTATTGAAATGTATTTTGACGACCAAAATAAATGTTAGCTTACTTTTCAAGTCTTTGAATAAAAAACTTGAATTTTATGGAAATGGCGTACATAAAAATACATTTGGCAGCACTGCAATCAATATTTCTCGAAAAATTTCATCAAAAATTGTTATTTAGCCAACCAAAAAAATGTTGACTTCAATTTGAGGTGTTTGAGCGAACGAAAGATGCGGAAACTCAAATCACATCTTTTAGGGGTGATCTAAGTTCTCATCAAGTAGTACTAGGTACTCAAAAGAGGAAAAAACTGCGTTTTTTTTTCGAAAATTATTTACTTTTGAGGCCTCCTAGAATTGCACTCCTACGGGCTGAGGGACTCAAATTTTTTTTGGAAGATATCCCACTCAAAGTGAATTATCTCATTGATTTTCGTCAAAATCCAGGATGTTTTTTAAAATTTCTGATTCGATTTTCAATATTTTCATAAACAACTTAAATGTGATGAGGAGGGAGAATCATAACATGATCGAGACCATAGAAAATGGTAAGCCATAATTTTCTTTCATTTTTGCAATTTTTGAATCCAATTTAAGTCTTTGTAAAGAGAACAGGGGGTCAAATCCAAAAACTAAGCCGATATCATAACTAACCATATACCACTCGGCATATGCGGTTTTCCTCAATTTTGAGAAAAATTGTAGAGCGCTGTGTACTCCCAAAATTGAGTTCCCATCACGAAAATTACCTTATTCGAATACAGGATATTTTGAAGATTATCAAATTGAACTTGGATTTTACGATTGCATTATAAGTTGAGGTTTTCACTAAAAAGCTCAACTTGAAAATTTCAGAGAAAAATTAATTACCTATAAACGATTCTGAGTTTTCAAAATCATTTTATCAATTTCAACAATCAAATTACTCCACAGAATCACTAGTTCTGAGATACGAATACTTCTTAATGGAAATTTTTAATGAGTTTTCATGCCAGTGCTGCCAGGAGAAGATCGAGATCACCGAAATTATGAGGTTGTCAAATCGTTCACTGAACGATTCTTTATTTTTTAGCTTTTTCAATTCTCCTCTCGTCCTTTTCATTTTTGATGTTTATAGGATTTATAAAAAATTATTTATTGAAATCAGAATACTCGATACATATTTACTTTTTTTGAGCGTTTAGTTTCGTTATCACTTCGGAACACGAAATGAGAACAAGAGATTCGTTCAGTGAACGATTTTGTAACCCCATAATTTCGGTGATTTTGATGCTCTCTTGAGCAGCCAACTGTATTTTGATTTCGGAAATTTTTATAAAATTTCATTTGGCAAGCACTACTCCAAAAAATTGATACAAAATTAATTTTAATGAGCGAAAATATTTCGACTTTCTTTTCAAGTCAACAAATGAATAACTTGAATTTTATGAAAATCGCGTGAATCCAATTAGGGTTGGCAGCACTGTCGTGAAAATTTTTCGAAAATTTTTATTAAAAATTATCTAACGGGAAAAAATTGGGGTCGATTTTAAAGCGTTTGAATGAGTGATTGAAATTGGCAACAATCAAAAATTCTTCAAATTCGCGATCTGAAACTTTTCAACCTTCTTGTAGAGAACAACAAGCGGTACCAAATTTCAAGGTCAATGGTTCAACCAGGTGTAGAAACCAGAGTCGTACCTTCTTATGAGATAATTGAGGTTCCAGTAGCTGTAGCGCTACCCAAAAATGACAAAAAACACTTTTTTTAAAAATTACCTCACTTTGAGGTCTCTTTGCCCCTTTTCCCTTTGGGCTGAAAGTAGGGATATCAAAATTTTTCGGAAGATCTCCCACCAAAAGTAAAATATTTCACCAATTTTCGTCAAAATCCAGGATATATTTTACATTCGATCCACCCAACTCTCTCATTTATAAATCAGTGAAAAAAGTTTCACTGAAAGCAAACGATGAAAAAAATGCTGGAAAATCTGTGAAAATTCACTGGAAATTCAGTAAAATCTTTGAAATTTGGTGAAAATCCGTGAAATTCTTTGAAAAATCAGCGAAACCGCACTGAAAATCAAAGAATTTTGCTGATTTTCTCCGAGCTGCGATTCTGACTATTCATTAGTGATTTTTCACTAATTCAAAATGAGAAAGTATTGTCCCTTCTAAAGATCGAGAAACACGATGAGCGCCATTGACCTGTTTCTTGGAATCGACTCATAAGTGAGGCATCACTTTTACGTTATGAGGGATTAGATTATCTACTTCATCGAGAACCCGTGCTAAAAAATGCCAAGGGCCAAACTTATCCAGCAGTACGGACGGGAATGACCTTACAAGTAGGTCAATTTTTAGGATTTAGGTTGTAAAATGAGCTAAGATCTTAACATATGAAAACGTCTATTAGAAAAATGTTACAGGTTTTTTTACAAGAACTCGTAATTTTTTTGCCAATTACTGTCTTCTATTAACTTTCCTTCCACAACCCCTTTCATTCATCAGGACATACCAAAGCCTTGAATACGTTCGTTTCTTTCTTTAAAACAATACGAAGGTACCAGTTTAAAAAAAAAACTCATCATCCCACCAAAAAATACATAACATTTGCCAACATTTGGAAAAAAAAATTGGAAAAAAATTCAAACGCCAAAACTCAAACACGCTTTCAAGACCAGGTTCGCTATATAAACAGATCCCCCCCCCCCACTCCACCGAGGCAACCAAGGTACAAAAACACATCGATAACTGAACACCCAGTTGGGGGATGAAGAAGACGTTATATACTTATTCAAAACCACACCGTGGCATTACGAAAGAAAAATAATGAAAACCTTTCGAAACAAAAAGCTGAAAAAAAATGAATGCAAGTAAAAGAAATATGTTAGTTTTAAAACATAATGTAAAAGTTTTGTACTTATATTTTCAACGAATTAATTTATAAAGTATTTTAAAACTCGGCAGTTGGAAAAAAGCTGGTGGAAAAAATGGTACGAAGGAGGAGAGCTCTAACCAGGCAACGCAACGTTAAAAGTACTTTGCAAAGTTAACAGAAAAAATTAAAATTTACAGTTTGCAGATTTTTATATACCGCGACGCAACGACGCACTGACGATCCAGAGTCGTGGAATTTTTTTATCACGCGAGTTTTCTGGGGATTTTTCACGCAATACTTGAAAAAAATGAAACGATAATCAATCTTTATTTAAATTGACAACGCGTAAATTTTTTTGTAGAATTGAGTTTTTTTATGAAACTTATCGACGTTGATGATTCGATCGCCCATTCCTGTTGAGGTGTTCTAAAATCAAATTTTTTTGAAGTAGAATCCAATTTTTCTCATTTTTCAACTCGATACGAAATTTTTTCTAAAAAAGGTCATCACTTCACTTAAAATTTTTTCAACTACAGATGAACGCATTCGGGATAACAATTCGGGTGAAAAAATTTCAAAATTTTTTCGTTCGAAGAGATGTCTTTCCGGAAAGTAGATTCAAAAAAATCTACTGTGATAGTTCGTTTTCAGACTTATTTTTCATTTTCATCAATCCACTTGCCAAATCAGTTTTTTTTTTAATTTTTGAATTGAGTAAGTGAATATAGTTCACCATTACACGATGTATTAAAATAAATTGACTGCTATTTACGGAAATTATAAATTTACCTCAAAACACAGCAGCATTAGTAACACTCGAGTCGTTCAAGTGTCAAATGAAATAACGACAGCAGTGGGAGACCAGGAAGCAATTGCCCTCTCCTTGAGATCAAAATGCCTTATTTTGTTCAATAGTCAATTTTTGATTTTTCGGTTGATTTTTCATGAAGTCTCATTTCCATGACATGTCTCCGCATTTAGGGAAAATTCAATTAGGCAAAAAACAACATTTCTGGCCAGCAAAGCTTTTATTGCAGAAAACTGTCGAGAGAGGCCCCCTGAGTAACCCCCAAGAGTTACCATCCCAGACCCATTGCTAATATTTTTATGAGGTTCCACCCCCTTAAAAAACAGTTTTTCGCTTCTATCTCCTTTGGATTTGATTTTGCGGTAAAAAAGTTCAGTAATTTTTGGTTCTGCAGTCAATTTACAATATTTTTTGTATGAAATATTTTTTTGTACGACCATTAGCAGCGGAGATAGAGTGTCCTGAAAGAAGGGAGTTATGGAGAAAATACCATCATTTGAAAACGTGATAATAGGTATAAAATCGTTCCGAACTGTATGTTTCGGTCATGAAAATAGTAGTATTATGTAACCTTACCCCTCCATCATATTGCCACTGCTAAATAAAAACAAATGGGAAAGGTGGGGTGGGCACATAGGAAGAGGAGGGTGTCAAGCGAGTATTAATACCACCAAATACCACCAATTTACATAATACTACTATTTTCATGATCGAAACACACAGTTTAGAACGATTTTATACCTATTATCACGTTTTCAAATGATAGTATTTTCCCCATAACCCCCTTCTTTCAGGACTTTCTATCTCCTCTGCTAATGGGCGTGCAAAAAAATTTTTCATACAAAAAATATTGTAAATTGACTGTAGAACAAAGAAGTACTGAACTATTTTTACCGCAAAATCAAATCCAAAGGAGATAGAAGTGAAAAACTGTTTTTAAGGGGTGGAACCCCCCTTAAAAAATTAGCAAGAGGCCTGGGGTGGTAACTCTTAGGGGTTACTCAGAGGACCTCTCTCGACAATTTTCCGCAATAAAAGCTTTGCTGGCCAGAAATGTTTTTTGCCCAATTTGCCTACACGATTTGGGATTATTGCTTTATTTCAGGTCAATTCTCTTCAGAGTATTCTAGTTTATGTATGCGAGCTCATGACTTGAGGAGTTTTCTACTCAGGTTCATGTGCCTTATGTTCTTGAACCTGATCAAGAAACCCAAAATTTTTTTATTCCACTTGACCCGTAACGTGAGTGAATTTTAGTAAGTTTTTTTTTTCAATGTTACTTAACTCCTTCGTTTTGAATTTGAGCAGAAAACATGAGAAGTTGACTCATTAAACCAGATACATATTCAAAACATCAATCATTTTCACAAATGATTTTCTAAAAATTATTTCTACCTCAATACTATCAACATTAATGGCCTACCTATCCTTCAGAATTCAACAAAAAATCATAAAAACGAAATATGCTCAAAAAATACAAATAATTTTAAAACAGTAAAAAAGTTAAAAATATCCGAAGTGTATGAGATAGTACATACATACAATTATCTTGATTATGAAAATTCATCATAGAATCTATCACAATTATAATACCAGAAATAATATCTCAAAAACTTAAACAAATATGAGCCAAAACGAAAATATTTCAATCCCCAATACCACAGAAGGAGATTTCAAAAATGTAATTCAAAATCAAAATAAGATCAGAGTGTTCGATAAAGAGGAAAATGGTTTTGAAACGAGTGGCCAAGAGATGGAAGAGTAAAAGCAATTGTTTATTTTGTTTCAAAAACTTCAGATAAGAACAACATTTATTAAAAAATGAAAAAAATAGGTAGGTACGTTCAAGTTGCCATGGAAAAACAATTTAAAAATTTGAATTAAAAATTCAATTTAGTTTTTAGTTTGCCAAGTATTTTCTTTGTGAGTGCTTAGAACTTTTCAAAAATCGTGAACTTTTTTTGTTCGTGTTTTTTTTTTGGGAAGGGTCAATTCACTTCCTTTATTTTACAGATACAGATAACATGATGGAACCGACATTACATAATGGGAAGTTCTGCTCCAAAAGATAGTGGTGTGAAAATCCTATTTTTATTTTCATTTTTAACAAGAATATGATTTTTTGAACTTTCGGAGAAAAATTGCATAAATAAATTTCATTGTAGGGTCATTCCACGTCAGTTCGTACGCAAAGTGGTAAGGTGGGTCGCCGATTTTTTTCATATTTTTTATGTGGGTAGACCTCGATGAGAGGTGACGAATGCCGCAAACCGCAGCTCTCAAAGTCTTTTTGGAGGGCTGCCACGAGCATTTAAAGTTTTGAGGTAAAGTTGGATATGGTAAATTTGGGGTGTGGATAACTCGAAAACCATCATGAGTTGAAAGTTGAAACTTTTTCTAATGCGTATGGCTTTTGAAGAGCTTTTTGACGATTTTTTAAAAATCAGTGTTGCCACTTTTTTTAACACGAAAAATTAGCTGTGAAATCTGAAAAATGACATTTCCCTATGATGTCAATCGCCAAAAATTCTGAAAAAAATCTGTGAAGTACAACTTTACATTCTGATTAATATATTAAAAAATTGAGGTGACGTTATTTCGTACTTTCGAGAAAAAAAATTCCAAAGATTGGAAGAAAATACAAATTTTTTTTTCAAAGGTCAAAATTGTGTAAATTGATTTTTTTGGTTAATTTTACATCGTATTCAAATAAAAAGCCGGTAAAAGCATTTTAACTCCATTCAACACCCGTTGATATGTGTGAAAATATAGTTATTAAAATGTTAACTTCAAAAGTTGGAAAAAAAAACATTTTGATTAAGTATAAACAAATTTTTGGGGCTTAAATAATTTTTGAATTGAGTGACTCTGTCACAAAAAATTCATTAACTCAACTTTATCTCAAGTTAGAAAGCTGTTCTTATTGCTTGAACGCGTAATTTTTTATAAAAAAATCGAAATACATGCGTTTATACGAAGTTTCCAAATGTTTTTGTAACAAATTTTTAGGTGGTCCAAATTAGGCGCACAAAAAAATTCTCTTTGAAAATTGACCTTTCGAAAAAAAAATAGAATTCCATCTATTATTTTAGAGACCAGGTTAAATAAGACGCGTTTTTATACCGACTCCGTGGTCGTGGTCTCTGAAAATATACCGAAGTTACTCAAGGTTGAACTTAAATGTCAAAAGTTCACATTTTTTGAAAAAATCTTTAAAATTTCTCCTTTAATCGTTTTTTGTCTCATTTTGAAGAGAATTTCTTAAACTTTTTCGTGATTTATATCATAAGCTGAATTTTGCTGAAAATCGCTGAAATTATACTTGTTGCATAAAGTTAAAAAGCGTTTACCGACCTTTTTCTTCGAATACGATGTAAAATTAACAAAAAAAATCAATTTACACAATTTTGACTTTTGAAAAAAAAATTTGTATTTTCATCCAATCTTTGGAATTTTTTTTCTCGAAAATACGAAATAACGTCACCTCAATTTTTTAATATATTAATCAGCATGCAAAGTTGTACTTTACAGATTTTTTTCAGAATTTTTGGCGATTGACATCATAGGGAAATGTCATTTTTCAACTTTTACAGCAAATTTTTCGTGTTAAAAAAAGTGGCAACACTGATTTTCAAAAAATCGTCAAAAAGCTCTTCAAAAGCCCTACACATTAGAAAAAGTTTCAACTTTCAACTCAAGATGGTTTTCGAGTTATCCACGCCCCAAATTTACCATATCCAACTTTACCTCAAAACTTTAAATGCTCGTGGCAGCCCTCCAAAAAGACTTTGAGAGCTGCGGTTTGCGGCATTCGTCATCTCTCATCGAGGTCTGCCCACATAAAAAATATGAAAAAAATCGGCGACCCACCCTACCACTTTGCGTACGAACTGACGTGGAATGACCCTGTATCAAAAAACTGAATTTTTGCAATATTTTTCCCTCCTTTTTTTTCAAGTTTTAAGAAGTATAAAATGGGTTTTTTTGATATTATCGACAGGTGTTTTTGTCTTTATTGTCATTTTGTTCAATTCATTAAAAATTAAATGAAATCAATTTTTGATAAAAAAAAAATCAATTCAAGTATCAGGGGTCAAAATTAAAAGATTTAGTTGCGGTGTTAATAAAATTGCCTACTCGATTTGCCGTAAAAATTATATCTAAGTGTTAATAAATTTGCATACTTGATTTGCCGTAAATATAAAACAAAATTAATTGACAATGTTTCTTTATTTATTTTGTTGCGCGTTAGTTACTTTGATTTTTCAATGCTAAAAAAGCCAATAGAAAATTTAGTCTACATTATAAAATTAAGAATAATAATGTTTTCCATAGACTTATTTTCGCACCTACTCATTGAAACAATAAGTAATATGTCAAAGCCTTGGAATACTTTTTTTTTTTTTCATTTTGTGATTAAAAGTAAGACATTATTTCCATTTTACTGATAATTATTTTGGTTTTTTTAAGGTCAAACGGGTACTGAGAAAGTTCTTCTTGGAAAAGAGAATTTTTTAAAGGTATCTTCATACAGCTTCAACACTTAATTTATACCTGGTAACAAACTGAAATTTCGGTTATTTGTTTTTTTGAGTCGTAAAAATGTGATGACTGATTCACAGGTCCACATTTTAAAACTTTTGAATTGCTGTTTGAAGTTTAATGGTTGATTTTTATAGTATTATTCAAGCTGATCGCAAAAAAGTGATGAAAAAATTCCATCGCACCCAAGGAATTTTCATAATTTGAATTTTTGTTGAACATTTTTTTCACACTTTGTGATAAATTTTGACACTTGAAGTCATCTTTCCGAGCAAAGGAGGGGTTCAAAGAAAAAAAAATGAGCGGAACATGAATTGTAGAGCATAAAATTTCCTCTATGTAGAGTCCAATTAGTTTTTTCTAGGACTAAGGGCCATATTCATAAACGATACTTGAGTATTCCTCGGCTAAGTAATGAATTTTTAATTCAATTATTTGAGTTCTTGAATGGAAATTTTATGATTTTTCAATGATAAATCGATACTTGAGGATCCTAATTACTCGATTTGAATAAAAAATTTCAATTCAGGGTTTCAATACTCCTGGAAAAATAATCCTAAAATTTATCACTTAGTCGAGAGATACTTAAGTATCGTTTATGAATATGGCCCTAAGTTTTTTTTAGATAGGTATTTTCAAAAAAAAAGAGGTTGAACTTTGAACTCTCAACTAAAATATCTCGAAAGCTAAGCCTCTTTAAAAAAAACTAATTGGACTCTACAGAGAGGAAATTGCATGCTCTACAATTCATATTCTACTCATTTTTTTCGTGGGACCCTTCCTTTGCAAGGAAAGTTAACCTCAAGTGTTAAATATTATCAAAAAGTGTGGAAAAAATGTTCAACAAAAATTAAAATCATGAAAAATCCTTGGGTGCGATGGAACTTTTTCACCATTTTTTTCGTGATCAGCGTGAAAAATACTATTAACTTTAAACAACATTAATTCAAAATCTTAAAAATGTCGACCCGTGTTTTCAACTCAACTACAGACATGTTTTGGCCTTGAAATATACCGTTAAAAGTAGGCCCATGCCCAAATCTGGTGGTTTTTTTTTTTATTGAAACTTCGCTGAAAAAATACTGCATGATAGTGAAACCTTCCAAAAAAAAATTTGGAAACCGATATCGCAAAGGAGAAAATTAACATTACATTTTATTTATCTTCAATTAGAGAAAAACATTTTCGAACATCGGAAAATTAGTAGTTTTCAACGATTGCAATTTTTTGGTGAAGACTGAAAGCACAAAAAATGTGATGACTGATGATGGTAGGAAATTTTCTCCTCCAAGACAGGCAATGAGAAATTCCATTGCAGGAGGGTTCGCTGTCGAGAGAAACTTCCAACCTGGGTTCGAAGTGCTGAAAAACTCCAATTGTGACTCTCGAGTGATTACTGAAATGGCAAAATTTTCTCAGATTTAGAGAATAGGAGATGCCCAAGTCTCAAATACTTTTTTTCTAGCACTAAACTGAGTCTGATGAGGTGAGGGGGAGTAAAAAACACGAAAACCCCGAATTTTCATCAAAAACTACTTCACTTTTCGAACCCATAGCACCTCGTCCAAGGCTCGAGGGGGCCAAAATTTCATCAAAATGAATTTCTATGCATCATAAATCACAAATCGTTTCAAAAAATTACCCAAATCGGAAACTTCTTTCCATACCGATCAATCCTACCACTCACATCGCTTCATCCAGCACACAACTCGAATTCATTTATTCCCTCATTCGATCTCGTCGCCTCATCGGTCATCGGAATAATTTATCAACTCGATAATTCGGCGTACACCTATGCGGAGGCCGCGCCACTCCGATAATTCGAGTATATAACCCGTCCGCTAATTCCTTTTTTCAGCCATTAAATTACCCCCTTTGTTCGCGTCGTCCGATTTATTGACACATATGGTCATCGGGGGTATGTAAATTTTTTATTAATTTATCGAAACTACGCTACGTACTGGTATTTCGCGTCCTGCACCTAAACACAGGTACACGTACGTCATTTTACCACCGTTCTCTGGGGCTCGCTGTGGGACATAGAGAACGGAGCGACGACGCCGCCGTATATAATTTAATAGCGTCCGAAAAGCGTCGGTAAACAACAAACGAGCCATAAAAACGTTACACGCCGCCACGCCGAAGGTATATACCTATGTATATAAACACACTGTACAGATAGCTATACCGAGAGCTCGAGTATACGAGTACCTATACATATACAGAGTATAGAGTAGACCTTTTCAATAATCGTGATTCGCTCCTCTGCTCTCTCGGCCCCATATACCCAAACATTTTCACGTCGTCCGTTGGAAATTTATGTTAAGTGTAGTTCTCCGGCTTGTTTCATTGATTCCGCGACACTTCGCCTCACAAACACACACTCGCCTGGCCGTAATATATTTCCCTGTACGTATGCAGTATAACTGACTCGTATACCATCAACGCCTTTCCCACACACCGCAAGTCGTACCTCAACGATACGTATACGTGTGAGGTAATTAATTACCAAACGTATAGTCACATTTTGTAGATGTGTATGGAGCTGGGGGCAGGAGGGGGAGGGGAAGAGTGGCTCCTGGATGCGAATATTGGGCTAGAAATGGTTTGAGCAAAACATACAGTTTGTACTTGGCAGGCATCTTTCCAAAGAATTAAAGATCGGGGGAAGGGGGAGACGAAGAAAAAGCACTTAGAATTGTAACGAAAAAGACCTACTCCATATACACTCGAAGCAAAAATGAAGCCGGGTCTTCAGACTTTGCTCAATTTTTGTACAAGTTCCTTTCGATGGTGTAATGAAATATCCGTCATTCTTTCTATTCTAACCCTTCAAGAAGCTGGGGAGTGGACCTCGTGATTTTTGAGGAATTTCGATTTTTTACCAAATACCAATTGTTGAAGGCTTATATTTTGAAATCGGTTGAACTTTGGGAATAACTGTTTGCGCGGTTTCGAATTGCTTACAAATTTATATTGTGTGCTAATAAACTGGAAAATTCTAATTCTTGACTTCCATCTACTTAACAACAAATTACGGTAATTTACCGAGGAATTGCGATAAATTACGGTAATTTACCGAAAAATTACGACAAATTACAGTAATTTACCGAAGAGTTACGATAAATTACGGTAATTTACCGAAAAATTGCGGTAATTTACCGAGGAATTACGACAAATTACGGTAATTTACCGAAGAATTACAATAAATTACGGTAATTTACCGAAGAATTGCGGTAATTCATTGAGAATTCTCGTAAATTACGGTTATTCTTTGGAAATTACCGAAAGTTACAGTAATTGATTAGAAATCACGGTGAATTACAACAATCGATCAAGAATTAAGGTATCGTAAATTACGCTGATTATCAAATACAGCCAAATACTAAAAAAATCTCCAAAACCAATAATTTGAATGACGAATAATTGTATGAGTTTTGCGTAATCTTCATGACATCATGACCAACAATAAATTGAAGGAAATGAACAAATATTTTTCCAATATCTTTCGATTCGAGGATCTTTTGAGACAGCTGAAAAAAAATCATAATCAAGCAAGAGCCTCCGGAGAGGGCAGGAAATCAATTCAAAAGTTTCTGGTAGCAAAAATGATCAAAATTTTCACATATTATTTTCATTTCTATGGCATAGGCAATCAGGGCTACGGTTTGAGTAAAAAGCATTTGGGGAAATGAATTTGGGTAAAAAAATTCGGGAATTTGTTATTTGAGGAAATGTATTTCGAGGAAATGGATTCGGGTGAAAAAAAATTGGGAATGTGTCATTCGGAGAAATGCCTTTGGTTGAATGGATTCGGGTAATTTTCTGGGTACCCATTATAAAAATTGATGTGAAAGCTCAACTTTCATAGTAATTACAAAAGATGAAAGTTACCACTTAAAAATTGGAAGAAATTAATATAATGAGCCCTATTTAGCCTTTTTTTTGAACCAGCAAACTTTCAAAATAGGATATCAACACCCCTTGGGGTACAGTGGTACTTAGTTTGGGAAAAAATTCAAAAAATATAAAAAGTAAAGTAACACGACGATTTCTACAGAATTCAAGGTGCTAATTTCGAATACGTACTCAGTTTTTTCAACTGATTCCTATGTACCCCCTATCAGCCCAGCCCCCTTGATGGGATCAAAATTCAAAAAAAATAAAAATAACGTGCAACGTATCGTTTATTAGGCTTTTGAGGGCACTGAGTTCGAATATTTGCTTATTTTTTGGATTCGACTTCAGTGGTCCCCTTGACCTCCAATTTTGAAAAAAAAAAAAGTATGCAAAATATAACAATAACGTGCAGCACATTGCTTCTTACTAACTTGAGGTCATTGAATTTAAATATCGACTCAATGTTTTGATCCGACTTTCTACTCCCGTTCTTATTCAACCCCTCCCCTATTTTTTTAATTTGGAAAAGTGGAGTCAAATTGAAAAATCAAGCCGATATTCAAACTTATTAAGGTAGCTGACAGGGAGGTCCGAAAGAGTCGAATAAAAAAACCGAGTACAAATTCGAAATCAGCGCCATCGAATTAGTAGAAATCGGTGTGTTACTTCAGATATTTTTTTTAAATTTTGGTCCAAATGGGAGATCTCTGTAGTCCTTAGGGGTATCGAGATCCCACTTTTAAAATTTATTGGTTGAAAAAAAGGTAAAAAACTCTTTTCACCACAAAAGTTCAATCTTGAGATTTTCAAAATGTGATTATCTATTGACTTTGAATCTCTTATCAATTCTCTTTAAAACAGCGTAAACAGTTTTCTTCCAAGTAGAATCTTCAAAAGTTGGGAGTTTGGCAAAATATTGCAATTCCTCAAAAATTAGGAGCCCCCCTCTTACAGCTCTTTCGAAATTTAGGATGAAAATAATGGCGGTTATTTGATTACACCATCAAAGCAAACTCATAAAAAAAAATTCAACGAAATCAGAAGACCTGACTACATTTTTAGTTCGAATTAATATGAAATGGGTCAAAATAAAAAAAAATTTCCGAAATGCAATTTTTGCATTCAAATTTCGGAATTTAAGATGAAAATTGGGGCATATAGGTACAACCAATCATTACTTTGACAATTCCAAGAAACTCGAATGAACTCTCCTATCTTCAATCTAAGAACACAAGGATAACAAATGACGCAGGAGAAAGGTAAACATATTATAAGATGAAAAAAAAATTTGAGTAAGAAATTTTTTATTTTTTTGGCACTCTAAAAATGTCAAAACACGGATTGTCTCTGGTGCAGATGTCAGTGCGAAAAATATCAATTCATTCAAATTTGACTGTAAGGTGGTGAGGCAGTAACGTTCGTCTATTGAATAAATCGCATTTCTCAGTCAAAAAATTGAAATGTCATGAATTTTTATTGGCATTTCTAATCAATAAATGAAAGAAGTTACATACGTATGCACAGAAAAGCTTACATAAGCAATCAAATGAACATTTCAGATTCACACCTTAATTCTTCAAACTTTTCGTAACACTGCACAACAAAAAATACGTATTACGAAGTATAATGCCTGCACTCAAAATGCCAGAAAATAATACTAGTGTTTTAATTTTAATGAATCCAACTATTGATAATCATAAAATTTTCGATTGCAAGTACAAAATTTCGGAAGAAGGGGAGCAAGAAGGAAGAAGACGATGAAAATCATTGACCCCCCCCCCAAAAAAAAAGCATTCAACCTATTCTCGGTCAACGCACTCACCACCTACGATTTTATCTCGCATATTCCTCAAAAATCCAACCCACTTATTCGCAAATCAATCACTTCGGTAAAAGTTTATTTAATCGTATAATCATTTATCAAACGTGAAAAAGAGAAACCTGTCTAAAATCATATCCTTACGTTCGTACATTTGAATAAATCGTCTTGAAAAATATAAACGATACCGAAAAAACAGAATGAAGACGACGATATGGACAGGAGCACAGGAAGGGAAAAACACATACGCGTGCGAATCTTACTAAACAAATGAAATTGATTTCGTCAACTTTTTTTCCCGTATTTTTTTCTTCTCGGAAGTTTGAAAGGCAAACAAAAATCAAATGCAATAAACATGTATACGCCTAAAAAACCCGAATTTTTTTCCAGTATTTTTCCTTCCTTAGTGTTATTCTCGTGTACGTATCGCGAGTTATCATTTCACCACGAATCGATTCCCCTAAAATTCCAAGTTTTTGGAGTGTTTTTTTTTTAGGGATTAGGGAAATAAATTGAGTCCGGTATTTTTTAAATGCAGGGTGTAATTTTTTCTAATGATCATATTTTCTTCTTCGTAATTATATTTAAAAAATGAAAATTTAATGTTATTTTTAAATGAATTAAGCAATTTAAGTGCATACTCAGAATAGCAACCAAGCTTTGAGTGAATAAAAATGGTGAACCATTATTCAATAAGGTAAATGAGTTATTTTTTGCTTTTTTTGTTTTTTTGAAAAATTGGATGTAGGGATTGGAAAAATATACTTATAAAATGATCTGATCCAGAATAACGAACAAGTTTTAAAATGATTACGTTGTAATGGTGAACCTTTATTCAATAGGGTAAAGTAAGTCATTTTTTGCTTTTTTTGCTTTTTTAAAAAAATTGGACGTGGGAATTGAAAAAAGTTACCTACAAAATGATACCAAAAGAACGCGGTAAAAATGTTCAGTTCATCGCTTTTGAAATTTCCAAAAAAAATTGAAAAAATTTTCTTACGATTTTTACTATTAACGAGTAAAAAAAGTTTTCCTACTCTTTCTACATTTTTTATGGAGTGTTCACGTGATTTTTTCATTCCGCCAAAAGATCAATTTTGGAGATATTTTTAGTCAAAGGTGGTCTAATAATGCCTCAACAATGAAGATATAACACTGGATGATGCCAATTACTTGAATTATTTCTGATCATTATTTAAAATTTATTTTGAAAATATTCCCTTTAGGCGAATGACGTTTTTGTCCATATAAAATAATCATTAAAACGTTCACAAAAAATCAGGGATTTTTCCACTTTTCAATAGAATAATACAATCCTCTATCAACAAAAACAAATAGAAAAATTCAAAACTAATTTTTCAATTTAATGAAAATTTTGAGATTTTTAACTTCATTTTGGTGATGGTTCAAGAAAGAAACCTGAAATTTTTACCATTTTTTTCGAGATCATTTCACAAACTTTTTTTAAAATTTCCATCTCCAATTTTCAAAAAGAAGGCAAAAGACGTTCGACCCTATTATTTGAGGTCATTACAGACAAGAAAAAAGAATAATAAATCACAAATTTTCTTAAAATCTGGAAAAATAAACAAAAGTATTGAAAAATTTGATCGTAATATCCATGCAGTACAAAAAAATTAAAAAACCTCGTATGATCCTTTCACGATCCAAGAAATTAAAAATGTCTATAAAAATTTCGAACTACATAAATTCTTAACAAGGGAGGTATCCCAACTCAGAGTAAAATTTTGAGCCCACACAAAAAAAAATCGAAAGTACATCATAACAGGACCCCGTATCCAAAAGTGCAGGTGCTGAAGTTCATTTCTTGATTTTTGGAGAATTTTTGAAATTTCAAAATTACGTCCGCCCTGCAAAATATGAACATTTGATCTAATCAACGAAAAAAACTATTGGACGCGGTTTCAAGACGTTTCGGGACCACCAGAAAATTTTTGAATTTTCCACCGCTGGAGAAAGGCCCATAGCATGGCCCATATGCACTTCAGCACCTATAATCGCGGATTATCCATATTGGTGACTTATTTGATCGATTAAAACACAATTTTCCAAAATTCGTAACTTTGAGTTTAAATTCGCATTTTTGGGCAAGAAATTTTCCTGGAAAAAAATTAAAAATTCGACTAATGCACATACATCGAGGTAAAAAGTTGAAACTTGGTAGATACCCTATTTTGCTTCCATTCGATTCGGGAGGTCGAAAATAGAGTATATATCAAATTTCAGCTTTTTTCGTTGATTAGATCAAATTTTCGTATTTCGCAGGGCGAAGGTAATTTTAAAATTTCAAAAATTCGCCAAAAATCGAAAAATGAACTTCAGCACCTGAAATTTTGGATACTGGGTCCTGTTTGATGTACTTTCGATTTTTTTTTGTTCGGGCTCAAATTTTACTTTGAGTTTTACCTCCCTTGAAAGTCATAATTTGACCCAAGAGACGTGGGAACAAAAATTTTTCGAGAAAATAATTCAATTAGCATTGAAACACTTCGTACTATATTTAGATAATTTACTTGAAAATTAACAGACCTAATCAATTAGAATTTGGAAAAAAATCAATTTTATTGAAAAAAGTGACTAACGTGACTTCATTTAAAAAAAAATTGCCCATCAAAAGTCACTTCATATGACATGACATAAGTCACGAAATGAAGACCATATTCCAGAAATATTCAATCTTTGCAATCCATTATTTTTTCAAAAGTACAAAGTCAAAGGTAGGTATGTACTATGCTCGCAATACACAAGAATATAATTAATCATCAAAAAATAATTAATATTCTCGATCCAAATTCCAACATAATTTCCACCTGTCTCAGCAACCCAGCAACCCTGTACATTTTACGTTTACAAAATCCCAAGTCATCAAAACACCTCCTTAGAAAAACACACCACAGATGCCATCCAGATCCCCTATCACTCGAACCTTCCAATACACCACCAAACCTCCAAATTCCAACACCACATAAACCATCATCAGAAAAAAAGGTCGTCGACCCTCCACAATCAATTCGAATTGATTACACGAAACTTGTTCGACGGCCACAGCGCAGTCATCTTAACGGAGAAATATGAACGGTTATTAGGAAATTCAACCATTACAAGGAGCTCTCCTTATCCTTATTTTAAGACATTGATCCTTCGAGCTTGGCGGAATTACCGACTACCCTTCTGCCTGGAACTTTATCTACGTTTACGAATCCGAATCATTTTTCTACTTCGGTATATACGGGGGAAAAATCGTAGGCCGAACGATATAGATAAACCGTAAATTAAAGATTTACTCGAGTCGATTAATTTCCACCCCTTATACAGTATATTTTTCTTCTTTTTTGCCTTTATTTTTTCTTCTCAGACATATACATAGTTACATTAAGCAATATAGCACGATTTGTACCTTTTATACAATCAGTCAAGTAATAGCGTGTGTACTCAACCGAACTGTTTTTTTTTCTTTGGTCATTTTTACAGGTAAAAGACAAAGATCTCATTCATTACACCGCCCACACCTTTTCGCATGGGTTAGCTACGTCAATATTAGGGTTACGACTTACCATACTCAGCGATCATTTCGTCGACGATGGAAGCATGAAGGTTAGATGCGTCGCTACCGTTGCTCCTTTGCTGTGGGAAGGTGATCGGGAAAGCGTGCTGCAGAAAATAGATAAACGAGAAGCTTTATTATTGGGTAAGATGTTAAGATACTCGAATATAAGTATGGGTTCTAATTTTACTAGCATATTATAATATAAGAATGGTATTTTTTCGCGGAAGGTTGAACTTATTTTAGAGGCGAGAGGGTGGTAAGAAGTTGGTGCTTGGACCTACTCTCTCAATTATAAATCAGTGAAAATAACCGAAAATCACTGAGAAACAGTCAGAATTGCAGCACAGGAGAAAATCAGTGAACATTTTTTCACTGAAAACAAATCAGTGAACATTTTTTCACTGAAAACAAATCAGTGAAAGAAAATCACTGGAAATCAGTGAAAATTCACTGAAAATTCAGTGGTATTTATGAAATTCACTGAAAAATCTGTGAAATTCACTGAAAAATCTGTGAAATTCTTTGAAAAATCAGTGAAATTCTTTGAAAAATCAGTGAAAAATCACTGAAAATCAGTGAATTTCACTGATTTTTCCTGTGCTGCAATTCTGACTGTTTATCAGTGATTTTTCACTGATTCGGAATGAGAGAGTAGAGAGGGAATCTGACAAAAATTTCCATTCTATTTTGATTCAATACGTAACCACTTTTCAGTGTAGTATCAACAATAGGTAGGTACTTAGGTAGTATAACATTAGGAACCAAAAATTGATAAAATGTGTTTCTCATTCTATTTCTCATTCTATCTGCTATAAATCAAAGAGACCAGATGGTAAAAATCCACCAAGATTCTTCTCTAACGTAAGAATCCTTTATGATTATGGTTACCATGCTGCAAATTTTTGGACATTACACAAAGATGACGGTGGTTTGTTCCATTTACAATTTGAATCATTTTTAAACAATACCGAAATGGCAATATCAAAGTTCTGCTTTCATTACATAGTATTTCGTAAGACTTCATTTTTCGTAATAGTAAATATTTTCAAAGTTCTGATCCCCTTGATTAAAAAATTTGACATAACTGTCATAATTCATGACACTAGTTATGGCCAGCCTTCGTAATGTGTTTGGGTGCAGCAATTAAGTACGTAAGATATAATTCAACCCACTCTTGATCTAACATCTTTGCGCCCATTCTTTAAAAAAAAAAAATATGAAAAATATTAAGATCATTCCAATAAAAATCATATTTTTAGATTTCATTACCTAGTACATATTTTTAAGACCTTATTTTCAATTTCATTTTTTCAAAATAGTGGATATCTTCAGAGTTCTAATCCACTGAATTCAAAAATTGGATAAAATTGCCATAATTCATGACAATTCCCAAATAGGTACCTATTTCTTTACTAATAAGAAACCCAGTTTATCAAAATTCCATCTATAATGCAAGTATATTGAAGCATAACCAGTTGGAAAAAAGCCTCAATTAGGCACATTGTCTACAGTTAACAAGAGGCAAACATATTTTTACGTATATAGTCAGGTCTTAATCGTACATCCGCGCGCTATCCTTTTCCCCATTCCCCCTTTCCCCAGGGTCCACCACAACATTTCAAACGTGTGTATCGCCTTACTCATGGGTCGTAATGAAAAAAATTTCGAATAAAAGTTGTTCCTCAGCATCTAATGTACATTTTTATTTCTTATCAAAATCAATTTTGGAGCAACTCTTATCCCCCAAATTTGAAGATAAAACAAACGTTTTGAAAAATCTTCAAAATCACGTTTTCTTCATTTTAAACAAAAAGTTTCGGAGATACGGAAAAATTTGCAACCACCAAAAGTATTCAGAATTGAATTTCCTTTCTAATGCGCTTCATTAAGATAATTTTCACCAACTTTTCCCGACAGAGTGGAACTCTCTCTCTCTCTTCCCCAGTATCACAAAAGTTGGGCCCATGAACAATATTTGCTCTAAAATGAATTCCGATAATAAATGAAATTATGCATTAGATATCCAAGAACAAAATTCGTTCAATTTTTTTTTCGTGAGTCCAACTTTTGAGATAAGGGAGTGGGGGAGAGGCCCACTATGTTAGGAAAATTTGGTGAAAATGGTCGTGATACAGCTCATTAGAAAGGAAATTCAATCCTGAATTCTTTTGATGGTTACAAGTTTTGCCGTATCTCCGAAACTTTTCGTTGAAAATGAAGAAAATGTGATTTTGAACTTTTCTCAAATTATGTATTATTTTCAAATGGGGGGGGGGGGGGGCAGGAGAGAAATAAAAATGTACATTAGGTGCTGAGGAACAACTTTTGTTTGAAAATTTTTTCATTGCACCCATAGATGAGGCGATACACACGATTGAAATAGGGGGGGGGGGTCGTGGGAAAAGTATACAGGCTTAATTTCTTCGTTTTAGTGTCCTGAACAAGAATCAATCATAAAATCAATTTTAACAGGAATATCGCGCGGAAGCCTTTTTTTGTACGATTGAGACCTGACTACATAATAGGTACATATTTGAAAATATTTAGTCTTAAATTTTCTTCTTGTAACTTTTTTGCAAAGATGGGCGATTGATCATACTATCCATATTCAAAATTGAAAATATGATCAGTCCAGAAAAAAAAAATTATAAAACTCGTAGGATAAAATTCCATAAACTTTTATCTACTTTATAGTTCCCTTGATTTCAGACCCACAGATTCACAAAAATCTCACTAAATAGACAAAAGGTTGAATTTTGAGAATCTAGGGTCATTTTGGCTCTAGAAAATGATGAAAAGCTATACGTACGAGTCCAACAATCCGTTATTTCGGGATACCCTTTGCATTTTGAAGTTGAGTAAGAATTAATCATCACAGACCATGTTCAATTTTTCAAGCGTTGTTTATTTTCAGAATGAATTTTTCGGAAATCATAATGACATCAAATTTTCGAATAATAAATAAAAACAGTAAGTTTTTAATACCTCTTCATACTCGGTAGAACTCAAAAAAATTCTACACTTTTTCATTTTCCAACATTTTTGTACTTTTTCACATTTAGTAGGTGTTTACAAAATGTATTAAAATTCACCTTTCGACGATGCTGTGATTTTTCAATATTTTTTTCAGACCATTTACAAAATTTGTGAATAAAAAATTCAATTTTTGGGCTTTTAGGGTCGTTTTTCTCTGGCAAGAAAATTTTCCATCCAGCAACTATAACAAGGTGTCTATATAAATTCGAAACTTCACCTTTCTACTCCGCAGCTCCCTACACCCGCAAAAAATTCAAAAATGATTTCCTTGGACCTTTCCAAAATTTTCCAGACTATCAAAAAAATATTCCAATTTCCTGAAGGGGGCGCACAATTTTTCAAGAATTTTCGTTTCAATGCAATTCAAATTTTCAAATACTCATTTGAAATCCTTCTAGTTACTGAAAACTTTCTTTCACTTTGAATTTAAAAATCAATGTAATGTTTGCAACTTTTTAAACTCAACTTTCAAAATGTATTTTTCAATTTTTAGTATTTTTTGTTTACATAAATTAATGAATTTTCCGAAAATTTCAGGACAAAATTCTCGACTTTTTCATTAGGTACTTCTCGACATTCCAATTTACTTCGAAAATCTCGACTTTTTTGACTTGGTAGATGACATCTAGATGGCGTACCCAATTACCCATGTTAAAATTATTTTTCGAATTTTTGAGTCAGTGACTGAATTTTTCACCACATACATAGTTTCAATGTCCAGATATTTTTTACAATCCAACTTTTGAAAAAAAAATAATATTGTACCTGATTTTTTTTCATTCTCCTCGCTCTTCTTCAGGGACGTGGCGAAAGGGGGTTTGGGGACGACTCACCCCCCCCCCCCCCCCACACAATGCTATTAGAAAAAGTAAGCAAATTTGTCTCAAATGAGAAAAGTATTCAAAATAGTCTCGAAATGAGAAAAGTTGGCAAATTTGACCAAAAAAAGGAAAACGTCCCTTTTTCAGAAATCAGAATCCAACTTTGAAATTACCTCCCAATTCTAAAATTTTTGAACAATTTTCTATGTAACTTTTGACCCTTAAAGTTGATTTTCTGGGGAAAGAAAGGGTTCTACGAAAAAAATGAATAGAACATAAATTGAAGAGCGTCAAATTTCATACTTTTACAGTCCAATTAGTTTTTTCTTAGGAGACTTAATTTTCGAGATATTTTCAATTTTTTTAAAAGTTGAACTTTGAACTAAAATATTTTGAACGCTAAGCCTCCTAAGAAAAACTAATTGGACTCTCCAGATAGGAAATTTGACGCTCTACACTTTATGTTGTACTCATTTTTTTCGTAGAACCCTTCCTTTTTTCAGAAAATCGACTTGAAGTGTCAAAAGTTATCAAAAATAGCAGAAAACCCGTAAACGAAAAATTCAAAATTGTGAAAAATCCTTATGGGTGATGGAATTTTTTCACTATTTTTTTCGTGATCAGCGCGAAAAATACTATGAAAATCACCAATAAAACTTCAAACGGCATTTTCTATGTCGACCTGTGAAATTAATGATTTTTCACTGATCTTTCAGTCAAAAATCACTGATTTCTTTATCAATTCTTATTTTTTAGAAAGAATCAATAATTTTGACCGAATCAGTAAAAAATCACTGATTTCTAGTTAAATTCATTTCACTGAATCAGACAGGTGAATTTTACTAGGTAATTCAGTTTTAAAAGTGTTCGATTTTTTGTCCCAAAAAATTCCGCAATTTTTCAATTTTTTTGCTGAGATCTTTTTATATATCAATACCTTGACTACGCCATCCTCAGCGCCACTAAAATAGCAGGATTTCACCACCCTTTTTTCTCGAATTCTCAGCCCCTCTTTCAAGTAATTTCTAGATGCGCTTATGATTCCATCTCTAAAGTTGGCAAATTTCGGTTTCAAATTTGGGAAAATCGTGCCCCCCCCCCACAGAAAAAATGCTTCGCTACGCCACTGCTCCCCTTCCACCGCGTGCAATCGTCTCAATTAAAATACCTCCGTAATTTCCAACACCAACCCCATTCGCGATTCAAGGTGGAAAAAAGTTCACTGGTAATATACCGAATGACATCACGCACACGATTCCAGCACAATATACTAATATCGTGTACCAGATACATACACCGGCGAGAGGGAAAGTGCAAAATACACCGTATCGTTTTCATTATTAAACGTACGTACGTAGGCAGATACGATGACGACGAAGGGTGAAAAAAAAGCCAACTATCGCGCTCCACAAAACCGTTATACTTTTTCCTCATTTCGAACGTGATAGCAGCCCAGGCAAACATATCCATAGGTGAAATTTCGGTCGGTTCGTGTTCGCGATAAATATCATTTCACGCGATTGAGGCTTCAAATAACGCGTTATATTACGCTATTTGATAAACGATTGGCAGTAATATTACGCGAAAGTTAAATTAACCCCCGGAAAAGTAACCCTTAACTCGGTTATACCTGCTGTCGATTTACCCTGGGACGACAAGGATGATTTTGTGTACATATAGGCCTGTCTATGAGCGAGTACGAGGTAGGAGGCGGGGGTGAGGCGGTAATAATGTACCTACGTTTTAGTTTACACACCGTGGCCCCCGTCGTCGATGATATTCGAACGTGTGTCAATCCACTAATGATTATAACCTTTTAAAAAGGCCTTCGTCCCTCGTCCGAGCGGTTAAATACCGTAATTATCGTAATGAAAAGGTAATTTAAATGTCGTTACGATGGTATTGGCGGAGAATTCGGAGAATCGGCGGAGAGGAAATGTTTACCTGTGGATATCGTCTATTTATATACATAGGTATAAAAACCGAAGGTATTTTGATGACGATGACAACGACGTTTTAAACAAACTACCTAATACACGAGGTAAATCGTCGAGTCGACTCGCTTTTTTGCCTTTTTCATTATTCCGGCTGGATGGGAAAACCATGGCGGAAGAGGGATCGAGCTCGCGATGATTAATTTTTAGAAAACGCGGTGAAATTTTGACGCGTATATATGACGTAGCCTGGTTTAAGGCTGGGAGGGGCGGGGGGCAGGGGGTGAAAACGTATATAGAGCACGGTTTAACATTAGCCGACGTTTTAGAGTTCATATTTTGGTAAAATGGTAGTATAAAAAGTTGTTCGGGGAGTTGTTTTGTACAATAACGTTGCCAGCCTTTGCCGGCTCGACTCGAGAGATGAGGCCATATCTGCGGATATACGACTGAGCAGCGATAAGGCGTACGTACGTAGCAATTGTATAAACATTTCGGGAGCTTTTGATGCTTCGTGTACGTTTGTCTTCGCTGCGAGTCTTTTTCTCCGGCGTTGCATCTCGGAGGAATACGTGGCGGGTTGTGCGCCAGGAGGAGCTCGGAATCGGGCGCACAGCGATTGCCGAGCAGTACAATGAGAATTAAATCGCGTACCGTGCTAGGAAATAAAATTAAGTGTTTGCGTTCGTTTCTTCTTATCCTCATTTTGTATCTTCGAACGGATCATTTTGGCGCGCCAGGGCTCCTTGTACGACGTACCGGGCGTATTTATACCCCAAAGACGAATAAATATTTGTAATTGTAACGTGTGTAGATGTATATAGTTGTTTCAAAAGCAATAATTCATTTCCTTATGTAACTATTATCGTTGCATATACCGTTATACGTTAACTTACCACGTAATTATAAACTAACTGTTTATACAGAGATGCTCGAGGGAAGGGGGTGGCGGGGGGAGACTTTCAGATACGAATATCTGATGTAATATGCGAATATGTAATGAAGATTTTTACACCAGCCGATGAAATGTGTATTTGTTTATACTCGAGACGAGCTGCAGGACTTGGAACATAAGAAATGGCGTATCGTAAGAAAAGTATACCCGAAAATGAAAGCTTTGATGGGTGATGGGGAAGGGGAAGAGGCATAAAACGGAATTTAGTACGTTTTGGGGAATTTTTGACGAGTCTTTGATGTATTCGCGTGTAAAATTACGCCGAATGAAATTATTTACGTATCACCTACGCATGGAAGTGCGATGGCGTCTCGGTGCGCTGAGAAATTCTGATATTTTATGCATGGGTGGGTATAGACTTGACTCGCGAATGTATTGAGGAGGAAGCGAACCGAATAAGGGGAGTGTTTGTAAAATAAATAGACATGTGAGGTACTGTAATGGGGGTAGGAATGGTGAAAGGAGATGACGTACTCGTTTGATTTTAGTAGGAAGTGGATAGTATAGGTAAGGGAGACAGAAAATTAGTCTATTTCGATTGCGCTGAAATTTAGCTCACAAAGGAGGTATCCCAACTCAAAGTGAAATTTTATGCCCAAACAGAAATTAATCGAAAGTACATTATAAAAGGACCCCATATTCAAAATTTCAGGTGCTGAAGTTCATTTCTAGAATTTTGGTGAATTTTTAAAATTTCAAAATTAGGTACCTCATCGCCCAACAAAGTATGAAAATTTGATCTAATCAACGAAAAAAACTGAAATTTGGTATATACTCAATTTTAGACCTGCCGAATCGATTGGAAGCGGTTTCGAGACATTTCAGAGCCTCCAGAAATTTTTGAAATTTTCTAGGGTTGGAGAAAATCCCATAAAAATGGTTCATACGAACTTCAGCGCCTATAATCGCGTAATACCATATTGGTGACGTATTTGATCGATTAGAGCACGATTTTTCGAAATTCGTAACTCTGAGTTCAAATTCATATTTTTGTACAGGAAATTTTCCTGGAAAGTGCTAGGAAATTTAAAAATTTTCTGGAGACTTTAAAACAGAGGAGTGGATCGAAAGAGCAAATTTTATGTCACGTCGTTGTGAATTCGTTCTTTTGAACGATTCTTTCGTCTCTGCTCTTGAATACTTCGAATTTCGAAAGTCCAATTTTTTCAAAACTTCACTTCGATTTATTTTTGTTTCGACTCAAAATTTTACTGTCAGTTAGGATAATTCTTTTGTTGGGAAGATCTGAAACGTACAATGGGGGCGAGAAACTTAATTCCTTAAGGACCAACTCCTTGAAAAGATTTTTTGGGTCTCTTTTTCAGAAATCACTATCTTACTCTAAGATTACTCCCTAAATCGAAAAGAAAAAATTAGGAAGGTATGAAAAATGGTAGGGTGGAAGGTGCGAGAGAACATTGGGAGCAGAGTATGTCCTCAAAAGCTTTTAGTCAGGTCCCAATTGTACACCCGCGAGGGATTCCTGTTGAAATTGATTTTATGACTGATCCTTGTTCTATATATTAAAATGAATAAATTTAGTTTGTATGCCCATTTTTTCCCTCCCTCTTTCCTCAGGGTCCACCTCCAACATTTCAAACGCGCATACCGCCTAATCTATGGGTCGTATTGAAAAAATTTTCAAACAAAAGTTGTTCTTCAACACCTAATGAACATTTTATCTTCTCATCAAAATTCATTTTGGAGCAATTCCTGCTCTCAAACAGGGTGTCTACTGATTTTTCAAAATCAAATTTCGGGACTTATTTCTAAGGTACATATCTAGTATCTACATCTCTATTTGACCCCCCCCCCCCATCAACGAGATCAAATTTATTAAAGAAAAATTTCAAACACGGAAGGAAATAAGTCTTTAATTTTAAAAAAAGACAATTTTCCACAAAAATTTCTGAAAATGAGTTATTTTATGTTAAAGAAGATGAATAGTTACTGCCCGAGTGAAGCGAGGGAGAAATTTTTTATGAAAAATCATGTTGGAATGGATGAAATTATTAGATGTTTAGTGAGCATTTACCTAATAAAGTATTTCTAACACAAAATGGAAAGCTGATCTAATACGGGCTAGATATATGTAGTTTTCGCGGATTTTAACCTTAAAATAGAGAAATAAATTCCTCGGAAGTCTGAAACATTCGGAGATTACTAAAATAATGACGTGATTATTGGGCCCGAGCGAAGCGAAGGCGACATTTTTTTGAAGAATTTATTAAAAAAACAGCAAAAAAAGACATATTTGCAAATGATTTCTCTTTCTGAATTTTCAAAGCATCCCACTGAAAATTCGAAAATTCTCCGCTTTTTCAAGATTTTCCCGAGGATGGACACGATACTCCCTTTGAAATTCCCAATCGTGATTGCTACCAAGTCTCCCACAAAAACTTATTTTTTCCGCTTCAAAATATTCAATTGTTAGAAATAAAGAGGAAGAAGGTTTATAATTTAAAAATAGGTTTAAAAAATTTATAAGGTCGAGCGAAACGAGGGCAAAAATTTTTGGAAAAAATGTTCAAAAAGGTGAAATTTCTTTCCTTTTTCTGTTTTGTACAAGGCGAAAAAAATTCAAGTAATATAAGTTCTGAAGAATTCGCGACTTTTTATGAGTTTTGGGTTAATTTCGCGACTTTTTCACGACTTCGGCGACCTAAATCCCAATTCGCGACTTTTTCGCGACTTTTGGTTTTGCGATCGGTAAACACCCTGAATATTCAAATTTTTTCTAGAAAAAAAATCGGGTTTTCATTTTTTTAAAGATTTTTTAAATTTTTTAAATTTTTGGTGGGTAAAAGTTATAAAAAATGACCAAAAGTCACTAAAAGTGAACTTTTTGATGAAAAAAATAACTTTAATGGCTTTTGATGAAAAAAGTGACCAAGTCACTAAAAAGTGACCAAAGAAATATGCCTGATACTAATGTAAGTTCCAGAATACGAGGAACTTGAAGTGAAAAACTTTCACGTAATTCCTGATGAAAAAAGCACACATCTTGTTCACATTGAAATTTAAACAAGATTTCAACTGCAAAATATTCTCACATCATTTACACTTTGAATTCATCTCACCTTGAAAAAATCTCACATCTTTTCCACTTCATATTTCAAACAAGATCTCAACTGCAAAAATTCTCTCTACATTTATACTTTGATTTCTTAAACAAGCTATCAAGTGAAATATTCACACATAGTTCTCACTTCAATGTATTTTCACATATTTTTTCACATAAGAACACTCAAAAAAATAAAAAATAAATTTTATTAAACGTAATAATAAAAAGGCACCATTCACAAAACTAGTAAAATTTATTCAAAAAATGATAATATTTATCGCAAAATTGACAAACTTTATTTTCTATGCAATAAACTTTACCAAATTTCGTGATAAATTTTATTATTTTTTTTGATAAAAATTGATAATTTTGCAAATGGTGCCCCGTTATTATTATTTTTGGATAAACTTTATTTTTCTTTGATAAAATTTATTATTTTTGGATAAAATTTATTTTTTTTGGGATAAAATTCATTTTTTTTGAATAAAATTTATAATTTTTTGCAACACTTTCTATTCATTTTTCATTCTCCATTTTTCTCAGTGAAATATTTTCATATCAAACCATTTTTCTTGTATTTAGTTATCCTCACATCTTTTTCACATCTCCTGAAACCTTCATTTGAAATGCAAAATGAAATGCATAATTTCAAAAAAAAAGTTGGTAAAACCGCCTGTCTATTACACTTCTTGGGAACCTCCCGTTCATCTACCTATGAAGATAACTGAATGAGAGGATTCCCAATTCATATTACACTGAAATAGCAGTCAACCCGCGCACGCCGTACGATTACATGCTCGCCTATAGTGCTGGTTTCCCAGTATCACACTATTACGAGGGCAGCAGCTCCGTAGGACTATCAACTACTACACATGCGTATTGTGACGTGATATAGAACAGGCGGTTTTACCAATTTTTTTAAAAATTATGCAATTCATTTTGCATTTCAAATGAAGGTTTCAAGAGATGTGAAAAAGATGTGAGGAAAACTAAATACAAGAAAAATGGTTTGATGTGAAAACCACGTGAAAATATTTCTAATATGAAATTATTTCACTTGATAGCTTGTTTAAGAAATCAAAGTATAAATGTAGAGAGAATTTTTGCAGTTGAGATCTTGTTTGAAAAATGAAGTGAAAAAGATCTGAGATTTTTTCAAGGTGAGGTGAATTCAAAGTGTAAATGATGTGAGAATATTTTGCAGTTGAAATCTTGTTTAAATTTCAATGTGAAAAAGATGTGAGCTTTTTTTCATCAGGAATTATGTGAAAGTTTTTCACTTAAAGTTCCTCTTATTCTGGAACTTACATTAGTATACTACTTCTAATTGAACATTATTATTTTTGGGTCCAGATTGCTGACTGGTATTCGTAGATATTGGGGTGATTTGAAAATTCCAGAACTCAAAAATTGCTCCGTAAAAAATAATAACGCCCAACAAATAATGAAATCCCTTCAAAAAATATGAGCTCATCTCTTATTGATTACAAATTATTATAAAATTTCAGATTTTTTTCGATTTTTGTACTTCTTAAAAAAAATTTGAAATTTAAAAAAAAATAATGGTTATACAGGGTGTCTACCGATTTTTCAAAATCATATTTCACTACTTTTTCTAAGGTATCTAGTATCTACCTCTCAATTTGACACCCCCCCCCAAAAAAAAAAAAAAAATCAACGAGATCAAATTTATTACAGAAAAAATTTCATACACGGAAGAAAATACGTCTTTAATTTTAAAAAAAGAAATTTTTCACAAAAATTTTTCAAAAATGAGTTATTTTATGGTAAATAAGAGAAATAGTTACTACCCGAGCGAAGCAAGGGAGAAAATTTTCACGAAAAATCATGTCAGATCGGATAAAATTGTTAAATGATAATTGAGAATTTACCTAATAAGGTATTTTTAACATAATGGAAAGCTGGCATGACATGGAATGATATAGACTTCGCGGATTTCAACTCTAAAATTGAGAAATAAATTCGTGGGAAGTCTATAATATTAGCAGATTTTCAATATAACGATGTGATTAGTCTGAAATAGAAAGGAAGAAGGTTTATCATTCAAGAATGGATTCTGAAATTTATGAGCCCGAGCGAAGCGATGGCGAAAATTTTTAGAAAAAATGTTCAAAAAGGTAAAATTTTTTTACTTTTTCTGTTTTGTAAAAGGCGAAAAAATTGAAGTAATTTCGAAAAAATTCGCGACTTTTGATGAATTTTGGGTCAATTTCGCAAATTTTTCCGCGGCTTTCGCGACCGGTAGACACCCTGTCAAATTTGGAAATAAAACATGTTTTGAGAAAACTTCAAAATCACGTTTTCTAAAGATTCCGGAGATACGTAAAAATTTGTAACCACCAAAAGTATTCAGAATTGAATTTCCTTTCTAATGAGCTATATCACGACCACTTTCACCAACTTTTCCCGACATGGTGGACCTCTCCCCCTCTCACTTATCTTAAAAATTGGACCTACGAAAAAAATTTAAACGATTTTTGTTTTTTGATATCTAATCTACAATTTCACTTATTATTGATGTTCATTTTGGAGCAATTTTTTTTCATGGATCCCACTCGTTAGATGAGGGGAGGGGAGGTCCACCATGTCAGGAAAAAATTGTGAAAATAGTCGCGATACTAATTCATTGGAAAGGAAATTCAATTTCGAATACTTTTGGTAGTTACAAATTTTTCCGTATCTCGGAAACCTTTCGTTGAATGAAGAAAACGTGATTTTTGAAGTTTTCTCAAAACCCATTTCATTTCCAAATTTTGGGAGGCAGGAATTGCTCCAAAATGGATTTTGATAAGAAATGAAAATGTTTCTTAGGTGTTGAGGAACAACTTTTGTTTGAAAATTTTTTCATTATGACCCATAGATTAAGCGGTACACGCGTTTGAAATGTTGAGGGTGGACCCTGGGGAAAGCGGGAGGAGGAAAAATGGACGGACATACAACCTAAATTTATTTGTTCTAGTATCTAGACAAGAATAAATCATAAAATCAATTTCAACAGGAATCCCGCGCGGAAGCCTTTTTTTTGTACAATTGAGACCTGACTTTTTGGAGGGATCTTGGAACTCTGGGAAACATAAAAAAATACCAAATATACTGCTTCAAACTCGATATAGACAAAGATACAAATAAATACTTTTATTGAAATCCGCTCATGAAACAGAAATTTTTTTTAGAGAGAACCATGTAGGTACCTCATCGCAATTCTACCCCTGAGTAAGTTTTTTCTTCTTCTTCTGTTCACAGTGAAAAGTTCAAGAGCGGTGGCAAACCGACTAGACCGAACGATAATCCTACCAATACTCAGCTACGTGTTATGTCTAACGATGTCATTATGAACACCACCACCATCACCATCACCTCCACCTCGAATCTGCAATTTCCGGCAACCTTGTGCCCCTCCTCTTGTACATACCGAACCCATAATTTTCTATAATTTCATATCATACTTTGTACATAATCTTTCGAAATGTACATACGAAGATGTTGAAAACACAGTCCTCTCGCACAGAGAAAGAAAAGCTTGTACGTAACGAGAAATTTTTCATAATTATAAGACACGCGCGAGGAAACGTACCAGAACGAGTCTGTAGAATTGAGGGAGCAGAGAAGAAGAAAAGTTGTACGTATCATTTGCATTTTCGTACAGCAGCTTGTTTTTCTTCATCTCGTCGCTGACTATGGCTATGTACGAGTATAAACACAGAGCGTTAATTCTGTTACTCTCATCATCCGTTTCGTGTGTGTCTTAATTAAAATACTCCTTTCGCGGTACCACGTTCGTGCCCCGTCCTCCGTCACGACTCCAACACTGTGGAAAACTTCCGGTCATCAAATTTCAAACGGAGATGTAGGGTATAAAACGTACCCATATGAGCGAGCTTTTGCAACTTCATAATACATATAAAACCACGTTACTGCAGCTCGCATTCGTGACTATAAAAGACTCGAAAGTCGGAATGGGATTCGGGAGACGACGAGGAGACTTCGACGACGACGTTGACAATATGAATGATACTCCGCCGCAACGTATATATCAAAACCATGCACGAGAATTCAACAGATGGTTCTCGCAGGGATGAGCCGAGCGGGCCAACGACGAAGACGTGAATATCGTAACACGACGAAAAGCACAAAAGAAACATAAGGCGAAAAAATACACCGACGCAGCTGATTCCACGACAAATAATCGTATTACCATGTTCAACCGGCGGTAAATACGACATTTGGTATCCGTGTTTTGCTACGTCGTACATAAAATAGATACTTTTACGTACGTGTACGTGAAAAACACCCACACAAGGAACCCAAACAGCTACAATGTCGCAGACACAACCCAGTTTTGGCGAAATGTCGACATAACTGGGGTTTCCACATCGACTCATCGTGGGATTAAATCGTCGGTCAACGAAGCTTCGATAAACGTAATCGTCTGCGTGTAATTAATGTTTTTTTTTACAAAAAATTGAAAAAAATGCCTCGAATGGGGTCATTTTTCTAATCGAATGTAAATTTTGAACAAAAAATTGTACAGCGTGTGTTGTAATAAAATATTCTACAAATGTAGTTTCATTTTACTCGGACATGGTGTCTGTCTAATGGATCTGAAAAATGAAAATTCTTGTTGTGTTTGGATTCTTTTTGCTTTTTTTTTTTTAATCCCTATTATTTTTCTTGCTTCAAATTTACTCGAAAAAGGCCACCTCCCTGACGCATATCTACTTAATCGTTTTATAGAGAATTTCAAGCACTTTTTTGGCATTTCCATTCTGATGAAGTACATATTACTTATTAGGTAAAAAATAATACAAATTGACGATCAAAAAAAAAAAAAAAAAAACATTCAAGGTGCCTAACAAATTCTCAAAATCAACACGAAGGATTCTAGCAGGACCATTCAAACAAATTTTAAAAAAATTTCCCCCTGAACTTTGAGAAAAAATCCTCCTCCATACTTTCCAAGATTTTTTTAGAAGAAAAAATGTCAATAGAAATTCAGAATGTATAGGGAGTGAACGAAAAAAAATCATTTTTGGATATAACCGGGTAGCACGTACCATTGAAAAAACCCCTTTAGATGAACATGTCGCACCATCAGTGCAATAACAACACATCTCAAAAAAAATAAAACCAACACATCTCAAAAAAATAAAACTTTCTTGGTTCTTTAAACGATGAAAACAAATTCATATTCAATTTTTTTTTTATGAGATCCTTTGTAATTTTTCACGTACTTTCCAATGGTGGCAACAGATTTTTGCAATATACGTTATTTTGGATAGTTTTTTGAGATGTGTTGTTTTTGAATTCATGATTTATTATTTTGAGATGTGTTGTTATTGCACTGGTGGTGCGATGTTGCCTATCTTGATAATTGAAGGGACAATGCTGGTTCCAAAAAATCACTAAAAAATGTTTTCATCAAAAAAAATCACTAAAAAAAGTTTTCAACCTTGGGAATAGATGGTACATTGAAAACGGAATAAATTTTTATTTCGTGACTTTTTGCCTAACTCTAAAATTGAAGGGCAAACAAAAAAATTGTTCATAAAAAATTCTAAAAAAATGAATCAACCAAGGGAATGGACAGTACGTTGAAAAATGAACAAATTTTGTTTCGAAGAATTTTTGCCTAAAATCAAAAATGAAGGGACTGCGAATCATTCAAAATAAGTGGGCTTCAAACATTTTCAAATTTTCTCAATTTTGAATGGCTCGTAGCCCCTTTATTTTCCATGTTAGGCAAGAAGTCTTCAGAACAAAATTTGTTCAGTTTTTAACGTAATATCCATTCCCTTGATTGATTGATTTTTTAAGAATTTGTTTACAAACAATTTTTTGCCCCTTCAATTTTAAAGTTGGACGAAAAGTCATGGAATGAAAATTTGTCCGTTTTCAAAGTAATATCCATTCCCAAGGTGAAAAAAAATTACGTGATTTTTTTGGAAACAGCATTTGCCCCTTCAATTATCAAGATAGTCAACTTGTTCATTTGACCTTTTTTTTTTTTTAGGGGTGTCCGGTTATATCTGAAAATGAAGTATCATCCTCCACTCACGTGACACCCTAGTACGACAGAAATATACCGATGAAACAATTTGTAGGAGCTACACGTTTAACCCTCTACTGCATGAATTTCCCATCAAAATTTTCCAAAAATTTTCAAATTTTGGGGAAATTTTTTTAGCTATTATAAATATTTACCAAAGTATGCGAATGAATCATGAAATTTATTGTATTGGGATGTTCATAAAATGTTTAAAGTAAAGTTTTGGAAATATTTTGAATTTTTTCAAATTTTTTCAAATTTGGGCAAGCTGTGGTCGTATATGACCACCTATGCAGCAAAGGGTTAAATAGAATTTCCTGACGAAGTGGCACAGCAATTTAATTATTTGGCCAACAAAATAATCTTATCACACCGAAAATATCCACCAAGCAACATTAAATTAAAAGTGCCCATCATTATTTTACTTTTGGAAGTATGTCCCCTTCCCCCGCCCCTTCAGCTAAAATTTTAACAGCCATTGATTTCTAAAAATTTAAAATTTGTACTTTTCAGTGAAAACATTTTTTTGGGAAAAGGTGTTTCCTTTTCACTAAATTTGAGGAAATTTAGGTATACCTATAAACTTCACCCCCCCCTATTTTTTTGAAAGGATTAGATTTTAAACAATATTTTAGATTTTAAAAATATCCATTCTGGGTGCCATTTTTTTTGCTCTCCAAGTACAAATTTTTGGCTTTTTTATCACTTGAGTAATTCTGTACATATTTTTCGGTTAAGTACAAAAATGGTCTCAAATTTTAAAAAACTATTTCAAAAATTAATTTTTCAAATTTTTAATTAAACCTAAACATTTTTTCAGCTACTCCTTCCTCAAGGGCAAATCAAAGTTAAAAAGTATAACCGACCAAAAAAAGAAATTAAAAATGACTATCTATAACCTTAGTGTATTTCAAGGTGAAACAAATCAAGCACACGAATAAATGTACCTATCAAACGGTTACAATATTTTATGAACGACAATTCCATCATGACGTCATTCAAAAAAGTGAACGACATAAAAAAAAGAAACGACAAATTCTCCATAGAAAAAATTATGATTTTAATTTAAAAAATCAGAAAAATTCCATTTCAGTCGCAAATTATAAATTTTTTGTTCCACCAATAGTTAATGCCATTGAAACCTTTTATTTGTCGTTTAGTATATTTTTCTTCCCGTGAATACAATATTTTTTCGGGACTTTTTTGGGATTGAGGGGGCAGTTGAAATTCCGTGGAGAAAGTTTATTCAGTGAAATCTCAAACTACGACCAACAATAGGTTTATTGATGATCACAGAGGAGGGTAAGCCAACAGATATGATTATATTTTTACGAAAATGGAACCAATATCAATTATTTTCTAATTGCCTCTTACTCCTCTCCTCACCACCTTGAAAGATAACCCAATTCGTATAAACGAATTTGGCACCAGTAAAACCAGGACAAAAATTTTGGAAAATAAAAATTTCAAATACCATAAAAGTACTCTTGAAACAAATTTCATGGATTTCTTTACCAATATTTAGATATTATGGTAAAAATATTAAAATATAAAAATCAATCAATTTTGGGGAAAAAAATTAAATTCATCAAAAATTTCAAACGTCACAAGGAAAAACAATTTGGCCCGAGCGAATCAAGGGAAAACATGTCTGAAAATCGAAATATGAAATACACACAAAAAAGAACTGAGCATGAATATTTCATCACCTGGAAATAATCTGAAAAAGTTTCAGGTAAGAAAGTAAAAAATTCATAAATTTTTAACAAAGGTGGAGAATTTGGCCTCTCCCAATCATGACAATTAAAGCATCAAGTATTTACAAATGAAGTCTGCTGGCGAAGGCGTAGTCATGTTTTCCAAAAGAAAGGAGTCATACATGAAGACAACTGCAGTGGTGATTCCAGACAGAAAAATTAAAATTTTGAGATTTTGACTGAAAAATTCGAATTATGATAATTTCAAAAAATAAAGGAAGACTGAAGTCCAGTCCATGCGACGCGAGGGCGGAAATTATAATGAAAAAAGCATTCAAAGGCAAACCTTCTATTAAAAAATTCAAGAGGAAATTGTTTAAAATGCTTCTTATTTTTCTTGCCAGTAGACATAATGTCGAATTTTTTCCCTCATCTTAGGCATCGTCATATACAACTTTTTTCACCCTCGAAATAATTGTTAACGATCAAATAAATTGAAATTATACAAACAGCCGAATGAAATTCTGCAACCTTCACATATATCTCACTCCGCACCAACCCTTTTTCTCATTCTACTTTCAAACCATCTGCGGGCCAAAAACTGTGCCAAATTGGTACACGTATAACGTGTATACGTGGGAAAAAAATAACAACAGGCGCGTAAAAAAAGAACACGCCGACACGAGATAATTAAAAACCATATTTCACCGAAATATGCTTCGACGAATTTCCACGGTGGCGAAAAATTTTCATAAGGGAGTTAAATAAGTGTATAACAAACGAAAACCCGGGCGGAAAGAAAAAGATGATAAAAAAATCGTCCTTTTTTTAATACCTCATCGGTTTGGTTGGGGTGAAGTCGTATTACGACTTAGGTCGGTGTAGTTTTTTTTCTCGTCTTTGGAGGTTATTGACGGATGAACAAATTGCCCTCGTAGTAGGTAGGTACGTAGGAGTACATAGTTTATTTTATTTTTTATTCTTATCACATTAAAAAAAAAAAAAGATCAGCAGAAAGCCAAAATCAGATGTAATTGGAATCGGTTACAACAGGTGAGTAAGTTGAGTAAGTAGAGTATTCTTTTTAAAATAAAAATCTCTCAAAAACAATAGTTTTTATGAAAGAACCACTAAAGAATTCTATTATGAATCAGAAAGGATAGGTAAGGTTGTGTTACAAGTTTTTTCGAATTTTCTTGGACCTTGATAAAAAGTGTAGACGTGAAACGATCTTAAAATGATGCGGTAAACATTTGAGATTTTTTGATCACTGATCAACCCTTCATTTTCCAGCAAAAGCTCAACCTTAAAAAGATGTTAGTTAAAAAATGCATTTTCATTGTAGAGGGAGTAAAATTCTACTTTTACTCCCTCTCGCGAATCGCTCGAGTGCTCAAACTCGACTTTTACTCCCTCTACAATGAAAAATATCGTATGCAACTCGAGAGATAAAGTGATTTTCGACGAATTTTGAGGTTTATTGCCCGAGCGAAGCGAGGGAAGTAACTCAAAATCGTCGAAAATCACTTTATCTCCCTGGTTGCATAATATATGTACTATTTTGTTGGTATTTTGTCTTTTTCATATCTTCAATAAACAAAAAAATTGAATTTTTTCAATTTCTTTTGGGGACGTTCATTTAATTTCTTTACATGGCCACTGAAAACATCACATATTTCGAGAGTTGTTTTAGAATTGCAAAAAACAAATAATTATGCAAGATTTAATCGACATTAGGAGATTGGTTGTAACTCCAGATCAATTTTTTTCTCTCGGGTTCTCAAATATTCTTAAATTGGAGCAAATTAACAGCATAGGAAATTTTGTAATTATAATGTTATTTTACAGTACCAATTTTAAGAGCGACCGAAACAGAAAATGATCTGGAAAGTTATCCTATGTTCATCTAGAATGAAAATCAACTTCCTGATACCAATCGATTAAACTTTATAGAATCATTTTCATTCAATTTGAAAATACCTAGCATAAAAATCGAGTAAAAATCCAAAAAAAATCGATAAAATTGAAGTATTTTTTTCACCCTTAGATGATAATAATACGACTAATTATGAACAAAAAAGTAAAAAAATTCAAAATTTGAAACTTTGAGTTTTGGCTGAAAAGAAGAGAGTTAAATATTGATATAAAAACCTGAAATTTTTTATTACGTCTCTTTGAGGTCATTTCACAACTATTTTTAGCAAGAGTCCATCCAAATTGAAAAAAAAATTGTCAAACTTTTTTTCCTGCCAAAAATTAGCGAATTTAGATGATCTTGACGAGATGAATCTAATTTTTCTAGAACCATGCAAGTATTTTATCCGCAATAAAAAATCTCATTAGAATAGGTAGGTATCATGAAACGTGTTCAACCACATAGCTGTAGATAGTCAGAGTACAGTATTATCATTTCAGCATATTGTATCAGTAAATAACAAACTGCGTTTAATCTTCACAGTCATTTCTAATTTAAGCCAGACCAATTGATAAATAACAAAAATTAAAACAATTATTTCAGATTTTCAACTACAAAAAATCAAGGCATCATTCTCAACGATTTTTTAAAAAAATATACCTATTTACTCTTCCAGCAAGAGAAATCACGAAGTTTCGTTCAAATAATCGCGAAATTGAAATGAAAACAACGCTGTAATTCTATGATCAAAATGCAAATGTAAAAAGATACTGCCCAACTTTTTTGAGCCCATTATACAGAAAACATTGACCATGACATTGTCAAATAATTACAAGTCTGATTTAAATAAAGCAAAATACATTGACATTGAATGAGAATTTAAAAAACTATCGAAAGCAACAACAAAATAATTCCAAAAATGGAAAAAATGTTGAATATTTGTTAGAATTTCGAATTTAATCAAAAAAAATGATGAATAAATTGCAACTCTACTTCTTCTGGAATCTAATCATGCCATGCGAATTCACAAGTAATAGAGACAACCAAACACCAACGAATACTATAATGAATAATGTGAAACGACTACTTTGAAAAAAAAAAATCATGTAAGTATTTTTTTCTTAATGAAAACCTCTCATTAGAGAAGGTGTATTATTAAACACTATAGAACCTTAGTTCTGAATCGGCAAAGAATCCATGAAGACACATTTTCACGTTTCCTATTTCGTAGAAAAATTTTTCTGCTGAGTATAAAGCCTTTAGGCTAGGTACTGTTCAATTTCAAATGAGTAATAGGTAACGATCAACCATAACATTCCCCAACTTCATCATTTCCGTCCTTAATACCTATTAACAAGAACTTTGAAATTCGTATACCATACAAATTGATGAAATATATAAAAAATATCAACTTTTTGAAAAATATTACAAAATTTGTTCAAAAACCGGCCAAAAATCGTTAAAACACCGAGAAAATAGGAATTATTTGAAAATTGGCTGAAAAATGAACAAAAAGAATTCAAAACAAATGGAATCACGAAGAAATCTTTGAGAATTTGTAATGGCTTCATTACGACAATCAATCATAGTCTTTGTTTTCAGCGTCAAATAATCGACGTCCATTTTGAGTACATCAAGTTGACCTCCAAGGTAATAAAAAGACAATAAAAATGAGGAAACTCATTTCAAAAATGGTGAAAACATTGCTGAAATTTCATGCTTCGAAAATTTGATTAAATTCGAAAGAACATCACGAAAATAGTGTAATTGCTGGAAAATATTGAAAATTCCAGAAAAATATTGTAAAAATAATAAAATTTACTGTTGGAAAAAATTTTAAAAGTGAAAAAATGCTAACTATACCCAGGAGTTTTTTCGACTTTTTATTTTTCAAAATTTCTTCCAGCTTGAAAATATTTTCCAATCTAAAAACATGAAGTGGAAAAAATTACAGTAAGAGCAAATTTTAGTAGGCATTAAAATTTCTTCAATCAACTTTGATTCATCTTCGAATTGTTTCAAACTTCATAGCTATTGAAATTACTTCAATTGTTTCCAACAATCATAGGCGGAGATGGACCGTAACTTGAGGGGGGGGGGGGGGGGTGAGCCCCAGTTGAAAAAGTAGAAAAATAAAAATGTTCATTTTCAACCCTCCAAAAAATTTTCTACCCTTACTATGACGAGATTTTTACTTGACTTTTTTTCAACATGCAGAATCGATGGAAGAAAATATGGTTCATATAGCATCATTTTGAGAATGAATTGTGTAAATTTATTGAGCCCGAGCAAAGCGAGGGCGAAAAAATTTTTGATGAAAAAGGAATCCAAAAGCTAAATTTTATTTTTTTAAATCAAATTTTATTGTCGAAATGGAGGCGAAATCCTCAACCCTTCATTCTTAATAAATATAGGCACCGATTTTAACCTTCATATACCCGAGCGAAGCGAGGGCTAAGATTTGAAAAATTGTTCGTTTTCAGAAAGAAAATAATTTGTTTTTTAATACCTAATTCACTGTTTGAAAAAATTCCATTTCTTTGATGTAGAAATTTCGTGATTTCAGAAGTTTTTTTTACGAAATTCAGTTTTGGTACATGGTAAAAATTTGTGCTTTTTCATGCAAGTTTGCAGAAAATTTTTTCAAAAAGTTGGCAAAGTTCGTGGTAAACTGGCTCATTTTTGAAAATTTGCCTATACAAAATGTACCATTTTAGACGACTTACAAGATTTACAAACTTTTAGAACAAAATTCTTAAAAAGTCAGCAAATTTGCCTATTTACAATGAAATTTTCTCATTTTTGAGAAAATTTTTCGACACAAAAACAAAATACCCCCTTGTGTTTTACGCTCTACATACTCTTTCCACGAATACCTAACTTTGAAAAAATGTCCCGGAAAACCTCCTGGATTGTTTTCCAAAATTTGAGAGTAAATTTTTCCAAATTTGGTTGCCCTGGACCTATATTCATGATCTCCAAATCACTAAAATCATTGGTTTTCATTGATGGTGTCTAACTCGTATTAGAAAACTTAGATGGTTTGATATCATTCGGTGTCATTAGTCATCTAACGTGGATCTAAATTTAGTAACTTGAAAAAAACAAGAAATTCGTCAAATATTGATAGTTTATCCCTTGAAAATTAGGTGTTTGCGAATTTGTTTTGAGTGAAACATACGCACGAAAATGATTTTGGGGGAGCTAATTCAACATTTGAGGGCTCAAGCCCCCCCCCCATCTCCGCCTATGCCAACAACGTGAAAATTTTCCTTCAATTTTTTTCAACTATAAAATTTTTTCAATGGAAAATTTCTTAAAATATTTGCAAACTGGTTTTTTTCACTTCCAAATCAACCAGTAATTGGAAGAAAATCCAAAAAGTAGGTAGGTGATAAAGCAATAAAAATATGAAATTGAAAAAATCAAAGTTTGAAAATTGTTTAGGAAACTTAAGAAAATTTAAAATTGACGGTAAAATTTTAAAATTGAATACAGCTTTGAAAAAAATTTAAAAAAATTACAGTTGAAACAATAGTACAGTCATTTTAGCTAAAAAAATGCCCTAACCCAAAAAAAATTAGCAGGAAGAATTCGAAAAATTAGTTCAAACAAACGTTGTAAAGCGTCAAAAGACGAACATTATACTTTTTTTACTTTTTTTCTACGTGGTCTTGGAAGTGAGCTAGTGTAAAAATAAAAAAAAAACGGGGGAGCGTTCGAAACTTTTTCACAAATTTTGAACCCCCTCTTTTGGGGCCTAATTTGGGTCCAGAGGTTGAATTATTATAAAAATCGAGTTCAGCAACCATGAAAACCCCAGAAACCAACTTGTTAGACTATCGGTTTGGCTAAATTTTATACTTGGCATAATTTATGTATTGAATTAAGTATTGAAAAATTTTCGAACTCCGCTTTTTTTTTCTTTTTACACTAGCTCACTCCCAAGACCACGTAGAAAAAAAGTAAAAAAAGTAAAATGTTCGTCTTTTGACGCTCTACAACGTTTGTTTGAACTAATTTTTCGAATTTCTCACTGTAGCTGAGATATTCCAGGGGGAAAATGCGGCTTTTTCTACAGAGGGTCCACCCCCCTACTTTGAGATGAGGGGTCGGTTATACATTTTACTTATTCTACATAGTAATGGGATGTACTATGCATGAGAACCGCTCCTAAAAGTCAATGGACCCAATTTTTGGTAATTATTTGTATTATTGGAAAATTTTCAAAATTGATTTTTTTCACAAAGCTCTAGCTCCTCCCCATGGCATCCTAGGGAAATACTGTAAATAACAAAGTTGTTTGTTTTTTTATGCTCTATAACTTTTGTTTCAACTTTTTTTTCGTGAGTGCATAATTTTGAAAGCTATGGCCGAAAAACCAAAATTTGAACCCCCTCGCCCTCCAAAAGGGGGTCTAAATATACACCAATTTTAGGGAAGTTCGGGAATATTGAAGTACATACTTTACTGAGCTTATATACGAAACTTCCCTTTTCTGCTAATTTTTTTTGGGTAGAAACCTAAAATGACTGTACTACAATAATTCGAACTTGGAATAAAGGACTAAGATCGTTGAAATCCCATCTACGTCAAAATTAATTAAGAGCTGGTCGAAATTCAAATTTTCAGAGTATTCGATGTTGGTATCTCAATCCCAATTCAAACAATCATCATTTTACCGGTTGTGAGGTTTTTTAATAGATCAAAATAAAAAATCAGCTGTTTTCTTTTTTTTTCTTGCTTCTACTTAGCACTAGACCATAAAGCGGGGAAAAATCGAAAATTCCAAATCAAGAAATTATTGAGAAGATAACGTAAGATCCAAGTAAGTAGTTTTTTTCAATTTTTTTTTTAATTTGGGTACTTACACTTGAAAAAATATTAGTGCGTAACTGCGTATTCACTTCATAGGAAACGGTTCCCATGCTTATTTCGATTCACCTCAGGCCCTCGACGTTAAATCTTTGTCATCGCATCGCCACGCTTAATAAAACTCACATTAATGTAGCCAAATTTCAGTTTCGATTTCGCATTCATTTGCAAACGGGTTCCACAGGCTGGAAAATGGTAGATAGGTCTAGGTAAATCTGGCTGGCAAACCTGGTATAATATTTAGAAAAGTTTATAAACACAAGACCGCGTGGGTATAATGGTACGGTATATGTACGAATGTTGCGCTGCGCTGCGCCGCGATGAAATTTTATAGCTTTTTCAAAGTTGCACCGTTGGTATCGAGGAGTATTGAATTGGAAAAGTTACCTTTTTGGTGTGCGAGCGTGTGGCGAAAATTTTCCTACGATTCGATTAGGCATACCATGTATACGAGTTGGAAAAAAAAAAGGGGGGAACCTTATACAGAGTAAGAGAGAGGAAACCTCTTACCAAGGGAGGAGATCAGCGAAGGGTTGAGAAAGAAAAGAGAAATTCGAACGATATGTGTAATTCATTCAGAAAATAGAGCTTTATACGCAGATACGTATACGTATGTGTATTTAATACGATGCCTATAACAGACTATTACGATTTGTTTTTCGAAATTGCATTATTCGATAATACAAAAGATTAGTATATCTCGAGAGATATCAATTGCATATAAAACGTGCACTGATACTATAAAAAGTTGCCATACGTAGATTTTACGTTAAAGTTTAAACTGTTGTAATACGTTAGTGTAACTTACATTCAGTAAATCGTATTCGTATTGTAGTTGTACAATATGTTCGGCGTAATTTATACGACCGAGTTATCTAGAAGAGCGGAGCTACGTCCTTCATATATTTACTCTTCGATGTACTCGTCGTCATCACGTTATCCTGCGGGAATTGCATATTATGAAATCATGCTCTTATACCCAAGACTCTATACGAAACTTGCACGTGAACTGTACTCTAACGACCGACCTTTTCTGCGAATGTTCAAGAATAAAAAGAAAAGAAGCTGGGAAATATGCGAAGGATTCTGTTTTTGATATTCGTATAAAAGTATCCTAGAGCAAAGCGAATGATTTCTTTTGAATTTAAGGCGGTTTTTAATCGTACGTGAGATATGAAATCGCCTCGAGGAGTTGTAGCTTAATATGGGTTTGGGAATAGGAAAAAATTCAGGGGTAAATTTCGTATCGAGTCGAATGCTGTGGAAATATGATCGAGATACCGTGCGAATTTCCACCCGGTGGTTTCCATCCGGTGAATTTGAGGATGAAATGAGCCACAATTTTTTCAGTCCGTCAGGAATGACCAACAATTATTCGGTATTCGGACTAAATTCGGCTGAAATTTGGGTTTTATATGTATAATTAATTAATTATGGGATCTGAGTCGGATTCTGTTGTCATTTTAAGTGAAGATTTTACTGCCTATTTTTTGTACTAACTGATGATTCAATTCTTTTTTTTGTACCTACTCTATTTAAAAAAAAAAAATGAGATTCGATTCCTTTTTCATGTTGTTTTTGAAGGAAAGGTCGACGTATTTTTTGTTATTTTAAACCATAATACATGTATTCGTTTCATCTGTTTTTTGTATCAGGGTTTATGGGTACGCTTCACAGTTGATTTTATAGGTGGTGAGTAATTAGGGAGGACCGAAAAACCAAAAATTTTGATAAATGAAAAATTTCAAAATTGATTCTTATATTCCGATCGCGCAAGAGCCTTCAATTCTTCAAAAATTAACAAAAACTCAAAATTTCAAAAATTTCGAAAAAATTTAAAATTGATTAAAATTAATTTTAGAGCTTCTTTAGTGACTATCTAGACCAAAAAGCACATTTTTATCGAGAAAATCAGTGTTTTATAACTTTTTCCAATTTTTCTTAATTGAAGAAGTACCTATGAGAAATTTAAAAAAAAACTATAAAACATGGATTTTTTCAAAAAAGTTGTGCTTTTTGCTTGAAATAGTCCCTAACTAGGCTCTATAATTGATTTCACTAAATTTTGAATTTTTTTGATGTTTTTTAAAATTTCTGAAAATATTGAATTTTTGGCAATTTCCGAAGAATTGAAGGCTCTTGCAGGATCGGAAGATATGAATCGATTTTGAAATTTTTTATTTTATTTCTTTAGTCTACCCAGCCAACAACTTTTTCCGGGGGAAACTTTTCAAAAATCCAAATTTTTGGTTTTTCATTTTCGGTCCACCGTAGTAAATGTGCAACGCTTACCATTGTTTTTTGAATGAATAAAATGCAGTTAAAAAATGTTGGGGAAGAAACTTGACAAGTAGTCCTTTGGGTAAATCATTCATTTAGGTAATGATGTGAATAAATTAAATTTTCGTAGACAATATATTTTACAAAAAGAATAAAACGACAGGGTTGACGTTCAACTTTCTTCAACAAACTTTCCTCATACGTACATGCAAAGTTCATAATGGGAATTCATCATTATTTTATGAATGCAATGAATATATTTTCAAAAACTCAAAATGCAGTACATTTCAGGCACGTGAATTTTACAATGAAACAAAATGAGCAAAATGTGCTAATTCGTGAAAATATTTTCTAAAAAAGTAAGTCGAGCCTGGGGTAGGATCTGGTAGGATGCACCAACCTAGACCAAACAGTCCGCCAAATCTATTCAAATTGGCCAAATCGTGAGATTTTGGCAACAAATGAAAATTTAAACATTTTCTTTGCATCTCGTTGAAAAAAATTCCATTTTGGCGCATACCTCGATCTTACAGAATTTTTTGAAATTTTTTTCACTTTTCTTGCATTCTGTCTCATCCATGGGACAGGATGCAAAATGCTATGGGGCAAGATGCCAAAAGTACGACAAAATGAAAAATTATGAATTTTTTTGTCACATTCACTCAAGCACTTTCGGGCAGAATACCACAGATTAAAATGAAGCGTAATTTTTGAAAATAGAGGAGTTCGGAGTTCTAAGATCTCCGTAACCAAAATTATTTTTCAAAAATCCCTCCCCCCCCCCCCCATTTTGATCATTATTTCCAAGTTTTTGGTGAAATTCTACCCCATTTTCATAGATCACGCGTCAATTTTTTGAAAATATGTACTTGAAAATTGACCTGATTATGCACTCAAAATTGCTCAAAATTGTTCGAAAATGGTCAAATTACATTTTTACCAATATGATTTTACTGCTCGTGAAACTTTAACCCATTTTGAAAGTTGCAACCCATGTTTCCGATTTTTTTGGATAATTTAGTTTTGGCAAAAATTATGCGTTTTCTCAACTTTGAAAATTGACCACAACCTATTGTGATTGTGCAAAACCGTTTTTCATAAATTTTGGCATAATGGATGTAGAATGAATCTAGGTACGTGTTGAGTTTGTTATTTTTTTGTCTAGCAGACCATATGACGCCTACGGAGCCATTATTGGGTCAAAAATGGCCAAATTTCACAAAAAATAGCACATTAGGAGCTCAAAGAACCAATTGTACCTACACGTTTGCCAAGGAATCTGACATATATTTGAAGTGAGGAGAGTGTCCGTTACAACTGTGAAAATTTTTTGTCGTTGGTCAAATTTTAAAAATAGGAAAAAAGGGAGGTTTTTGCTCCAGACCCCTTTTGTGCAAAGGGAAAAAATCCAAAATACTCTTTTTCAGGACTATATGGGACCCATACGTACACATTAAAAGCCAACTGATTTTTTGTCTGCTTAAAGCACGCTAATTTCGATTTCCGGATCACATTTTGTCAATTTGACTGTACGTAGACTAATTGTTATGAAGCAAATTTTTTCAAAAAATAAACATTTTCATAATCGATATCCACTGATTCTACAGCATTTTCCCTCCGCACATAACACTTCGAAGTGATTCATTTCCAAATATACTACTCTCTCATTTATAATAAATCAGTGAAAATTATCGAAAATCACTGAGAAATAGTCAGAATTGCAGCACAGGAAAAAATTTTCAATGAAAACAAATCAGTGAGAAAAATCAGTGAAAATTCACTGAAAAGTTAGTGAAATTTATGAAATTCGCAGAAAAATCAGTGAAAATCTTCGAAAAATCATCGAAAATTTACTAAAAATCAGTGAATTTTGCTGATTTTTTCTGTGCTGCAATTATGACTGTTCATCAGTGACTTTTCACTGAAGGGTGTATATTTAGTGGACGATAATACCTTCATTTTTGGATATAACTGGATAAAATCTTGAGATGAACATGTTGCCTATCTCGATAATTGAAGGGACAAACGCAACTTCTAAGAAAGTCACGTTAAAAAATTTTCATTCATGGGAATGGATGATACTTTGAAACCTGAACCAATTTTCATCCAATGACTTTTTGCCTAACTTTCAAATTGAAGGGACTGCGAAAAAAATTGTTTATAAAAAATTCTAAAAAAATTAATCAACCAGGGGAATAGATAGTACGTTGAAAAATGAACAAATTTTGTTTCGAAAATTTTTTGCCTATCATCAAAAGTGAAGGGGCTACGGGTCATTCAAAATAGGTGGGCTTCAAAACATTTTCAAATTTTCTCAATTTTGAATGACTCGTTGCTCCTTTATTTTCCATGTTAGACAAGAAGTCTTCAGAATAAAATTTCTGCAGTTTTCAACGTACTATCTATTCCCCTGATTGATTCATTTTTAAAGAATTTTTTACAAACAATTTTTTTGTAGCCCCTTCAATTTGAAAGTTGGGCAACAAGTTCTGAGATGAAAATTTGTTCAGTTTTCAAAGTATAATCCATCGCCATAATTGAAAAAAAAAAAATCGTTTTTTTTGGAAACAGTATTTGCCTCTTCAAGTATCAAGATAGGCAATATGTTCATCTGACCTTTTTTTAGTGGTGTTCGGTTAATCCAAAAATGAGGTATCATCCTCCATTCACACGACACCCCGCATGTGCACATCCTCCATATCCTTAACCGATCCTCTATTTGTATTGTAATGATAAGGAGAAAGCAGGCAACACTGCGTTGAACGAATCGCGTGCGAAGATGCATTAACCATAATACTGGAACCTCAACCGAAATTTTATCCTAGATTGTAGTTACATACATAGAACTTTACGCATTTCGATACATTTCACTCCATACATACAAATTATAAAGGTTTTAGTTCTCCACATTTACGTAATTTAGGGCTTATGGTATGCAGATTTTGGAAAGAGATGAATGAAGCAATCTATTTGAAAATTTTTCAAGACAACTCTTCAAGAGCAAGATTTTAAATCTGAAACTAGATGAATTCTAACAAAAAGTACAAATGAATCATGGGACGATGCAACCATTCAACATCTAAAAAAGCCACAGTATCATAGCATCAATTCCACAAGCAAGATCTTAAATAAACCTCTCACAGCACATCGCTTCATCTTTAGTAAAATACACTTGCATTATATCCTTTCGTTTATTCGACAATAAACGATTGAAAACACGTAAAAATACGAATTTTTAGACCTCACTGTTGCCTATATGAAAGAAAAAGTCAATTTCATGTCAATTTTGTGTCATAAAATTGCTTCTTGTACACATCCAACTAGTCATCTACCTTGTATACGGTACCCATTTAATAACGTACGAGACGAGACGTCAAGTACGTACTCCTGAGAGTGAAAAAATATCACTCCGTGAACTGTTCGTGGATATGATTTTCGTTTCACTACGATAAAATACGAAAATATATCATCTTAACAAGAATAAACTATATTCATTATTTGAATATAAAACATTCAAAATATTTTGTTACAATTCAACTGGTGATGTTTTCAATGCCCAATGAAACGCAGAAATCTTCATAACGCAATACAACATAAAACATTGCAGAATATATTATTTTTGTAAGTAATTTCAACTCAATCTCAGTGGCGATTGTTGCTAGTTTTGGTACGTATCATTATCACACGTCAAATATTCTCCTCACAACTCACACCACAAACACAAATCGCCATGAAAATTTCCAAACCAACCTTTGAAAATTCTCTTCCGAAATCTAAAAAATTCACTCGACACCGTATTCAAAAAAAATACGCATTTTAGGTATCATTTACCAACCCTCGATTACTCTCGACACCTCTCACGCGATCTTTATTCGACGCTAAATTCACGCTCTCACTTCGAATGCTGATTCTTCATCTATGATAAGCGCTCGCAAAAACGCAACGCGCCAGAAAAAAAAAGTACAGAAGAAAGAAAACTCGACGGAAAAGGAGAAAATAGAAATTCGAATTTAAAATATAACGCTTTTCCCAAACATAAATATTCCGCGAATAGAAATCCATTAAAAAGACACTCTTTTATAGTCCTTTTAAGCAGCAAAGAATCGAACCTTAACCTCAAAAGTTTAAAAACTGCTTTCTCTCTTGCTCGCTCCGAATATACGTACAATTTTATTCTCGACTTGCGAATTTCATTTGTTTGTGAAAATACTACTAGGAAGGTACACCTCGTCTCGATACCCCGACCGCATAGGGTAAAAAAGGTAAAAGAAATTCGATGTAAGTTTTCCCCTCCGTCCCACTGCTTTTTTTTTATTTTTCCTCTCTGTATCTCGGATACGTTCGCCCCTTCGAGTGATTTTTTCTCACCTATCGAAACCGCTATCGTTCAATTTTCAATTCGACGGGGGTTTTATTGCTTCTCTATTTTCGTAGTCTTTGTGGGTAGAGAAAGGTGGATATTTAAAGCGGAAAGTGACTGGGAATATTTCAGCGAGAGGATTAAAATTAGCGGTGGGGTGTGAATGGCATGCGAAAACAACGAGTTTGAATTAGTACATCGACATATAAATCAAGAACAATAACAATATTGAACGTTATTCACCATACGTAACGTACTGTTCAACATGAAAAATGACTTCAAATGTGAAATATTTTCTGTAGGTATTCCATGATGGTTTATGAAAACTGAGGAAATTCTGAGAAAACTAAAGTTGAAAAAAATTTCCAAGTTTGGTAAAAAAATTGAAAAAATTCAAGAGTTAAAAAAATCGAACTTGGAATTCTGGACCTGAATCGTCAACCTGAGAGTGAAGAAGCTTTCCAAAGAGTGAAAAAAGCAACTATAGCCAAAAAACGATCGAGATTTACCACCCTCTGGTGTTCGGGAAAAAACTGACGGATGAAATTGAAAAAAATTGAACGCCAAAAAATTTACCTTTTTTTTTTGAATAGACAATTTTTAAAATTTACCTATATTCGTTTCCAATACTATGGAAGCTGTAATTGAAGTGAAAATTGCGCCAACATATTTTCCTTTTTTCCCTCGATTTTCTATACCTTGTCCAGTCCATCAGTTGGGTTTTCTACCTCTTGGCTATTCTGTCTTTTGAAGTGTTTTGCTCGTTTAAAATCGAATTTAGACCATTGTGAACAAAGTGCAATTCTACAGATGCCAAAACATGAAAGATCAGGAAAAAAACGGGTTAAGAAGTATCACTCAGAAAAGGAACGTTGGAAAAAATACGAATACGAGGTCTATCGGAAAACTGCAACTAAGCTAAGGATAAAGAAAAAGGAAAAGGATGCAAAGAAAAAATCTTCGAGGGATAGATACGACTCATCATCGTTATACAAAGACATGTCTGATAAGCCTATAAGCGAAGCTGCAGGTACTTGAATAAATTTTATACTACTTTTTTTTCGAGAGGAGGGTTTCGTACCTTAGAAATCCTCATAAAATTATGAAGTCCAGCATTTTCAATTTTTTGTTCGCGTCATAATTACTTGAAAAATAAGAAATCATACTAAAAAAGTTCACATTTTCAGGGTAAGGGTTCTTTCTTCATTCATAAACCTCGAGGAAACGTTTTAAAAGTCACAACTTCCGAAAAGATTCTCAATCGGAAGATTTTTCAACTAATTACGAATAAAATATTTTAATCATTTTTATATTTGTATTTCAATTTTAAAAAATTTAAACTTCTTTTTTAATAAGTATTTCAAATATAGGTATACAAGTATTTGTTTTATTACTTATTTTTAATAATTTCAATCATTATTTCAATTTTTAAATTCTAATTCTAGTACCTAAGATGGTTTCTTAGTTTGGATTATTATTTTAATATTATTGTTATTTCTAAAGTTTGCTGAATTTCACTAATACCGAGTAGCCAAAGTGACTTTTTTTCGGATGAGGCTCATGAAGTCAGAGAGCAATAGCCAATGAGGACTCTTCTTTCAAACTGAGCTAACTTCAAAAACTGTGTACGAGAAAAGGGCCTTAGGTGCAATTTTGTTGTGAAAAAAATTTAAAAAGTTGTAGAAGGAGTCTTGGATTTAAATTTCTTAATTTTTTTCAAGAAAAAAAATGCACCTAAGGCCCTTTTCTCGTGCACAGTTTTAAATTAGTTCAGTTTGGAAAAACGCTCCTCGAATGTAAATATTGACTTTGGTAGCTAATAAAATTAATCTCTTTCGAATGGCATGTGTTTCATTTTTTATACTCGAATTGTTTTCGAGATAGTATCATATTTTTCTCAAAACCCCTTCGATTTCCAAACATGGAAGAAAAATTGCTTAATCTAAAATGGCCTTCAAACGTGAACACTTGGGTAAGTGTTCTTTTTTCATTTGGATACCCCAAAAAAACATTTTCAAAGTCACAGTTTTCGAAACGATTCGCAATTGAAAAATTTTCCAAAACTGTTTCAAAATTAGTTTGCTAAATTTCACTAAAACCGAATAGCAAAAGTGGAACTGTATTCAGAAGAAGAGTTGATGAAAGCTGGAAAATACGACCTCAAACGAGAGCACTTATCGCTCGCATTCCTCTCTCCAATTGTTTCTCCCCTCCCCCCTCATCATATTCCTTCGCAAAAAAACGTGCTATAAATTTATAAATTCTACGCAAGCCCCTGCAATCATTTCGGCTCGTCCCAGGGAATAAAAAATTGATGAGGGGTAAAATATCGATTATTTTGTTGAGATATATTAAAATGCAAAACCCGAGCTAAGCGAGGGTGAGCATTTTTGACCTTCAAAAGTTGAAAATTTGTCACTTTCCTCCCGGTAAAGTTTTTCAAATCGTGACCAATAATTTTGAATTCTGTTCCATTCCATCTCCCTTTTTTCAACATTGTAATGAGGTCATCATGGCTTTCCTTTCTCTGATAGTACAGGCAAATTAAGAAATAGAAAAAAATTCTGCCCAGCAAAGCTTTTATTACGGAAAACTGTCGAGAGTGGACTCCCGAGTAACCTCTAAGAGTTACCATCCCCAGATCCCTTGCTAATTTTTTTTTATAGTTCCGCCACTTCCGCCCCTCCCCAAAAACAGAATTTCCCTTCTATCTCCTCTGCATTTAATTTTGCGGTAAAAATAGCTCAGTACTTTTTTGTTTTACATTCAATTTCCAACATTTTTTGTATCAACAATTTTTTTGTACAACTATTAGCAGGGGAGATAGAGAGTCTCGAAGGATAGGTGTTTTGGGAAATATACGATTAATTGAATACGTGAAAATAGGTAAAAAATCGTACCCAATTGTATGTTTTGGGCACGAAAATAGTAGTATTATGTAAATTGTACTACTTGAACCCCCCTCCCCTTCTCATGTGACCATCTCGGCAGTTACAATACGATTAAGGGGTGAGGTGGGGTGGAAGCATGGAAGAGGGAAACGGTCAAAAATGCTTCTTGACTCTCCTCCCCCTCCTGTGGGCCCACTTCACCTCACCCCCAATCGTATTGCTAGGGGTTCAAATAGTATTAATATCCCCAATAAGCCCAAAACATACACAGTTTGGTATGATTTTAATGATTTTTTACCTATTATCGCGTTTTCAAATAATTATGTATTCCCCAAAACCCCTTTCCTTCGAGACTCTCTTTCTCTTCAGCTATTGGTCGCACAAAAAAAATTTTAATACAAAAAATTTTGGAAGTTGAGTGTAGAACAAAAAAGTACTAAGTTATTTTTACCCCAAAATCAAATCCAAAAGAGATAGAAGAGAAACTCGTTTTTTTAAGGAGTGGAACTTCCATAAAAAATTAGCAAGGGGTCTGGGGGTGCTAACTCTTGGGGGTTACTCAGGGGACCACTCTCGACAATTTTCCGCAATACAAGCTTTGCTGGGCAGAAATGTTTTTTTTTTCAAAAATGAGGCTGATTTGCCTTCACCACGAACGTAGCGAGAGATTTTTTTGTTGAAAAATTCATAATTTAATAGACGAAGGGATGCATTTAAATAATAATTTTTTGTGCATCACGATCAACAAAACATGATGAATGAAAAATCAGCTAAGAGATACATTAATTTGGCCCGCGCGGAGCAAAGTGATCATTTTTTGAAAAATTCATACTTTGTAAAAATAGCAAAAAAACGCTTTTTCTAAATGATTTCTCCTTCTTTTGGATTTTTGAAAAATTTCGAGAGAAATTCCAAACTTCCCTGACTTCTCAAATTTTTCTGGACTCCCAAAATTCTCCAACTTTTTTTAGGTTTTCCAGAAATTGAACACCGTGATTTTATTTATTGGATTAAATACTGCTACCTTGGCCAGCTTGATTTCCACCAACTTACCATAGCCAGACCAACAATCACTCCCTAAAAACCACATTCCAATCCAATTTCACCCTGATCTATCACCACTCATCTACCCTGATGACACCTCAGCTACACCTCATCATTCACAACACCACATCCATATCCAAATGGTAACTCCACCGATCCATCTCGGATCTGAAAATATTATTCAAATTAACGACGAATATTCTCAGGCGCTCTCGAATTCGCGGAATTTGTAATTCCGAATGGTGATAAATGATAATGGAAAATGTAAAATAAGAGAGCTTAAAGGACATATACAAACAAAAGATGCGGTAAAGTATAACTTTTGCCGCTGCACAAGTGCGACAAAATAAGACAGATACGGAGCGAGAAAGGCGCGCGGATAAAAGCTCATTTGGGATTTTATATAGCACGCGTATATATACCTCTTCTCCCATCGTAGCGTAGGTATAAGGTTAAAAAGGCACCAGGAGGGCTGATGCCGAAGACATAGAGGGAGGAAGAGCAAACACGACGGCATCGATGTGCGGTATAAAAGAGGTAAGAAAAAGTTGAGCAGCTCGCAAACACACAGTTAAGGAATGAATTGTTTAAAATTCAAAGATGAAAACGTATAGAAGAGAAAAGCAAAAGTAGGTAAGTGATATGATAAGTAAAATTGTTGTATAGTCGTCACATGATTTATATTCAAATAGAATATTAAATCAAATCTGCCTAGTTTGCGAGAGCGTTCCTCCGCGTTTCATCTCGCATCGCCGCAAAAGCCGACACAATTCCAGGGTTTCTTAAAAAGAGAGTGGAAAAAAAAATAATAAAGAAAATCCTCGCTGTGGAGGAGGGAAAAAAGCGACACGTCTGCGACGCGACTTTACAAAAATTCCGCACTGTGACGAGGGCAATTTCAAAACACATCATCGTATAAGAGGATGATATCGCCATCATTTCTAAAATTGAAATTACCTCTAGTCTCCGAATGATTTACTGCACTTTTAAATCCAAGGTAAAAAGTTACCTTCTGGGAGAACACGCCACCATTTTGAAAAACTACCGCCGAGCTGGATAGTTTTCAAATGCGTACATTAACACCCACTGATGTGTGCTTCTTTTCATAAGGCTCGCTTCGTTTTCTTCTTTTTTCTCACCATCTCTCTCGGTCTCGTATTTGTGTGCTCTTTCTAGAGCATCGTAAATGCTTACCTTGCACAACTTCCAGCATAAATAGCTCGTAAGAATGAAAATATTCATCATTTTGTCGACTCCGTTTTCTGATTTTTCCAGCATAAAGATTTTTAATAATTTTTTTCGCATTTGAAAAAAAATCACTTTTTTTTAAAATGCTACCCTCTAAATTGAAATCAGTAAAAATTCAACTGATTCAGGCCAATAGAAAAAAGCCTACTGATAAAAAAGTTAATTTAACTTCGAATCATTTAAAAATCAGTACCTAATTTTTGAACTCATTTCTGTACTTTAAAAAGTGTTGAAACGATTAAACATACTTCGTTGATTCTTTTCAGGAATATCAAAAATTAATTTTTCACTGAAAAAAGGCAGTGAAAGAGTAGAGGTTGCGCCGATGACGGCGAGTTTGAAAAATTTGCAATAGGTAGGTAAATATAATTACTAAAAAATTTTACGTTTTGAAATTTTTTCCTACTATAGAATTTTTATAATTTCAATTTCTTGACATTTTTCCAGCTTTGATTTTTTTAAGTTTTTCTCAATTCCTTACTTATTAAATTTTCTTGGCGCCTTCTCCCATCTCCTAACCAGTTTTTCAAATAGGTTCTTGGAATCTCCAAGAATAATCTGAAGGATGAATTCAGGGACTTTGAAAACCCAGTATAGTAGTAATTTTATCCTTTATGGGAAAAATTTCATTTCTTGGGAAAACTATCATTTTAAAAAAGTAAAAAAAATTACCCACAATAGGTAAAATTACAATTTTCTGGATAAAATTATCATTTTTCGGATTTTTTTTCATCACTACCGTTAAAAATAGCCATTTTTAAAGCAAAAAAATTCGAGAAAATCTCCAACGTATTTTCAATTGTTCTGTTCAACGCTGACCCATCGAAACTTTTTCGGCTTAATTTCCAAAAACTCATCTTTTTAAACCCTTATCAATTCAGGCGAATTTCCTCAATCACTTCACTATTTTCACAAAAGAGGTCAATTTTCAAAAGTAGTTACTTACCATAAATTTTTAAAAAATTATTTGGCAACAAAAATTACCATTTAATTTCTACAATAAATGATCATTTTTGGTGAGGTTGAAGGGTTATGATTATGACTCACAAACACAAACACTGAGTAATGTATACATGACTGACGATGAATAGAACCAATAAAATAATCATGAACATAACTTTTAATAATGATGATAACAGAAACGAATATTTCAACACCAAATTCCTTGAATGCAATTTCTGAAGAATTTTTGGAAAGAAAAAAAGCTTCTAATAAAACTGGGAAGAAATTTTATGACAAAATTGATCCAGAATCAGGACAAAATTTGGAGAAAGCCTTGAGAGACAATATCAGTGAGATCCAAATTTAATGTAAAAAATGATTAAAAGTCGAATGGTAAGTGTGCTTAAATCACATGCCAAATTTCACGGACTCGACCAAAAAAATGCATCATGAGCTCATGACACACCACCCTACCGAATTCCAATCCACATAAGAGGCGTGTAGAATCAAAAGTCTACTTCTCCACTTTTTATGGAAAATGAGTTAAGCATGGTTTGGTATACTACAAGGCAAGCCACATCTGTTGTTTGTATCGAAACCCGACTTTTTGGCTCGGAAGTATGTGAAAACAGCATGCAAAGATATGGGTTAGAGTCATAAGTTGACTTTTGCAGTAGATTTGAAACAAACCTGATAGTTCACAGTCTGGAGACAAAAAATAAAAAATTCAATGATCAGTTTGAGCAAGTTTTAAATTATTTTTGTTTCAGTTTAATTTTGTACTAGAAATAAATAAAAAGTCAAAATGCAATATTATTTCATTTTTTAAAACTTTTCAAACATTCAGCAATTCATTTCTTATAGAAATTTACGAATTCCTCTTTAAAAAAAATTGAAAATCGAAAATTTGGAGACATAACTGAACTTCTTCCAACTTTAAGGCGCTCAGGAACTCGTACGACGCGATGCCGAAGAAAACCAAACAATGGGTCATTATCCTTATGTTGCTAGGAAAACATTCCAACCATCAGAGCATAATTTTATGCAGTGATAAGCGCTGAGGAAGTGTTTTGCATTTTTCTCAAAACTTACTGAAATAGAGAAGTCGACTTGTTAGGTAGTAGGATGGGTCGAAAACCCAAAATTTTCGATTTTTGAAAAAATATCCGCGAAAAAGTTGCTGGCTGGGGGGACTGAAAAAATAAACTAAAATAATTCAAAATCGATTCATATATCTTTCGTTCGCGCAAGAGCTTTCAATTCTTCCAAAATTGCCAAAAATTCAAAATTCGAACACTTCGAAAAAATTTAAAATTGATCAAAATTAATTTTAGAGTTTGGCGAAGAAATAGTAGAAATTTAAAAAAGCTGTAAAGCATGGATTTTTCAAAAAATTGTGCGCTTTTCGGTTTAGATATGTAGTCATTAAATAAGTTCTAAAAGTGATTTTAATGATTTTTTTTGCAATTTCCTGAAATTTTTGAAAATATTGAATTTTTGACATTTTTTGAATTATTTTATTTCAGTTTTTTAGTCTCCACAGCCAACAATTCTTGCGCGGAGTATCTTTCCAAAAATCGGGGAATTTTGGTTTTTCGATCCACCTTATTAAATAGGTCAATTTCCTTATCTCTCGAGCACCTTTCGTTTTAATTAATTTGCTGCACGAAGTATTCACGCATCTCGAAAAAATACACGACGAATACACAGCACACTAGTGTCGATTTTCTCGAATAAAAAAAAGAAAAGAATTCAGGGAAAAAATTAACGCGAAAAACTATACCTCTGTTTAGAACCCGTTAAAGAATAGGTACCATAGGCAGACCTGGAAAGAGGAGAAAGGGTACACCGGCTCGACCTCACTACAAATCGAGTAATGCAACCTACAGATGGATACGGCACGAAGAGGGGAGGATTGTAAAACAAGAAACTTTTGCACCCTGTTTTAAAATTAGTAACAACTTTCTTTAAACGACGAAAAGTTACAAGTCGCGATGTAATTTTCAATTGTTGAATAGAACGCAGAGTAAAGCAAATTAATTAGAACAAAATGTCGGTGACTTCTTTGCCCGCCGGTCTCGCACAGTCTGCGCGTCGCTGGAATCCCCTCCACCCCCACTTTATCCGCGTATATCGTATTCATACTACCAAGTATACTTACTATACCAGCAGGGTATTTCTACCATTCGTACACCGATTATGTGTACCTAATGAACGCCAAGATACGCTTAATTACATTCACTTTGCTGCTTATACCGCATCATCGAACGAATTTTATTAATTCGATTCAAAAAAAGGTAGAAATGAGACGGACGAGAGGTTCAGACTATTCGACCATACCGGGATCATTCTATTCAGCAAAAGTTATCTAGTATGAGGTCCGAGCACAGATATCCGCGAAATGCATTAATTAATATTTATACGTAGCTTGGTTCTTTGATTCGAGAAAGTCATCGTGTCGGTATCGGCGGCGAGCACAAATGCGAATAAAAATATAACCGCGGAAAAGCGAATTTCGAGATTGGTACGTTAATTGCGGGTTTGAAAAACCGCATATAGCGACGTTGCATATGTCTCGAGAGACCGCAAAGACCTTTTCTCTAATTTACTCGTGAAGTGGGTATAATAGGGTGAATCGAAAAAAAGCATACCGGATTTTGGAGAAAATTGGTGAAGTAGTTTACTTTGAATGGGAGACCTCCCGAAAAATTTTGACTCCCTCGGTCAAAATGGAGGTGGAATTGGGGGACCTTAAAGTTGGGTCATTTTCGAAATAAAAAACGATTTTCAGCCACTGTAGGGTAATTCAACCTGATGGAAACAACGGTGATTCTTAAAAGGTGCGATTTGAAATTTTACATCTACCTGAACTACTGACCTCAAAGAGCATTTCCTGTTAAGATGGTGAAATCGGCCTTTGAACCGATCGGGACAAAAATCTCCTAAAATGTTGGTATTGATGTAAAACCACCCCCAAAAAAATTTCAACCCCTACCCCCACCCCCAACCGAATTATGGGGCCATTAATGCTCGAAATTCAATAATCTCTATCTCCGGAAGGGGAGGTTCAAAAATTTTGAAATTTTCACAGATTATAGACATTATGTAGTAGTATATGCGAAATTTTTTTCAAAAAAATTTTCCTAAATTTTCCAAGGTTTTCCGCGGTTTAAAAATTTCAAAAATTCGTCAAAAAAGGGGGGAGGGGGAGCCCGAAAATTTTTTCAATCCAAAACTTTGTGACACTCTTGGGTACAACATATATTTTTTTGGAGACCTAAAAATGAGGGCAACATGGATTAAAAAAATGAAATCCATAAAAAAACACATTTTTTCGATGTTTTTCCACCTTTCTGTACGAAGTTTTAAGGATGATATTTCCAACAAAATAACAATTTTGGGCAGATTATGTCGAAAGACACTCAAATGAACATTTTCCATTGGCGGGGTAATCAAGGGAATGATAATACGCGGCGCAACGCGATTGAATGTGATTTTTCTACTTGCAAGCGGGCACTCGCATTTCCCGGCCGCTACTCGTGGCGGTGAACTATTCGCGTACGCGCCATTTCGAGGGTTGAACGAGAACTCATTCTAAGTAACTGATATTAAAATTCCTTAAGTTTTCAACATGATAAAATTGAAAGGTTTCATTTCAATGTAAAAAATTACTTTTTCTTAATTTATGCTTAGAGATTCGAGGTTTTGATTTTTACTTACAACCGGAAAGAGTTCCCGTTCAACCCTCGAAATGGCGCGTACGCGAATAATTCACCGCCACGAGTAGCGGCCGGGAAATACGAGTACCCGCTTGCAAGTAGAAAAATCACATTCAATCGCGTCGCGCCGCGTATTATCATTCCCTTGATTACCCCGCCAATGGAAAATGTTCATTTGAGTGTCTTTCGACATAATCTGCCCAAAATTGTTATTTTGTTGGAAATATCATCCTTAAAACTTCTTACAAAAAGGTGGAAAAACATCGAAAAAATGTGTTTTTTTGTGGATTTCATTTTTTTAATCCATGTTGCACTCATTTTTAGGTCTCCAGAAAAATATATGTTGTACCGAAGGATGTAACAAAATTTTGGAGAGAAAAAAATTTCGGGGCTCTCCCTCCCCCCTTTTTTGACGAATTTTTGAAATTTTTAAACCGCGGAAAACCTTGGAAAATTTAGGAAAATTTTTTTGAAAAAAAATTTCGCATATACTACTACATAATGTCTATAATATGTGAAAATTTCTGAACCACCCCATCCGGAGATAGAAATTATTGAATTTCGAGCATTGTTGGCCCCATAATTTGGTTGTAGGTGGGGGTAGGGGGTTGAAAATTTTTCTGGGGTTGTTTTACATCAATACTAACATTTTGGGAGATTTTTGTCTCGATCGGTTCAAGGGCCGATTTCACCATCTTAGCGGAAATGCTCATTTTGGGTACCAGTTTTGTCCCTCTTCAAGATAATTGAAAAGAGAAAATATCGATTTTTGTTTTCATCAAGTTATTTTTAAAAAACCATTGCAGTGCAGCCAACTGACTATTAACGAAATTTACATAAAAGAGTATTGGCCGGATAAGGGGTGAATTTGGCCCTAGGCGCGTTTGGGCTCCTAAACACCTCAAGTGGTGTATGTTGACTAGAAAAAAATGATCACAAAATTTTGGACCCCTACCCCCCTCCCAATCGAAGTTGTGGTCATTTTATTGCATTATTTTCAAGAATTTTCAATTTCAACGGAAGTGAAGGAAATTTTTAGTTTATTGGCACAAAATTACATTTCGTAAATGTGTATTTATGATCATTTTTTTAAACAATTTTGGTGCACTCCTTCGTGTTTTTTTGGCTAATCGAAGTTTTCAATCGTAAAAAACACCACATAAGCGAAGAGCGACCACCCTAAAAAAATTACTAAAACACACGTTTTTTTATGTAGAATTTTGCTGTGGGTTTGGTTTTGGCCAATTTCTTTGAACTAAAGGCCGAAAATTGCGAAAAACCGTACAGAAATGTTGTCATTTCAGCAAATTTTTCAAATTTTGAGCGTTTTATGCAGAAAGAAATGACTAAATGAAAAAACCAATCCCATATTTGTGTTCAGTAAGTCAAAATACCCCGATAAACACCCTTTTCGCGATAGTTTTGCTTGAAGTTTTAAAATTCTTTTTTTTCACTGATTTTTATGACAAAAACGGTGAATATCGAGGCTTCGAGTAAAACCATCGCGAAAAGGGTGTTTGTCGGGGTATTCTGATTCGTTGAACACGAATATGGGATTAGCTTTTTCATTTGGTAATTTTTTCCCAGAAAAGTCGTCATTTTCAAGTTAGGATAAGGTCTCTCGGGCAAGAAAATTACAATAGGTAAGTAATAATTAATGCCATATTTGTGTTTTACAACTCAAAATTAGTCAGAAATTTACATTTTTCCGATTTTTATCTTTTGAGTTACATTTCGCAGATATGCCACTTATAGCTGCTACAGAACCCGTCCAAGAGGAATTATGGTGAAATTTTTTTTCCGCATATCCTCCTCTTCTTCCACATTAAATCGTGCCAAAGAGTTACAATATTGCACGACCAGATTTTTTCTCAGAGACCTAATTCGAACTTGAAAATAACGAATTTTCCGGGAAAAAATCACCAAATGAAAAAAACCAATCCCATATTCATGTTCAGCAAGTTAAAATACCCCGATGAACACCCTTTTCGCGATTGTTTTGCTTGAAGTTCTAAAATTCTCTTTTTTCACTGATTTTTCATGGCGAAAAAAGTGAATTTCGAGGCTTTGTGTAGAACAATCGCGAAAGGGTGTTTATCGGGATATTTTAACTTTCTGAACACGAATATGGGATTGGTTTTCTCATTTAGTCATTTCTTTCTACATAAAACGCTCAAAATTTGAAAAATCTGTTAAAATGACATTTCTGTACGGTTTTTCGCAATTTTCGGCCCTTAGTTCACAGAAATGGCCAAAACCAAATACACAGCAAAATTCTACATAAAAAAACGTATATTTTAGTAATTTTTTCAGGATGGTCGCTCTTCGCTTATGTGGTGTTTTTTACGATTGAAAACTTCAAATAGCCGAAAAAACGAGAAGGGATACACCAAAATTGTTGAAAAAATTATCATAAATATACCCCTACGAGCTGTAACTTTGTGCCAAAGAACAAAAAATTTCCCTCACTTCCGTTGAAGTTAAAAATTCTTGAAAATAATGTAATAAAATTGCCATAACTCGATAGTGAGGGGAAGGGGGGTAGAGGTCCAAAATTTTGTGAACATTTTTTTCTAGTCAATATACACAACATGAGGTATTTAGGAGCCCAAACGCGACTGAGGCCGAATTAACCCATTATCCGGCCATACCCTTCAAGTTGATGGTCAGTGATTTGAAAAATAAGCGAACATTTTTTTGATCATTAAAAATAATAGAATATGAGGTGTTTAAGCAAACAATTTGAATTTGGAAAAAATTAAAAATTAGCCAAATTCGAAAACTGAAGCTATTTATCCTTCGTGTATGGGACACAAATAGCATGATTTCTCCATAACGAGCATTCAATCCTTAGAACGATTAGAAAAATACCATCAGAAGAAGTATAATTATGCTGATGCTATTGTAAGTTAATATTACATCTTATTCGGTGCTCATAAATACTCCATGCTTGTTTGCCTAATCTGCATATTCCATTTCAGTACCCTCACTTCATCCAATTAGGCGGCAAAAGCCTTAAAGATACAACTCGCGTAATCATGAAAACCATCTTTGAACCTGAAGTCGTGCATAATAAAATAAATTTTAGTGGTCATAGTATGTAATAGAAAATTGGCCTTTAAAAATACCAAGCTTTTCAGAATCTTGAATAATATAAGTCAACACACATGTACTTATTGTTTGTAATATGTTTCTTTTCTATTCAGATATATTTATCGAAAGGCAAGGAGCAAACGAGGCAGCTTACATTAATCGGGTTATAGCAGGATGGCTGCAGTATACCCATGACAACTTCAATAAAATGTATTTTAAAAAAAGAATTACTCGGGGGGGGGGAGAGCTGGCTGACGAATCATGGAATGATGAACAAATAACTCTTCATAACCCTTCAGTGTGTAATAGATTGGTATTCCGCGCCTACCTGGAAGAACAGGATTGATTGAGGCAGCATTATTTATTTTATTTAATTTTTTGTTATGTTTGAAGAATTTTGTTTAATTTTTTACACTTCTTGGTGATCCATCTAATTATCATCAAGTTTTCTGATCGTCTAGTTGGGTTCTCTTTGGTTTATTATTCATTTTATCAGTTTATTTTTTTTAATTTAATGCGTCATCATTTTGAATGAGGACTAGCCTCATTCGGGCAGAGGCTGTTCCGTGATAAATTGTCGAATTATTTTCGATTCTAGTTTAGTCGAATATCCATGATAACGTTGGTAATTGTAATTAGTCCCTTCCAAAGGCGTCGCCAAGGGGAGGGGGCGTTGGCCCCTTAACAAATTATGCCCCCTAAATATTTGTTTGTTCACTTATAAATTTAAATTGCACTTTCTAGCCCACTGCAAATATTGAACAAAATCAAACTTGGTGTAGACCTTTCGCGAAATTGAACAATTCTGCAGAGGAAGCAATCGAAAATTAACTTTAAATTCTACCGAAAACTATCAGTCTGAACGAGACCGAAAAATGAATAACCATAAAATCAACGTTATCTTTATTGACACATTAAATGAATATTGGCGATTCCCTTACCATACCAATTTCAAGCAAGTATGAATTTTGTAAAAACCTGCAGGTGTACTTACCACCATGATCAATGAATGCCTCACACATTTGTGTACTTTATTCATAGAGAAGACTTTGGAAAAATTTTTAGATTTAGAGAAAGTAATCGATTATCTTGCCGCAAATCATAGAAATACTAGAATGCCTAATAAATCCTTTATTATTACCTATCATTATTATTTTTATTTTGCCTTTCCTCCCGGATTCAGACTCCGAGGTCCTTTATCAATTTCAATTTTATTGTTGTGTTACGTTTTTTTTTCAATTTCTATTTTGCACCATTTTTGCTTTGTATTTTTTTCTGTTCAAGTTTAAATTTTTTTGCAACTTAAATATTTTTTTTCTCATTGCCAAAGTTTTATTTTGAAAATCTTAATATTTTGCAAGATTGTTACTTTTAAATTGAATGCTATAAATCAATATATATTTCACGAAAAGTAAACTGCATCGGATTCCGAGTACCTTTTTTTTTCAACTAATCAACATGGTTTTTGTTGGTATCTAGAGAATCGTCCGTTGCCTGTCCCTTCGTCACCTCTCCCAAACGAACCTTCCACGATCCTTATCTCCGAATTCCTAATCTGGACATCCGGTTACATCGCATCCCTTAACTGACCGCTTTCTCTTTTTCTTTGTCTACCCACCCTCATACGAATATCTCTCAACAAATTCCAAACCAGGATACATCGACGGCAATTGATGTATTCTTTTAACTTAAGATTGTGCCTAGTCTGTCGTGATTGAATGAACATTCGTTTGAGTACGTCTCGACTTCTCGCTTTTTCAGGTTTTAAAAGAATTCATCAATTTTTTGAATTTTCACAGATTTTTGAGAAAATTCCCTCTTTTTGCTCATTCCTCGCTAAGCCATTGTTAATCACCTTTCACGAATATTTCAAATTTTCGGATACTAGAAATTTTTGATAAGTAATTATCATTGTTTCTTCAACACGTTATACTGCTTCGATCGATGTTTAGGTTTTGAGTAGAAGAAAATAATAATTTTCCACACAATAAACTGGGCTATCATTTTGTGCTTGAGAAACTTGAAAAAATTCACGATTTCTTTACTTGGTTTTTTAAAAATTCTTACCAATAGATATACAGGGTGTTTCATGAATCGACTGCCAAAAGTATTTTTTTGGATACAACCAGGTAAGTACCACTGAAAAAATTGAGATGTTATCGATCTTAAAAACTGAAGGGGCAAATGCTGCTTCTGAAAAAACCACGTTAAAAATTTTTTCAACCAAAAGAGTGGAAAGTACTTCGAAAGCTGAACAAATTTTCATCTTATGACTTTTTGCCTATCTTTAAAATTGAAGGAACGACAAAAAAAATTGTTCGAAAAAATTCTAAAAAATTGAACTAATCGAGAGAATGGATAGTACGTTTAAAACTGAAGAAATTTTGCTCTAAAGACTTTTCGCCCAACATCAAAAATGAAGGAGCCAAGTCATTCAAAATTGAGAAAATTTGAAAATTTTTTGAAGCCCATTTATTTTAAGTAACCCGTAGCCCCTTCATTTTCAATGTTACGCAAAAAGGCTTCATAACAAAATTTTTTCAGTTTTCAACAACCTATCCATTTCTTCGATTAGTTCATTTTCCAAGAATTTTTTTGTAGCTCCTTTTTAAAGATAGGCAAAAAGTCATGAAGAGAAAAATTGTTTAGTTTTTCAAGTACTGTCTATTCCTATGATTAAAAAAAAATTTCACGTGATTTTCTTAGAAGCAGCATTTGCTCCTTCAATTTTCAAAACAGGCAACATGTTCATCTCGAATTTTTTCTTACGTTAGTGTTACTCAGTTATATCTAACATAAGAAAAACATGACAAGACGATTCATGGAACAGTCACGCTGTATTATACCCACAACATTTTCATTTTTTTTGAGCGAATTTATTTTAATAAAGATGGAAATGTAGACAAATTTATAAAATACTAATTAATCTGGTTTGGGGGGGGGGAGGAAATTTTCTAAAAAATCTATGGAAATTCAAAAAATTGACGAATTTTTCGAAAATTATGTTGATTAGTAGAGAAAAATACGCAGAATTCGATGCAGTTTACATTTCGTTCCCAGCTCTTTTAACTTTTCTCTCATCGCCAGTTTCCGTCTAAACTGAATTTAAAACAAACTGGATCCGCGAATGTACGGAAGAAGCGCACGCACTGATGCTGTCTCCGCACCGCACCACAGTACCCACCATTCTCTCCGTCCGTTCCAATCCGATCCCAGCCGTCCGGCGTGTCCGCGAGTCCATCAAACTCGCTGATCTGTCGCGATCGGTGGGTAAGTGCGCGCACCCGTAGGCAAACTCGCGTCTCTCTAATTACGAGCACCCAGGTCATTCGCAAAGGAACCTTGCGAATTAACGCGCTGAGTGCATTAACCTTTCGCAAACGTTTAATTTTTGTAACGCGGGAAAAGAGCCTTCGAAGGCGACGCACCACGTGCTCCTATCCGTTTTTTTCATCAACCGAGCATATAAAAGTTGAGCTTTTAGGTGGCGTTAGACTCGTGACGATTGGATTCGGTTGCTGGTTCGTGGTGGCGCTTTTTCCGAATGATTTAATTCGTGTGTGGTGTTGGTGGAAATTGAAACGTAGTTTTTCCGAAGATTTCTCGAACAAGTGATTTTCGGATTCGAGTGGCGCTGATTTTTGGTCGAATTTTGTTCGAAATTGAACACATATCACGATTCGTTTTATTTTCAGCTGGAAATCATTTTCAAACGTAAGTTTACTTATTTTACTTTCAATTTAGAAATCACTTCAATAGCCCTTTGGCTTATTTGCTTAATTTGCACTTTGCTACTTGAGTGAAGAAGTTGAGAAAACAGAGCAACCCAATCTCAATACATTCAAAAAAGTATTTTAAAAAATTCGTAAAATTTTATATTTTGTGGGAAACCAACTAAAGAACCAAATGGAGCTGAATTTCTACACGAATCAAAAATTTATTAGAATTACAACTTTTAGCAGAAAAAAAAACCAATCACTGATGAATTTAAAACTAGCTGAAACGAGCTCATCTCTTTGAAACTTGGCAGGAGGGACAGGACAGGAAATACTCCGGTTCATTGGATCAGTGTGCCAATCCAATGTGTGTACGTATTATGACAACACGAATGTCACATAGTTCATGCGAGGAAGATAAAAAGTTGTAAATTAGAACACGTGATTACACATTACATGATGAATTCCCTATTCTCTAAATTGACCCATTAAAAACCTTTGAAAAGTCTTCGGTAGGTTTTTAGTGCTTTTCTTTGAATTAACTTTTAATCTCAGTTATACAATTTGGAGATTAAACGAAAAGACAAAAATCAGAAAAATGAGAAAATAAACCAAAAATAGTCAATTCGAGGAATTGCCACGTTTGACCTAATCATTAGCTTGCTTTGTTCAAACACAAATTTGATTTTTCAGAGGGAAGAGAGAAAGGATTCAACTTGAAAGTATTCTTAAACAATTCCAATTGTTTTGGAGCTTTTCCAAGGAAACGTTTTCGTTTTCAATTGTCCAGAAATCAGAGAAAGGTGAAGCAGAACCAAGTCATCAGATTCCCAAATAAGACTTGTGAGCTCGCTTCATTCAAACGCTCATTTGATTTTTTTCAAAAGGGGTGAGGAAAGGAAGGGATTTGAATCGTGTTTCATTATGATATCAATAGTTTTTCTAAATATGCCTAATCAGAAATCATTTCAAAGTCGAAATTGTTTTTAATAAGCTCAAAGGAAGGGCATGTTCGGGTAAGAATGGTAAATCGGTCCTCGAGTAGGGATACACTATTCCCCCGAGTTTCAGACCCCTAAGTTGAGCGGTTCTTGAGTAATGACTCAAAAACTTATAACTTTTTTCTCAAAGTTGACTCAACCGGTTGTTTTCAAACTTGAGTATAAATGTAAGTATTATGTAAGGGATTTTCACCAAAAAAATTACCCTTCACTTTTCCCCTCCAAAAATTTGACTGAATATTTTGAGACCCTCCGTCTTACCTATGAAGGATTCTAGTCAAAATTTTCAAATAATAATTTTTAGGTACCTTGTTAATCCTAGAATAACATATAATTTTTTCAAAATTTCACCTAGGGTAGCTCATGGTTAAAATTGAACAAAAATTGAGTTACTTTTGGCCATAATGAAGAAAATTAGAAAAATAACACCTTTTGATCATTTGATACAACAATTTTGACCACGGTCCACCTGAGGTACAATTTTGAAAAAATTATATGTTATTCTAGGGTTAACAAGATGCCTAAAAATAATTTTTGGAAAATTTTGCCTACAGTCCTTCAAAGGTAAAAGGGGTCTCAAAATATTGAGTCAAATTTTAGGGGGGAAAAGTGGAAGAGTCTGTAAATTTTTTTGTGAAAAAATCCTTTACATATACCTACATTAATATTCAAGTTTGAAGAAAATCGGTTGAGTCAATCCTGAGAAAAAAATTAACTCGTTTTCCGTCTTTTGAGTCATTTCTCAAGAACTACTCAACTCAGGGGTCTGAAACTCAGGAAAATAATGTATCTTTAGGGAACCTATATACCCTGTGCGCATCATTCCAAGATCGCCCGAGGGCCGATTTACCATTCTTAGTCAGACATACCATTTCAAACAACACTTATTCTGAAATTGAGAGAAATGAGGAAAAATCTTGTCTATAAAAAACTGTCAAGTTTTGATGTTGAAAAAATCAAATTCGAAACTGAAAAAAATTTTGAAATTGCACATAAGGAAAAACACGAAAATGATGACAATTTGAATATCTCATCATTTCGCCACTTTTTCACAGCCGTGAACTTCACACACATGAATAATCTCAAAGTTTCCTGTTTTGCCTTCCTTTTCCTCACCCAGCTAATTTATCCAGGAGAACACAACTTCTCCCAGTAACTGAAGATGAAAAAAAGACCGGAAGGAAGTGCAATTCCAAGAATGTGAGATGGAAGAGCAACTCGCATTTAGGCAACAAAAAAAAATGAATTTTCAAAAATCAAAATCACCTTATTTTTTATAATAATTCGATTTTTTCTTTTTAATTTTTTTGAAATCTAATGTAAGATAGAATAATTTACAATAAGAAACAGATAAATCAATATTACCTATCAAAAAATAAATAAAACTTGAACAGAAGACATGAAAATTCTTAAATCATCGAAAATGTTAAATTATTCAACATTTTCAATCATTTTTTCACCAAAAACGTTTTTTTGGCATATTTTTCGACTAATTCGAAATTTTAGTCATACACCTAATTTGACTGCAAGAGAAAAAGAGACATGTTCGAAAATGGCCATTCTACATTTCTCGACTTTTTTTTCGTATACGTATTTTTCTATGAGATCAATTGAGAGATCCCAATCTCTTCTCAAGGTCTCCTTAAAACAAAGCCCCACACAGCTCTCCATTCTCTTCCATCGCTCAATTCCAGAAATTGAAATCACAAATACACTCTTGACCTATACCGTGAGCAAATTCGACCAATTTTCTAATCACTTTCGACGTTGCTTTAAGCAATTTATTCCATTGCATAACACAGCATAAATGAAACCATCTGGTCATCTTCGATCACTCAAGTTTACGCAAAATCCTCTTGAACGGTACTCCAGCGATAAGAAAAAAACAAATCCACTCGGACAGTAAACCGATGCGATGGCACGGTCAATTAATCTCACGTTTACGTCGAGCCGGTTGAAATATCCGCTTCTTTTAAACACCAGAGTACAAATACCTTTAACTTCATTCTACACACCAAAACAATGAAAATACAAGTCTAGCACCATAAAACTCACTACTCTGTGCAGCGTACCTAGTACTTGCTGAATGCGTAATCACGTCGTATAATTATTACCACAAGTAGCGTCGAAATTCGCAGCAATTACTTAGCCACCAGACGATGGTTAACTTTGGTTGGGAGGAATGGGGAGAGTAATGGATCAACCTGGAGGTGAAAAACTGGTATTTTTTGTCCAAACATCCAGTTCTTTATTCGGGTAGGAAAAATACATATTCTACGTATCCTCGCCTGCACCTTTACAGCATTGCCATTAGCTTCTAATTTTTTTCGCCAAAAATGTTATTTCGACGATCTAAGTCCAAATTTATTCAAAGTATAAATTTTTTCAACTCAGATTTTTTTTCAATTTTTTAAAATTATTCAAACTCCAATTTCCTTGAAATACATACATATTTTTCAATTTCAAATTTTTTCCAACTGTAAGTAGATTTGTTTTTAATTTCCATTTTCTCAAAAATCTTCAAACTTTGATTTATTTATATTTTTTCCAATTCAAAAATTTATTCCAACTTGAGATATTTTTCAAGAAAATTTTCAACGGCATGTTTTCTAAAATTTCGCCTGTAAGTGAATTGATTTCCAACAAAATATTCGTGTGAAGAAATTGCCGAATTTATTCCCATTTTTTGGTGGGAGAGGGGGTGTGATGTACATCCTATTCATGTTTTACACGAGTAGAATTTCATAACATTTTCTTCAGAATCTAGGAAACACACCGATGATGAAATTTTATCGCCTCATACGAACTTTATGAATGAGATGTTCATTGAAATAAAATTATCTCTTCGTATCGGTAAAACCGAAATTCCAAGATTTTCAACACCATCAAGCATGGTATCAAAACGTATTATGTATGTAGTTTAGATCTTCCAAATCCATTTCTGATAACTCAAAAATTTGAAGATTTTCGAATCTGATGTTAAAATGCACTTTTTTCTATCTCTGAAATTCATTTATGGTGTATGCTCTGAGCGAAAATCTCAAAAGAGGCTCAGTAGGATAGAGATGGAACCAATATTCAAAATTCTCAGTGATTTTTTTCAGTTCTAAAATATCTATTATTTTTGAGGAAATGTTAGACTGGCCACTAGGCCATCACCAAAACGAATTATCTCTAAAGTGAAGTGTCAAAATAACTTCACAAATAAATTTATGAACTTCAAACATCATTCGTTTGCTAAAGAGTTCATTCGGACTTCTACAATTTGTTATTTTTTTCAAGTGTTTATTTGAAATTTGACGGAAAATGTTTGAAACATATCGTTTTTGACTCAAAAAAAAAAGCGACATTATTGACCCAAAATGTCCAATTGAACCGGTCATTTTACTTTCAAATTATTTTTTTTAAACCATTGAACAGAAGAAAAAATAATCATGACATGAATATTTTTTTATCTTCTTTCAAAAATGTTCATAATTTTGTTCGATAAGTACCTATACAAAATGCACCAATGGAGTGAAAAAAAAACATACCAAGCTGAAAGAGTTCCGCCGAAAAAAAATGGGAAATCAATTCGAATATACCCCCAAAAAAGGTGGTGATCAATTCACACATTTCTGAATTCAAGGAAACAACTTATCAGCTCCCAAAAACTTTTTCAACTCCATAATTGGAAATTTGTTTCAAATATTAAATCTAAAAAAATTAAAAAATCAAAACTGGAAAATTTTTCAAAAAATTTAAATTAAAAAATTGAAAAATTGAAAAGTTTTGAAAAGAATTAAATTTAAAAATTTGAATTGAAATGAATTTGGACTTCAATTGCCCAAATCCCATGGCAAAAATAATTAGAAGCTCGGGCATTGCCTTACTTATTGGAGTGCATTATGGTGTTTTATAGACGAGTAAGTATCTAATATCTACGTATACGCAGATTTCGCATACTAACAGTCTCTCTGTACGCAGGTAAAGGTATTAGCCATAGCATCGTTTTGGATACCATTCATTATCCCGTATTTTTTTACATTTCATTTCATTGCCGGAAGAAATCCATTGCGTTTTATGCACAGTTCATGCATAACGCTCGGTGTTTTGTTCGTGTCCATATGAAATCGTCGTTTTTCCGCTTCATTTATATAAAATGATAAAAGATACAATCGACGTTAGGAATTTTTTACTCTCACATTCTGGCGTAAATTAGAATAAAAAAATATGCTCGTTCATCTCGCGCGCGTTTGTTATTAAATGATTAATTGAGTGACCGAGACAGAACGTAGCGACACAGTGCGGCAGATTTACTTTACGATTATACCGGGGTGTGACAAAAATCAGTAAAGGATTTCACTTTTTATAACCACATGTACATACATATCATCTATTCATTATCAGTATCACACATCCAACTCACTCGTGTCAGCATATGATCAACCATTTTCCTTTTTTCTAATTTTCGAAATTGCCAAGCAATTTCAATAAATTGAGAATCGTTGTCGAAACAATTTACATTTCTGTAAATTTTCAACACTTTGTCAGACATTTTTTTTTAGCAATTTTGAAAATAAAAGCAAAGAAAAGAACTAAATATCCATTTTTTACGTTTTCATTGCGAAATTTTTGGAAAATATTTTGTTCTCATCTTGCTCAGGCAATAAATGATTTTTTCTTCCCTTTCACCAGTTCAATAAATTCTTTCAAAATTCTAGATAAGTACACATTTCAAAGCGAAAAAATTCCAAAAAGGTGTACGCTCAACTCGAATTTTGAATATTTTCGACATGAAAATCCTCCACCTTCACTACCTCCACCACATTTTATCAATCGCATGAAAATTTACGTAAAATGTCTAGAAAATTTTGGGAAAAAATTGTTAGATAACTAGAAAAACACAAAAATCATCTTCAATAAAATTTCTCATACCTAGTCAGCAAACATCAGCGTCATCGAACGGTTATTAATTTTCAGAAAAACGAAGAAGTACGAATTTTTCCAATTTTTTTACAAAGTACATATATTTTTAACCTTTGAACCAACTGTTGGACTTGAAAAAATTTTAAAATTTCGATGACCCTCGAAAAATAAGAAGTTGAAATGTTCTCTTATCTTGACTCTCGTGATGTTTTCACACCGAAGATTCAAAATCCAAAGTCAATCTCACGAGAATTCTTTCCAATTTCACATAAATAATTTTCTAAACAATTTTTCACTCTTTTTTGCAGACAGAATGCGTCATTCAAGATGTTTTTCTCGACTGGGACTTGGCACACTGTTTTACATGATAATTTGCATACAATGTTCACCTTCGAATACACTGTACGAAATAGCTCTGAGTACAGACAACCATTCAGGTTTGTCGGTAAGCATGAAAATTTTCCAGATTACAATTTAAAAAAAATACCTACATAGTAATTACGTTATCAAAACATGGCCAACTAAACAAAATTTTTTTCTTAATAACAGGTTCGAGAAAAACGTCAAGCCACAGGTGAGCAATGATTCTCAGATTATCAACAAAATCAGACCAAAAATTTTCCTCGGAAAAAATCCATAAAAATTCTGTATTTTTTAGAACTCTGTGATTTCGGTATGGAACCAAGTCTGATCACTTGTAACTGGGCAAACCGTAATGGTTCTTTATTACGATGGGAGTTAGGAGCAGGAGTTTTATCAAATTGGGTAGGAGGACCTCCAAAGGATGCAGGATCAGGAGAGGATGCGAATCGAGGTAATAATTGCCATAGAAAATATAAATGGCTAAAAATAGATGTTTCGATTTTTTTTTTGGACATTTGTATATTTTTATCAACCCGATTTTCATGATGAAATTCATTTTTCAGGAGGATACATCTTTTTTGAAACGTCATTACTGTCACCTCCGATTTTCAGAGTGGATGACATCACCATTCGTGAAGGCCAAAATGCATATATGGAGAGTCCAGTTTTGAACACTACAGGAGCCGACGGAAAATGTATCTCATTTAGGTACGTTAACATTTTTAAGATCCATCTGAGTAAATTTTTATCCAAAATCCTACTAAGGTATAGCTTACAATCTATTTTTTTTTTTTGCGTTTAGTTATTCCATCGATGGTTTGAGTGCTTCTGGGCTCAGAGTAAGTTTACAGCCAATTGGTAGAGATGGCCGGCCAGAAGGATTTTACAGAATACTCTGGGCTACCAAAGATCCTACAAATAAGGGTTGGATGGAAGCTCAAGCAATATATACGTATAATAAAGAACATCAAGTACATAATTTTATTTTCCAACAAACTGGAATTGGTCTACATAATTTTTTCAAATCCATATTGCAATTTTCAGATTGTTTTCGAGGGTCTAGCCAAAGATTTTCCAGATCCATTTCGTAAATTTAGAGGGTATGTGGCAGTAGATAATGTAGCAATGAAAAATGGTCATGAATGCAAAGGTCATTGCTCCTTTGAAGGAGGGTTTTGCGGATGGGCCAACGATGAAGATGATGACTTTGATTGGTCTCTGGTAAGAAGCCAAGAGCACACTAAAATTTAAAAAAAAAATTCTTGGATGCTCCAATAAAAATAATCTCGAATTCTGAAATCCTAATCCAAGGGACGAGGAAGTCGAAACCCTTCCACTGGACCAGCTACAGATCGATCTAGCTTCATATACGGTGGCATGGAAGGAGGTTATGTGTTCATAGACTCATCATATCCGAGACGACCCGGAGACTTGGCCAAATTATCCAGCATGGAATTTGAAGCAACAGGTGAGATGAGTATCCATCAGAGCCTCTCCCCCTCTCCCACAAAATTTGACTAAACATAACACCGATTTATTGACAGGTCCAGATACGCCACTTTGCTTGAGATTTTGGACACACATGTTTGGAAATGGAATAGGTTCGCTAACAGTGAGCATCAGTGACACCAGAGAAGCCCAAAACCGAGATATCTGGAGTCTGACTGGTGAAGGAGGGAATACTTGGTACCAAGCTGAAGTGCCAGTATCTTCTGCGAATCCTTTCAAAGTATCTTTCTTTCATTTCACATCAATTTAATTTTAGACAAAATAGAATTCTTCAAGATCTTGTTCTAGTGTTTGATTATTTTCAGGTCGTTTTCACCGCAAAAATAGGTAAAAATAATCTCGGTGATATTGCAGTCGATGATATATCACTGACTCCAGGAACTTGTCCAAGTAAGCAATATTGAAATAAAGTCTCATATCAATTCATTCCTTTCTTAACTCATTATGTAATTTGATGAATTTTCAAGCTGCTCCTCAAATCGCCGCTCAAACTCCTGGAGATTGTACCTTTGAAGTGGATGAATGTGGTTGGAGCAATGTAGGATCTCGAGAACGACTGGACGACATTGATTGGGAACGCACATCAGGAGCTGCCCTTCGAAATACAGCCTATGATCATACCCTAGGAACTGAAAAAGGTACTTTTATATTTTCTTTGAAATCAAGATCAACATTTCTATTTCAATTGACTGAATTTCTTTGCAGGATATCTCGTGACTTTGTCCAGAAGTACAATCCAAAGACCTGGTAGTAGGGCATGGTTCACTTCAAGGGATTTCAGAATTATTACACCAACTCAAAGTCAACCAACCAATTCTCCCAGATGTCTTTCATTTTGGTAACATAATTTTAATTCAGTATCACATTTCTTTGTGTGGACTTGCCAAGTGATGACAAAATTTCAGGTTTGTAATGAATGAACAGTTCATCGATGTCACTGGACCCAGTCTGGGAGCATTAAGTGTATATGCCAAGTCATCTGAGAGAGATGCCAATGGAGGATTAATTATGAAACCAGTTTGGCGTTTGTATAATCATCAAGGGCCAAATTGGCAATATGCTCAAGCTTTGATAACTGATCCCAATGATTCGGTGAGTATGTTTCTGTTCTTGCCCTTGGCAAGTCTTCAGGATATCTTCAGGATAAAATCTGCTAATGTTTAACATTTGATAGATCGTTATTGAAGGAATCTGGGGCTCAAGTCGAGCCAGTGGGTTCATCGCCATTGACGATGTCACTTTCTTTGGCGGATCATGCACAAGTAAGATCATTCTTGTAAAAAATTGTCTGTTTTTGCAACCAAATGTGCTTCAATAATGAAATTATTACAGCTCTACCCAAAGGAGCCAAAGTTAGACCAGGAGAATGTAGATTTGAACGAGATATGTGCGATTGGTCGAACCTCACTGATAAATCAATGGCCTCTTGGAGACTGGCAACAGTCACCAGGAGACCTGCCAATCTGCCAGATAAGACCTTTGGAGCACCAGGTAAATTGACCATCAAAATTCCACCATCATTTGTCTAGAAAATCACTCAATAATATTCTCCAATTTGTTACAGATGGCTATATTTATTATGATCTCTTCAACCAAATTTTGGGGGCCAATATGGTAAAACTGATATCACCATTGATTCCAGCTGGTGACGATGCACAATTATGCTTCTCATTCTGGTACGCTGCTTTTGGTGCAGGAGAGTCTGCTTTGATGCAGATTAGCAAACAAGATAATTCCAGTGATGGAGCAGGAGAAAAGGTAATTTCTTGGAACATTCTTGGGCGAACATGGATTGAACCTTATCTAACATTAATTTTGGGCCAATTTTTTTTAGAAGATATGGTCTCTTGAGGCAAAAAACATGGATACGACAAGACCAACTTGGATGCCAGCTCAAGTAACTGTAGACGCAACAAAAGATTTTCACATTGTAATGGAAGGTCAAGCAACCAACGGTGGATTTGCTGTTGATGATATTACTTTTACTCCTGGCTCATGCCCAAGTAAGTCTCCCATCTTCCAAGACCGCAATATTTCCTCCAAAAGTGACATTGCTCTCACTGACATTTCTTTGTTCTCAGCTCGACCAGAAAAAGCCGCCGTAACCGAAGCTCGACAAAAATAAACATCGGATTTTAGCGAGTAATTTTTTCTAATATTTTGCCACTGTTTGTGTTGTGATCATTTTGTGCCTCTTTTCAACACAAAAATCTGAATGTTAATATCTTCTGGTATGAAATTGGGTATCAATATATCCAGGTACAGTTATGGCCTAATTCGTTAATTCAATTCTAAATATCTAATAAAACTTATCTCCTTCACTGTAAATTGAGGATCATGCATTTCATGATTCATTTTTTCAATTTTTTTGCATTTTCATTCCTTCATGTGTTCAACTTTACAGGAAAGGAGAGAAGACTGTCTCTTTTATGTGATTATGTTTATAGAGAAATGTACGTAAAATCATCGAAAAATTAGACTAAATGTTGTAGTGTGTTTATATATGTACTTTAAATAGGATACTAGACCTAGATATATTACCCGGCGTGCAAAAAGAGCAAAAAAGAGCAGAAAAATGGACAGAAAAGATCAGAAATTATCACTGTCTGCTCCTGTGGACACCCGTGCGTTGAACAACCCTTTCTAACCTCCTGGTGCTCGTTAAACGGCCCTTTTTGACCCTCCCTTCCCGTTGCGCGTACATCGCGGATCAGAAGGTTAAAAAGGAGCAGAAAAGAGCAGAGAGGAGAGAAAAAAGAACAGAAATTCACAGCAGAAAGGAGCAGAATTTGTCTGCTCTTTTTGCACGCCGGGTATACAGTTAAAAGAGATTTCATAATTTTTATTCTCAATTTTACATCACTTTTTCTTATTCTACATTTTTACGAGTTTTTCTGTTTTTACTGAGATCCTTTTAGAAGAGAATTATGTTTAATTAAAAAATAAAGATGAGTTTCTGAATACAACATGTAAATATGAATGTATCGATGCATGTACATACCTAATTAGCAATTTTTGAGAAATTTTATAAAACAGTGTACATAAGGGCAGGCCGAGAAAAATCTTGAATTTAGACAAAAATCGGCGAGGTGGTTCGCCTTGAGCGGAGGACCTCCGAGAAAAAATTTGAGCCCCCAAGCTCAAAAGGAGTCCAAGCTAGAGATCCTCAAAGAAGAGCTATTGTAAAAAAAACGAGGATTTTTGATCATAACAAATCGAAAACTACCTCAGGACTGTCAAGAGTTCTGAAACGGTACTCAAACGATCGATTTGAATTTTTACACCCTCCTGAACCAGAATTAGCTCAATTTGATACCACTTTCATCAGGCTACCAGAAGGGTGAAAATTTTCAAATTTGTATTTTTTCTGATTTTCGAATAGTTTTTGGAGGTTTTACTTGTAAAGGAAACCTCATTTTAGAATAAATTTTTTGATTTTGTAAAAAATATTTAATTAAATTTCTCAGAAACGTGAAAAACTGTAAGAAAGTACATATTAGAAAAAATACCTATCTGCAACTTTTCAACCCCCGATAGCCTGGGATGTAAAAACTCAAATTACATTTTTTGAATGCCATTTCAGAACGCCTCGAAGAGTTATGATCGAAAAAACTCGTTTTTTTTATGAAAACGGCCTTAGTTTGAGATCCCCTAGTTCAGACACCTTTTAAAGTAGACGACTCAATTTTTTTTTAGGAAGTCTCCCACTTCAAATAACCTACCTAAAAAATTTCCAATCAAATTTCAGGTTTTTCGACCCAACCTAATGTACATATTTACGTGAATTTTTCGCCTACCTTTTTATATTCGTACAAATGTACTTAGTATTAATTTTGATGTACCAAGTGCATGAATTATATGCGTGAAATTTTTCAATAATTTTTTCATTCAACAATGACCTAAAACAATCAAATCCAAGACTATTCCAAATATAATCCCTTAGAACCAAAAAGCAAAGAAGCTACTTCAACATCAAAACAATGCAAACTCTCCGGCTGAAAAATTCAGCCAAGTTGTACACTCGATTCGGCGATTCGATTGAAAATCTTATCAATGATTTATAATTTATAAACCGTCCGACTTGGAAGGAAAATGCTGCTCAGATAAGGCGCGGTATCGCGCAAACGAAAACGAGCTTTCGACGACGGCAACGCGACCCTTATCAATTCACCAAACCGTAAAACTATACTCGCTATCGTCACCCATCTTCCGTCGTCCTGTACAACCCAGTGTACGTTTTAAACACAAAACCACGATTGCGGTATTTCGTGTAAAGACCGAAGAGAAATGGTTAATTAGGGTACTTTCCTCCTCTTCATGTCTCTTTGTCTAGCTGTCTTGTCGAAGTCGACTCGTATCTTGTACGATGAAGATGTTTGCAGGTGCGTTATTTCAAAGGTATATACGAATAAGTATTGGTTATTCGAGAACCATTGAGAAAAAACATAATTGTAGCTGATTTCTCGAATTGCAGGGCCAAGCATTGTTGGAATTGAAAATAAGACTATAAATAACTTTTTAAATTTAGAATGCTTTTTTGGATGGAGGAGGCGTAAGGTAAGGTCGCCTAATTTGGACCCCTTTCTATTGTTTTTGGGCTATAAAATGACCCCAAAACCCCCCAGACCCCCAAAAATGAAGTCAGGGTGTAGTCTGAAGCCTTGACTACCCCTGTATGAAAGCACAGCCCAAAATATTAAAACCCCGATTTTTGGCGAATTTTTTTCCGAAAAGTCAATTTTGGAGATATCAAATTTTTGGGCACCTAATTTGGAACCCCTAAAAAATTATCAGAAAACGATGTAAAACATCGTAGATATGCGCTTATTTCGATTTTTTACCACATGTAGCATTTGGAGCACTTTATCCAATCTTGCCATTATAACTCAGTGTAGAAATGGTTTAAAAATTCAAAAATTTAATTTAGCGTGGCAGAAATTGATGATTGGTGCTAAAATAAAATCAATTTTAATCATTTTTTTACATTTAATTTCGTCGTTTCGATACCTCGCCTTCAAAACCGCATAGAGAAAAATGAAAATGTTCGTCTTTTAACGCTCTACAACGTTTGTTTGAACTAATTTTTCAAAAATTTTCACTTTAGCTGAGCTATTCTTTGGGGAAAATTCGAATTTTTCTATAGAGGGTCCACCCCTACTTCGATATGAGGGGTCGGTTATACATTTTTCTAATTATACTTACTTAGTAATAGGGTGTACTATGCAAAAGAACCGCGGGTAATTAGTTGTGTTGATAGGAAATTTTCAAAATTAATTCAATGCCGAAACCCCAAAATTTGAACCCCCTCACCCCCAAAAATGGGTCAAAATTTTCATCAACCTTAGGGAAGTTTGAAAACATAATCTCCCCGACTTCAAAACTGGGAGTAAAATCAAAACAAAAGTAAGTAAATTTTCGAATTTTTTTTAAATTCAACACTCTCTACATTTAATTTCTCGAACGAAATCCTCGCATTGAGATTTCCTCCCTTAAAAAAAATCACACCTCATCGTCCAAACGAAAAAAAATCCTACGCACGAGGAAAAAATAAACCCTCTATGCCCAAGTTTTCTTCAAATCACACTTCGAATTTGTAAACTTTTTCTTCCAGAGCGAAAATTTCACAACACAAGCTATCGATTCCGAACCATACCGAGACACAGTACACAAACAGATCGTATTGTCACACTTTTCCTACAGCCTTCGTACACATGTTGCTCGACACCATAATACCAACGAGGGAAAAATAAAATAACGAGTATAATATCTCGACGAAATGTACCGACCGTATGCATTTGCAAAATCAACAGTCGTGCATATATACCGAAGTACTAAACATGTATAGTAATCACGTAACACAGAAGGATAGAAAACCGTCGCTACTCTTTGCTTCTCGATCAAACAGCCCAGAAGGAGGAAATATTTGGAAAACTTGGGAGTTTTTTTCCTTTCCATACTTTTTTCTACGGACTATCGGGTATAAAAGGTACACTTTTGAACAAGCAGAGGAAAGAGTGGCGGATGGGAGGAAATTCGCGAGAAGCTTTTAGCCGATTCGCACCCCCGTGCTAAGGTGAGACGAAGAACATCAGCGAAAAAATCTTCTCCAAGTAATAAAACTTATATCAAGTATGCTTGCGTATATGACGAAACTTATCCAAAAATTTTCCAAGATTTTCCCCCCGATCCTCACTTTTTGTATGTATTGCGATTTCGCTACTTTCGTTTTCTTTTTTTGTAGTTTTTTCCATCACTTCGTCGTACATTTTTACTTTTGCTTCTTCGTCATAACCTCATAACCGAGCGAGGAAACGAAATAGCGAGAGAAAAACAACGATGTAGACAAATCGACTTTTTCGTATGCTTAAATTATTTCAATCGTCGAGTCTAATTTTTCATCGTGAGAGAAAATGAAAAAATCTTGATTTGAGGAAGATGTCAAAAATACGTCTGAAGGCTTGAAATAATTTCCTTGTGATCGTATCACATGATGTATATCAAACTTCAAATATCGAGTTCCTCAAATTTTTACACATTTTTAAATTCTTGCTAAATAGGCGGACCTTTTTCGTGAAAATCATAGAAAATCAGAAAAAAAAATTGTAAAACTTCTGAAATCGAATAGTGCTCTGAACTGATCTAAGATCAAGAAGTATTTCCTCAATAAGATCTTGATGATACAAAGATTGAAAAATTTTGAAATTATTGAAAATAATTGAAGAAAATTTTAAAATATAAAGTTGCAAAAAAATTAAAAACTAAAATTTTTCCAACTTCAAATTTAAAAAAAAATTAAATCTTGAAATTTTTCCAACTTTTATTTTTTCAATTGTTTTTCAAACTTTGAATTGGCAATATCGAATCAAAATCATATCCATTCTTCTCAAATCTCAAACATGAACTCGAATATTTATATCACAAGTGGCATTTCTTTTCTCCAACAGCAATACCACAAAAAATCGCACATCAACTCGGATATTCTTTCATTTGAAAAATATCGCAAAGACCCCTCCACAAAAAGGCATAAAACTACGAACCGCTTCAACAAGCAACTTCATAAAAATATCAAAACCCATGTAACCAGCATTCGCACAGCATATAGCTCTCATTCCGCCCGCTAATCTCGTTTATTATTAAAATACACACAAAATTTTTCACCTCGATAGTTTCTCTCTTATATAAACCTTTGTACCGTGGATGAGGGGAAAAGCGAAAAAAAAAGAGCGAAAACCGAAGTAAAATTATGAAAACGCCGAGAAATAAGACATTCTACGTGTAAAAGACAAATAATACAGAGAATCGAGGAATCTTTCGCCTTCGTTCGCGCATTTCTATGCCAACATCGGGCACAACTGAAGGCATAAAATTTGCAAGTTTTATCGCTCCAGATGCAGTTTATATTCGCGCCATCGAGAACCCTCTGCTCCCGGGTACTGCTCCAGCGTGCATATGGTAAAAGAGCTCGAGACGTACGCGTTTTTATTCATTTTTTTACATTTTTTAATACGCGAGTCGCCGTAATGGTGTATTATTTAGCGAGACGAAAAAATTGCATGGTGATATCCATTGAAAAGAAAAAAAGGTTAGTAAGTCTCACTGTATGTGCGTTTATGAGAAACAGTCTCCGTATTTTGGGTTTAGTATGAGACCTCGTTTGAGCGACGAGATGTATTTTGATTGACCATAATACTACATACCATTCAGATTCCTATTTTGCAGATTTAGAAGTGAATTCGAGTTTTCCAGCCATAAGCGCATAAAAAATTATGTAAAAAAAGACGGAGAATTTGAGCAAAAATGAGGGGTTGCCAAAACTGAATGAAAAAATTGAGTGATCTGTTGTTTCAGTGGCGTAAGTGGCCAGAGTATTTTCAGTAGATGGATAATACCTCCCAGTAAGTATTTTTTGATATCTAATATCGCAATGATATCATTTTAAGAATCTTTTGAGTTGTTACAAAATAATATCTTTGGGATACTTATTTTCGCAATATCAAACCACGATATTAATATCACTTCTATTATCAATAAAAATTACCACAGGGATATTTCTGAATTCATGGTGTCTACTGGATATGGGAAATGAAAATTCATGATATTTTCATGTTTTGCATACCAGTTTTATACAATTTTTCATGCTCCAAATTTGTCCAAAAGACCCCTCTTCTCGTGTATACTCTTTTTCAAGGGGATTTCAATTTTCAAGCACTTCTCTAGCAGGTTTATTCTGATGAGATATTAATAAGTGAGAAATAATACAAAACAAACAAAATAAAAACATTCAAGGTATCTGACAGATTCTCGAAATCAACAGGCAGAATTTCAGCAGGATCTTTCAAACGAATTTTGCATAAATTTTTCCCATAGCTTTAGAAGAGCATTGTCTCCACTCTACTCTCCAATATTTTTTCAATCGATAAATTTCAATTGTTTTCTAATTCCCTCCTTTTCCTCCTCTTCTAAATTCCAATTCGCCTATGAATTTGGCGTCAACAAAACCAGGAAAAAAATTTAAAAAAATAAAAATTGCAAATACCAAAAAAATACTCTTTGTACGAATTTTATAGATATTTTACCAATACTTAGTACATTTTAGGGGAAAAATTATTCAACACGAATGAAGAAAACGAGAAATTTTCTGAAAATGAAATTTTAAACACAAAACAGATATTTAGGATGAATTTCACGAGCCTTGGCCGCGATAAGTGGCGACAGAGAGTCGGAGAGGAAGAACAGAGAAGAGAAGAGAAAAGAAAGAAAGAAGAGGGAAGGGAAGTGGGCCAATTTGGAACTTTGAGTAAAATGAAGAGGAATTTGACCTGCTAAACATGATTCTAACCGGAACAACAAAATTTAGATGTTGATGTTAGAAACTTCAATGTACGAAATGCAACGTACAAAATTTGGAACTTACAGAAAATGCCCCCCCCCCAATGGTGATTACTTTTTAAATTGAAGCATTGAACATTTTTTTATGAATTCGAAATAAAATTCAGAAATAGGTACCTATATACTTAATTAACGACTGATAAAAAAAAACTCATAGATGGATACATGTTTTTTTACTTTTTTGAGAGTTAAAAGTTTCAAGAAACTATAAAAATTTAAGTTTTTTTCTCTCCTGTACCGTATACTCCTTACTGAGTAGGATATCAGAAAACTAAATTTTCTCCTGTACCCTTCTCCAGAGCTGGATTTAGGAAATTAGAAATTCTCTTGCACAAAGCTGAAAAGCTGAATTATTTTAATGTCTTAAATTTTGAATTTAAAACTTCGAAGTTCGAATGTATCGAAGTTTCTAAGTTCCAAGTCTCGAAGTTACGAAGTTTCAAAATCTCTGAAAATCACGAATCCCCTGTACCCTCTTTCAAAACAGAATTTCGAAAAAATTTATTTTTCTCCCATAACGTCTGCTACTAGTAGCAGTCGTTATGGGAGATATTCAATTTTCTGAAATTCAGCAGCTGCTGAATTTTAGAAAATTGAATTTACGTGCTGGTATTCCAATGCTCCTGTGTTCCGTACAACTGTGCCCCTCTAAAAATTTTCCTTCGCCTACTTGCAAATCTGACTCCCTCCAGGGCTAAATTTAGGTAATTTCAGATTTCTCCTGTAGGTACCTCTCCTTATGGATGAATTATGAAAATTAAAAATTCTCTTGTACTTCCTCTCCTCCTCTACGACTAAATTTCGAAAAATTTCACCTCCATCTCGCCTTCAAAGCTGAATTTCGAATTTGAATTTTCTGCTGTTCCCCTTTAAAGTTGAATTTTAAAAATTCGATTTCTTTTCTGCTCGTTCATTGCATTTTGCAGCTGGATTTTAGAAAATTGAATTTAATCTGGCACCACTGTCCAGGACTTAATTTTAAAAAATCAAAAATTCTCTTGTGCCTCCCTCCAAAGATGAATTTTGGAAATTTGTATTTTTTCCTGTGCCTCTCTCGTAAGCTGAATATCAAAAAATTGAATTTTTTCCTGTATTGTGCCCCTTTCCTATGCTAAATCTTGGAAAATTAAAAATCATCGATCTCTGTGAAGTTGATTTTAAAGTACTCTTTTGCAGGACTGAATTTTGAAAACTTTTCAACTTGAGTTTTTCAATCATCAAAACATTTCGTCATCAGCACTACTAAAATATCAATTCTTCGGTATTTTGTATTCAAAGTTTCAAACATTGGAGTAATTTGAAATTTTTTTTGGAAAAATATTGATAAATGAGCATTATTCATCTAAATTCGAGTATTAATGGCAGTTCTTTCAACACAACTGTCATAAAAGTTGCCTAACAAACGCCTTATACAAAAAACAATTCATTTTCATGGAATTTTTTAGTAAACTTCAGTTTCAGTATCAGTATGTACTTTGCACTCCATACAGCAAGTCACTGTACTACTTCTCAAAACACCAGGCTCGAATCTCCAGGCACAAGTCAAAATACTGGGAGGCTCAAAAATAATCAACAATGATGACAACGATAACTCGGCGCTCGGTTAAATCGCCCTTTTTTTCAATTTGAATTGAATTTTTGAAAACACACAAGTTAGTATTTTATTTTCGTTCTATGTTCAGCTAATGTTTAACCATTTTTCGTTAATTTGTACAATTACTATTGTTTTCTCTCGTTCTCGTGTACCATTTTCATCCTACGAATGCGATTTTCGTTTCCAAGTAAGTCTGAATGTATGCACATTACTTGACGGAATTATTTCAAGTCAAGTTTACTTTCAGTTTTAGGTTTACACGATTCAAATAATTTGCACAAACTAGATTTGCGCAATCTGATGATATTTTGGTTTGAGCATCTGTCAGTGCGTTTACACGTTCAAACGAGGAATTGATATTTGCTCAAACGAACTGTTGTTATCAGTGATAAACTTGTGTACATATTTTTTTTTCTTCTTTTGAATGTCAACTTGTAGCATATTTAGCATATAAAATGCTGAAAAAGGGATCCTACAAATACCGGGTGAAAAGGATTTTCGCTTTTCATTTGATGACTTTATATTCAAAAATCATATGTTAAACCTTTTCTCTTCTGTATAATTGTCAAAATTTCTAGGCAATTTTAATAAAAGAAATGTTTCCAAGTTCGTAAGTTTGAAAAAAAAATAATGGAATTAGTCAAAATACTTCCAAGGTTTCAAAGATCCAAAAGAAATATTTAAAAGTTACTGATAACGTCAACATTTGTATACATTTGGAGAAAAAATAGTTCGCGCATGCGCCTTCCGCCTTGAATCATGTTTGAAGCAGTTTCGGAAATAATTTGTGCAAATCCCCTTTTTGTGCAAATTATTTGAACGTGTAAACCATATGCTGGTTTTTCCAGCAACGTTCACCTTAAAATTAGTCTTGGTGTGTTTGCATTTTCTAATCTTTGGAAAAATAACTCCAAATTGTGATAATTGTATAAGATTTTTTCATCCATTCATCTCGTATCTCGTTTCAACATTGCACTGATAAGCTTTGCTGATTTTCAATCAGTTTTATCATTTTTAATCTTCCAGAAATGCATTTTCGAAATTAAATTGATAACTTTTCGAAGGGGCTTTAAAATAACATCTTTGAGTTTTGAGTGCATTCTGGATTGTGTTCAACGTTTTTTATTCCCATGTAATTACTTGCGAAACTATTTTTTTGATTTTTAATTTTAAAAAAAATCCGGACCGCGCGAATCATTTCAGTCGTTTAGCGTTCAACTCTTTTTTACGTCTTATCATCATTTGAAAGAGGGAAACTGGAGGATGATGAAATAAACAATTTCGAATTTCGTTGTCGGTTGTATTCTGAATGGTCGAATTTGCTCAAATTATTGAATAATATTCATAATTTTGTGCAAATTTGATCATACAAATACAACCGACAACGAAATTCGAAATTGTTTATTTCATCATCCTCCAGTTTCCCTCTTTCAAATGATGATAAGACGTAAAAAAGAGTTGAACGCTGAACGACTGAAATGATTCGCGCGGTCCGGATTGTTCATTGTAATTTCAAGGTTTGGTGTTCTTTTTACAATAATTTTGAATTTCTTTAAAATCGTTTCCTTTATTGAACTTTCTGTTTCCTCAAAATTTTTTCTAATTTCACATTTTCTCAATTTTTTTCTAATTTTGACTGATACACTTCAACTTTTTTATTTTGTATTTTTTCAAAAGTTTATCCAATTTCAAATTATCTCAAATTTTTTTCCAATTTCATATATTCTCAAACATTTTTCCAATTTTAAATTTTCTGAACTTTTTGTCTATTTTACATTAAAAAAATTTTCCAAGTGTCCACATTTAAAAAAAATTTCTGCCACAAATTTTTTACGCGTTTTCAAATTTTTTAAATTCTTTTAAATATTTTTGAGCTAAAATTTCTCAAAATAGTTTTTTTTTAGTTTTAAATGGAAAGACATCAAAGAAAAATGTTATGAACAATGTATTTAGTGCCTACTGAGTACCTATCAATTTTTTTGACAATTTTCATGTTGGAACCAGAATTTTTGAGTTTGAAAAAAAATTGAAGTCGAAGAAAAAGAACTTGGGATAAAGATGTATAATTTTTCAAAAAATTAAACCTACAAAAAATACGAAGAAAATTTGAACTTGGTATTTTGAAAGAAATATGAGAACTTGGAAAAAATTTGAGAACCCTAAACTTGTCAAATATTCTGAAAAAATTGTATAAATTTGAAAATTTGTAATAAAATTTGAGAAAATTAAACTATCAACTTGCGTGTGAAGGTGCGCAATTGCAATTACCGCGAATACATTATAATACAACATAACATACATGATACAACCTTGAAAAGTGGAAAAGGAAAAGCCAGGGATGGAAAACTGAAGAAATAATAGTTCCAGTTCTAGTTCTCAGTTCCCAGTTCTGATCATTCCAGTTCCAGTTCCAGTTCCCAATAGGTTTCAGTTCCAGTTCTAGTTCCAGTTTTTCAGTTCCAGTTCCAGTTCCAGTTCTGACGATTTTTTTTTAGTTTTTATTGGCATTGGCAATTCTTGGCTGCGGATATGAAAAAAATTAAAATACCAGGTAAAAACTGAAAAACGAAAATTATGGGAATGCCACTGTGCCAGAATTAATCGGATACCCCGTCCGTACCCGGTATTTTAAATTCAGGGATGGCGGTCCGAAATGATTTCGTTCCGGACCATGTTCCAATATTCCAAAAAAAAAAAAAAAACGGACCAGAGTTTCGTTCCAGAAATGGGCCGAAACATTTCGTTCCAGTACCAGTTTCGGTCAAGAGCTGAGGTTTCGGACCAGTTCCGGTTTCGGTCCAATTTTGATTTTTTTTCAACATGGATCCACAAGTTTTTGGCGGAAATTTGGATTTGACAAAATTCGTTTTTTCTTTGATTTTTACGAGGTTTCAATTAGGTGCTCCTATTTTTCACCTTTTTAAATGTTTACAAGTCCAACTAGGTTCCTTTTTGTTTTATTTTTATACGTTTTTCTTTTGTTTTTTGAAGAACATGAAATTAAAAATTCATTTTGCATATCTAAATCACAAAAATTGAAAATGTAAGTTGGAGGTTGGACATTACTTTCATTTCTGTTTCCCAAATTGTTTCATTTCGATAAATAAAAAATGACGGACTTGAAAAAACTGTGAATTTCTGTTTATTTTCATAATTCAGATTCACACACATGCTCTAAAATCTAGTCAAATCTCCAAAAATCTCGAAAAATTGGGACCGAGCAGGACTGTGGCGCGCTAGTGTCGAAATCACAGATAAGAAAGGGAAACTGTCAAACTGTTTTTAATTTAACATTGGTTGGTTCTTATGGGAGAATCTCATTTTTTGAATATTTTCTGATAAATGCTAGAAAAGCATACATTTTTAAGAATGTTTATTTGAATTTTCTTATTTGCCGTTAAATTACCTTTCGAATGACTCACAACCAAAATTTCATCAATTTAATATACTTAATTGTTTTTCCTTTTCAAATGTGACCCTTTCGTGAATAAAATGAACTGAAGTGATGGTGTTTTTACAAAACGGTCACATTTAGAAAGGAAAAACAATACATTAAATGAATGAAATTTTGGTTGTGATGAGTCATTCGAAAGGTAATTTCACGGCGAATAAGAAAATTCAAATAAACATTCTTAAAAATGTATACTTTTCTAGCATTTATCAAAAAATGCGGAGTTTCAAAAACGTTATGAAAACGAAAACCGAAAACAGAAAAAAACGTTATTTTTTCAACACTTTACAAAAACGAAAAAAAATTCTACAAATAACATCAAACGAAAAAAAAACCAATTTCTTTTCGTTTTTTTTTTTCGTTTTAAATTTTTTTTCAACATTTTGGTGACGAAATGGTGATTTAAATTGATTTTCAAATCTATATAGATCTAAGGTGGGATGATGGGGTATAAATTTTTAAAATTAAATATTTAGGGTACAAAAAGCTCAAGATTTCGAGATTCCAACTTTCAAAAATCAAGTGAAAAACAGTTAAAAGTCAATTTACATTGGCGAAATCTTAAAAAAATTGGATTTTTCAATCATAAAAAAACTGAGATTTCATAAAGAAAGGAGAGACATAAAAATGAAAACTTGACCTGTCTTTATATTTTTCGTTTCATGGGATAAAATGACTTGATGAAAAAATGGCTGTTCATTTTTCATTCCAGTTTATGAAGAAATTCTTTAAAAAACACTATATTTCGCCCATTTCTTGCTCTTCTGATCAATTTTTCAACTTTTCATCGTTATATCTCATTTTCTCATTACCACGTATTCACATTTTTACTTTCAAAAAAAAATTCAAAAACGAAAAAAAACGTTTTTAAAAAACGAAAACGTTATAATTTTATTAAAAACGAAAAGAGCAAAAACAAAAACCGAAATTGTAAAAACGAAAACAAAAACGATAACGAAAACCCAAAAATTTACCATTTTTGAAACCCTGAAAAAATGTTCAAAAATTGTGATTCTCCCATAAGAACAAATGTTAGATTTATAACTGCTTGACCGTTTCACTTTCTCCACCAGAGCGCGACTCTTGTACGAGCTCGGTTCGAATCACAGTTCAAAATTAAAAATTAAATTTTAAAATCAAATAATTTGTTATCAGAGTATTTCTATCATACTCAAAGCTTTAAGAAAAAAAAACTGGGCCAAAACTGGTCCGTTATTTCATTTTGGTTCGGTTTCAGTCCAAGACTATGGACCGTTAATTTCGGTCCAGTATCGGACCTCTGACCTGACTGAATTTCTTTTCATTCCGGACATAGGAATAACGGACCAGGACATTACGGTTTTTAGCGGTTCTTATTTCGGACCGCCAACGCCATCCCTGATTTTAATTTTTTTCATATCCACAGTCGAGAATTGCCAATAAAAACTAAAAAAAATTGTCAGAACTGGAACTGGAACTGAACTGGAATTGGAACTGAAAACTGAAATTCTTTCAGTTCCAGTTCTCAGTTCCCAGTTCTCATCATTTCTGTTCCAGTTCCAGTTTTTCACTTATAGTGTTATAGTTCCAGTTTCAGTTCTGGTTTTCCATCCTTGTAGGAAAACTAATTTCTGATTTTCTGAATGCTTAAATGTTTTTTTCAATTTTTCATGTGTGGTGAAGGCGATTATTATATGATTCTCATGTCATTTATGTACCATCTACCTTTATGGAATAATGTACCATTGTACTTGTACCAGTTGTGGCAGTTGTACCTCCACATTAAAAAAAGAGTACCTATTGCTGCATTTGCTGGTGTTCTATTCCTTTACCTTCGATCTTCGGTATTGACGGTATTACAGTAAAAAAGTGAGATTTACGTGATGGATGGTGGACTGATAAGGTTGCATCATGGGGACGCCTTTGAATGCACTCGGAGCGTCAGAGCAAATCAACAATTATTTGTTTGTTTTTATTATTTTTATTTAACTCTTCGAGATTTGGGCATTATTGCGTTGAGTTAGTCACACAGTCACCAGTTTTTTTGTTCAATTTAATTTGAAAATAAAACAAGCATTAAGAAAAGTACTTAATTGAATTTATGAAAGAATAAAACAACATTTTTCGCTCAGCAGATTATCAGTTCGTCTTAGAAATCGGATTTGATTTGAACAAATTAAAGTATTGAAGCGACTAAAGTGTTGCCAAAGAGCTTTGAGCTTATTAAAAAGTGATCGAACGCAATAATTGAGTAGACTCGCATAGCCAAACCAAAGCAAACCCCTGAACTGGGACTGTATCTACAAAGGTGAGTTGAATCATTCCCTCGCTGAACTATTACCATTTTACATTTTTACCCTGTCCCTGTCACACTAACCAGACCAAGTTGTATGATTATCGGCTGTAGGTAAAAGTCAACAACGTCGAGTAGCAAACATGAATTACGGTAGAAGAACTCCTAGCATCGGAACTCCGTCTATTTATTCGCACGTGACGTCCAGATCGACAGCCAACCTAAAATCTTCGAGATCTTTGAAGTCGTTGAAGATTCCGTGGTACCAACGGCCGATTCTTCAAGATGCCTATTTCCTGGATATTCAAAGAGGGTCGTTAATGGTCGCTTGTTACTCACTGGTAATAGTATTCCGCACACAAACGCAGTGCCACACCATCTTTTAAGTTTATACTAATATCTAGCTATATCCGCTCACCACTGCCTAGTTGTGTAGCTGTGGGTGGTTGCGGATGTATGCATAGACCCTAGACCTACTACATACTGCCCAGCTGCTCAGGTCTTTTTGAGCGACCCGTTTCAGACTTCAGTAGGTTTCAGAAACTTTTTATTGCAGAAACTTCAGTAAGGTGCAGCTGTATCCAATTAAAAACGTAAATTCTTTACGTTGTTTACGAAGATTTACATTCTGATTGGGCACAGCTGCAAGTTACTGAAGTTCTTGCATAAAAAGTTACTGAAACGCATTGTCCGAAATGACCTAGACTAGACTGATAACGGTAACTTGACGTAGCTCTAGGTTGTCGGTAGCGCTTAGCAGTACCTAGTACATTACCACACATTTTGTATCGTAATACAAGGCTAGTTTCGTTAACGTACATTGTGTCACTGAGCCTCCTTCAAAGTTACAGTTGTTTGGTGTTAACGTCGACGCGGTCGAACCTCAAGGGACTTTATTTGTTTTTGTAATTGTAACTATATATGTACCTTACCTAAGTAGGTGGAGGTACACGCATACAAACTTATGTACTTTCATCTTACCATATTTTTTATGCGTGGCATGTTTCAGTTTTTGAGCATCTTTACGGTGGCCCAGTCAATTTTCGACGTTTATTGCTTAGCGATGGCTGCTCCCGGATCCAGTCATTACGGTTATTATATAATTAGCTATCAGTTTGTGTATGTCGGAAGTGCTTGGGGTAGGTATCAATGTAAGGCAGCGAGTCTTGACTCTCTAGAGACGAGGCCGAGGTTTGCGTGGCAGCGCCAGTGAAAGTACATAAGAATGATCAAAGAATTTCTGATTTCAGTGAGAAACTTGTTGATATTATTCGGATTATTTTCGTTGGTTGCCGGCGTCGTGATTTTTGTAACCAGTATTATATTAATAAACGCTCTGCGAAAGGTATGTATTCGTATGTTGGTTAGTTCATTGGTCGGTCAGTCAAAAACTGCTCAGATTTCATTATTTACATAGACGTACTTACCTACTTACCAAGTATAGTAGACTCCCGATTATCTGACATAATTGGGGCGGGAAAGTGTCGGATACTCAAAAAAGTCGGATAATCGAAAAGTTCACTTTTTTCAGAAAAAAATGTAATTAAATGAGTTCTTGAAATGCGGGGCAATAATTTGGTATGCATTTATTTTTAAAAAACCTCGAAACCAAAATTAAAACAATAGAACTGAAATCAAAAAAAAAAAAAATCACCTCTATATTTTTAGGTTAAAATTTTAAAACAGAAATGCTTGAAAGAAATCATTTTTTCTAAGACAAAATCATTAATTTTTTGAAAAAAGTCGGTTGTAGATTTCTGTCACGGTGCATCAATTTTTTTCAGAGCCTTTGCAAAGTTTGACCATTTGCAAAAAATCATCAGTTTTCGCAAAGTGACACCTTTTTGCCTTTCCAAAACACGAGAATTCTCATTTCCCACTGGTCTCCAGTACCATACCAGATGGTGTGAATGTTTTTACATACAAATTTCCTTGGTTTGGAGCTAAATTTAAAATAAGTCGGATAATAAAGCATTATCCGACATTTGGAGGTTGGATAATTGGAAGTTGTCGGATAATATTTTTTGATCGGATAATCGAGAGTCGGATAATCGGGAGTCTACTGTACCTATAGACGAGTATGACGAGTAACTTATCTATTTGCTGGTTATTGGTGCAGGAATTCGAGAAGAAGATTGTAGCTTGGTTGTACACGTTCGCGGCGTTTGCAGTTTTCAGATTTGTGGCGTGGGTTTTCGTATCCGTGGTCAACGACCAGATATTTTTTTACAACTTTAGCACGCTTCTACTGTGGGGTTGTTTCACCGCATTGAACATATACGGCTGGCTTTTAGTCTATTCTTTGTATTTGGAACTATCTGACCTTTCGAAATTGGAAGATCTGGCACACCTGAGGGTGAGTTGACTTATCTGCTAATAATACGTATCTATGTCATGTCTTACCAACATAGACGTACCCCCTTTTGTCAGCAATCATTTCAGAAGACTGTGCAGTGTGTACCCTACGTAACACGTGCATAATGTAAAGAAGAGGTGACCAGACTCCAAGTAAATTGGACTCGCGAGTCCAATTGCAAGAGTCCATGAAATTTGAACTCGTGAGTCCAAATTTACGAGTCCATAAGCGATGAACTCTAAGAGTCTTTTGAGAGTCCAATTAATGGACTCGCCTAGTCCGTTTTCGAGTCAGTTTCGGGTCCAAAAAATTTGAATCTGTGAATGCTCCTCTGTCCTCTTTTTGGCATCAAAATCGGGGGACGTATATAAAAAAGTCTTTCTACGCACTCAAAAGAACATAAAATCGTGTGAATTTCCGAAATATTTTTCCAATTTTTGGGCATTAAAAAATTTAATGGACTCTAGTTGACTGGACTCGGACTCTTGAAAGGACTCGTTTCTCAATCCTTGAAATTGGACTCGCGAGTCCATGATGTACGAGTCCATGATGTACGAGTCCATGATGTACGAGTCCTCAGACTCAGAGTTCACAAGTCTTGAGTCCTAGTCCAAGTCCTTTTCAGAATGGACTCTGGTCACCTCTGATATAAAGTACACCTGGCAAATAACACACATCCAGATGATTTGTAGACTGCAGGCTGCACACCTGCACACCTGCACACCTATACACCTATACTATGTGTATGTACAATGTACCTACATAACTGTGTATAATATAGGTAATCTAGATTACAGCTGTGCGCTTGTCTGCTATTTGGATATGTGTAAACATTACAGGTATGTGGAACATAGGTCGTGGCATTCGGATTTTGTATTCTGTATTGTATCACCACCCTGCCTAGGTACTTTACATTTATGTAGTGTATGTACATTGCACTATGGCTGCGGCTTTGTCATGTAATGGACTACCACCTAATAACGAACGTTATGTTTATCCGATTTCAGTTTCATCGTATTAAAAAACAAGATCAACCGATCGAAAGTACAGAAATGGCTGAAAATATTTCAGTCATTTCATCTTGTTACACGAATTAGCAACACACTGACAATGACGATACTGCTAATGCTACTAACAATGCCGCTATATGTATTGTATAGCTGGCAAGTGGGCGTACCTATCTGTGTATTGAATACGATACATGAATGTGTGCCTGTTTTGTACCTAGATTATCGACTCTTTTGACTTGAAACATACGAGTACAAGTATAAATCTTGCTTATCCAAATCATTTTCCAACCACATCCACATGCCATTTATGTACTATGTATATGCATCACTTAATATGTATCTGCAGTTCTGTACCGCATCGTAACCTTCCACTTGACCTATTATGTTGCTCTGGTTACAATTAAAAATTTTAAGGCAGTGGGATATAAGGTTGCACTGTTGTGTTGCATCACATATCACATCGTAGGTATTATTATACACTGTACTGTGCATTACACTACGCCGCTCCCCTACCAATATACCAGTATCAACTGCACCCCCCCCCCCCAAATAATTAACATCGGATAGGGATTTTTACAGCGTTGAAACGTGAAAAAAAAACTATTTTAGGCATTAAAGTGAGTACCACGTAGTGCTACTGAAACTCAGACATGTGTATTTGCATTGCAATCTGTAAAAAGTGGAATACTACTGAACGACTACGTGTACGTGGTACATGGTACTGGTGCACGTACCGTAAGCTTTCTTTCTATTTTTTCTACCCCCCCCCCCCCCCCCAATGTGCTCCTGAAGCCTGTTGTTATTAGCATAGATGTACGTAGAACTGCAAATGTCGAATCCTAACTCATTGGCGCGTACGCCTTTCTGTTTTTTGTTTTTTATTTCTTTCATTTTTTTCTTTTTTTTCAGATGGGCACGATGAATTCGTTAAATGCTTCTACCACTCATTCGTTGGCCGGATCTCGACCAACCACTCCTCACAGTACTGTATCAACCGCACCAGCTGTATAATCGCACTATCACCACTACGCTGTCCAAAATTTCACTCATTTGTAGCACCTACCTACTTTCTTTCCTCCATTATTTTGGTATTTTTGTATTTTGTATCGTTAGTATGTAGTATGTACGTGTGTATATGTGCGCACCCGTGTGTGTGTTTTACAACTCCGTCCATTTACAAAAAGATCTTTTTTTAATAGTTTTTTTCATTTTTTTACTATCTAAGTACATATGTTTTATTTTTGTACGCGTTATATTATGTGTATGTACATTTTACAACCAGTATCAATGTTGACCAATGCAAATGCCCAATTTTCAGTACTCTACATTATGTTGTTACGTTGTTGTTGTTGTTGCGCTGCTGCTGCTAGTGCTGGTGGTAGGTAAATGTTGCATTGTGTCAATTGTGTTCAGTATTCATAATATACCTTAATTTGTGTACTTTACTTACCTACCTGCTGTTTCTAACATTAGCTAGATACAGTAGATATTTTGTCGTTGCGATTCGTGAGATGGCGTTAGTAGGTATATACTGAATGTACTTTTTTTCTTTTTTTTCTTCTTTCTTAAAAAATTGAAAAAAGTTTTGCCATGTCGTATAATGCTTACCATTTAGGTACATTTCACTCACGATGTGGCACTAACTCGTGAAGGTAGCTAGGTAGTAGGTACTTATAAATGCTGCACTTGCGTATTCGGTACCTATTTCATTCTTGAATATAGGTGTAGACGATAGCTTAAGTATAATCGTAATTATACACAATATTTTTCATCGCAATGACAGTTTTTTTTGAGTTTAAAAAAAAACGTTTATACCTATTGAGTAATGTGTTCATGTAGCCACCAACCGGACACACGTCCTGTACCAAATAGCAAATACCCAATGCATGGTATTTTGTTAGAAGTAGCTACCTAACATACCTGTCGTTACATACTCGCCTTTAAGTAAGCGGAAGCGGAAAGCAGAAACTAAAAGTGTTTTAGATCTGGTTCAGCCTGATAGATGAAAGCTGCCCGATTTTTTGGTGTACACCGCCCAAATATATCATTAATTTTAAAAGTAGGTAGGTAATCATAAATAATTTATCACTAGTTATGAATGAAAATTTTCGAGTGATGAAATACTGAAATAGGAGTTAGAAAACTTCTTATCCAAACAAATATTAAAACTGATGATACTTCATTGAAAAATTGAGGGTCTTTTTTATATTTGGATGAAATGATGATGGTAGGTAAGTTTCCAATTCAAAATTATACTTCTTTCATCACTCAATTATTTGTTTTTTTAGAGTTAGATTAAAGTTTTCCAAGCGTTGATTGAAAAAACTCAAAAAAATTACTGAGAACCCCATCACCGAGAAACTGAATTTCTGATACCGTTCCGTTTTACAAAGCGGCGCCATGGCTATTCAATTCGCGTCGGAAGACGATTTTCTTCGTTTTCATACCATCGCTGCTGATAAAACTCCGGAATTGAACATAGAAGCTAAAAAACCGCTGAACCCGTACGTAACGATTGCGGGCGTCGAATCCACAATCACCAAACTGAACTCTGCACAATTATACATGAGATGTCTCAGGTTACTTCGCTCATAGCCCAAACCACGATCCCCCAAAACGGATTCCTGAGACATGGTTCAAAAAACATGCATTTCGACACCCCACTTGACAATTTGGAAAATTTCCAATTTGGCCCTTCCCTAATACTTCCCCTAGGAGTCCCATTGGGGGTTTTTGATGAAATGACACCGGAAACGGACTCCGCGAGTAAAAAACATGAATTTTTTATACCACACTCGATATTTTCTAGAAATTTTTTCAACTCGACTCTCCCGCTCGCCCCTGTGGCTTCTGGTTCAATTTTGAGGTCAAAATGATCCCAAAAGTGGATTCAGAAGCCTCTAAATACCCTCTGGAATCAAATATCATTTTTTTTCCTCAGTAAAATCTGTTTGAAATACCTTCATCAAATTTTGCTTGTTTTTTTTTTCTTCAGTCACACTTGTAATCACCTTTGGTTCACATATTCCGCAAATCAGAAAGTCCTATCTTTATTTTTATGGCTTTGGCGCAATTTTAATGTCGCCATGACACTACGACTGTTATCCTGTATTAGGGTTTTTTTGCAGGGGCGTTTGTGGGCATAATTTGTGTTTTTCACAAAACAGTGAAGAGAACTATTTTGTAGCAAATTTAACGTAGATTAATATTGTACATAACTGATTTTTTGAAAAATTTCGTTTTTTCCGAGTTATATACAAAACCCCCCATTTTGGGGAGGTTCAACCATCCCTCAGGAGTTTCCAGCACCCCTTGAGGACCAGGAAGTCTTACCATATTGTTTGGTACAGTGTCCTCAGGGTGTCTAACAAAATTTCAAAACCCCAAAACAGGACAAACCGGACCTTCAACAGGACCTTTAAAAAATCGGTTCTGATCGATTTTGTACCCCCCCCCCCCCCCCCAAAAAAAAATCCTATTCTGGCAAAAAAAAATTGAAACGAATTTTTTCAATAATTGTTAGAAATGAACAAAAAATTTATTTTAAAAATTCAAGGACAAGGAAGATAGAATAAAAACAAATCTTATCCTGTATATAAAAAACAAGAACGAACATTAGATAGTAATACTAAAAAAAAAGTCCAAAAAAATTAGCTATTTTTTAATTTTTTTCAATTTTTTTTCAATTACGATCATTTATTGAAATTTTTTTTCTATTTTGGCGGATGGAATTTCAAAATTGTTACAAAACAGGACTTTTCACTGAAAAAGCCCCAAAACAGTACAAAAACAGGACAAACAGGACCACTCAGCCCAAAACAGTACAAACAGGACGAACAGGAGTTGTTAGACACTCTGGTCCTGAATCAATTAAGCCAAAAAACCTTGGATCGGAATTATTTCTGTACTTTTGTCTAATTGCACTGGACTATCGAATTTCAAGACTTCTTTCATGATTTTTCCCCATTTTAAATAAATTTCCTGGCCAATTTCTTATTTCACTTTTTAGGATGAATAATTCGCCTGGCCTGAATGAGCGAGGGCGAAAAATTTTTTCAAACAGTAATACAACTTGTTCGACATCCTGATTCTAAGAACCGGTTTCATGTGTTTCACCCTCGCAATTTATTGAGAAAAAAAATAAAACTAATTATTTTCCAAATTTAATGGTTTCTATTTGGGGATTAAGATTGGGATACAGACACGGAGTTTCGTTGCCCCTGCTCCTTCTCGATGCGGCTTCTCATACGACTAATACGTCAGATGTTCTTAATTACCGGTACGATTTCATTGCCCCTGTTCTTTTTCGATGCTACTGCTCATACGACCAGTTCACCAGAATGGTGGGGATACACTTCTTTCCAGCATTACTACATAATTATCATGCCTTGATCTGACATTCGTGTTCAGTTCTTTCGCCTCGGTTCGCGGTGTCGCGACTTATTTCTTTTTTGTTAGCTGAACAGATTTGTGTTGTCGATGTTTCCGGCCATATGTGATTTTTTTTGTGTGCAGTTCTAAACTAAATGTCCATATGGTTTGAAAATGTAGGAAAACGTTCATAGTGCAGTTGCGAATTTTTCGGTAATTATTATCTCGTGATGTTTCGTTCAGCAACTAAGAATTATGTGATTTATTGAATTTTTTTTCGAGTTAGCCATATCATTTTTTAATCTTTATCATTCCGATTTCGAGTTGTTCGGTTTGTTATTTACCTAGTACAAGAATCTAATTCCTTTATCGCCTCAAAAATGTAAATAATTCAACGTGAACTTATAAAAATTTTGCGATTTACGATCAAAATGAAATCTGGCTCCTACCGGCTCTGAAACTGCGATCGCATTTTTGAGATCGACTTGCAAAACAGATTCAAGGGCTCAGAAAGTTGAGAAATTTCGACCCTCTCAGTTTTTTTTTTTTGTAAACAACTTTTTATCAATTCGATACAAAAGCAAAGATCTCACTTCAAGCTTAAAATACTTTAAATTAAATACAACACCTAGGGAAGTAAGGATTGAATGCTGTGTGACGTTATCGCCTTATCACTGATTTTTTTCGGTTCAGGGGTTCTTATAATAGAAATCATGGGATTTTCTCGAAACCAGGAAAACAATTCAAAGTGATATTGAAGCGTTGAGTTTGTTGAATTGAAAAAAATTGTTTAAATAATTCAGATAGGTAAAAAGAAAGCTCGTTAAAATTTTTAGATTTTCAAATGAATATACGAGCCTGGATGGATGTAGAAAGCACCCTTACGAGTCAAAAATTAGTTTTTGAGTTTAGGTTCCCCTTAATTCTATTCCTTCATGGAAGGCCCAAAATCAGTGTCAACTCAAAAACTAATTTCTGGCCCCTGAGGGTGGTTTCTATATCCAGGTTCACACATCAATTTAAAGATTTTTTTTATACAACAGGAGAGGAAATTGTTTTTTTTCAAAATTAAATTAAATTCCAAAATATGCCAAAAATTTGAAACGAGATTGAAACAGTTGTAAATTGGCATATTCTGAAAAAATGTGTTAATTTGCAGCTGAATTCCGAAAAAGACCGGATACAAATCTCAAAATTTTGAAATTACGACAAAATTCAAGATTTTTGATGTTTGCAAAATTTTGAGTGAATCCCTTGATTTTAGAAAAATGTATCAAAAATTTTATAAATAAGGATTTTGCACATACACGCAAAAAAAATAATAATAGAAAATGTTAAAAAAATTTATTAATATATTTTTTTTGAGTGTAGATTTTTTCAAGTTCTAATTTTTTCAAAAAATTTCCATGTTCAAATTTTTACAATACTTATCTTTGAGAAGGAACTAACTCTTTTCCAAGATCAAAATTTAATCATATTTTCTAGTTTTTTTTACGAATTTGATTTAAAAATTTTTCCAACAACGCAGTTCAAATTTTTATCAAAATTCAATCTCTGACTTTGGGGTATTTTAAGCTCAAGCTCAAATTGAGTGAATTTGATCATAAAAAGTAACAGTAACTTGAAAATAGAATTTGAACTTGAAGAGAAATAAACATTTCTAAATTTGAATCCCCCTTAGTTAATTTTGCAAATAATCTCAAAAATGTTATATCGGATTACAGAGGGGTGGGGGAGGTCCATTCTCGATCGTATTTTGCAAAATTTGTATATCAACCATCTTCAAATCATTTTTTATTTTTTTAGATTTGGTTCTCATTCGTACGGATTTTTTTTCAAGTGATTGACTGTATTTGATCAGTGTATCGACTTACACCTACTCGCGTGTTGATCTTCGACACTTGACACATTTCCAAGTTATTGAACCACAATGAACACATCTCGAATACATTTACTGCCAAAATCGAGGAGAATTCTTATCAACAACTGATTGGTATTTTTCTTCTCAAAAGCTTCCCGCCAATTTGAGCTACCATGCGTTTTTGTGGAACGTATAATGGCATACGTCACTTACGCCTACCCAAAACGTCAAGATTCCGGCCATAAAACCAACGGAATCAGAAAAAACAATCACATAACGCCGATCAAACGAAGGTTATTTCATATAATTTGCGGTTTCTGTATCGGATTCATCATCGCGTACTCGGTATCACCTCGGAATCATTATCCATTAAAAATGTGCAAACGCAGTTACCCCTCGAGTTGGACCAACGACGCGGACGAACCGGCTGACACCATTTCTACAGACACCACCAACAACTCGTTACTCTTCGTCGGTATCATGACCGCTCAAAAATACCTAGATACGAGGGCAGCAGCCGTATACAAAACGTGGGGCAAAGAGATACCCGGTAAAGTTGCATTTTTCAGCTCCGCAGTCTCGGTTAGACCGAAAGAATACCCGGATTTACCTTTGGTCGCTTTGAAAGGCGTCGATGATTCGTATCCTCCCCAAAAAAAGAGTTTCCTCATGTTGCAATACATGTGGGAACACTATGGCGATAAGTACGAATGGTTTTTTCGAGCCGATGACGATTTATACATTAGGCCGGATAAAATCGAAAGCTTTTTAAGATCGATCGATAGCAGCAAACCTCATTTTATTGGACAAGCTGGAAGAGGCAAGCAAGAGGAATTTGGATTGCTGAGCCTCGAATACGACGAAAATTTCTGCATGGGAGGACCAGGAATTATAATGAGTCGAGAAACTTTACGAAGGGTTGCTCCTCATGTCAAATACTGCTTACAGAATTTGTACACCACGCACGAAGACGTCGAACTTGGCAGATGTGTCCATAAATTTGCTCAGATCCCATGCACATGGTCTTACGAGGTAAGTAATTACATTTCAAATTGTAAAATGTTGACTATACTTATTTTGTATGGTAGAATTTTTATTCGTTTAGTTGGGATATTTTTAGTACTCAGTTGATCGTTTCAACTTTACAATTCACGTGTTTTCCCCCTTTTTTGTAGGAATAATTAACTACCTTGTGATATTTTTTTCAAAAATTTGTCTGCCAGAATCGGTCTTCTTAATGGGTTATTTTTATCAATGCATTTTCTTATGAGCTCTTTTAATGTATGATCGTACGCTAGTAACTTAAGATGGCTCATTAACGTTTCTGTACGCTTCATTAAGTGATACATCCAACTTTATAGTAATGGGTTACATTGGTTTAACGATCTAACTGAATTGTATGAAGAACTGAAGAAGGTAACTCACTTGGGTTATTCTTTAATATTTTTTCCGAAGTCCATTATTTTAACGTCCGTTGCATTGCATGCGTGTAGTGTGATATCTGTTAATTGGAAAATTGCCTTGTTTACCATAGATGAGTCTGGATTTTTTTTTCATCGCCAATTTGCCCGATTCATTAATAGATCCTGTAAACACGTGCAAAAAATTTGAAAAATTAAAAAAAAAAATTAGATTTTTTTCAAAAATGGCTTTTGTTTACGTCTTCGGTCTTTACCCAAAAATATTATTAACGTCCATTTTTTATTTTCACCTCATTTTTCAATGATCCTTGAAAAATATCATTTTTTGGTGCTTTAAAAATCCGATAAAAAATCGGAAAAATGCACAAATGAAAAAAATTTGCTAAAATAATTCTATCAAGAGTCATTGCAAACATTTTTTTTGAATTTTTTCCCGAGCTGAAATGTTTCGGGCAGTTCCTTTGCTCAAAAGAAAACATCAACGCCAAAATGGAAAAATCCAAACAATTATTTTGAAATGGGCTTGATCTGGGTACATTTATTTGAATAGGGACTTGCTGTCATAAAGATTGATAAAAAAAGTTCTTTTTTAATAAAAAATGCTTTAAAATTGAAAAATTAATTTCAATTTTTAAAACTTTACTAAAGCTAAAGAGTTAGTTATACCTAATCGAGAATATGGATTTTTCAAAAATCTTACACTTAAGTATTTCAGTAAGAGGAAGAAAAGCTCATATCATTCTCCTGTTTGTCTGGATTTGAAAGAATTGAGCCGGGATAGAAAAGTGAAATTTTCACAAAATCTAGTTGAAGTCTAGACACTTCTAACTTCCTGACCCCCACCTGATTTTCGAAAATGATGGCAAAAAGATCAATTCTGCTTGTTTTTTTTTCGGCCAACTTTCGAAGTTTCGAGTTTTTTTTCTATTGTGATCGGTGGAATTTAAGTAAACTTATCAGAAGCCTCTTTTCTGCCTGAATTTTTCTAATTAAACCAATAAAAAACGCAAATTTTCAGAATTTGATGAAATTGATTGAAAAATAAGTGCTAAACATGAATATGCAGCATTAAATTTTTCATTAATTTTTTTTAAAAATGTAAGACGTTATAATTTTAAAAATGTGTTATGAAATAAAAATGGGTTTTGAAAAAAAAATATGAATTTTGAGATTGAGTAAAAAAAGTCACTGAAGTAGTGTAAGGTAATTTAACCTGCTGAATAGTGAATACAGATCTGACAGATTTTTCCATTTTATAATACTTCTTCTGTTTAAACCTTTTATTTCAAAATTGAAAATGAAGTTCACGGATAGGGATCTTCGAATAGCACGTCCTGCCAGAAGTAACACTCTAAAAGCAGCTGATACCATTCTGAAAAAAGCTTGATACCTTCAGAAAAAAAATTTCTTCAGGGACATCGGGGAGTTGTTCTCCATCTCCCAAAGGACCGAAAATGGCTTGTGAAATGCTGAAAACATGGCCAATTTTTGCTTTTTAAACGCAACTTTCTTAAAAAATTTGATCCTCTCTTCGCTCGGACGGTACTTTTCTCTACTTTTCCATAAAAAATATATTTAAACAAAAAATCGTTCAAAAACACACCATTCTTTCATTATTGATTCCGCAAACCTCGTTTTTTGCCATTTTTTGAGATATTTAGACTTCTCCAGAAAAAATGGTAAAAGTGATTTTTTTGGAGGGGGGGGGGGGGGGGGAAAGATGGCGTAAAAATCACGTATGATACCTTTCTGGTAACACTCTGAAAACACCCAAGTTGCCACTGCTGTTCACGGGCAAAAAAATCGAGTGAGACAAAAGCTGACTAAGCTCAAAATGAAAATCAGCATTTTTCCAGTTTCGAAAATTTTTAGCTTCTAAAGAGCTATTAGTTTTTCAAGAAGGCTTAGTTTTCGAGCTATACGTGACCAAAGTTCGGGTTTGAATTTTAAAAATGCTCTTTACAAACTTTTAACAACCTTTCAGTTCAAATAATTCGACCGATTGAATTGAAAATTTTAACCGTAGGATCCTGCAACTTTTCCGGAAAATTTCAGCTTAATTGGTCAAGCGGTTTTCGAAAAATCGAATTTTAAAGCACAAGCAATTGAACAATACAATGCGAAGCGAGAGTGCAAAACCTCGCTGAAAAGAGCGATTTTCGACCCGCATCGTTACTCTCTCACATATGTAAATCAATGAAAATTATCGAAAATCGCTGGAAAACAGTCAGAATGGCAGCACAGTAATAAATCAGTGAAAAAAAAATCACTGTAGGCAAACAAAGAAAAAATTACTGGAAAATCAGTGAAAACTCAGTATTCACTGTAAGTAAAGTCAGTAAAATCTCCGAAATTTGGTGAAAAATCAGTGAAATTTTTTGATTTTCAGCAGATTTTCACTGATTTTTCAGATAATTTCAGAGATTTTTGTGATTTCCCAGTGATTTTTAAGTGATTTTTTTCACTGTTTGCTTTCAATGAAATTATTTTTACTGATTTATTACAGTGCTGTAATTCTGACTGTATTCCACGATAATTTTCACTGATTTACAAATGAGAGAGTAAGGTTGAAAATATACTTTTGTACTTTCTCATTCTGAATCAGTGAAAAATCACTGATAAACAGTCAGAATTGCAGCACAGGAAAAAATCTTCACTCATTTTTCTGCTAATATTCATAAATTTCATCGACTTTTCAGTGAATTTTCACTGATTTTTCTCATTGATTTGTTTTCATTGAAAATTTTTTTACTGATTTTTTCCTGTGCTGCAATTTTGACTGTTTCTCAGTGATTTTCGATCATTTTCACTGACTTATAAATGAGAATGAGAGAGTATCACGAGTAAAGAAAAAAATATTCCTAAAAAAATCAACGAAACTCGAGAATTTTTCGATCCGGATATTTTTCTTCCTACTTATTGGCACTGCGATAACGTACAATTCTTCACGATCACTAAACCAGTCCTACGAAATCCTAAAATAGATCTGGTTTGTTTAGATTACATATTAGTACATATGAGAAAATTAAAAGATTGCAACCAGGTCAACGTCATTAGGATAAGGTCGCGGCTATTTGAAAGTTATTCTCATTTCTCTCTAGTTCATCTTATCTCATCACGTCGGTATGGTTTTCCCCCAGAAAAATACCATCATTCCACAAAAAAAAACTTGAGTCACGATTTTTGGCTATACGTCACGACCTATGTATTTTGAAAAATATCTACCTACGTGTAAACGGAAGTATAATATTTTTCGTTTTCATTTTCCTGATATCAAAATATACGCTCGATGAGAGAATCCAGATAAGAACAGAATTTCGCTTGAAATGATGCAATCTTTGATTATACAAGATGCAATAACAATAGAATCATTATTACGCGATACCGATAATTCAATGCGGAATTCGTAATAAAAATTTCAAATTAATCGATATCATTGAAGCCAAAAATTCGAAGCAAAATTATCGATTTGTTGTAACGACGCATATTTTTTATCGATTGAAGATTGGTGTCAACCTGTGAAAAAATTTGCTCGCGGATCGTACATACTTGGCGAAGATGAAGACTGCCGGTGACCGGCGAAGTGATACCGCCTGCAGGTCTAACGGGAATTTTTTCGGGTAGTCGTCGAGCAAACGTACTTCCAATTATTATTACTTACGTGATTGTAATCGCAGACTTGGCACGATGTAAGCGAAAATATAGGATCGATGAACGTTCGAGTAGAACAGGTTCTGATTGTAGGTCTATTATGAATTCGTTGTTTACGTTGGGATTTTTTCTTTGCCAAGTTGGCAGAGGCGTCGTCAAGGGGGGGCCCGGGGGGGCCAGGCCCCCCCCGGAAAAATTTCTGGCCCCCGCTTGGCCCCCCCAATTCATGTTGTGTTTATAAATTTACGTTACAGTTACATCAAATAGGGATTTTCAAAGCATTAAAACATGAAAAAACGTATTTTTAAGGCAATTAAAATCCAATTTTTTCAAAATTTCGCCCTCGCTTCGCTCGGGCACAAACAAAATAACACTTCTTTAATTTAATTGAGACGAAAGTGCGGGAGAATGCTCCCTTTTTACCACCTCCCCATTTTTAGCAGGTGAAAAAAGTCAGTCCCCCTTTTGCACTTCGAAAAAGCAGAAAAATTGTCCAACACATGGCCCCTTTTGTGCCCCCCCAATTTTCCATTCTGTCGACGCCACTGCAAGTTGGACTGCTCGTTCAAGGAATTAAGCTCTTTCAGAGCCCAGTACTTTCGTATTTTTAATCCTGATGATTACTGATTTAAATAATTTTTAAATGTGTTCCAATTTCAACATGGATATGTTAAAGTGAGGGGGGAAGGGGAGGTGGTAGATCAATTCGCTCAATGAATTTCTGTGAAAAAATTATAAAATTTTTACAATTAAATTTTCTATTTTTTTTTTTTAAATAAAAGTAAAAACTCGAGTCTTACGTTAGTGATTTCTGCTTTGAAGTAAGAGTCAATTTTTTTGGTGATGAGAAAGCGAAATCACAATGTTTTACTACAGGCAATAGGCAGGGGTTGAGAACGGAACGAGAACGTTACATCGTTCCGTTCCGTTCTTCCGTTCATTGAACGTTCCGTTCTGCGTTCCGTTCCGTTCCCGTTCGAGATACACTTCGAAGCGTTCCCGTTCTGCGTTCCGTTCCAGTTTTCAGATCCGTTATAACGTTCCCGTTCCCGTTCCGTTCCGTTCCAATTTTTTTTTTACAAAAAAGGTTGAGCTTTCGAAAATTTATAATTTGGTCACGTCGGATTTTTGATCTAATGCCGCCAGATTGTGTGCCTTGATGAAAAAAATTTTGACTCCCCAACCCCCTCCCTTTCGGAGCTATGGCCATTTTTTTTTTATTGCATCATTGTCAAGAATTTTTAATTTCAATGGAAGTGAATAAAATTTTCTGTTATTTTGAAAATATCCTAAAAACGTGTTTTTTGACGTAGAACCACGTCACGTACCTATTCAGTTTAGGCGATTGAGGTGGCGCAAGGGCCGAAAATTGCAAAAACCCTTAAAAGATGCCGTTATTTTTGCAGATTTTTTCAAATTTTGAGCATAATGAGCAAATTGAAAAACCAATCCCATATTCGTGTTCAGCAGGTCAAAATACCCCGATAAACATTCTTTTCGCGATCATTTTACTTCAAATCTTGAAATTTAGTTTTACTGTCTTGAAAAATCACTGAAAAAAGTGAATTTCGACATTTGAAGTAAAATGATCGCGAAAAGAGTGTTTATCGGGGTATTTTGACCTGCTGAACACGAATACGGGATTAGTTTTTCAATTTACTCATTTCTTTCCGTATAAAATGTTCAAAATTTCAAAAAATCTGCAAAAATAACAACATTTTTTACGGTTTTGTGCAATTTTTGGCCCTTGCGCGTCACCTCAATCGCCAAAACTGAATACGTGACAATCGTGACATAATTTTTTTCACATTTTTCCATCATTTCTTATTTTTTCCATCACCTTAGTATTCATTATTGGCTTTAATATCCAAAAAACACACAGGGTAGTACAAATTTGAAAAAAAAAAGGGAAGAACGGAAAACCGGATAAAATTTAAACGTTTTTCCGTTCCGTTCCGTTTTTCCGTTCTTTAAACGTTCCGTTCTGCGTTCCGTTCCGTTCTCGTTCCAAATTTTTTCCGGTCTGTTTTACCGTTCCGTTCCGTTCATTTTGAAAAACCTGGCGTTCCCGTTCCGGTTTTCCGTTCCGTTCCCGTTCCGTTCTCAACCCCTGGCAATAGGCATAAATGTGAAATTTTCAAAAAAAAATTAATACTATCATACCAAAGAAAGTAACCAACAAGTACGATACCTCACGAAAAAGTAACCATATTTTCAAAATTCAGCCACAATATTGACCATAAATCTCAACCTCTTTTCTGCACTTGTTCGACTTATTTGCTGATTCAGTGTCTGTTAAAATTTAAGAAACAAAACTCGTACTTTCTTTCTTTTTCGAATGTAGTAAAGTATTAAGATCACCCCCCTCCCCCCTCATCATCCAATCCACGAAAAAAGTGGAATTTTCAAGCGACAAACTTGAAACAACAGTGTGAATTATTTATTCAAATAGAATTTGACAGCAACACAGGTGTTAAATTCGCAGCGTCGTAACTGATTTATTTTTGGAAAAAATCACCTCCTATTTACTTTTCCACTCCAGCCTTCGAAAATAATTCAAACTTAATTCTGAAAACTTTTCGGGCAAGTGATAATTAAGGTTACAGTTTTCGAAAAAAATAAAATAATTCAAATTTATTATTTATAGGTATACTTCCAGAGTATAAAATATTTTTCAATGACGTTTGAATAGCACAATTATTTTTTTGACAACAATACTTACATCGGACTGAGATTTTTTAAAATTATTTTCACCTCTTTTAGAAGAATTGAATGTGTCACAACAAAAAGGGCATAACTCGGTATATGCCCTTTTTGATGCGACAAGCGATTCGTATTCTCTGAGGTTTTCTCTATCCAATTAGCCCCCTCCCACCTTCCAATATGTTTTCCTCGAAAAGTTATGGCGTTTTTAAAATGCGAAGTTCGCAATTTCGGTACCTACATTGCATGTTTGATTTTCGAGAATTTGGGTTAATGTTCAATTTTTTCACTGTGCAGATCATTGTAAAATTTTAAAATTTCAATGTGTTTTTTTAGTTAATTTTTCGTCATAAATTTGAAAAAAATAATAAAATTCGTCCAAAATGTATTTTTAGCATTTTTTTGTAACCAAGAAAATGAAAAAAAAGTTGCCATTTTTCAAAGTGCAATATATCCGCTCCCTGAAGAGATAATTTGAAATTTTTTCACGAAAATGTTCCTTTTTTCATTCACTTCAACTTTTGTATGAAGATTTTTTTCATTTTCACTTTCGGAAAAATTATGCGTCATCAAAAGGACATATAACTCAACCCTTTCTTTTCAATATAGAAAAAAAAATAGAAAAGACATCAAGTGATGGGCGAGCTGTTTTCTTGTAGCAAAAAGATGAAATTTTAAGGTAAAATTTTTTCCCCAGCTCAATTCCTTAATTTAGTATTAAAAAAAGTATACTCAAACTTCAATCGCGATTTCCCAAAAATGCCATTTTCTTATATGCCCTTTTTGCTGTGACACGTTTAATTTAGACAAAATTCGTCATTTTTTCATTACTAGAGGAAGGGATTCTATGCACCTAAAATATGCATTTTTTTTAAAAGAGGATTTTCAGCTGAATAACGTAAAAATCAAAATTATTTCAACAATTAATTAGATGCATTGATAAATTTATAACATCAAACCCCATAATTTCCCAATCAAAAATAATTCTCCAAAATTGTAAAATATGCAGATACAAAGCACAGAAAGTGTAAATATGCCAAAATTTGCACTTTTCATGGCTGAAATATGCAAAATTTGGAATACCGTATGGGCCTCATTCTTTAGGGAATTTCATGATCGGTACGTAAATCCTTAAAATATTCCATTTTTCTCAAAAGCATAGATAAATAATTATGCAGCTTTATAAAATTCATTTCTCTATTCATTACTTTCGCCACCTGTTACGACATCTAGCAATCCTAAGAAAAAGTAAAATTATCGTAGATGGATATAGACAAACGAAGCGAGGTGGAAATTTTGAAAATAGAATTTTCAGTCACCAAAATTTACATTTCTTAGTAAATACATACATCATAACCAAATCTTCATTTTTCGTGAATTTGAGCGAAATCGGTGCAAAACAATTTTTCATTTCATAAGCCCCCCCCCCCCTTCAAAAAGCAATAGGGGCTGGGGCGATGCGACTTTATCAAAGACTCTGGACATCATATAGAAGCTTTTCCAGCTATAAAATTGCGATTAACATGTTTGTCTTTTTTCAAAGTGTATTTCTCAAGTACTAGGTAAAACGACCGATTTATCGGTTTTTGAACGTCACGCATAGGCCACCACTCAAAAAAAATTGAAAAAATTCTAAGTAGTGTAAAATAGAGTGAGAAACATGAAAATATTTTTTTCTTTATACCACACGCCAAAACGGTACCCCCAGGGCGATTTTAAACTTTCAAGGTCAAATTTAAGGTCATTGTAACTCGCGGAGATAGAATTTTTAGAGTGAAAATCACGTATTTTGAGGCCCTTGCCCCCGGGGGGTGTGGTAAAAATTCGTTTTTGCGCTCTAAAATCATCTTCTACATAGGCAAGTCGAATGGCATAAAAATTTTGTCAAAGTTCCACCAAGGGCCAAATGACCCCCAAATCACACCAGAGCCTTTATTTCAATTTCTGAGTTCAAATTTTTTCAACTCTGATAAAAATTCGTTCCACTTCCGATGACTCGAGAGACGTGAACTTATTCTAATTTTCAATTATGTGTGGTTTTTCGATAAATTCGTATCAAGAAGATTTTTTTTTATTATTGAGTTTTTTCGAACTTTTTGATTTTTTCAGATTTTTCATTCCAAAATCCCCACTGCTGCGAGTATATTTCAAAATTGTGCTACACTAATCATAGCAATGATAGAAAAATAATGACGTACCAGGTACAAGCTACAAAACAGTAAATAAGGGAGTTCGTACTTTGTACAGCCAGGACACACACGATGACAACACCCTACCCACAACCATGACCATTAACAAACCCGTTTTAGCTGTCGCGACTCAGCTTGTTGCACTTCGAGATCGTACTGATTTTTTACCAGATTTTCGAATAATTCGGAGACAATGGAGACATTCGTCATTTTATTTTTGCAACGGCTGCAGTAGAAAATTGCTCTTCGTGAAATTCGGAAATAAGCTAAATTCAGTATCGTTTTTCGGTTCCAAGTTGTCAGAAATGTGAAAAAAATTTCAATATTTTCATTTTTTGAGCCTTAAATTTGGAAATTTTTAGATCTTGATGCCTATTGACGTATTTACACGTGAAAAGAAACACACTTTTAAAAAAATTGATCAAAATTGGTCCATTAGAAGGGACTGGCGAATTCGACATAGGTTTTTCTCATGTGTAGCTACTTCTGAAGGTCAGGACTATTTGAACTTTAGTAACTTCGGATTGGTTAAAGCTGCAGTTTGGAAAAACATATCAACTTGTAGAAAATTAAGTGCAGATTATTTTTCTACAATCATACACCCACATTCTCCCTCAAGTTTTCGATTTATTCTAATATGAAGTCAAAAAATACACGATTCAGTAAAAAATTCTGAACTTTGAACTTGAATATCTTTAGACTGGTTCAAGCTACAGCTTCGAAAAACATGCCAAAGTGTAGAGGATTGAATGTAGATTATTTGCCATCACACAAAAATTCCTTTTTTTGAAACTATCATGATTTAATAATTTCAAAAACACTGTTCACTTCTATAAAATATTCGCATAGAAAATCCGGTCTTCCTTACAGCGTTGCCAAATAGGCTTTTCCAGGCTTTCTTTACCTATGTGTAGGTACGTAGTCGAAACAAGAAATTATAAATTTGGTGGAAAATAATCAAACGATTTCAATAATTAAACTCGCTCGCCTTGCAAAAAAAAATAACAGTTTTATACGCACGAGTTTATTAGCATACGGTGATTTAATTGCGGCTGCGGTTTTTTTAATGTGCATGTAGGAATGGAATTAATGAAGCGCGGTGTACGAAATTAATAAAGCGTTACGACACGCGTAGGTACAACACCTGCTTTGTGGTTTCATTTACGACAACGAAGACCATCGAATTACTTTTACAATTCCGTGTGGGTCACGTTTACTGCAATTTTTGAGTCGTTCTGTCTTCGGTGTTATTACCAAATTGTCTTGTCTACTTGGAATCAATTGCCACACCGTCTTGTCTGCTTCGTTGACATGAGTACTTCCCCAGCCTTGTCTATTCTTTTCGTATATTTTTGAAAACAATACGTTTTGTATGGTATTGTTTGCCTGACTTCGGTGTAAAAAGCTATCAGTCTGGAGGAACTGGTTCCCCTTTATAGAAGATTAACTACTTCTGCTTCGCTGCTTCATCTTCGTTGTCGCGTTATTCTGTCTGCCATACTGCTATTTAGAAAGATGTAGTTACTCAGAATCATTCTGAATGGTGGGGTATTAGTGCAAAAGTCAATAGATGTCTGATTTGATTCGACTTCTGGAAGCGTATAGCAAAAATATGGTAATGAATTATAGGTATTTTCATTTTCAATTTTTACGAAATTTTTTTTTCGATCCTGAGAATTCATTTTTTCATTAACGTGAGTTTGGAGAAATGTTTGTCGAATGAAACTCGAATGCTGAAATTCGCCATAGAAGACAGAATAATTTTTTTTGGATTGCAGTTATAAAAAAACACGCCGCTTATTTTTTGCTGAAATGCTGGAGAAAGGAGAGGAACAGTGGCGTAGCTAGAAATTTCTCATGGAGGAGGTCCAAAATTTCATAATTTTTTGAGAAATTTTGAGTTTACTTCCCTCTCCCTCCCCACTAAATTTCCTTTACTATAAAAACCACTAAATTCAAACTTGATAATGTTAAAGAAAAAAACTGATAAAAAATGTTATTTTGGAACAAACAACTGTCATACTAATTATTTTTACCTTAAAACCCCTCCAACTCCAAAAAAATACCTAACAAATCCAAGCAGTGACGTCAGAAGCTTTTTTTGGGGGCGAACCTTTGAGAAAATTTGATTTTTAATGCTCCAATAAGGCATTTTTGCACGTAAGTTCCCAACGCTAAATGGGGGAGGGGGGGTCGAGTCCCAACTCCTTCCTCTGAAACTACGTCCCTGGAGTGGAAAGGTAAAAATTGATACGTAGAAAGCTGCAATGCTCGTCAAAGCGTGCTGAAAAAGTAAACTTGAGGCAACAAAAAGAAAAAAAATTGATTCATACGCAGTTTAGTTAGATTGCATTCGGGTATTTTTGCATTAAATTCAACTGGAAAAAATGTAAAAAATAAATTTTCCAAGTTAAAAAAAAAAGGAAAAATTCATCCTATTAGGTGAAAAAGAACAGAAATTTTAATGTGAAAAACTGAAAATCGCACTTTTGAGGCAATTTTCAAGTAAGTAATTCTTTTTTTTTTTGTTAGTTTCAAATAGTAGATTTCAGCATAAAAAATATCAAATTAATAGTTCACTTTTAAAAAAATTAATACTTGAGCGAAAGACTCTAGCAGGTCAATATCTTCATTGGATCAATTTATTTCATGACGTGATATCATTGCTGAAAACGACCGATTTAAATTATGAAACTACGAATTTACGAAAAGAATAATGATCAAATCGAAAAACCAACATCATATTTCTGCTCAGCAGGTCAAATTATTACTTTTTTATACCCTTTTTGAGCGATTATTATACTCACAAGTTTAAACATTTACTTTTTCAATTGAAAATAACAGATCTGCGACTTCTCAAGAAAATATTTAAAAGGATGAAATGACATCCAATCCAAAAACCAACTTCCGCAACATTCAGTATCTCAAATCGCATTTTTCAAGTGTTCTTATTACGTTCACAAATAATAGGGATTTTGTGAATTTAAACATGAAGAAAACATTGAGGCAAAAATTTTTTTTAGAAGTTTCAGCTCCAACTAATTCACATACCTATCTAAAAATTGGTTAAACCAACTTAACGACTACCCTAGGTCTTTTCTTGATTAAACGTTTCTGATTTTCTATAATTCATTAATTAATTATAGATCATTTATATTTCAAACGATGTTTATGATACCTATGATATTTTAAGAAATTACGTTCTGTTCATTAAATTTGGCATCATTTTTAAAAACCAATTTTTAGATACTCAACTGGTTCCAAGTGAATACTCACCCAACACGATTCTTTGTTTTTTTTCTATTTTTATGGATATTGGGAAAAATCTCTTTCGATGATAAAAAAAAAGAATATGCAATAGGACAGATCGCAAAAAAATACACACTGGATTTTGATGAAAATATGTAGGTGGGGACGTGGGGTATTTTACTTTCAGTGAGAGACCTCTCAGTAAAATTTTGAACCTTACAGTCTAAAGAGGGATGAAGCTAAAAGGCCTCAAAAAAGGGATACCTAATTTTTTTTTAAAACACTCATTTTTTATTTCTGGGTTGTACCGCCACCTGGGAGCATCAATCCTCCTCCCCCCCCAAAAAAAAACATATATATATATACGATTCCAGTGTTTACTTCTCTTTGAGCCATTGACCTCGAAATACCACTTTTGGTATCTACAAGAGGGTGAAAAGTTGTAAAATTCGAATTTTACCAATTATCGATTTATACCTTAAATTCAAATTACCTACCCACTCAATCATCTCATCAAGCCAATACTTTTCGATGAAATTTTTCAACAAAAATTTCACGACAGCAGCGCAGTCATTTCAACTTTGATTTACACAATTTTTATAAAATTCAAATTGTTCATTGATTTGGAAAAGTGAGCCAAAAATTGTTCTAGTCGTTGAGATGAATGCAATTTTTTTGAAAATTTTTCGTAGTAGTGTTCCCAACTAAAATTCTATACGAATTTCATAAATCAAAATACAGTTGGCAGCACTGCCATAAAAATGTTTGAAAAATGTCATCAAAAATTATTCTAGGTAAAAAAATTGTTCAGCTTCATTTTGAGGCGTTTGAATGAGCGATGTGAAATTGGTAAAAATCAAAAATTGGTCAAATTTGCGATCTACAAGTTTTCAGCCTCCTTGTAGAAGATATGAAGGGGAATCCTAAGGTCAATGGTTTCAGGAGGTGTAGATTTTCGAATCTCATCTTTTCTGGAAAATGGCCTAGGGCTTCAGCAAGCGATACCGCCCAAAAGTGGCAAAAAACCGCATTATTTCAAAAATGATCCCATACTGAGGTGTTCTAGATCCACCTTCTTTGAGCTTGGGAGCTCAAAAATTTTTGGTAAGGTCTCTCACTAAAAGTTGACTGCCTCACAAATTTTCGTAAAAAATCCAGGATATTTTTTTCGATCCACTCAATAACTCAAACCTCATTTTGATTAAAAATTTGAATTTTTTTCTTGCACCTGAGCTTCAATCACTCACCTCCTCCTCCCCACTCCAATCAATTCTCACGATTCCATCAATTTTTTTGTTGAAATTTTCAATTTTGACATACTTGAGAAAAATAATCATAAAATTTCCTTCATTTCATCGGATTACCATTTCAAGACAACTCGTATGAATAACTATAGTTTCAAATATGATTTGAAAAATTTGTCTGTATTTTTTCGAACTCGAGTTTATTAATCGATCGAAAACCATCAAGCTCGTTTTTTTTCTTCTATTTTGTACCTAACATTCCTGATCAGTGTTCACATTCGCTTGAAAATTGATCATAACGTTTTCTTCATTTAGAAAGCGAAAAAGTGCTTATTTTCATAGGCGGGATTTCCCAAAAGTGATCCCTAATCATCATTTTTCTTGAAATTTTATCTAAATAATTACACGTTTCTGTGAATTTTTCAAATGACTCGATACTTTTTGTAAATAAATACAACATTCGTAAATAGTAAATTCTCGCAAAATAAACAATCTTTCCACGAAAAACGAATTGACGGCACGGGCAACATCAAAGGCAAATTGTTTAGAGAATCACAGAATTGCGATGGTCTTCGTTTTCGTTCAGATCGGGAAGGCCAAATGGCAGGGACGCCCCGTCTCTCTGGATCGTAGTAAGGTAGTTCGAAAGTTCATGAAATGAAATTCGGAACGAAAGCATCATTAGACCTCTTGCACTTTCATCTGTATCCCTATTCGTACTGAGTTGATAATACATCATTTCGCCACCAGGTGATTCACATAGTGATGAAAAAAGGTGCCACAATAACTGCCAGAAGTATTTGGCGGTCTTTTATGTAGATATGTAATCGTACAACGCAACTAACTTATCAGAATATCGAAAGCTAAAAATAATAGGTGGACTGATTACTATACCGCGACGTACAATCGTTCATTTCAAAGTAATTATTTTGTGCATGAAGGCTGCTTAGTGCCCGTATTGCTTGACTGAAAATAAACACATACCGTCTTACTTGCGTGAAAAACATTGCAATTTTCGATGTAATTTGTAAAAATGAAAGAGGAAAGAAATGCTGCCTCGATTGTTCGAATGAAGCGATGGTCATGGTTCAACGTAATAATCCTACGCCAAGAATAATAAGCTTATTGAAATGTAGATGTGGGCGCGTTATATATTCGTATAACGTCGTGATTTAAGGAAGATTAATTAGTTTTTGATAAAAATTACGTCCTTGAGTAGCGGGTAATGATAGGTACGCGGATTTTTATGACTTATTAGAGTGGAAAACTTGTAATTAATATTGCAAAGATATCATTCGACGATTTGAATTTGAGCACGTAATTTTTCATTCGAGATAAACTAGATAAGCTATGTTTTAGAACGCAAAATTTGCGATATATTTCGGTAATTATCTCTTTTTAAAAAGCCAATTTGGAAAAAATTCAGAAGTAAAATTTTCGAAGTGCATTCATCAATTCTTCGATTTCAAGAAAAAAATTTTTCAAAACCAAATGTTTTCGTAAATTTTCATCACGTATAATCACGTTTAAATCTGCTAAACTTTTTTTCTAACATCAACGTTTTTCATTTTTCTCAGAATTTTTCAAACTTCAACATTTTTCCCAACAATTTTTTCAGCCTGAAAATTCTCAATAAATTTTTTCAACATCGAAATTTTTACTCGAAAAAATGCAGTTTGATGAAATTTTGAGAAAAAATGTCTATGTTTGAAAAATTTATGATCGGAAAAAAATGAAAAAAAGAAAAAAATTGAGTTGAAAAAGTTGGGAAAAATTTTCAGGTTGAAAAAATTTTAGTTCGAAAAATTTCCTGACATTATTCTTACTCTATAATTTCTTTTTCAATTTTTCAACCCTGAAATTTTTTCAACTCCATTATACTATTTTCTTCTCTACCTTTCTTCTGACTGAAGAATTTTTTCTTTTTTTTTCCTACCCTCAACATTCCCCTTATAACATTTTCTAAAAGTTTTTTCTGTTATGCTGTAGTACGCAGTCTCATCAAATAAAAAATCGTTCGTCCAAGGTGAAAGATTTTTGGAATTCAAAAAAATTTAATTCTAAACAGTCCAGTATTTTTAGGATTTAACCCCCAAAAATTCAATCCTGATTTTTTTTCTCGTTTTACGTTCGTAATGGTCCACTACAGAACATACTGAAATGGACACCCCATAACCCTCCGCTACCCCCAGGGGAGAGGTAAATGTCTGCTGAAAACTGGTTTTTCGTGAATATCCCCTCAAATAAGCCTCAAAATTGAAAAATAGTTACGAACAATCTTGTTCTACGTGTGATTTCCTATCAAAAAGTTCCTTTTGTTTTTTCAGAAACACTCACTTCATTCACCAAAAATTAAGGGTAAAAAACACCTATTTTTCAACAATTTACAGCATTTTTTGAAAAAAGTCGAAACTTTTGTGAATATCTCCTTAAGTAAGCCTCAAAATGGAAAAATGGTTATGTACAATCATGTTCTACGTGTAATTTCCTAAAAGACAGGTTAGGTTTTTTATCGAAAACACCCACTTCTTTGCCCAAAAATTAAGGAAGGAAACACCTATTTTTCCAATATTTTACAGTATTTTTGGAAATTATGGAAATACGAAGCTGAAAGTAGCCAAAATTATACCAGTGAAGATTAATTTTTTTATACATGCTGTGATTGCTGTTAGGGTATTCCAAAAAAAGTCACCGCAAGAATTTCAACCCCTACCGTTAATTATAAGGTAGGATTATGTAAAACTGTATTTAAGAAATCTAGGTTGTGAAAAGAAAAAGTACTTTAAACGCGATGTTATTGCTTATTATTGGTGATACGAAATATTTCTTTGCGTCGCGTCGCGCCGTAAAGATTCAAAAACGATATTTTCAGCTTCGTATTTCCATAATTTCTAAAAATACTGTAAATATTGGAAAAATAGGTGTTTTCCATCCTTAATTTTTGGGCAGAGAAGTGGGTGTTTTCGAAAAAAAACTAACCTGTCTGACAGGAAATTACACGTAGAACATGATTGTACATAACCATTTTTCCATTTTGAGGCTTATTTGAGGAGATATTCACAAAAGTTTCGATTTTTTCAAAAAATGCTGTAAATTGTAGAAAAATGGATGTTTTTTACCTTAAATTTTTGGTGAAGGAAGTGAGTGTTTTTGAAAAAACAAAAGGAACTTTTTGATAGGAAATCACACGTAGAACAAGATTGTTTATAACTATTTTTCAATTTTGAGGCTTATTTGAGGAGATATTCACGAAAACCCTGTTTTCAGCAGACATTTACCCCTCCCCTGGGGGTAGCGGAGGGTTATGGGGTGTCCATTTTAGAATGTTGTGTAGTGGTACATTATGAACGTTAAACGCAAAAAAAAATCAGGATTGAATTTTTGGAGGTTTGAAACATTTTTTTCATTGTAGAGGGAGTAAAAGTCTACTGTTACTCCCTCTCACGAATCGCTCGAGTGCTCAAACTCGACTTTTACTCCCTCTACAATGAAAAATATCGTATGCAACTCGGGAGATAAATGATTTTCGACGATTTTGAGTTATTTCCTTCGCTTCGCTCGGGCAATAAACCTCAAAATTCGTCGAAAATCACTTTATCTCCCTTGTTGCATAATATACTATTCTTTTATTTGCCTGGACTAAAAATCAGAATAGGAAAAAATTTTAGTTGAAAAAAATAGAAAAAATATAGTCGTACTTAAAATAATTTTGATGTAAAAAAAGTAAGGAAAAAAATCAAGTTGAAAAAAATTTTAAAATTAATAAAAACAATTGGGTATGAAAATTCTGAAAAAATTGGAAGTTGAATAAAACTGATAAGTTGGAAAAACATATTCAGAGTTGAACAAAAAGGTGGAAAAATTTAGAGAAAAAATTATAGAGAGTGAAAAAAAATTGATTTTAGACTTGGGAGTTGAAAAACATTTTGAAAAATGATGTCAAAGTTCGAAAAAATTGGAAAAAATTTCAATGTTTGAAAAAATCTTGAGGAAAATTCAAAGGTTAAAAAAATTGAGACCAAGCATAGAAGTTTGAAAAATTTTCAAGAAAAATCGTAAAATTTCGGAAACCGTTCGAAATATCAAAAAAAATAAATCGGAAACTTTTCAACCCCCTAGTAGCCTGCTGAAGGTTGTATCGAATCGAGCTAGCTCTAGTTCAGACTTCAGAGGGATGTAAAAACTCGCAACTTTTTAGTACTTTTTCAGATCTCCCAAGGAAGTTTTCGAGGTATTATGGTCGAAAACCTCGTGTTTTATTCGAAAACGTCCTATTTTGAGGACCTCCAACTCAGACCCCCTTTGAGCTAAGGAGCTCGAAATTTTTTCTGGTGAGTCTTCCTCTGGAAGTTAACAACCTCACCAAAATTCTTCCAAATCTAGGTTTTTTCGATCCACCCCAGTATACATATTTATACTCAAACATTCAGTTAGTTGAATTACGCTGCCAGGTATGCTAACTATTTCAACTGGTTCTACGTGTATCGAAATTCCACCAGTTGTTTGGTGAAGACGTACCAACCTAGGGTACCTTGTAAACACGTAAATCTATTGTGAAGCCAGACCTATTATAGGAGTCTTTTAGGCTGGCGCCTTTGGCAACGCCAGCATCGTAATTTAAATGTATCAGGACCTAGGACCAGAAGCCCTTGAGGTATGCGACCTTGAAACCGGTGATTCCACGAGGTTATACATATTGTACGTGTACATCCTTTGATCGTAGATATAGTATATCGTAACAATACCGTAATATTTTAATTTCTAAATTAATCCAGCCATGAGGATTTTCAGTCGACGTAAAAAAATTCAAAACGTCGCTCGTCACCGTCATGTACTTGTACATGTACTGGTTCTTATAGACTTCGCTGTTGCTCTCATTTTTATGGTTACTTTTATAAGTGCCATTCGGTACGGGTTTAATTAAAATACGTAGACGTACATACATACGTACAACCATAATGCAGTTTATGACGCAATCACCTGCAGATGGAATATATATTTATACAAGTTTTTGGAGCATTTTTTTCCGTTGCGTGGGTCACGTATAATGGATTTTTGATCGATGTACGATAATGCCAGAGTTCAGGTCGTATTCGTCGTGTGTAATTAATTCTGCGACAATTTTCCATTCGATTCTTGGTTGGTTTGAAGTCTTAATGTAGTTCTCTACAATGTGAGATAATGTACAGTTGTTTAAAAAGTTGAATCGAAAGCGATTAACACCCAAAGAAAAAACCAAAAAATGATGCAAAAATTCAAGCAAATTGCGAAAAAGCGATCAAATTTCATTCATTATGTTGCAAGATTTGAAAAATTTAGTATTCCTGAGCAAAAATGATGAAATGAGCCAGTTCTCTGGATTTGAATATCTTTAAGAAATTCCCTCCACCGTTCATTCATTTTCGCAGCTCGGACAAAAAAACATGTTTTTCTGGAGAAGAATTTTTTTCTATTGACAAGTAGTGAAGATAAAATCTTGGTATTGCAAGGTTTATTTATATTACTTTGAAAAAAAAAAACAGTTTTCCCTCGCAGCTTATAAGAGGAGAGAAGTTGACAAAAGAAAACTTGTCATTGCCATATTTCAGGATCCAAGTTGATCACGTAAATTTTTTCTTTAATGATTGCTTTTTTAAGAAATGACAAGCTCTCGAAAATTAAATGGTGTAAAAATTTGAGAAACAGCTTTATTTATGAACGTATAATGTATAAAACACTGTTAGGCATCGGACAGAAATTTTGGGAAAAAATAGTGACTTTAGTGACTTTTCATCAGGTAAAAAGTGACAAATTTTTCAATTTTTTCACAACTTTAAATTTTACGTAACTGAAGAAAAGGGATAATTTTTTACGACCAATTTTTCGGCAATTATAGATCTGTTACGTAATGATATTAATAAAGCATTTTCGAGTGATGTACTCAGATTTTTTTTGACAAATTATGACAGGTTGTTGACCAAATCATACGAATGAAAATCTGGATTTTTCTGAACTAAAAATTTATAAATTTTTTCAAAATTAATCGCTCCTCTCCCCTCTCCCAAAAAATAGAAAAACATGGACCTCGAATTTATAAACTGTACGCAAGCCATTGCAATTTTCAGCTTGCCCCAGTAAATGAAAAATCGATGAGAGAGTAAAACATCAATTACTTGATTAAGATATATTTACCAATGTGTTGAGCCCGAGCGAAACGAGAACGAAAATTTTAGCAAAAAAATACCTTCAAAAATTGAAAATTCAACACTTTTTCCTCATTGAGATTTTCCAAAATGTGACCGGTAATTTCAGATTCTCTTCTGTTCCTACTTTCTTATTTTCAACATCGTGGTCAAAGACATCACGGTATTCCTTTCTCATCACAGCTTATTAAAAAGTACGATGCCAAAAAAAAATGGATTTTACAATTAATTCTGTAGAAAAAAAGAGTATAAATTACCCACCCCTGAGTTAAACGTGGGAATTTTTTAGAAAAATTTATAAGTTGACGATGAAGAAAGGCATGCATTCAAATATCAATATTTTTTTGTACATTACAATCAACAAAAAATGATGAATATAAAAATTTGTAAGATAACATATACTTGATAATTTGGCGCGAGTGAAATGTTTTGAAAAATTTATGATAGAATAAGCAAATAAAAAACACTTTTCTAGATTACCTTCTTTTGGATTTTTGAAAAAAGTAACTTTGTAACAAAAAACGAGGACCATTAATGTAAGTAAATGAAGCGTCAAGAAGTAAAATACTCCGAAAAATTGACAGAAGATCCCTGATCCTGTTCTGTAGCTTCTAGAACTTCAAATTTTTCCTATCGATAGCTTAGCTTAAGTACCTAGTACTTGGGAAAAATACAAAACCTTCCTATCTTTCAGGTATTTGGGCCTAAATGCAGGAAATAATGCAAAAATTTCCACATTCTGAATATTCAAAAGAACACACTTTTTTTTCATTGAAAGTTCTACTTCAGTAGTATTTAGAAAAAAATATAAAATCTTCAAATATTTCAGGTGTTATGACTTAAATAGAGAGAATAATGCAAAAAAATTGCACATCTAACCTCAAAAAATCCCCCAAAAAAACTTTGAAGAAGTCATGAGTCTAATCCATGGACCATGGTGAACAAAAAGTCCAAACTTTTTAAATCGAAAGCTAGATTTCGATAGAATTAAAGAAAATAATAAAACTTTCCAATTTTTCAATTCTCAGTTGAGATTAATGCAAAAAAAATCACTCAAAAATTTCCAAAAAATTCGGACTGTTCTGTAACACATTGAAAGCGCAATTTTCTTCAATTTAGAGATTTTCTTCAGTGGTATTCATGAAAAATACGTGATTTTGAGAATTCTCAGATCTTGAGGCTTAAATACCGAGATGAATGCGAAAATTTTCGCAATTTTTTCAGTTTTCTAATAATTCACATAGAAACTTTGATTTTCTAGGGGATAAATCATAATTAAAAATTTTCAAAATAACGATTCGTTATTTTTTTCAAATGTTTGCCAAACAATTTTAAAAGTTCATCGATGAATCTTTTTTTCATCACCCGATATTTTCAACCATATTTTCTCTCTTATTAACACAATTCAATTTGATTATTTCAACTTCATATTTTCGTAAAAAATTTGCAAGTAGCTGCCATCGCACTTTTTAAATAGGTATCAATTATCATCTACGTCGGTCCATTTGTTTTGAAGTTAGTAGCCACGTGCTATAGATGATTCATTGTACAGACGCCGCGCGTTGATTTATAAAATTCATGAGTGAAATGAATACTAATAGTCTATTATTTAGGCACCTATCGTATTAGAATTTCAATGAGAAAATAGTGTGCATGAGTGAATTGATTGGGTGTTGTTTTCTAAAATAAAATGCGTTTAATTTCGCTTTACCATGCACACACACCACACACTTTTAATGCCATTTCAAAATTTTATCGTTATTACAATGAAATTATGGTCGTTAATTTGGCTGAACATGATTTTTACATTAATTAAATACCTATTCAAGTTTAAATGATCATAAAAATAGAAGAAAATTCTCGATGTAAGTAAATTGGTAATTTTCTTTCCATAAAAATAAAGAAAATCAGAACTTCCTACTTAAAATTGTTAGCTCCTTAAATTTTGGCGAATTTTTAAAAATTCAGAATTATCCGATGGACCAGTAAAAGCCCAAAGCACAAATGAAAAATTTCTATAAATTGGTAACGTCGCGTCGCCAAACAGAATATAATTGATTAAAATCACCAAATCCAAGCACACAAATACCACTAAAAAACAAATTATTACGATGTAAAGATTACTTGTACTGGAACAGATTCTCAGGAAACAATCCGTCGCATTCGTAGGGAGAGAAGAATCACTAAAAAGAGGTCCTGTAATTGCAAAGCTACTTTTTCTGAAATCAAGCTTCGTAAAAAACAATTTGGAAATTCCGTTTGTATCCAAATTGCTAAATGTAATTCTTCGTTGCAAATAAAACTAGTCGAAATTGAATGTTGTAGGACGAAAATAGTGAAGGAAGCTTGGTAAAACATCTTTTGGTCCTAGTTCAGATGCTGAATATGAAATGTAATCAAAGAAAAAAGCTGAAATTTGGTGTATTTCCTATTTTCGGCATTCCGAATGAATTGGGACTGGTTTCGAGACATTCTGAAACCTTTGTGAAATTTTGAAGAAAAAATAAACATGAAAGTCCGTTATGAACTTGAGCACCCATTGGCGATCTATTTCATCGATACATAGTCCATAATCGACTATTTTATGGGTTTTTTTCGAAGCTGTAAAATCTCAATTTTTTTTGGAGGCTTTAGAGTGTCTTGAACCTGATTTTAATTGATTCGGAAAGTTAAAAATAGGGCATATAGTGTTTACGGGTGATAAGAACCTTGAGGGGAACCAGAGATTTGGTCACTATAACCGAAATCGTCTTTTTTTGAACGGAATTCTCACATTAGGGTATGTGGGGGGGGGGAGGAAGTATTTGAATGAAAAGGCACGACGAAACGTTTGAATGGTAAGGGGAAAAAATGGACAAATCTTTCCTTAAACTAACGGTCTAGAAAAGGCGGACCATCGTCGACCTAAAGAATTGATAATAAAATTTAAAAAAGAAAAAAAGACAACGAGACATCAGTGTATACCTAACGCATATGCAATGATCAAAGAAGCAGTATCTGGTCTCTAAACCTCTCTAAAAAAGTTTAAATCCGAAGCAACAACTGTTTTAAACTGGCACTTCTACATTTAAGATTTACAACCAGTTATTTAAGTAAAACATATCATTTTTAAACAATTGGATCCATTCTTTTGTATTGTATTTGTGAAGAGGGTGCAAATACCCCAGTTTTTGTTTGTTTACACTCGAGATCATTGTATTCCTGGACACGAATTGGTTTAGGTTTACAAGTAAAAAAAAAGAATAATGAAAAAATTGATGTAGTATAGAGACATGTGCGCCGATGTGAAATGCCTCGGCGGCGGCGTTGCCCTATTTTTTTCCAGCATGGCGGCGTTTTTTCGGCGCACGCCGATTTCATGATTTTTGGCGGCGCGGCGGCGTTTGATCAGCGTGAGATGAATTTTGTCAAGGGTCTGGCCAGATAAGGGCTGAATTTTGGCCCTGGCTTTGATTTTCGATTTATCTCTCATCTCCTAGGTATATGGTATCCTTTGGGGGAAAAAAATTCTGGAAACATTTTAAACCCCAACCTAGCTTTTCCCTTTCGGTGTTAACGTCATATCATCATTGCAATATTTTCAAGGTGAAATTTTCAACTGCAAAAAAAACGTTGAAAACGAAGTTTAGCGACTTAAAAAAAATCCCAAAAACGTGTTTTTAACATAGATTCGCCCCATATATTCTCAAGGGTCGAAAATCGCGAAAAACTGACAAACTGTTAAAAAAAATGGTCAAATTTTAGCAGATTTTTCACATTTTGTACGTTTTTTACGGATAAAAATGACCAAATGGAAAAACAAACGTAGGATTTGCGTTTAGAGGGTCAAAATACTCCGATAAACACCCTTTTTTGCGATCATTTTACTTGAGTTCTCAAAATTCACTTTTCTTGTCATGAAAAATCAGTAAAAAAAAAAAGAATTTTGAGCCTTGAAGTAGAATGATCGTGAAAAGGGTATTTATCAGGGCACTTCGACTTCCTAAACACGAATGTGACATTATAGTCTCTTCATTTAGTCATTTATTTCCTATAAATCAGCATTACGCCGAAAATACGCCGATGAGATTTTCGGCGGCGTTTCAGCGGCGTTGAAATGGCGCGCCGAATGTACGCCGATTTTTCATTCGGCGTGGAAAATGATAACATCGGCGGCGGCGCGCCGGCGTAATTTCAGTGGCGCACATATCTAAATTTAGTCAAGATTTATATTTTTCACTTTTAGACGTTGATATGAAGTAAGTAAGTTTATATTTTCGAAAATTCATCAAAATTTGAGAACAGAACTCGAAGTAAGATATTTTTTGGGTGCACTTCTCATAGGTAAATTTTTGTTTCAAACCACACCTCTCTTGTGATCTTCAGGTTCGAATTATCAATACGTAAGTAATGTGTATTCAATTTCTCACTACCCATTCATTTCGCATACACAAGCCCGAAGTTATTTTCGATATGAATACGTCTCAGGACTGAGGGACAAGAGATCATCTCGAAAATTTTTCTGCAAAAATTTAGGTAACAAAAATTCGGGTAAAAAAATCACTCATTACATACTTTTAATTGATGTTTCTCTTCATAACAAAGCAGGAAAAAATGCAATGATTGTTAAGGAATTTTCTTGATACTAAAAAGGGACGTCCAAGAAAAAATTTACCACCGGAAAACATTTGAATATTTTTTTCGTTCGAATCCGTAATATTGACGAAGGGGGAATTATAGCTTTCAGTGATTTTTTTTTGAACAATCACAGTTCAGTTCATTTGCAAATGACGTCCCTCCTGTTTGAAAACTTCGAAAAAATGAAGGTTTAAGGAAAAAATTCCCATAGGCAATGAACTCAGAAACTTGGTAGTAAAAACTCCACCTTTCCAAATACCGCGTTCAGCTTAACCTTGAACTTGAAATTACAGGATGTTTCGAGCGATCGGATAACCTCGATTCACAACAACAACAAGGTTGGAAAGGATTTGAATCTAGATTCGGATCCATTTTCGGATTCGATAAAATTGATTCGAATCCAGTAAGTGAAACTAGATTCATTTCAATAATTCGAAACCAAAAAACATTACGGATTCGTGAAATGGGTTCAAAGGATTCGTTCAGCTTTGTTTTTCTGCGTTTTTTTGGGAGTCCTTGGGGGCCCATTAGGGCAAAGAAGGGAAAAAATAATTTCTTTGTCACGGAGGGCTCTCCAATACAGAAAATTTATATTCGTTGGGTTGGTTTGTGTTGCTTTATGGGTCAAGTCTTGTTCAGACCTTTTTTTTGCTCGTTATATTTTTCCTCAAATGACGGATTCGAGGATTCGTGGACTCGAAATCCGATTCGAATCCAAAAAAAAACAATGATTCTTGGATTCGAATCGAATTCAATTTTAGAATTAATTCGTTCCAACCCTGATCCACAATCTTCACGTTGGTCCGAGATACTCAAGCCGGACTTTTAAAAACTTGAAAAAAATATTAAAATAAATAATTTCGTAAGATTTTTTCACTCATTCAGACTTTAGAAAACAGAAATTTGCGATGAGATTATTTTCTTTGACCCGAATAATTTTATTGAAGGAAGGAGGGGGAGATCATTTCAAAAATTTCTCACTGATACTATTTTTACTGGATAAGTCAGACTTTGAAAAACTCGAAAAAAATCAATTTGACAGGTCTGTAAAATTTTGACATGTTTTTTTAATTTAGATTTTCCAAGTTTTCTGGTCTTATCGATTCGTCAAACTTTTTTCTAGTTCTTTTCAAGTCTAACAAAAGTAATTACGTCAGTGATGTCAGAAAATCGATCTGAAAATCGATTTTGAGCATCTATACTCGCATTACATAGAGATATATTAATACGTAGGTAGACGTACCTAGCCACGAATTAATGAATCTGCACGTATTTCGAAGGTCACTGACCCAGACCTTTCATAAAATCCAAATTTTCGTCTCCATATGCAAGTAAAAAAAATTCAAATCATATTCAGACTCATGCAGTCCCGCTAACGAGTCGAGTTATAATTATTTGCAGCACTTTCCCGAATTGACGGTCACCGTTCATTTGAAGCAATCAATTTGATAAATTAACAAGTGAAATATTACAGCAATCTATACGACATCCGACGTTTCGATTATTGTTTTCTTTTGGACAGTCTACTAATCATACTAAATATATCGAGTGACCAGACGCGATGTGTGATAATTATTACACGCTGTCGAAATCAACAAAACCATCTGACCACTCCTCTGCAGTTCCGGTCAAAGGGGAAAAAATACGCTCATATTGATACCGCTGAATACATAAAATATCGCCATCAACTTATTCCTGCCCCTTAATTAAACCGATCGGTTGATTCGTAAAAACCAATAAATTAATTAGAAATTCAGACTCGGATAAATTAGTAAATTAGCTGGAAATTCGCCTTAATTGAAAAATTCTAGCTCAACGTATAATGAACTTGAATGTAAAGAATGGAGTGTTATCATTTGAGATAATTTAAACAATGCAGGGTGTTACTAAAAAGGAAATAAATTCAGCGATAATTTTACATTCCATGATTGCGTTGCACATGTTCTTAATTGGTTGTAGATTTATCGCAGACTTACGCACATTAGTTCAGCCTTTGCTTTCATACTGATATGAAAGAGATCAGTATAATTAGGATAGTCTTCGAGGCGGTTCTTTTTCGGTATTCCCACAGACTCATTAATTTAAAAAAAAAATTATCGTCGTTTTAATTTACTTTGAAAAAATCTTATTAGAGGCGGCGTATTTTGACACTCGTCAAAGCACAACGCAACATTCGTAGACCACCCTCTTATCTCGAGTTCTGTTCAAATTACAGATGCAGTCTATCTTCTACCATAATTCCAGCGGAAATGTAGCCTTTACCGGTAATTTGAAGACCAAAGAAGTACATCGGGCTATTACACTGCATCCAGTTAAACAGCATAAACATATGTATCGAATACACAATTATATGCAAGTAAGAGCAATTTATCTTAGTAAACAAATGGTTGGAGTGTTCAAATAGGGTGGAGTGAAAAAAAAAAAAAACATACCTTGGATTTTGACCAAATTTGGTGGGATGGTTTACTTTGAGTGGGAGACCTCCCAAAAAAAAATTTGAGCCCCTTAGGAATAAGGGGAGGGGAGAAGGAGGTGCTCAAAGTGCACCTCCTTTTGAAAAAAAACCGCTGTTTTTTGTGTTTTTTAGTCAATCAAAATTGTGTGAGAAGCCTTCGTAGCACTTAAAAGATGCGATTTGAGTTTCTACGTCTGTCTCCCTAAACCATCGCCATCCTTCTCCGATCAAAACTCAGACCGCTACCAGGGGATTGAAAAGTTGCAGATTGCAATATTCCAATAATATGAAATTTTCACCAAGCTGGAATATTTTTTTTCATCGAGTAATTGGACAAAACAAATTTTTCAGCCACTGAAAATGAATTTTGAAAAAAAAATGAAAATTTTATACACCAGTGCAGCCAACAGCAAATCATAAAATTTCAAAATACGGAATTTATATCGACTTTGAATTGATTATTTTTTCGACTGAAAATATTCTGTATTTTTTTTTTCAATCACTAGAATTAGTATATTTCGGAAATTTTTTTGGAAAATTTTGTATGTCAGTGCAGTCAGTTACAAATCGTGACATGCTACACTATGGAATTTACGTTGGCCTCGAATTAATTTTTTTATCATTTGAAAAATTCACAATAATTTTGTTTTCAATCATCAGAAATGAAAAATTTATAATTTTTCTTTGAAAATTTTGTACATCATGCAGCCAGTTGCTAATTGTGATATTCTGATGTCTTCAAATTCAAAACATACTTCTATTGATTGAGAGAAAAAATTGGTTCAATCTCAATCACTTGACGAAGAAATAATGCATTCGAGTTCATAATATCAGAATATCACAATTAGCAACTGGCTGCACTGAAGTACAAAATTTTCAAAAAAAAATGATTTTTTTTTATTTCTGATGATTGAAAACAAAATTATTGCGAATTTTTCAAACGATAAAAAAATTAATTCGAGGTCAACGAAAATTTCATCATACAAAATTTTCCGAAACATACTAATTCTAGTGATTGAAAAAGAAATACATAAATTTTCAGTCGAAAAAATAATCAATTCAAAGTCGATATAAATTTCGTATTTTGGAATTTTATGATTTGTTGTTGGTTGCACTGGTACACAAAATTTTCAATTTTTTTTTCAAAATTCACTTTCAGAGGTTGGAAGAATTTTTTGTTCAATTACTCGATGAAAAAAAAAATCATTCCAGTTTCGTGAAAATTTCATATTATTGGAATATTGCAATCTGCAACTGTTCAATCCCCTGGTAGCGGTCTGAGTTTTGATCGGAGAACTATGGCGATGGCTTAGGGAGATGTAGAAACTCAAATCGCATCTTTCAAGTACTACGAAGGCTTCTCACACAATTTTGATCGACTAAAAAACACAAAAAACCGCGTTTTTTTCGAAAGGAGGTGCACTTTGAGCACCTCCTGCTCCCCTCTCCTTACCCCTGGGGGCCCAAATTTTTTTTGGGAGTTCTCCCACTCAAAGTAAACCACCCTACCAAATTTAGTCAAAATTCGAGATATGATTTTTTTTTCACTCCACCCTAATGTTCAACCAATGTAATTTTAATCGATTTAATAATAATTTTTCAGAGTCTGAAAATACACGAGCTGCAGCAACGAAAAATAGGCCTGTACAGAGATTTAAGATTGATGGAAACTTTGACCAAATCGACGCCGGATTACGAACGATTTAGTAGCATCGTCGCCTCGGATAATGAGCCCAAGTTGTTTGAAAAATCCACCTTGCTTGGTATGTTTTCTATGTCGTAGTCTGCGAAAATTGCATATTGTCAACCGATGATAAATATTTAGCCAATAGAAACAGAAAAACATTGGTAAACTTGTTTTCTCGAATATTTGATGAGATCGCATTGTACATAAACGAATCGCGAGGATACGCAAGAAAATTTATACGATTTGAATAAACATCTTGTCTATTGTTTTCACGTATCAGACGCAGTAAATCAATGCTCTGGAATCATATTAGCATTTAATTATCATACGTTAATGCATTTCAAACGAAAAAAAATCAATAGGTTCTTTTCTGAATTACCAATTTACTCGGATTGCACAGCTGCCAGGCAAATATTTCAAAAATTCCTGTTTTTGGAAAATTTCCAATTTTTTTCACGTAAAAGATCTACAAAATCCCTAAATTAGCAAAAAAAGATGTTTCGAAGATCAATAACTTGTGATATCTGATTTTTCCATCTCATTTAAAATCACTGAAAATCCCTAAAAAAAATCCACAAACTCTCAAAAATATTGGATTTATTGAGATTATGAGCTAATGACACTGTTTTTCTCCTTAGTACACTCAGTGATGGATTCAGACTACAATTTTCAGACAGGAATGGAATTTTTACTACTTTTTTTTTTTCATTTTTCAAGAAGGGTCCAAATATACGTCGAAAAAATAATAAAAAACGAGGTTCGTGTGGTCAAAGTTCGAAAAATGATGTGATTTTTGAAAGAATTTTTCAAAACACAGACATAGGTATGTTGAAATTTGAAAAAAAATGATGGTTGAAAAGCGAAAAATGCTCATTTTTCAACAGTTCATAAGCAATTTTTGGTGTTCAAGTTTTTATGAATAGATCTTTGGAAAATTATCCAAAATGCAAAATTCCTAGACAATTTAAGCGAAATCAAAAATCGAATGAAAAAGCTTTCGATCTGGTAAAACTGCTCGGGTGTTTTTACTTGGAAATATGTCAGACAAGAAAAGTTGTTCCTTCCATCGAAGCATCGGCAAACGTTCTTACTTTTATGATCTCAGTGGTTGCTGTACTTCATACAGTGAATAATAAAAAATATGTAATAATTTCATTTTCCAGGGTTAGATCCAGATTTGAATAAGTATAGACCACGACAGGAAGAAGACGTGTTTCTTTGGGAAATGATCAGCCGTTCTTTATTTTCCCACGCCAACTCAAATCCTCGTAGAAAAATCGAATCTCATTTAAAAGAAGGACTGGACGATGTGATCAGAGAAGTACGTCTTGATTTCATTAATTTTTTTTCAATAAGATAATGTGTAACTTCACCAATGGCGTTTCATTTACACAATTGCAAACTGAAATGAACCAATGATCCAAACGTGACTCGAGCTGTTTAAATTCAGCACGTACCTCTGTACGCAAGGTTAATCGAGGTAAATGTGAAAACGAGGCAATTACAAAGAAACAGACTCCACAGCCCCTTCAATTTTAGGTAAAGCATGATTTTTGAAAATTTCCTAGAAATGGAATGTGTACGAAAATTATTTCAAGATACATTATAAAATTCTGTACAGATGAGAGATGATAATTCATGTGTTTTTACTTTTTAATGTGTAAAAATTAGAAAATTCGAGAGCTCTGTTCACAACTACCCAGTTGTTTTTTTTGGGGGGGGGGGGGTAAACATTGTGAACAAACAAATTCCATCATTTGTTCTTGAGATTTTGATTCGTTTTTTTCTTTTTAAAATACCAACATGTAAATTAAAAAAAAAACATGAAAGAGGAATTGTAAAATTAGTAAATGCCAGTTTTTAATACTCAAATGGATTAATTTTCAACACATGAAAGATTTCTCTGGAAACCCTCAAAAAATTAATTTCGGATTATTATTATTATTTTCTGACAGGATTCGTATTTTTCTAATTTAAAAGTAAATTTAAAAAATATTACATGATTTTGTAAAGGAAGAATTTCCCCTATTCATTGCTAGCAATTAGCAAATAAAAGTTGGTAGATTTGATTTTCAATGGTGAAATTGTACTTTAAAGTGTGATGTCATCTAAAGTGTTCACAATTACTCTGCTTAACCTTACTATGCTAATAGAAATGATACGAACCGTATTATTTCATACGTGTTTATTTCTTAGTTGATAATGCGATGAATGCATTTGTCATTTTTATTAAAGATAAGGAAGTAGTAATCAGGCAATTCTTGTATTACAGTTTCTCTGTTTCTTTTTTTTGCTCGTTCCCGTAGGTGATGGATAATATCAATTTATTTTCTAGAGAGAGAGGTAGAGTGATCGAATTTCAGCAAATATTGTACGGATATCATCGATTAAACCCGTTGTATGGACCTGATTATATTTTGGACGTGTTGCTGACGTTTAAAAAATATAGAGGGAGGAAAATGACGGTGCCTGTTCGAAGACACGCTTATATTCAGCAACAATTCACAGGTATAATTTTATTACCTGGCTATGTATTGGTGACGATACATTTTTTTACTATTTTGAAAAAAAAACTGCTACAAAATTCCATCAGAATGCGCACCTTGGCAAATCAAAATACACATATGTTTGTGGTTATGCCTAATTGTATAGCATTGCAGGAACAGAAAAACTACAACTTCTCATTTTACCGTGGATTGAATTGCATTTCAATTCGACCTGAATCATCACAACTTCTCAACTAAATTTTGACTTTTGACATTTCCATTTTCCTCAAATTTTTTCTCAAGCATTGGTTTCCTCACGATATACAAAACCGCAATCATTTTCTCTCCTGCTCTTTTTTGAGGATGGAAAAAGAGTTCTTTTTTTTTCAGTGTTGCTATTTCCTATACAAATATTTGACATTTCAAGAGTTGTTTTCTTGAGCGAATTTATCATTACTATTTCTGGAAAGGTCAACCCTAAAAAGCTATTTTATGTGTGCCAGCGTCCAACAAAAGGGACTATGCGATCAAAAGTAACATTTTCAGAAAAAGCATTTATAAATTTTGAAGTTGACTTTGAAAAGTGAACAAATTTTCACTTTATGACTAGCTTTAAAATTAAAGGGGCTACAAAAGAAATTGTTCAAATTTTTTTTAATGAACTAATGAAGGGAATGGATAGTACGTTGAAAACTGAAAAATTTTGTTCTGTAGACTTTTTGCCCAACATCAAAACTGAAGGGGCTACGGGTCACTCAAAATAAATGGGGTTCAAAAAATTTTCAAATTTTCTCAATTTTTAATGACCCTTAGCCCCTTCATTTTTGATGTTAAGCAAAAAGCCTACGGAACGAAATTTTTTCAGACTTCAACGTAATATCGATTCCCTTGATTAGTTAATTTTTTTAGAATTTTTTTGGACAATTTCTTTTGCAGTCCCTTCAATTTTGAAGATAGGCAAAACGTCATACAGTGAAAATTTGTTCACTTTTCAGAATACTATCCACTCCCATTGCTGAAAAAATTTATAACTTGATTTTTTTTGAACCAGCATTTGCCCCTTCAATTTTCAAAATGGGCAACATGTTCATCTCAAGTTTTTTTTAGTGGTACTCGGTTATATCCGGAAAAGTATGTTTGGCAGACGGTTCATGGAACACCCTGTAGAGTCATATCAATAAATTAAAAAATCGGTCATCCAATGTGTTTGAATTTTTTTTAGAAATTCAAAAAGATTTTTGAAAATTCAATTCTAAATTGGTAAGTTTCAGGTTGGAAAAAAATTTTAGTTGAAAAAAAAATAGAAAAATATAATAGTTGAGGAACATCAAATCGCAATTTTCAACTTGGGCCCTGCTAATTTTTGTGGCAGAACCGCGCGCGCGCGCGCTCCATTTCCAAAATCTGAGCTCATTTAACCCACGAGACTCAGGGCTAGAAAACAGGAATATCATTCACTCATGTAAATTCGCGATGTGACTTGGCTTAAATCATCACAATTTGGATCCAGGAGGTCCAAAATACTTAAGGATAAAAATTATTTTTAGTGGAAATTTTAAAATTAGCATTCAACACAATAGCCATCATTTTTTTCAAAAATTATAAAGTAATTACCCATTTGCTTGTTTTTTTTGCAATGAACAGGTCTTGAAATACGTGAAATTTTTGAAAATAAAGAATTACCCGTAACCGTAACCGAACAAGACAGTCGAGTGATAGACAATAATGGAATTCCTTCAAAAATTGCCGACATCAGCTACGATACCGACGGAGTACCTGATAAACTAATAAATTTCATATTACCGTTGTACAGAAGATCTAACGCGTTTGTTAGATTCATCAACACCTACGAAGAAGTGTGTTTAAAACGGAATGAAAACGTGGCTTTATTTATTATTTTATTCCACGATAAGGACGATAATACGTTAAATGAAACCAGAACTGTGATAAATTATTTACAAAATCTATACCCGCATAGTAAATTGAAAATTATTCCTGTGGTGGAAAAATTCGCCCGAGCCAGAGCTTTGGATCTTGGTATGGCTGAAGTGGGCATGGATCATTTGTTATTTTTCATCGACGTTGATATGATTTGGAGCCCCGCCTCATTGCAACGTATTCGTTTGAATACGATCAAGAATAAAGTAGCTTATTTTCCAATTGTATTCAGTGAATATGATCCAGATGTAGTTTATGGCCAACCAACATCTCCAAATCATATGTTCATTAGTGAAGAATCCGGATATTGGAGATTATTCGGGTTTGGCATCATGAGCGCGTATAAACAAGATATTATAAAGGTAAGAGTTGATTTTTTTTTTGGAATTATGAAGATATACCCAGAAGCGTGACGAAATAATGTGTAGTGAGAGAATGAATCTCCAATTTTCCCAGCTAATTTTTCTGAATTTTCCCAACTTACCCTCTTGAAATTTCTCAGCCTTTTTCTCCGGAATTATGTTGTGAAATTTTCATTTTAAATACAAAATAAAGCATTCTGAACGAATCTCACACATGGTTTTCAGACATTTTCCTCTTTTTTCTCAACTTTTTTTTTTGATTTTTTCAATTTATAGTATCGAATTTTCGTATTTTTTTTAGCAAATTTCCAACTTTGAATTCGCTTGGCAAGGCGAGACAATAGGGATTGGATTAAAATCGATTTAAATCGATTTAAATCGATTTCGCTTCCCCAAACGATCATCGATTTCAACTTCAATAAATCGATTTAATCGAATTTCTCACTTTTTCTTAAAAAACGGTAAAAATAACTACAAATTTCACGCGAAAAAATGAATTTTTAAATTCCAAATTCCAAATAAAAAAAACAACGGAGTGAATTTGATAAAATATACAATTTTTCAAAATTTTCGCATTTATTTTCATTGTTTTTCTTCTGCAATTGTGTAGCATATCAAGTTTTCAACTTTTCGAGTAGTTTATTTTTGAGGAAATAACTGCGTTAGAATAAAGCACTTAATATGAAATGAATTTTGAGTTCAAAAGTGGCCTATTGCATGGTCATAAGACGCGCCAAATCTACAATTTTTTAAATCCGATTAAATCGATTTAAATCGATTTCAAGTGCCACAAAATCGATTTAAATCGATTCCGAAAAAATCCGATTTTTCCAAACCCTACGAGACAACCCCACGTCCCCTGTTCTCATGCATCTGGGTATAACCTTACCTGCAAATTAAATTCAACTTGGAGTAAACCATAATAATTTTTGATGATATTTTCACACAGGTTGGCAGCTTTGATACGTCGATTGTCGGTTGGGGTAAAGAAGATGTTGATCTGTTTGATAAATTTGTCCAATCTTCGGCGAATATCTCTGTTTTTCGTTCAGTTGATCCTAATCTAGTCCATATTTTTCATATTGTTGACTGTGATCCTACTTTAGACGTGGCACGATTGACCATGTGTCGTAATACTAGAACGGAAACGTTCGGCAGTGTTAACCAGCTAGCTAATTTAGTATATAAGAATAAGGATAATTTATTTAGTTTTACCATGTCCAAGCGACAAAATGTAAATAAACCGAACAGATGATGGTCAGTTTTACATATTATTATACTCGTAAATTTCGTCCATCTACTGTATAAGCATGAGGGAATTTTATCGACTCATTAAAGCTTTATCATGTCGTTTCGTGGTTTATTATCGGTTTATTTCTCAATATTATAGAAGGTGGTTTGAACAGATAGAAATTATTGTTTTATATAAGTAAGTAGATGAAACCGGGTTGTGTTATGAAATATTTTTCAAAAAAACCTCAAAATATAACATTTTTTTGCAATTTTAATCCCAATAAAATTTCGAGGAAAGTTTCAAAACCATCACGTTTCGCAGTAAAAAGTAAAATACCGGTAATCTTTTATATCTAAACTCGAATAAAAGATTTTGAAACCCATGGGAAAAAGTCATTATACCAACATCTAGCATTAAAACAAATGGAGGGAGACATTTTCTTAAACGTTTTTAAAAGATCCGAATGTTTTTCTAAAAAACAAAAGTGCATGAATAGTACAGAAAATTACAAAACATTGTGGAAGAATTTACTAAAAAGTTCATCCTCATGGCATGATACCAAAAAATATTCGGTATAATAAAAAAAATTGTCAAAAATTTGAATGAGCCAATCGGTTTAATTCTTCTGAATTCGGTAGGGAGAACTGAGAAGGGCGAAGGCTGATTTCAACTTGGTTGAAAAATGGAATTTTAGGGAAGATCAAAAACCTGAGAGGATTGAAAGGAGTGAATTGAAGAGAAAGAGTCTTACAAATTGAGCATCCAAAAAAATGAAATAGTAATGAAGTATTTCCAACTTAACGAACGAAAAAGTTCAGATACTCTAGAAGTTGAGTAATCAGCTTGAGGTACCAGGTAAGATGACTTTTTACTTTCGCTTTGGAATTTCAAATCAAAAGACGATTCAAAAAAATAAAATTGAGACTATCGTCTAGAAATTATAAAAATGCGGCTTTTAGTGTTTAACTGTTCAACGGTAAGCGAGACTTGAATTTCACCAGCGAAAGTTGATTTCCTGGTATTCTGGAGAAATATAAAAACTCAAGACATCGCCAAATGGCCGGGAGCGGTGAAGTTTTGCTCGGAAGTTCCATTTTAAATGCTCCGCCAAAGACTCTAATTTTATGATAAAAGTACTTTTTCAAAAACAAAAATCGTTTGGTGTTTTTGAACCTCATTTCCTAACGTCCTAATATTGACAAAGACAAAAGGATAAATAATACTTGGCTTAAGCTATTATTCTTCAACGCAGCTTTCTTTGTTTGTCCTCAAAAATAATTTCCTCATAACACTAATCTTTTGAACCCACGAAGTGGATCTTTTAACGTAATTTTTAGTCATTTCCTAAGACCAAGTAAAAAGCTAAATTTTACAAGCTTCAGAATTTGAAATTTGATACCTCGAAACAACGCAACGGGCGAGAATTTTGGCCTCTGGATGTTCATTTCTTTTTAAATTCAGGGACGGTTCGAGCACAACTGTTGGGGAGGGGGGGGGGGGGGGTTGTCGACTAATTCCTAGGGATCAAAACGGCAAAATGGCATCGGGTGCATTCGGCTGCTTCCGAACCTGTTCGTTTGACTTGTTTTTAATTTTTCATTCATTTTTACTTACACAGGTCGTCAGCTGAAATGAAATTAATGATTGATTTACTCAAAATTTTTATTTTTTGCATCAATATAAAAGTGAAATTGTCATAAATATGAGATATTTTATTTTGCAAATAAAATTATTAATTTCACGACTTTCAAGAAAAGGAAATAAAAAATAAAAAATAAAATCGATTATACTGGAAAAGAAAAAATTATACTTATTATAAGATATTTCGGACTTTGAAGAAGTAACTTTTGTTTAATATATAAATTATTAAGTAATATTCTGTAGCACCAAGGCACCAACGAAATGAGATATTTTAAAAATTTAATCAATATCACAATTTCAAAAAAATTAAAATTGAAAGTAATATTTCATAGTTCATATAAAATATAAGATACTTTTACCAAGTCCAAAGTATCTTATTTAAGTATAACTTTTTCTTTATCGATTTTATTTTTATTTCATTTTTTTGAAAGTTGTGAAATTGATAATTTCATTTGCGAAATATCTCATATCACAAGGCGCAAAAAATAAAAATTTTGAGCAAATCAATCATTTATTTCACTCCAGCTGACGTACGTGAGTAAAAATGAATGAAAAATTAAAAACAAGTCAAACGAACAGGTTCGGAAGCAGCCGAATGCACCCGATGCCGTTTTGCCGTTTTGATCCCTAGGAATTAGTGGATTGACGACAAAAAATTTAAGAAGAAAAAAAAGGTAGCCAGAATTTTTAATTTGCCAACTGAATACCGAATTCATTATTTTCTCATTTTTAAAAATACATATTTTCTCTCTGATTTTTTTTTTGTAATAAAATATATCGTATAGTCTGTTCACGTTCCGTGACTATGTTTCCCCTCCCAACCAAAAATTCTCGTTTAAAGCAGGATATTTTTTCCATTAGACTTCGGCAGCACTGTTGAAACATTAGAACTTCAAGGAGTGTACACAAAGGAATAACTTCTGATGCAGCTTCGAATAATTATTGTGTTTGAATTTTTAGTTTCTTAAAAAGGATTGTAACAGAAAAACTTAAATTTTGTGTTTTTTTTTCAATATTTGTTATTTGTATGCCAAAAAATTCAAACAATAATTATTCGAAGCTGCAGCGGGCAGTCATTCACTTGGACAATTCAGAAAAACAGTGTTGTCAATATCAATTCGAAATTCAAACACTACACCCTACCTTTTTTCACTTTTTTTTTTTGAATAAAATGAAACTTCTTTTCAAAATATTAGGCATGAAACACAGATTTTGGGGAAAAATAGTGACTGTCGTGACTTTTTATGAGGCAAAAAGTGACCTATTTTTCGAAAAGTGACCTATTTTTCGAAAAGTGACCTATTTTTCGAAAAGTGACTAATTTTTCAATTTTTTTCATAAATAAATACACCCCCCCCCCTCCAAAAAAAATCATAACTCAAACTGTATTTCTCTCTGCGATAGTACTGAAAATACTTTTTTTTCTGAAAAATTTTTTTATTAAGGGTAAGGGTGCCATATTTCGACCACTTTTTTTCCAACTTCCGCCAACCAAAGAGTTATTGAGGTAGAAACGTCAGAAATACCTTAAAAAATACATTGATCCTTCCTCCATCACCCCCTAAAATTTTGCGCCAATACGATCATTTTTTGTGATTTTTTTCTGGGGGAATTCAAAAATTGATTTTGAAATTTTGGGTTCCTAATTTCGGCCACCATACCAGCTGATTTCGTTCGCAATGAGCGGAATCTACCCGAAACGATTTTTTTCATATTCTTCTTTCACAGATGAACAAAATGAGACCAAAACGACAACCCTGCAGCTAAAACTCGCGACGAAAATTAAAAAAACAAAGTCGCATTCAAAACAACAGATCGTTTGAATGAAAAAAATGACTGGAATGAAAAAAGGGACTAATAATGGACCTTTTGACCAAAAAAGGGACTTTAGTGACCAACCCTGAAAATAGGGACAAATCACTAAAAAAGGTGACTCTGTTTCATGCCTGAAATATCAATGCACTTGAATATGTTTTTTTCTATTTTTTCCTTTTTTTCTTTTTTCACTCTCTTTTTTCAATTTTTTCAATTTTTCTTTCATCAATTTTCTTCTATTTTCCTTTTTTTAATTTTCTCATTTTTCTTTTTTTCAATTTTCTTATTTTTTTCAATTTTCTCATTTTTTTAATGTTTTTTTTTTTCAAAAGATATCCTGGGTGACACTTTTATATTATGACAATGTACTAGACAATGTAGAGAGACAGTGTTGCCAACAATACAAATTCAAACACCAAATTCATACTTTTTTAAAACCATACTTGGCAACACTGAAAAAATGTGATGCAAAAACGCTACGTAATACAAAAACGTTACCCTTTTCAAAAATTAACCCCAATGCTTAAGTCATTTCCATACCAATAATCACAATCAACACCAAGAAAATTTCAAACGATTTCGTTTCAAAATGGAAAAAATCATCCAAATTAAAAGTAGTAATTTCCACCAGGGGAAAAACGCACTAATCGACAATCATTGTTTCTTTCAAAATCGCCACATCAGTAAATTCCCACATCCCAAGACGTCAAAAATCCCATTTATGGTACCAGCAAGATGCGAAGAAACAGAGAGAGAAAGCGAGAAAAGGCTCAAACATACCGAGCCCGATGAAACCCCATTTTTAACCTTCAAAGTACGAGTAAATACCCATTCTTCGATAATAACAGACTAAAAATGGGCCCTCGTTTAAACACACGTTACGCAGCTTCGTCGGACGTACGAGGCTCGCAAACGATAAAACTACCCAAGGTGTGTAATTCGTCAGCATAAAAGGGGCAAAATAACCATCGTAAAAAAAATAACAATTCGTATTCCGGCGCAAATACGAGAATGATCATCGTCGTTCAATCATATGCTACGGTATTTTTTCACTTTCACGAGCGCCCATAACTCGACGTTTAATTTGTTCTTGAAAATAGCACCCCGGATAAGTGTTTTCAGCACCTAATCAACCGAGCTTTCACTGTGGCGGATAAGACGCGGGAGCCTAAATGAAAAACGATATTTCGTCAGCGTCGAGAAATTTATCTCAACGCGAGGAATTTTTTCACTTTCGTAAGTTATTTAGTTCGGCGTAGAGAATAAATTTCAACAATTACCAACTGCTGCGCTAACTTTGCTGAAATCCTTCGTCACCCTGGATGAACCAGCATAGCCGGATATACATTCAAAATATATTTCCGTCCTGGTCGCCGGTTCTTAAGACTTTTAAAAGATGTAATAGACGTGTTACGTTCGTCGTCGTGTAAAATTACCTTCGCAGATATAGGTAAAATGTGTACATCTGTACCAAACTATACGCTGGGATGGTACTATTACTTCGCAGCTTACCGGCGTTTTAACTTCGCTTTGTAGAAAATCAGCCGACTGTACTGGGCTGCGAAATGAGTACCTGGTGGACGGGTGGTAGCGGGGAAGGACAGAACGGCCAGCTTTTCTAGCTTAGCTCACCTATAGTCGAGTTCGTGCTAAGTGTTTCATTTCATTAAGAAATATCTTTCTATTTTTTTTCTCAGCGAACCATACCCGTTGAAAATACACAGGTATAGTCTTCTTGTAGCTGGTTACTGCCTCCCTTTACCCGAGTCCAACAGAAGCTTATTCGAGTAATCTCAAGATTCGCGAATCTTTCGCGTTGAATTTTTCAACAGCAGTGTAAAAGTGTAGCGAGCATTTGGGTAAATTGAATTTTCTCTACTGTTATATTCCAACTTGTACGAAGTGTACCTATACGATTTTTGATATTACAAGAACGACAAAAGTTGAATTCGAGTAGGCCGAAAAATCAAGAGGACTTTGTATTTAATTAATCGATATTCAATATCGAATCTAATCCAATACAAAATCAGAATTATCGTTTTTCAGAAGTTTCCTCTTCCATCAGCCGCAGATCCTGATGAAGATTGCAGGAGCATGAGATTTGTCAGTCAATTTTTATTGGATTGCCTCGAGAAGAGGACAAAACACGTACATAGCGACAATGTCGATTTCAAAAAACCAAAAAAAAAATCAAAAAATGAGAAACTTTCAAAAACATTGTGATAATTTATCCAAATGAAGGCTAAAAATTCCCTGAGGGAAGGAGTAACGAAAAATTTACATAAGAACGAGATTTCAAAAGCAACAATAGCAATTTTTAATATTTCTTCTGTCATTTTTAATCGAAGGAGGGGGGAATGGGATTCCATTCCGGTATTAGCGCTTATTTTCATCTATTTTCGGAACCAAATCACAATAGTAAATTTAAAATTTAAGGTGAACTCGTTACGAAAATTCATCATTATTGACCCAAAATATCGAATAATTAATTTCGATGCCAATTCTGTATAGATTTTCTCAGTTTAAATCGAAATTTAGATGCATAATTCCAGTTATCGCAAGAATTACTGACAAAGGACTCGCTCTCAGAACTGTCGACGACTTCGACACTCCAAATCGTCTCAAAATGAAATTCTCCGCAGCAATTTTCACAACTATGGGTGAAAGCTGATTCGTCCATCTATCTCCCTTTCTCTCTCCTTCTTCCTTCACTTGCCTTAAAATGAGAGAAACATTCATAATATTTTTTTCAAAAAATGCTCAATTAACGTCATAGGACGATTTTTTCATTTACTAATTTTCAAATTTGGAGATAGGTATGTAAATCGAAAATCAAAAAATTTGTATAAAGGATCGTTAGAGGTGATTGTTGATTCAAATGATTGATTCCTGAATCCCAAAGTCCTCATTTTTATATTTTCCTCAACTTTAATTTGATTATTAGCAACCAAAATAAGATTGGAATTGGAAAAAAAAATCAAGAAAACATAAATTTCAAAACTTGTGGTTCGACAGGTAAATTTTTATTTTTTATTTTTCTCTTCATACCTTACAAGAAGAAATTCTAACTACGACTAGGAAATGAGGTATCATAATTTTTCAACCATAAAAACATTAGTTTTCATTTTGGTTTCGGTATCCAGGCCACAAGGATAACGAAGGGAATTTCTTACCATGAACTGTCCATAAATAATTATCGCTCGCTTCAAAGACAAAAAGAAACCGTTATTTTAACTGATTTTTGTTAAACTGTGAGTCCATTTGGATTCTCTAAGAATTTTCCAAGTCATTTTCAATATTTATCTGAGTATTCTAAACCGTTATTCGATGCTTTTGCGTAGTTTTCACCATTTTGAAAGATTTGATTGGTTTATCCAAGTATACGTTTTCAAACAATTCTTGTAACGACACTTCAAAAGAATGGGCTACGCTTTTCTGATTGCATATACAGGCAATTGATTAGACAAAAATTAGGTACGTTCTGAATTTGCGTTGTTTTTTTAGGATTATAAAAGGGTAAAGTGTTCAAACGATCGATGAACGAATATGTTTCTAATATACCTACGTAAAAAGAATAAAATAAAATTATTGAAAAATCTCAAAGGCCAATAATTATGAAACTAGAAATTTGAAGAAATGCGAGATTCGATGACGATTTTGTAAGATTTCTCGAGGCTTATAGAATCAAATTTGTTGAAATTTGGATATGTTACATGGAAAAGCATTCCTGACAGGCTGACAGCACAGTTCATTTATTTTTTTTTCATAATTTTGGAAAAAAAATCGTTTTTTTTGAAAATCAAAAAAAGGACAATCATCCCGTTAGGAATGCTTTTCCAAATACATAACATAAATCCAAATCATCGAATTTTATTCAGTAGGTAGTCTCAGAAAAATCTTGCAAAAGTATCATGAAGTCTTGCACTTATTCAAATTTCTAGTATCATAATTATATTGGAAAGTGAAACTACTCAATTGTTTCATTTTCTTCTTTTTACGTTCTAAAATCATATTCGTCCATTATTGCTTCATCATTTACCTTCTTCATTTAACCCCCCTTTCCCCTCCAAAAAAACGTAAATTCAAATCATAATTTTCGCCTTATCAATTGCCTGCATATGCAACCAGAAAGGCCGCACATCGCAACGTACCAATTAGTACGTAACAATATAACCATGGGTGGTAAAAAGTGTATCGGAATCTCCGATGTCAAATCCCCGCGAATATCCGAAACAGTGTATCGGAATCTCCGATGTAAGATAAACCAGTGTATTACCAGGGGTTCTCAAACATATGGGAAATGGGGTTACATGGAATTGCGCCAGAGATGTGGCGAATTGCACCAATGCTCCAAAAACACATACTCGCAGTTGCGCCGGATGAAAATGTTAGAACAGAAATACGAAATGAACGAATCGTGAACTGTTCGTTCAAGTCTGAAGCAAGATTTTGAATCTTCATGTACAAGTTGTACGTGCATATGAGAGGAATACGTAGCATGCAGATTTGAATGAGAGCATAACTACATTTTCGAGGTCGTAGATTACAAATTTTGTATTCAAAAATTTTTAGGAGTGGAGGATAGAGAAGTGGGAGGGGTTTGACTTGAAATTTTACTATGATATCGTATAATGTGTCAAAATACACATTTTTGAAGTCGTAGATTACGAATTTTGTACTCAAAAAATTGTAGGAGTAGGGGTGAGGCAGGGGAGAGGAGTTCATACCATGGTAAAATTTCAATTAAACCCCTTCCTGCTGCCTTACCACCACTCCTACAATTTTTTTAGCACAAAATTCGTAATCTACAATCTCGAAAATACATATTTTGATATATTACTCGATACTATACTGAAATTTCAATTTGAACCCCTCTCCCCTGCCCCACCATCACTCCTACAATTTTTTTTCATTATATTTGAAATCTATAACCCTGAAAAAGTTCCATGGATGTGATTCGTGTTTACCATTTTTAATTCGGTTTTTAATGAAAATTTTTGCTTGTATTTTGTTAAGTTTTCAGTTAGATTTGTTATTTTTTATTGTATTCTACGTATTGTATATTAAATGTAATTTGATGACAACAACGAACGATTTTAGTTGGTAAAAATTAAATACTTATCGGGTAGGTACCAGTATACTTTATTACGATATAGGTAACGCATTTTGAGAATCCCTGCGAAATCAAATATTGAATCGGAGATTCCGATACACTGTTTCGGAGGGCCGCGGTCATTTTACATCGGAGATTCCGATACTCCATTTTACAGGGAAATTGGATTGACAGTTATTAATTGGTACGTTGAGATAAACACCGACCAGAAAACCGTAGAGCACTCTCTCGACAAGTGTAACCCATTTCATGATTTTTTGAAAAATGATTTAAAACAATTTCAATACAAACTTGAATAATTTTCAAAAATCAAACGACTCAAACATTTCTTTATTTTCGCAAGAATTTCGTTTATCTAAATATTGATTTGTATGTGACTATATTCTGGAAATCAAATAATTAGGAAGGCATATTTCACGATAAGTGCCAATTTGAAAAAAAAAATCGAACGAGTGTTGAGCAAAAAAGACAAATTAAAAAAACTAAGGCTTGCAGCTCATTTCTTTTTGCCATAAATGGGTTCTCGACGTTGCAAATCCAAATTTATTTCAATTTTTACTCCCGTTTCTTTCAACTTATTGTACATTATCTCATAACTTTTCCGATTTTGATTTTTTCAATTTCATTTTATTCAAAATTTCTTCCAATTATTGAATTGAAAATTTTTTAGAAAAATGAAGTTTGATTTTCTTTTAAATTCAAAGATGAAAAAAATTGGAAAAATCAAAGTTCAGAAAAATTTGGTGACATTTAAAAAAATTCACAATTGGAAAAAATTTCAGTAATAAAAATTCTTCCAACTTGGATTTCTTCAAAAAATTTTCAACTAAGTACCTACATATTTTAAAAGATTTCTTTCAACTCTAAAATTGTTTCCAATAATTTCAAAATTTTTCTTCATTTTTTATTTGATTAAAAAAATTGTCCCATTGGAAATTCTTCAAAATTTTTTTCATCTTTGAATTTTTCGAAAAAATTTCAACTTCATGTTTTTCAAAATTTCTTCTTAATTCAATAAGTACCTAAAAAAAGTAAAATTGGAAAAATTTGGAGAAAATCTAATTTCAAATAATTTTATTTGTTAAAGATAGGTACAATTTTGAAAAAAATTAAAAATTGAAAATATTGAAAAAATTTGTACCAAGAAATTGGAATAAATTTAAGCTCAGATCGTCGAAATTCCATTTTCGGAAAAATTCATTATGAGCTGGTGAAAAAATGAAGACCAGTCACAGATAATAAAAATGAAGAAATTATGCCTCATGTTCCTTTAACAAAATCATACAAAAAAAAATCATTTCATCGACCATACCTACGAGATATCATAGTATTCAACGTTATCATTATCACGAATGTTATAAAAATTACGAAACAAAAAATGACTCTAAAATCACGACAAAAAGAAAAAATTGGATGATTTTGAAAAAAAAAAGAGGATTTCGTACAGAAGGAACCGAAGAGATTAACGACAAATGAACAATAATCCAGGCTACAAGACCATCGTGGATTTATGCCGTCATATTACACTGAGGCCATTTCCAAACACCCAAAGAAGGAAAAAATATGTGCTCACACGTCAAAGGCCAGCGAAAATTCAAACCCACCCAAGATCATATCTCAAATCCGAGAATATAAATAATGATCCTTCCCTCGCCATATTTCCTAATACAGAACATAATCAAGCAATTCGTCTCATCCCCGATTCCAAATTACCAAAATTTCCGGATATTTGTTTATCCTGATTGGTCAACGATTGCACAGCTGTACTCTGCGTGAAATTTTTGCAATCCGGCCTAGGAACTCATGGTATAAAGACACCTCGCAGCAGCACGCTTTGGCCTCGCCATCCAAACCACGATCTCCTATAATCGGATAAGGAAGGTTTATTCGTCGTACGAGCGACGTATACTTAATTCATGGCCTGAACTTAAGTCGACCCCAGCGTCGAGTTATCGTTTACATTCGGCTGTATACTTTAATAGTGGTCGAGACCGATGTCAACACCCCGAAACCTCCGAACGACAAACTTTTCCGACCCCTTAATCGAATAAAACGCCAATTTAGTAAACCAGCTGCCGAATAATATAGTTTAGCGAACGGAGTGAAAATAGTCGACTAAGACGGGGAGCTGGGGAAAACACGGACGGAAACGCGAAGCGAATTTCACCGATGCACAGTTCTTCGCTATAAATAAGCGACGAATCGGTACGTGAAAATTAATCGCTCGTTACGAAAGCTCGCGTAGGTACGATACGCGATTACATTATGCATTTTTGACGACGTCGTCGCGTCGACAAAGTTCAAACTTGGTTCGTACAGTGCAGCAACTTTTCGACACGACGAGTGTATGTAGTCGTGATAAATATGGTCGTCTGCGAAGAAAACGCGCACCGTTGCCGATGTCAAGAGGTTCCACCGCACGATCCTGGCGTGAAAATTGAATCGACGCGACGATAATTTCGAACCGACGTGTGTTGGAAAATTGCAACAGGATGCGACGAGCGAACGGTGCGAAATTACGAGCGACGAAGGGGGCTGAAAAACGACCGGGGACTAACGAATTAATTTCGTTTTATTTAACCTAGTAAAATACGATACAAATGTCGGCGAATCGACTAATTCGTTTTCCAACGATAATTTTCACCGGTTCGTCGTGTTTTCCATTCATTCGTATCGAGTCGTACCGATCGTCGTATCCATCGAGTTTTACCAATAGTTTTTCGAAATTTACATTCGTTAAATTTCACTCAGTCTATTGCTCCCTCACATTCACCCCCCACCCCTCCTTATTTTCCTCGTCAAATATACACAACGAAGCTTACGACCAGGTTACTTCAATTAAGTTTCGATTCGACGAACCATTTTTAATACGCGTTTTCATTTTTTTGGAAATTTCCCGTATGTAGGTACCTATCCTAATTTCTAAGAAGTTCTCGAAAACGATTGTAAGCATGTGATTCAGCCTGTGACGTTTCGAAAGAATGTTAAGAATGTTCTTTTCTGGAGGAGGGGAGGGAAGACTGGTGAAAATCAAAACTGAAAATTTCAACTACTCCAATAGTGATAAGACAGTCTTGAGCTTTCAAAAGCACTCAAATATCCAAATTCCTGCACTTTCTGGATTTCTCTCGCTATTTTCATACAATTTTTCTTGTTTAAGATTTGCCCAAAACTGAACTCTTCTTTTTTTCTTGGGTTAGAAAATTCGAAGTAGAATAAAACGTTGAAAATTCTTGCTTTTCATAAAAAAAAATGCTTGCTGATTGTTGATTTTTCTAGCTAGTAGACACATTGATCTCGTATTTCATTAGGAGAAGAGAACAGGGGCGGTAAGCAGCCTTAAGCTGATGATTTTTCAAAAATAAGTCTCAAGCTCTTCTTTTTTTCGGCTTAAAATTGTCCTAGCAATGTTTGGTGTTCCCTCAACCACAACTGGGGGGGGGGGGGGTTGAAATTCTTCAGCTCCTAATTAATTTTGACTTAAATGGGATTCCGATGATCTAATACGCGGATGACACTCAAAATCTTGGAGCACGTGCCACCTCAGAAATCATTTTCGGTCAAGTATAAAAACAAAGTAAATGATGGGTCCAAAATTTTGAAAAAAATCAAATCGAAAATGGACCATCATAAGAGCCACGTAAAGCCCAAATTTATTCAAAGTTGAATTTTTTTTTAGTTTTTTTGTCGCGGTAGGGATTGTCCCACTCCCCCCGGAAGCAACACTGACTAATCCGCGGACAAATAGAGGAAATTCGGTATGCAGCGTTGCCTTGCTAATTGCTATGGCTAATACTTACGACACCACCAGTTATCAGCAAAACATGTGTGTATTTATTACACAGGTCGACATTTTTAAACTTGAAATGCTACCTATTTGAAGTTTAATGAGTGATTTATATATCATTTTTTCACGCTGATCACGAAAAAAGCAGTGAAAAAATTCCATCGTCCAAAGATTTCTCACAATTTGAATTTTTTGTTGAATAGTTTTTCAACTTTTCTTATTTCTTAATACCTTTTGACACTTAAAGTTGATTTTCTGAAAAAAAGAAAAATTTTACGAAAAAAATGAATAGAATATAAATTGTAGAGTGTAAAATTTCCTTTCTGTAAAGTCCGATTAGTTTTTTCTTAGAAAGGCTTCGCCTTCGAGATATTTTAGTTGTAAGTTCAAAGTTTAACTTATTTTTTTGAATTGAAGATATCTCAAAAACTAAGCCTCCTAAGAAAAAACTAGTTGCACTATTCAGAAAGGAAATTTTACGCTCTACAATTTATGTTCCATTCATTTTTTTCGTAGAATCCTTCCTTTTTTCAGAAAATCGACTTCAAGTGTCCAAAGTTATTAAGAAATAAGAAAAGTAGAAAAACTACTCAACAGAAAATTCAAATTGTGAGAAATCTTTGGGTGATAGAATTTTTTCACTGCTTTCTTCGTAATCAGCGTGAAAAAATGTTATAAAAATCACTCATTAAACTTCAAATAGCAATTCAAGTTTAAAAATGTCGACCTGTGTAGTTCATGTTTTGGTGATAACTGGTGGTGTGATAGTATTAGCTTTTTTTTTCAATTTTTTGCTTGAAAAATTCCAATATTTTTGAGTTTTGAGAAAAATAAAGAACCAAGAACAAAAAATTTGAAGAACGAGAATGAGAACGATATTAAATATTATTGAAGAACGAGAACGAGAACATTAACGGGAACCAAAATTTCATCGTTCTCGCAGCCCTGCCCAGAGTAAGGCACTACAAACACCGGGTGTGTTCATCCACCACTTTGTTCCTCGGAATATGAACTAACTGGTCCGAGCGTTGAAAACCCTTCCACGAAGCTACGCGGGAGTTCCAGCTGTTCCGAACAACTGGAACTCTCACGTATCTTCGTGGAAGGGTTTTCAACGCTCGGACCAGTTAGTTCATATTCCAAGGAACAAAATGGTGGACGAACACACCTGGTTTCATTATAGTGCCCTACCCAGAGGTGAGCTCATCAGTAGCTTTCCTAATGTTTATTTGTGAAGGGAGTCACTTTTAGTCAATCATTATGTGAACGAGTAGCGGCCTTTAGGGCCTAAATGTGTGATAGGCTGTAAAGCCTCTTTTTTCAATACCTTGTTATTCAAGGTGAAAGTAGTGTTTCAAGAACTGTGGAGAGTCAACATGGAGCACTTGTTATCAACTCACCCCTTTCATTTGGCGCCCAAGTACAAATCAGGTACACCCTTTAGCTTAAAACCTGTGATTTCAAAACATTGCCAGTTGAATTCGAACTAAAAGATGGTGTTTCACCTGACTAGAAAAAGTGAACAGCCAACCTCAAAAGAGGAAGGAAACTTGGATCACACCTTTTAACAGGCCAAAGTATTGTGTCAAGAGTGAAGGGGTTGCTGTGTTGTCGGAAGCAGATTATGCAAAGAGTAGAAAATGTTGCATTATTTGTGCAGAATGTGTGCCAGGAATTCAGAATCAACATCACTACATCATAGAACAAATCATGTGTGTTACCACTGACAATGCTGCAAACATATTAGCAGCCCAAAAAGCAATAGGCGCCAAGTAAGTGAATCACATTGTAATTTTATTCACAGGTACAACATAGGATGCTTTGTTCAAAGTTTGCGTGAAATAAAAGTGGTGCAAATGTGGCTACAATGGTCTTGTAAACCTTGCTGTCATTGGTTATTGTTGTGATGATGTCACTACTACAATTTCCAACTTTGTTTTGCACATGGGTGACGCTAGCTGCAATTATTGCAGCTGTTGTCACGTCGAATTATCATATTTGTAAAAGAGAAAACTGAAAACTGCCCGATCAACGCTGAGTGGCAAAATATTTTGTCAAAATGGCAATTGTCACTGGGTGAACTATTGGCAAAACGGTGGCAATTGTGTTGCAAAATTTCAACCTATCAGAGCGCTGCATTCATTTTGCCACAGATTTGCCACAATGGTAATTGTTTAGCAAAAATGTTACCAACATATTTCTAGTCGGCAAAAAAGTATCACATAGTAAGATTAACGAATTGTCACGTTTTTTAAAGCTTAATGCTGAATTCATCCACATTCAATAAAATTTTTAAAAATGTTAGAAGCTCTTGTTCGAAGTTTGTTTATGATTTTCGTTGTTTTCGTCTGGACCATAACACTTTTAAATCAAATTTTTCCACTAAAATTCCTTATGCCTATCGGGGGATTTGAACCCATGACCCTACGTCCCTAACTACATAGTAACTACCTAACCTATGCCACACGGCTACTTCAATATGACATTGAGTTGATCAGTTTGGATAATATTTTATTTTATTTTTTGCGCTTTCGGAATACAATGCATATTTACAATTGTTTGCTTTTTTAAACCAAGTATTTTTGAATATATATTTTTTGGAAAGAGGGGTAATTGAAAATTTAAGTATAAAAAATTTCAAGCGTTTTTCTTCATTTTTTTTTTTTGAAAAAATTATTAAAAAATCGGCTTGGGAAAAAAATGTTGATCTAAAGCGTATGGAAACGAGGCAAATAAAAGAAATTGTTCTAATACCAGAAAAAAAATTGTTCAAAACATTTCCAAGAATTTTTGACACTTAGTTTTGTATCTACACCTGGGTAATTCTACCAAAAACACACATTTTGGCGTACATGAAAAAATTTTCGTGTACAGCACATTAATGAAATGTTTGAATATAGCTGGGTCAATCATAGTGATCCCCTCTACCAATTTTATAAATTGTAATGTGTCCACCCCCTCCCCCTTCTGACGTAGAGCCCCCTTAGTGGGCAAAATTTCCATCACCGTGGCTGTAGCACACCTCGTTTTTCAAAGTTATTTTTACGACCAGCAAAGAGTGATGGAAGTTCCGTTCTCGCGACTTGGTTTCCTCTGTTCCTTACACCTGTACGCAGATCAAGGTCTAAACAAAATTCATTTTAGTGACAATCTCAAGCTCTGAGGTGGCCTTGAAGCTCTGTAGCACGAGTTTTGTTCCTTCACCGTGGTCAATTTTCATTGCTCATGTATGGCTTACTGTAAATATTTTTTGCGGATGTATGAGTTGACATTTCTTTGGATGCTGGTCCAAAATCTCATCCACTAATGAAAAATCAAACCTGAGTTACCCTGTTCCTTATATCAAGATAAATCAATAAAAAATACCGAAATTACTTTTTTTCGTTCCATCACCGTGGGTCATCAACTGAAGGAACTATGAGCTGATGAGATCAAAAAAAATACAAAAAAAAAATCGTTTGGCAAGTATTGGTTCTAATTATGTTGAATTTTTTTTTTAAAAGTATGTTGAGTGATTATTATAATCATTTATTTAGCTTTTTTCCATCACCGTGGCTACAAATTTCTTTTCCTTCACCGTGGTTGATTAACATGGCTTTTACATAAGGCCCTTTTTTAATGTGAATATGAATTTGACCCAACATTATTTATGAGGTCTTGGGTTGGTATCCAAGCAATTCCCCCTAAAAAAAAATTTTAAAAAACACTTTTTTTTCAAAGAAAAAATCATTTTGAAAAGTGTGTTTTTGGTAGAATTACCCACCTACAATTATGTTTTTTGTGGGAACATACAAACTCTTACAATTTAGTGCTATTTTTATCAAGTTCATTATACTTGGATATTCACTTTTTTTCAATTTCCTACTCTCTCATTCCGAATCAGTGAAAAATCACTGATAACCAGTCAGAATTGCAGCACAGGAAAAATCAGTGAAATTCACTGATTTTCAGTGATTTTTCACTGATTATTCAAAGAATTTCACAGATTTTTCAGTAAATTTCATAAATATCACTGAGTTTTCAGTGAATTTTCACTGATTTCCAGTGATTTTCTTTCACTGATTTGTTTTCAGTGAAAAAATTTTCACTGATTTTCTCTTGTGCTGCAATTCTGACTATTTCTCAGTGATTTTCGGTCATTTTCACTGATTTATAATTGAGAGAGTACTCATTTAAAAATATTTCAAATTTGTCAGAATTTTTTTATGTTTGAATTTTCTCAATTGGATGAAATTTTCTTACATCTACATATGTACTTGCGTAGTATGCCATTCATCAACACGTGAATATCATAGTAATTTGAAACAAATTTATATACATTCATCTTATCATTTTTTCAAATGTTTACCTATTTTTATCATCTACTTGTTTTGCCATCATTTTGTCAATTTGTCAGTAAAGATCGACACTAGCGCTATAACCACTGCGAAACTAGTGGTTTTGCCAATAGTTTGCCAAAATGACAAAAAAATGGCACTTATTTTGCTATTGATTTGTTCGGACCACCCCTTAATGACAAATTGTTGGCAAATAAGTAGTTTTGCCATCTTTATGTCACTGTTTTGTCAATCTGGCAATTTAATATTCGACACTAGCGCTAAACATGCTGTAGAACTAATACTTTTGCCAAAGAATTGTCAAAATTGCAAAAAAAAAATGCCATCATTTTGCCATTGCGTTGATCAGGTGATCGCGAAATCATTCGAAAAAAGAAAAGTAAAGTTCAGAAAAGTGATGAGGAAATAAAAATATTGATTGTGTCTCGGAAATTTAACAGATGCAAACCAAAAAATCAATCAAACTCGGATGCAGCGAATACAGCAATGCAGACGAGGCAGTCCACAGCAAAACGAAAGAGAAGGGTGAAAATTGAGTTAGGACAATTTTTCAAAAATTTAGGTTGCCAAATTTACCTATGTAATAACTTGAAAAAAAAAAGATTTTTAAAAATTAATCGATATTTTTCCTCTTTTTTTTTTACATTTTTTGAAATTTCCTTCATTTGTTTTCATGTTTTATGACGTGTAATACATTTTTTTGAAAGAAACTACCTATCCCATCGTATTCTACATACTTTCAAGTATCAGAATTCGTGAAAAAACCAAAACTCATTTTTTCTTTGCTAAGCCGAGCTGTGTTTTCTCGGAGCGGGTTGCATATAGTTACAGATTTAAGAAACTGACACAATTTGGCTCAAGCTATGTTGGAAGGACAATATAAAAGATTGTCATTTTTTCTCAATTTTTTTCAAGTTTCTTCATTTTTTATTTTTTATTTTATGATTTGTTCATGGTCAATCACAATCAGAGATGCAACGATTATAATCGATGCTAAGTACATCGATTGTGTTTTCAAAAAATAATCGGAAATAATCGATTAATAATCGATTAATCGGTCCCAAAAATTTGAGTATTCTTCATTGGCCAGAGATACGTGACGTCAGAAACTTAAATTGTTTTGATTAGAAAAGAAATTACGTCACATATAATTTGATCAATCAGAAAAATTGGAAATTTTTGTTTACTTATCTTCGATTAATCGAAGAATAATCGATGCTCGTCCGATTACTTTAATCAGGGTATGAGCATCGATTATAATCGATTAAAAACGTAATCGTTGCACCTCTGATCACAATAAAAATATGTTTGTTTTAGTTACTTGTGATCTCTCACCATTATAGTCTTTAGCTGGATGCATATCATGTGTCAAGTTTGTTAATTAGCTTAGCTAACCAGAGACACTGAGGTATTTATATTTACATCAAAACAAGATCACAACAAAAGGGTAGAAACGTTACCAGTGTAGCTGGGAGGGGGGATTAAAGAATTCCTCAAACTTCAAAATACGCATTGATTGGTTATGTATTTTATTTTCACTCGTAAGTAAGTAAATCTATTTTTTACACAGTCAAGACTAAAAAAACACACTGGCTACACAGCACTGCTAAGCTGAAAATTGAAACTTTAAAAAATTCAGTTTAATACCTACCAAGAATACCAAGACGAATGAAAAAAAATTATAAAAGTACATTAATAGACTATAAAATTTTTTCCAAATGTGAGTAATCATGGAAAATTTTCTCTATCAGGGTGTCTAACAAAATTTCAAAACCCCAAAACAGGACAAACAGGACCTTCAACAGGACCTTTAAAAATCGGTTCTGATCGATTTTGTACCCCCCCCCCCAAAAAAAAATCCTATTCTGGCAAAAAAAAATTGAAACGAATTTTTTCAATAATTGTTAGAAATGAGCAAAAAATTTATTTTAAAAATTCAAGGACAAGGAAGATAGAATAAAAACATGATTTTTTTTTCTATTTTGGCGGGTGGAATTTCAAAATTGTTACAAAACAGGACTTTTCACTGAAAAAGCCCCAAAACAGTACAAAAACAGGACAAACAGGACCACTCAGCCCAAAACAGTACAAACAGGACGAACAGGAGTTGTTAGACACTCTGTCAATTGAACAGTAATAAATCCCAGTGAAGGAAAGTTTCTCAAACCCTCTTATCGATATATTCCTGAATTGAGGCCTCATAAAGTATTACCAACAACAAAATATTTGTATTACTTTTTTTTAAATTTTGAAATAAGGAAGTAAATCTATTTTTTATGTTTTAATATAATAGTTTAGCTGGAATCTAAGACTTGGAAAAGATACTATTTACTTACATCACAGTTTCTAACAATTTTACACCAACCCAAGCATCCGCTTTTCACGACACGACGAAACGTAACATCAAAACAAAGATCAACATTTAAAGCCATTTTTCTTCGCCTCTTTATTCCAAAAATACAACTAGCTAGGTAAACTATATCCGCGTACATGTTTGCATACCTATTAAGAAATAAATTTCAGCCATTTCGGCGCGCAATAAGGAAAAATAATTTACCAAGGAAGCAACGAACCAAGGCTCGCACTTAAAACGTATACTAAATACACAAATACGCGACAAGTACGCATATGTGAAAGCACCATACCACCCAAACGAGTCGAAGGGAGAAAAGGAATGGAGAAAAATCAAGCCAAAGCTGGAAACTACGTTTATCGAATTGTAAAAGCAAAGCGAGTTTCCGCTAGAAGAGATGTTGTCGCGTGGGTGGCTGGAGCGGGTGACGAGGAAGGGGGTAAATTCGCGTGCAAAGGGCCGCAATTAGAAGTGTAGGTCGTTTCTCCTAAGTGTATAGCCGAAGATTCGCCGCGTCAAAGTTATTTTTACGAGCGCGAACGTATTACGAAAGAGGCGTCTATAAAATCACGTCTTTTCGTCGTGGAGAAAACGACAAGAGGTTTTGTACTTTTGTATAAAATATCAATATTTTGAGTTTGGTGATAGGCTGGATTTGTAATTTATCAATGATTGAAATTTGATCCATGGACTGGATGGAATTTAAAAGTGTGGAGACCAGAACCACGCATTTCTCTCTTCTTTTTTATGATTTTTTTTTGAGATTTCAATTTTTTTCGCGATATTATCACTGGTCAGAACTTACAATATGTGTAATGGAACAAATGAGTATCGAAGAACATTTTTCATTTTTTTAATAGAAAGTGAAAAAATCTTTTTGAGATTTTTCTGGAAAAATCAACAGATGAGTACGAGCATGTGTTACAAGTCCATGAATCGTCTGCCAAACGTATTTTTTTAGATATAACCGGATACCACTAAAAAAAAACTTGAGATGAACATGTTGCCTATTTTGAAAATTGAAGGGGCAAATACTGCTTCTAAAAAAATCACGTCAGAAAAATTTTTCAACCATGGGAATGGATAGTACTTTGAAAACTGAAAAAATTTTCATTACATGACTTTTTGCCTAACTTGCAAATTGAAGGGACTACAAAAAATTTGTTCAAAAAAAATTCTGAAAAATAAACGAATCAAAGGAATGGATAGTGTTGAAAAATTAACAAATTTTGTTCTACAGACGTTTAGCCTAACATCGAAAATGAAGGGGCTACGGGTCATTCAAAATAAGTGAGTTTCAAAAAAAATTAAAATTTTCTCAATTTTGAATGACTCGTAGCCCCTTCAATTTTCAAGTTGGGCAAAAAGTCCTGCACTGAAAATTTATTCAGTTTTCAAAGTACGTACTATCCATTCCCATGGTTGAAAAAAAAATTTACACGATTTAAAAAAAAAAAACAGCATTTGCCCCTTCAAATTTCAAGATAATTATCCAACTTGTTCATCCAACTTTTTTTTTAGTGGAACCCGGTTATATCCAAAAATGAAGTATGGCAGGCCACTTGCCGGACACCCTGCATATGAAAAAAAAAAAACAATAGAAAATCAGATGAGCTATTAAGGGTTCAAAAAATAGGAGCCACAAAAACTCTTGAACAAGCGTTGTGAATTGTCATCTTTCTAAAGGCCAATATTAACTTGTACGCCAAAGAATGAAGAATTTACCGCCTTGCAAGAGATCCAAAAGAACAGTGCTATCCAGATTCAGCTGACTTGTTATTTAGTGAAAAGGAGGCAGTAGCTCAGTTACAGGATCTACTTGATAAAACAGCTGAAAGATTTACCGAAATTATTTTACCCAAGACAAGCGACAATGATTTCGAAACAGAAGATCAAAACGCAGGTTGACGAAATGAGACTATTGGAAAAACTCCAGGAATAGTAATATTGTTGATGGGTAATGACTATACCATAAAAGACCAAGCCAAAATCCTAGATCTGAGGAACGAACGAGTCGTCGTTAAAATTGTTGAGTGATAAGGGTGTAGCTGAAATCGTAGTTTTTTTCACGATTGATTGTTTGGGTGGGTCGAAAAACCAAATTTTGATTTTTGAAAGGTTACCCCTGTAAAAGTTGTTGGCTGAATAGACTAGAAAAATGTCAAAATCGATTCATATCTTCCGATCGCGCAAAAGCCTTCAATTCTTCAAAAATTGCCAAAAATTCAAAATTTTGAAAATTCTGAAAAAATTTAAAATTGATTAATATTAATTTTAGAGTTTATAAAGTGACTATTTAGACCAAAAAGGTTTTTTTTTTTTTTTGAAATAATCAGCGTTTTATAATTTTTTTTCAGAGGTGAAGAACTTGAATTTCTTCAAAAAGGTTGTGCTTTTTTCTTTAAATAGTCCCCAAAATAAGCTCTAAAATTAATTTTAACGAATTTTGATTTTTTTTTAAATTTCCGAAAATATTGAATTTTTGGTAATTTCTGAGGAATTGAAGGCCCTTGCGCGATCGGAAGATATGAGTCGATTTTGAGATTTTTTATTTCATTTTTCTAGTCTATTCAGCCAACAACTTTTGCAGGGGTAACTTTTCAAAAAAGAAAATTTTTGGTTTTTCGGCCCACCCTATTGATTATGCAGGGGCCCAGATCACGCAGCCAATTTAACCGGGTTGTTGACTACGAAGATCAGGATAACGATTAAATTATTCATTATAGTAATACAATCATCTTGAGATTTTGCTTTTATTTCAGCTCGTGTATTTAAAAAATTTTGTTTTCAATCCCTAGCCTAGCTCTACCCTCTATCCAACGACTAATAAAACTTACAAATGAGACTCTCAAAATACCACAAAATCTGGCAACACAATAAAGGAATTGGCAGCCAGCTTAATGCAGCAGGGGTATCTTTGAAAACTACTTTGATATCTCTCATTTGAAGAATCTAAAAAAGCGTCCGCTACCTTTGTAATGGAATTCAAGTGTATGAGAACAAGATTTCTCAATTGTGAGATAGTATGTACTATTATATTGTAATTTATTATCAGTACCATCAACCTAGTCTTGTTGAAATTGTTTTCACGATATTCCTCCAACGCGGGTGATGGTTTATTAATAAAAATGTTTTTTGATTTTTTGGTTCGTTGGCGCGTAAAATTACGTTTAAAAAGCGAATTTTTATACGTCCGCGAGAATTTCTTCGTAGTTTATGAATTACGATCCGGTCGTAAATGTCAATGTGGAAATTATAAGAGTTTGTGAAATAGGGTAGGTAAGGAGGAAGGGATAGTGAATTGACAACGTTTGATTGAGGAGATGAGATACATTCCAGGCAGAAAGATGATGAGAGGATTAATACGTACAAAGAAACGGTAGCTTTTTTTCATAAAATGAATAATGATTGCTCCCCCCCCCCAAAAAAAAAATATTCAAAGGGGAGGAGGGAGAAGAAAGTGTAGAGAAAAGAGAAAATGAATATTCAGTACAAAAATCTGAAAAATTAAACTGGGAAGTTGAAAACGAATTTGGGCAGTGTAAAAAGTGTGTACGATATTTTTTACTCTACCTAATAATTTGAGTTGCATTTTTCCAAACTTGAGCACATCGTTGAAAATATTGTTAATCCTTCAGGTGAGTAGCTCTAGTGAAAGAAGCTTTTCAAAACTTGGAATAGTGAAAAACTGCCTTCGCTTGGTCATGGAAGAGAAGAGGCTGAACACCTAGATGATCATCTTATCTGAAGCTAACATTCAACCAGACCACGATACATAATTACGAGTATAATTAATAAGTTTTATGAATTTTCGGTACATTTAAAAGATAAGTTGTTTTTACTTGCTTAGCTTAGGTACCTAACAATATTTCAATTTTTAAATTTTTCTTGGAGTTGATTTTGATTTTTAAATAATATTTCTAGTTTTAGGTAAAATGTAGCTACCTTATCGTTACTAGTTTTTCTCAACTTCATTTTAATTTTATGATTTTTCTCAACTTCATTTTAATTTTATGATTTTTCTCAACTTCATTTTAATTTTATGATTTTTCTCGAATTTAATTTTGATTTTCAAGTATACTTTCAATTTAGATGTAGGTATTTTTAGTTTCAGATAAGATGTAATTACCTCATCGCTCCTGGTTTTTCTCGAAGTGGATTTTTGAATATAGGTACTTTTAATTTGATTTTTTTCATTTCGTTTATTGAAATCATCGTTAGAACTCAAAATATTAATTGCGACGATCGAAGTTAAAATTTCATGAAAAATTATTCAAGATGGCCGAAAAATTGTTTGGCTTGATTTTGAGATGTCTGTGTGAAAAATTTGAGTTCGGTGAAAATCAAAAAATCTTCAAATTTACGATCTAAAATTTTTCAACCACCTTGAAGAAGACAAAAAGTGGTACCAAAGTTCGAAGTCAATGGTTCGGAAAAGTGTAGAAACTCAGACTGTGTCGTGTAAGGGAAGAGGGAAGGGGTTGATTTTGGTTCCCAGCAAGAAACAATGCTTAAAAAAGGTGAAAATCCGAGTTTTTTCAAAAATGACCTCACTTTTGAGCATTTTCAACTTCACTTCACTTAGGATTGGGTGACTCAAATTTTATTTTGATCTTTCACTCATCGTTAGTGAACTATCTCGTCAAATTGTGTCAAAAAATCCGGAATTTTTTTCCGCTATTCACCTTACAACTCCACAGAAACTGGTGCAATCATCATCAATGAACGAGAAAGACGAATTGAATGAGCTACGAGGGAAGCACGAGAATGAGCGAATGAGTCGATATTCGAAAATCCTATTCGTGTACGGACGTTTTTCTGACGTTTAACGGACGATGAAATAAAAGAAACGTACATTTTCCGCTTTCTGCTCATTTCTAATGGTACCGTTAGACGACCATTTTGCAAACGCGCCGGTTTAACTTTTATTTTGAAAAGCAACGTTTCTTTTTATACGTTATAAGAAGATTACACGCGTTTTCTTTCCTTCGTCTACGTGTAATGCTCTTCGCTTTGGACTCGTCTGCCTAGCTTCGTATTCGTGTCTTCTTCCCTTTTCCTAACCGACGGTCTTGGGTTCCTTTTCGTATATAGATATACGCTGTATGTACTTTGCCAAACTAACAGATTTCCGGATATAGTGTCTACCGGACATTGTTACAAATTGGAAAATAAATTTGTACGGTAATTTTTTTTGTTTTTTGTATATTCGTGTCAGCGTTTTTCCCTCGGTCGTCGAAAGGAACGATGAATGTGGGAGTATGCTTTTTTCCAAATAGGTTTTGGTCTGCGTTGAGAAATGATTCGCGAGGTATGCGAAGTCCAATTTAAATAATCCCGTGTAACCGAACCAGAAGTCGATGGAGTGGTAGGTAAGCAAATGAAGTGAATGGGGAAGATGACTTTTTACTATAGAGTAGTAATAAGATGAATAAAAACTTGAAATAAAATTATCATTGTGGTTTCTGTGTTGTTGGTAGTAAATTGACTAATTGCTAAAAAATAATAAATTACTATAATCATAATAATTTGAGTGTAGTTGGAAGTAGCGGAGGGTGTGAATCTCAAATAACACAGGACACAGGTCGATGTGGAAAATACTGTTTGAAGTTTAATGGGCGAATTTTATAGTATTTTTCACGCTAATCACAATCACGAGAAAAATGTTGGAAAATTCCCATCACCCGAGAATTTTTCACAATTTTTCAAACTTTTTGTTCACTTTTTTTACACTTTTTGATAATTTTTTACACTTGCAGTCAATTTTCTGAGCAAAAGAAGGATTCAGCAAAAAAAAAAATGAATAGAATATAAATTGTAAAGCATAAATTCTTTTTCTCTGGAGTCCAATTAGTTTTTTTTCAAGAGGCTAGCTTCTGAGATATTTTAGTTCAAAGAACTTCTTTTTTTTATTGAAAATATTTCAAAAGCTACACCTCTTGAAAAAATTGGACTCTTATAGAAAGAAAATTTTATGCTCTACAATTATTTTTTATTCATTTTTTTTTTCGTTAAGCCCTTCCTATGCCCAGCAAATTGACTTCAGGTGTCAAAAGTCATAAAAAAATGTAAAAAAAATGTTCAACAAAAAATTCAAAATGTGAAAAATCCTTCGGTGATGGAATTTTCTCACTACTATTTTTGCGATCAGCGTGAAAAATATTTAGTATAAAAGTTACCCATTAAACTTCAAACAGCTTTTCGAAAGCTTAAAAATGTCGACCTATATAATAATTTTACCAATTTCTACAAAATGAACATACCTATGATAAGGTAATCTTTTTACAAGGTGAAAATATGTTCAAAATTTCTACGTACAATTCCAAAAGAAATTACGATTTGTCACGAAAGAAAAAAGGGTGCTTTTTAAGTGGCCTTTCGTTCGACCCTGGCTCGCTCCATTATTGCGCCAAGGTTAGACATTGAACACTTGAATTTGGTCAAAGATATCTTCGATTGTAAGAAAATTCTTGAAGAATTCGGTAAATTCAGAAAACCAAAGAATAATGGAGATTTGGAACTTGCATCTATTGATGAGAGTGATGAGAAAGATTCGTACTTAAAGTGAGAATTTCGTTCTTTCCGGTGCAGCGACTCTCCGATAAAAAGGGAAGCTAGATGTAAATAAATGGAGACAGGCTATGCAAGAAGATACGGAGATCAAGTTATGAGAAAAACCAGGCCAGAAAAAAATTGGAAAATAATCGATGAAGTGAAACTGAAGCAGGTAATAAGATGGTTAAAAGGTCCGACTGAAGGAAAGAACAGTGGGACCCAGAAAACCAAAGAAGTGCCAGTTCCAGAAACTAACGGTAAAAAGAAAATCTTTCTGATAATTTTTCTGATTTAAATGATTTTTTTCTTCATCTTCACATGTCATATTTCAACTCGGAATTTCAAAAATTTCAAGTACATAATATTTTCGTAGAATCTTTTAAAACGATCCACTTGACGTGGAAACTCTTTAAATCTGAATCAGTCAAATTTGGTAGATTTCTACCTTTTTGAAATAGGTAGTATAATTATTTCACACAAAATAAGAAATTTTTTTACCAATTTTCAAGCCAAAAATGAGTGATTTTTCAGCCAATTACAAATTTGTAAGAAAAAATTGATAATTTTTGACTGGAAAATTCGATAAAAATCCTTTATTTTCAGTCAAATTTATTTTACTGATTCAAAAAGGCAGAATTTCACCAAATTTGACTGATTTGGATTTAGAGAGTATGTAATTTCATTCTTTAAAATTACTCATTCATTCGAGTAATAATTACTACAAAGTCGAAATTGACTTTTACAGATTTTACGACGTACCATCGGCTTCGGTCGTCGATTCACCGCCCTCTTCTCCATCTACGTCTTTCGTTCCGATTAACACAATTTTGTGTAATAGTTACTCTACGATACGAGCGTTCCCGTTGCAATTCCCACGCCACCTGCTTTTTCCTAATCACCCACATAGTATCCGACCTATGAAAATAAATTTAACGTAATAATGCGCTCAGATGTAGAGTAAATTCACTTTAAAGGCGAAATACCAAGAAAAGGGTCTTCTTTTATGGCTTCATGCGCCGAATGAATACTTAATGGTTTTCGCCTTCGCGTCACAGTACCACACGCCAACTAACTCGATATTCGATGAGATTCTGTATTCTCCAACGAATGCTGTACTTCTACCAAAAACATACGATCGTTCTAAAAAAATAACCATTGCAAAAAAAAATTTGTTGATTTTTTCTCAAGTAAGGAAGATTTTTCTTTTAGCGAGCTGAAACATAGGTACTTCTTGACAGCTCTCGTGGAGTTCTTTTGGTAATCAGGAACTCTTGAATCACCCCTTATTCCCAGAAAATTTTCATTCAATTAGCCGGTAAAGCGTTTGATACTCTGTAAGTGTTTTCATGTTTATGTGAAATAAAGTCCTGTTAAGTGGCATGTTTTTATTCTTGTGAAGCCTTGAGCCGTTCAGCCTAATTGTGGTTTCATATTGAGCTTTGTGTTAATGTTGATGAAAGTTAACGAAAGTTATGTTTTATACAAGTTAGTGCAGATTGATTGATTGATAAGTCGACTATGAGCTAGTAGAGGTGACTTGTCGTACAAATTTCACTTTTTCATTTTATAAATTTGAATTTTTTTCAATTCAAATTCTTCATTATAATTTCTATTTTTAAATTTTTTCAAAAGGGACATAAAGTGCTATATTTGACACCTATACAACCACATCACAGCCAAAACAGTCCAAAAGTGTGTCGATCTTCTGAACGTAGTGTTTAATAAGAAAACGGAATGAGCAATATTTCTCAGAAACAAAATCAGTCACTGAAATTAAGTAAAATCTAGAAAATGAGCGAAAATTCACTAAAAGTCAGTGAGTCCAATTTTTCAGCTGATTTTTCCTCTGCTGCAATTCTGAATGTTTATTGATATTTCACTGATTCATCACGATTATCAAGCACCAACAATAAACTGTAAAATTATCAAAGAAATTGCGCAAAAAATCTCCAATGATATTATAACAACGATCTGCGTGGGTACGTTTGAATGCAAAACAACTACAATTGCTTGATGAAATCGACAAATTGTCCCGCATTGAAGTGATATGATTCAACACATGATAATCATACGGTTCATTTTGACTTCAAACATATACAACGAGCGTGTTCCATGAATCGTCTACCATACTTTTTTTTTTTGGATATAATCGGGGACCACAAAAAAAACTTGAGATGAACATGTTGCCGACCTCGAAAATTGAAGGAGCAAATGCTGCTCCTAAAAAAATCACGTTTAAAAATCTCTTCAACCATGGGAATGAATAATACATTGAAAACTGAACAAATTTTCACTTTACGACATTTTATCCAACTTTAAAATTGAAGGAGATACAAAAAAATTCTAAAAAAATAAACTAATCAAGGGGATAGATAGTAGGTACGATGAAAACTGAAAAATTTTGTCCTGGAGAGTTCTTGCCTAACATCACAAATAAAAGGGCTAAGGGTCCTTCAAAAAAATTGAGAAAATTTGAAAAAATTTTGAAGCCTATTTATTTTGAGTTACTCGTAGCCTCTTCATTTTCGATGTTAGGCAAGAACTCTTCAGGACAATTTTTTTCTGTTTTCAAAGTACTATCCATTCCCTTGATTAATTTGCCCTACAGACTTCTTGCCTAACATGAAAAATGAATGAGATTCAAAAAATTTTCAAATTTTCTCAATTTTGAAAGGCCCTTAGCCCCTTCGATAGGCAAGAAGTCTTTAGGACAATTTTTTTCAGTTTTCAACGTACAATCCATTCATTTGATTATTTTTTTTAGAATTTTTTTGTAGCCCTTAATTTCAAAGTTGAATAAAAAGTCGTCAAGTGAAAATTTGTTCAGTTTTCAAAGCACTATTCATTCCCATGGTTGAAAAAATTTTTCAGCATGATTTTTTAGAAGCAGTATTCATTTGCCCCGTCAGTTTTCATGACCGGCAACATGTTCATCTCGAGTTTTTTTTTGTGGTACCCTGTTATATCCAAAAAAAGAAGTTTGGCAGACGATTCATGGAACACCCAGTATAAATTAAAAGAATGGAAATGAACATTTTTCCACTCAAGTGATAAAATCTCTCTTCTATCTTTAGAAACAAAGAAGTGTAAATCTCGTTGAAATGTAGCCATCTTTTTTCTGTAAACTCTTCATCAATACATATTAGTAGTATTTATATGTAATTTGTGAAAATCCAACAAACACTAATATTCATATTATCCCAACAGGCAAGAAACTTACTCAAACAGCCACAAAGATTTTCCCAACCTCATCCTGTAAATCTGTCCCTCACAAGGGGGAGGGGGGACTACTGTATTTCTGTTAAGGCCAAAGGGGGAGGGGGAATATTTTAGTTATTTTTAGGTACAATGTAACATCATAACCTTCAAACGTTTCTCCTTCAGCAAATCAATAAACAAAAACAATTACCATCTTAAATGCAAATCACACCCAAAAAAAAAAGAGGCGAGATTCTCAAACAATACACTGGAAATATAATCCCAATCGCGAAAATATTGAAAACCAGTTCACCACCGTCAACAATAATTCCAAAATTACAAGCATCAACTCTGTAATACCTCTTGGACCAAGGGTAACATAAATTTCACCCCTTTTGGTCCCCTCCCTCCAACCATTCGCCTCAATTCCGAATTTTATTACTTTAAATTCGCAAAACCGCCATCGAAATAACATCGCCGTTAATACACACTACCTAACTCGATGGTTTCGTATAATTGAATTTGTCGCTTACCTTCGGAAAAAGGTAACAAAAAAGTACATCTCGTATTAAATAGAGAAAAAAAAGCGAACGCGAAAAAAAAAGAGAGATGGCAGCTTAAATTAAAGAAGCAATTACATAAGAATATTCGACCACTTGTTGAGTAACATTTTCGTCCAAAAAGAAATACAACATCAGTGTTTCCTAAAATTGAGCTCCGTCGGTTTAAATTTGCAAAATACACCGATGAAGATAAAAATAACGTCGTGGAATTACCCTACCCAATCAATACCATGCATAATAGCTCCATAAATCTTAATGCAAATGTGCCTAAATGTACCTAGTCATACGAAAACTTAATCAATATACCTATTCATTATTCTTAATGAAATACTAATACAAAAATGTCAATTTCACACAATTCTTGACCTCTTCTTGTTTTCAACGAAGCATCCGGATATGCGAATATTTCCAAAATACAGGCTCGAAAAATGAAACGGGGAGATGGAAAAAAACCCACCCAAAACACTGGGTGAAAAAAAAACAAGCCAGCGAAATTTTATCGCCGCGCTGGCAAAGTCTGCAAAAAAAACTTTCAATGGGTAAAATATTTAAGAAGCCCTGAATGCCCGTGTAAACCTTTGTAATCGAGTTTAATAGCGCAGAACGTGACTTTGACATTAAAAATTCATTTAGCGAACCGTCGCAGATTCTAATTTAATCATAACATTCGCCGTTGCTGCCAGTACACGCTCGCTACCTCATCTCGATCCCTCCAACTCCTCCCCAGTTCCAAGCTTTTCGTCTTTTTACTCTTTTTCGTCATCTTGCAAACGGATTTTTCAGGGGGAAAGAAGTGTTGATTAGGTTCTTCAAACGAAATCGACAAATACTAATAACCTGAATAATTTTTTCCAAAAGTTACGCATGCTTGAAAATTTTGCTTGAATTGTCCAACGATAGATTACTCGTATTACATGATTTCAATTTTTTTTCTCATATAAATACAACCAACCCCTTGAAATCTTGCATGTCTCATTGTTTCTTTATGGGTAAATTTTTATCTCCAGTGGAAATAATCGGGGAAAAGAGTGCAAAGAAAGAGAAAAGTTCAAAAAAAAGAAGAGTAAAAACTCAAAAAAACAGAAAAAATTCACTAAAGCGAAAAAGGCTAAAAGGGAGTATAGTGATATTTGAATCTGAATGAAGGATTTATCATTTGCAATTTTTTTTTTTAAATTTCAACCACTAAAAGGAACAAATGCTGAGCAATGCATGTACACTGTATGTCCCATTCCTGAAATTTGACCTAATCTGATCCAACTGAAGTTGAATTTATTCGCAACTGTGATGGCATTATCCGGAAAATCATCAGGTTTTTTTTAGTACTGCGAAAAGCATGGAGGTGTTGACTCGATACATTGAATCATTGGATACCGATAAAAGAATAAAAATAAAAAAGTTGAAATATTTTTCTCCGACTCGTTGGGTTCAAAGGCATGATTGGATCCTTATTTCGGTGTATTTGATTGATGCAGTGTATAGATCGCTAGAAGAAATCTCTTATTGGACTGATACAGATTCTTCGTCGGTCAATGGAAAAATCCGAATTTATTATCGCGCTACTTTCAACTGAAAGGCTTCTTGGTTACACTAAAACGTTGAGTCAGCTGTTGGAAGAGCAAGATTCCGATCTAAAGCAAGCTGTTAAATTGGCAAGAGATGTAATCCAAACTATTCTCAAATTTTAAGAAAGTTAAAGTAAAAACAATGCATCTCCAATACAACAACTTCATTTCACAAGATCTATACAATCCCGAATGAGAAGAGAAAGAACTCATTGTTGATCTTGCAATATTAAATGAAGTTATCATGTACGTAAGATATTTGTTGTCTCTTCGCGGAGTTCACGCGTAATAGAGGCCCAAGTGGAAAACGATTTTGAACTTGCATTTTCTTCATCATGGAAATTATTCTTAGATGAGCTCAACTGTTGTGAGGTAAAAATCAGGGGATAGGATTCTTTCGAATAATTCGCCATGTATTTTATACTGTAACATGGTACTTAATTTAAAATAGTTTGCTGTGGTTGTTCATAGTTCCAGCGGAAGATCGAGATTATCATTGAAAAAGTTCAGCTAAACGTGAACGTGATTCAGTGCTGTAATAAATAATTTCGTGGGAAAATTATCAAGTGTCGACTCCGGAGTCGAGCCGGAGTCCGAAGTAAAGGTCACAGATCGACTCCGGAGTCAGCTTTCTCCCTTGACTCAATGTACACAGTTCAGTTTTTTAGGTCCTTAATCTTGGCTATGAATATAGTTTCGACCAAATTTCCAATTCCTACTAACTACACTTCCTTATTATATGAACACTGAACAGTCACAATGGCTTGATTACACTCCAATCAATGGGAAATTTGACATCTTCAGCATTGGGAGAAGGAGCCATTTGCAAAATTGACGATAAACTGTTTGAATAGGATCCATTTTCAATCTGTCTCAATATACCAATTCAATTGGACGTTCTTGAGTCAACATTTAGCGGGGGGGGGAGCCTCTTACTCCAGTACAGACAAGATGCATATTCCGGTTATCAACTAACAATAGAACCTGTTGTAATCGCCTCGTCGACTGAAGAAAATGAAGAAAAATTCGGTGACAACAAAAAATTTTGAGAAGGGATAATTCAGGATTATCTGGATGGAGACGATATCACAAAATTGTAGAATTAAAAAACCTGCTTAAAAGCTGATCTCATGATGTTAGATCTCAAATTTTTGGCTTGTTTAGAATCTGGGATCATCCAGTGGTAAATACGACAGTTGAAATCTCTAAAATGGAAGAGGCAGCAAAAAAGATATAATGTGACCATGAACTAAAAACATACATCTTGTAAATGTTTCGACTTCATTTTATTTATGGATATGTGAAAAAACATCAAAAATGACCAAAGCGCACTACACATCGTTTTGCACCATCACATTTAACCAATCTTAAGGCTCATAGTATAGGCGAATAAGCGATATTTAAAAAAAAAAAAAAAACATTTTTAGCTAGCCAAGATTTTATTGCCAAAAACTGTCGAGGGTGGTCCCCTGACTAACCTCTGAAAAGTCCGCATCCCCTAGACCCCGTGCTAAATTTTTTATGGAGGCTCCACCCCCCTCAAAAATGGATTTTCCCAAATAACTTCTCAGGATTTGGTTTTACGGCAAAAGTAGCTCAGTACTTTTTTGTTCTGCACTCAATTTTCAACATTTTTTGTATGAAAATTTTTTTCGTACGACCAATAGCAGCGGAGATAGAGAGTCCTGAAGGAAGGGGGTTTTGGAAAATATGATATCATTTGAAAACGCGATAATAGGTACAAAATCGTACTAAACTGTATGTTTTGGGCATGAAAATAGTAGTATTATGTAAATTGGTGGTCTCAATACTATTTGACCCCCCTCCCCTTTATATGTGCCCACCCCGCCTCACCCATTTGTTTTTTATTTAGCAATAGCAAATATGATTGAGGGATAGGGAGGGGTGGACACATGGGAGGGGGAAGGGGTAAAAATGCTTCTTGATCATCTTTCCCCCTCCCATGTGTCCACCCCTCCCTATCCCTCAATCATATTTGCTATTGCTAAATAAAAAACAAATGGGTGAGGCGGGGTGGGCACATATAAAGGGGAGGGGGGTCAAATAGTATTGAGACCACCAATTTACATAATACTACTATTTTCATGCCCAAAACATACAGTTTAGTACGATTTTGTACCTATTATCGCGTTTTCAAATGATATCATATTTTCCAAAACCCCCTTCCTTCAGGACTCTCTATCTCCTCTGCTATTGGTCGTACGAAAAAAATTTTCATACAAAAAATGTTGAAAATTGAGTGCAGAACAAAAAAGTACTGAGCTACTTTTGCCGTAAAACCAAATCCTGAGAAGTTATTTGGGAAAATCCATTTTTGAGGGGGTGGAGCCTCCATAAAAAATTTAGCACGGGGTCTAGGGGGTGCGGACTTTTTAGAGGTTAGTCAGGGGACCACCCTCGACAGTTTTTGGCAATAAAATCTTGGCTAGCTAAAAATGTTTTTTTTTCTTGAAAATATCGCTTATTCCATTCGCCTACACTATCATGGTAAGATGATAGTGGCTGGACATCCAGCTTTTAAATTAAAATACATGAAGCATGTCTAGTTCGAAACAAAATTTTGAGCCGGATTCAACTTTCAAGTTATCTCAGATGGTATCAGACAAGACTTTCACTTCTGAAGTCTCAACTAATCTCTGCAATAAAGGCAAGAAAAAGAATATAGAAGGCAGAGGAAAGCAAGGTTATTTTCATGAATGTTAGATTTAGTCATTACATTACATAAGATCCCTATTATAATATTGATATTTTTTATTGGATTTTTTTTTGACTAGTAACTAACTAGCTAACTTACTTCAACCATTCTCTTTAAATGATTATGTTTATTTTTTCATGTTTGTAGTTCTTTTAAGTTTTGTTAAGAAAATTTCAAATGCATACTATTATTCTCTCAACACGTCAACACACATGTAGCAAAAAAACATCCAGATGGAGGAGCTCCAGATATTTTTTGGTTGATGAAGGTAAGTAAAATTTATTCATTTATTTAGTATTTTATATTCAATAAATTACAAATTGAATAGATTAATTTCAATTAGATTTTCTATTAATCATTTCGTTAAAAGTTGATTAAATTCATTTTTGTCATTTTTTTCAAATAAATATCCCTAGACTCCGAATATTGCCCATGAACAAGATTCCAAGAAATATTTAACTGCAGAAGAAGCTGCAGAGAATTGAGATGAACGACTTTGTACCTGCAGGCATCGGACCGAAATTTCGAAAAAAAATAGTAACTTTAGTAACTTTTTTCATTTTTCGTGAAAAAGTAGACAATTTTTCAATTTTTCGCCTTTAAAAAATTATTAATACCCCCTCGTCCCCATTTTTTTTCAAACTTGTTTTTTCTCTGTAATTTTACTACCGAAGAGAGAGAAAAAAATTTCATCTAAGAATGAGTTTTATCAGTGGCGTAGCCAGGAATTTCTCATGAGGTGAGTCAGAACTTTCATGGAACTTTCATAAATTTTTGGAAAGTTCTAAGTTTACTTCCATGCCAATTATTTTGGCCTCAAAACTCCAAAATAATAAGAAATCTAAGGAGTAGCGGTCAAAATCTGTCTTTGGAGAGTACAAAATTGCCATGTATAATTTATTTAATCGTGACTTTGTTCATGCCCAAGCGAAGCGAGGGCGAAACTTCGAAAAAATTGGATTTTCAATGCCTAAAACAGGCATTGGAAACCATTTTTTTCGTATAATTGCCTCAAATAATTCATTAAACTGTGATTTTGTTCATGCCCGAGCGAAGCGAGGGCGAAGATTTGAAAAATTTAATTTTGTATGTCCAAAAAAGACATTTTGCATGTAAATTTTATGATTTCGTTTTGCCATTTTTTTTTGGCGAGTTGAGCGAAAAAAGTAACTTTTGGTCAAAAAAGTAACTAAAAGTAACTTTTAGTCAAAAAAGTAACTAAAAGTAACCGAGCTTGAAAAAAGTAACCAAGTTACTTTAAAGTAACCACGGTCCGATGCCTGTACCTGCCTCCGTTTCTTGGTTTATTCCTTATTCCAGCATTTCCAGCTAACCATTTGCTGTTTTTATTCTTATTTTACGATTATGCTTTTTATTTTACTTTTTCTGAATGTTAAAATTGGATGAATAATCAAATCAGTGGGTCTGGTAGATCTCGCCCAATGCTAATAGAAATAGGGATACTGTTGAGAGAAGAGATTGCTGAAAATTACAGTTCCCTACTGAAAATTGAAGTACATTTAAATTTTGATTTTGTTAATTGTAGGTACCTTGACTTGCTGTTAAAACGCGTAACGAAAGAAAAGGTGATCTCATTCTCTTAAGTGAACCTAGTTGAGAACTTCTGGGAAAAAATTTAGAATTTCGACGAAAAAATGAAAATTTTGTCTTAAAACTGGGAATTTTGGTGAGAAATTCAAAAGTTCTACAATAATTTCAAAAAATCGAAAAGTTACCTGTTTGAAAATCACCAGAAATTCGTTTACAACGCCTCATTTTAAATGTACCTATTATTAAAAATGAAACTTTCTAAAATTTTCCTTCTCAATTTGTTCAGGCCTTATTCATTCTCATTTTTCATTATGTTGCATCTTGAATTTAAAAAAAAAAACAGCAGAAAGCAAAAACACGAAACAGAATGCAATCTTATGCACGTTCAATCATCAAGAAAGATGACTGCATAACCGATCAAGAACATGATTTATTTAAAATTCGACATTTAAAAACTTCAGAGGCAATTTTGAGGAATGTTCTGAAGAGCTGTGAGGAGATCTTCATCCAGTGGCAAAGACAAATAAACAAGAGCAGATCTCATGGTAAAACACAGTCCCATTATCTCAACAAAAAAAACACATCTTTTTAGCACCGAATATCGATGAAAATACCTTCCAAACTTCATCACCCTAGTCTGTCATTTCTACAGGTACACGAAGCGTGAAAATTACACGTATGACGAACGTACACGTACGGTCATAAGAAAATATGTGTGGGGGGGGGGGATACACGACGTTGAAATATTTCACGAACAACGTCCACGAAACATCAACTCATCGTCATCGTCGACAGCAAAAATACTTCGTAAACAGAGATCTTTTTCTAGTACAATATACACAAGCCGAGGTTCAGTTTTTTCTATCACTTTTTACTCAAGTTTATGGTTATACCCCAGTTAAAGGCAGCAATAAAGAGGCGCGGACGTCGCGTCGGTTTAAAACGTCGTGTCATACGACAAATTGTATTTTCGCCAGCACCGTCGTCGGTCGTCGATGCGATGAGAAAAAACCCTCCCCGGCTTCGGTCTGCCGAAGAGGTACTTTTCTCTGGCGGTGACGCAGACGATAGCGCGTTAACGTTGGCTGCGGTATAACAATGCTGCCGGGCGCGAGAGAAAAAGAAGAAAGGGTAACTTCAAGCTCGAGTCTTTTTTGAAAAGGATAAATGGATGAATTTTGAATTATTGTTCGAATAAATACAATGGTCAGAAGAAAAGACGGAAATAGAAGGTCTGATGAACAAAGTCTTGTGTATGTTATCTTTTAAATGAAAAAAGCGCCGCGCCGCCGAGCCGCTTTCTCAAAACATTATAAATCAACATTGCGTACTGTATACACACAGCGAGTATGATCGGTAGTCTTTTCTAACGAGGTTGGATGAAGAACCGGAGCACCGCGAAGGGATACCTATCGCTTGTCAAGTGGTTACTAAAATCATTTATGGTAAAATTTTCGACTTTTGTTTATACTTATTGTAGTTTCCGGCAAATTTTACATTGAGGTGGTGATCTTGAGAATATTTTTAGGAATGGTTCAAGACAGATTCGGTCAAGTTGATCAATACTTGATTAATAGAGGAAAAATTTCAAAGAAAAGTAAAAAAATTAATGAGATTCTGATTTTGACATTAATCAATTGTCACTCGCTTGACCATCGATCATTTTGACATTGCATCAGCAATAAATACTGTCACAATGACACAAATTAATCAAAATTATCACATTGAAATATAAAAACAAGCTATCATGTCAAAAATAAATCAAAAATGTCACTAATGCTATCAATCAATCACAATTTTGATATCACTGATCATTGATTATACATCATTTTTCTGATAAAACTTACAGGAATGGTATTACCAGTGAGACTGGCATGGCAGCAATTCTGACCACTTAAAATGAGAAAAATGGAATTTTCAATGGAAATTAGTAACTTTTGACTAATAATTAGTAAAATTATCCTGATGATCAGGAAAAAGCTAAAAGATGTATATACTTTTCTGAATTATAAACAGTCAGAACTGCTTCCATCCTCACTGATTTAAATGTATTGTGAATGACAACATTTCTAAATTGAAAAAAAGTGACAGCTGATTTAAAATACTGTTCAAAATGGACCAATGCATTGTCTCTATGTTGTATTACAACTTAGTCGCTCAATCATTACTTTAATAACATAACATAACTAAAATAATAATACATACATATAATAAGTACAATAATTTTAATACTAACATAGCTAAATAGTTGACGTAATCTGTATTCGATGGGGAATTTAAGGTGTACATACAGGGTGTTCCATGAATCGTCTGCCAAACATATTTTTTTGGATATAACCAGGTACCACTAAAAAAACACTCGAGATGAATATGTTGCCTATTTTAGAAATTGAAGGGACAAATGTAGCTTCTAAAAAAATCACGTTAAAAATTTTTTTCCAAGCATGGGAATGGATAGTACTTTGAAAACTTCACAAATTTTCACTTTATGACTTTTTGCCTATATTTAAAATTGAAGGGGCTACAAAAGAAATTGTTCAAAAAAAATTCAAAAAAGGAACTGATCAAGGAAACGGACAGTACGTTGAAAACTGAAGAAATTTTGTTCTGTGAACTTTTTGCCTGACATCAAAAATGAAGGGGCTAAAGGTCATTGAAAATTGAGAAAATTTGAGAATTTTTTGGAGCCTATTCATTTTGAGTGACTCTTAGCCCCTTCATTTTCGGTGTTAGGCAAAAAGTCCACAGAACAAAATTTTTTCAGTTTTCAACGTACTATCTATTCCCTTGATTAGTTTATTTTTTTAAAAGGATTTTTTGAACTTTTTTGCAGCCCCTTCAATTTTAAAGTTAGGCAAAAAGTCATAAAGTAAAATTTGTTCACATTTCAAAGTACTATCCATTCCCATGGGTGAAAAAATTTTTGACGTGATTTTTTTAGAAGCAGCATTTACTCCTTTAATTTTCAAAACAGGCAACATGTCCATCTCAAATTTTTTTCAGTGGTATCCGGTTACATCCAAAAAAAAAAAAAAAAAAAAACGTTTGGCAGACGATTCGTGGGACACCCTGTATTTATCCTCTTTTATTAAGGGTTTCGGGTGGTGGGGCAATGTTGATCATTCTTGGTACTTTGCAGGTATTTATTGATATTATTTACTGATTAATCTGAATATGAATTTCATTTCATTTTATCAATTTTATTAAAAGAAAAAAGTCCGAGTAATTATAGGTACCTAGACCTACTTACATAGTTTCCAATTGAAAAGTTGAATAACTTTCCTATTAAACTGATATTATATTTTTAATGTGTATTTCTATTTTAATTATTTTACAGCAATGTAATTCGACCATCTGATACGCCATTTATTAGCAACGTGTTGCCAAGGCCCTGAGGCTCTGATTTGGTAGAATAAAGAAAATAATAATAATCACCGCCCTTGCAGATTTTTTTCTCCTATAGTCGGTACAACGAAAGAAGGCACTTTTCCCCTACGTTCTCCCACCGCAAAATTTAAAAACGTTGAGTTGTGATTGGACGAAATTTGAAATCAACGCGCGTCGTTGGTTTCCGCGTTACGAGTGAAATAGGGGAAAAGTGCCTTCTTTCGTTGTACCGACTATAAATACGATCAATTTTTTCATTTAAAAAAAAAAAAAAAAAACAGGAAAAATAGCAAAACGGGAAAATTTTCAAATAATTTTTTTTTCTTGATTATTTCATTGTGGATAGGAGTAAAAAGTTGTTGCAAATTGAAACACAAATATAGGGTTTTCGGTATTTTTTTTTCAAGTGCAACATATTCAACTTTTTTCGATTAAAACAAGATAAAAGGAAGATTTTTTGAATACGATTTTCCTCCTCCCATTGTTATTCAACTTAGAAACAAATTTAAATCTTATACTAATTACCAAAACGACGTAAATATCACTATATATCTTCACATCAAACAATAACGAATTCGGTTTTCCTCAAAAAAGGTATTTTTACAAGTTTCAATGCTTTGAAATTCCAACCGTTCTTTCGAACTGGGTTGGGCAAAATACTCGGATGGCAATAGAAATTTAATTATTTGAGAATCTAAAGTCATTGTGCGCAGGAGTTCCATTATAGCTCCATACCCCAGATTTTACAGCATTTTCAGAAGGCTGAATTTTTGTTTGTATAATTTCCTTGGGGTTTATATGGTTGAAAGGTATTCATTGTAATTTGTAGGAATCTCATCAGAGGTCGACGGAGTACACACACAAATAATATAATAAAATTTTTAAAAACATTAAATTAACAAGGGGAGAAAGAATGGAGTGGAGGAAAGGTGAGAGGAGAGGGGTAAAAGGTTGGTGGAGAGGAGTGGGTGGTAGGAAGGGTGGGGAGAGGAATGAGGTAGGGAAGGGAGTAGGAAGGGAAGGAAGAGGAGGGGAAGAGGGGATAACAAAGATCATAAAAACCAGATGGACACGGAGGACTTGGCTCCACCCTCAATTGGTGGGGTTCAACCAGACCACACCTCTTCGTTACCCTCACCGCTTGGGGGCAGGATTAGGTCTTAGGTGTTCTCAACCTACATCTATTTCACAACTCGCGGAAATTTCTTTGAGCGGGATCTCAACAAGTTGCAAATAGATGTTTTCCTTCCAACAGATTGTGTCAAACTTGGAAGGGTTTTTAAATTTTATCTTAATTACGAAGTAGAGCTGAAAACATTCAGTTTTTCTGTGAATGTAAGTCTTTTTAAATTAGTTTTCCAAGTCTTCACACAATTTCAAACACTGTTTCTCGTTTTAAAGGTTTATCGACAGTACTTTATAAATTTCGCTCCATACGACCTCTTGACCGCAGAATACAGAGAATTTGAAAAGGAAATTTCAAACCACATTTTTATTTAACATCTTTAAATCACGATAGCCCCCAGGATTTCTTTCCGATAGCGATGACAGATCTGGAATATGAAAAATTGAAGACTAATTTCACCCTTGATTTGATGATTGAAAAAGAAAAAGATATGGCAACGGTGGTCAAAAAATTAGAGGTAAAAATTTATACTCCGGAAAATTTACGATGATCAATTTATAGATCAATCTACCGGAGCTCCCAAAAATCCCCAATCGAAGATGTCACTCCGATATTACCAATCAAGTCATTTTTTGACCAGGTATAAATATTTTGAGTCATATTGATAAAAAAAAAACCAAAGGAGCTTTTTCAACTCCTGATATTACTTTTACATAAGAAAACCTTGTGTCAGTACATCATTTTCTTCAATTTATACAATATATGTAGTAGTATTAAACCATTTTATATCATTCCAGTAGTATTCAAAAAAAAATATATAAGGTCAAGATAGGTAGGCATAGATACTCAATTCTCATGCACAAAAGTAGCATATTTCGCCAGTCCATTTAATACCCCACGAGAGACCTAGAACACATGGGTATTTTCGAATCGACGCAGACTCGACGTATAAACATCTACAATGTAAAAGGCCACGCGAAAAATAAAGAAAAAGTAAAGAGTAAACAGTAGCGTGGGTGGTTCGAGGGGGGAAAGAAATAGTGTGCTTATGGCTACCATAGACGGTTTAATACCGAAAACAAAATGCCTACATTCGTGACTCTGCTCGTACATTTCGAACCACTTACATGTAAAGAAAAGCTTAACAATAGCTTTCGAGCACATCTGTTCTTCAAACCTTTAATGAATAATACTAAGTTTCCTGTGTGCTCGCTAGCATTTTTTTTCGCATGGTATCCTCTCGTTCTATCCTTTCCTTTCCTCTATCCTTCTTACTTTCTCGTTTACGTTCGTCGGCGCTGCCTTTCACCGTAAATTAGTTTAAAAAGGCCGAACAATTGGGAATATTTGGGGAATATGAAATAATGACGAATTTTCAAAATTAACTTTCGCGTACATACGTTAATTGAAGTATTTACAGAAACTGTACGAGACTTTTTATAAATAGATAAGCTACACTTTATCTGAACGAAGCTATGAAAAATGTAAATTTTGTGGATTCTGTCTCTGCTGCTTCGAAATACAAAAGCAGAAAAGTACAAATTCAAAATCGTAATTTTCACCAATTTTTTCTCGTATTTGTACTGGTTCCATAAAAATTAAACCTATTTCATCAAAGAAACAATCTAATCTACCAACTTCACTCTTAATTTAATTACATTGAAAGGTCCACCAAGTTAACTCCTGATTTTTATTTATAAAAAAGACATGGAAAACTTGAGAGGAAAAGTTTGTTTCCCAGAACAGAGATTTCGTCGAAACGAAGAAAAATCTCGGGCAAGATTCAAGAAAGATGAATTTTACCCTTCGTCAGATGTATCTCGCGTACCGGATCTTGGTACTGCGGTTAGATCCCATTTCGGTCATTGGTAACCGCAATTTCCATGAGAAATTACGAAGCAGATGGAATTAAGGCAGTCGGTTTTTTTCTTCAAAAGAACACGCGATTTGGGAGATGTTTGAAAGAGGGTGGTAATTTGACCACGGTAAGTTGTTCTTTTTGTCTTGTGAGAGACGTAATTCGTGATGAGATTTGGTTTCAGCAAAGTTTTGAGAAGTATGGAAGGTGAAGTGAGGGGAAATTGGCTTGGTAAATTTTTTTAGAAACGTAGTTTTTAAAAATTATTCGGTCGAGTTGTCCATTATAAGTTGAAAAATTTTTAATTATGAAGTGTCCGGAACGAATGATTGAGACAGACAGAGAACCACAATGCAAACTACAAATACGTTCCTCGAAGTTGATCTAACGAGGGAGTCACATAACTGCCTCTTCAAAAATGAATTAAAGGTGGCCTAATCTGTTAGCCGAATATCAAAATGCCGGATCGCGTTCCATTTTGAAAAATGGTTGAGACCTACGTGATCAAAATTAAAAAGTTTAACAAATGTAGGTAAGTATTATTATTTTTTTAAGCGTTTTTTTTTTTTTTTTTTACATCAAATTCAAATCGAACTACAAAATTAATTCGAAGAAAGCGATGAATAAAAAAACAATTCAAGTCGTCGTCAGAAAATTGCCATTCAATCCAGAAGGTATGCCATTCTCTATTTCAGTGTGAACCATCTTAATCAAAAAAAATAATTACCCATTAATTTTTTCAGAACTGAAAGCCATGGAAGCAGATATTTACCTAGGTAATGTAGGTACATACCAAATTTGCAAAACATCGTGGGAAAAAAAGTAGATGGAAATCAACATAGGTAGAAAACCATTTTAATACTTAGCATGGTTTTCAATGAACTGATATTCGAGTAAATAATTCAATATTTTCTACCATTTTAAACGTTGAGAAAAAAAATTATTCATTATTTTTCAAGAACTGAAAAATTCAGAGTTTGATGCTGTATTTGTGCCTCCAATAACCAATAAAATAATTTTACTTCATCCAGAAATCAAAGTGAATAGAACAAAAGATTTGGAAACTCTTTTTCTATCAATTTGATGGCACATTTGATCATATTTTGTTCCACCAATACGGTATATGAGTGAGTATTTTTCATATTTTCCACTTCTCTGCATTTTCACAAATATTTTTCAATCCATTATCCAAAGTAATCTAGTATCTACCTATCAATTTGCCGCCCCTCACCCAAAAAAATAAAAAATTAACGAGATCAAATTTATTACAGAAAAAATCTCATGCACAGAAGGAAATACTTCTTTAATTTCTAAAAAAAGACAATCTTTCACAAAAATTTTCTAAAAGTGAGTTATTTTATGTTAAAGTTGAAGATAAATAGTTACACTGTCCGAGCGATGCGAGGGTGAAAATTTTTACGAAAAATTATGTTAGAACGGATAAAATTGTTAGATGTTAATTGAGCATTTACCTAATAAGTAGGGCTGGGAATTTTATGCAAATACATATTTTTCCTGGGTGGTTGTTGATAGGAATATTTACATTATCTTTACGAATCATAAAATTCTGAGAAAAATGAGCCCCATATGTCTAAGCATATTTTTGCATATCTTCATGTAAAACGCATAAAATGACATATTTTCGGTGATTTTACCCTTTATTTGACATATTTTGAGCATATTTTACCTGTTTTCACATTTTTTACGACATATTTCGCAAAATACTCAAAAATCAACGTTTTCAAAGAAAAAAAAAATTGAAAAATCGTATTTTTGCCGAAAAAAATTAAAAAATTGACTTTTTGCCAAAAAATTTTTCTAATGAAGAAAAAAATTTTTTTCAGCGATATTTTTACGCAATTTTTCCTGTAGATGGCGACTTTGAAAAAATTTACACCTTGTGTACCTTTGTACACGTTTCCGTTTTTATTTTGCTGTATTGTTGCTCTCCTTCAAAACCCCTGAATTTTGATACCCATATTTCCCCCTTTTTTTGAGCATATTTTGACATATTTTCGGGTTTTTAAGCATATTTTTGACATATTTTCAACTCTCAAAAACATATTTTATGCGTATAAAACTGATTTTTTTGACATATAATTCCCAGCCCTACTAATAAGGTATTTTTAACACACTGGAAAGTTGGCATGACATGACACGAGCTGATATAGATTTTGCGGATTTTGACTCTAAAATTGAGAAATAAATTCATGGGAAGTCTGAAACATTGCAGATTACCAATATAATGATGAGATTATTTGGCCCGAGCGAAGCGAGCGCGATTTATTTTTTGAAGAATCTATTCAAGGAACAGCAAAAAAGAGACATATTTCTAATGATTTCTCCTTCTAAATTTTTAAAACATCCCAGTAAAAATTCCAAAATTTTCCGATTTTTTTTTAGATTTTCCCGAAAATGGACACGATACCTACTCCCTTTGAAAATCCCAATCGTGATTGCTACTAAGTCTCTCACAAGAACATATTTTTCCGCTTCAAAATATTCAATTGTCTGAAATAGAGAGGAAGAAAATTACGTAAATTTTTTTTCAACCATGGAAATGACAGTACTTTGAAAACTGAAAAAATTTTCGTTTCACGACTTTTTGTCTAACTATAAAATTGAAGGAGTTACAGAAAAAATTGTTAATATAAAAAATTGTAAAAAATATATCAACCAAGGGAATGGATAGCATGTTGAAAAATGAACAAATTTTATTCTCAAGACTTTTTTCTTAACATCAAACATTAAGGGGCTACGGGTTATTCAAAATTGAGAAAATTGAGAAAAATTTTTAATGGCCCGTAGCTCCTTAATTTTTGATGTTAGGCAAAAAGTATAAGGAACAAAATTTGTTCATTTTTCAACGTGCTATCCATTCTCTCGATTGAAATTTTTTTAAACGTTATTTTTTTAGAGGCAGCATTTGCCCCTTCAATTATCAAGTAGGCAAAATGTTAATCACAAGGTTTTTTTAGTGGTACCCGCGGTTAGATCCAAAAAGGACCCTACTCTTTCCGTAGTCCAGGTCACTACGAGGAATCCATTAGAAATGTACTGCTTTCGTGATTAATTGAACAATTAATGGATTAATCGCCGTTTACGTGTCGAATTTGATATTTTGCAAGAATCAATTATCTGTATAAAGAGTTTATTATAAGGGTTTTTTTTTGGTGCGAGGATCCGTTGGCGATGTCATTTTAATTTTACGATTTTTTGACAACCTTTATAACATTTCTAATCACATTTATAGTGTAGGCGAATAAGCACTATTTTTAAGAAAAAAAAACATTTTTAGCTAGCCAAGATTTTATTGCCAAAAATTGTCGAGGGTGGTCCCCTGACTAACTTCTAAAAAGTCCACACCCCCTAGACCCCGTGCTAAATTTTTTATGGAGGCTCCACCCCCCTCTAAAATGGGTTTTCCCGAATAACTTCTCAGGATTTGGTTTTACGGCAAAAGTAGTTCAATACTTTTTTGTTCTACACTCAATTTCCAACATTTTTTGTATGAAATTTTTTTTTGTACGACCAACAGCAGAGGAGATAGAGAGTCCGGAAGGAAGGGGGTTTTGGAAAATATGATATCATTTGAAAACGCGATAATAGGTATAAAATTGTACTAAACTGTATATTTTGGGTATGAAAATAGTAGTGTTATGTAAATTGATGGTATTAATACAACTTGACCCACCTTCCTCCCCCCCATGTGCCTACCCCACCTTACCCACTTGTTTTTATTTAGCCTAAGTAATATGACTGAAGGATGGGGAGGGGTAGACACATGGGAGGGGGTGAGGGTAAAAATGCTTCTTGATCATCTTTCCCCCTCCTATGTGCCCACCCCTCCCCACCCTTCAGTCATATTACTAAGGCTAAATAAAAACAAGTGGGTAAGGTGGGGTAGGCACATGGGGGGGAGGAAGGTGGGTCAAGTTGTATTAATACCATCAATTTACATAACACTACTATTTTCATACCCAAAATATACAGTTTAGTACAATTTTATACCTATTATCGCGTTTTCAAATGATATCATATTTTCCAAAACCCCCTTCCTTCCGGACTCTCTATCTCCTCTGCTGTTGGTCGTACAAAAAAAAATTTCATACAAAAAATGTTGGAAATTGAGTGTAGAACAAAAAAGTATTGAACTACTTTTGCCGTAAAACCAAATCCTGAGAAGTTATTCGGGAAAACCCATTTTAGAGGGGGGTGGAGCCTCCATAAAAAATTTAGCACGGGGTCTAGGGGGTGTGGACTTTTTAGAAGTTAGTCAGGGGACCACCCTCGACAATTTTTGGCAATAAAATCTTGGCTAGCTAAAAATGTTTTTTTTTCTTAAAATAGTACTTATTTGCCTACACTATTATCAACCTATTTTCAATTAGAATCTAACGATTACATCTTTCAAAGTTCAAACACATACTACAATTGAATAATTCATCTACGGTGATCGTTTCCAACAACTTCGCATCACGATATTAGTATCATCAATTCATCAAACACCCTTGAAATCGCAAAAATTCCACGGTTGCAAAATTCAAGTCCGCGACTAATTTTTATCAAAATTCAAGTATCATAACGCACATCCATAATACGATTCCTCTCCCTTGCCATCGTACACGAATCGCAAGCTCAACGCGAACGCACATCCTCCCATTTTATTAACATCGGTTCCCAAAGGATTACAATATTATATAAACCGTATGTACAAAGGAACAACAGCACAACACCTACGAAGAGGACGTCGACGGCAAAACCTCCGGCAGACTTAAAACAATAGCACCGCCGCCGAGCAGCTCGTCGACTAATTTGGATACTTATACGATGACGATGCGAGAGGACGAAGAAACGATGGTCGCGACCACGACCCCAGCTACCCCCTGCCCCCTCGAAATCCACGGTGCGTTAATATTGTACACAACAACGCCGAACGCAAACAAAAGATATTCGCAAAAAGAGATAGGTAGAGAGTCGGTATGGGCAAAACACAACAGACCGAGATACACTTACGCAAAGCTATGCCCTTAGCCAAGGGATAGGCATGGTGAGAATTACGGACGCGAACGCGTGAAACGAAGAAGGTTCTTCAAGTACCTCGTATAAATCATTTTACAAGTTTTGCTACACAATTTCGCTACTTAATAACGAGGATTAAGTTCGGGAGGCCAGGGATACGTATTTATATGGAATATACATACAGATAATACGTATACAACTAAGCGAATTGTATCGCGTACTATTTTAGCCCGATGTAGTCGGCTGTTGCGATGCGATCGGCGAAAACGAGAAGAATTAAATTGTTGAGGATTTGTTAGGTACTTAATGACCTGTTATTTCGGAATTTAAGCCGATAGCCGGCGGCCATTGTATGGGTTAGGAATAAATATCTCACATTTTCGTGGGCCCTCAATCCATAATAAAAACTTGAGGGTGACTTCGCCAGAAGCAGATTTATAAGCAATTTGGAAATGAATATAGAACAGGGGCGTAGCCACGGGGGGCGAGGGGGGCCGACCCCTGGTGTCAGGAACTTACGTGAAAAAAGGCCTTATTGGGAGTATTAAAAATTATATTTTCTCAAAGCTTCCCTCGGGCATGAACGAAATCACAATTATATAAACTATTTGAATCAACTATGCAAAAAGGTTTTTTTGGAGGGGGTTTTAAGGTCAACATAATTAGTATGTAAGTTGTTTGTTCCAAAGTTACATTTTCATCAATTTTTTTTCTTTAATCATGTTATCAGGCATCAAAAATAGATTTTCAGAAAAAATAGTGGCTTTAGTGACTTTTTATGAGGCAAAAAGTGACCAATTTTTCAATTTTTTTTTCATAAATAAATACTCCCCCCTCCCCATTTTTTTCATAACTCAAACTGTTTTTTTCTCTGCGATAGTGCTGAAAAAAACTTTTCATTTTTTGAAAAAAAAAATTATTGATAAATCTTTGTCAAGGTATCAATCAACAATCCTGGTGAACTAATAAGTAGGTAAAAAAAAGATATGATAGGACTTTTTTTTTTTAGAAATATCGGTATTTTTTTCAATTTTATGCAAGAGCGGTAGATCGTTTGAACGAAAAAAGTAACTTCAGAATGAAAAAAGTGACCAATAGTGACCTTTTGGCAAAAAATTGACTTTTAGTGACCAACCTTAAAAATAGGGGACAAGTCACTAAAAAAGGTGACTATGTTTAATGCCTGTGCTATCCGAATCTTATCAGAACTTGATAAAGTTTGAATTTAGTGTTTTTATAGTAAAAGGAAATTTAGTGCAAAAAGGGGGGGGTGAACTCAGAATTTCTCAAAAAATTATGAAATTTCAGATCCCCTCCATGAAAAATTTCTGGCTTAAAAAATATTAATTATAATAATCTGTACTCAAGTATGAGAGCAAGGTTATCAGTAAGTTTTTATTGTATGTATGTACTTCGACGAAAATGATCATTATTATAAGATGAAAAACGAATGAACGAAGGAAAAAGTTGACTAAGAGTGGACTATCTATCAAGGCTGCCAACAGTAGTGATCTATCATTAAAAATAGTGTTTTTTTGACCAATGAAAACAATAGTAGTAATTTTTCGAAAAAAGTGACGATTTCACTCCTTTTCCAATAAAATCACAGAATTTTTTTCGCTTTTGAGGTGATTGTTAGTAATTTATTTTTCCAAAAATTGAAAATTTTGATTCCAAATTTCAAGAAAATATAAATCAAAACATACCAATGGATAATTCGAGGTAAAATATTGCCATAAATATTCGAGACACCATGGTATTGCATCAATTCAAGAGCATATTTCGCTTTTTTTGGGCAACTTTGCGCCAGCTAATTTACATTGAGCTTTGAGATTTCCCGAAATCGAAGGTTACTCAAAATAATAATGGATGAAATTGGCTCATTAGATATACAGTTTTCAAGATCGTCTGCAAAATCGTACGGATTCTGTTCTTGTTAAATGTATTAAATAGTTTCAGAAAAAAAAAAAACGATTTGAAAGTTATTGCAGTTTCGTGTGAAAATTCCAAAATGTTTCAATTTCAATTTTTTCTAAAACTACTCGAAATGTAACAAGAAAAGCATCCGTAAGATTTTGCAGACGATCTTGAAAAATGCACATTTTAAATTTGAACCAATTTCATGCATTAAATTTTGAATCATCTTCATTAAGAACTTCCGTAAATGCAAAGTAAATTAGCAGGCTCAAGGTTAGGCGAAAATAAATGCAAACATCTCCAGTCATGTCAACACAGAGGAAAAACTTGGTGATAAAAGACGAAAATTAAGAAGTCACCAGAAGTTCGAATTTGGAAGATTGATTTCGTCAGACTATACCTAACGAATTAAAAAGACCAGTGTCGGACCAATGGTAGTGGTTTACCAAAAAAACGAAACACTTCAAAAATGGAAAGAAAGATTCGTATGAGAAGTCACTGACCTATTACAATACAATCGGGGAATTAATCATGAATCTGAAGCGAAAAAAATTAACAAATCAAAATTTGAGATAAGTATAAACGATTGTGGGTTATTCATACATCCGAAATATTCACACCTAAGAGCTCCCCCTGACGGTTCAATTGCTTACAAGTAAGGTATCTCAACTCAAAGTAAAATTTTGAGCCCAAACAAAAAAAATATTGAAAGTACATCATAACAGGACCCCATATCCAAAATTTCAGGAGCTGAAGTTCATTTTCTTGAATTTTGGTGAATTTTTGAAATTTCAAATTACCTCCGCCCTGCGAAATATACAAATTTGATCTAATGAACGAGAAAAGCTGAAATTTGGTACATAGTACATACCCTATTTTCGACCTCCCGAACCGAATGGAAGCGGTTTCCATACGTTTCGGAACAATCAGAAAATTTTGAAATTTTCCAGCGCCAGAGAAAAGCCTATAAAAATCACCTATATGCACTTATTGGTTATCCGCGATTAAAGGTGCTGAAATGCATATGGGTCATTTTTATGAGCTGTTCTCTACCACTGGAAAATTCCAAACTTTTCTGATGGCTTCGAACCGTCTCGAAATCGCTTCCAATCGATTCAGGAGGTCGAAAATAGGGTATTATACCAAATTTCAGATTTTTTCGTTGATTAGATAAAATTTTCATATTTCGCAGGGCGAAGGTAATTTTGAAATTTCAAAAATTCGCCAAAAATCAAGAAATGAACTTCAGCCCCTGAAATTTTGGATACGGGGTCCTGTTATGTTATGATGTACTTTCGATTTTTTTTTGTTTGGACTTAAAATTTTACCTCGAGTTGGGCTACCTCCCTTGCTGAAGGTAAAAAAAAATGGACAAGACTAAAATTTTATCCCCTTACCTTTTCCACTATCTTAAGACTTGCTCTTATTCAAATTTTTTTCTTCGATTTTTTTCCTCTTTTCTCATTTCATTTTTCTTCAAAACCATCTTTAAGAATGTTTTTTTCTAATTAAATTTTAAATTTGAAGCTCATGATAAACTGGTTTGATCTCAAGTAAGTAAACAATCTCAAACATTTTTAAAATACCTATAGTTTCACAATATCTGATTACATCCCATACCTATGTAAATTCATCCACCTCGCTTGCAAAGCTCACACGAGTTATGAAATACCAAGTTTAGAAATAAAAAATGAAAAATGACCTTTTCAAATGCTAGTATAGGCTTTCTACATAAACCTCTCGACGAACACTACAACTGTATACGTCTTATATTTCATATAAGATTGGAACTAGGGAATGGTGATGGGGTAAGAAAGACTATTCAGTGTACGTGGGAGTTCGCGCTGGAAAAAGTGAAAAAAACGAAGTGAAAAGTTAAATAAGCTTTATTACTTCGTTTAGTAAAAAGCACCGTGCTTAGACACATACCAACGTAGGTACAATATAACTACGTATACCGCGTAGTATCTTGAAATATTTACTGCGAAAGTTCTCGACGCTGAGTCGAGCTCGTACATACGAAAGTTTTTACGTCAAGGTAAAAGTAACTACATTACATACGAATATACTCTGTACATAGGTGGATACTCGAAAATATACCATACCACCGCGTATGTTTTTTGAATAGGTATACACGTATTATTTCCATCAAAGAATACTAGAAAGCAATATTTCTGTTAACAAAAAATACACCAAATTTCCGAAGTGTATTTATGTAGTAGTTGGGGAGTCTGGCCTTTGCCCATCCCTTCTACCCCCACCCCATAATTAGATAGTTAATCATAAAAATTCAACGATCAATCGGAAGTAATTTCGCAATAAATTGTGTAAAAAGGATCAAAGGTGAAAAAAGAGTGAAATCTCAATTTCATTTTTTTTCGATTTTTTTGTAGTACCTACTACTTGCCCATTTTTCCATAAATTGATACCGAATGAAAAACTCAAATTTTTGAATTTTACGAATTCTGCTGACCGTTTGAGTTTTTTTCAAAAGGATTTTCATGAATAGTCATTAGTCACCAAACTTTTTTGCTAGGTATCAACAATAATAATTGAATAAGTTCTGTTTTTATGGCAATAGCTTCCCAGTTTGGTTACCATCTTGTGTAATTTTATCATTTTTCTCTGTTTTCTCTGTATTTTGAGGTTGATTCAATGAGTTTCTAAAACTGAAATGAAAAGAATCGTCAGATTCAGGTAGGTAGGTATGGCATTGTTATTGTTTTTTTCCTTCGCTTTCAGTTTTCCTTAATCGACTGGATCTAAAAAAAAATCTTGCTATTTTCTGGATAGTTCTTGATATTTTTATACTATTTTTCTCGATTTTCAGATTTGTCCAAAAAAAGTTTTCAAATTCTTCGATTACAAAATTCAAGAAACGTCAAAATGTTGAAACTTCTGCTCTTTAGAGCAAAATTACAAAAATTCTTGCTATTTTTTGGTTTTCTTGCCACAAGTGTAAAATTCTTGCGAATTTCTTACATTTCTTGTTTTTCTTGAAAGTAGATAAGGAGCCTTATCAGCGAGAAAAACAAAACGAAAAATTGTAGTAATGAACGGAAGAAGAACGAATGAGAAATTTTTCTTAGAAAACGAAAGTTTTTCAAAACTACCAACCTACAATAATGTAAAAAACGTTCAAATCACACCTGAAATTTACTGGCCTTTAATTTTCTAAATCGTACGTATAATTACTCGAAACACCATTCGACTCGACTCGTAAAAATAATAATCAGTCATATCTACATCTACAACTCAATCACCACAACTTACGCGGGCGAATTTAAAAACCTCAAATTACAATCGGACTTGGCCAAAAAAAATAGAAATAAAAGGCGTACTTCGAACAATACGCAGGCGATTTCCGCAACATGCATTTCATTTTCAAAACCCATCTCCACCTTTTCAAATAATCGAAGGGAAAACCCACCATCTGTGCTTGGTGCACGTGAAAACTTCGTGTTCATTACCCATTAAGTGAGAAAAAAACTTCCTATCGATGCCGACAAGCGAACAGAGGCATATAAATGGAAAACTGCGATGAAATTACCACCTTTCGTCCCCTCTTAAATCATATTATTGTAGGAATACGAAAGAGAAACGGTAATAGTGCGAAGGTAACTTAGACCAGGTTGTATTGATTCTTCGAAAAACAAAAAAGTACTCAATTCAAAATTCACGAAATTTTCCCCAATTTCGAGCATCAGGACAAAAAAATGTGCAATTCAAAATTTTAGAAATGTAATTACCCCAAAAATATTATTTGAAAGTTAACGGGAGTTGCTATTTACCACTTTAGTTGTGAAGAATGAATGGTTATGTTCCCATCCAATAAATATTTTCCCTATTTTGAAATTTGAAGGAGCAAATGCTGCTTCTAAAAAATCACGTCAAAATAATGTTTCGACCATGGGAATGGATAAATTTTCATCATTTTTTTGTAAGTAGCTTTCTCCTTACACGCCTCAATAATCCACCAAGAACGCTTACGCTTCACAAACCATTTAAAATAGACAAAAAATTAGTCGTAAAAAATAATCGAAGTGCGATTATTTTTTCAGTGACATCGAATAATCGATTAATCGATTGTTCTTTCACTTTTCTGTTTTTGAACGAAAATTGGACAAAAATTTTAAAGAATAGGACACAGTGCGAAAGTTATGAAGAAAATTTAGAAAAAATGGGGGCTTTGACCTAAAAAAGACGTGTTTTGCTAAATTTTCATATTTTTTTCGAAATTCCAAAATTCCTCAAAATAAGAAATTCCTCAACAAATTCCTTACAATTTTTCACGAACCTCAAAATTCCTCAACATTAAGGCATTTTCCTTTGTTTCACGGAATTTGTTGAGGAATTTCACATTTTGACAAATTATTAAGAATTTTGAAAAAATATGAAAAATCAGCAAAAAATACGTAGGTATTTTTCAATCTGAATTTTCTTTAAAATTTTCGCACTGTGTCTTTTTTTTCAAATTCTAGTCCAATTTTAGCCCAAAAAACGGGAAAGTTTTCCAATGTTTCTAAAATTCGAATTACGTCCCTTCCCAATCTCAAATGGCACTCTAAATTTTCGCCTCTCATGTTCGTAAAAATTTGCAAAGATCTCTCTCAAAAAAAAAAACGAATAAAAAGGTGCAATGTAATTTGCAGTAAAAATACCTAGTTTAATTTTGACGTTTTTATATCATTTTTTTCAGTATTGGATGGCAGATAACTTTATAAATGACGTCGTTCATGAAAAAAATATTTAAAGAATTTTCAAGAAATTTTGATCAAGAAAATTTTACCAGTTTTAAGGAATTTTTGAAATTTTGGGTTGGCAGCGCTAGCGCTGAAACAAATAAAACATAGCTCGAATTTTCTACTACGATTATAATCGATTATTTTCAATAATCGATTTTGCCCAACACCACAAAAAATACATTGGAAATTAATCGAGAACTCATACAATTTATGGAAAATTCAGCACAGTTTGAATAGGTACGTCAAATATTACATCGTAATAATATTACGAGGGACGACAAAGCAACGATGACACCGAGAAAAATATCTGGCCTTCGTCAACGTTTACAAGTTAATATTCTCGGTAAAAACGAATCTCCAGCCCCCCTTCTGTCGATAACGTAACGTAAATTTTTAAATAATGAAAAACATTCCTGAGACGATATTACGAGTATTCGCGACGAAGGAAAAAGGATAATAAGATGCGAAAGCACACGAGTATTACGAGACGCCGACAACGAGCGGAGGAGAGGAAACGAAAAAAAAATCTCGTATTATGATAATTTATCTAACGGACTTGGAAAAGAGGAGGAAAAAAATATTCCAGCGAGAATACCTACAAGTATTAAATAAAAATATCGATCATCAGTCATTGTTTCTATGTATAAATCTGCGAAAACAAGAGGGAAAAAAACGAAGTAAAAATATCGAAGCTTGTTTTTTTCGCAGCCGAAGAGTCAATACGATAGAAATTAATGAAAGACTCTACGAGCTTTAAATTAAACGCGATAGCTGAATTTCACGAATATTTGTAAAAAATTCATATCCTACATACCGGAAAATCGCAATAACGTTGAAATTAAAAATCATCAACCGAAGTAAATCGAAGTAAAAATAAACACTGTACTAATTATATAGAACCAAGGTAAATAGATACTACGTATATAGGTAGTCTAGATTGTTGTTGTACACACCATGGTACTGAGGAAAATGCGGGGCAGGGGTGCTGTGAACCCCCTGAGTCAACGACGAGGACCCCCCCAAATTGTTCAAGTAGCCCCCCATTTTCACAAATTTCCTCATTTTTTACGAATATGGGGGGGGGGGGGTTTACTTTACGTGCCTACTTACTCTTTTTTGCATTTTTTTAGAAAGTAAATATTTATCTACTTTTTTTTGCATTCTTTATAAAATAAATACCTACGTACTCTTTTTTGTGATTTCGAATAAAATAAAAATTGTAGATGATTATTATTCATAGGCGCACCCAGAAATTAATTAAGAGAGGGGCTCAGAATCCATCCGAGAAAAATAGGGAGAGCGGTAAAATTTCAAATCAGCCATTTTTAACTGATCTCTCAGTCAAAATTATTTATTTTTCCGATAATTTGGGAATCGATTGAGAAATCAGTGATTTATGACTGAAATATCATCAATTTTCAAAATAAATAATAAATTGTTTAAAATACCGCTCGAGCGAAGCGAGAGCGAAAATTTTTTGAAAAAAAATTCTCGAGAAGAACAAAAAGATTTCAAAAAATTTTAAAAATTTGCCGCCCTGTGCTGCCTTGGAAAATTTGGCATTCTAAGCACGTGTTTAGTTGGCCTATAGATATTATTTACCTACGACAAAAAAAATAGAAATACAAACTAGAATATAAAAACCTTTCATTTCAATGAAAGCGATGTTTTTGAAAAAAAAAAAAAACACCTTAGCCATTTTTATTGAGTGAGAAATGAGTGAAATGAGCGTAAAATTGATTATGGGGGAGGGGAGGGGTCGTTTCTGAAAAAAATGAAAATTCACCTGATTACTAGTACATATTTTTACGTTCCCAAAAAATTTTTAGCCATTTTTATTGAGTTAAAAATGAGCGAAATTTGCTTAAAATTGATTTTTTTAGGGGGGAGGGGTCCAGTCTATTGATGTGGGGGTCTATTATATTGATGGGGGGGGGGGTCGTTGCTGAAAAAATGAAAATTCACCTGATTACTAGTACATATTTTTACGTTCCCAAAAAATTTTTAGCCATTTTTATTGAGTTAAAAATGAGCGAAATTTGCTTAAAATTGATTTTTTTAGGGGGGAGGGGTCCAGTCTATTGATGTGGGGGTCTATTATATTGGTGGGGGGGGGGGGGTCGTTGCTGAAAAAATGAAAATTTACATGTTTACTAGCACTTGTTTTTACGTTCCCAAGAAAATGTTTGCCATTATTGAGTTAAAAATGAGCGAAATTAGCGTCAAATGGATGAATTTTTTGGGAGGAGAGAGGGGGTCCATCCATTGATGGGGAAGGGGTCGTCTATTGTTAGGGGGGTCCGTGTAATTATAGGGGGGCTTTTTTAATTATTTTCTAATCTTTATTGTTAATTTATTTTTTTTTCTTTAAAATTGAAATTTGTAATTTTTTTGCATTTTTATTCGGCCCCCCAAAATTTTCAACGACGAGTTGCTCGTCAAGAATACCCCTTCGCAGCACCCCTGATGCGGGGGCAGTGACGTCAGTGGTTGAAAAGTTTACCACTACACTGAAATCATCGTACGTCTACCAACAAAACATTTTAAAATCAGCACAGAATTCGAACCAGCCAATGAATATTGATGCCTCTTATTATTTCTCCAGTGGTATAATATTCATTGGCTGGCTCGAATCCTGAGCTGGTGTCAAGTTAAATCTTTCATTTTCAACCAGTGACGTCAAGAATACTCACACTAGCACACACACCTACTGATCTAGACTACCTATATACGTAGTATCTATTTACCTTGTATAGAACTAGATATTCAAAAATTAGACTACCTGTTCCGCATAAATAAAATCCATCTCCAACCTGCGTATTGATCGCTGATTCTGACTCGATCCAATGGAAAAGTCTTGAAGATCTTCCAGCACGTCGCGAACTAGAAGCACTTTTATAACCGACGCTATACCGCACAACTCGCGAAATTAGCACAATTTTACAAAAAAAAAAAAGCTCGTCGATTGAGCTCACAATTTCACAATGCAACGGTCACTTTAAAACTCGTCATGTTTCTGGCTCTCGATGCTTCCAGAACACGTATGAAAAAGTAAATGCGAAGAATTTACATCGACATCGACAATCCATCGCCACACAATTGCTCTTATCTCTTTTGATCGAGCCAGAGCATTGTAGCCAAAGCCGGTTCGGTTGCGATAAGACGAAATGACGAAGAACGTATGCGTTTCAGTACAGCCCTTTTCCGAAAAACTGGCTCATCCTTCGATGCGTCATACGTTCTACGTTGTAAAACTTGGTACGCAATGAAAATTTTGTACCTTCAAGAACGATCCTGAATTTATCTTTTGTTCAATTTTCAACACGATATAAAACGATGATATTTTCAATTGTATTCGACCAGCATTGCACAGAGCTGTGCTGTAATGAAATCCTCAAACCAAGTCAGTTATCGTACGTACTATTTCTAAAAATAGAATTATCTTCGTTCATTTCGTCTTTTGAAAACTTGTCAAAGGCGAACACGAAAATAGGCAAGCATATTGCATGTATAAAATATCGACGTATAATTCGAATTGTGAACAGGACAGAACGAGCGAAAAGATTTTTCAGCATTCAGCTGCATACATTTTTGAACCCGAAGTACGAGTATGAATAAGCAAAACTTCCGGACTACCACTAATCATTCAATAGATACTCTCTAAATACAAATCAATTAAATTTTTTGAAATCCTGCCTCTTTGAATCAATAATAAATATCAGGAAATTTTATTTCGCTGTTTCGAAAGGGCAGAAATGAAATTTGCCAAATTTAACCTGATACAGATTTGAAGAGTAGAAATAATTAGGTACGTAAAATTATCCAGTTTTACAATTTTTCCGTACGCTGGAAATTCTGACAGAAAATACACACTATTTGAGTAACCGCTATACCCAATTCATACAAATTTGCTAGGTACAGCATTAAATTAAGCTCTAAATTACCCGTGTAGATTAAACAGGTAATATGAAAAATGAATATTTTTCGTAGAAAACAGAAATGACCATTTCATAAAATACGAAAAAAGATTACTCGGGTGAGTAGGTAACAAATTCCCGACAAATTACGCAAATTTCATCGATGCGCTACTCGTACTCGTATTTAGCAGTCCGATAAAAAAAATGATCATCTGTAAATTGATATTCTCATACACGAATTTTTAGATCCGTAATTACAAAGAATCGTCCACAATAGCGAGGCACTTAATAGTCGAAAGCCTCATTTATACCGACACTGAATTTGTCACTAATTATAAAAAATTTCTTCAGTTTTGTTTCGTTTGTTTTTATTATTATCATTTATAATTACCAAGTTATATCAACGTATTTCAATAAAATAAAAAGATTTCAGAGCCATTCGGTGAAAGTTTCAGTGACAAATTCAGTGCCAGTATATAAATGAGGCTTTATACTAGATGATAGGTACCTATAGGCATTACCTAGGTATCAGGTACCTAGACCTACCTAGGAAATGATTTTCATACCAAAATATTTAGCAGATGAAGGGATAAGGGAGGGGGGGGGGGAGATAATTCTGTAAAAATTAAATTACGAATTGACGTAAAAAATTTATGACCGGGCCAATTTTCGAGTTTTCGTCGATTTTTACCATCTCACCATTCAATTTATTTTTTTAATTTTCAAATTCTTCGACAATTTCAACTTTCAACATATCGCAATCAGAACGAACACAATTAGAGGGAATATTACATTTACAATACATCTCAAGAGTCAGTGGCGTAAATACGGGAGGGGAACAACCCCCTCCCCCAGAATTCCTTCAAAAATGAATTTTTTATTCGAAAACCGTTATTGTGGTCTTGAACCCATATTTTTCGTCAACAATAAAATGTATATTCTGCAAAAAATTGCCCTCGCTTCGCTTGGGCTGAGTTTGCTGTTTTCATTATTTTTAATCATCTCAATTTACCGACTTTTAACGTGAGTAATATTCAGCTCCTGGACATTATTTTGATTCTTTCTAGAATCGCTCGGGTACGAATATTTTTACATTTCTTTGAAAATTGAGAATATTTCTCAAAATCAATGTTTCATTGTACCCAGATCTCGAGGCGTTTCTTACAAGAATTCTTCTGCTTTTATAAGTCAGTTTTTTAATCAGTAATTTTTGGCTCTTAAGGTTTTTTTAAAATACTTTTTTGCTCACTTCGCTCGAGTTCATGCATACCTTGAAATAAAATTTCAGGCTTCAAAAACTTGACATGAAAGTTTTTTCACGAACCCCCCCCCCTGCTTTTATTTGTTAGGTATGCTATTAAAACTGGTAATTGAACGTCGTAAAATATACTTGTGTACAGTCATCTAAATAGGTCCCACTTGTGCGGGATTGAGTTATGACCAGTGGGCAATACTAGACATTTGTGATCGAATAAGACCAACCCGACCCTCCTAGGTGCAAAACTCGCCGAGACATACGCATTTGAAGTTGAACTTTCAAAAAACATAGTTTCGAGAAAAACGGGTTTAAAGTTTTGGTTACAAAATTTTTCATTTAAAACGTACATATCTCCGAGAGATTGATACTTTGGGGGCTGGGAGAGGTCTCATTCGATCAGAAATTTTGTGTACTACGTCCAGAGGTCATACCCGACACCGCAGAAGCAGAACCTTTCGAAACAGTATAATCATTTAATTCAGAGCAGTATTTCTGATTTTTTTTGAAAAAAAATCATGTTTTTTATTCGAATCAAAAATGCGCATAGCTTCGACATTTTGGCACTTTGGAGGCTCGGGGATTTGCGGCATTCGAAAGAGGAACGTTCAATCTACCAGAAACGATCATAATCCGAAAAACTATATTTTCGACCCTACTTCACAAAAATCGCTATTACTCGAAAACTAAGTCCGCATACCTGGGACCTTTTTAGATGACTGTACACACTTATCAGTATTCTATTGAGACGTCGGAAAATGGGGTTCAAGCTGGAGTACATTATACCCCCAAATCGGCGGCCGGGGTACAAAGTATCAGATGTACCCCCAAATTACATCGGACAGGGATTTTCAAAGCATTAAAACATGAAAAAATGTCTCTTTTGGACATTGAAAATCCAATTTTTTCAAAGCTTCGTCCTCGCTTTGCTCGGGCAAGAACAAAATCACAGGTCTGAGACGACAGTGCAAAAGAAGGCTCCCTTTTACCCCTTCCACTTAAAATCATTCTGGTATTCCAAGTCTCCATACCCAATTTGTACTCAAAAAAGCTTCCGACGCCACTGTATTTCTACACCCCCCCCCCCCCCCCCACCATCTAGTTACGCTACTGTCTAGAATACTCTACCTATACGATAATCGTACGTAATACTGACGTCATTCAGAAATTCAGAATTCAGAATTTCAAACCAAATTGTTGAATTTATAAAACGGTGGGTCAAAAAAAACACCTAGATACATCAAATGGCATTTAATTTGGTATATTTTTCGGGACGCTGAATCCAGATATCGACTTGGTTTTCGAATCCCCTGCCCCGTCTCCTCCAGGTAGCTTACATAACTGATAAATAAAACAATAAAATAGTTCACTTTAATATTTAAAAAATATATATCCATGTAGAATTCCCAATGTCCTTTTTAGAACCACAACTTCATTCTTTCCGTAAATGTGAAGCACAAATTGTCTGATCACTACAAACAAGTTTTAAAAAACCAAAAATTATTATTGAACGAAAATTTACCAAAATATGGTAAAAAGTAAAACTGTTTGAAACGAGGACATTTTTTCAAATTTAACATTAAAATTTGATGAAATTTAACCAAAACCCGTAAAAAAAATCATGAAAACAGTTTCAAATACAGCCATAGAAAATTCATCAATAAATACGTAATTATTAATTATTGATGAAATTAATTGTTATACAAATTATAAAAATCTGAAATTTTAAGCATAAAATTGACAAAAACTGACAAAAATTATCGCAGAAGGCCAAAAATATCGGGCTAAGGTCTCGAAAATCAGCAAAAATATGTCAAAAATTATTCAAATATAAAAAAATCTGAAATTCGTAAAAAAAAAATTCAAAACTTGATGAAATTATTCAAAGTTTGTAATTCAAAATGAGGAGAAAACGTAAGAAATGAGATGAAACTTGGGTACAGATTTACAGAATTCATCCTTCCAGCCAAAATACAAAACGATCCTTGAAAGCACATTTCGGTCATTATAAAACACGATCGATGACAGAAATGCAGTGTAAAATTTTTTTATTCGTCCATATTTACTATTCAGGGAGATACCAACATCGTGGGCTAAAGTTATAACTCGCGAGAAGCAGGAAGAGCTGCACAGAGGAGGAATAGAATTTCCAAAATTAATATCCAGCGTACCAGAGTCAACCAACAGAGCGCTCGCCGTTACCCTAATTTTGAAAACGACTTCGCTTGACACTGACGCAATTCATCGCTGGTTACGACGCAAATATATACAGTATACGGTGCATAGTGTAAGGGCATAGCGTACACCGTTGTACACTATACAAGAGCAATTAAGCTGGATTTAATGTTCTCCATTGCTGAAACGGCTTTGAAATTTAACAGACGTGCTCGTCGTCGTAGTCGCGACGCGGATCCGCGTCGTGTAATATTGCGGCGGTGTTAATCAAATTAAAGAAACATTATCTTAATTGTCGCCGCGGTATGAAAATGAGCATCCTGTACCCAAACCCCGACCTGGAGTAAAATAGTAATATGAGCTTGAAAACTATACCAAAACAATTCACGTATGATGAGAAATGATATTAGTAAGTTGAGGTATGTGTAATTGAACCAGCTATAGAAGCATCATTATGAACAAAAAAATCAAAAATCAAAAAACATTCGCCATCATGAGTAAAAAAAACTGGGATAATTATTGCAGGCGGCAATTTCATCCACGGTGAAAGTGCAATGCCTTGGAACCTTCCATATCAACAATCACACCTTAAATGATAATATGGTTGCATAATTTGAAACAGGAATGGAAAATTTGCTGGAGCTGTTTTTATATTTGTATCACTTCGATCCATTCAATTTAATGACAAAACTTAAAAATTGAGAATTTTCAGAAAGGTGAAGCTAAAAAATGAAAAAGGTTCCTCGATTTTGCCAATTTTTCGAGAAGCTGCACCTTGGAGACTAATTTTAAGGGCCTACTGGTGGTCTCTGGGGTCTGTAAAATCGATGTAGATAATTATACAGGTGTTCGTCGCTAGACTTGAAAAGTCAACAGGGTGCCCATGCCTCGTTGTGAAAATCCTGGTGGCCCCAGGACATCGATAGAGAACCAACAGTCGTACTAGAAGTCGAAATCGAATCACAACAAAGACCAAAGAGAATACCGAAAACGATGGCAATTTATTGAATTTTGAGCAAAGTGGCAACTCAATTCAGTAAAAAAGGGATAATCTGACCTGCTGAACACGAATCTAGATTTTTTCATTCGAAATGCTGATTTTTGAGCGACATACGTAATGTTTTACCAATGATTCAATTTTAAAATTTTATAACTAAGAATTTCAAGAGAATAAATAATCAAAATCATCATCAGATTCGTGTTCAGCAAGTCAGATGTCAGATTACTCCTTTATACATTGATTTGGGTGATAATTTTGCTTAAAATCTCAAAATCCATTTTTTTCCTTGGGGAAAAAAGTCGATTTACGACTTGAAAAAAATTGAGGCGAGGGAAATGACCCCAAATCAGAAAACCAAACACACCTCGAGATTCAAAATCTCAAATCGGATCTTTGTAGTTCTAATGCAAATAAAAATCATGAAAATTTTAAAGGTTTAAACGCGATTTTTTTGAAAATGGTTCCACTTTGAGGATCCCTAGCTCACTCTCCAGGGGTTCAAGGAGGCTGAAAATTTTCCCGAGAGTGTTTCCAACTCAAAATGTATCATATTGTGCAATTTTGGAATCGTTTATTGAGAAGTGATCGTTCGAATATTGTTCAATCGACAAATCTGGAAGAATTGTTTGAAGTATATCGCAAGAGAACTATCAAAATTGGGTATCAGAATACTTCCCACTCATTCCAAGGTTCTTCGAATTCAGAAATTGGTGAGTACAAAACACAATTAAATTACGTGTAAATTCGTTTAAAATTTTCACCTGCGGTAATCGAAACCATTATTGATGTAGATCTCGACGAGTTTGTACACCTACGCTCGATTTACGCGATATTGAATTCTTATGATCTAATAATAAAAAATTCTTTACCAATTACCAAAATGTATCTGCAATACAGTTATCAAACCCCAACAGCAGGTACAAATAATTAAAAGATCGATTAATGATAGGGAAAGGAAACCGGATTAAAATAGTTTCCGATAGTAATATGCTAATTGATTTTGGTATGTATTTTTACATCGCATCGGCGATTTTTTAACGGCGACGAATTTGTGTAAATCGATATTTGAGAAACTTTACGTTCAATATTCGAAAATGGGATAAATTGATACTCAGGTAAATTAAAACTCACCTAATTTATCCGAAATCGTTGTTCTCGTCGCGTGTGTTTATTTTCCATCTGTGTTAATGTCACGCAAATCTGAAAGATCTGAAACAGATAAAAAGATAGGTACATATTTAGTTTTAGTGTGAAAATAAACCGTATTGATATGAATTCGAATAATTCAAGAATAAGAATTAGAGCGAGCGAAAATCCAGAGGAAGTTACCAAGAGTGAGACTTTTTCTAAGTCTTGGAAATAAAAAAAATTAAGACTCCCTAAAGAAGACCCAAAGTCAAAAAACTTGCTATGGAACAAATAATCGAGTTTATTAAATTAATTGTCTCAGATGATTAAAATTTTGTATGGATGAATTTCCAGTCAGAATGTATCAGAAATGAAATTGGCAGAATCAAAAACTTGGGATTTTTTACTCCACCCAAAAGTAACAACATAGGTACCGTTTTCTGAGCAGTTCTGGGAAACTGACCCCTCCTCCCCCACCCTGAAAATTTCTTCTATTCACCACGATTCGAAATACTGTGTAAAGAAATAAAGAAATATCTTTTCTACTAATCAAATAGGTCGTTTCTGATCGTTTCTTCAAAATCGACGAAAAACGACCATTTTCCAATATCCAAACCGGTTGTTTCTGATCGTTTCCATAAAAAGACAAAAAATGAAAAATTCCCAAATTCTAAATCGCTATTTAGTCGTTTTTTGGGAAACGACGACAAACGACCATTTTCAACTATTTTAAATCGGTTGTTTCTTGTCGTTTTTTGAAAAACGACAAAAACCCAAAGTTTTTTGAAATATTAAATTAGTCGTTTCTGATAAGGGAAAAAACAACCATCTACAAAATTCTAAATTGGCCGATTTTTGTCGTTTCTTAAAAAACGTCGAGAAACGACAATTTCTTAAAACATAAAATTGGTCGTTTTTGATTATTTATTCAAAAATGACCCAGTTTCCAAATTCTAAATCGGTCGATTCATTACGTTTCTTCAAAAACGACAAAAATATCAATTTTTTAAAATACCAAATTGGTTGTGTCCAGTCGTTTTTTGGCAAACGATCAGTCTCCAATATTCTTAATCGGTCGTTTCTGATCGTTTCTTCAAAAACGAGAAAAAACGACCAATTGAAAAAATTCTTAATCGGACGTTTCTCGTAGTTTCTTTAAAAAAATGGAAAATTTTCCAAATTCCAAATTAAATCAATTCATGTCGTTTCTTCAGAAACGACAAAAAATGTCAATTTTTAAAATAGAAAATTGATCGTTTCCAGGCGTTTCTTGACAATCGAAGAAAGACGACCATTTTCTAATATTTTTAATCGGTTATTTCTTACAAAACAACGAAAAACAACTAGTTTATAAAACAGCGAATCGGTCGTTTCCATTCATTGTAAAAAAAATAGTGGCATATGCGTTTTGCCTATCTTCACTTTTGAAGGGGCAGCAGTGATAACGAATTCGGTTCAACTTTTAAAAAATGAATTTTCGGGGAAATTTAAAATCATTGTTGCCTCTTCAAAAATGAAGATAGGCAAAAAAAGCAAACCACAAATTTTTTTGCAATTTTTTTCCTATTATCCTAGATACTTAAACTAACAATTTCAGTGAAATTTTAAAAACATGAAATTCTGGAAAAATTTAAAATCTCTGTAGCCCCTTCAAAAATAAAGAGAGGCAAAAAGTGTATACCACAATTTTTTTGCAAATTTTTTCTTCTATCATCTTTGATACTTAAATTGGCGACTTTATTCAATTTTTAAAAAAATATGCAAGTGGTTGCATACCATGAACTTATGAGGGGTCTGAGATCAGGTGCAAGAAACTCTACTAGCCTACAATCCCGATTCTATACTACCTATGGCCGGTTAAATCTGCAGATTGAACTTTTGTTTAAAATTGTAAAACATTTTTTCCCAGAGCTATTAATAATACAAATATCAAAAAATTTTCAAAATATTTGTTTGAGACGCGACGTAACTAACAGATCATTAAAAAAAACGTACACCCCTTTCTCTTCAAATTAACACAGGGACTACTTGAACTTGTCAAAACTGTATGACATTCTTACGGAATTAGAACCCGGGTACTAAAAAAAAATCATCACAACTTTACCATACAAGGTAAATTACTGTCTAAATTCATATTTTCAATTCCTCTCCGCGAAAGACATGCCAATCGATGAAGAAAGGATACGAGGAAGGAAAAGTTTCCATACAGTAACTGGGAGAATGGTACTAGAGGTACATTTGAGACTTGCGGACGCCTTTGAAAAAAGTTACTTGTGCTTTGCGAACAAAGGTGCAGCAGACGAAGAGCGAGAGACCATTACATTACACGTAATTTCGATACAGGTGTAAAATTTTCTCGAATGAGAAAGTTAGTCGACGATGCATGTTTGCAAGACGTTCGAGAGACGACTCAGGAAGGGTATCCAGCACCGGCGAGGGAAAAGAGAAGGGAAACGTGTGGGAAATTGAATAATATGTGCGGTATAATGTGGCGGCGTTCGTACCTTGGTAAGTTGGCGTTTGAAAATATCTGTCGGTGCGATTAATAAAAAGTATATTACGAAAATCTAGACGAAGAAACGCGAGCAGCGAGTCGATTTCAATGTACAAAGAATGAAGACCAAACAGGTGTACAAATGAAGAAAAAGCTCGCAATTCGCAAGTTTCTGGTTCAAGGCACGAGTTACACGTACAAAGCAATACGAAAGTAAATCGGTGTCCGACCGAGACGTATATCTACGAAACCTGCACCGCCATCGTTCTTCAATAAGCCACGAAATAACCTCACAAAGGGATAGGTGAGGGGAAGAGGGTAGAAAGACGCGACACCGGCGAAGCATAAAAACCCCTCCGGACTCGTGAAGTGTAAAAAGTCGAGCTTTTAGTACTTCCGTGCAGGTGGAAGATATTAAATTTGAAATTAATATTCCGCAGCGAGGTATACTACGGCGTTATAATACAAAGAGAGAGGATAAGGTGCCAGCGAAATTATCACTATAACAAAACGACGTATCGGATAGACAGACAGCTGAATGACGCATCACGCAATTTCCCACCGTTCGCATGTGGCACGCATTTTTCCACAGACTGTAAGCTGTGTAGGTATAGCGAACTGCCTGACAAGGGGTTTCAAAATACATACGAAGAACCGAAACCGAAAAAGGGAAGAAAAAATGTATCCACCTGACCAGCGAAATTAATCGTATGTTAATTATCAGCCGCAGTGGCGTCGGAAGCTTTTTTTTTGGGAGGGTGCAAAGTGAGTACAAAAACTAGGAATAACAGAAGGATTTTCGGGGGAGGGGGCAAAAAGGAACCTTTCTCGCACTGTTGACTCAAATAATATATATAATTGTGATTTTGTTCATGCCGGAGCGAAGCTTTGAAAAAATTGAGCGTTTAATGCCCTAAAAAGGCCTATTTTCATGTTTTAATGCTTCAAAAATCCCAATTTGATGCAATTGGGGGGGGGGGGGTGCAAATGATACTTTGCATCCCAGCCAGAATTTGGGGGGGTGCAGTGCATCCACTGAACCCCACCTTCCGACGCCACTGATCAGCCGACATGATAAGAAAATACTCGAATAATAAAATTTTATCATATCGAAGGGACAATCGCCGGTTAATAAATAAATTTGACCGGCAATTAAAAAACTGACTCGGGAGAGTTTTCCCTATTGACATTTTTGCTAGCAAAATACTAGCATTCCTAACACATCCCTAACAAAGCTAGCAAAACACTCGCATCACTCTAGCATAAATCAGGCTAGCTACAGATTTGCTAGCAAAATGCTAGCATTTTGCGAGCACAATTGTCTAACAAAAAATACAGTAGCACAATACTAGCATCGCACTAGCTCAAGTCAGACTAGCATTATGTCTGCTAGCAGAGTGCTAGCTTTTTGCTAGCACTATTTGCTAACAATCAGTTACTGTAGACAAATACTAGCATCACGCTAGCATAAATTAAACTAGCATCCCATCTGCTAGCAAAATGCTAACATTTCACCACTAGCAAAGTTCTAGCATTTTTCCGCTAACACAATGCTAGCATTTTACTAGCATAAATGATGCTAGCTCGAACTAACTTCGCATCTGCTAGCGAAATGCTAGCGTTTCACCACTAGCAAAGTTCTAGCATTTTACCTCTAACAAAATGCTAGCATTTCGCGAGCACAATATTCTAACAAAAAATACAGTAGCACAATACTAGCATCGCACTAGCTCAAGTCAGACTAGCATTATGTCTGCTAGCCACAATTAGCTAACAATCAGTTACTGTAGACAAATACTAGCATCACGCTAGCATAAATTGAACTAGCTTCCCATCTGCTAGCAAAATACTAACATTTCACCACTAGCAAAGTTCTACCATTTTTCCACTAACAAAATGCTAGCATTTTACTAGCACAAATGATGCTAGCTCGAATTAACTTCGCATCTGCTAGCGAAATGCTAGCGTTTCACCACTAGCAAAGTTCTATTATTTTACCGCTAACAAAATGCTAGCATTTCGCGAGCACAATTTTCTAACAAAAAATACAGTAGCACAATACTAGCATCACGCTAGCATAAATTGAGCTAGCTTCCCATCTGCTAGCAAAATGCTAACATTTCACCACTAGCAAAGTTCTAGCATTTTACCGCTAACACAATGCTAGCATTTTACTAGCATAAATGATGCTAGCTCGAACTAACTTCGCATCTGCTAGCGAAATGCTAGCGTTTCACCACTAGCAAAGTTCTAGCATTTTACCACTAACAAAATGCTAGCATTTTACTAGCATTCCTAACACATTCCTAACATAGCTAACAAAACACTCGCATCACTCTAGCATAAGACAGGCTAGCTACAGATTTGCTAGCAAAATGCTAGCATTTCGCTAGCACAATTTTCTCACAAAAAGTTAAAGTATCCAAATACTAGCATCGCACTAGCTCAAGTTAGACTAGCATTATGTCTGCTAGCATAGTGCTAGCCTTTTGCTAGTGCAATTTACTAACAATTAGTTACAGTAGCCAAATACTTAGCTTCGCATCTGCTAGCAAAATGCTAGCGTTTCACCACCAGCAAACTTCTAGCATTATACTTACTGTCAACAAAATGCTAGCATTTCACTAACATAAATAATACTAGCTCGAACTAGCTTCAAATCTGCTAGCAAAACGCTAACATTTTGCCACTAGCTGATTTTAGGCTAGCAAATCTGTAGAGCCTGACTTATTCTAGAGTGATGCTAGTGTTTGATGGGTTAGAAATGCTTGTATTTTGCTAGCAAAATTTTCAGTAGGGCTAAATCACTAAAGAATATTGCCAAATATTATACAATTTCCAAGTCTTACCCTAAGAACCCCTCACTAACCAAACAGAAAAATATTGCCAAATTTGTAATCTTCACCCTCTTGAAAACATTCATTTTGATAAAAGTTGAAAAAAATTACGATTATTCCAGATCTAAGTGCACTTCTACATACAAGGCAACTTCGCGAGTTGCTGCAACTTGAGTCAATGTGATTGGTGTGTTATGGCAACAATCTAGAGAAATGACTAGATAGTTGCCACAACTCGCGAAGTTGCCTTGTATGTAGAAGTGCACTCATCCATCACCCTCTACATAAGAAACAAATAACGCTATATTCCACATGGAAATATCGCAATATTATAATTTTTTCAACACTCACCTCCTCAACCCAATGCTTCATTTCTTTGAGACGTTTAAGGAAAAGTATTATCAAATTTGTACTCCACATCCTCGAGAACCTAGGTTTTGATACATCACAAAAGAAAGAATAGCGAATTGTTTTTCAAGTCTTGTCCCTTCTTCCAACCCCTATCTTTCTTCTCTAAGAAAAAAATATTTCTGGATTCTTATTCTACGTCCTCAAAATTTAGATTTTGATACATCACTCGAAAAAATTGAAAAATTCACATTTTTATAAGTCTTACCCCCTCTCCACCCCCACGTGGCGCTTCATCCTTACGAGAAAAATATTTCCAGATTCATATCCTTCACTCACAAAAATATTGATTCCGATATATCACCAGGGAAAATTGTGTAATTCAAATTTTTCCAGGCACCCCCCTCCCCTTCCCTCTCATCACACCCTATACCTTCATCCCTAAGAGAAAAATATATTCGTTTCCTACGCTCTCGAAAACATGGATTTTGATATATAACACAAAAAAACTGCAAATTCAAATTTTTCCTGCCCCCTCCCTCTCTTATCCTTGGCCCGTAAGAGAAAAATCTTGTCAAATTCTTATTCTATGTCCCCGAAAACATAGATTTCGATACATCAATTGAAAAATGAAAATTTTCCCAGTCTCAACCCCTCCCCACTCCTCCACATCCAACTCTTGAATTCTTAACGGAAAAATATCATCAAATTCGAATTCTGCGTCCTCGAAAACCTAGATTTTGATATATCACTTGAAAAATTGAAATTTTCCAAGTCTCATCCCCACTCCCTCCCCCACATTCAACCCTAAATTTTCATCCCAAGAGAAAAATTTTGTCGAATTCGTATTCTACGTCCCCGAAAACATAGATTTCGATATATCACTCGAAAAATTAAAATTTTCCCAGTCTCAACCCCTCCCCACTCTTTCGTCCTTCCACACCCAACTCTTGAATTCCTAACAGAAAAATATCATCAAATTCGAATTCTGCGTCCTCAAGAACCTAGATTTTGATATATCACTCGAAAAATTGAAATTTTTCAAGTTTCACCCCCACCCCCTTCCCCCCGCATCCAGCCCTAAACTTTCATCCCCAAGAGAAAAATATTGTCGAATTTGTATTCTACGCCCTCGAAAATATGGATTTTGATGTACCACACAAAACAATTTCAAAATTCAAATTTTTTCAGTCATTATTACACACCCCCCTCCCCCCAACCCTTCATTTCCAAGAGAAAATTATGGCCGATTACATATTCCTACATCCTCAAAAACATATATTTAATATATCACACACAAATTTTACAAAATTTAAGTTTTATTATATTTTATTTCCATTTTGTTCTTGAATTGTGAATTTTGGGGCTCCAGCCCCCAAGGGGAGGGATAAAAATTTGTTGAATATGTCTTAGAAATTTTGTTTTATTGCAATATTCTAAAAAATCAAAAAAATTTCCGAATTTGGTCAAAATTGAGGAAAAAAATTTTTTTGACTTCAAGTTTAAATATTACTTTTAATACCTAACATCCAACCTGACATGGTGGCGTATTCCTCTAACCCAGTGTTGTCAAAGTTCACGAAAAAAATGAACGCGTTCAGTTCACATTCGTTTAAAAATGAACGCGTTCAGTTCACGTTCACAAGCAAATGAACGCGTTCAGTTCACGTTCACAAGCAAATGAACGTGAACTGAACGCGTTCATTTAAAAAATTTTTCTTGTGCAGTAAGAATGTAAACAGCAACAAAAACGACTGCAAATGACCAACAAAACAGCCGCTTGGCGCTTATCAGTTCGCCAAGCAGCTGTTTTGTTGGTCTTTTGCAGTCGTTTTTGTTGCTGTTTACATTCTTACTGCCCTGGCAAGGCGCAGGGAGCTACGTAGGCAAACCAGCGTTATTCTGCAGTCTCTATAATCGCACATTGACACACAACAGGACAAGACACAAGAGCCGCAAGAGCAAGCTTATTCCTGCGATTTTGTTCTAGCCCTGAAAATCTGTGGTGAACGTCGCGTTCACGACGTTCACGTTCAATTTTTCTGGGCATGAACGCGTTCAGTTCACGTTCACGAAAAGGTGGCTCGTTCGCGAACACGTTCACGTTCATTCTCTAAACATTCGTGAACTTTGACAACACTGCTCTAACCCAAGACCCAGAGCAAAGGTAAGTACATAATATTAGAAGTTAAAACAGTGTAACAATTGTTAGAAAAATGTTTACAGAATGCTAGCACAGCTTACCAGCAAAACCCTAGAACCATGCTAGCATACGAATACCAGATGAGGGTTAGCAAAATGCTAGCACACCTTACCAAAGAATACTAGCAGAATGCTAACATAAAGTGCTAGCAAGTGCTAGCACACGTAGCACACGTTGCTAGCATTTGCTATCATCATTTTGGACACTTTTGACCAAGTTTTGTTAGCAATTATGCTAGCATTTTATGCGAGCACTATGCTAGCAAGTGCTAGCAAGTGCTAGCACACGTAGCACACGTTGCTAGCATTTGCTATCATCATTTTGGACACTTTTGACCAAGTTTTGTTAGCAATTATGCTAGCATTTTATGCGAGCACTATGCTAGCAATTTTGTTAACTTTATGCTAGTAAATAAAGTGCTAGCAAGTGCTAGCACACGTTGCTAGCACTTGCTATCATCATTTTGGACACTTTTGAACCAGTTTTGTTAGCAATTATGCTAGCATTTTATGCGAGCATTTGCTAGCAATATTGCTAGCTTTACGCTAGAATATAAAGTACTAGCAAAATGCTAGCACACCTTGCTAGCATGTGCTATCATCATTTTGGACACTTTTGAACCCGTTTTGTTAACAATTATGCTAGCATTTTATGCTAGCATTTTATGCGAGCACTTGCTAGCAATTGTTAGCAAGTGCTAGCATAAAATGCTAGCATAATTGTTAACAAAACGGGTTCAAAAGTGTCCAAAATGATGATAGCACATGCTAGCAAGGTGTGCTAGCATTTTTCATTTTTTTTTGTCAATAGGGTTGGTGTGTGGCATTCGACCATTCAAATTATATTTTAGAGGTCTTCAAATATCCAAAATTTGATTTTGAACGCTTTCCAGATGCAAGTTTTCATTGTAGTTTTACACAAACTTAATCTTAATTTGCTCCAGATCTAATCAAGCTGGAAAATTCAAAAATTGAAAGATGATTTTTCTAATATTCTCATTGAAGGCTCAAATTTGGCTCAAACGAAAAAAATCAAAACGAACGTTTTTTCAAGTTGAATTTTCTTAAAATTTGAACTTGAGAAAGATTTAGAAAAATTCTTCAGAAAAATCAAACTTGAAAGAATTCTGAAGAATATGTGAGCCTGAATATAGAAATCACCCTTAAGTGTCAAAAATTGGTATTTGGGTTGAGGTTCCCTTTTGATTCCACTCCTTCTGAAAATCCCAAAATCAGTGTCAACTCAAAAACCAATTTTTGACACCTAAGGGTGGTTTCTATATCCAGGCTCACATATATATTGAGTACACTTATTTTGAAAATTTGAACTATGTTTGAATTTTCTCAACAATTTTAATAATTTTTTCCAGTTCAAATTTTCATTATAAAATTTGTAACCTCAGTATGTGAACCTTACTCACACCCAAACAGCATAAAACATGATATAATAAAGCAAGAAAGACAAGAGGGGAAAAACAAAAAGATAGAGAAAGCGAATCGTTAACTAACTCATTTCTTAATTAAACATTAGGTTAGGAGGAAGTTAGCTTGAAAATTCTCTTATGCTGGAAATATACACGAGAACGCGGAGCAGGGTGATAAAAAAACAAAAACGACAAGACTCCTTTCCCTGCTACTACCGCCCTCGCACTCATTTTGTAAAGTTCAGACGGTAAACAAAATTATTCGAAGGAGTCGAGGTAACTGCGGCAAGACGACGAACTAAATTCGCCCAAGTATAATGTACAGATACAACACACCACAGAAAATGTGAGTTTCGAACGAAACACGAAAATTTCATAAGATATGTAGCAGGGTAGATCAAAAAAAAAAAATCGTTTAGTAAATTATAATAGCGTGGAAAAGTTGCCATATGAGGAGAAAAGCAAAATGAAAAAAAGTAACCGAATCGATTAACATCTTGGCTCCAATTTTTTGTACCTAAATTGCAGAAAATTTAATGCCATTGGAAATTTTTGAAGCCAAGTCGAACAGAATTTTACGAAATAAAATCTGCAGTCTCTAGTTTATTCACGAATGAATGTTTTATGATTTTTCAGAAATTCGTGCCAAATCGATACTCTTTATTTCGGCGAATCCATTGATTAATTTGAGCTTTCGATTGCTTCGAATTGGATTTTATTTGATCGAGTTTTACGTAACAACAAGGTCTTCTCCAAATGGTATTTATTCTTCAAGTAAAATTCCACAGATTGTAGGTAATTAAATTGATATTTTAATGGGTACTTTTGAAGTACATATTAGTAGATACACTACTTTGGAAAAAGCATCACATTAGAGTGGATCGAAAAAGTTGAAATTTTGTTTTATTGGAACGTTGCTCTTTGGAGAAACAAATCAAATTGATCAATTTTTTCCAATCGCGCGAGAACTTTCAATAGTTATTCGTAAAGTGGCAAAATTCGATGTGAATAATGAAAAAATTTCAAAAAAAAATTAAATTCTTTCAAGAGTTTTTTATATAGCGACCATTTAGACAAAAAAGCACGATTTTTTGAAAAAAAATCATAATTGCACCCAAGGGGAGGCTCAGGGGGCTTGAGCCCCCCTCCCCAACTCGGAAAGGATATTTTTCCATTATAAAAAAATGTAAAAAAGGTGCATTTTTTTGCTCTTTAAAAATGATTTTTCAAAAAAATTTCACCCTCGCTACGCTCGGGCAGGATTTTAATTATTCTATTTTTCGAATAAACATTATGATAATTGATAACTCTCTAAATTTGTATTCGTCTTTGATGAAATTCTGCCTTTGAGAATGAGTGAAATGATTTTCATTGAAAATTAATAATTTTTCATCGATCTTTCAACCAAAATTACAGATTTTTCAATCTATTTCCAAATTGTCAGAAAAAATAAATAATTCTGACTGAAAGATCAGTGAAAAATCACCGATTTACAGTTAATTCATTTCACTGATTCAAACAGGTAAATTTTACTTATTCAGATTTAAGGAGTGTACCTATTGATTGTTTGTTCCAAAAAATTCCGTAATTTTCCAATTTTTCTTTACTCAAATCTGTTTATGTATTACCAGCCAAATCTCTCATTTTGAATCAATGAAAAGTTGAAAAGTCACTGTAGCCCAGTAGTCCAGGGAAATAAGAGAAAAAATGTACCAACCCCCCCCCCCCCCAAAAAAAAAATTAAATCCCGATTTTTTCGCTTTTTACGTTCGTAATGGTCACTACACAACATACTAAAATGGACACCCCACAATTTCACCGCTACCCACAGGAAAGGGGTAAATGTCTGCTGAAAACCGGATTTTCGTGAATATCTCCTCGAATAAGCCTCAAAATTGAAAAATAGTTAAGAACCAACTTGTTCTACGTGTAATTTCCTATCAGAAGGTTTTTCATTTTTTCAAAAACATTCACTTCCTTGACCAAAAATTAAGGGTAAAAAACACCTATTTTTCAACAATTTACAGCATTTTTTGAAAAAATCGAAACTTTTGTGAATATCTCTTCAAATAAGCCTCAAAATGGAAAAATGGTTATGAACAATCATGTTCTACGAGGACGTCTATTTTTCCAATATTTGCAGTATTTTTGAAAATGATGGAAATACGAAGCTGAAAGTACCCAAAATTATACCAGTGAAGAGAAATTTTTTTATACATGCAGGTAGGGCATTCCAAAAAAATCATTGTCCCCTACCGTTAATTATAAGAGAGATTATTGAATACTGCAATAACCTACCTTTTAATTAACGGTAAGGGTTGCAATAAGCAATATTGTAAGACTTCCTGGTCCCAAGGGGTGCTGAAACCCCCAGAGGCGGGTTGAACACCCCCAAAATGGAGTTTTTGCTTATAACTCGACAAAAACAGCATTTTTCAAGGAATTAGTTAGGTACAATATTAATCTACGTTAAATTTGCTACAATATAGCTCCGTTCACTTTTTTTGTGTAAACTGTAAACTAAGCCCACAAACGTCCCCACAAAAAACCCCTACTACAGATCCGTTATTGATCCAATTATTTCAAAAATATTGAAAATAGCAAAAGTCGTTCATACAATCCCGCATTGATCCAATCAATTTAGTTTCACGAAAACAAATACCTACCTTAACTGGTCTATTTTTCTACTAGGAAGACACTCCACACAGCAGCGAAAATAGGGTGTGAGTTGATTTTTATTTTTACCAATTCGTTTTGACTCAATATTTTGACTGGAATCTTCATTGCAAAAGCTACATTTTAAAAAAAATTGTTTTCAATAGGTACTTAAGTTCTTCGACATTTTGAATTATAGTCTGCTCTAGCAGGATTATAGAAAGTGGCGAGTTTAAAAAATTTTCAGCCCCCAAAAATACTACATATTAAAAACTTGAGAAGTTTGAAAAACTGTTACACTTGGAAATTTTTTTTACCTAAAAACGAGGGTTAAATTGAAAAACTATAAAATATTTTTTTAAACACAAGAAAATGAGTAAAAAAAATGAAAAAATGAAACATTCAAATAAATTAGGAATGGATTAAATTGTTTAAATTTTCAACTTTTTTATTTTCGAACCCCCTGAATCATGCATGCTACATCTTTCACGACGAAGGAACTGGTTTTCGTAAAGCTTGTAACAAATTGGATCAATAATGGATTGGATTAGCGCAGGATTGGATCAATAACAGATTGGATCAATGCGGAATTAGATGAATGATTTTTGCCATTTTCGATATTTTCACAAAAAAAAATTGCATCAATAACGAATTGGATAAATACTAGTTTAGATCAATCACTGGTCTCCACAATAATCCTCACTTTATTACATTTCAATTCAAATAAAATTTGAATACGAAAAAAAATAAAAACTTGAAAAATTTATTTATTTTATACCACACTAGAGCGCGCTCTGTGAAGAATGAGAAGAATCATAAAACACAAAAAGTGGGAAAGATGGAAAAGTGATAACAATAATCATTTCACTTCATTACATTATTTACTTTTCAATTCAAATAAATTTCCCGGTTATACCGGGAAAGCTCAAAGCACTGAATATATCTATTTCCATTCAACTTTAATAAATTTACATCATTACCAGCGTTACCACTAGTTTTACACATGTTTACGGAAATTCCCAACAGGTGCATGCAGGTGAAGGCAGATACGAGATTCTTATTGGATATAACTGTGCCATAAGGGTTCATAGGTTTATTATTCAAGGATTTCAAAATTTGGTGAAAAATTCAATGTTCAGCGTTGTGTTTGTATCTACAAATGCTACAAATCAATTTTAGTATACGTGTTACTTAATTTTTTCAAACCCGGAGTGATTATTTTCACTGACGTAAGCACGTAAGCTGTTATAATAACATATGTTTGTCTTAAACATGATTACTTGAAACACTTTTTTCCGGATGGTGATGATTAAAATGATGCTACTTAAAATATTACTTAATGTAGTTATATTTTCGGTGTTCGTAATTACTACTGTACATCCTTTGCTTAACGATGTAGAAAAGTATACTTTGAATATGCCAAATGTTCAACCTAAAAAAGTGAGTTGATTTTATTGCTGTAAAATATTGATCTGTATGGTAACCTTATTAAGCATATGGATAAGTTAAATTTTGATACCTTTAAGCAAATTGTATACAATGAGTTGTTTATTTTATTTTTTGTTTCAGCCTGACCAATATTTATGTACTCCGGTAAAAGTAAATCCTTCCCTATCTTATTACATTGGTAAGTTAAAAATCCATTTTTCAACTCTCTGTTGTAATTTCGTTTCTTGTGAGTTGTGACTTATAATACAAATGTTTTTAGTTGGTTTTGAACCTAATGCTTCCTCAGACACTGTTCATCATATGATTCTGTATGGCTGTGAACAACCTGGATTATCGAAATCTGTTTGGTAAAATATTGGTTTTTTGTATTTATAATGCAGCTATAAATTATTTGAAGCATTGAGGTTAAACAAACAACAATTTGTTTAGGAATTGTGGAGAAATGTCTTCAAATACGATGGATGGTGAATTGTATGCTAATCCATGTGCCTCCGGAAATACAGTAAGCGATGTCTTTTTAAATTATTTCTGTTCACTGGTATCAGTACCTAGTGAATCCATACAGAAAGAAATTTTGATTTCACATGTCTTGAATTTTATAGATTCTATATGCATGGGCTAGAGATGCTCCCATGTTGAAATTGCCTGAGGATGTGGCATTCAAAGTGGGCAAGGATACCGATATTAGAAATTTGGTATTACAAGTACACTACAATCATGTGGAACATTTTAAAGGTAATTTTTAATGTACCTACATTTACATATTGAGGTAATAATACATATTTTAATTCGCAACTTGCCCCTGTTTTTTTTTTTTTTTCATTTGTGAATTTTACCTATACTTATTTATTTTTTTATTGTAATTTATTTTCATTAGATACCTTCATCCAAATCATTTTTCATATTTTAGTAAGTTAAACTTCAAATCTTCAAATTGGTTCATCATGTGTTGCTTACCTTACTTTGATTAAGAGAAAGAAAATACAATTCATTTTTTACAGTATAATACGTAAAAATTGTTTTTAATAAATAAATTTAATTGCAGATGGAGCTGTCGATAGTTCTGGTGTGATTCTTCATTATACTGAAACTCCGTAAGTAGTAATACTAGGTAGTTCAATATTTTTTTTTTGTACTGTGAACAATCAATACATCTCGTTTTGTTTCAATTCTTAGAATGCCAAGATTGGCTGCTGTGTATCTTCTGGGAACAACTGGTTCAATTCAACCTCATTCTTTAGAAAGTATGGAAACTGCTTGTCCCATGTTTGAGGATAAAGTTGTTCATCCGTTTGCTTTTCGAACTCATACGCATGAATTGGGTGAGTGTTCCATGATTTTTTTTCAAATTTAATTTTGATCAACTTTTGTATACTAATTACTAATTTACATCTGCTTAATGTATAGGTGTACGAGTTGTTGGCTACAGAATTCGACAAAAAAATGGCATTCTTCATTGGACTGAAATAGGTGAAAGAAATCCTATGGATCCTCAAATGTTTTATGAGGTTAAAAAGCCCTTACAAATTCGAAAAGGAGACTATCTGGTTCGTAAATTATCATATTGGAATGATTTTTAATTTGAAAATGTAATGTTATAAAAAAAATTTATTTATAGGCTGCTGCTTGTAAAATGGATGCTAGTGAAAGAGATCAAGTTACGGAGATAGGGTAAAGATTTCTATTTGCAATACTGTCATCATTTTTACCTTGTTTTGATTTTCAAATTTTTTTCAGCGCTACATCAAAAAAAGAAATGTGTAACTTCTACATGATGTACTGGGTAGAAAATACTGAACCTTTAGAACAGAAGTACTGTTTTAGCTATGGACCACCTTATTATCATTGGAAAGATAGTTTTGACGACATTCCTGAAGTAGAAAAACTAGAGTATAGAAAACCTAAAACATGATTTTAAAGTTTACATTTAATATCGATCTCTCACACAATTTTTATGCATTCTGAACGCATTTATTTACCTTGTTTTCCGTGATAATTTGTCGTACGTATCTGTATTGTTAAAATTTTCTTCCGCCTTCTTCGAGAATTATTTCTGTAAAACAGAGTCTAGTCAAAGTGAAAGTACGGTTTTTTTTTTTGAATTTACCATCAGTATTTTACTCTTGTATGGTTTTTTTATAACTAGTCAATTCTAATGTAAACGAATCGATATATCAAGACAATTTCACGTTTCTTTGTACGTGGATAATTATTGTATAATTTGTGTTGTGGAATATAAGAGTACAAGTAAGCACGTGTTTCTTATCAGATCATTGCAGACATGTCGACTTATCAACAAAATGCAACTAAACAGATATGTAAATATGGACGATTTTAATATAACTTGAAATCGTCAACTTCTCATTGTAAAAATTGGTAACAATGTTCTGAGAAAAAATTTCCTCCAGTATCCACTCCATTGCAAGTGATTAAAAGAATTTCTCAAGAGATACGAAAACAAATTAATTGGAAGTACTATCAAGTTATGGAGTTATTTGGTTTAATAAAGAACTGATGAAAAAAGGTTTGAAAATGAACACATACTTATCTATAAAAAATAAAAAAAAGGAAATATCAACCAAAATAACGAGTAGGACAATTTCGATCCAAACATCTCATTTTTACTTTTCTAGGCATTTATCACTACTCCACCTGTTAATCCATTCCACAATTAGAATAACGTTTTTTTCCATGTCGCTCACATTATTGTTATGTAATTCTTGAACGATATCGGCATTGTATGATTCCATTGCTTCTTCTAAAATACTTTGAAAAATTTCACATTCGATATTTTTGCTTATCTTCAAATCACTGTATCCCCTACAAAATGAAATAAATTTAGGGATGAAGGTACGATATGAAAATAGCCCTGCAAGTTATAGAATACATAATTCAAGTATAAAATGTTACCTTTCTTTCAGTCGATCATATAATACTGTGTTATTGGTGCGTACAACAAACACTTTATCAAACCAACGTTCAGGGAAAAAATCACAACCATGGTATTCAATCATTTTTCCACCCTCTTCAACAACCGGATCCAATTCATCGATCACCTGTAACAAAATTAAAAAATAATTCAATTTAAATAATGCTGTGGTATATATACTTCCGTACATTAGAAAAACTTACTTTATCTTCATCAATTATGGGACAATTCAATTCCTTATCATATCCTGATAAACATTCCCGGCTTTTCGCCAATTTGCTTATATCAATCCATTCAAAATTCACCTGTTTAATAACTTCAGTACACAACGAAGATTTTCCAACTCCAGGGGTACCTGATAGGAAAAGTAATTATAATAATAATCTAATCTTGTATTTTAAGAATATAGCATGTAGATTACATTATATAAATACTCCTTCCAGTCCTTCCATGAGAAAAACAGAGTTACAATAATTACGATGAAACACATGTTAAAATATCATACCTGTGATCAAAATATTCGGTCTAGAACGAGGCATTATTCCACATCAAAAGATTGAAATCTAGAATCACGTTAGAAAGTTCAGATATTATTTTGAATAAAATTAGATTTTTAGCTAATACATAAAAATGTTTTGATTAGATACAGGATACAGATACATACCACTTTTATATTGATTGTTTCTTTTGTTGCAGCTTACTTCCACATTTTCAACAGATATGGAAAATGATCACAGATCTCGAGGGATGATTAACTTTAAAAGGAAAATTCCAAACTGCATCAAAACACACATTCGGCTTCGCCATGCAATGATAAGAAAGTTCAAATTGCGCCACTCCAGAGTACGAGTACCGAATCACATTATAATGCCGCGCAGATACGTTCTATTTATGAATATCATTAATTCATTATTACGACTTTATTTACATTGATCACACGTAATCGTAATCCTCAAAAAATTTTTCCAACTCTAAAATTGAAAAAAAAATTTCATTTCAAACTTCAACATTCGTTCTCAATTTTTAAAAAAGCTGAAATTTTTTCCGCACTTTTATTTTTTAACTTTCAATTTTTGTTTTGAACTTCAGCACATTTATTTAATTTTTTTCAGCTCCGAATTATTTATTTTCTGCTAAAGTAATCCTAAATTTTTGAAACGAAGAAGTAAATAACAAATCTCTAGACCTTTTTGCTCAACTCTCTGCGATTTTTTCCTCCAACAGCTGAGAATTTTTAAAAATCGAGTTGAATTCCGAAAAATATTTCAACGCTTTGGATGAACAATTTTTTTTCATTTGATGACAAAAGACTCGTGTGCTAACATAGAGGAACAAGAAAAAATTTTGAAGCCTAAAAAAATATAAGAAGAATTTGGGGCTAGACATAAATAGAGAAAAAATAGTAGAGCTGGAAGAAAATTTTAAAAAGATACAGTTTAAAAAAATTCAAGGTTGAAAAATTGAGAAAAATTTTTGAGTAGGGAAAATTTTAGAGAAAGATTTCAGAAAATTTCAAAGTTGATGAAATTTATGGTTGAAAGAGAACAAAAAATTTAGAAAAATTGAAGGGTTATAGGATCGTGAGAAAAATTTCAAAGTTGAAAAAATTTACGATTGAAGAAAGTCGGGAATTTCGGAAAATTGTGCTTCAGTCGATCAAATAGGTCACTAATACGCGTAATTTGCGATAATGGCTGCTGATGGACGATTTTTATGGTCTTTTCTTCAGCACTGGTACTGGAGAAGTCAAAAATTTCCTGGAGGCTTAAAAACGTCAAACTGGGTATGTAGGTACCAAATTTTAGCTTTTTTCGTTGATTAGATAAAATTTTCAGGTTTTGCAGGGCCATGAGATAATTTTGAAATTTTAAAAATTCGCCAAAATTGAAAATTCCAGAAATGCACTTAACACCTGAAATTTTAGAAATGAAATTCTTTTATGATGTACTTTTAATTTCAAATTATTCTTGTTTCGACTCAAATTTTTACTTTGAATTGGTGTCAGGAGTTTCCAAAGTAGTGAACTGAAAAATGTGTATTTTTTTTGAGTATGTTGCAGCTAATTTTGGAATCCGAAAAAATATATGTGATGTGTGACTACTTAACAGAATTAATGAAAAAAATTCCCAGCCATGACACCCCCCCTCTCAAAAATTGAGAAAATAAAGGATACAGGGGAAAACGCAGCCAATTACAAAAACTGTATATTTTTAGAAAGGGGACTTAACCCTTTCGGAACCGCTAATGTTTTTTTCGAATTTTGAAAAATTTCTTCACAAAACATGTTCTATGGACCCATCCAAATATAAATCACCTGTCGGAGAATTTTTAATTCGCCCTTAACCTCCTTTTGGGGGGTGGGGCACGGGTGTCCCACTGGTACTGAAATCACAGTATTATAAAAATAAAAAAATCATTTCCGAAGTAAGAAGCGCTATCTTTCCCTCCGTGAGCAAATTAAGGTATGCTTATGAGTGTATAGTACCAGAGGGACATGTTTAATGACAGTTTTAGCGTATACTTATCCCAGTGGAATGTTTCAAAATTGTGGGACTTATAAGTCCCATAGGTTGCATGAAAAAACCCGCGGGACATATATGTCCCACTGATGCGAAAAAAATTATTTCCGAGGTAACTAGCGCTATCTTTCCCAGTGTGAGCGAATTAGGTTATGCTAGAAGGTCTGCTGTACCAGTGGGACACTTTTATATGTACTTTTAATGCAACGATTTTTTTCTGGATTTTTTTTTTACCTGTGGGACAGCATATGTCCCAATGGGTCCGAAAGGGTTAAATGTAATCTATTTTAAATTTACGCCTAGGTTCCTTCTCTAATATATACAATTGTCAATTTTTGTAATTGGCTGCTTTTTTCCCCGTACCCTTCAAATATGAACCGAAAATTTTCAAAAAATTCTCATACTAGCTGGCAAGACGTATAAACTGTGAAAGTGTCAAAAAAATGGTATCTGTTAAATTTCTGGAAGGGCCTGGTGTAGGGAGTAAAATTGTAAAAATTATTGTTGAATGATTTTACATTAATGTAAGATTTTGAGTCACTTTTGACCGATTCTAGGTCATAGGCTGTTTTTGACCCTTATCAGGAAAGGAACTTTTTTCAAAATATTTGTCAAATTCACAAATTGTGTTATTCCAAATTTCAATTTACAATTTTTTTTTTGAAGTTCTTGAATTTTCAATTTTTAGGATTCCCGCCGGAAGACGAGAACTCTATTAAAATAAAATCACCTTTTCAATCGGATCTTCAGTTCTTCACTCTTTAGACTTCTTCCTTAGATCGAAGGGTAGAACTAATTTTTGTTGGGGGTCCTTCGTCCTGTGTGCCAGTTTCTAACGGGCATAGTTCGCGTAACTTTTTGCCTATCCTCGCGCCTGCTGCTAATTTACATTACGCTTACGGGTGACGACTGACGGGACGGAACGACGGGACGGGAGTTTATAAAATAGTATTTTACTCGAAATGAGAGTGATGAAATCGACTCGAATTTGAAATAAATACATTTTTCGGGATGATCTCTAAAATGCTGTGCATGGATTTTTCGTCACATCGTATTTTACAAGAAAATTGAATTTGGTGGATTTTCCCTCCTTCGATCATAACCATGACGTCATCTTCGAATACCAATAGTGTTGTGAAAGTAGGATTTTCCGTTCAATGTTTTGAATTTATTTGTTTACAAATTTATAGGCGTGTTTCCTCATCCAAATTTTTTAAAAATCTCGTTAAATTTAATTATTTTAATGTAATTCTTACTCATTCCGTCCAAATAACTGTGATTCTAATGATAAGCGTTGTATATTTTACTTGACATATCGTTTTTTTTTTTTCAAACATCACCAGAATGCTGTTCCTCTTGATATTAGGTGTACTATCAGTAAGTACTATACATTGTCAGAGAACACCTACAATCGTAGCTATAACCCCTGATCAAATCAAAGATATTGGAGGAACCGTTGAACTATCCTGTTCAGTTCTTTACTCACAAGGATATTCAATACTGTGGAAAAAATTAGAACGCGAAGGAAGTCAAGAATCGATTCTACTGGCTTCGGATACTGCGGTTATCATACGTGATTCTAGATTCAGTTTAAGGTACGATGCTGCCAGTACCACGTTCACTTTACAAATTAAAGATATACAAGATAGCGACGCCGGACTGTACAAATGTCAGATATTAATGTCTCAAAGTCATCAAGTCTCAAGAGAAGTCCGCTTGCTAGTGTACAGCCCCCCGATTTTCTTTGATAATTCGTCATCCACCGTTGTAGTCAGTGAAAATCATGCAGTCCGATTAGAATGTTACGCTGGCGGTATACCAAGACCGCAGATATCCTGGAAACGTGAAAATAACGCCATCCTTCCGACAGGTGGACCCGTATACAAGGGAAACATATTAAAAATTAACAGCATTCGTAGAGAAGATCGAGGAACATATTATTGTAGTGCCGATAACAAAGTTGGTAAAAATATCAAAAGGAGTATTGCGGTTGAAGTTGAATTCGCACCTGTTGTTCATGCCACCAAGCCGATGGTATGGCAAGCATTAAATTTCGATGCCGAATTAGAATGTCGTGTCGAAGGGTATCCTATTCCGCAGATTAACTGGATCAAAGATGGTATTCAATTAGCTCCTAATCAACATTACAAACCTACTAATTTTCCGTCCATTGATGAATTCACTGATACTACCTTGAGGGTAGTTTCGACTGAAAGTAAACAATATGGTACCTATGTTTGTAAGGCTGTAAATAAATTAGGCGAAGGTTCGGCACAGATTGAATTTTACGAATCAGATGGTGCCGTTTGTCCACCAGCGTGTGCTTCCGCTCACGTTGAAACTATCAGTATTTTCATTTTTGTATTGTGTGTTTTTGTTCAAAATGTACCAGTTATGTCATAGTGGTCTTTCACCGAATCTCGACGATTATTTATTTTAAATTCTAATTAAGACACTTAATGAATTTTATAGTATTTTTTAAATCTTTTATATTGTTTTTTTTTATCCAATAAAGTTTTACTGTCCATTTTTAATTTTATTCGGATTTGGATTTTTTTGTTGCATGCGATTTTTTTTAGGTAGAGCTCGAAGTTGTCTTTTTTCTGAGTATTTCAAGTTGATTCATCTTACAATGGTTAATTAATTCATGAAACTAATGTTTTGAGTTGTTTCATTAGTCATTACGAGCTACGACAGACGCCCAGACGGTAAGATGACTCATCGATTTCGGAATCATAAAATTTCAACTTGTGGATGTGAACATGGATCTTTTTTCAAACCTTCATTTTTCAAGTTTTCCTTTAATGAAATTAGAAATTAGGTGATTTTTCGTCTTGAATAATAATTCTTCAAATATTATGATGAAAAAAAAACTTGTCAATCATTTTCTAATTCTGTTACACTAATACGAGAAAAATCAAAAAATATGTACATATTACAAAATTACAAGAAATTTTGGTAACTCAAGCTCTTGAATCCATTTTTGGGCTGTTTTGACCCCTAAATTCGTAAATTCACAAGTGAATCATCAGCAGAAAGGGGGTTTAATCAAAATTGAAATTTTCAATTTTTTCGAGTTGGACGGGTTTTTTGAATCCCTCCCTTTTTGGGAACGATTTCGACTCCAAATCCAAAAATTAATGGGGGAGGGCAAAGGTGGCGCGATAGGGGTATATGATACCCCATCCAGTCAATTTCCAGTCGGCAATTTTGGCAAATTAAAAAAATGCATGGAAATTTTGCAGCATAAGTAATGAAAAACTGAGCCTTTTAAAATTGCAAGTTTACTGTCCTCTTTCAAAAATCACAATCCAACTCAAAATTATTTACTTCTAATTCCCAAAGCAAAATTTTTCAAAAATTTCGGCCTCGCCGCGCTCGGTCTTATTGAATTTTTTCTTCCATAATTTCAAAACAATCCGAATCCTACAAAAATGATTTTTTTCGTATTTTTCCTCAAAATTATTCCAACTAATTTTATCTACTTTTTTCTCATTAAAACTCATTTTCGATGTTTGTAAATCAAATTTTTCAAAAGCTTCGAATAATTTTTTAGGAGATTTCGTCGGTTTTTTCAACTACGTACAATGAAATTACCGAAGGAAAAATTCAGGCATGAGCAGGATTGAGTCATTTATTAAAATCCAAGGAATAATTTCCAGGAGTGAGCAAGATTAAAAATTGGCTTAATCTTGAACACGATGTTAATATGTATTCAAGTTTTTGTTACGTTGATCTCTAAAAATTGTTTTTACCTATCCATGATGTTGCTTCGCATTGTTTTTGCGAAAAATTCTTGAATTTTCAATTCTTATTCAGCAATTTTGAATTTTTTTACTCGACATTTTTGAACCTCATACCCCCAAAAAAAATTGTGTTCGAACCGCCTCTGGGATCATCAGCAGAAAGAGGGTTCAATCAATTGAAATTCTCAAATTTTCCGAGCGAGGCGAGTTTTTTGAATCCCTTCCTTTTTGGGAATGATTTCGACTCCAAACCCAAAAATTGATGGGGGGAGGGAGGGAGGGGAGGAGGAATTGACTAAAATTGAACAATTTTCACATGGGCGGTGATGGGAGAAGGGCATGAGGGGCCTAAGCCCCCCCCCCAAAAAAAAAAAACATTTTTGTGTGTGTGTTTCACTCAAAAAAATTTGCAAACACCTGATTTTCAAGGGATAAACCATCAATATCTGACGAATTTTCAGTTTTTTTCAAATTACTAAAATAGTCTTTTTGATGAAGAAAATAATTAGGTGCTTACTAGTAATCGATGAAAAACTATGCACAATTATCGATTGTTGAAATTGAAACAAACATTTTTTCAAAAATTCTGTAATTCTTGTTTCACCATGTAGCAAAAAAATACGAAATTTCGTTTTAAAAAAATCGAAAATCACGAAATTTCTACACCAAAGGAATGGAATTTTTTCAAACACCAAACTATTAAAAAAAGAATTAAGTATATTTTCTTTCTGAAAATCATCAATTTTTCAAATTTTAGCCCTTGCTTCGCTCGGGCATATGAAAATAAAAATATATTTAAGAATGAAAAATTGAAAATTGAAAATTTGATTTAAGTGAAGAAATGAGTAAATTTAGCTTTTGGATTCCTTTTACTTCAAAAATGTTTGCCCTCGCTTCGCTCGGGCTCGATAACTTTAATTTTACACAATTCATCCTCAAAATGATGGTATATGGACGCTCTTTCATTCGATTGTTAAAATTTTCGAAATTTTGCGTAAATCGGCACACTTCGGAATGTGTTCGGTAGTATTCGATAATGTTCGGTAGTGTTCGTTTGACTTGAAATTTTTTCAAGTTTGTTATCACATCATTCAATAATTTGGATTTGGTAAGAGTGAAATTGATAACACAATTTCATGTATTTGTTGACGCTAAAAAGTCAAGAATAATGAATACCTAAATAGAATTAGAACAAAAGTAATTTCAGTTCGAGTTATAAGTTCATGTAGTTTAAATGTTGGAATCATGAGTGATCCGGTACCAAACGAAGAATTCCCACCAGCTTTACCAATTTTCCCCAAACTCACTCATATAGTAAGTTGAACTCAGCCAAGTTCCCAAATAATTTAAAATATGAAACAATTGAATGTACTCGATGCTAGCTCTATTTCTTGATTTCTCCTCGAACATAACAGAATCGCTTCACTCACCATGCATTTTTTCATTTCTATTTCAGTTGCCAAATTACCCCAACAAACAACCAGGTCGAAAACCCAAAATAGCCGAAGATGAAAACACCGAAAGACCTTTCATGTGTGATCTCTGCGGAGCCACTTTCAAAATAAAGAAATGTCTCACCTCTCACGAACGTTCTCACACCGACGAGCGTCCGTACTCCTGTTCAATCTGCGGCGCGGCTTTCAAACACCGACACAACTTATCCAAACATGAGCGAATCCACATCAATGAGAAACCATTCGTTTGCTCCTTCTGCGGAGGTAAATTTAGCCTCAAAGATACGCTCCAAAGGCACATGGCTATTCACACCGGCGAAAAGAAATTCAAATGCGATTTCTGCGACGCTACGTTTATTCAAAAATTCCACTTGAAATCTCACATGCGAGGGCATACTGGTGAGAAACCTTATGCTTGCGAGTTCTGCGATGAGAAGTATACAAATAATACTTCTCTGAGGAATCATATGCGATATCACGATGAAGTGAAACCGTATCTGTGTCGGTTTTGCAGCGAAGGATTTAGATCAAAAATTGCTCTATATGATCATATCAGAGTGCATACCACTTTGACCGGATCTGATTTGGAAAATTTGATCAATGAGCAGAAATTGAACGCTCCTGAGCCTGTTATTATATCAAATGTGAGTATTTTTGTAAATAATCATAAAAACTGTATTCATTTTTCAAGTTGTTATTTTTCATTTTTTTTTTTTTCGTAGAATGATCCAAAAGAAATCAAACATTTATTAACGAAAGTTGAGACTTTGGTCGATGAATCTTTAGACACCGTGATGAACGTAGATTATGGAATACAAGTGAGTAATCGAAACATTTCTCAAACTCGTGTCATTTTTCTACAAAAATATATCTAATCATGTCGGTTTTATCGCAGCAAGTAGACACAACGGTGAAAAACTTCCTGAAAAAACAAATCGAACGAAAAGCCGGAGGCTTCCGCAAGCTAAAAAGACGCGCTGAAAAATGCATCGAGAAACCAGACAGGCCAAAATCTCAAACTCCCAAGACTCCGAAAATCTACACCTGCAACATCTGCAACCACGTATTCCAACTACGAAAAGATCTCGTCAAACACAAATCAACTCACTCGTTACCGGAAATCTATAAATGTTCGATTTGTGGCAAAGACTTCACCACGAAGCACAGTCTGAAACAACACAATAAAACACACATCGTCGAGAAAAAATTCATTTGCGATTATTGTCAAATGCCTTTTCGAACCAAATGCTCTCTACGTCGTCATATAATTCGTCATCTGGGCATAACTCGATACAAATGCAGGTTCTGTAAAATGAAAATATTCCAGAAACATCACCTGATTGTTCACGAAAGGGGCCACACCGGAGAGAAACCCTTCAAGTGCGATATCTGCGATACTTCGTTCATATCGAAAGGCAATTTACAGCATCATTTGAGGAATCATTCGGATAAGAAACCGTTTCCTTGCCAGTTCTGTAGCGAAGCTTTCAAAACAAGGTGGACGTTGAATGCTCATATTCGCAAAGAACATTCCACTATTCAGAATAAAGATGTGTTGCCCTGTGTACCTGAGAAAGTAGTCGTAACGCCGGAATTTTCCAAAAATAAGAATTCGGTACGAATTTATCTCGAAGTTGGTATTTTTATCGATCAATTTGTCTATTTCATGTTGATTTTTTTCATGTAGAAGAAAAATGAAACTAACGAAGATATGCCTGCCAATAAAGAAAATGAAATTAAGACTCAGATTGAACATCACGAACCTGCGAGGGAAGAAAAACAAAATAATGAGGCGAATTATGAAACTGACGATGATGATCATCTTTATGAGGTATTTTCCAGCATAAATTTTAAAGTATTTTTATTTTATGAAATTTCAGTCTTAATTTATTCATTTATTCATTTTTTTAGGTGACTCAAGAAGAGATTTCTGAGTATGAACCTTCAGAGGAAGAAAAAGAAACGGAATCAGAACCGACTCCTGTACTTAATAATATTCGCACTAGAAGGAGTTACATTAAAAATACTAATTCGAGTACTGAGCAGCTCGAGTCAAAACTTAGTGACGATGAGGATAAGAAAAAGGTACACCAGCTTCGTGACTCAAAAACTTAACTTTTATTAGATTATTTCTTAAGTTCAAGCCTAAAGAAGAATTATTTTGATTGAGGTTTTAAAATTTTCAGAGTAAAAGAAAACAAACGAACCCTCGATGTATTAAATCGAAAAATGATGCTAACGAGGACGAAGAAAATCCCAGTGATGTCGATTCGTCGTTGGAAAACAAAGAAAATGAAGTATAATATCAATTTTTTAACTCAGTTTATAACTAGTGTCTAGTTTACTAGTTCCGATGAGGCTTTGGAGAAGATACAATTTTTTTCAGCACGTCTGTGTGCTGGACTTCGTACTTTCTTCAACTCTTAGATTTTTTTCCCCAATTCTCAGAATATTTTCAACATTTAAACTCTAATTTTTTTTTCTCAATTCTCAGAATATTTTCCACTCTACAATTTTGTTCTCAATTCACAGAATATTTTCAACTCTTAATTTTTTTTCCTCAATTCTCAGAATATTTTCAACATGTCAACTTTGATTTTTTTCCTCAATTCTCGGAATATTTCAAACTTTAAAATTTATTTCTCAATTCTCAGAATATTTTCAACTCTAAATTCGTTTTCTCAGCATATTTTTTAACCCAACCCACCTCCAATCCTGTATCATTCTTTTTTTTTCGGTAAAACTATACAATTTCTAGAATAAAAAAATTGAGGATGAAGGGAGGGGGTGGGTTGAGTTGAAAAATATGCCGAGAAAACGAATTTAGAGTTGAAAATATTTCGAGAATTGAGAAAAACATTTTAGAGGTGAAGAAAGTACGAAGTCCAGCACACAGACGTGCAGAAAAAAATCGCATCTCCTCCAAAGCCTCATCGGAACTAGTAAACTAAACACTCGTCAATTACGAATTTAAATCATTCTAATAAATTTTATCTGAAATTGTTACAGATTTACGAAACACGAGATGCAACAGCCGAAGAATCAGACGAAAACATAAAGAACTCCGATGACATAGCCAACATACCGATTGTTGAAAAAGTAAGCATTTTTATTTAATTTTCCGCTTCTCAAACCAATTTACAACTTTTATCCAATATTCCAGAAGAAAAAAGCTACGAAATCTGCGAAAACTGCCAAAAAACCAGCCAAAACTGCGAAACGCAAACGTCGATCAAAATCAAGCCCAGAACCTGTATCGAACACCGATCGACCTTACAAATGCAAACAATGCTCTGCCACTTTTGCCATTAAAAAATGTCTGGTCAGCCACCAAATTACCCATACGGAGGAAAAACTCCACCTATGTTCATATTGCAGTGCCAGCTACAAACACAGGCATAATTTACTCAAACATATTCGAGTCAGCCATACCGATGAGAAACGTTACCTGTGCAACTATTGCGGTGCTAAATTCGCTTTGAGAGATTCTCTGGAACGTCATACCCATACTCATACGAACGAAAGACCATTCAAGTGTGAATATTGTAAGGCGACGTTTAGTCAGAAATATCACATAAGAATGCATATGCGAAACCATATGGGCAATAATCCGTATTTATGCACTTTCTGCAACGCAACGTTTACGAATCATACTTCGCTATCGTGTCATTTACTGCAGCACACAGGTCAGAGATTCGAATGCCCAGTTTGCCATTTAGAATTTAAATCCAGACAGAGCCTGGGGCAACACCGAAGGCTGCATTCGCCGGTACAAAATAAACGTTTCCAAACGTTCGATAAACTTTTCCAATGTGATATTTGTAATCTGTCGTATAAATCGAGGAGTACTCTGAAAGCTCATTTAATCGTTCATACGGATGAAAAACCCCACCAGTGTTACATTTGCGGAATGCAGTTCAAATACAGACGTAATTTGAAATGCCACGTTTATACCCATACTGGAGAAAGACCTTACAAATGCGAAGTCTGCGGTACCGGTTTTAGGCAAAGGGTTAGTTTGAAGACACACTCTCTCTGCCATACGAACGAACGCCCTTTCAAATGTGAATTTTGCGAAGCCACGTTCAAATGTAAAAAATCTCTCAATGAACATCTACATATTCACGACGGAGCCAGTCAATTTAAATGCGAACAATGCGATACTACGTTCAAGCTGAAACGATATTTAAGGCAGCATGTTTATTATTCCCACAGCAAGCCTCCGTCCGTGTGTACGGTTTGTAAAGCTGTATTCAAGTATGAGCGATCTCTCAAACGTCACATGCTTAAACATTACGATAATGTTGATCCAAACAATACGCAAATGGCGTATAATTATAATTAGCTATCAGTATTGTGATACTCTTGTAATTTTGTAGAAATTATCTTATCGATTGTCGAGAGCCTGTTTATGGTGAATAAAACATCACCTGTGGGTACCTTGTTTCTTATTTTTTTAAAGCGAATAATGATTTTAGAATTTAGATCATTCAAAATGTATGTAATATTTTAGAATAGAATTTCTCGTTTACAACTTTGCTGTTGTATTTTTTAATTAGAGAATTTATAGTTCTGTCACCTTTGTTACGATTAATTTATACATAATCAAGCTTCGATGTATGAGCCATGTTTTATTTTCATTGTAAATAAACATTCCATTGTTTACTGCGAGGATTTTTATTTTCAAGTTTACATTGGCGATTCATTTTTTCTAGAATGTGGTTCCAAGAACCATCTACTATCAATTTTTTGGGTCTTTCAAATTCTAAAATTTATTTTATTACATTAGGTACCTACTGAACGTCGAAAAAAAAGTTGGAGGGCTGGGTACTTGGTTCGGTTAAGAAAGTAGGAAGTAAATATGAAGAATGAAGATGAACATGAAATTTTCTAAGGTGATTTTTTCCCTCGACGAGGAGGTCGGAATAAGTTGAAAGAAAAGATTATGTAATAGCAATTCGAAAAATGAGGTGGGTGGTGAATGAATTTTCCGAACCGAGTACTTTAAATTTTACGTTCTTCAATTAATAATGTAATTTTTTCACCAGCTTCTAACCTCATATTTTTACCGCAAATGGGATTTCAACGATCCATGCCCAAATTTATTATAGGTAAGTAAGTAATTTCAAATTTTTCGAATTCTAAATTTTTACATTTTCTTTAATTCTAAATTTTTTAAAAAGCTCTGCCAAATTTTTGATTTCTTAAATTTTTTTCAATTTCATATTTTTATGGCTTTTTAAAATTTCTTCTATCTTCTAATTATTGAATTGAAAAAAATATTGAAAAATGTGAGACGATCTGTAGAAACCCGATAATCGCGCAATTTTTTTTCAATTTTTACGATTAAGTTGACATTCTTTTTTAGAAAAATTCAAACTTGAAAAATTAAAAGAAATTTTCAATTAAAAAGTTTTAAAATTGAAAAAAAATTATTGAAACCGAAGTTGAAAAAATTTTCAGCGCTCACATTTTACTGTAAAACAATTTTATATTCAACTTTTTAATTTTGATTTATAAAATTTTTCAAACTTCAAATTTTTAAGAATTTTATCCAACTTGATAATTGGAAGAAATTTTAAACAATTGAATAATTTTAAATATTTAGGGAAAAGTGAAGTTTGGAATTTTTTAAAAATTGGTTATAATTTTGAAAAAAATAGAGCTGAAGAAATTGAAAGATTTGAACTTGGAAATTCGAATAGATTTGGACTTGGATCGTCGAAATCATAATTGCAACAAAAGTAGGGAGGATCATCTAGGTTTTTTTTCAAGAGATTCCTCTCACTAGGGATACAGAACTTTTTAAATGTTTTTTTTGGGTATTGAAAACCAAATTTTTTCAAAGCGTTGCCTTCTCGTCGCTCGAGCATGAACAAAATCACAATTGAGTGCACTGTTTGAAATTGAAACAATAGTGCGAAATAAGGTTCCTTTTTACTCCCTCACAGACCTTGTAATATAACAAAAAAAATAAGCAAAAAAAAAATTCACATTTTTTAGCCGATATACCACTGCCTATTACAATAATACCAAGTCTAGCGTTGTTCAAAAATGTTTCTAATTACATAACGACATTACCATGACAAGAACTCTCATTGATCTTATAAAAAATTATACCCAACGAATAAAATGAGCGAAACTATTCCAAAACCGAAATTCATAAATTCAAAACTAAACAATGAAACTTTAATTCGTATGATTTAAAAACCTCAACATTTTTTCCAATTTCAAATTTTCTCGACATTTTATGCGATTTTGTATTTATTTTTTTCTCAACATTTCTTCCAATTTCTAATTTTCTCGAGTTGTCATTTTCGTCAAGATTGAATTTGAAAAAAACAAGTGCCCCATACGAAACAAAATCGTCTTTCTCTTGAAGATAAATATTTGCATCTTCTGATTTCCTCTTGCCAGGGCGCCTAGACCTCGCTTGTTTTTTTCAATCGTAAAAGAGGTATATAGGGCAATTTTATAGAATATACTATTTGATGACGGTTTGAAAAATAATTAAAAATTCTGGTTTCTGGGGCAAACTTCACCGTCTATACTCTAGAGGGCTCTATTTCAGTTGAATTGACATTAAAATTTGATTCAGACCCCAAAAACATTATAGATTTTGATATCTTCTGAAAATAGAAAATAATTCGAAAAATTCCAATTTTGGAATTTGGAGTCACTCTGTTTTTTCAGAACCAGAGACTGAAAGTCGAATTTTGGGTTCAAGGTGAAAGAAATCCCGAAAATAGTTAAAAATTACAAAAAAAAATTATAAGAAAACCAGCTACAATTTTTGCAATATTTTTCAGTTTTGGTTACTGTTTCGGTTACCCGAATCTTATTAATAATTGGGGACTTTTTTTAGTTTTTTTCAATTGATTCTCACGTTTTTGAAAATGAAAGAAACATGTTTAACCGGATAACAAGTATTTTGAACCATAATTCATCATGAAAATCGAAACAAAAAACAAAAAAAGGTAAAAAAAAAACGAAAATCTCAATTTTTCAAAAACACGTACAATTTTTTTATCATTACATTCGGCAACATCGCAATCCAATTCTTATCAAAAGAAATTCTACAGAGAGACAGACTCCATTTTTAATTAAAAAAGGGAGTTGTTTACGTAATTTCTTTAGGATAGAATAAAAAATTAACGCTAATAGAAACTTTTTTCGTTTAATTTTAAAAGTTTTTTTTCAATTATCATGTAGTCACGTGGCTAATTTGGCATTTTTATTATTGATTTCACGTCGGTAATACCTAATTGGTGGATGTGCGAGCCGAAGCAATTTACTTTCACGTCGACCAATCGCATTTCGGTGGTTCTCCGTTAGATATTTTATGAAAACACAGTTCGGCGTCTTCCGTGTATCACAATTTAGCCATTATTTAAAACGGAATGTATACTAAAGCAAAAGGATCTACGGTACCATCAGATGCACAAGCCCGAGAAAAGTGAGTAATTTTCCTCTTTTAATGCGTTATCAGTGGATGCGAATTCGAAAAAAATACTCAACTTTTGCACCGGATGATTCCGCGAATTTTAGGCCGATTTTAATGGAGTTTATTTCAATGTAATGTTCAGACCTTTATCTAGCAATATATTTTGAGCTTTTCTGTATTTATTCAATTATTTTACTCAGAAAATGGGTTAAAAAAGCAGCAAGTCGCGGGCACCGTAATAAACAGTTGAAGGAAAAAATCGAAAATGTGGCAAAATACATTGCTTTTTGCTTTGTCTACTTCTTTTTAACGCTTTTGTAAAAAAAAATCAAAAGTTGAAATGAAATTCGCGGAGTAATCCAATCCGGTGTGTGTTTGGTACGTACATTGATGGACGGAAGCGGGTGGCGGGACATATGTAATGACGCCAACATTCCAGTCAACAGTTCAGCCTAGTTCCACTGAAAAAATATAGGCTCCGCGAGAGTGTTTTGATTTTCAAGTCTGAGGATTATCGTTCTTGCTTTTCGCTGCTTCTGCTTCACAAGGCTTCACAAGGGTAGCAGAAGAGCGAGGTGAGGAAAATAGTACGATGAATATGAATACAACATTTCTACTTTTCTTTATTTGAATACATAAATCGAATGTTTTGAACCTTGTACCAGTATACGGTCGTCTTAGGAGGTGGAAAGGGGGAGGCGAAACTGGTGTTCACGAATAAGCAGAAGGGCTCCGACAGAAGAGAAAATAAAACAAATGAACAATTGATTTCAAAATAATCTAAGAGTTCGGAAATAAAATTTTTGAAACTATATCAGGTCAACAAATTGAAATATGAATTATGAACAAATCTCAACATTGATTTTGTTAAATGAAAAACTGATTTTACAAAATGAAAGATAACAAAAAAACATGATTTTTCAAAAACCAATGCAAAATTAATAAGTACTTATCAATAATGATTTTTTTATAAATTTGAAGAATCGTAATTTAAAAATACGTAACAATTTTTAAAAAATTGAATATTGAAAAACAATGAAACGTTTCCAAAAGAAATGAAAATTTGTTTTTTTCAAAATAAATAAATCGTTTTTCTTAATAAAAGTATAAAAAATCAATTATTTCAGAATTGACAATTATTTGGAGAAAATTAAAATAAACAATGGTGTTTTAAAAAAAAATCATAATTTTTTTCAAGAGTAAAAAAATGTTAAAAACCGAAAAAAGTAGTTTTTTTGCACAATTGAAAAAAATCTTCCAAAAAAGTACATACAAGCGAGGTATCCCAACTCACGGTAAAATTTTTCACCCGAATCAAAAATAAATCGAAAGTACATCATAAAAGAATCCCAAATACAAAATTTCAAGCGCTAAAGTTCGTTTCTCCAATTTTGAAAAATTTTTGAAATTTCAAAACTATACCTGATCACCCATCAAGATACATGAAAATTTGATGTAATCAAGGAAAAATACTGAACTTTTTTATATGCCCTATTTTCGAACTCTTAAATCAATTGAAAGCGGTTTCAAAAATTTTTTGAAATTTTCCAGCATTGGAGAAAAGACCATAAATAAGTTTGTTTCAAATGAACTTTATAGTGTAGGCAAATTAGCCTCATTTTGGGAAAATAAAAGAAATTTGGGGCGGTAAAGCTTTTATTGCGGAAAACTGTCGAGAGTGGTCCCCTGAGTAACCCCTAAAAAATACCACCCGCCAAACCCCTTGCCAACTTTTTTATGGGGGTTGCGCCCCCTCAAAAAACGGGTTTTCGCTTCTATCTTCCCTGGGGTTGATTTTGAGGTAAAAATAGCTCAGTACTTTTTTGTTCTACACTCAATTTCCAACATTTTTTGTATGAAAATTTTTCTTGTACGACCATTAGGAGAGGAGATAGAGGGTCCTGAAGGAAAGGGGTTTTGGGGAATATATTCAAAAATGTGATAATAAGTATAAAATCGTTGGTAAAACGTATGTTATAGACATGAAATAGTAGTATTGAGTAAATTGGAGTTATTGATAGTTCTTGACCTCCCCCTGTCATGTGCCCCCCTCACAGCCAATATATTATGTATCCTGTAATGCGATATCAGATTCTTTCGTAGGTAGTTTTTTACTTCCTTTTATCACGTTTCTGCGAATTCTTCAAAGAAGCATATGCATACCAATCATATGGTATTGATCGTCCCTTGTTCTGACAAAACCAGTTTCTTTAGAATACCCTCAACAGCTGTTCCTTATCTGTTTTTGTTTTGGGAATCGAAGGATCTCTAGTAAGGGTAAAGTGCCCTAATTTCGACCGCTTCCTATTTTCGACCACCGGCCGATTTCGGCCTCTATGGACGCAATCTACACAAAAAAAATTTTTCATGTTCCTTTTTCATAGATGAACAATTTGAGACCAAAATCACAACTCTACAGGCAAAATTGGCGGAGAAAATTGAAAAAAACGAAATCGCATAGGTGAAAATTTTTTTTACGTATTCTTTGATCTCAAATTATGAATAATTTTTTCAATAAATTCTACCAAATAATTGTGAATTGTGATGGGGCATGGTGTCAGATTTCAATAAAAATCATCGTTTTTGAAAACAACTGGAGGTACGCAACAAAATTTTTTATTAAAGTTCAAATTGTTTGGGGTGCCCTAATCTCGACCAGCTATACCTACTACATATCTTATGTAATCTGTTTTTTGAATGCGATTTTGTTTATTCTGATTTTCTCCGTGAGTTTTGGCTGTAGGGTTGTCGTGTTGGTCTCATTTTGTGAATATGAAAAAATTCTTTTCGGGTAAATTCCGCTCTATGCAGGCGAAATCAGCTGGTGGTCGAAATTAGGAACCCAAAATTTCAAAATCAATTTTTGAGTTCCCTCACAAAAAAAATCGCAAAAAATACAAAAAATGATTGTATCGGCTCAAAATTTTAGGGAGTGGTAGAGGAAGGATCAAGGTATTTTTTAAGCTATTTTCGATGTTTCTACCTCAAAAAATCTTCGATTGGTGGAAGTTTGATAAAAAGTGGTCAAAATATGGCAACCTTACCCTTATATGCGTATATTTGGGTATTTGCAAACTGTGGTGCGTTATGAATGTGTGTTTTTTTATAAAATGTCGTCATTAAAAGATGAGTGTTTTATATGTAATGAGCATGAGGTTGAGCGAAATACGTGCGAAGAAAAGAGTTAGGAGAGTGAAGTGGAGAGCGAGTAGAATCTTTTTTAATTAACCAATAAAAGCATTATTGCACCATTTGTTTTTATTCAGCCGTGATAATATGATTAAGGGACAAAGTGTGGTAGGTACGTGGGGAGGGGGGAAGAAGGTCAAGATTTATTTATAACGCCAATTTACTCAATATTACTATTTAATGTCCATAACATACGTTTTACCAACGATTTTATACTTATTATCACATTTTTGAATATATTCCCCAAAACCCCTTTCCTTCAGGACCCTCTATCTCCTCTCCTAATGGTCGTACAAGAAAAATTTTCATACAAAAAATGTTGGAAATTGAGTGTAGAACAAAAAAGTACTGAGCTATTTTTACCTCAAAATCAACCCCAGGGAAGATAGAAGCGAAAAACCGTTTTTTGAGGGGGCGCAACCCCCATAAAAAAGTTAGCAAGGGGTTTGGCGGGTGGTACTTTTTAGGGGTTACTCAGGGGACCACTCTCGACAGTTTTCCGCAATAAAAGCTTTACCGCCCCAAATTTCTTTATGATTTCCTAATTTGCCTACACTATTAGTACTCCAGGGTAATTCTCTAGAAAATAACATATTTCAATGTCAAATATTTTTGAAAAAAAAATTTCGGAGGAATTTTTTGATGGAAATTGTAAAAATATGCGTCCCCAATATCACTTAAGGTATTGGGCTCAAGTAATGTCCCCCTGGGGAGGGAGGTGGCGTGTTGTGGGGACTAAGAAGGGGGAAATCGATCATTATTCTGATGAACTTTACCTTTTTTTTTCGCAAAAAAACGGTTCAATATCATTTTTGGGACACTGAAATTTCAAAACGTAAGGATGAACAGATCACAGCCTTGGAATTTTGACATTGGTGGTTGATTAAAAATACACTTAGGAGGGGGAGGGGGCTAGACCCACTTTTAATGATAGGAAACGTAAAAGCATCAAAAAATATGAAAATGTAATTTTGTACCGATATCATATGAGAAAACTCAAGAACAGAAATATGCTATTTTTCAGAGAACTACCCTCCTACAGTTGCCGGTTACCCATGTTGGTGACCTATTTGATCGACTGAAGCATATTTTCCAAAATTCGTTACTTGAGTTATATTTCTTGGCAGAAAATTTTCCAATTTAAAAATACGCCGATAGCGTGAGATTGATTTTCATCCCAAAAATTATCCCAGCCTCAAATGCTCGGAAAAATCAACCTAACATAAGCTCAAAAAGGTCGTCCAATGATTTGTAAGATTGAATTTCATCCCCACAACCACATCAGCCTTAAAGGCTTGGAAAAAATCAACGTAACATCAAAATCTTGAAAAAGTCTTGGGATGGCTATTGAAAATTATTTTCATCGCAAAAGTCATCTTATATTCGCTGATAATTCGTGGGATGATTTCTAAAAGTCATCCCAGCCTCAAAAAGTTGTAAAAAATTTGAGATGATTTGTGAGATTCACTTTCAACCCCAGAATCATCCTAGCCTCAAAGGCTCGAGAAAAAATCGTCCCAACCGCCAAAGCTGAAAAATTTGTGAGATGATTTGTGAAAATAATTCAAATCGCAAAAGTCATCTTATTCCTGAAAAATTTGTGGGATGATGCTTGGTATGAAAATTCACCTCAATAATCACCTCATTCTAAAGAGTTCGGTAAAACGTGAGATAATTTGTGAGATCGATTTTTATTCAGGGCTCTAGTGACCAAAGTTAAAGAGAAATCAATTTCATTTCTATAGTAAGCGGTCAACATTTTTCTAGGAGTCTCTGTTTTCATGGTCGGTATTCTTAGTAATTTTTTTTCAATTTTCTGTTACAGATTAGCATTATACGTATATGAATATTTGTTACACATTGGAGCACAAAAAGCAGCACAAACATTCCTAACAGAAGTAAGTAAACCGTCGATTTTTATAGAGATTAGCACTTAAATATGTTTCGCCTAATAATTTTAAATCTAAATTCCGTTCTTAACAAAGAAGGAATCTTAATTTTATGTTAAATTGCCTTCTACAAATGTAAATATTATATTGCAGATAAGATGGGAGAAAAATATATCGCTGGGCGAACCTCCAGGTTTTCTACACTCGTGGTGGTGGTAAGCTGAACTTAATTTCTAAATTTGATCCATTTCTACCTCGTACTAGAACCTCACGCCGATAGACTAAAATACTGCCCAAGTGAAACGAGGGCGAAATTTTTTCGAAAAAACATGTTTGAAGAGCAAAAAAAGTACTTTTCTACATTTTTGTAATAAAAAATCTCCTTTCCGAACCTAAGTACCCCCTGAGCCCCCCCCCCCCCCGGTGTGCTTATGAATGAAATGAATTTGAAGTAAAATTTTGGTTTCATTAAAAATGGTGTTGCGAATTATGCAGTGACGTACCAAAGTCCGAATGTTGAGAGAGTAAAATCTCAGAATTTCCGGCTTGATTTTTGAAAAATTATGAAAATCAATTTATTCAGGCACGAAACGAACTGACTTTTTCGGGGGCGGAGATGGATGGCACAAATTTTCAAACCAAACTAAATTTTTTGACCACGTCTCCCTCTCATTCAATTCAATGCAATTCCTGAGTAGTTTTATTGTAGTTAAAAAAACCTATGAAATTGTCTATTTGTTCCGAACAAAGCAAAGATGGAATTTTAATGTAAATGTGAGAGAAATGAATTTGTCCCGAGCGAAGGGAGGGCAAAATTTTTAGAAATCCTCAAGGTAAAGGCGCAATAAAACCATGTTTTAGGTTAATAAACTTGAATAAAAAATTAGCTACTTTTACTTCACAACTAATGAAGGAGAAAATGTGAGAGATGAGGCCGAAAACTGCGAGGCCAAAGCTTTAAAAAAATTTGATTTTCAAACGTCGAAAGTAAGAAAAAAATATAATAAATTGAAAAATAACTTAGAGGAACAAAATGAAAAAAATTACTTTTGTAGAATTTGGATAAAATACTTACAATAAGACCGAGCGCAGCGAGGCCAAATTTTTTTGAAAATTTTAGAATTGGCAGGTAATTTCAGAGTCGGATTGTGATTTCTGAAAAGGGGACGTCTTCCCCCAAAATTTTCCTTTTTTAGTGAAATTTGCCAACTTTTCTCATTTTGAAATGATTTTGCCAACTTTTTTCCACTAGCATTGTGTCAGGGGGGTGAGTCGCCCCCCACACAATTTGCCACGCCACTGACATAAGACCACCATTTTTGGAAAAATACCATATTGAAAAAGAAAAAAGAAAACATCTCGAAATAAAAATGAAACAATTCTGCCAAATGAGTAAAAAATCAAAAAATCGTGGCACGCCGAATAAATTGATTCGAAGCGGTGATGTCTTCATTTTATCGGCTGCATACAGTTTTACCTCGTACTAATGTTGGTATTTTTCAACAGTGTGTTTTGGGATTTATATTGTGCAGCCCCTGAAAGAAGGGAAACTTGTGAACATTCTAGTGAAGCTAAAGCATTTCATGACTATGTACGTATTATTTTTCTACCAATTTTCTTTTAAACTGAGAAAAAATTAATTCTAAAAATTACATGTTACAGGGATTCGTCAATTCTGGTTACAGTGTTAATGGAATCGGACACGTAAGTTCCAAATTTCGATGATTTATTTTTTGGTAAATTTTTGGCATTATGTAATTCATAATTTTGATATTAGAATACTGGCCCGGCTCCCAGTCCTATCGGTCAAATGCCTCCTAACGATGGTATGTCAGGAGGAGTTCCTCCGGGCTTTTTCCCAGTAAGTTTTTTCGTAAATTGATTCCATCGAATGGCAATTTTCAATATTAATGCTTTCTTTTTCTATTTAGCCTTTCATGAGTGGTCCTCGCTATCCTCCTGGGGGTCCTAGGCCTGGCGGTGTTAGAATGCCACAAATGGGAGGAGATTTCAACGGAGTAAGTATAATATTTAGTTTTAAGAAAATTCTATTCCAAAAGATGTATTATTGCTACAATCTTTAAAAGCGTATCTCATTACAGCCTCCTGGACAACCTATGATGCCAAATACGATGGATCCATCGAGACAAGGTAAGCTATCGAAGTCATTTCGTTTTTCTTGCTTTTAACCAGTGCTATATTTTCAGAACAATTACATTTTAACCAGAGCTGGAAAATTTATTTTTACGTTAATATTTTTTGATTTTTAAAACGTTAAAACGTAAATGCCTACTGTGATGTTTTGGAATGAAGACTGATACTAATCATTTTTCGTCAAATATGGCTGATTAATTCACGAAGTGATGAATTTCTAATCGCTTGATGGCGTTTTTGAAGTAATTTATTATTCGAGGATCGATGGGAGAATTTATGATATTTTTTCAATTTCATATTTCATTCCGAATCGATAAAGGAAGCGAAAGTAACTTTGCGAATTTTAAAATGGAATGAGGTGATACGTTTTTTTGATAATTTTTTTTCAAAATGATCACGTGATGTTTTCATTATCGCGAAATACGAAATAGTAATTTTGTTCTTGCAAAATAGTACATACGTCAGACAGCTGTAATGTGTCTTTAAAATTACGAAATAATAACGAAATTAAAGTTGTTGAGGTACATTCAACAACGATTTTTACTCTGCTTACCTACAAATTAAAGGTATCAATATTTTGATATAAATCGATAATATAATTTAAGTAACTGCAGGGTGTCTATCGGTCCTGATAAGTCATGCGGGTCCTGAAATGTCGAGCTTTTCGACTAATTTACTCAAAAGGTCAGGCTTTTTTTCAAAAAACAAAAAAAACTTCCATAATCTTAATATTTGTTTTGGGGCTCTATTTTTTTTAAATCATCAATTTTTTAAATCTTAGGCACACATACGTATAGCGGGGGGAGGGGGCAGCTCCAGGCATACAGACGCATAGAATTTTTTTGTTGAGGTGGCCCTCAAAAAAGTCATTCCAAAAGGTCAAGCTAAGTCAAGCTTTTTACTCAACAAATTTTGTTAGACACCCTGTAATGACAAATTCAGAGTAGTTTTTCAATTTCGTCTAATTTGGGTGATTGTGATTAGCTGATTACGTAATTTTATTATATTTTAAATAAATCCAGCTCTGGAAATATTTAGGAATCTTTTTTTGAGTATCTGAGTTTAGACTTTGCGAGTGTAAAAAAAATGCAGTAGTGTGGTGCGAATATTCGAAGATATTCGATTATCAGCGAGTGTGAATATAGAATATTCAAATATTTGAATATTGAATGAAAAATTTAAAAAAATGAAAATACGTTAAAATTCGACAGAAAATCGAGAAATGTGGTTTTTTTGGTTGCCTAGAAAAATGTAGAACGTTCTGTGACTGTAAAATTTAAAATTGTAATTCAATTTTCGTTTTTTTACTTTCAAAATTTTTGATACCAGATTCAACGTAGCTCGCTGAAACCCAAATAATTGAAATTTTGAAAAATGTTTACCTAAGTATTCGAAAGTATTCGAATTGTGAATATTCGATATTCGCACCACACTAAAATGCAGTGGTAATAAGATGGTTTTTGTGTGACGTATTCTTGTTTTCAGTACCTATGTAAGTTGTGCATGTGATTTTGTTTTGAAATTATTTTTCGCGTCGATGCAATCGAAAAATTAAAATTCTGTTATAAATCGAGCATAGAGTATCAAATTGAATCAAAAATCTCCTGAATTTTTTTTTAATGCGACACAGCTGCCTATTTTTAAGAAAATTATTCTCTGATACCAAACCAAGAGAAGATTAATTTAAAGATCATGTTTTTTATTCATATATCTACCTACTATTTTGTTACAAGTTTTTTATTTTAGTCTTGTTTTCTGTCTTCCATTAGGTGAGGGCAACGAGTATGTAGGTTGGCAAGGTAGGCCTTATTTGATTATTATCTACGCATTAGAAATAGTCAATGCACAAGCACCTTTTCAGTGTATATTGTCACCTTTGTCGGTTTCTGCTATGATTGGTTTATTTGTCGTTGTATTATTTGTCGTTTTTTTATTACGCGGATCATTTTTTATACGAATATTCGCTTAAGCTATGCTCGAAAAAGCATTTTCTTTTTAACTCTTTTACACTGTGGCCTTTTTTTTCAATTTTTTAAATCAGTGATGGAAGAGCAGCGCTTTGAGCGCTCCCACTCTTGCTCGCTCATTTTCTCTGTGTTATTTTAGGCTCTCAGTCTTCACTCGCTCTTTTAAAATTTTCAATCATGAGCGTTCTCGTTCTTTATCTCTTCTATTTTTAAAAATTATTCTTACTCTTCGCTCCTAGCTCGCTCTTCAGATTTTCACTAGCCCCTAAATCATTTTGACGCAAAACAGATTTCGAAGATTCAAGTTCGAAATTATTCTGTATTAAAATTTTTCTAATTCCTAAATTTTTTCAATTTCTTCAATTTCAATTTTTTTTTCAGGGTTGTATCCCCTTTAAAAAATTTTCAGTAGTAAATTTCTTTCAAATTTAATTTTTTTTAAATTTATCCACCTTTGATTTTTTCAGTTTTTTCGATTTCATATTTTGAATTGAAGAACATTTTGAGAAACACGAAGTTGAAAATTTCTTTAAAAATTCAAAGTTGAAGAAAATTAAGGAAAATTTTCAATTGGAAAAAAGGTATCTGTAGTTGAAAAATTTTTAGTACTGAAATTTTTTCCAATATTGAAATTTTTCTTACTGTAATTTTTTTCTCATTCAAGTTTTCTTGAAATTTTTTCAACTTAGAATTTTTAAAGTTTTTTCAACTTCTTGTTTTTAAATATTTCATCCAATAATTCAATAATTGGAAAACATATAAAAAACATGAAATTTGAAAAAAATTGAAATCAAAATTGGGCAAATGATGAGAAAATTTAAGTTTAAACTATTGGAAAAATTTCAATATTGGATAATATTTTTCTAAAAAATTTAGAATTAAATAAATTGAAAAAATTCAGAGTGTAAAAAATTTGAACTTCGAATAAATTTGGACTAGATCGTCGAAATCCCATTTGTGTCAAAATGATTTAGGTGCTAGTCAAATTTTCCCGCTCTCACTCCCACTCTCGGCTCTTTATCAAAATTGAAAAATTTGATATTTCAACACAGAATGGCGAATGCTGTGTTTGTGATGGGATTATGGAAAATGATGAGAATGACTAAAATGGGCCCATAAAATTAAAATCACGAATGAAATTTGTTTTTTATTTGAAATTGTCTCGTAAGATGCTCTTTTCTTTCTCATTTTTTGCAATTTTTTCATTTTCAGTCTTCACAAACACGCTAACACAAAAAAACAAGGAAGAGCAAGAGCTTTTGCTCCTGCTCCGCTCTTCTCAGGTTAATCACTCTTTATACTGAATGCTCTTCAAATGAGTTGGTGAATTTTTTTGCAGGAGCGGTCTCATTCGTTTTGAGATTTTAAATCGTTTTGCTCTTTGCTCTCACTCTCACTCTTTCAAAAAGTACCACTCTTTTAGGCTCCCGCTCCCGTTCACTCGCGGCTCTTCCATCATTATTTTTTTCTACGTGTTCTTGTGTACATTAACTGGGCTTATGTGGATTTTAATTTAGTTTTTTTTGTGTGTTGATCTTTAAATCTGACCAAGGGTGTTTTTACTTTCTATGCCGGATAATATTCGTTTCCTCTTTTTTTTTTGTTCGTGTGGTTTTTCTTCGTTTCTATTCATGTTTAGGCTAATCTCTTGTACTATTAATCGTATCGAATTTAGATAATAGCAATTTTTAGTCGAAGTAGAATGTGTGATTAACTGATTACGAGGGTGTGAAGTGTAACAATTGTGCTGTATGTAGATATAGATAACGACCTCTTTTTTTCTGGGACGTAGCAGTAGATAACTGATGGGAATATTGGAGAATTAACTTTATCATTAGAAAACTGACCATTTCGAGATGGTTTCATAAAATAATTTCTTATAACGTTACTTCCGAGATTGATGATAATGAGGGGAGGAGGAAATTAAGCAATCAAAACAGATATTTTCGCACAATTATTTTTGAATTTTCAAACCAACAACTGAATTTTTCTCTTTCTTGGTTTCTCGATTTCAAAGAAATTGTAAATTTATATTTACAGATTTTCAAACCTTCAAAATTCAAGTCATCTTCCAAATTCACGAAATTTTTATTTTAACACATTTTGCAAACTTTTTTTCTGAGATTCTCATCAACGAAGTCTGGGGCCAAATAAACTAGTGCAAAGTACTAAATTACAATACCAAACGTAGCTTTTTTTAAGGTCCTGTGAAATCTTATTTGTGAATTTATGTGTTTGCTTCGCTTCGATGTATTTACCTATATCTACTTTAAATATGCTTTGTGTGTTTTTTCTATGAAAATACCTTCTTATGAATTGATTGAAATGAGAAAGAACTCGCATTATGGATATTAAACTCGATTTTACGATTCGTTATCATGAAAAATGTTCAAAAAAAATGTATATTGATGAAATAATTTTTTTTTGATCGAAAAAATTGATGGTGTATTTTATCCTCTATATATTTTTGTTGGCTGAATTACTCGTATATTTTGGGTTCAGTTCGCTTTCGATGTTGTATTGTTTTGTACAGCTTTATGCATTTCGAAGCGATCTTTATTATGATCGCGCCTGGTTTCGAAGAAATTATAATAACGTGAAATATTTTCTTTATTGTGCCAGGTCCGCCGAGTATGAGTCAAATGGCACCTAGAATGAATCCTCCACGAGGCCCAGGTATGGGACCGATGGGTCCTGGTTCATATGGTCCAGGTATGCGAGGCCCTCCACCGAACAGTAGCTTAGGCCCTGGCGGCCCAGGTCCTAGTCCTGGTATGTCACCTATGTCAATGGGTGGACCAGGCGGTAGACCACCACAATGGCAGCCAAACACATCAACGGTATGTGTACGTAGTATTTCTATTTATAGCCTAAAAGTTTAAAATAAGTTTACAAAATTTATTTTTGACTAATTTTCTGGTGTTTGTTTTTTGTCTCTATGCAGCCAATGAATTATTCGTCGTCATCACCAGGAACGTATGGAGTAAGTACAGTTGCATTGAATTATAGTTATTTTTAGTCTTGTTGATTTGAACGAAGAGATCATTAATTTGGTGTTTTTATTTTAGGGACCACCTGGTTCGGGAGGACCGGCTGGACCTGGAACACCCATTATGCCTAGTCCACAAGGTAAAGATTTTTGATTTTTTTTTGTGTTCTCAGGAGAGTTTTTGATCAAGTAGGCGTTTTTCTTTTATTAAGGGAGAGAGGTGTTTATGAGGGTGAAAAAATCGATTTAAAAAAATGCTCAGAGTAATTCGTCATGCACAGATTAAATATTAAAACCGACAATTACCTCAATTTAAGTCAATCTATCACGAATAAAAATTTGGAAATTCCAGAATATAAATGATTTCAAATGGGGGTTTCGACAAAACGGCTCCCTAAAAAAGTTACGACTGTGGTGAAATTTAATTTTAATGAATACTGCCTTACTTTTGGTTCACAATTCTACACAACTCGAGAGCATTCATTTTTTAATTTTCAGTAACGATAGAAAAAGTTCGAATTTTGACTCAATTCAGTACAGTAAAATTGGAGACCATCCAAAAATGAAGTTTTCATGTTTTCTGAATCTATACACTTATGATTTAAAATATGGTAAAATTTGTAAAAAGTTATGAAAAGGTGTTTTTCAGTATTGAAAAGCTCAACTTTTTTTGGAAATTGAAATTTTTTCTTTTAAAAGCTCTTTCCTGTAAAGTTAGTTTTTCATGTTTTTGTCCCATTTTCTTCAAAACTATACGACTGATTTTTTTCTGTTTTTTTAATGCGCTCAGGAGAGTTTTCTTTATAATTTAACAGAAGGATTTTTAAAACTGTCAATTTTTTGTGTTTTTATGTTGAATTGATTCACATAATACTGTGCTGATTTTGAATGAATTGATGAAATTTTTGGGATGAAGTTGGGATTTCCCCAAATCCTTCTGTAAAACATGGCTGGGATGTTCCTGAATTGAACTAGTGATTTTTGAGAAAATGGGACCTAAAGTGAGATCTCTGTTTTTCCATGTTTAATTGCTACCCTTTTTTCAATTTCCAAAAACATGTTTTTGATTTCGTAAAACGTGGCTAAAAAATTTATGTATGTGTCATATTTTTATCCTTTCTGATTAGTGAGCATTTTTAATCCCAGTATATATACTTATCGAGTTTCTCACTTTTGAATATATGTAGATGAATTTAAACCAATTTCTCATTTTTTCAAATTTCTTTGGATCAAAATTTTTTACCATTTTTCCACTACTTGAAATTAACTCCTCTTCCACTCCTGTGCATTCAACTAAAAATGTTTACCCCCCACCCCCCCTCCTTAAGAGATTACATTTTAGTAGAAATGTTCTTAAATTAAGTTTATGATCGTTTTCAAAGTTATTTTTCGACAAGTTTGCATATTTAAAAAAGGCCAACAATTTTCATTACTTAGATATTTGATTTTGTATCATGAAATTGTGTTTTTTATCCAGGGGGTGAAAATATGTACACGATTATGAAACCAGTTCCTGGAGGAAACATCCCAAATGTAAGTTGTGAATTTTCACATTTTTTTATTATATTCATAGAATTCTATTCAAGCGAAACATTGATGGTTTTTGCCAAATTGTATGAATTATTGAATTCTGAATGACAAATCTAATTTTAAGTCAGAGGAGTCATAAAAAAAAATATTTCTCATCGAGGGAACTTTGGTAGCAAATTATGGAAGTTGCTTGAAACACTTTGAGCTTTTGTTTGAAAATTATGTAATTTTTTCAATCGAGGAGAGCGAAATATAAATTATCGAAAACACAAAATTATCAAATTTTAAGATTTCGTCAATTTATTCCGAATTTTTTTCAACGACCCCCCACACCCTACCGTTCTTCCTCGAAAAGCTGATCATACCTCGATGAAAATTCATTTTAGTCCAACCTTAAAATTGTAGTTTAATATCACAGTTTTGTTTTCTTCTCAGTAAAAAATCAAATGAGGAATTTATGAAAAATTGAATGACAGACTTGTTTTCGCCTTTTCCCACATTTTCGAGTTATTTTTATATGTACCCACGTCCCAATCTTGATTTTGAATATATTGTGCCTATTTTCCCGATTGAAGGGATGAATAATCGTAGGAGGTGAAATTCCAAAAATTACATTCTGATTATGAAAATAGGTAATTCTTTGTTTACGCGGTAAGCCAACACCTATCAGGTCATAAAAAATGAAGTCGGGATAAGGGTGGAAGTGGTCTTGAAAATCATGAAGTTATAAAATCAGCAATTGATTTTGAACGATCAAAATGGTTTATTTATACTCATCTTTCTTCGAATATTAATATTTTGCTCTGAAGCCCTATCGAGAAAAATTTTCGACAAAATTTTCAGACTCCCACTTCGCCTATTTTCCGAGATACAGGCAGAAACGTGTTTTTCATGTTTTACTTTTTTTTCTCGCGTTGTTTTCAAAATGAAAAGTTGAAATTTTTCCTGTGACTTATGTCAGTAGGGACCACAATTTTTAGGGAAGAGAGGGCATGCCAAAAAATCGTTTGAAAAATTCAGCAACACCATCTTTTTATTTACTTATGTAGAAAATTTCAAAAAAAAAATTATGAAGTCATGAATTCGACTCAGAAAATTTTGTTTGGCTACCCAGATTCATAATGACAAATGAACTTCATTTGCATGATTTCTTGTCTAATCGTAGAAATGAAGAATTTTTGGATACGTTTAGGACATTGAAATTTGAGCCAATTGTGTTCTGATGTATATTTTTGATACCAAAAAATCCAGTATCGTCACGAAAAGGGTTGCTGAATTTTTGAAAATTCGTTTTCGTTATAAATTGTTAATCAGCCTCTCCAATACTGAAGCTAAGCAAAAAATCACCTCTGATTTCACATAGCAGAAAAATTTGTCTCATCCCTTCAATTTTGAAGATAGGCAACATGCTCCTCAAACAATTTTTCTTGGTTTGAGTCTTGTGGATTGAAATCTTCGACATCCTCACCACTTCACCATTTTTATTCTAAATCAGTGAAAAATCACCGATAACCATTCGGAATTTCAGCACAAAAAAATCAGCAAAATTGACTGATTTTTGGCAATGATTAAAGTCGTCGAAAATTTGGCTGATTTTTCATTCAATTAAACCGATTTTTTCTGTGCTGCAACTAACCACTTAGTGGGATTCAATGATTATTCACTGGTTCAGAATGTGAGATGGGCAACAACTGCCAAAGAAAATTAACTGATTGGTGTCGATTTTTTTTTCATGATGCCAATTTTAATTACACGTTGAATTTTTTCTTGAAAATATTTTTGCTAATAAAAGACCCGTTATTCCGTTTAGGATTTTTCAATGGGCAGTGGACCTGAATCCGGCCAATTAGGTCCAATGGCTCCAAACTCGATGGGTCCAGTAATGAACGGAGACGGTCTAGACGGTATGAAAAATTCACCAGCCAACGGAGGTCCCGGTACGCCTCGCGAAGACAACAGCGGCGGCATGGGCGAATATAATTTAGGCGGTTTCGGTGGGCCACAGGAAAACGTGAGTATTTTTGATAGTTTTTTGTAAATCTATACATAATATATCACTATGTAGTCGTTAGATATACAATATGGCTTCATCGAAAACGGCAATGTGTAATTTTCAATTCATTGATGATACTGATCATAATGATGACGATGTTGAAGTTGATGATGATTACGAATAAAATTATTTTTAAAAATGAAATCGTGCGAGTGCTCGAAATGTATGCGAGGTCTGGCCAATTGGTTTTTTACTTTTTTTTCTTTCGTCGTCTAGGTGATGTATAATAATTTTTGAGTTGGTGGCGAGGGCCAATGTCGCTTACACGACGACTATGGTGATAATTCGATTTGGGGATGTTGGCTGGACCATTGAGAAGGCGATTTTTATTTCCCCTTCGAAAAATTTACCAACAATATCGATAGAAACTGGCGCTTTTAAAAATCCTTTAAACATAATCAAGTTTTTTTTTCTTTTCTCTCTCGTCTCGAATTTTTAGTTATTATATTTTATTGTGCGAATGTTCCTACAGTCCTAAATATTTTAGTAGATAGTAATAAATGTTTTTCTAAATGATCGATTTACTCTACATTATGCTGTTATTTTTTTGAAAAGTCTCTACGGTGTAAAAGTAATAGTACTGTCTCTTTCATTTAGAATTACAGTTATTAAATTGGAAACCGCGATGGAAAAATAAATCACAGCCAGTAGCATAGAAGACTAAAAGAGACGCCTTTATATAAATTGTCGTTGGCCGTAATCCGTAATTTTCATCCAATTTTCGCTAGAATTACCTATTTCATCCATCGTGTAATGTCGTGCTCGCTCGGTTAGTAGAATGAATTTTTCTCCACTAATTTAAAAACTAACTTAGATTTTTTCCAACTGCATCAGTTACTTGCTGGTATATAATACGTATAAATAATTCTTTTTTTCTTTCTTTTTTTCAAGACGATAATTTTAAGATATGGAGACGATGATTTTTTTGATTTTTTTTTTCATTTCATTCTCTGAAACAACGACGTATAATTGGTTGTTTTGTTGTGTAATTATTTAAAAGCATTTAATGACGTGACGAAGGAATTAATTTAAATGTAGATTTTAGTTTTTTTTTGTTTTGAAATTGAGTCGTTGTAAAGTTGATATTTAGGACTGGAAGAACATTCGAGCGTTCGTAAATTATGAGAAAATTATTTTGTAGAGGGAATCATTCGAACAGGAAGGTATTCGAAGCGAATAGGATTTAGATAAATCAAAAGAGTCTGTTAGAAAAATAGTAAAATTATATTTAAAGATCTATTCAGATTTTGAAATAATTTTGAAATTGTCTTCAAAATTGAGAAAGATAATTATGATGACTTCTCGCTCGTTCAAACAAAATTTCTTGAATTTTCTGAGCCATTTCATTATTTTTTTAAATTCTAGGAATTTTCTTTCTTTAATCTGGTAAAGTTCTAAAAAAGTTACCTTACATTTTTTCAAAAAGTCTACGTGTTTGAGAGTTTTAGGATAAAATTCGTGATTTTTATGACCAAAGGATAGAGAAAATATAAAGTAGAAAAATCATTTACTTTCCTTCTAAACTGAAAAGTAGTGCCTAACGCAAAAGCCATTTTTTTAAAATAAAAATTTAGCTATCTTGAAGAAAACTTTAGAAATTTGTTTTCCTGTCTTCATCAGTCATGATGATTGCTCTGCCATTAATAATGATTTTAGACATCGGGCGATTTTTTTAAAAATAAAAAAACACCTCGTCAGAAGGGTTTTTTGGGAAATACCTTTTTGTTGCTGGTGGGCTCATATTAAACTTACGTTAGTCTGAGTTATTTTGATCCATGTTTTAGATAGGAAAGTTATTATGAATATTTTCCATTTACAATTTCTAAAATCGATTGAATACATTTCGCAGCTGTTTCGGTAATTTTAGTTTTTTGAGCGAAATAAAAAAACCTGAACTTTGATATCTCAAAATTTTATTCAATTCAACCATTTATATATTTTCAAAAAATCGGTAATTTTTTTTGAAAACTTAGAAATGTAAATTAGATAAAAAATTTGATTGGCACATGTCAATGGGCTACTGATAAATTTTGATCATTTTCCAATTTATTCAAAAAGTCCAAGCCAGACATTCAGATAACAAGTTAAGCTTTTGAAAGCTAAATTTTTCTAAATGAGCTCATGAAGCCTTATCAGAAAAAACGAATTATTATTCAAAAAAATACCTATTTTTGACTCATATGTACTTTCCAATGTGAGAAACATAAATAATAAATCAGGCATCATAGTGGGTCACTTTTTTCGACTTCAGTCACTTTTGGTTACTTTTTCCTCCTCAAAAGTCACATTTTCTTCGCACTTCCAGGCAAAAATTCAAATCTTCACGTAGAAATTGCTATTTTTCAAAATTCTTTAAGAAAAAAATTAATTGATTTTTGCCAGTTTGTTTGTTGTTTTGACGAAAGAATTTAATAAATGAAATTATTCACGTCTTTTCAGTTGATTTATCTTCGAAATGTTTGCAGAAAACTACAAAAAATTGCTCCCTCCCAGAAAACTGTAAAAGAAAATTTGCCTCCCCCCCCGAAAAATTGAATTTTTGGTTACTTTTGGTTACTTTTTGGTCAATTTTTGCTCAAAAAAAGTTACTGAAATTTACTTTTATCTTCAAAAATTTAGCTATGATGCCTGAATAATAAAATAAGAATTTTTATTGGAAATCTGACCAAGATTAAACGTCATCTCTACTCTCTCATTTTGAATCAGTGAAAAGTCACTGATCAATGGTCAGAATTGCAGCACATGGAAAATCGGCGACATTTTTTGATTTTTCAAAAATTTTAGAAATTTTAGAAATTTTACTGACTTTCCAAAGAATTTTTACTGATTTTCCAGCAATTTTTTCACTATTTGCTTTTAAATGATTGTTTTCTCTGATGTATTATTGTGCTGCAATTCTGACTGTTTTTCAATGATTTTCGATAATTTTCACTGATTTATAAATGAGAGAGAGTATAGATTTAATAAGTACCTATGCAACTTTTCAGTTGTTTTTAGCTTTTCTGAATATTTTCAGATTAAAATTCTAGCTTTCTGGGGTTTCTTGCCAGTAGACAACATGTCTCTGAATGATAAGTAAAAACATCCCGATTAGCTCAATTTCCACGACGTTGGAAGTGAGTCATAAAATATTTATAAATTTTCTATTTCTCAATTTCTTCTCAGTGTAGTCTTTTTAAATAAAAAATGGCTCAGAAAAAAGTTATTTCGTCGGGGACGAGGCATATCTTTATTTACTCAATTTTGATGACCTTCGGTTCGAGTGGCTTCTTTCATATTCATTAAATTCGACCTTTGGAACGAAAATTCCAATCTTCGAAAATGTAATTTTTATTAGTCGTATATTGAATAAAATAGCGTTGACTGCAAAAATATATCTAAAAGTCACTGAGCAGTATTTTGCAAAATATGTCTTGTAAATGTTGTAATGTAAATTAATTTCCAATTAATGTGATTCTTTTGCAAAAATTTTGACCGCGTTGTAATAACTATTGAGTACCTATACCCACCTAAGTGAATGAGATAGCGGATACATCGCATCGAGACGATTGAACCATAAAATGTAAACATTTCCATATTGTACAGCGACAGTGGCCTAGCCAGAAATTTCTAATCGGGGGGGGGGGGGTGTCCAAACTCCCAAAAAATTCTGAGAAATTTTGAGTTCAACCCCTCTCCCTCTGCTGCTAAATTTCCTTTTTCAATAAAAACACTATACAAAATTTCAATAATTTTCATGAAAATTAAAGAGTCGCAAAAAGAGTTATCAAGTCCTTATTCGATCTGCATAGAATATTTAGAAAAAAAAACATGATGAAAATGTAATTTTGGAAAAATCAACTTCCTTGCCAATTATTTTGACCTTGAAAATCAAAAATAATACCTAACAAATTCAAACAGTAGCATCGGAAGCTTTTTTTGAGAGGATGCAAAGTGGGTATGGAGACTTGAAACACCAGGAAAAAAAACTTTTTTCACATAGTCACTTAAAATAGTTCATATAATTGTAATTTTGTTAATGCCTGAGCGAAGTTTTGAGAAAATTGAACTTTTAATGCTCTAAGAAGGCAGTTCATGTAAATTTTTGACCTCATGGACCCCCTGGACACCCCCTGGCTACGCCACTGTACAGCGATCTACATTTCAATCGGTTAAACAGAATGAAAAATGAAAGAGAAAAGAGGTCAAAAGAAAGAAATTTAATTTCTTCTGCTCAAGTACATAGGTATGTAGTTTTCAACTGACCCTCTGTTTGTTCAATTGACGTAGATAAGATTCAATTTTTGTATATACCTACTCGTAAAGTACGTACGTCTCGTTATCCAAAATAATGATTTTTTCGGCGACAACTTCTCGTTGTTGAAACTTCGATTAGTAGGAACTCGAGTTATCCTGTCGCGCTAGTTTGAATTTTGAATGAGGTGACAGTGACATTCATCGTAAGACTTTGCCCCCTCTCAGTCTCTGTTACAGTTTACCCCCATGTTTGTCTCTCTCTGCATTTGTTTTTACGAAATATGCATTCTTTTTAAATTGGTAATTATTTTCGTACTTATTTATCTCTTCTCTTTAGTTGATATTTTCGTTAATCTTACCTTTATTATCTGTGATAATTTTTTTTCTTGTTTTATTTACGTAAGTCGTGCGTAGTTACGGATGGATTTTTGTCTAAAAGTGAGAGTTTTTTAAAGGATTTTAAAAACGGATATGGGTACGATTTTATGTGAAATAAAATCAAATGTAATCTAGTTTTCTTAACGTGTTATTTACGTATAAAAAAATACGACGGATGTTTTTGAAAAAAATACTCGTTTGTGTGTTTAATAAAAAGCAATCTTTATACGTAATTTATAAGAATATTTTAGCGTCGAATCAGTATTGAAATTAACTCGCGTTTAGATGGTTAATTTCTAATTTAAAAATTACTAAAATGGAAAAAAAAATGTAACTTAGTCGCTGTGTAATGATAAAAAAAATGGTTGTACATGTTTTTCTTTTTTCTTGCCCCTAGATTGGGAATTATAATACTCATTCTTTTTTTAATTGTCAATTAATTTGCGATAATTTATAATTGGGATTTTTCATCGTAGGTTTAGGAACCCTGGAATGGCATTTTCTTTTTGTGAAATAAATTTGTAAATTTTTTTTAGATAATAATGATAAGATGTACGTATGTAACTTGTTACTGTGTTTTTGCCTTGATAAGTTTTTATGTGTAATACGGTTTATTGCTCACATGCTCAGTGTTATTTGTGATGTTAATTGTGTTTTCAGTATTTATGACGAATAAATGTATCCTTATTTTTTTGTCGACTTGTTTAATCGTAATTTCTCTTCAATAGATGAAATTTTTTTCTAGATGAAAAGGTTGCACTGGGGTATTTTAATTAGTATTTTAGAATCGTTTCCTGTCACAAGTTCATTGGGCGATTTCGATCATTTTTCAGTGTGATTAAAAATATTGACCAACGAGAATTTTTTCAGATGGAAATTTACATCTTAGTGTGGTAAATTTTAACGAATAAGAATTTTTTATGGCCTTAATTACGGTATTTTTCCTTCTTTAGTTTAATGATTTGTAGTTGGTATTAGTTCCACTTTCTATTCATTTTTCAAATTCAAAACTACGCTTCGAACCTCCCAGGATTTTTTTTAGGAAGAGGCTCGAAAATCGAGACTCAGTAATTAAACCGAACCCATGCTGCCGGTGGTTAATTCATATATCAAATGAGCTCAAATTTAAACCATTTTTTGAAGTATGAGAATAAGAAGGACGTTCGAATGAAGGTGTATGAGAAGTGTTGGTAAGTTTCATACACATTGCCGTTTACGATACTAATTTTTTTAATTTTTCCAATTTCAAATTCAATTAAGAAAAGAATTTAACGATGGATTAATTTCTTTACAGGATCAAAATGAATCAGCGGCTATATTGAAAATTAAAGAAAGCATGCAAGAAGAAGCCAAACGATTTGAAAAAGACGCCGAACATTCGGATTTCTACATGCAATAGATTATAAAAATATCGATTTCCAAAAAACTAAATTTTTTCGTTCCTTTGAGGAATTATAATTCCATTGAAGACATTCGAATTGATGGGAAAGTACTTATAATTTTATTTATAAACATCACATTGGAAATAATGCGGGTGGAAGACGAATCGAGGGTTCAGATTTCATTCTCATCGGACGTGTTCGAGTTTCCTTTTTTTTAATTTATAGTTTGTAAAATTGTTTACGTTTTTATTATTTTTTATGTATATTTTTTTCTATTTCGGAGAAGTGAAAATCAATAGGTAGACTTCGGTTCAGTTTTTAGTCGTGGTGGTTTTTTTTTTCATTGGTTGTTTGGGTGCGATTGCTTTGGATTATAAATAAGTTGCAACGAAACGTAATTAATGTCACCGAAAAGCGAAGAATTCTATAAATTAATCTATGGTTTTGAAATATTACTATTTATACGCCGTTGAACATCGGAAAGTGTTTAAATATGAATCTGAGTGAAAAAGCTGCAAAAAAAGTTTGGAAAATGATGCTACGACTGTTGTTTTTAAAGAGATTGAAAACAAAGTGATTTTAGAATAATGAATTTTACGTGGAAATATCATAAGTACAAAATCTACCTTCCGGAATTGATCGAATCCATTTTGCATTTTTTTGATCTCATAAAATATTTTCTAATGGTAAAATAAATCCGATGCTTCGGATAAAATTCAATAGTTTTGCTGCCGCCGGGTGTCGTAATAGGTCAAGAAGTCATTAAAATGTTATGGTTTTAGCAGGGTGATTATAAAAGTTGAGAAAATAGCTTGAAATTGATCTTCTAAAACCAAAGTAACTATATCCATGAATAAAAAATTGTTGAAAAAATGAATATTTACCTTCAAATATTAAAGCTCCCCATCCCCGGATTTTAGTTTATTTGAATAACTGGAAAAATTATATTTTCAGAAAGAATCATAAAAAAATTAACAATTTGCTCCAGGAAATTTTTAGGACACCCTGTGCCTTAAGATTTCTAAAATTACTCCAGTATTCAAATTCCTGTCATCCTTATGGTTAAATTAGCCAATTTTTAGCAAAGCATTATCACAACGTGGTAATTGTAGAATAGACAATCAAAAAAGGATACGTAGTTGAGAATTTCTGTAACGTAGCATAAGTTTTTAGAACGAAAATTCATCACGAAAAATTTAGTAAATCTATATCAGCCCTGAGTTTTGTTTTTAAATATGATACAAGAACCAAAGAGTAGTGTTATAATAAAAGAAAATGGGTCTGTAAGGCGAATTTTTACATCACATTTAGCTATAATACCTAAACCAATTTTGAGTTCGTATATAAATAAAAAATCGACGAGTTATTTACCTACCTAAATTTTTATTAAGAATGTTATATTTATTAATTTGTATAGTTATGCTTGAGTGTTCCTTTTTTTCCTTCTATTATGTTACTTAAATGAATTTTTGCACCAAATACCACTTTTAATTCAATGTTAGTTTCAAATCAAATTATACATTTATGCGGTATAGAGGATTTTTGTTCCCATTTTTTTCTTTTTTGTGAGCAGTCGAGACTGCTCGTATTATTTTTATGTAAATAATTTGTAAACTTTTCGAAGAAAAAATATTAGGAATAAATAAATATTCGTTTGTTTATTGATTTCGATGGTCAGATGTGGGGACTAGTGATGGACTGCGGTGGTGCAATTACCGCAGGTCCGCACTAATTGGAGATATTCAATTTCAACATCACTCAGACAGTAACATGTGTAACTTGGACTCAAGAAAGAGAGGGTGTAAGTTGTGAAATCATCTTCCACAAGTTTAATCAATTTTTCAGATTTTCCGCAAAGATAAAAATCAAATTCAAAAAAGAATCAACATTTTCTAAATTTTTGAGTTTGGACATCAAAATGCCACGATGTAGTTTTCAAGCCAACTTTTTAAAATTCCTAGTCAACTTTCCAATCGGAATCGATGACAATAACATTTTGAAAAAAAATGAGAGACATTTTGGGATAATTGGGAGCGAGATACGGCCTTCGAACCAGTTTTTCGGATATTTCAGTTACTTTCAAAGAAGTACAAATAAAAAACGACTTACAGCACTTTTTCTTGAAACTAACTATGTCATGTGTATGATTTAATGGAATATGCACGGTTGGGTTTTCAGATTTGAGGCATTTGATTCCTTAGAGCTTTTTCTGAGTCAGAAACCATGATATTTGGAAAAAAATTTCCAAGACTAGGCGTTCTCGGAAAATTTCAACGAAATAGAGAATGGTTTTTAGGGGTTTTTCTTTTTCGCAATCGTTGGATTTACGTATTTCTAAATTTATTCGATCTCCTGGCAGAATTTCTGTGATTTCAAAGTTCTCATGTAACCTCTTTAAGCAGGATTTAAATAATTTTTAATTTCTCCCATATCTCCCTCCGAGGTGAATTTCGTTAATTTCAAAATTTTCCTGCAGCTCTCTTCCACGCTAAATTTTGGTTATTTTAATTTTTTCCTTTCCCTCTCTGCAGAATGAATTTTGGTCATTTCGCATTTTTCCTACACATCACAGAACTAGATTCAGAAGCTTCGAAAAACCTCTCCCTTACAGTCATTTATCATAAATAATTTTTCCTGAATTTTTTTCGTATTTTTTTTTTGTTTTTTTTTCTCCTACGAGGTTAGAAAAATTTTGAATAATAGATAGGCAATCAATAGTTCTTATCGCACAATTTATATTTTCTTAGGAGTAAATTAATCAGGAAAGAATCGGGGTAGAATAATTATGAGAAGGGAAGATGAAAGGAAAGAGCAATAAAAGTTGAAAATTTTCAATTGAAAAACTCGAGTAAAATTTTGTCCTGATTTTTTTCTACTCCAACTTGAGTACACTTTCTGGAGGGAGAGGGAACTGCTCTTCTGGGGCTTCTGTCCCTTCGTTTCGTACAATCGATTCCACAAAATCAACTAAATGAGTAAATTTATTAATTTTATTAATAAACCATAAAAATTAAATAGAATGGTCAAAATCACCCCATAGAAATAAAATTTAGTAAGTAACAAAAATTCCAAAATTTATTAGATTTCAAAAATTAAAACAAAATTTTAACAAATGAAACAAAATTTTTAAAAATGAAATAAAATTTTCAAAAAAATGAAATAAAATTTCGAAACTTACTTATTTTTTATCTACCCTATAGTTCTTATTCACAGTCATAGTGAGCGCAGCAAACAGAAAATTTCATGCACCAATATTCGTCTTATCACTTGAAAATTTTTTCTAAATTACCTATTTTATATTCATTGTAATTTATGAACAAAAATATTTTGTTAATAAAGTATTCGAAGTAATTAGAAATGTAATTTTTGTACAGTTGTGATAAATTCATATAATTCCTGGAGAAAATTTATCAAAACTCAAAACCTTGGAAATCAGAATGTACATCACAAAACTTAGATTTGGAGAGTCTGGCTATCACACACTTCACTTCTTTCATTTTTATACAATCATTGTATCAAGAATATCAATTAAAATTTCTAATTCAATTGCCCAAAGGTTGTTCTACAATTTAAAATTTTAATTTTACATTGTGCGGTGAAAGAAAAGTTACTGTCAACAAGATTTCGAATATATGAAGTTGAAAAACAGTATCTATTGAACTCTCATCAGCGTCATCATCACTCAATTAGTCAACTTCATACCTATAGGTACAATATTAAAATTAAAAGTAAAATGCGCTCCAATCAGCATCATTCGCCAAGGGCCGTGCACAGAAAAATCGAGGCTGGGGAAAAATTGAAGAGAAAAAAAGGTCTTACATAATAGGGGGGCTCAAAACCCAAAATTTTGATTTTTGAGTTCCAATACTGCGCAAATGTAGACTGGGGAGACTAAAAAATGAAATAAAAAAAAATTGATTAAAAATCAGTAAGTAGGTATTTTTATAAATATTTTTTTTTTAAATTTCAAGAAAATTCAAGATTGATTAAATCAATTTCAGAGATTATTTTAGTGACTGTGTAGACCAAAAAGCACAATTTTTTTGAAAAAACTTTTATACTTTTTTACTTTTTCTTATAACAATTTACTTTACCTATGAATAAAAATTGAAAAAAATGTTCTAAAATGGAGATTTTCTCGAAAAAATTGTGATTTTTTTGGTCTAAACAGAAACAGTCCCTAAATAATCTTTAAAATTGATTTTAATAAATTTTGGATTTTTATTTTTTGACAATTTTTAAAAAATTGAAGACTCTAGTGCGATCGGAACATACATTGATCGATTTTAAATTTTTCAAATATAATTCTAAAAATTTTGGTTTTAGGCTCATCCAATTACATAACTAAAATTATAAAACAATTCAAACCAAACCTACGAGTGTACTCGTGTGACGTGTACCTGCTGAGCCAAAAAATGTTTGTTTGAGAGAGTTCCCCGGCAGAGACAGGATGTTTTTTAGTCTTAAGGGGCCCCTCTCTACACAGACCTGTCCTTCGCACAAATCGATATTCCATGTGCGCGAGTGCGACAAACCAAGACCAAGGTAACCGACGGAAATTGTTATCTTTGACATTCTCACTTTCGTTATTCGCTATGTAAAAAGTAAACAATTTTTTTTAAATGTTCAATTCGGTATAAATTCATCTTTAAATCTTATTCAAAAAAAAAATGCATTAGGAGAAAATTACTACAAACTATCATCAGCTACAGTGAAAAATACTAACATCATGAAAATTGCAGAAAATATAAAAAACTATTGCAGTACAGGATCAGAATGTAAGTAAATCATGAAAATATATACTTCCATAATTCGTTTTCTACCTACGTACTCAAGTTTGTCTGCGTATTCCTTGATTTCTCAGGTTTATGGAAATTACTGGGTGCTGAACAGGATGGCAAATTTTTAATCGCCCAAGTATTCAAAAACCAAACCACAAGAATCGGCGTTTATTATAGAAATAGTCATACTTTCAAAGTTCTTCATACAGTCGAAGAAAAGCTGAATTTAATTCAAGCTTCAGTCAATAGCAGCAACGATATTCTAGGTACGTTAAATGTAATTTAACCGTTGCATTGTTTGTCTAAAATTAATTTTTTTACAGTCTACGTTACCAAAAATAAACAAAGCAATTTGAGCAATGAAACGCAGCCAGATTCGCTTTCTCGATCTTCCGTTCATGTTTATAAAGCACAAGGAATCAATTTACAAGATCAATACTCCTTGACCAATTTAGAAAACACTTCTGCCAAACAGATCATGGTTCAGTTTTTATATCGCAAGAAAAGTAGCAATTGTGATCGATTGCTGGTATTTGCTCATCTTCAATGTACGTATCGATAAATTTTGAGAATTCATTTTTGCCAGCTGAATTTCGATCATTTTTATTTTTACAGCCATTTCACTGTATGAAATAATTCGTAGCGAAGGAGTAAGTAGAAGTATAAAGTGGCTTCTATTTCGTTTTAATTGAAGCTTCTAATTTTTTATTTCATTTTTTTCTTTTTGACAGAAAAAAACCGAAGTCAAGTTGCACGAAGTGATCCTGAATTCGTTTTCGTGGTGTCAGTGGAATGCTGAACACCAGTGCTTGTTTTACATAAATTACCGAAAATCTTCTATTAAACAGGATGACGAAACGCCTGCTGAATTCGTAACTGTTCCTACTCTATCAGCATTTCAGTTTCATGATGATATGCCTCATGAGACAGTGGTATGTTTTTAGAAATTATTAATAAATTCGTAATCAATAATGCAATTTTAAAGACAAATTTCATTTTCAGTTGAACATTCCGTTAAATTTACCAGAAATAAAGCGAGTCAGTGCCTCGGATGCGCAAACAAATATTTATAATGATATTCCTATTCCTCTGAGGGTTCATGACTATTCTCAGAATATTTTAGTATTGATGCAGTCGACCGGAATTGTTTATATTTGCCATTATTATTTCTTCCAAGTGTGTATTTTTCAAATCTTTCTATTTTGAATTGTGTTGCTCGACTAATTTTTATGTGATATTAGCCAGTTGCTGATCCACCATCATCAAATTCAACAAGTTCCAATACAGATGTTCATTTCGCTTATTCGATTACTGTCCTTCATCATGGAAGTATTGTCCATTGCACGGTACCAGGAATACCTTGGGAAAAAGTTACTTCAATGAATCCGGTGTTTTGCATGTTTGATGGTAATTCATTTATCATTTTCTTTCGATATTTTTCTTTGCTTGAAATTATACCAATTTGAAATATTTTCGTGCTTTAGATCAACACTTACTGGTGTATGCTGCTGATTTATTCACTCACGTGTTGGATTTGGGCATTTCTCATGAGCCTTGCTGTCATTTTGTTATCGATAGTCCTTCTATTACGAATTCATTTTTAAATCTTGTACCATTACCTGGGACAACTTCGGAAATATTGGATCTCAAGACGTTTGATATTCTGAAACTATCTCTATCGAGGAAAAATCTAATCGAATCTTTTAATTACAAACACGCATCGTTGAATAACAAATTATCCATATTACATTTCATCCTGGTTCATTTAAACGACATGGAATTCATAAATGAAGTAAATAACTTATTTTATCATCGATTTTATTTACTATTTTTTATTAATATTTTTCTTCGCTGAAGTTGGTTTCAGTTATCGCTGAAAAATTGACTGATATTAATAGTTCAAAATTGCTCAAAGAAATTCTAGTCGGAGCTTGTTATTCTTCGGTGAACAGGCATATATCAAGTGATGCTTCGGATCTCTTAAGATTATTACCAATGACTACCATTCATTCAGGATCTCTTATTGATGAAAAAGTATTGATTTTTTCAATGAATTAATTTTGTATTTTTTTGAGTGATTAATACGACTCGTGTTTTTCAGATTAACAATTACACATTGACATTGGAACAGGAAATGTTATGTAACCCTTCAGTGATGTTGTTGACTCCGAGACAACGTCTGATACCGTTTCGAAGCGATATTTGGACGAAATTATGGAATCATTTGCCTGCTCATATTTTAACCCATTCGCAGACTTCAAGGTTTAAAAATAATACCGTTGTTGAGAAATTATCAGTATCTCTGATTTGTTATCAGGTAGTGTTGGTTTTTTCGAAAGGTCAGGCCGGGTATGGTGTGAATTTGGCCTCGGCTCTGATTTTCGACCCCCCCCCCCCCCATGGTGTCGTTTGATGTAAATAAATTCTGGGATGGATGAAAAGGAGAAAAATAATAAAAGTTTTGATCGAAATTTTTTCCTACACTCTTGACATTTTTTCCTCAACATTTTTTTAGCTCCAAGATTTTTTTCAATTTTTTCGATTTTCATTTGCTAAAATTGTTTTTGATCCAAAATTTTTTCATTTACTGATATTTACCTCAACTATCATGTGTAAAATTCCATTCTTTGATTTTAAAATTTTTAAAAACTCGACACTCGACATTGTCTCGAATTTTTCTCACCTTGAGTTTCTTAGAATTTTTTCCGAACCAAATTTTTTCAAAATTTTTCTATAAATTCTAGAGCTGGAAAAATTAGAATTTTGAGGAAAATTTCTAAGAGCTGAAAAAATTAAAATTTTGAGAAAGATTTAATATTGAAAAAACATTCTAGAGTTGAAAAATGTGTATTTTTGGAAAAAATACCAGAGTTGAAAACTTTTTTTTGACCCGAGAAAAAAATTGGAGGGAGAAATTACAAAGTTGATGAAAAAAATTATTCTAAATGAACAAATTTTAGAGTTGGAAAATATTTTGGGGAAAAATTTTTAAAGTTGAAAAATATGTATCTGGAGAAAAATACTTGGGTAAATTAAGAGTTGAAAATATTCTGAGAATCGAGAAAACAATTTTCTAGTTGAAAACCTTTTGGGTTGTAGTCTAGAACTTAACGACCACGTTTTTAATCAAAATCCTCAATAAAACGACCCAATAAAGTGATTCCATAAAAAAAATTGAAAAAAATCGGTGAAAAGCCCGAGAAATTTATTACTTAGTTGAGTTCTTTCAAAAATACACCTCGAAATAACTTTTTCCAATACTTAGCTATCAAATTTCTTGGGCTTGTCCCGAAATTTTTTCAAATTTTTTTATGGAATCGCTTGTTTATGAGACCGTTTTAAAGGGGACTTCTGCAACAAAAAAGTCGTATTTGAGTATTTTTAATTTTTGAAAGAACTTAACTACGTACCAAATTTCTCGGTGTCATTTACAAATTTTCTAGTAAAAAGCTAAAAAATAAAGCTGTAGGAAAAAAATGTCGGTTAGCTTTTAGCTTGCTATTTTTAAGACTTTTGAACTTTCGATTTTTGGCTTGTCACCTAAATTTGGTCGACTTTCAGCTTAAAGCTTGAAGCTTTTAGAAATGTGACCCGTGCAGGGATAGGGTACCTAAAGTCGGAAAACGGAATTTTGCACTAGAGCCAAAAAACAAAAAATGGGCAATTTTTTTCAAAATTTTTTTTTTGCGTTTTTAAGTGGTTCAGACCTTTACGCAGCTGTTACCAAAATTTCACTTCGGAAAACCTACTTCAACACGTCTAAATGACGTTCAAACCGACTGAGGAAAAGGTACCTAAAGTGGGAACGTTAAAAAAATGTGCATGTGCTGCAAAATGCGGTCTGTTGTAGGTAAGGGGAGCCTCGGGATTCTTCCAGACTAGAAAAATAAAGTAAAATACCCATAGATTTGTGTGTGCAAATTCAACTGTACCTACTGAGAAATACATAATTTCTGAAATATTGCTTTCTTGGAGAATATTGAGATATAAATGATCGAAAATGGATGTAAACGATTTCCTATTTTTCTAAGGTGATTTTCGGCGTTAAAAGCGAATTCCTCGTGAAATTTCAGTACAAAAAAGAAGTTCTGAGAGCTTTTTTGATAATTTTTACAGTATGAAAAAAAGGATTTCTCTTTGTAATGCAGCTTTTTTCAAAATTAAACTCATCATAATAGTGAATTTTTCATTTTTCTCTCCTCTTAAAGTAATTTTTGACGTCAGAAACGAATTCCTCGCGAAATTTCAGTATCGGAAAGTAGTTTTGGCAGCTTTTTTGATGATTAATACATGAGAAACAAGAGTAAAAACTTAAAACGCGTTTTTCTCAGAATTTTGTTTTTATTGAATTCTTATTTTCTTAACTTCAAATATCTCTATCTCGGCGAAAAATGAACCTTGGGTGCTCATCAAAGTCTCAAAATGTTCCTCTTGGTCTCCTTCATCATTTAAGCTCAAAAACTCATTTTTGAAAATTCCGACTTTAGGTACCTTTTCCCTGCACGGGTCACAAATTTCAAATGGCCAAAACCTCATGAAAGAGTGCACCAAAATTGATGAAAAAATTATCATAAATACGCCTCTACAAGATGTAACTTTGTGCCAAAGAACAGAGAACCTCCTTCACTTCTGTTGAAATTAAAAATTCTTGAAAATGAAAAAGAGGAGGCGTGGGGCCAAACATTTGTCCAAAATTTGTTTACATTGAGAAACCCCGTCGGGGGGGGGTAAATCGAAATCAGAACCGGGGCCAAATTCACCCCTTATCCGGCCAGATCATTTAAAAAATTTAAATTTAAATTCGAGATGAACTAAAACATTGGCATTTTATACAGCCAGAAGCACTTTCGCGATGCTGCACTCCTCTTTCACCAGGAGCACCTCATATGGCTTCAACCGGTATGCTGGCAGATGTGGCAAATATATCTCGATCGAGTAAATCCGGTATAGATCCTTTGCCTTTCAATGAAATCGAAGCTTCGGCTGCGAGCAAACAAGAACACGTGATATCAGTGGTGAGTCACAACTGAACAAAAGAACTGGTCATTTTACGTTTCGAATCATTTCATTGTGATTTATCGTAATCTGTTTCGCACGGCTCTATTTAAATAATCAAAATTGTGCAACGTAATATTATGTACTTGTACACGCGGAGTATATTTATCTCTGTTTATATTCTATCAGCAGAGGTATTATCGATTTGTCACTATTGTGAAATTATTTTCATTGTTACAGAACTTGAGAGAAATTAGCTTGCATTTGGTTAAGCTCGGAAAAAGCCCGATGCAAGTGCATGCAGTTGCGATGAGATACGTATCGTCTCAATTGGAAGTTTCCAGGATTTTATGCTCTTTTTTAACTCAGTCTGTTGGAATCGATACGAAACGAACGGAGAGAGGATTTTCTCTAGTGTAAATTTCATCTCATTTTTTTACCATCTGTTTGGCATTTTTGAAATATTTGAAGAAAATTCTGTTCTACAGGGATAGATTGCAGAAAAACAAAAAACGAGCATTATTTGCTCTTTTTGAACGATACTACTTCGCCATCGATTCGTTAGCGTTTCCGTTACCTCAAGGATTTTCTTCATTTTTCACGTATCTCGGTTATAGAGTGTTTTCTACTCCTAGATTTATCGATTATGTTCGAGCGAATGTCTTTCAAGTTAATATTGACGTTATGAAAGCGATCATGGCAGGTATCAAGATTAAAATGAAATTCAGTCGAGTGATTTCAATGTCAAATTGCGGCCAAAAATAACTCGAAATTTTTCCACAGATTTGCCCGATCGAGGAGAGGGTCTGAAGAATAAACTGAATTTATTGATGCAGTTACCGAGATCTCGTGTGAAACGTATTATGAATCAGTGGTCTCATCCGGCCAGTTTGATGATACGAGCTAGAGAACATTCGTTGAATATATTATCTGGCATTTCTGGAATTCAATCTCGTACTACTGTTTTACCGAAGGGGATTCGTCATGGAGCTGGTGAATATTTATACTGATTTCTGAATTAAGTTGAAATTCGATATAAATAATATATTTTTTTGATAGGTTTAACAGCATTTCCATCTAATGAACGATTATCACCGTTGGATACATTCTTGGATTTATTAACTGCCAAAGGTAGTAAATTTTTTCATTTTGAGGTTTCAATTTGTTCATTTTTATAATCATTTTTCTTTTTCTTTTTTTTTGTTACAGCAAGCTTGACCGAAATCGATTTCAGTTTGTTGATCGAAGCTACTGTAACATCGACAGAAAATTTTTTAGATGATTGAATCCTATACTGACGTCCAATTATGCATTTATTAATTTCTATCATCGTTGTTTTTCGTACCAATTATTTGAATAATATATGCTTTCAATTGTGTTTCAAAATAAACAGTGATGCAAGCATCACAAACTTTCCGGACAAGTGTAAAAAAAATCAACGAGCGAAAAACGTAGGTACCTACTTGTCTGAATTTTGCCCATGAAAAAAAAATATACGTTATCTTGAAAGAAAGAGGCAAAAATGCTGACGCGAGATATATTTTGGTTCTCTCTAAATACGTCCTCCCATCGATAAGGAGAGAAATAATTGTTATCGCGTTTTAGATTACGATTACATGCAATGTAACGCGGCAAATGACCAATCTCAAAGATTTTTGGATTAAATCGCTCGTAAAAAATTTTCTGGTGAACCTATCGATCTGAAATTTTGGCATAGCCTTCCTTTTTGCATACCCCAACTCCTATTAAAATTTCAACGAAATATTTAAATTAGGACGGACGTAATCGTGTTCACAGACATTTTTTATCCCACATACATACATACATACATACATACATACATACATACATACATACATACATACATACATACATACATACATACATACATACATACGGAACATCATCTGGAATTTGGTCAAAACAAACTTGTACAAAATCAGAATTTTTCTAAACCCAATATTTCCGAAAACGAATTTCGACCCGAAAACAATACTTTCCTTAACAACGCTACGCGCTGTCCGGAAAGTAAAAATAATCTGGTATTTCTTTTTTATCGGAATTCAATTTTTATTAAGGTACGAAAATTTAAATAGAAAAATTCGTTCGGTTTTAGAATCAGAAATATTCATTTTCAAGTTTTCCAACTCGATAAAAAATTGTTTACCGAGTGTTTTTTTTTTCATTTCGAACGTCGAATATTCCGTAAGCTGGCTAATTTATAGCTAGCGTATGTACAAAGATTAGAACATTTAAAACTACCATGTTCCATATAAGTAAACTCATAATACGGTTTTGAAGGATAACTACATTGGTAGGTTAGTAATTATGCGACAACATGTTTGATTTTATAATGACTTTTCCCTCAACAAACAATTATTATGGTAAACTATGGTAAAAAATCTATCGATTCAACACTCATAAAGCTCGTCGGAGGTGTGAGGATGAAATTCATATTGATCATTAAAAATTATCGAGAATATACACGAAGTCTCTATCGAAGAAGATATTGCTTCCCGCGTTCAAATAGCTTGATTAATGGTATCGATTGAATGACCTAAATTTAGATCTGCTCTTATAAATTGAAATTGATTGATAAAACTACTTAAGGCTATATTCTTTACCATGTGTTATCAGTATAGGCATAAGTGCACGATAAGCAGAGGAAAAAACAAGAAATAGAAGAATAAAATTCTTTGAAAAATTTAATAAATTGATTTTTTTTGGAAAAACTTTGAAAATTGATTCAACATTTTTTAAAATTTGATTTCGAAAAATAAGCTGGTAAGTACGTGTCCATTACATACACAACCGTGAACTATTTGAGGGACAACCAACGTACCAAGGGTAGCTCCTTAATTCTACTGGCCCACTGATATGGTGAAAAAAAAATGAGAAGTACCTACTCAAAAGTTGGACATGAAGGTTCTGGTGTGGTGAGGGTTCGAATTTGTTTTGGTAGAAGATGATTTTAGGACACATGCGTGAATTTTTATCTCACCCTTGGGGACTGGGACTCCAAAATACGTGATTTCCAAGCTGAAAATTCTATTCAGCGAGTTTTCACCCGATTTTTTTAAATGTATGTGGAGTATTAGAGGAAAGTACCTTGAAATTTTTTCAGATTTTTCCAAGCACTATACTGACCGTAAACTTGACCCTGAAAATTTAAAATCGCCCTGGGAAACATAATTTTAGTACTGGCTGAAATTGTATGTTTTAAATTAAATTTTTTATTGCATTTCATACCATTACCTCTCAGAATTTTTTCAGGTGGTGGAAAATCTTGAAAAATACGAAAAACCAGTTTTTCACTCATAATGGTAATTTTGGATCGAAAATTTTTGTTTAATTTTACCTCAAAATACGTACTTGTACACCACTTGTCGAATTTTCACTTTATTTCATTTCTTTTTCGTGATTTTTGTAATTTCAAGCGAGTATAGCACGCTAGGTCTAGTAGTTCAGTGGCAGATTGCATTTTTTTTGAACATAAACGGAAAACGATGGTAGAGAAGAGACGTGAAATTTGGTGTGGTGAACACGGACACTATAAGAAATTTTTTGAGCCCGAGAGGCCGTTGCTAAACTCCATGGGAGGGGAAGGAGGAAGGTCTGAAGGAGGGTTCAGCCCTATGAGTGAAATAACCTCAGAAATGGATTCTAGGGGTCAAAAACATGTATTTCGACAACCCACCTGACAATTTGGAAAAATTTCCAATCTCCCCTCCCAATACCCGTTTCTAAGGCTCCCTTTTGATTTTTTTTGATAAAATGACACCAAAAATGGACTCCGCGGGTAAAAAACATGGATTTTGATACCACACTCCATATTTTCAAGACATTTTTTCACCTTGACCCTCTCACTCGCCCCTACGGATTTTGGTTCAAGTTTAAGGTCAAAATGCTCCCAAAAATGGATTCAGAAGCCTCTGAATACCTTCTGAAATGGAATTTTAATTTTTTACTCCGTAAAATCTGTTTGAAATATATTTATCAAAATTTGCTCGTTTTTTTTTCAATCACACTTGTAATCACCTTTGCCCCCCCCCCCCCACACCCCCGCAGGCGGGAAAAAATGAAAAATTGCATTTCCGACTCGACATATTGCAAGGAATCAAATGCCGCAACCCAGAAAGTCCTATCTTTATTTGTATGGTTCAGGTGCAATTTAAAAGTCGCCATGTCACTAGTCAAAGAATGAAAAGCTAGCTAAAGCTTAAAACGAAAAGCTGAAAGTCGACCAAAAAAGTTCAAAAGTTTTAAAAATAATAAGCTAAACGCTAGCCGAAAACTTTTTCTTGTAGCTTTAATTTTTAGCTTTTTACTTAAAAATTTGAAACCGGCTTCACAAAATTTTCAACTAGAATTTTTTTTTTCACTCTCAGAATATTTTCAACTTTTAATTTATTTTTCTCCAGATACATATTTTTCAACCCTAAAATTTTTTCCCCTAAATATTTTCCAACTACAATAAACATTTTTATTAACTTTGAACTTTTTCCCTCCAAATTTTTTTACTCGGGTCTAAAAATTTTTCAACTCTGGTATTTCTTTCCAAAAATACATATTTTTCGACTCTAGAATTTTTTTCTCATTATTAGGTACATCTTTTCTCAAAATTTTTATAGCTCTCGAAATTTTTTCTTGAAAATTTAATTTTTCCAGCTCTTTACACTTTTTTTTGAAATTCTAATTTCTTCAGCTCAAAATTTTTTCTCAAATCATTTTCCAGCTTTAAAATTTCTAGAATAAAAAATTTTTGAAAAAATCTGGGTTGGAAATTTTTTTTGAGAAATTCAAGGTGAAAAGATTTGAGAGAATGTCGAGTCTTTAAAAATTTTAAAATCAAAGAATCGAATTTTACAGTTGATAAATGAGGTAAATATGTATCAGTAAATGAAAAATTTTAGCAAATGAAAATTAAAGAAATTGAAAAAAATCTTGGGCTAAAAAAATTTGAGGAAGAAATTTTAGTGGGAGAAAAAATTATGGGAGTTGAACTTTAAAAAATTGAAATTTTGAGAAAAAATTTCGAAACAATAAAAATTTTGAGAGTATAGTACAACGTGTTGTCAACCAGAAGTTTTAAGGTGAAAGTTGAAAGTTTTAAACTGAAAGTATGATAAAATATAGCTATAAGCTAAAACGCGAGAAAGTTGGAAGCTAGCAGTACATATGAATCAAAAAGCTAAAAACTAACTCTAAAAGTTTCATTTTTGAAATTTTCAGCCAAAAGCAGAGATATTTTATTTTATGGATTTTCATCCCTGGTCACATACGACTGTTTTCCAGTAGTAGGATTTTGGGGGGGGGGCGTTTGTGGGCTTAGTTTGCGTTTTTCACAAAAAAATGAAGAGAGTTATTTTGTAGCAAATTTAACGTAGATTAATATTGTACATAACTATTTTTTTGAAAAATGGAGTTTTTGTCGAGTTATAAGCAAAAAAACAATTTTTGAGAGGTCCAATCCCCCTTCAGGAGTTTCCCGCACCCTCTGGGAGTCAGGAAGTCTTACCATTTGTTTGGTATAGTGCCCTGAATCATTTAGGCCAAAAAAACCTCAGATCGGAATTTTTTCCGTACTTATGTCTAAAAATGCACTGGGTTACATAGGCAGCCCGAAATCGCACTTCTGATGAACGAGCTATAATCGTTAAATAATTTCCATAAGTGTTTAGGTATTTATCGAAAATCATTATGAACAAGTACGTATTTAAAACATGACTGCTTCGTACTTGAAACATCATGATCTGATAATTTTCATCTGTTGTGAGGATGAGGAAGGAGGGACGATTGACTTATGGTTGAATGCCATTACCGCATGCATTACATTACATTTCGTTTCGTTGCTAAATCAGCTGGTAGTGTAGTAGTACACGGACGTAGCTGCGTACAGCATACCACCAGCTGCTGGTGCCCACTACGAGGTGTATATCAGTTGTTTTCTCACTAGCTGGGCGGCAGTGATAACGTTGTTTATATTACGTACTGTGTTAAATCCATTTCGCTCTTTGTTCAGTTTATTTTCTTTCATGTAGTTTTATCTATAATTTGGTGTTAATGCGCGAATTATTATTAATATTCAATTAACAATTAGATAATCATGTTGTCGGATAACTATAAGGTAAATTTTTTACTGTAACTGTGATTATAATAATTGAAATTGATAGTGTTGTTGATGGTTACCATGTAGCAAATTTTGAACATTGTTCATTGATTTTGCGGTATTAGTGTTTCTCTAATTTCAAATTGATTTATATGGGCGTTTTATTTCAATTTTTGAAAATCCTAGGAAGAATATGTACACTTCTGTGTTATTCGAAAGTGTGAAATGGTCGAACTTTTTGTTCTATCGAATCAGCTCTGTTCTTTGTTTTTCTAATTACGTAGAAAAGTGAAGCAATAACACATTGAGTTTTGTATTTCCTGTTCAGAATGCGATTAGCTTACTCGAATAACGTATAAATTACGCTAATGAAAACGACATCATGAATAATATTTCACTCAATATAGAATAATTCGTAACTAACATCAATTTTCAATTTTGTTTCAGAACGACGCGGTTAAAATGCCGAATTCGAGGCTACGTTTACGAACCAAGTTTCTAAAGCAATCGGAAATCCTGCCTAAGCATTACGATAAAGATAAAATCCACTCTAATTCGCGGTATCCCATACCACTTAGTCATTTTGTGACTCATTTATGTTTCATGATCATAGTTTACATAATTATTGTTTTGATGGAGAAGAGATTACCGACACCGCTGACGATAAAAGACGAATCCGCCAATCAAGATCGATTTATAGCCGAAAGAGCTCGCAATTATTTGCTGAATTTAACCAAACTTGGTCCCAGGCCTGTCGGTAGCTTCGAAAATGAAGTTTTGGCCATTAACTTTTTCGTTAAAGAAATTAATAATATTATTAACAACGCGAATCGAGCTCATCGAATAACCTACGATTTGCAAAAAGTCAGCGGATCGTTTCCACTCACTTTTCTGGACGGCATGACCAATATTTATAAGGATGTCCAAAATGTGATTGTGAAAATTGGTCCGATGAAAGAGTCTGCCCATAGCCTTCTTGTCAACTGCCATTTTGATACCGTTGTGGATAGTCCAGGTGGGTACTACTTGGCAGATGAAACAATGTATTGCAATGATAACGAATGAATGATAAAATATTGTGCTAATAGTTCGTACGTGACTACAAAAGAGTATACGATTTTCAATGTATTTTGATTGATATTTTGAAGAACTTTGATCTCGATTTTCAAAGTAGATTCTTCTAAGCGAAAGCCCCTCTTATCAAATTATACATACATTGTAAGTATATAGCCAATTGGGCATATCGAATGAAAATACGTAACATTTTTAATAACCGAAATTTTCGATAAGATAGTAAATATTAATATGAAGTGTTCAGTAATGAGAATGTTTCGTGTCAACTGAATTACTTATCGCATTAATGATACATTTATGTAATTAAAAATAGATTCAGCTTGCCTTTGGCCAGGTCAAAATTTGGCATCGGGAGTCGTTTTCCATGCTAATAATTAATTTCGGTATGAACCCATTTGTTCGGTTTGAACGCGTGGAATAAATTTCAACGAACTATTAGTTTCAATATTTTATCATTCTATGTATTTTAGTCAAGTACCTATTATTATTGAAATGAGATAAGATATTGTACAATGTATGAACGGATTTGACAACTAGGTTTTATAAACTCGAATTAATTTTAATGAATAAAAAGTAGGAATGGGATTTTTATGTCATAAAAAGCGTGTTTTATGCGCATAATTTATGTTTTTCGCAGCCTGAATATGTCAAAAATAATCCTAAAAATCCGAAAATATGCCAAAATATGTTCAATAAAAGGGGGGCAATATGGGTATCAAAATTCAGGGTTTTTGAAGGAGAACAATAATACGACGAACTCAAAAAGGAAACCTCATTCATTCATTCATTCATTCATTCGAAAAACGTAAAAAACAGATGTTAAAACATATTATTTCATAAATTATAAAATTTTTTTTCTCCCAGGAGCAGATTTCGACAAAAAGTAAATTTTTCAATTTTTTTTGTCTTTGAAAAAGTAGATTTTCGAGTATTTTGCGAAAAACATCGTGAAAAATGAAAAAAAAAGGGTAAAATATGCTCAAAATATGCCGAAAAACAGGTAATATCACCTACGAAAAATATAATGTAAAAAAAAAATGCTCATATAATTCGGACTCAGAATTTTATACTTCGCAAAGATATTGTAATCAACCTAAAAAAATATGTAAAAACATAAAAATCCCATCCCTATTATAATAACTAATACCCAAGTAATAATTATTATATTTGATGATCTCAACATAGACGAAACTTCACTTTTGATTGAGAGGGGGGGGGGGTGGAATCCACAAATTTGTCGACTCAAAATTTCCCTCGAAACATAGACAAAAATCTTGGGGTAAAAATGAAAAATTCGCCGCCTGCAGTTTCAATTTTTTTTAAATGGGAGATTTACCGACTATTAGTCGGATTGAAAATTAAAAAAAAAAATCGTGCTTTTTTGTGCTACTTTTTTGACTTTAAAAAAAAAACGATATTCCTTAATGAGTTTTCCTTTCAAAAAAATTTTAATTTTTTTGAAAATTCCATTCGAGATTGTCAGCTAGTCTTTTGATAAATTAAAAGGACAATTTTTTTTCACTTGAAAATATTAAATTGTCTGGGCTGCAAGCAGTGTGTATTCTAAGGTTTTTTTTGGAGTTGCCAAAATTGTAAAACTGATAATTTTTTACAACTTTTTTCCTGCCCGGCTACCCTCACACCTCTCTCCTCCTGGGGCGAACACATGCAATCCTATTTCAACTTCCTGTTCAATGTGAAAATCTTCAGTAAAAGGAACTTAAAAATGATGAGTGTAAGAATCAGGAAACTTGGACAAAGATTTCGGAGGTGAAAATGAAAAAAATTTGCCAATTAATGTTATTATAAAAAAGAAAAATTTTCCGATTCATATTAAATGAAAATTTACTGACCAGTCGAATTGAAAATTAAAAACAAAAATTGTATTTTTTCGAGCCATTTTTCTGACTTCTAAAAAAACTGATTCTTTAATGACCACCTCCCTTATAAAAAAATCGAACTACCTAATTTTGAAAATTCCATTCGAGGTCGCCACTAAGTTCGCCGATAAAGGAGAAGGACAAATTTTTCCCGTTTAAAAATATTCAATTATTTGGAATGGAAATGGTATCATTTTGAAATAATAAAATTGTGTAAATTTATCGAGGCCAAGCAACAATTTTTGAAGAAAAAATCATTCGGAAGCTGAAATTTCTTCATTAAAATTCATTCTTGTTTTCGTGCTACTTTTTCGACTTCCAAAAAAATACATTTTTAAATAAACTCCTCCCCTTCCAAAAAAAATGAAAATTTTTTGAAAATTCTATTTAAGAGATTGACACCGAATGAGAAGGATAAATTTTTCCCCCTTGAAAATATTCAATTATCTGGGCTAAAAGGGAAGAAGGTTCATACTTCATACCATAATTTTTAAAATTAATTGAGTAAAGTTACTGAATCCGAGCGAAGCGAGTGCGAAAATTTTTCAGGAAAAAGATATCTAAAAGCTGGAATTTCTTCATTTATTTAATCAATATTTTAGTAGGTACTGAAATGAAGGCGGATTTCGGAATTGGATGATCAAAAAAAATTTGATGAGCCCAAAAACTTACAAAATTTATTCGATTTTTCCAAAATTCCAAAATTTGCCGACTTTGCTGACATTGAGCCCCCCCCCCCCATTTTCTCCTCTGGACCTCAAGTCCCTAATTTAATTCAATATATTTTACAGGTGGAAGTGATGATGGAGCCAGTTGTGCTGTCATGTTGGAAATACTACGAATTATTTCTAAAATGAGTATTCCCTTGAAGCATAATATTATATTTTTATTCAACGGTGCAGAAGAAAATTATATGCAGGCATCACATGGATTCATTACTCAGCATAAATGGGCCAAAAGTATACGAGCTTTTGTGAATTTAGAAGCTTGCGGTGCTGGTGGTAGAGAAATATTGTTTCAAGCTGGACCTGAAAATCCATGGCTTATTCAAGTACGTAATTCTCATTCGAAATGTTCATTTTTTTGATACGGGAGTTGATGAGATGATTGCCTGAATTCAGAAATGTGTGAATAAATTCCTTTTTTTTCGAGTATGTAGTATGTACGAATTGATTCCAATTTTTTTTCGGAGTAGTACGAGTTGATTCCGAACCTCTTTCAGCCTATCAGCGTTACCCCTTACCCAATAGATACAACTTTTTCCAAATCTTTAGGTACCGACTTTAAATTCTAAAAAGCTGGTTTTTTATCCAAGGAAATAATTTAGAGCTGAAAAAAATTTAGAAAATAACGTTAAAGGTTCGAAAAAAATACAAAAAAATTCGAAGTATGTAAAAAATTGGAGAGAACATTTCAGAGTTGGAAAAAAATTCAAGAAAAATTTCAAGATAAAAACAATTTTGAGAAAAAATTCAGAAAAAGCATAAACATGAAAAAATCTTGAGAAAATTTTTGGTTGAAAATACTTGAGAAATAAATCAAAAGTTGAAAATAACTCAAAAAAATAGGAGTGGAAATTTAAAAAAAAAAATTGAAAAAATGTTAAGCCAAAAATTCGGAGTTGGAAGAAATTTTTGAGAAAAAATGGGAACCAACTAGTACATGCCTCGAAAAAAATAGGAATTAATTCGTAAATATCTCAAAAAAATAGGAATCTACTCGCATATCTTTACATAAATATTTCTTTGGGAATCAACTACCGATAGCCTTTGATACAATTGAAAAAAATGATAAAATTTTCTGATTTTAGGCATACTCGGATGTTGCTCCATATCCTTTGGCTTCTTCATTAGCTCAAGAAATTTTCCAAAGTGGATTAGTGCCAGGAGATACGGATTATCGTATTTTCAGAGATTTTGGTAAAATTTCAGGTATGATAGATTTATTTTGTGAATTTTATTGATTCAATCAAAGTTTTACTTCAATGATGATAATTATGTTTTTTTCAAATTACGTAATTTTATATGTTCAAATCAAAGTAACCAATCATGGTTCATTTATAGATACATAAACAATAATGACCTGTAAACTATAACGTTTCCCTATTGTACTATCAATTGCGGTTTTAATTTATAATTACGTATCAGTTATCAAGCTACGATAACTTATCGTAGTAAATTTACATTGATTACGATTAGAAACGAAATCCGAGAGGTCTTTTTCATTTAACGAACCAGATACATAATGCAATTTTTTTCTAATTTTAGGTCTAGATTTTGCGTGGTCGTCGAATGGATACGTTTATCATACGAAATTAGACGACGTGCATCAAATTCCCCTGGGTACATTGCAACGTACCGGAGATAACATGTTACCGTTGATTTTACGAATAGCCAATTCCGAACATATTTCAAATATACAAGAACATCAGCACGGAAATTTAGTATTTTTCGATTTCTTAGGCACATTCATCGTATCTGGAAAGGAAATAATTGCTATGGTGATTAACGCGATGGTAGCAGCTGCTTCTTTTTATTCCATATGGTATAATATGAAACACTCTGAAGGTATGGTTTGCGTCACATGTGCAACCTTGTTACGTTAAATAAATCAAATGTTTGATTACGGTTTACATTTCAGGTGTCCCAAAAAAAGTTTATTCGAAAGGATTAACCTGGGGTGTATTTAGCATTCTGTTTTCTTGGATAATTACACTGATTTCTGTGATGGCGATCGCTTTTCTCATTACGGTGTTGAATCGACCTCTGAGCTGGTACGCTAGACCTCAGTGGATCTTCTTTTTGTACATTATTCCTACCTTTATTATACCTGTTTTTATCTCGTGGGGATTTCAGAAGAAATTTAAAGCTGTAAGTTATTCGAAAATAAGCCTATCGGAACAGGATGTGTTGATAATTTCAATTTTTTCCACAGGTGATCCCATCTTCGATGACTTTATTTCAAGTTTATAACGATAGTAATCTAATTATTTTCACGACGATATCGGTGTGTCTAACACTGGCTCGTATTCGTTCCAATTTCATCGTTTCTATTTGGTTGGCGTTTTCATTTTTGACTTGGGTTTTGAAAAATAAACTCTCCATGTTCTATAAAGGTACGTACAATAGGGTGAAGTGAAATAAAAAACATATCTTGGATTTTAACCAAATTTGGTGGGGTGGTTTACTTCAAGTGGGAGACATCCCAAAAAAAATTGAGCCCTCTAGGGGCGAAGGGAGGGGAGCAGGAGGTGTTCAATTTGCACCTCCTTTTGAAAAAACCGTTGTTTTTTGTGTTTTTTGGTCAATCAAAATTGTGTGAGAAGCCTTCGTAGCACTTGAAAGATGCGATTTGAGTTTCTACATCTCCCAAAACCATCGCCATCCTTCTCCGATCAAAACTCAGACCGCTACCAGGGGGTTGAAAAGTTGCAGATTGCAATATTCCAATAGCATGACATTTTCACTAAGCTGGAATGATTTTTTTTCAACGAGTAATTGAACAAAACATTTTTTTAAACCACTGAAAGTGAATTTTGAAAAAAAAAAAAATTATACACCAGTGCAGCCAACAGCAAATCATAAAATTCCAAAATACGGAATTTATATCGACTTTGAATTGATTATTTTTCCGACTGAAAATATCATGTATTTTTTTTTCAATCACTAGAAGTATATTATTTCGAAATTTTTTTGGAAAATTTTGTATGTCAGTGCAGTCAGTTACAAATCGTGACACGCTACACTATAGAATTTACGTTAACCTCGAATTAATTTTTTTATCGTTTGAAAAATTCACAATAATTTTGTTTTCAATCATCAGAAATAAAAAATGTTTCTTTGAAAATTTTGTACGACTGTGCAGCCAGTTGCTAATTGTGATATTCTGATGTCTTCAAATTCAAAACATACTTATATTGATTGGGAGAAAAAATTGGTTCGACGAAAAAATAATGCATACGAGTTCATAGTCTCAGAATATCACAATTAGCAACTGGCTGCACTGACATACAAAATTTTCCAAACAATTTTTCGAAATATACTTCCAGTGATTGAAAAAAAATACATAATATTTTCAGTCGAAAAAATAATCAATTCAAAGTCGATATAAATTCCGTATTTTGGAATTTTATGATTTGCTGTTGGCTGCACTGGTGTATAAAATTTTCAATTTTTTTTCAAAATTCACTTGCAGTGGTTGAAAAAAATATTTTGTTCAATTACTCGATGAAAAAAGTCATTCCAGCTTAGTGAAAATTTCATATTATTGGAATATTGCAATCTACAACTTTTCAAACCCCTGGTAGTGGTCTGAGTTTTGATCGGAGAAGGATGGCGATGGTTTTGGGAGATGTAGAAACTCAAATCGCATCTTTCAAGTGCTACGAAGGCTTCTCACACAATTTTAATGGACCAAAAAACGCAAAAACGTTTTTTTTTTCAAAAGGAGGTGCAAATTGAATACCTCCTGCTCTCCCCCCCTTGCCCCTAGAGGGCTCAAATTTTTTTGAGAGATCTCCCATTCAAAGTAAACAAACCCCGCCCCCACCAAATTTGGTCAAAATCCAAGATATGTTTTTTTTTTTCACTCCACCCCAATGTACATAGTCATTTTATTATACCGAAAATAAAAATAAATTTACAACTAGAATTATTTTACAGATCATAGACAACTTTGGGTACAAACATTTTGCCTTTTAATACCGTTTATTCTGAGCAGTTACATAATCAACGGTGTAGAAATTTTTATTGTACCAATTATGGGTCGGAGTGGTTCAGGCAATCATGCTGAGCTTGTGCTTTCTTTTATTATGTCCATCATGCTCGCCCTAATGTTTAGTTTTTACGTAAGTTGTTTTTCAGTTTTCATTCAAATCGTGAGCTTATTTTTACGATCAATACAATTTGTAATTTTTTTTCGCAGATTCCTATCACCTTGCTCGTGAATAATTTGAAAAGCGTCATTAAAGCTTTATTAGGCGTATTCCTGGCTGCTGTTTTAGTTCTGTTATTTACCCCGCTCGGATTTCCGTATTCGGGAGATTTACTAGCACCAGCGCCGCAACGTTACATTATCTCTGTAAGTTGACGTCGTAGGTATCGGATATAGTAGCTAGGTGCCAGCGTTGCCACCTTCAAGGTAAATACCTTAAACTTGAGGAATTTTGAGATTCGTGAAAAATTTTAGGGAATTTTACATTTCGAAGAGTTATTAAAGAATTTTGAAAAAATTGTGGAAAATGAGCAAAAAACTTGCATTTTTTAGGGCGAAGTCCCAAATTTTTGAAATGTTTGTCCAATTTTGACTCAAAAATGAAAGATCTCTAAAAAAATTCAAAATTCAAACTATGCCCTTCCTTAATTCCAAACGGTGCTCTAAATCTTCGTCCATACCTCCTTCGTAAAACTTCATAAAGATCTCTAAAAAAAACAACGTAATTTTAAGAACAAATTATTCAAATTTTACGTTTTTATTCGATTTTTTCCAGAATTGGGCGAAAAATAACGTTATAAGTGACGCCATTCGTAAAAAAAAAGGGTTAAAGAATTTTGACCGAGGAATTCTATTTGTTTTAAGGAATTTTCGAAATTTTCGGTTGGCAACGCTAGCTAAGTACATGTCGATGGAGTTTCGTATTTTTACCATCGTTGTGAATTTTAACAGCACGTCGAGCGAACATTTTATGATATAGAAGGTAAAGTACGTAAAAACGATAGCGGAATGTGGGTCTGCAATATGGATGTAAATAGTCCCAGAATGGTGAGCAGTTTGATTCCCGATATGTCAAAGGCAAAACTCATCGAAAAAGATTGCGAAGAAGAGTTATACTGCGGGCTTCCTTATATTGTTCCTGTGATGACGATTATGTGGTAAATTTATCCAATTAGGGAACCAATTTGCCTTTTTGTAAAATCTTAAATTATGTCTTTTTTTTGCAGGGAAACTCATTGGATTCCAGCTGCAAAGCCTATTTTACCGTCTGAAATCGATTTAAATTTAACGTATCGTGATCATAGACCTGATAATATACAAAGACTGTCGTTCCAAGCGAAAGGTAAATGAAAATGAAAATATTTTCATGTCAGAGAAATACTAAAAATAACTGAAACTGGGCTTTGTTTGAAAAATTTAAAAAATTTTTATTGATGACGTGAAAATCAGACATTCTGGGATGATCTCGTCGGAATGAAAATTGTAAAAAAATCAGGGATGAAAAGCTGTAAAATAAAACCTCCGCTTTCGGAGATTTTAGGTTTTTGATTCAAACAGCTAGCTTTTGGCTAGCTTTCATTATTTTCTTATGTTTCCACTTTTAGCTATATTATTTTATCAAACTTTCGGCTTAAAGTTTAAATTTTTTTAAAAATTATATCTAATATTATAATTTTTCCAACAGATTACAATTCAGTTTTCTCAACATTTGTCCAATTTTGATGTTTTTAAATCATTTTCAAATTCATATTTTTAAAAATTTCTTCCAATTATTATCAAATTCGAAAAAAATTTGAAATTATTGATTAAAATTTTACTTACTATTAAAAATTTTCCCAAATTCAATAATTTCTTCATTTTTCAAATTCATATTTCAATTTTTTTCTGATTCTAAAATTATTTTGAATAATTTTAAAATTTTTCATTGTTTTACACTTAGATTTATAGATATTGGGTATGAAATTTTTCCAATTTTGAATTTAAAAAAATCCAGATTCATGTTTCTCAAAATTTCTTCCAACTCAATATAAGTAATCAGAAATTTTTTTCAAGTAATGAAGATATGAAATCGAAAAAAATTGAAAAAATCAAAGTAGGATAGATTTTGAGAAAATTCAAGTTGAAAAATTTTACAAATGGAAAATTTTAAAAATTGGATAAAACTTTAAAAGAAAAATGAAATTAAAGAAATTAAAAAAATTTGAATCTAGCATTTTTGACTAGCTTTTAGCTTGCTATTTTTAAAACTTTTGAACTTTTGGCTCTCGGCTTGTCGCCTAAATTTGGTCGACTTTCAGCTTTTCGCTTCAAACTTTTAGCTAGCTTTTCATCCCTGAAAAAAATGAACAAAAAGATGTTCATTTTACAATTCAAACCTTTAAATATATTGTTTTTAATGCCCTAAATAAGAATCTGACATTGTTTACTCGAAAAGCCCGTTTTTGGGACACTAAAGATTACAAAATTTGAATTAAAAATAATTTTGAGAACCACTAAAGCATTTTCTCAGCATTTTTCCGTGTACAATATTTACTTGAAAAATGTATTACTGCAAAATCGGGCCATTTTCTGGTAGTCCACGTATCAATGAGGGCAAGAACAGATTATTTTTTTTAGCCTTGCGACCACCATTTTGTATTTACCCTCAGACATATAGTTGGCAAATTTTGAACAAAATGAAATTTTTCGTTGGTTTCGGACCTTCTTACTTTGAGTACCTAGGTACTTATTTCTAAAATCATTTTGAAAAAAAGAAACAGGTAATTTTACAAAGATACACGAAAAACGATTGACAGTTTTTTTTTTGATTTCTTTGGTAACTTTTCCAAGTTGAGATCATAGATAACCATACTTATAATAATTTCGTTCTGTGGGGAAAAATCATCGACGTACTAATGTACGAAAATGGTAAAAGATAAATTATGTATGATTTGATTTCATTACCTTTTTCTCAATCTTCTGTTAGGCAATCCTTTTCTTCGATTGAATTCATTCTTTACTTCAGATGAGATTGTAATCTTTCGTTGAGTTCTGAAAAATAAATTAGAATTAGAATTTTCAAGTAAAATGAAACACAAAAATTTTATTACGATTAAAATTTAGCAACATGAAGGTTTAATGCCCATTGCAAAATTAGGAAAAAAAATGTTCTCTCAGATTCGTCGATCACTTAAAAAATTACCCAAATTATTGTGATCATTTAGAAATGATCGTTTTACGCTTTTTTCGGAAGCTAAAGATGTAGAAAAGCTAAAAGTTTCATCTAGATCTCAAAGCAAATTATTAAAAATTTTATCCCTCTCACTCCCACCTGGCCTCAAGATTTAAATGATTTTATCATGTTCAAAATATTAGAAAATATGTAGTTTTAACGTGGATATTTTTACCTAAAATACCATTCGTAAGGTATCAATTTTTCATCTTTACCCCATTTTTAGGTGGCCTATAAAAAATATTACTTTTTCGTGTGAGTATTTTGAACTAACAGTAGAAAAAATGAAAAAGTTTTTCCCAACATGAACATTGATGATCGTAATACTTGAAATATTCATGTAATTACATATTATAATTTCTGAAAAAATTGTAGTTGAAAAAAGGCAAAAAAGTGATATTGTTTCAAAAAATTCAAAAATTATTTGAATACGGTTCCACGGTTACATTTTAAATCCATGTGCGGGAGGGCAAGGGTGGAGTTAAAGGAATGCAATTTTGGCCAAGTCGTTTTGAGGTATGAACGTAGCTTCCTAGTTCCTAGCTAGCAAAAAGTGTAAAACCATCACGATTAGTAATTTGGTAATTTTTTGATGAATTTTGATGACCCATTTTAATACATAGGTATTTTACTTCTGAAAATTTGAAAAAAATTATTCAGTGGTTCCAAAAGTTATTAATTTTCACTTTTTTGAGTCCATTTGAGAAAATGCATGCAGCGGTTTCCAAAGTTATTTTCAGTTTTCAACTTTTAAAAGCTCCATTAGGTACCTTTTTTTTTTTTGGGTCACTCGAAGTGAGATTCTTATTTTAGGAAATTGGACTCAAAAATTTCGTAAGATTCGATTTGAATTTGAATGAAACCCAAAAACAGGTTTCGTTATTTTTGGAACACCGTACTGTACCTACTAACAATGGCTGGTTTTTTAGGTCCTGATCACATGACTTTATTCGTCTCACCGTACCCTGGAGTAGAACTAAAATCGTGGAGTTTTGTAAATGGACCACCCCTCGAAGGACCAAAATGGAAAAACCGATCTACCTACTACGTCTATTATTCGTACGGATCTGACCCTCAACCTTGGAATTTCTGGATGGATCTTGAAGTAAATTTATACTCTCGATCTCATTACGTCAAAAAATATCTGTTTTTATTTACTCGAATTTTATTCTGCCAATTTATAGGTCGAAAATAAACAACCAGGTAAACCAATAGTCGACTTAGGATTCAGCGGGTACTTCATTCACGGTGCTCATCAAACGACACCCCAGCTAAAAAGGCTCTTCTCACAATTCCCTCCGTGGACGGTTACCAGTGGTTGGACGGCAACCTTCAAGTCATATACTTTTTAAAGCTGATGTTAACCTAGACTAGAGAATCGTTGGCAAGCAAGGTTGTTCTATTATTACGTGAAGTACAGTTATGATAAGCAGTCTTTCGAAATATCGAAAGACAATTGTGAAGTCTGCACTGTGATATATATTTTAAGCACATTTTTACTATTTTGAAAAATGTTATGTTCTTTTTTTACACCTTGAAGACTTATTCGTGTTGTAATATGTATGATGGATGAGCGATTTATGCATTTTGATTTTATGCGCCATGTGTAACTCAGTGATATATTATTAATCATTATTACTGTTACGCTGTAAACAGTATTTTTTGTATTCTCCATTTTATACATGTATAGATGTATTCTATATTTTGTAAAGGTTTTGTTTCTATATGTCTTGCCGAGTGCAGTGTTTGTAGTCGTTTTTGTTGTTTTTTTTTTAATCTTCCTTTTTAATTCGAAGTTACTATTGGTTTTTTTTTGCTTGTAATACCTATTATTAATCAAAAGGGTAAAGCGATATTGCATTTAATACGTATGTTTACTTTTTTTTTTCAAATTTGATAATATCGCTGCTGAGGTATTTATAAAAGAAACACATTAGCATTTTTTTTTTCATTTACTTTCATAGCTATTCTCATTCTTGTTATGATTTCGCTTACCATATTCTATTTTATATATGTACCAAACTATAAGCCAAAATGAATTATAATTAATTATAAATTATGATCTCTTATGAAACATATTCTAGATTAGTCAACTTCTTCCGTATGTTTATTAAATTTAAAAAGCAGTGTGTAATTTTCATAATATATGATAAATAGTTGTTTCTCTAATATCTATACAGTTATTAAAAATAAAACCTACTTGGAGATAATATTTCTCCAAACTAAGCATCGTTTGAGACGAGCACATCTGAACTAAATCAAAGCGACCAATCAGGTATGGTAGACTTGATATGGTGCATTTTCGTCATTTTAAAACCGATCAAAATTTTTTTAAACGCTGAACTTTCTTCAATTACTTTCCCACCATAAATTTTTTTTCAAACGCTGAAATTATTCATCTCTTAAAATTTTTTAAACTGAACTTTTTTCATTTTTTTTTTCAAAAATTATTTGAATTGTAAAATTTTTTCTCAATTTTAGGTAAATTATTTCAAATTTTGAAATATTTTTTTGACATTGAAATTTTTCTTTAAAAATGTTTCTACATTCTTGAATTTTTTTCAATCTAGAATTTCCTCAGATAATTTATCAACTCATTTTCCAATCACTTTTCCACTCACAATTTTTTTCAGGGACTAGGAGTCAGCCAAAAAGTTGACTCCTGATTCCGGTTTGACTCTGGATTCAAGCTCACTCCCGGACTCCCGATTCCACCTTGACTCTTTGACTCAATCTTTGCCTTGACTCCCTAACTCCGGCTTGATTCCGGAGTCAAACCGGAGTGGGAGTCAAATGTTGACTCCTGACTCCACCTGGACTCCGGAGTCACTTTCAGACCTCGAATCCTGACTCCTGTTTGACTCCGGAGTCAAACAGGAGTCAGTTTGACTCAAACTCCGGAGTCGACTCCTATTCCCTGATTTTTTTCCAATTTACAACTTGTTAAAAATGTTTACAAAATTTGTATTTTTCATATAAGTATCATTTTTTCATTTTCTAAAACAATTTTCAATACGTGAGAAATAATTTTATTTATTCGATAATGAGACTATGTGCAAAACCAGACATTACGTTTTGTATTATTTTGAAATTTCGGATTCAGAGTACCTATGAAAAAAATGTTGGGATTGGATTAAAAAAATTTATTTGAAAAAAATGTGAAGAATGAGTTCAAAGATTTGGAGTTTAGAATGTTTTAAAAAACTTGGCTTAAAAAAATATTGAAAAAAAATTTAGCTGAAAAAATTTTAAGAAAAGAAATCAAATTTGAAAAAGTTTCCAGAAACAATTTTGGGTTTAAAAAATTTAGGGGAAAAAATTACCACACTTTATTTTTTCCCCTCAATTTTCAATTGGAAATATTATAAGATAGAAATTTTAAAAATATTCAAGATCTTCAAATTTTTGTTCTTAATTGGATAAATTTTTCAAAAATTAAGTGATCATTTAAAAAGAAATCATGAAAATTATACCTACAATTTGATAATTCATTTGAAACATTGATATGTTTTTCAAACAGAACCCGATTCCTCTTTTAATATGTACCCAGTTTGTTTTTTGAAAAATTTCCGTTTTTTAGATTACGGGGTTTCAAAAACTTTATCATTTTAATTGAATTAAATCGAATTCCTTTTGATTTTTTGGAAGAGGAATCTGAATCAATTTTCATTTATTAATTTTCTACTTAATTCTTTTTCAAATTGAATATGAAAAGAAAACTGGAAAACAGAAAAAACTTTATTTTTCCAACATTTCACATATCTAAAACGAAAAAAACGAAAACAAAATTTTACAAATTAATAAGGTTCAAAAAAATTTTGTTTTTTTTTGTTTTTGAATTGATTTTCGAATCTATACAGGCCTGTGGTGTGATGATGGGGTATTAATTTTTAAAATAAAATATTTAGGGTACCCACAAAAAGCACAAGATTTTTAGATTCCAACTCTCAAAAATCAAGTGAATAGTAGTTCAAATTCAAAAAAGAACTGAGGTTTTGTAGAGAAAGGAGAAATATGAAAATGAAAAAAAGAACCTATCTTTTTATTTTTTTTCTCATGGGATCATTGACTTGATGAAATAATGACTGTTTATTTTTTATTCCAGTTTATGAAGAAATTCATTAAATAGTAAATACACAATATTTTGCCCATTTTTTTGCTTTTTTGAGAAATTTTTCGACTTTTCAATTTTCATCGTAAGTAATATTAAATATTTGTTGACTTCCAAAAAATTATTCAAAAACGAAAAAAACAAAGACGTTTTAATTGTATTAAAAACGAGAAGTGCAAAAACAAAAACAGAAATGAAAACCAAAAGTTTCAATTTTCAAAACCTGGAGAGTATCGCACTTTCATGTGTGCAGCTTAATTTGCTGGATAAAAGTTTTTGCGGCAAGTTTCTCGGAACACTTCAGAATGAGTTCAGAACTTCTCGTTTGGCTTAAAAATTATAAATTTTCAATTCTTCGAATTTATTTTCCATCAGACTTCTGACTTGACGATTTTTTTCTCATTTTCCTTGAATTTTATTGTCGTCTATCTAATGAAGGATAATAACCTTAACAATTCAAAAAATAAAATTTCCAATTCTCAATTCAAATTACCTATATTTAAAAAAAACACAATAGGTATCGGCAAAAACGATTTATAACATTAAATTTACGTCACGTAAATGATAAATTGATCATATTCACTCTGAACTAGATCTAAATTCTCATCGATGTTCTCGTTCAGTATAAGTTTTTCAAATTCTACGTTCTGATCAAAAGTCGGCTTCTCGATGGAATTCTTCGTAGTTGATTTTTTCATGGTTGATTTGCACCCGAGTTGATGAGTAAATTTTTTGTTTGCCAGTGACTCTGATTTTGTTCTAGTTATCTTTGCCTTTTTCTCGCCGAGCTCCAACACTTTAATAGCCTGTTTTATGTACTTTTTAGCTTTTTCAGTACTATCGTCTTCATTTTCTCCGCGATTTCTGATCAGAAGAGTCAGTTGATCAGCAAGTGTTTGCAGACTTTCTGTACTTTCAGAATGTAGGTCGTGGTTTGTTACGAGATCTTCTCTACTCAACGTTGGCGAATCGCACAGGGTGTCTCTTACATCATCTCTTACATCATCTAATATTTGATCCACTGCGATTTCTACTTCTAGTTTACCTAAATTTCAAAAATGTATAGCATTTTACCTACTACACAAACAACACAACAATATTTATAAATATAAAGTAATTCATACTTCCAAATTCTGATTTATTTCGTAAGGATAATGGTAGATGCTCGATTTCAGTGGAATGATTAATGTGTTTACGATTGTATTGTACCATTATTGATCCATCATCATGTTTTTCAACTAATATAAATGCGGTACAAGGATTATCTAAAAATAACCAACAATTAAAACGATTTTACACATTTGAGCAAGTGAATAAATACAGAAAATACAGCATCCGTGTAATAGTGTAATACATACTTATTTTACAGGATCCTCTTCTTTTTAACGATCTCTTTCTCAATGACGGATCTTTCACACGAACACGGCCAGCTCGGTGGCAAACGTATTTAGTTTTTATACCACGTTTAGTTTGCCATGAACCCTTATTTTGTGAAAATTTAGAGCAACTTCGCTGTTCTTCCTCATCTTTCCACAATAAAAATTCTATAAACAAAGGCCGATTAAATTACAATACATTCAAAGCTGGGGCATTGAAAGATCAATAAACTTACCTTCATTGTTAGTGAAATGAAGAATTTCAACACCCTGTACTTTTGGTGTAACCAAATTCAATATTTTCGGACAACGATTAGAAACATGAATCTTCAAACTGTGCTTTTTAGTGAAAGCTGCGTTACAGTTGAGACAAATAAACTTATCACTGATGGGAACTGGTATTTTTGGTTGAAAGTTATTTAAAATTGGACAGCGATTAGAGAGATGACTCTTCAAACTGTACTTTTTTTTAAAAGCTACATTACAATAAACACAAATAAACTTGTCTGGTACTTTTGATTTAAATGGATACAAACTGCGACAACGACTTGAAATATGAGTTTTTAAACTATGCTTCTGAGTGAAAGCAGCGTTACAATTCGCACAAATAAATCTATCTTTACCATCACCCATTTTCTCTTTTTAATAAAATACGATCACACTTTTGTTTCAATTCAGAGAAATACAATTTTTGATTTTTTAATTTTTATCAGCACGACTATGTGATAACTGATAACAAACTTTTGCTCCGAGATACTTGCCGCAAAAACCTTTCTCTAGCAAATTAGGCTGCACACATATTATGCAACAAGTCTGGTCCATCGATCTTATAATATAAGATCGATGGTCTGGTCATCTCATTCCATGCGCTCAAAATTTTTCCAAAATGCATCCAAAATGTCGGAAATTTTTTTTGAAAATTCAAAATTCTATCAAAATTTAATTTATCTTTATCGATGTCCAAAAAAAAAAAATCTCGGAGTTAGGTAGGTAAACCATGAAATACCGTTTTTTTGGTAATTTTCATTCGTAATTACGAAGTAATGTCATTTTCTCGAATTCAACAAATAGGTATTTTTTATTTACCTATTTACACTTGGCAACGTTTTATTTTGATTTTTTTATCAATCTAAAAATTTTTTATCGCTATCACATCAACGTAAGCAAAAAGAAAAAGAATAATTTTAATTTTAATTTGTAATTATCTGTAAGTTTTATTGTAACGAAAAATGGATGAATCGGCGAAGAAAACACTGAGCTCAATACCACTTCTGAAAACAAAAGCTGGTCCTCGGGATAAAGATCTTTGGCCTCAACGACTTAAGGAAGAATATCAAGCTCTAATACAGGTATCCTCGGTTTTTGCTTTTCATGCAATGATATTTCATATTTTGCGCAATATTTTCATTAAAATTGAACTTTTTTAGTACGTTCAAAACAACAAAGCAGCCGATAATGACTGGTTCAGACTGGAATCAAACAGCGATGGAACCAGATGGTTTGGTAAATGTTGGTACTATCATAATCAAATGAAATTTGAATTCGATGTGGAGTTCGATGTATGGTACATTCGTGGCATAGATTATCGTAATCTTTATCCTGAAATAATTATTGTCAATTTCACAGATTCCCATTACATTCCCAGCTACTGCTCCCGAAATCGCGATACCGGAATTAGATGGAAAAACTGCTAAAATGTATAGAGGTGGTAAAATCTGTTTATCCGATCATTTTAAACCGCTGTGGGCGAAAAATGCACCGAAATTTGGAATCGCTCATGCTATGGCTCTTGGAGTAAGTGATACCAGATCAGTACAAGTTTTACATTGGTCGTGAATGGGGATGGGATTTTAATGTCATAAGAATTGTGTTTTATGCGCGTAAAATATGTTTTTCGCGGTCTGAAATATGCATAAAAATATTCCCAAAAAACCGAAAAATATCAAAATATGTCAAATAAAGGGGGGAGGGGGGAATATGGGTATCAAAATTCAGGGTTTTTGAAAGAGAACAGTAATACATACGACAAAATCAAAACGGAAACTTCATTCATTTATTCGAGAAATATAAAAAACATGTTTAATAGGGTGGGTCGAAAAACCAAAAATTTTGATTTTTGAAAAGTTACCCCCTGCAAAAGTTGTTGGCTGAATAGACTAGAAAAATGGAATGAAACATTTCAAAATCGATTGATATCTTCCGGTCGCGCAATGGCCTTCAATTCTTCAAAAATTGCCAAAAATTCAATATTTTCAGAAATTTAAAAAAAAATCAAAAGTTAGAGCTTATTTAGGGACTATTTAAAGCAAAAAGCATAACTTTTTGAAAAAGTCCATGTTTTATAGTTTTTTTACTTTTCTCATATGTATTTCTTCACCTCTGAAAAAATTATAAAACACTGATTTAAAAAAAAAAAGAAGCTTTTTGGTCTAGATGGTCACTAAATAAACTCAAAATTAATTTTAATCGATTATAATATAAATTTTTTCAAAATTTTTGGCAATTTTTGAAGAATTGAAGGCTTTTGCTCGATCGGAAGATATGAATCGATTTTGAAATTTTTTATTTCATTTTTCTAGTCTATTCAGTCAACAACTTTTGCAGGGGGTAACTTTTCAAAAATCAAAATTTTTAGTTTTTCGGCCCAACCTAATGTTTAAAACGTTTCATTTAATAAATTATGAAATATCCGAGGAGCAGATTTCGGCAGTCATTTTTTCAATTTTTTTGATCTTTGAAAAAGTAGATTTTTGAATATTTTGCGAAATATCTCCAAAATATGTCAAAAACCCGGTAAAATCACTAAAAATAATTATGTAAAATGCGCTCATACGAACTGTAAATATTCCTACCGGCAATCAACCAAAAAAAAATACATAAAAACATAATAATCCTATTCCTAGTCATAAATCAGGTATCTGTTATAGGCTGATATTAATATGAATTATTTTAATTCGCAGCTTGGACCCTGGTTAGCTGTCGAGGTGCCAGACTTAATCAGTAAAGAATTGATTAAATATAAAGAAAGCGAATGAACACGACACGAGTCCAATGGCAGGATCAACAAACCGATGGAAAATCGTAAAATATCTGCGTTATCAACCTAGTACAAATTATCCGAGAAAAAAATCCCATCATCGTTCCCCAGAGAAGGCGAAAATTTGGTAAATTGATATCCTACCCGAAATTTTATAATTTTTCTATGTTGCTTTGAAAAACATTTGTTAATAAAATGGTTACCCGTATTTCTACGTTTCATTTAACGCTTAGAAGCTCAAGGTAAATCCATTGAAACGTTAATTTGTTGGCGCTAATTAACGTTTGACAGGTTATTCACATGTAAACAAGAATAAACGTTATCTCATCGCATACCTGGGAGTATTCAATCTCAAGTACACACGCCCTAGTCAAAAATTTTCCATATAGTTACATCGGATTCACAAGCGGAACATGTCCGACCTTCAAATACAAATAGTAACTTCTTCAATCGCAAAACAATGATATTGTAACTAATGGTATTATTCGGTAAAATCATTGTTTTTACTGTTCAATCAAGTCCACTATAAATCATCCATTGAATCGTAATCGCGAATCAGTTCGAATATTTTTTGGGGCGTGTTTCTGGTTCATTACGAAGTGTCATTTAATATGGAAAGTACTCGCGAAGTATTAGGCAGTTCGGACGATGGAACCATAAATTACGTTCGTTTAACCGAAGATTTATTCGAGGATGCTATACGAGTCTTGCAGGAAGGATTTTATCCTTTTGAATGCGTAAGTATCGCTTCGAATGTTCCCAAAAATCCAAAAGCTGTCGCAGAATTAAATTCACTATCGACGGAATGTATCAAAGAGGGAGTTTCCATCGCAGCCGTTGATACCCAGACCAACAAAGTAATCGGTGTTTCTGTGAATAAAATCCAAGTAAGTAAATCTTGACTTGGCGAAATTTATTTTTATAAACCTCGGGTCAATAATTACTCTACCTTGCGTAGGAAAATGATCCAAACGAGGGGGAGACATTTTTCGAAAAATTTACCAAAGAGAATTGTAAAGAGAAAGAATCCGCAGCTTTGATAAATACCATGGTCTATGTAAGTATGGCGCTTCGACCGGCGCCCAAACTGGTTCTGCTCGCATTCCTACCATATAATTATACCTTTCACGTGCCTACCGGCGCCGGTTAATTTTTCTATCTTGCAGTGTGATTCTTCCATAAACCTATTTCAACATCTGAAAGTAAACAAAGTTCTTGAACTGATGTTCTTCGCTGTAACGCCGGGTTATCGTAAACGAGGAATTGGTCTAGATTTGATCAAATACGATTTGAAATTGTTGGATAAATTGTCCGAAGATGAAAACGGACCGAAGGCAGCTTCTGCTCTGTTTACTTCCAGTTATTCTCAACATATTGGAGAAAAATTGGATTTCGAAGTTCTTCTAACCATTCATTATAATACGTTTACCTACGATGGGGTCAAGTTTACCAATAAAATTGACAGTCAACATAAAGGTATCAAGTTGGCGGTGAAAAGATGCGTTGAAAAGGATCCGCCGGAAGAAGCTTGCCCTCTAGTTTGTTCTAGAACTTGAGTAGGTGTAGAAGTAGAGAACGATTAGTTCATTAGATAGTTACCTATTTCGTAATATTATGCAGATGCGAGGTGATTGGGGAGGGGGAGGGGGAGGGTTACTCCTTCAGACTATCCCAAGATTGCAAAAAGTTGGGAAAATTGAGAAAAGTTGGGTTAAGTTGGGATTCCCAACTTTTTCCCAACTTGTCCTAACTTTTCCCCAGTTTGGATTTGGGGAAATAAGGAAAACTGGGAAAATTAATACATAGTAACTTCTTACGAAGCAATAGATGTTCTTCTCGATATCAAAGAATGCAATATTAAAATGATTTTGACAGAAAAATACAACCCAAGGGGAGGGTTTAGAGACTCAAGCCCCATTCTTAAGCTCAAAAAGGAAATTTTTCATTACAAAAATGGTAAAAAGGTGCATTTTTTTTCAAACATTATTTTCCAAAAAATTATCGCCTTCGCTTCGCTGTCGAGCAGTATTATAGTCATTTTATTTCTTGAATAAACATATAACTCTCTAAATATGAATCAGTTAGGTAATCAGTTTTTGATGAAATCACACCTATGAGAATCAGTGAAATCATTTTCATTGAAAATTATTGATTTTTCACTGATCTTTCAGTCAAAAATCACAGATTTCTCCATATATTCTCAATTTGTCAAAAAAAAATCAATAATTTTGACTGAAAGATCGGTGAAAAATCACTGATTTTCAGTTAAATTTACTTCGCCGATTTAAACAGGTAAATTTTACTAATCGTTTGTTCAAAAAAATTCCTTTTTTTACGTATTATCAGCCTTCTGAAAATACCCTTAATACGCCAGCGCCACTAAAATAACGGTAACTCAATTTTTTCATTGAAATGTGACCCCTCCCCTCATGTCTCTCATTAATAAATCAGTGAAAATTATCGAAAATCACTGGAAACCGTCAGAATTGGCAGCACAATAACTCTGAAAAAAAATGCTGGAAAATGAGCAAAAATTCACAGGAAAGTCAGTAAAATTTTTGCAATTTGCTGAAAAATCAGTGAAATTAGTTTAAAAAAATTGGTGAAAATCCGCTGAAAATCAAAAAATTTCGCTGATTTCCCCTGCGCTGCAATTCTGACTATTCATCAGTGACTTTTCACTGATTCAAAGTATTTTTTCTCGAATTCTCAGCCCCTCCCTTAAATAATTTCTGGGTGCGCTTATGTACTTATTGTCGCTTCAGATCTACTTCAATCAAAACACTATTGATATTCAGGATCGTATGAGAAAAGATGCTAATTCAATGAATAGGTTGCTGAAAAGTGCTGTTGTCTTCAGTAAAAATATTAAAACTTTTCAAGTTTTTTTTTCAGTCAAAACCATTCCTTACTAAATTTCAAAAAAATTGGTAAAATTTTGAAAAATTGGGGAATTAAAAAAAAATAAAACTTTCAAGGATTTTTTTAGTCAAAACCAATCTTTACTGAATTTAAAATTGAGAAGATTTTAAAAAGTTGGGAAATTCATGAAAATTAGTTGGGATTCTTTTTATTTGGGGTGGGGGGAGAATGAAAATAGTTGGAAAATTTTGAGGTACACCCCCCTCCCCCCATACATTTCGCTTCGTAACGCCTCTGATATTACGGCATTATTTCATTATTATCACTTTATCAGTATTGTGTAATTTATTTCTAAGTAAGTATAGTAGTTTTAGTTGGCTCGTTTTTCATAATTTCGAAAATTATCTAGAAGTCTCTATGTTTTATATTCACATTTTTTCATTTATTTACTCACTCATTTCTGAATCAGTGAAATTCATCAAAAATCACTGAAAACCGTCAGAATTGCAGCACAGTAATAAATCAGTGAAATTTTTTTCACTGAAATCAAGTCAGTGTAAAAAAAATACTGGAAATCAATGAAAATTCACTAACAAAATCTATAAAATTCTTTGAATAATCAGTGAAAAATCGTTGAAAATTAGCGAATTTCATTGATGTTTCCTGTGCTGCAATTCTGACTGTTTATCAGTAATTTTTCGCTGATTCCGAATGAGAGAGTAGATTCCATTTTCAAATATACCTAGTCGATTGAAACCTCGAAAAATCATTTCAATAAAAAATGAATAATTTGTATTTAAAACAAAAAATACAAAACGTAAGAATTTCGTATAAATGCGATATAACTTTGGTTGGACATTTCACAATATTAAAAAATGTCGATAGACTTATTTTATAAAGAAAATTTGCGCAAGAAATCAACCTCTCTTACGAAGAAAAAAATTATAAAAATCGCAATAAAGCTTTACAACTTTCAACTACAGTACGAGGAAGCAATTAAAAGAAAATTATCGAACGATCATAAAATATAACATGAAAGTTAATCTACAGACGTCTATTAAAACTAAACCAAAAGCAATAAATACGAAGGTAAATTTTACACTCAATTTAAATACTGATTTCTTTTTCTAATACTTATCTTAAAATCACACGATTCATCAAATCTTTCGCCTGTTCTCAAATTCAGTATTCAATATTGATATCAATTTTTCCAACGAAATATCAAATACAACGATGGTATTATGTAAAAAGAAACATATAAACGTAACATGAAAACGATCGACTAAAAATATTAAGTAATTTGAAATTTACACAGGGATCTCTTACGTTGTAAACCGAAGAGAGAAAGGATAAAAATATATGATATTCTAGTCATTCAAACAATCTATAATATAAATTATGGCATCACTTTGGACATTACTAATGACTAGATATTCATACACTCGCATATAAATATAAAAATTTGATACGTTCGTACAGTCATTCATATATTAGTGGTAACCTGTTTCAAAGGAGCCAGCACTGGATTAGATTTTTTCGGCCTGAAGGTAACCCAAGTATATAATATGCTTCCAGCCACACTGACATTTATACCGAGGAAATTTTCGAACGAATATACGTAATCGCCGCCGATAAACATGCCCAAATAAGTAATCAGTATATTCTTCAAACATCCAATAATTGTGGTAGTAAGAGCTGAATTGAACTGGGTACACAGCATTACACTGTACGAAAGTATAAATCCCATAACACACGACAGCGAAAACTGTACGAGAAAAGGGAAACTTAACCAATGCGGATAGTTGGATATTTTCTCCAAATCTCCAGTCTGCCAAAGTAATATAAAACAAACCGGTAACATGAAAAATGAGCAATAAAATAATATACCATATTTGCCCATTTCCGATCGAGATTCTAGCTTTTGCTTAGTAACTATGTTTGAGCTAGCGGTGAACAAGTTGTTTATCAGAACGTAAGTATAACCGTGCAAAGTAAAAGCTAAATCTTTAATGGCAGCTACTCCAGCTCCCAGGATCATCAAAGCGACCGATATTTGCACCGATGACGATGGTTTAATCTTCAACACGAAGTATTCGCCTATCATGGTCATAAAAATGGATATTCTTCTCAACATGGTGAACATAGGTAAACTAAGTTCTTTCGTGCTGCCCAATCCGAAGGTCATATTGCCGACGTAAATGAATGGTAACGGAAAAAGCTGATAGAAAATTCTAAAATGGAAATTTGGGAATTTTATATAGCCAATTTTCTTAGCTACGAAAAGAATCACGACGGTGGTAACCATTTGACCGAAAGCCAAGAACTGAAATGATGGGAAACCGTAGCTCGTCAGTACGGATTTATTGATGACGGTGATAAAAAATGAAGATATGGCGTAGAATACTGCTGTACCGATCTTCATCACTGTCTTGTGTGATTCCAAATCCACATGGACGTAGTTCGGTTTACCTGGCTCGGTGTGAGGACGTTGAACGGTGTCCTCGGATTTGGAACCAGATCCATCGTGCGAGCTCATGGTGGAAAGATTCTTCAATCTGTGAATTTTACGTTTTTAAGCATTACGTTTGGAAAATATTTAGGGTAAATGAAGTTATCAGTGACTTACATTATAGAGTACTAAGAGGTGAACGATGATCTGTAATTGAACCTTACTGCTGATATCATTATGAGCACGGAGTATCGATAAATAGCGTATTAATTTCGCAATCGGAACTGAACGCGACACATTTTCATCGAAATCACATCGCGAAGTCTCGAGAATAACTAATTACATCAATTTTAATCATCCGTTGGTTCATCTCGTTGAAAAAAAAATCGAAGAAAACAAAACAAAGTGGCGGTGATAAAGGGCTCGGAAATCCGGCAACGTTGCTTTTTATCAGCTTACTCGTTATCAGCTTATCAATTCTCGATTTAAATTACTATTTTTTACGAAGATTTTTTTCTAATTTGTTAATTAATTCGTTTTTATAACATTTATATCATTTTAAGGTGTTGTCTGTTCAATCGTGTTGTGTTCAAGCAGAATCAGGTGAATAAACCATTGTATTTTCTTCTTTGATGTGGAAACAGACGTTGAAAAGTCACCGGAAATTGATGCTAAATTATTCCATGTGTTTGAATATCATTTTTCACGACGTATTTGAGAAAAATTTCGGCGTAGAATCACTTTTACGACCGTGAATTATGATTATTCGACTCTAAAGAGCATAATCTTAGTTGAAGTTTTTGATAGCAGGGAATCGTAGAGTATTCTCAAACCCAGAATTTTTCTCGAAAAATAATATAATTGATGGTTTGTCGAATTCTAGATACAATGAAGAAATCAATTTTTCGTCAATTCTCAACTTTGACGAAGGATCGATACCCAAACCTAAAGCGTGGAAATTTCGCCTCTTTACAAGACAAAGATGTACAGTTCTTTGAGAGTATTTTGAACAAGAACCAAGTCATCACAGATGTCGATGAAGTCCAATCGTACAATATGGATTGGTTAAAAGCCAACTGTGGTAAGATGAAAATAACACTCAGAATTTACTGTAGGAGAATTCGCATCATTTGGAGGGGAAAAAACATTTTTGCCTAACAAAGCTTTTATTGAGGAAAACTGTCGAGAGTGGTCCCTTGAATAACCCCAAAGAGTTACCATCCCACAGACGAGACCTCAGGGTAAATTTTTTAGGGGGTTGACCCCATCAAAAAACGGGGGTTTCGCATCATCTCCCCAGGGTTTGATTTTAGGGTAAAGAAAGCTTAGTACTTTTTTGTTCTACACTCAATTTCCAAAAATTTTTGTGTGAAATTTTTTTTGTACGACCATTAGCGGGGGAGACAGAGACTCTTGAAAGAAATGGATTTCGAGGAATCCATGAGTAGTACTGAAAACATGATGATAGGTATAAAATCACTACTAAAGTACATGTTGTGGGCGTGAAAATAGTAGAATGATGTAAATCGGTGGTATTAATAATTTTCAACCCTCCCTCCCTGTGTCCCTACCCCCACATTGCCTCTCATTCATAAGGTACCTGGTCCAAATACCGTCACCCATAGCCTTTTTCACCTCTGCCCCCTCGCCATTTGATTTTTTGAAACTAACAATACGTGATTTGGGTACCTGCAGTGATGGAAAACTGGAACTGGAACTAGAACTGAAATGATGAGAACTGAAAACTGAAAACTGGAACTAGAACTAGAATGAATTTCAGTTTTATACCAGTTCCAGCAATTTAAATTTTTATATTTAAAGTATGACTTGAAAAAGTCAAGATTTTGATGTTGAAATTTACCGAACGACATTCAATTAAAAAATTTTTACCAAAAACCCCCAAACCTTGAAAATTTACGTCGAAAAGTGAATAAAGAAGAATTGTGTTTTAAACTCGAAAATTTCATCCAATTAAAGACGTCCTCTCATACATTAGGTTTTCAAATTTTTTGTAGAAAAATTCAGGGGTTAGTCACAACATTTTCAAAAAATACTGTATTACCAATGATTTTCTAAAATTCTTTTGTTTTGAGCTTGAAAAGGGAAAAAATTGTACTTCGAATCGAAAAAGAAAAACAACAAAGTTCAAATTTAGCAGAAAATTTTGCATTTTTTTGTCCTTCAAAAATTTTAAAACTGAAATTTTGGAACTGGTATTTGGAACTGAAAACTGGAACTAAAAAATTTTGAGAACTGGACCTGGAACTGGAACTAGTATTATTTCAGTTTTCCATCACATGGGTACCTGAAAGTCCTGAAACCTTTGGCCATAAACCCCCAGGGCTTAAATTTTCTCCAAATTCTTTTGTACTTTCACATGCTGCATCCATGGTTGAGGGGCACTGGCTACTTTGAATGCCAAAAACATGCGGTCCAAAAAATTTCCTTATGGGTATTGACTTAATGAATAAATCGATATTTTGTTTACATTGTAGCTTCGTTATTCGAAATTTTCCATCATTTTTCGATGTTTTTATAGAAAATTAGGGGAGGGGGACGAAATTTGGATCACATTTTCTCTAGATCAAAAAATGACCACTTTTGGTTTTGGTCTGAGGCTCAATATGATGAGAGGTTGGGGAAAAGAGTCTCTATCTCCTCCGCTAATGGTCGTACAAAAAAATTTTCACACAAAAAATGTTGGAAATTAAGTGTAGAACAAAAAAGTACGAAGTTATTTATACCCTAAAATCAAACCCTGGGGAGACAATGCAAAAATCCCGTTTTTTTGGGGTCAACCCACCAGCGCACTCGGAGGAGGGGGCTCAGGGGGCTCGACCCCCCCCCCCCCCAGATCGAACAGGAGATTTTTTTATTACAAAAATGTGAAAAACAAATATTTCTTTTGGTCTTGAAACATAATTTTTCAAACAAATTTTGCCCTCGCTTCGCTGGGCAGTATTTTAATCCTTCTATTTTAAAAACTGATGCTTTTTCACTGATCTTTCAGCCAAAAATCACTGATTTTTCAATCAATTCCCAGTTTGTCAAAAAAATCAATAATTTTGACTAAAAAATAAGTGAAAAATAAATTAAATTCCGTAATTTTTTAATTTTACTTGGCTCAAATCCGTTTATGACTTAGCCAGTGTCACTGAAATAAGAAGTTACTGAATTTTTTCAGTGGATTTTTACTCCCTCCATCCCCATTTTTCCGGATTCTGAGCCCCTCCCTTGAATAATTTCTGGGTGCGCTTTTGGGCCAACCCCCCTAAAAAATTTGGCCTGAAGACTGTGGGGTGGTGACTCTTTGGGGTTATTCAGGGAACCACTTCGCTAAGCAACAGTGTATTTTTTTTCTAATTCGCCTACAATATAATTCTTATTCCAGGATACAGTTCAATTGTACTAAAACCGAGGACAACAGAACAGGTGTCAGCTATACTTAAACACTGCAATGAACGTAAATTGGCAGTATGTCCTCAAGGAGGCAATACAGGGATGGTTGGTGGAAGTGTACCTGTATTCGATGAAATAATCATATCGACGTCTCTCATGAATAAAATAATCAATTTGAATACTTTAACTGGTATGCAATTCGTCGACGTCTTCGGTGGAAATTTTAAATAAAATCAGTCTCATTGGATTATTTTTCAGGTGTTCTAACGTGTCAAAGTGGCTGTGTTCTGGAAAGTTTATCAAATTATTTGAAAGATTACGATTTCATTATGCCATTAGATTTAGGAGCCAAAGGAAGCTGCCAAATTGGAGGCAATGTCTCGACCAATGCCGGTGGATTACGTCTCGTAAGATATGGGAGCTTACACAGCACCGTCCTTGGTGTACAAGCTGTACGTTTATGGTTTTTTTTTTTCGTGGTGAATGTTTTGTTCGATTTTTATTTAATTTAATGGCCATTTTATAGGTCCTGGCCAACGGAGACGTCGTTGACAGCATGAATACTCTAAAAAAAGATAACACTGGTTACCATTTGAAACATTTATTTATCGGATCCGAAGGAACGTTGGGATTGGTCACTGAAGTAGCCATTCAATGTCCACCATTACCAAAAGCATTAAATCTAGCATTACTCGGTATGACTTTTTGATTTTCCTGCCCTCGGTAGTCCTAGGATTACTTTCAACGTTGAAATATTGTTCTAGGATTAAGCAGCTTCGATCAAGTACTGAATGCCTTCAAATTAGCCCGAAGTAATTTGGCTGAGATATTATCATCGTGTGAGATGATGGATCAAGATTCAGTGAAACTAGTCGAGACGAATTTGGGTTTAACTTGCCCTCTGCCAGATATGCCATTTTACATGTTGATCGAAACTTCGGGAAGTAACATGAGCCACGATGAAGAAAAACTCAACATATTTTTAGAGACTTGTTTGGAAAAGAAAGTGATTCTGGACGGATTCGCTACCTCCGAACCTTCCAAAATGAGGGTTAGTTGAATTGATTATTTTATCGACGTTATTTGAAAATTACACGCTTAACGCGAAACTAACTTATTACTAATAGGTGCTATGGGAAATTCGTGAAAGTATCTCGAGCGCTTTGCTAAAAGACGGGTATTCTTACAAATACGACGTTTCGGTACCGTTAAATGTATTTTACGATATTGTTTCGGAATTTCGCGAACGTTTGAAAGATATCAGTCAAGTGATAACGATTTGTGGATATGGTCATTTAGGTGAGTAATGATTCTGTAGTCTGAATACCTCCTCTATACTGGACTGCTGTATAGGTTCAATTTTTTTTTTGTAGGAGATGGAAACCTTCATTTAAATATGACATCTTCGGAATTCGACGAAAATGTTAAAAAAGCAATCGAACCGTTTGTCTACGAATGGGTTTCCAAACATAGAGGAAGTATTAGTGCAGAACATGGCGTAGGATTTTTGAAATCAAAATATCTTCATTTCTCAAAAACTCCAAAAGAAATCGATATCATGAAAAATTTGAAAACCAATATGGATCCTAATGGGATCATGAACCCGTATAAAATTTTATTATGAAGTTTTACGTTTTGCTGTTTATTCGACTGTGAAATTTTATTTTTGACGATGATCTGATATCATGTTATTAAAGGACTGATAATTTTTAATCGTATTGTATTAGGTACCTATGTGAATACATTCTGTTATCTTTATGTTTTTAATTCTGTTATTGCTTAAATAAATATTTCGAAAAATATTACTGTATTTTTTCGGTTTTATTTAGTCGAGTGTTTTTTTACGTAGTATATTTTTGAAAAAAACTGAACGTTATGATTTCATCAATAATTGAAATATTTTTTTTATTTTTTTTTACAGACTTTGTGGGAAATTAGAGAAAGAGGAGCAGAAGCGTTATTAGCAGATGGAAATATGTACACGTGTGATGTTTGCCTTCCATTACAACATTTTTACGAAGGAGTTGAGATCATGAAAGAGTTGTTGAAAAATAACGATCACGTAGTTCACGTGAATGGTTTCGGACATCTTGGTAAGTCAGTTGTGGGATCATTCGTCAATCAACGTAAGTTCAGCTGATTTTTGATCCGAGGTTCTTCGATTTCGCCTAAAAAATTTCAAGTCGTCATATGTTATCTCACCAATTGGAAAACCATTCTCATTTCTTGTTTGACCCTCTTGGGGAATCCCCAAAATTAATAAATTTTGGAATCACTGCCGAAGAACATTTTTCAAAATTCAATAAAAAGTAGAAAAAAAATTCATTTTTTGGTTTTTGATAATTTTTTGGGTGAAATGAAAAAATGTTTGGGTAGAGGTGAGGTTGGTAATTTTTTTTATTTAAACTCCACTTTTTATGAAAAAAACCCTTCTCTCCTCTGGAGCCAAACAGGAAATGAAAGTGGTTTTCTCAAAAGTTGATGAAAAAGTTAATTGAAAAATTTTTTGTCCAAAATCAAAAGACTTCAGGTCAAAATCCGGCTGAACTGATATATAATAACCAATCACTGCATCTTTTTTTTTTGCTATTTCTGATCAAAATTTTTTCGTTTCCAGGCGATGGAAATATCCACTTGAATGTTACTTCGAAAGAATTCAACGCCGAATTTTTACATTTCGTTGAAACCTCTGTATTCGAATGGGCTTCTAAGCACAGAGGAAGTATCAGTGCAGAACACGGTATTGGATTCTTGAAACCTGGATTCCTCCATTATTCCAAAACTCCCAAAGAAATCGAATTAATGAAGCAGTTCAAGAATTTACTCGATCCTCAAGGGATCTTGAATCCTTACAAGGTGTTACCATGAACCCAATTGTGCCATATTTTCCCCATTTGTTACCATTTTATTGTAATATTCTCAAGGTGTTTGTGATAAAGTCAAGTTGATTAAACTTTTTTCCACGTTAAATTTTTTATCCAGTTTCTATTTGTCTTTTTTTTCAGGTTAGATTTTTTCCCAAAATAATTTTTTTTTAAACTAACGTTACATTTTTCCAAGATTAAGTTGTTTAAATCAATGTTTGCTTACTTTGGAAAAATAACAAATTTTTTAAAATTAAATGAGCATTTAGAAAGAAATCATAAAATCATTCATCTGATGCTTCACTTGAATCATTTATGTTTTTTAGAAAGAACCTGATTCACTTTTTAATGGTTTGTTTTTTGAAAAATTTCCGCTCTTTTGAGTAAAAATTCCACACTTTTCGATTTTTTTAACAAACTGTTTGGTTTTTTTCGTGTTTTAATGCTCCTTATAGCAAAATTTCTGACGATTTTCTTATTTCGTGCTTTTTTGTGCATATTTACAACAAAATTACTATTGACCTGAATTATTTTTATAAGTCATCAAAAAGGCACAAAAAACCCCATATACACAAAATTTCAGATGCTGAAGTTCATTTCGCGATTTTGGGCGAATTTTCGAAACTTCAAACTTAGCTTATCGTTTACAAAAAATGAAACTTGGATCAAATCAACGAAAAAATCTGATTTTTGGTATACCCTATATATTTCACTTCCTGAATCGATTAGAAACGAGTTCGAGACATTTATCACAAAAGATATGTGTTAAAATTGTAGATATTTTTTCAAGTCCATAATCAGTGATAAGACGAATTTAAATTCTTAGATGATTCATTTTAGCGTTCCTGCAGACGAAAGTTTGGAATTCTGCATTTTATCGGTTGCCAAGGTGCCAAAGCGTGAATAGAGGAAGAAGAGTAGTGTTGATACTTCGTATTTTTCAATATCGATATATATCGATATTTTTTTGAGAGATCGATATATCGATATTTTTCAGGAAATTTTTTACAAGAAAAAAAATGTATTATTTTTTAGAATTCAATTTCAAAATTTCGAAATGAAAAAAAATGAATTTAATTCAAAAGCTTAATAATTTTAAAAACGGCAAGAGAAGAGGGTTTGGAGAAATGAAAAATTTTCGGTTTTCGTTTTCGTTTTTGACGATTTCATTTTCGTTTTTAGGTAATAAAATTATAACGTTTTCGTTTTTAAAAACGTTTTTTTTCGTTTTCGTATTTTTTTTCTGAAAGTTAAAATGTGAATACGTAGTATACAAATTCAATGTCGAAAAATCAAAAAATGTATCGGAACAGCGAAAAAATTAGCAAAATGAAAGAAAAATGAAATTTGTTGAATTTTGGATACTTCATGTAAAAAAGCAAAAAAGCTTTCCTGACAGGATGACGAAGCTTTTTTTTTGATTTTCAAAAAAAAATTATGAAAATATTTCAAAAATTGGGGGAAAAATTGAAAAAGGCCTGTGTCAGCCTGTCAGGAATGCTTTTCTACATAACATATCCAAATTTGCAAATTTCAACAAATTTGATTCAGTACCTCCATAAATTCTTGCAAAAACCGTCATCAATTATCGAATCTTGCATTTTTTCAAAGTTTTATTAAAATAATTATAGTGGCAATTGAAACTTTTCAGTAGTCACCTACTTTCACTTTCTTCTTTTTATGTAGGTACTAAAATCATATTCGTTCATTGTTTCATTATTTTACACCTTTATAATAAAAAAAAAAAAAAACAACGCAAATTCACGTTGTAGATTGTAGATAGGCCAGAATTACTTCCCACAATACGTAGAGCACCCTCATAATTTTTAAAACATGCAACAAATTGCGATTTCACCTACAGTGCATTCAAATGCAAAAAAAATTAAAAACGAAAAAAAAAGGTTTTTTTTCGTTTAACGTTATTTTGCATAATAATTTTGTTTTCGTTTTTACGTTTTTGCAAAATATTAAAAATAACGTTTTTTTTAAATTTTTGGTTTTAGTTTTTATAAAGTTTTCCAAATCCTGTATTTTAATAAATTTCAAAAATCAAAATTTCAAAAATAATTTTCAAAAAAACGATTGAAAAAGAGAATGAGATCCTTACCTATTTCTCTGAATTCAATTCGATTTTTAATTCAAAAAGTCATAAGTTTAAAAATAATTTTTTAAAAAACGAAAAAAACAATAAGATCCATATTTTTTTAAAATCAATTCGAAATTCCATTCGAAAAACCAGACAGAATCTTGAAATAAATTTTTAAAAAATGAAAAAAGATCACAAAATAACCATACTTCATTGGATACAAATCTTAAATTTCGATTCAAAAACGAATTATTTTTAGCCCTTTCGGGCAGTTTTTTCTCTCACATTTACATTGAAATTATAAAATTTCTAAATTTAATGATATTTTTCTTGACATTTTCCACTCTTATTGCTTTGTTTGGGATAGACGTATTAGAGTTTGATGCGGGTAGTATTTCTGCCTTAAACTAAAGAACTGCGCATAGGTTAAATACACGTTAAAAAGGGTTTTCGTAGACCTTGACGAACTTCGGAAGTCCAAGGTCTGCGAAATACCTTTACAATGTACGCTACAACCTATGCGCAAAATAAGCGGTTCCTAAGTTTAAGGCGACGGGTAGACTACCCGCATCAAACTCTAATACGTCTATTGGGACGAATAGATAATTTAAGTTTTCAAACATAAAAAAATCGATATATCGATATCTGCCAGAGCTCTCAGAGATATCGATATATCGAACAACATATCGATATACCTATACCGCTAATGTAAACACAACACTCTTTCAACAAAAATTTGAACTGATATAAGAATGCAGTTAGTTGATGTATGTAGTTTACTCGGGTATATTATTTTAGTTCGAGTAATTCCTTACGTACTTATTGTAGATATTTGTACGCGATATAATACAAAAATTCGGTAGAGTTGAAATTCGTCTCAGTTCGTTTAACAAGTGCTAGTACATTCGAAATAGATTTCTGTTCGTGGTTCGTAAATCAACGTCAACATGAAAGCTTACGATACTCTTTATCACTACGTACCACATCTGAGAATCAAGCAGTCCTCGAAGACCGTATAAATTCAAAGCATGAAATGTATATACATAAAAATGAGTGATGATTATGGCACAACATGAGTTTCTACCACTATGTGATGTTCTTTTCAACATTATATCCCTGGCTGCGTACTTCTGCGATGTTGTTTTCGACGTAGTAATGGGCTACGCTTTATTCGTCCACAATCAATATGACTGGTTCATAGTTACAATGTTTTTCGTCGTATTTTCTTCCATAATGCAACAAACCATATCCACCAAATGGTACCTACGCGTCGCCAAAAGCAAATTTGTCAAAGAGAGTAAAGATAATATAGATGTTAAATTACTATCTGTGATAAAACAACCCAGCGTTGTATTCGTTTTAATGCTACATGCCGCTCAATTAGGTGTATTTTGGAGATACTTCAAATTATTTATTCCTGTAGATTTAAGATATGTTAAATACGAAGTTCGTGATCTATGTATGCTACGTTTAGTACACGCATTCTGCGAATCTATGCCATTGCTGTTGATCCAGCTATTCTTGTATTGGGAAAACTACTCGACCGAATTCTTCGACTTGAATGCAATATCTGTATTACTTTCATTATTCAGCGTCTGCTGGGCACTGGCATCTTTTAGTAAAAATGTTCGAATGCATAATGTGCACAGATTAGTATTAACATGGCTCGGAGTCATATTCCAAGTACGTATAACTTTTCATCTAGATTTCAATTTTGAATACAGTTCACTGAAATTGTCAATGTTTGATTACAGTTTTTCTGGAGATTGGGTACTGTTGGAGCTCGTGCCATTTCACTGGTAGCATACGCTACGTTATTTAAATATTGGATTTTCCTAGTCATATTGTTGCACTGGTTGTCAATGCTGTTATGGATCCTGTCGCCAAAAAATTTATTCCAGGGAGAACGTTTATCGTGTTCGAGAAAAGCGTTATTTTATACGGTTATCGCGTTCGTATACACATTCGCTTATATCAATCTAATGGAGGTGAATCATCGTGAAAAAATGGTAAGATAATAAAGCATTCTTATCGCGCTTATCGTTACAGTAATCTTGCAGCGTAGCCAGGGACGGTTGCAAGGGGGTGTGGAGAGGGTGTACACCCTCCAGACGTTATTACGTCGCGTCGGCAAAATCGGCGAGAATAATTTTTTGTCTGGAAAATCAAGATGAAAAAAAATTACGCACTTCTCCCTTTCGAGTAAAAACCATAAAATCATGGATATGTTCAAATGAACTTACTTTAAAGATGTGGAAATGGAGACGAAAATTCATAACTTTTTATTACAATGCCAATACACCAAAAATATTTTCTAATTTTTTTTTCATTTTTTCAAAATTTTCAAATACTTTTTCCATTTTTTTTTTTTAAATTTCTCATTTTTTCTCAAAACATATGTTCTACTTTATAACTTTTTATTAAAATGGAAATCTTGAATTTTTTTTTCTTATTTTTCAAAATATTTTATTTTTTCTCAAAACATATCCTACTTTAATAACTTTTATTAAAATGTCAATGCACGATCGATGCAATGCACTTGATTATTTTTCAATTTTTGCCTTATTTTTTCGACATTTTCGAACAAGATTTTGTTTTCGGGTTTCAGATTTCGGGTTTTGGGCGTTCAACTGAAAAATTCATCGGGTTTTGGACTGAGATTGGGGCTTGAAAATTTCGGATTTGGGTTTCAGGGCTTACTGTTCGGGGCTTGAATGAAATGTTCGAGTCTTTCCGTGGCTTTTCGGGGCGTGTGAGGGGATGATTTTTTTTGGATGAAAATTCATCCCAAGCTCAAAAACTACAAGTAGAAAAATACGTGCGATTAAATTCATCGCAGTACTAGTTTTTGAGGCCGAGATGATCATTTGGATTTTCACCCAAAAAAAAATCATCTCACGATTTTTCCGAGCATTTTTGGGCAGCGATTAATTCTGTGATGAATTTCAACGCAGAATTAATCGCACGCATTTTGCTAGTTTTTGAGGCTGGGATGATTATTGAATTGGATTTTCATTCCAAAAAAATCAATCCATGATTTTTCTGAGCATTTTTGGGTTGCGATTAATTTGGGATGAATTTTTATCGTAGAATTAATCGCACGAGTTTTTCTAGATTTTGGGGCTGGAATGACCTTTGGAATGGATTTTCATCCCAAAGAAATCATCCCACGAGTTTTCCGAGCATTTTTGGGCTGCGATCAATTCTGCGACGAAATTCATCGCAGAATTAATCGCACGTATTTTTCTACTTTTTTAGGCCGGGATGATCATTGGAATGGTTTTTCAATTTCAAATGTTTTTTCTTATTTTTAAAAATATTTCTTCGTTACACTTTCAAATTTTCACCCCCCCCCCCCCACCAATATTTATATTTTCTTAGCTAATTTAGTTTCCTGAATTCATTTTTACCAACTCGAATAATTCAGTACAAAAATATTTTCAGAATAGAGGTCTAAAAATTATACCTAATAAAAAAAATTAGGAATATTCACTTTTTCAATCAGTAATTCATGAGAAAATAAATTTTAAAAATTTTGACAAACTTTCAAATAAAAAATGACAAAATTTGAAAAAATTGAAAAATTTGAAAACTTGAACTTGATAAATTTCGAAAATGACCGGAATTATAAACGTTGTCACAATTTGAAAAATGTATTATTAGGTTCACGGTCATTTTCTCGAAGCGAAGTTCCCGAAAGAACATTTTCCGAAAAACAAAAAGATATTTCCCGAGAACTTGCCTCCCGAATGCTTTTTCCCGAATAGAGTTTCTGAATGACCAACACGGTCATTTTCTCGAAGCGAAGTTCCCGAAAGAACATTTTCCGAAAAACAAAAAGATATTTCCCGAGAACTTGCCTCCCGAATGCTTTTTCCCGAATAGAGTTTCTGAATGACCAATTTTCCAAATAATGTATTTTCACGAAAGGGTTTTCCCGAATGTTTTTTCCAAATGTGAAAATTAGAATTTCATAGTATCAAAGTTGGCTGGATTTGTCATCCTTTCTCTCTTCTTCAAGCATTGGCTCTGGATCCTGAAAAAACTCATTTCTGACTGATCTCTTCCAAATTTTAAAAATATCTCTGAACATAAATTTGACCGCTTCATCCTCTTTCTTCACTTGTTTGGAGAATGAATCTCCCTTCACCGTGTTATTTTTTTATTCATATAAGGAATTTTCCAATAAATAGCTGTTTTCTAAAAAAAAATATATACCATATACTTACTAAAAATATCAAAAATATCAAAAACAAATGAAAAAATACGGAAAAAATTGACAGAAAATAAAATCAATTAAAATTTTATAAATAATCCTAATTTGAAAGAAAAAATATACAAACGAATAAAAAGCATGCATAAGAATTGCCAAAATACTTGGAAACGACACAAAAACCCTCAAACAGTATTTTGAATTTTCGGATTTGGAAATTTTCTATTCGACAAGAAGCATTCGGGAGAAAAGTTTTCGGGAAATACAGTATCTTATTCGGGAAAATGTCCGTTCAAGAATTTCGCTAACGGGTAAAAATTAAAAAAATTTAAAAAAAAATTAATAATTGGCCAACTTTAGAATTTGGAAACTTGAGAATCTTTGAGAACTTGAGAAATTATTTCATCAAATTAACAACTTTAAAAAATTACAAATTGATCAATTTTGTATAATTGATAAAATTTGAAAAAGTAACAATTTGATTAACAAATTTTCAAGAACTGGCATCATTTCAAAAATTGATACAATTTGAACTGAAAAATTTTAAAAGGGTGAACATTGAAAAATATAATATTTTCACATCGGTACGTAGCACTTTTTTTTTTTAAATTGCACTTATCGTACACCTACCTATGAATAGAGGTCTACACAAACGAAACATATTGCTTCGCCGTCGTCGATTTTTATCTCATTGACATTTCAAGAAAAGAAGTGTTTTTTCTCCCCCAAAAGGTGGAAAAAGACTTGTGAAATGTGTAAAAAAAATGGTCACGTTCACATTTTAAATATATTTTTTCCAAAAATTTCTACTCATTTTCAAGCTTCTCTCAAAAATTACACCAAGTCACGGTGCAGATCTCTATTTGGTCTGCAATTTCATTTTACGCGATTCGGCATAATTCGAATTTTTGTTTCCGGTGTTATAGTAGTTAATGGGCAATCTCCTCTTCTCACCCTCTCCCATGCTGAAACCGTCCCTGACTTATACAATCGAAAATTTCCAACAAAGCTTTCATAAGTGGAACAATTATTGTACTTGTTACGATAACAAATTATAACGCAGTACCTCCGGTATAGCTATTGTATTTTTATTGCCCTCTTGAAGGCGATCGCTCACACAATAACGATATTTTCAACGCGAGAAAGGCCTTTAATAATTAACTTGGAAACGTTTTCTTTCAGCTCATGTTCTACGTCGTTATGGGACTGGAAAATGCTATGTTGATGTTCGTGTGGATTGTTGGCGTTTCAGCTGGTAATCCACCCTGGTACAGGACACTTTTACCTTTGGCGGTATTTGTCATGTTCTGTGGCGGATTAGGATTTATGTGGTTGTACTACAGATACTTTCACGTTAGACGGCTAAAATACGAAGCTGGCGGTCGCCTTAATAACAACAATAACGTGACCGCTGATAATAACGTCGTTGATTCGTCCAACTCGTACGTGGTTAATTTCAAAACCAAAGACAATTCAGGCACAGATAGGGTAAGTTGGAATGACCAAGAAAAAAAGAGCTTTTTAGCGGTATCGAGAATATTTAATTGAATCGATTTGTATCATACGATAATGATTAATTTCCAATTAATTATTTTTCTCTGAATTAAATCAATATCGATAAGATATGGTGCAACGTTGATAGCAAAAGGTTAAAGGTCGTTGAGATTCGGCTACGTGATTTTGAACCTCGAAGAGCTATATTTTTGTATTCTGTTTGCAGGAAATAATCCGACGTCACAGTTTCAGCGGTGGGTATGCCAATTTGAACGATTTAGCCGCCTACGCACGCATGAGAAACGAAACTAACATATCGGAAGACGAAATTCGAGCGCAGAAGCCTAATTTAACTGCCAATCATTTGGGTGCCATACCAGGAGTGTTCAATTGTCGATTTTCAAACCCCTATGTGGCGGCTATGCAGAAACGTAAACGTAAAAAACCCACTTCTTTCGTACCTCCTCCTTCTATCAGCCAGAATGCTGCAGCTCATAGTGATAGCAGCGTTGAAGTACGAAGTAATGGAGGAAATCTTCTAAACAGCGGATATAATTCGATTCCGTTTTGGTGTCGCCCTTTACCTGGCCAATACACTCAACAAGTGAGCAATTAATATAATTTTATGGCTGTAGATGAGTTGATTGCCAACGAAATATTTATGTGAAAAGATAGACGAATTGATTCCCATTTTATTTCGGGGTACGTACGAGTCGATTCCCATTTTTTTTTCAAAAAGGTACATACAAATTGAATAAATAAGTGTTTGATATTAAATAACAAAAATCATAAAACGAAAATAGAAATTTAAACTCGAGAATCGAATATTAAAAATAAAAATTCAAAAATTCAATATCAAAGTCAAATGAGATGGCCCTGGGGTGATAGTTTTACCTACACTTTTTTTTCGAAAATTGAAAAGAATGGATAGCCAGAAAATTATGCCTAGACCCCGGACCTCTAACTCCACATTACCCCTCCCTCCCGGACCCTAAAATCTGGCTAAATTGAAAAATGATTTAGTATGGATGTCTTTACCCAAAAATACCATCAACATAAATTTCTCATCAAGGGTCTTCAAAGAATATCAATTTTTCATGTTTTTTCAACATTTTGGTAAAAAATTCAAAAAAAAATTGGAAAAAATTTTCTTTAAAATTATATTAAAGGAATATTTCAATATTAGCGTAAATTCTCCACGATTTTTCCTTACAAGGGAGCTACCCGAGGTCTGACACGTGGAATGAAAAACATTTTTTCAGTCTTGTAGAGCATCACAAGAAACTCTCACAGCCAAAATTTCAGCCCCTAAAGTTGACATGGGGAGGAGTTATGGGGGGTTGAGTTTCGAAAAATCACCTAATACACCGAAAAATTACAAAAATCTGAATAATTAGCCCCCATATGGCAATTAGAAGATGAATTTAATACCACGAGCTACCCTCGGTATAGGCCATCCGGAGATGGAGTAGTTGGCTGGATCCGCGTGTAACACCACCGTAGGGGGGGGGGGGTGAATTTTCGCTCATGCCTTATTTGTCAGAAATAGAAGACTTGTAACATCTTTAGATTAATTTTCACTCATAAATATACAGTATGACACAATAATTTTGGTAAATTGCAACATTTCTCAATATCTCAAAAGTGAAAAGAGATATTAAGACGGTCCAAACGTCAATATGTTCCTGACGTCGAGGACATTGAAGATTGATAATTAAACTTTTAGCCCAACCAATAGGATGCCCACAAATTGAGAAACCAGTTTGGGTTAAAAAATGGGGGTCCGGGTTTTTTATTGAAATAAAGTCAACGCACTGGCGCGATCAAAATATGTGATAATGTTTTTTGGAAACCGGTTCAGCGGTTCGAACCAGTTGTCAATAATATCCAAAAAAATGGAGATATGAAAAAAAGTTTGAAACAAAAGTTGTAGAGAAGTGAAAAATGAAAATGTTTTGTTTCATAACTTTTTTTCCATCTTGCAATGGAAAGAAGTTGTAGAAAAGGGTTGAGTATAATTTTTTGTTTTTCAAGTCATAACTCTTCTCCATCGCTAGATGAAAAAAAAATTACAGAACGTAAAATATTCAGTTTTCTATTCTCTGCAACTTTTATTTCAAACTTTTTTTGATTTCTCCAATTTTTTGAAACTGGTTGTTTCTTTGGATGATTTTTTCCCCAAGTCGATAACCAGTTATCGAAAAGTGGAGATATCGAAAAAAGTTTGAAACAAAAGTTGTAGAGAATTAAAGACTGAAAATTTTATGTTCTGTAATTTTTTTTTCATCTAGCAATGAGGTAGAGTTATGGCATAAAAAGAAAAAATTATACTAACGTTCTTTATATACCATAACTTCTTTCCATTGTCAAGATGAACAAAAAATTGTAGAACGTAAAATTTTCAGTCTTCAATTCTTTACAACTCTTGTTTCAAACTTTTTTCAATATCTCCACTTTTCGGTAACCGGTTATCGACTTATCGACTTGGAAAAAAAATCATCCAAAGAAACTACCGCGATTTCAAAAAATTGGAGATATCAAAAAAAGTTTGAAATAAAAGTTGTAAAGAATTGAAAACTGAATATTTTACGTTCTGTAATTTTTTTGGATATTATTGACAACTGGTTCGAACCGCTGAACCGGTTTCAAAAAAACATATCACATATTTTAATCGCGCCAGTGCGTAGACTTTATTTCAATAAAAAAACCGGACCCCCATTTTTTGACCCAAACCGATTTCTCAATTTGTGGGCATCCTATTGGTTGCACTGAAAGTTTAATTATCAATCTTCAACGGCCTCGACACCATCGCCAGGAACCGTCTTAATCTCTTTTCACTTTTGAGATATTGAGAAATGTTTCAATTTCCCGAGACTTTTGTGTTATATTGTATACTTACTTTATAGGTGAGAAATAGGTCTTTTTGATACGTTAGGAAATAATTTCTACAAAATTACATCAAAGACTGTTACAAAAAAACTCCAGATGGCCTATGGCAAGGTTAGTTAGCGATAGAAAAAATTAGATTTTTGTAATTTTTCAGTGTTTTGGGCGATCGAAATTTAAACCCCCATAACTCTCCCCCATGTTAACTTTAGGGGCTGAAATTTTGGCTGTGGAAGTTTCTTGTGATACTTTACAAGCCTGTAATTTTTTTTTTCATTTGGCGTGTCAGTCCTCAGGTAGCTCTCTTGTTAATATCATGTTAAATTAAAATATCAACACTCTCATCATTTTGAAGAAAATTTTTTCAATTTTTTTTTTTCAATTTTCTGGTGAATATTGAAAAAACAAGAAGAAATATGAAAAAAATTCATACTTTTTAAGGACCCCCGAAGTATAGGATCACGATTTAAAATAGGTGCCAGCGGTATTTCTGGATAGTTAAAAAAACATCCATACTAAAATCATTTTTGAAAAAAATCATCTCTTGAGTAACGCTAATAGGCTGGAAAAGGTTCACAGAATCAATTCATACAAGCCCCCAGAAATAGAGGATACTCAATTCACACATTTCTGAATTCAGGGAATCAACTCACCAACTCAAACTGTTATACCTTAAAAATCCTTCCCATTGATGAAAATTTCTCACTGGATGGAAATTGCAAATTAATTTCAACGGCAGAGAAAACGAAAATTTTTGTAATTTTGATGCTATTTTTATGCTTTGAATAGGAGTTTGGTAGCGAAAACGAATGCAGCAGTATTGGCTCTAGACCAGATATCCATCAAAAATTATTAGAGAAGAAACAAAAGCAACTGGTCGAATTGAAGAAAATACAAGAAGAAATAAAATTGGGTAAACTGCCTCGCGAACCCGAATACATAATGAGTATTCATCCACCACTCCCACCGCCACCACCGCAAGATAAGCACGCTCCTCATTATGAAACTCCTGAAATATTACTCGCTCCGAGATATCTGAATGTCAGCAGTAACGAAGAGAATCAGTATTACGGTTGGTCTGTCCCCACTGAAAACGCTCCCATGTACAGGTCAGCTTAAATAATAAATTATGGCATTTTCCCACTAATTACCCTGAATATTGAAATTTCGTTAATATTGCAGGTTATTGGACGAGGAATCGTTAGCATTGATGTATAAAACATTCAGAGCAGCTTCTGATCTGGATTCTCAACTATCTCTACCAAGATCGTACACGTTGCCTAGAGAATTTAAATATTATCGTAAAACGAAGCTGAGAAAACCAATAAGAACCGAGCATTTTATTCCGTCAACTAATTCCAGCGACGGTATGTTATTTTTAGTATTTTTAGATTTTGTTGACAATCGCTGAAATATTTCGAATCATATTGTGTCGCAAAAAGGGTCACGACATGGACAAATTTGTTCTAGAAAGTGATAGATATTTACGCTTTTTGAGTCACGCGATACGTTGCGAGTTTCTTTAGACTGTCCGTTGTTAAGTAAATAACCATGGGTGAAAGAGTCTCCTTTAGGAAAATACATAATTTATGTTCGGAATCGTGATAGGTTCGTGTTGGTCAATGAATAGTTTACGTCTGTGCGAAGTGGAGCATTTGTATGACCTGCTGGGTCATAAACGGTCATTCAAGGTATGAGATGTTCGAAAAATATGACGTCGCCTTTTAGATTTCAGGAGGTGGATATCAGATTCGAAAAAAACGTTTTTTTGGAACGTCGTTCTGTAACGTCTATGTTTGGAAAATTTTTTCGAGCGATTACGATTCTTGAAAGAATATATGTACAGAATCAGATTTCAAAAGTTTTACATTAGATTGGGAAACTCCCTGTTATAATTCAAGCTCGAGTTTATCAACTCATCATGTATGTGGTAACGTTGTTTTCGAATTGTCGGAAAACTACGTGTATGAACCCATTTCTCTGTACGTTTACGAAATGCGTGTCATGATGAGAAATCGATATGTTTATTTGAATGATGATTTATACAGCAATGTAATGAAATTTCTATCAAGGTTGAATATTTCGTCAAGCGATTACCCTTCTTTAAACCAATCGCATATCAAATATTACGTAAAAAATCGATTATTATTATTTAATTTCACTTTTACCGTTTTAGTCCATGATCCAAACATGCAAAAGTGTGAATATTTGCTTATTTCAAGGATTCGACCCTTTAGTGCCCCCTAGCCATAATTAAAAAACCATTAATTTTTTCAATTTTTAAATAATTTGATGGTCAGTGTAGGGCAAGGAGGAGGCGAATCGACAAAGTAAGCTGATAATCGAGCTCAGCACCATCGAATTAGTAGAAATCGATATGCCACATGGTATTTTCATTTTTTTGCACGCGTTTTCTCAAAATTGGAGGAAGACTAAACTCCACCAAGGAGAGGGAGTCAAAATCAAAAATGATCATGATTTTCGAATTCAGTGTGAAATTTTCAACAATTTCGATATGTCACATCCCTTTTTTCAAAAAATTATTTTCTAACGATATGGTGGAGGGGGTGAGTTGTGAGATTGAAAAATTTTTGAGTAGGTAAGGCATGCTGAAAAGTGAAATTCATCAATCACTGTAGTCTGATATATATAAATTTCAATTACATTTCATATAACGGACAATCAGGTTCCCCTACTCACTCATCCCGAATCAGTGAAAAATCACTGATAAACAGTCAGAATTGCAGCACAAAGAATTTCGCCGATTTTTCAGTTAATTTCATAAATATCACTGAGTTTTCAGTGAATTTTCACTGATTTTCAGTAATTTTCTTACACTGACTTGCTTTTAGTGAAAAATTGTTTTCTGATTTATTAGGTATTGTGCTGCAATTCTGACTGTTTTCCAGTGATTTTTGATAAATTTCACTGATTCAGAAATGAGAGAGTATGAAATTGTAGTTTGGGGGCGAACCTTCATCGAGGGGGGTCGAAATCGAAAATGATTATGATTTTCGAATTCAGCGTGAAATTCTAAACCATTTTGATATGTCACATCGCTATTTTCGAGCAAATATTTTATGATTTAATTTTGGGGTAAGGATAAGTGACCAACCTGTTTCCCTTCATTACTTCGCATTGTGCAGGTATTTTTCAGTTATCTTTGCGGGGTTTGACTCCAAATGGTTCTATCCAACAAAATTTAAGTATATTTTGGTTCCCACCTATGCTTGGGGAAAAAGCAGGGAATAGGAGCGGGGCTGGTAAGTCAGCTTTAAGCCGTTAAGCCGGTGATTTTTTTCAGAAATAAGCCTAAACTTTATTTTAAAAATTCTAAATTCTAAATTCTAACTTCAAGTTTAAGTTTTACCTTTTTTTTTTAGCTTAAAACTATTTCATTCAATTCTTTCAATTTTTTTTGAACTATGAACTTTTTTCATTTCTTCCTAACCTTGAAATTTTTTCAAATTGAAATTATTCATCAATTGTTCTTAAAAAAATTTTCTCAATTTCTTTCCAACTTAAAATTATTTCAAATTTTAGAATTTTTTTGCATATTTTTCTGACCTTGAACAATTTTTTTTCAAACTCAAATTATTTTCAGTCCTGAAATTTTTCTTGAAAACATTTTTCTACATTCTTGAAATTTTCCTGGATATTTTATCAACTTGTTTTCCAATCGCTTTTCAACTCAAAATTTTTTCCAGTTTACAATTTGTTGACATTTTTTATAAATCTGATTTTTTCACATATTCATCATTTTTTAATTTCCCCAAAAAAATTTCAATAAATGAGAAACAATTTCATGATGTGACTAGGGTAGGTGTATTTACATAATACTTTTGAATTCCAGAATTCAGAGTATGAAAAAATATTAGGATTGAATACAAAAATTGTTGAAAAGAAGTTTAAAACTCTGAAGTTTTGGTTTAAAAATTTTTTGAAAAAAATCGGAGTTGAAAAAATTTTAGGATAAGAAATCGAGCTTAAAAGTTTTAGAATTCAGAAGCAATTTTGGGTTTAAAAATATTTTGGGGGAAAAATTTGCCTTGAAAACATTTCGAGAAGAAAATTTAACAGCTTGAAAAAATTTAGAGAAAAAAACTTGAATTTCTTTTTTTTCTTTGTTTTTAATTCAGATATAATCAATTTTCTGATCACAAAAAAAAGTGAAAAATCGATCTCGTTTCGAACTCCCCCCCCCCCGGGACACACACACACACACACACACACACACACACAAGAAAAATTACAAAAAATGGATTCAAGCTTTAAACCTTAAGAGTTAGGCTGTAAGCCAAAGATTTTTGGCCGTTCAGCTTTAAGTTCAAGTTTAGGCTTTAAAAAATTTGGCTTCAAGCTTCAAGCCTAAGTTTAAGTTTTATTGATTGGCTTACGCTTACTAGCCCTGAATAGGAGTCAATTCCGGAGTCAAGGAGTCAAGATCTGAAAGCGACTCCGGAGTCAAGCCCGAGTCAGGAGTCAACTTTTTGGCTGACTCCTATTCCCTGGGAAAAAGGGCCCTTTTACTCTCAAAAATCGCTAAAAACACATAAAAATTGCATTTATAGCACAGTAAATTGCAGTTCTGCATGGTATGACGGAAAAAAACTACATATTTAGTATCAGGAGAAAGCCTTTATCACAAATCCGGCGAGTTTGTCCCGAAACTGACGTTTTCAAGGGTCCGCCTTCCTATTCTGCAAGGTTGAAAATTTCAAACTGCACTTTTTCGAGTAAGGCGAGAGGTGCCAACATTTTGACAGTTCATCTTTGGTTTCCAAAAAATTTCAATAAAATAAATTTTTTGATTATGGACTATTTTAGTTAATATTTTAAATGTTTGATTTGGCAGGTGATGTAGATTCCGGAGACGATAGCGATTCTACAAGCTCGCATACAACATCACAACCACAACCGCCGAAATTACCATCGAATAGTATGATTAGAATTAGACACGAAACGAAATTGTGATCTCAGAATGAAAAGGGATATTTGTATTCTCGTTCCACCTGCGTACGAGTATTTTCTTCTGTTATTGTTGTATTTTTTTATGTAGAGAACTACGAACTAAATTGTTGATACGTTTATGTGATTTCTATGTGCCTTAAAAAACTAGAATTCAACTAGGATCACTTTTTTATCGTAATATTTGTGCCATTTTTTTTTTCATTTCAAATTTTAATTTATTTGTCGAGTTTTATAATTTTTAAAACTTGAATTTTTAAACTGATATTACATACGTATTGCTCTTCCGCTCATTTTAGGTTGATCTTTGTTTTTCGTTAGTAGTTACATTGTATAGATTTTATTATTTTTTTATGTTAATAATCGACCGAGCATTTGAATGTGAAGAGTCTCACTTTGGTATTTTTATTTTTATGTTTTTGAAAAATCAGGTAGCCCTATGTGCCATCTAGTCTACTGGTTTGAAATTTTCGCTAAAAATTTGAACCGCATCACAATATTGTATGATTTGTATGGGTAATTTACGTGTAGATAATTGTTGATAGTATTTAAGTTATGTAAAATGTTCCTTTTAATTAGCAAGTCTGAATGGTCGTCTTTCAATTATTAAAAAAAAAAATAGACGAATTAGATTGAAAGTATGATGTAGGATAAAATTTTTCTTTACTTGATTCGTATTAGCAAACTGAAAATGTAATCGGATAATTTTTTAAATATCTGTATTTTTTTGTGCATAAATGAATAAATGCTGAATCTTAATCAGCGTAAGATTTCAATAAATTAAAATTACAGATGAGATTGACATTACATTTCTGCATGATAAATGATACATTAGTGAACTGTGAAAGAAAGTAAAAACATTCCAGACATTCCTCATCGCATTCTAGCAATTCTTCTGACCATTTCGACCCCGAAGATACAAAATTTTCAAAAACCTAAATGCCGCCATGGTTTTTAGCCGTCGAGAGTTGAATGATACCATAAAATCATCCCGCACACATCTGCCTGACTCTGACAAATATTAAACGCCAAAAAAATTGAAAGAAAAAATTTATGCAGTACTTATCTAGTTACCAAAAATTTTCAAAATTCTCAACTTTTGGAATCCCTGGGGTCTCAAGTAAAAAATAGTATTTTTTGCTGAAATGACGCTAGAATTTTGTTTGGGGCATTTAGACCAATGAACTTTAAACGGTCAAATGTAGATCGTCGAATTGTGGGAGCCCAAAAACAGAGGTCATAGCCAGTCTTCCTTTGTGGTAAATTAAAAATTTTCATTTCAGCTTCCCTTCTTCAGAACTTCGGTCGAAATTAAGAAAACGTCGAATTCGACATCTAGTAGCGAGAATTTAATTTTCTCGCCCGAAAAATTTGTTCGACGTTTAATATGGCAAAAACGAAATCGTATTTTGAAATTTCTTACATTTAATGGAAAGTGAAACGGTTGCTTACTGAAATAAGAAGGAAAAAATCTATCGTCGATGTTTTCCATTCATTGTTCAATCATTTTTTCGGGCTTCAAAAATATGGTTTTTGGAATTGCTACGAATAATAAAATCCTACTAAATTTGTTGACTGTAATTTTACGACCAGAGACTGATTTTTTATTGTTCTATCAGCGGTGTAATCCTACACTTGTACAAGTTTATCGCAAAACCTCGGTATCGTTAAAATAACGATTAATTAGGAATACGATGCATCTCTCGGACAAGGAAATAACGACAAACAGCAATTAATGCCATATTTGTGTTCTACGACTCAAAGTTGGCCAGAAATTGAGATTTCACCATCCTAGGATGATGAAAATTTGTACAGGAGAAAATTACCACGTAAGGTATTAATAAATTTGCAAAAATAAACCCATTCCTGAAAACTCTAAACTGTAATACATCTCAACAGATGAATTTCGGCGAAAATGTTGAAATATATTTATGTATAAAACTATAAATGAGAGTGAAATAGTGTGTTTGGTGGCTGTGGGAGAGGAGGAAGAGGTAAGTAAGTACACATGCAGATGTGATCAAATGAAAAAATCAATCCCATATTCGTGTTTAGCAGGTCAAAATACCCCGATAAACACCCTTTTCACGACCATTCAGTTGAAGTTCCGAAATTCACTTTTGCTCATGAACTCAGTGAAAAAAGTAAAATTTGACAGCTCAAGTAAAACGATCGTGATAAGGATGATTATTGGGGTACTTCGACTCGCTGAACCTGAATCCGAAGTTAATTTCTTTATTTGGTTATTTCTTTCTGTATAAAACGCTCAAAATTTGAAAAATCTGCCAAAATAATAACATTTTTGTACAGTTTTTTGCAATTTCTGGCCCTTAGTTCAAAAAAACGATCAATTTTTGCCGGGTGGCCACTCTGCGCTTATATGGCATTTTCTGCGTTGAAAAAAACTTGAATGAGTGCATCAAAAATTCAAAATTGATGAAAAAATTATCGTAGATACACCCCTGTTCCTACGAGATGTAACTTTATGCCAAAAAACAGAAAATTTCCCTTACTTCTGTTGAAATCGAAATTTTTTCAAGATAATACAGTAAAATATGACCATAATTCTGAAACGCAGGGTGTCCACAATATTTCAGAGATGATTTTACCCGACTTTTCCTGGTTTTCCAGACCAATTTTGCGAATTTTTTTAGACCTTTAAAATATGATATTAATGAATTTTGGAGGAGAAATTTTTCGCGTGATGTACTTACAATACAACCCAAAATTTTGCAGAAGACTATTTTTTTTTCAAAATCACAATTTTTACGGGATTTTAATATCTATGATGCTCTTCTTCGGGCCAAAAAAAATTTAATTCAATTCTGAAAATTTTTGAATCCACTCAACTCCACCTCACTACAAAAATTTGAAAATTTGGATTTATTACACAAAAAAATTTGAAAAGAAAAAAGAAAAACAATTTTAAAGTAAAATTATAAAGTTTTGAAAAATGAAGCAAATTATGCCAGGAAGTCTACCAAATAAAGGGAATTAAAATTTCGATTTTTCCAGGTTGAAAATTTAAAAATTACTTCAAATCTTCACATTTTATTGCCTGTTCACAAATTTTTTTTTAAAAAAACATGCCTCAAATTTATAAATCCACGCAAGTCCCTGCGATCTTTTCAGCTGCACCAATAAATTAAAAAATCAATAGGCGGTAAAATATAAATTATTATTTTGTTTAGACATATTCATGAGTTGAGCCCAAACTAAGCGAGGGCGAAAAATTTTGCGAAAAATGTATAATAAAATAAACAAATGATTTATTTTTTTTAGGATTTTTAAAAAATTCCAAAATTCATCGACTTTTCCAGGTTTTTTAGAAAGTGGACACCTTGAAAAAGAAGAGTCCCGGGGCCTAGGGGGTCAAACATTTTTCCAGAATTTTTTTACATCGAAGTACACTATTTAAGGGGGTTAGAATGAAAATCTGAATTGGAGCCGAATTCACCCATACCTCTAGGTATCCGGCCATACCCTTTTTCAATTTTTGGAAAATCTTCCAGGTTCTGGAAAGCATCGTTCAAATTTTTTGAAAATTTCCCAATGTTTTGCAAATCGAACGTATTTGAAAAAATTATGGAATTTTTAAAAAATTCTTCCATTTTTGGAAATTTATTCGAATTTTAGAATTGAGAAAATATTTTAATCAATGTTTAGAAAATTACCGAATTCTTGGAAAATTGCCCAGGTTATGAGAAATATTGTCCATGTTTTTAAAAAACTGCCAGTTTGATAAAAATTGTCCATGTTTTATAAAATTCTACAATTTTTAAATAATTCTTCAAATTTTGAGAAACCGTCCAACTTTTAGATCCAGCGTTTATATAATGGAAAATTTTCCCAATTTTTTTGGTGATGAAAACCTCATCTCAGTTTAGTAAAAACGTTTAATTTTTATAAAACGATAGAATTTTATAAAAATTTTCCAGTTTTGGAAAAAAAATCAACCCGATTTTAATAAAAAAAACTACCAAAGTTTTTGAAACTTTTTGAATAAAATTTGGGAAAAATACTCTTACTTATGTAAAAATGTAATTAAAAAAAAACTACCAAAATTTTTATCAATTGACGTGGTATGGGAGAAAGAAGCGAATTTAGGGAAAATTTGATCATTTTAAATTTTAATACGTCTTCCCGATCACACAGTAACGAATTACTCCCTTTCCATACTTCTAAATTTTTATTTCCACTATTTTCAAACAAACTAGGTACGTTGAAACGTATAAGTTTATTGTTTTGGTTGGAAAAATTGCCAACGTTCCCCTCATTCCCCAACTTCGCCTCGAGTCTCGAATCAAAGTTCATAAATACATCAAATCGCGCTATAAATATGCGCGCGCAGCACGTTGGATTTTTTATTTTCCTTATTTCAGTGTAAATGAACGTTGAAGTTGTAAGAGGGGGTTTTCGACCGACGGTATGATTCTCCTTGCAGCGTTGCCAGTAATTACAAACTTGTTATCACTGTGGACCTCCGTGGGGGTAACACAAAAATCAATTTTGATACGATTTTATTTAATTCAATTTCGAGTTCTAATTCGAGTTAAATTCAATAGTTATAAAACTTAATACTGTATTTCGCGATCCACAGGTCTTCTACATTCGCAATATTTCTCGCAAATTCGTCATAATAGATGTAAACAGTGGATCGATTTCTTTCTGCACCAACAATGTAATTCTTACTTCATGCGTAGTTTGCATTTAACCATAATGTGATAATTTTAAGCTTTTGTTTTAAGCATGAATCGGTATTTGTTCATTAAAGTCGTGTACTTGGGTTAAACGATAACCAATATAATATTTCGCTGCGTGTGATCGAAGTTCCTGAAATGATGGTCAGTATAAATCCTACGTTAGTTGAAACAGTCTCCATAAACTATGAAGATTTCAGCGAAAGTTTCCTCACATGTGGGACATGTTTATGTAAGTACTTGGTTATTATGGAGTTCTGCCAAATATTAGAATATAAACTCATTCTAATTTACAGGTGTTTACAACGGAGTCGATCATATCCCCAAGTTGTTACCATGTTCTCACACCGTGTGTTTGGGATGTTTGAATCGAATAGCCGACGTTCGAAGTCGAGAAATTGGTGTTTTTCGATGCCCAATATGTCGCGAATTGATCAATATCCCTCAAGGAGGTATATCCGCTTTACCGCCGTCATTTCTCGTAAATCGACTGCTAGATTTGATGTCCAAACAAAGAAGACAGATCGTACCAACATGCTCCGATCACAGCAATCAAGTAAGTCGTGTGAGACATTTTTTAGCTGTGTAAGACTTTACTTCAATGATTCATGTTGTACTTTTTCATAGGTACTTTACACTTGCGAAACCTGCGACGTGATATTTTGCACTATGTGCCAGAACGGCGGTGGGCATAAATCCGCTCACGAAGATAGCAAAAACTGCGAGCATACTATTGTTCCTTACTCGGTGGCTATTAAAAGAATGACCGAAATATTGATTTACAAAGCTAACGAGTGCTTATCCAAGGTATATTTTCAAAATGGACGAATTTTACTCGAATGCGAATTGATTTTAATTCGATGATTTGTTACGTATAGTTGAATGGTGCTCGTGATACCGTCAATGATGAACTGGAGAAATTAGATCGAGCAAGTACCGATTGCATTCAGAAAGTAAACAAAACATTTCAAGATATTCACGAGGCCATAGACCAGCGTAAAAACGAACTAGTTTCTAAAATACAAGAAATGAAGGAGAATAAGAAAATTGTTTTGAATGAACAGCTGATGTTGATAAATGACGAGAAGGACAAGGTTAGTTGAAATAATTACCAATTAGCATGGTTGCGATACGAAATAATGAAAGGTTATGGGATAAGGGGTGAAGTTGGCCTCAGGCCCGATTTTCATTATACCCCCTCAAATGGTATCCCTTGATGTATAAAAATTCTGAAAAAATTTTTGACCCTCCACCACCCTCTTGATTTTTAAAATTATGGTCATTTTATTGAACTATTTTCAAGAATTTTTAATTTGAACGAAAGTGAACGAAATTTTTTGTAATTTTTATGCTAAAGAACAAAAAATTTCGTTCACTTTCGTTCAAATTAAAAATTTTTGAAAATAATTCAATAAAATGACCATAATTCTAAAAAGCAAGAGGGTGGTGGAGGATCAAAATTTTTTCCAGAATTTTTATACATTAAAGGATGCCATCTGAGGGGGTATAAAGAAAATTGCATCTGGGGCCTCTGAGAATAAAATTACGGAAAAAAATGAAAATTGATATTTTGACACCTAAACTTGATTTTGTCTGTCGGGGTCGTGCAGTTGAGAGTTTTTCAGATAAGGTTTCATTTTTGCAAATTTTTTATACGTTGTATGGTAATCTTTGAGTTGAAATTCTTCAAAAAAAATTTCATCATCCTGGAACTACTAATAGTAAAATTATTGGTCTTCAATGTTCTTTCATTTTCAAAAAAATGGGGTTTTATTTTTGTGTTTTTCATTTCCAATTCCCCCATCGGTCCTCCTTTCCCCCCTGAAAAAATCAATAATGAATTAATTTTGTAAAGCACAGCAACGAGATGCCAAGTTGAAAATTAATTAAAAATTCGAAAAAAATCGAGTATCTGCGACCTCGTTCTCGTTCAAATGAAACTTTTTTCGATCTCGATCTGTAATTTTAATGTTTGTGAAAAAATTTCAAAAAATTTCTGTACGAGTTCTGGTCACACAATATTGTAATTCTATGGCACGATTTAAAAACCGGGAGATGGAAATTACGTGGACCATTTTTTTCTTCAAATTTACTGCCCTTACTTTTTTTTTTCTCATGAAAAAATCAGTGGAAAAGTAAATTTTAAATTATACAGTAAAATGATCGTGAGAGGGGTGTTTATCGAGGTATTTAACTCGCTGAACACGAATCTGACGTTAGTTTCTTCATTCGGTCATTTCTTTCTGTATAAAACGTTCAAATTGAAAAATTCTATCAAAATAATAATATTCCTGTACGGTTTTCTGCAATTTTCGGTCCTAAGTTCAAACAAACGACCAAAACCGAATACACACAGGCATCTTAGCGAAATTTTTGAAGAAAAAAGTAACTTTCAGTAACTTTTTTTGAGCGAAAAGTGACCAAAAATTAACCAAAAGTAACCAAAAATTCAATTTTTTCGAGGGCAATTTTTTTTACAGTTTTCTGGGGTGGGCAATTTTTTATAGTTTTCTGCAAACATTTCAAAGATAAATGAAATGAAAATACGTGAATAATTTCATTTATTAAATTCCTTCGTCAAAACAACAAACAAACTAGCAAAAAACTATTTTTTTATTTTTTTATTGAAGAATTTTGAAAAATAGCAATTTCTACGTGAAAATTTAAATTTTTGCCTGTAAGTGCGAAAAAAGTGACTTTTGAGGGGAAAAAAGTAACCAAAGTGACCTTTTAGACGTAAAAAGTAACCAAAAGTTACTGAATTCGAAAACAGTGACAAACACCCTAAAAAAGTGACCCGTTATGATGCCTATAAACAGGAAAATTCTGCACCAAAAAACAAATTTTTTAGTATTTTTTCCAGAAAGGTCCTTCTTCGCTTATATGACATTTTTCATGTTTAAAAACTTCTAATGGCTCAAAAAGTAAAAAATTACCATAATTCCGAAAGGGAGGAAGGTAGGGGTATAAAAATTCTCCACAATTTCTTCATCTCAAAGGACACCATCTGAGGTGGTTAGAAAGAAAATCGGAGCTAGGGCCAAATTCACCCCCAATCCGGCCATTTCCTTTATGATAAAAATGAGTAATTTCTTGCAGGTTGAGAAAGTATGCGATGGTTTGGAATATCAAACGGATACCCATATCATCAACCAAAGAATATCTAGTCTTTCGGAGAACATCGACAGCATACGAATTCTCGAAGAACCGCGAGAAAATTCGTATGTTCACTGCAATATAGACCACGATCAAAAATTCCAAAAATTGATGACGAACATAGCTACCTTAGGTCGAATAATTTCGACTACTTCATTACCAAGATTATCTACATTAATGATGGAAGGTATTTAAAAAGGTTCATCCGGTTGAAAATGGAACGAAAACAAGTCAATTAACGATTATTAATTTCCATTAGATAATTACATAGTCAATCTAGAAGCAACCGCTCTGATTCGCACGATTGATTACCACGGCAAAGCCAGAACTTCCGGAGGTGATCCTGTATTCGTACAACTGAATCGCAAAGATGCCACCGAAAGTATACCAGTACCTGTTAAAGTAGAAGATTTGGACGATGGGACGTATTTAGTGAAATTCAGACCTCCGAAAATTGGATGGTATGTTGGTACGAGTAATAGTAATAATTTAATTATTTATGTAATCCAATTACAAAAAAGTATTTTTTTTCAGTTATGTTTTGGAAGTTTTCATTCTTGGACGACACATTAAGGATGGTATCCGCAGTTTTATGGTATCAAAGCACAATAATCCGATAGCTGTTCATGGAAGTTCGGGAGGCGATGAAACCGGGCATTACTTACAACCTGTTGCTATCGCGTTCAATCACAATAATAAATTGGTAATTTGTACTTTCCATCGTGGATAAGGAAACCCAGGACGTATTTTCAGTATATGAAGTTCTGGGAAATTTCCCACGCAGTGAAACAAATTTCCCAACCAGTCATTTCGATTTTCCCAAGTAAATGTTTACCTCAAAATCAATGAAAAAACAAATTCGTTGTTTAAAAAAGAAAAAATATAGAAAAGAGCAATCAAAATTTTACAACTTTTTTTTGGTATTTTCCTCAAAGTATTTCAACTATGTTTAAAAATTAAATTTTTTAAAAGCTTTGATCTCGCTCCGCTCAGTCTTCTCTCTTAAGTATTTAACATTTTTAAAGTAGAAGGGGCCGATTTTTCATTCAGGTTTATTAATAATTCAAAATATGTTTTCTTGCACCTTGAATTGGAGGTTTCTAAAATTTTTGCCTTAGCTTCGTTCGGTTTATTTTCCTCCTATTCACAATGAAACTACAAAATTTTATTTAGAAAATAATGGATTTCTTGAAATTTTTTGCCCTCGCTTCGCTCGGGACAAAACAAAATTTCTTAAATATTTTCAACGTCAATGAGAATATTATAATTTTTTTAAAAATACCCCTTTAAATTTAATTCGATCGAAAAATTTGTGCTATCCACCTCGGCCCCCCAAAAGGTCAATCTGTTTTATGCCTAAATAAATTTGATTTTCAAAATTTTCAATTACTTTCGCTGTACCCACCTTTCACAAAAAATGTACTTAGTTTGAAGTCCAGGATAAGTTCATAGTAAAAAATGAGAATTATTATGGGGTGGGGGGAGGGGGAGAGAGTAAAAAAAGGCTTATTGATGTAGGTACATATGTTGTTGGGAAAATTGAAATTCTGAGAGGATCTTCACTGATTTTTACCCCCTCCCCCCGCATAATGCCTTCGGAACGTCACTAGGCCTAACATTTGATCACCAGCGCCTGCACCTCCTCCTCGCAGCTCCCCTGTAAGAGGTTCCCACGCAGTAAAAATTGCTTAAAAATGGCCTGTGGAAACCTGGGACAGGAAGCACCAACCTAAACCAAATAGTCTGCCTTTATTCAAATCGGTCAAATCGTTTGATTTTTGCAGCAAATTCAATTTCAAACATTCTTCTTTCATCTCGCTGAAAAAATCCCATTTTTGTGCATACCTCAACCCTGAAGAATTTTTAAAGATTTTTTCACTTTTTTGCAATGAGTGGTGCAGGATGAAAACAGTAAAGACATGATGAAAAATCATGAATTTTTTATAAAATTTACTCAAGTATATTCAAGGTGAGGTGGATACCACAGATTTAAATGAAAATGTAATTTTTGGAAAGAGGAGTTCTAAAACTTCGTATTCATAATTTCTGCTGCCTTACTTGATTTTCCGATATTTTTGGCAAATTTTTGATATTTTTGATATTCTATCTAAAAATTAAAAGCAAACAAAATTTTTCAACCTCATCGCAGACGATAATAGACTGATTTGCATCCTGCTCCAAGTTCCCTTACAAGTGTACAAAATAATAATCGATCTGTTGAATTATTCTTAGATTTACATCGTCGACACTGGTAACTCGAGAATCAAAGTTTTGACCAACGATTTGAAATTCGTCCAGCACATCAATAATCCCTGTTTGAAAGGAAGAGCGTGTACTGGTATCGGTGTATATTCTAGTACAGAAAATTCTGACGAATGGATTGCCATTGTGAACTGGCGAACAAAAAATATCACAAGGTCGGTGCTCGATGATTTTTAAAATAAAAAATATCGCGTTTCCTGACCATGTTTTTTTTTAATTTTCAGAATGAATATCGATGGTGAAACCATAAACGAATTCACACACGATTCTTTACAAGAACCGACCCATTTAGCTGTTGATATTAAGAATAGTCGTATTATTGTGGCCGATAGCGTAAGCAATCTGATTGTGGTATTTAATCGGTCCGGCGAATTACTTTTGAAGGTTGTGATTTTTTTTTCAATTTATGGACCTAAGAGAGTTATTTTTAACGAATATTTGTTATTTCAGTTTGATAAAAGTGATACCAAAGATGAACTAGGGACGCGTATATCTTGCGTTTGTGTCGGATTAAATAGTGAAATATTTGTAGCCGATACAAATATTCGAGTATTTTCTTCGGAAGCTGTCAAAATAAAGGAAATAAATATCGAAGGTAAAATTTTGAAATCTGTGTGATAAAATTTTATTCTCAACAAATGATTTGTTGGGATCACTGACAGCGAATAAATTCGATGTATTCTTGCAGGAGATGGAGACTACGGTGGAATAGCAATCGATAGCAAAGGTCTTCTGGTGGCCACTCGATCGACTCGAACTCGCCATTGTATTCAAGTCATCGATACAGAATCTGGTGAAATGGTCAATTCGATCGATTCCTATAATAATCGTTTATGTCGACCTGCCGGTGTTTCTTGTACAGCCGATAATTACGTCGTTGTCGTTGATCTTGGTAACGGAGCGGTGAAAAAATATCGTTATTGGTAAAATTGGTTAAATTTGAAAAATGCAGTAGGGATGCCATATTTTTTTCAAAACTGAGCCAGTAAAATGCTTATTCACCATATACGAATGCTATCATTTTATACCGACGAGTTCACGCAGAGCTGGACCGAATAAGAGGCCGAGGGAAATCTTGCTCAGCTTTATTAGTAAACTTGAACTTGGAAAAATTGAGTTTGATTTTTATTTTGAATTGGAAAAAATGGCCAAAATTGTACTGAAGTTACAAAAATATCCACCCCCCCCCCCCCCCCCCGCTTGTACCTAAAATTGGGTTTGAATTGAAAAATTAACAATTTTTGTGAATTTTTGTTTTGAATTGGGAAAAATTGCCGAAATTTCACTGAAGTTGAAAAAAATTGCCCTCCCCCCCTCGCCCACTTGTACCTAATAATCTAACTCTAATTTAACCCTCGGTTTATTTGGATGAAAATTAGAAATGATTTCCAATTTTTTAATAGCTACCAATAGTTCAGAAATCTTTCCTTGTTTGCTATCTTGGAATCCTGAAAAGAATCTGTAATTTAGTCTTGTATCACTTCTTAGCAGTTCTTCGTTAAATATCATGTAACCGATGCATTTTTAATTGATTGAATATCGCGTTCGAATCGAGTCATATTATATACTAGCCTATCATTAGGAATATTCAAGGAATATCACATTGTTCGAGTGTGAATTTTTGCTTTCATGTATTCTTAATTTTTCTTTTTTTCATTTGCTCATTTTTTCGTAACTTTTTAAGATTAGTTAATTTTTTGACGCTTTGTATAACTAACTCAGAAAATCGTACTTATGAAATGACGATTTGAATGACAAAAGAGCTATTCTCGTGCAAAGTGGTCTTGTTGATGACATATGTGTTCATGTTTTTTTTTCTTTTGTTTTTGTTAGGCTGTGAAATGAAACAATTCGAAATTTTTGTTTCTCTTTTCACTTATTTTAGAAATAGGCTGGCTGCAAAATACTTACAGATAGATTTAAAGTAAAACATTGGGAAATTTTAATTTTCTGAGTAGAAGTCGAATTTCAATTTTTTTCCAGAATATAATATAAATTTTATCATTGCTTGATAACAATATTATTTTGTCAATTTCAAGTATATTTTCTGTTAGCGTTTAGATGTTCGCAGTAAGTTACCTTTATACTCGCTTTAGTTTTAAACCTAATTAAAAATTTAGATTTTGTAAATATGATTTTTTATTTGCTCGTTTGAGTTGGTGGGCAAAAATATTGCTCAATTTTATCGTTACAACGAATTCAAAGTAAGTACGTACATTCTAAAACTTAAAATGTTACGTTTTTTCGATTAAATTTTCAACCCCCTAACGTCAACCCTTACCTCTTTTTACTTACTCATAAAATTTCACCAAAAAATTCAAAAAAAAATTGTAAATTGAAAAAAAGTAGAAAAAACTTGAATTTTTTTCAAGAATATATGGTACCTAAAAATCTCATCGGCACCAATTATCACTTCTTTTGAATTTTTTGAAAAAAAAACTAGCTCTATAAATTAATAACACTTTGATCCATTCAATTGACGTATCCATTTAAAGTAGAATGACAAGACTTGAAAATTTCCAGTGAGATGAAAAAAATGAATAAAGTAAATATCTTTGATTTTGTCAATTTTTTGAAAAAATGTACATTTTGAGTCAAGATACTCTCAGGCAAATTTCAACCCCCCTCGACCTTTGAGGGACGAGTTGGGAGTTTCAATTGCAGTCATTTTCGAAAAAATCGGTGTTTCAGCGTTTAAATTCTAAAATTTTTATTATTTTTCAACGCATTAGCACTTGAATATGCGATTCGAAATGCTTAATATCGTGAAGTGTCTGGATTTTTGATTTGAGGTCATTGGCGCATTCAATTTTTTTGAAAAGTCGTAAATTGATGTTGTTTTCCAAATGAAAAATCTATTTTGAGCAAAATGGTCGTTAAAATCAAGTATGAAGGGGAAATAATTTGATCTGCTGAATACGAATCTGATGTAGATTTTCACATTTGATCGGGTTTCTCTTGAAATTCTGATTTTGATCCAATATGATATTTTTGCCAGCGATTTCCGATTAGGTAAAATTTTAAAATTACGAATTTAAAAAGAAGAAAAATGATTAAATGTGAACACCATGATCAGATTCGTGTTCAGCAAGTCAAATTACTTCTTAATACATGATTTGAGCGACTATTTTGATGAAAATTTCAAATTCAATTTTTTTCACTTGAAAAAACATCGATTTACGACTTGACAAAAAATAATTGAGAGGGACAAATGATCTCAAATCAGAAAACCAAACACACCATAAAATTCAACATCTCAAATCGGATCTTTTTAGTGCTAATGCAATTAAAATAATAAAAATTTCAAGGATTTAAACGCAAAAAACGATTTTTTCGAAAACGGCTCTAATACTATGAGGCCATTCAGCTCACTTTCTAGGGATCGAAGGAAGCTGAAAAATTTTCTGGGAACAAGTTATTTTCGTGGAATTGTCAGCATACATTTTCGCAACTTTAAAATTAAATACCCTGCGCAAAAACATCTCAAAATTAATTTTTTTTTTTCAATGTTAAAACAATTGATCAAAAAGGTGAGTATTTCTAACATGAATACAAAAAAATAAAAAAATAATTGTTGCCCAGTGATTACAATATTTATGTATGTACAATGTCAAAATCGAAAAATATTAAATTTTGACAACCTAATTTTTTAGCCACAAAACACAAATCTGGTATGAATTTCTGTCTCACAAATTTCGTTTTTCATTGTACTTGAAATCTGATATGTCTGATAAAGTTTAGAGGGTAAAAACACTCCGATCAACTCTTTTTTGTGATCGTCGAATATCAAAAATACAATTTCTCACCTGGTACTTTTTCACGAGTTATTGAAAAAATTTGGTAAAAAAATGAATTTTGGAACGTTGAGTATGTTTTTACTGTGTAAATGTTCATTGAAAATTTCAACTTAGGTGCATGCTTTAATCAATTAGGTACGAATGGAACCTTCGAGATTGCGTAATATTATCTTATTAATTTACAAACAGAGTGTTAGCCAAATTATCGGTAAGTAGGTATTAATTTCTTTTATTGGGTTTATTTATAACAACTTGTAATGGAAAATTATCATTTTTCAGTATTACAACGTGCACCTATCCTTTCTTTGCGTTGATTTAGAGGTGGTTTTTTACAAATGTTTGTTCTAGGTTGAATTTTTTTACAATTTGAACTTCAAAAAGGGAAATCAAGCCATTCAAACATAATAAACACACGGCGCACAGTGGGCCAGGAGACCCCCAAAAACGTTCGTTTTCTGCGAAAAAAAATGCTAATCTGTTGTTAGATATCAGGGTAGCACGAAACGAGTAGCGCAATTTTGATTTTCGTCCCCCTCTCCCTTCCAGCGCCCACCAAAGTTGACGATGTGCAGTCAACTAGTTTTATCTTGTTTATGGGGTTTTTACAAAGCAATATTTTTCTGGTTCATGTTAATATTTTTGAGATGTCAATTAGTGCAAAATGATCAGAAAAGTAAGGGCTATTCAGCCATGTATTTGGTTTTTCGATTTGAGAAATGATAATTCAATCATAACTCTGGAAAGATGTCCATATTTTCGCAAGATTTTAAATGGTTTTTGGAATAAAACTATACTTTCTCAGTCGGCGTCAGTGTCCGTTTATGGTTTAAATTATAGATTTTAGTGTTCTAAAACCGAATCCGGTGTTATTTTTTGCACAAAGTTGCACGATTTGTCTATACGGGCAATTTTCTGACAAAAATAAGTAAAAAAATCCACGTTTTTTTTGTGAGGGGTTCAAATTAAAAATTCGGTATGGTATGCTATCGTGTCGATAATATATCACCATATACGTTTTCGATGTCGTAGATTACGAATTTCGTACTCAAAAAAATTTTTGAGTAGGAAGGGGGCAGGAGGGAGGGGTAAAAAATGAAATTACACCATACTATCGTGTAATATGTCAAAATATATGTTTTCGAGGTCGTAGATTACGAATTTCGTACTCAAAAAATTGTAGAAGGAAGGCAGTAGGTGGAGTTTAAATTTAAATTTCGCTATATCCTCACTCCGAAAATTTTTTGAGCACGAAATTCGTAATCTACAACCTCGAAAACATATATTTTGACAAGTTACACTATATTATTGTGAAATTTCAATTTTTACCCCTCCCTCGTGCCCCTCTTCACACTCCAAAATTTTTTTGAGGGCGAAATTCGTAATCTACGACCTCAAAAACGTATATTTAGACATATTACACGATATTATTATGAAATTTCAATTTAGACCCCTCTCTCCTGCCCCACCCCTCACTCGAAAATTTTTTTCTCTTCAAAATTTGAAATCTACGACCCCAAAAACTAGAGATAAACATTTTTTGAACGTTCTTTCGGGGTTTTTGAGCAAAACGAACGTTTTAGGGGGTCATTTTTTCACGCTTTTTAATTCGCAAAACAAAATTTTAACCTTTTCAATCGACTCCGTCGTAATTTAAAGGACACCATACTTGAAAACGGATTGCTGTGCTGCACTAACAATCGACAAAGTACAACAACGGAACAAGTACTTGAAGAATTTTAAAAGTAATAATGAAACCCATTATATGTATTTCCAAAAATAATCAAATCCAAAGTAGACGAAATAAATTCTATATAAATGGACTTCATTGTGTACAAAAAATTCACGAAAAAAACAACGCAATTCACATTATCAATAATGTGATAATCAGTCTAGTGAGGAAACAATGAAGTAATTGAATTCTATTTCTTGTCAAATCAAGTACATGCTGTTCACCAAAAAAAATAAAAAAATAAAAAAAACACACGAAAACAGCCTGTTTGTTTGTCAGAATTCATCATAACAACATTCAACAAGTAGCAAATCCCAAAATATCAAAATCTTTCTCTAAATAACCAAATACATTGTATCGTACCACATTCATCCGCAGATAGCGCCAGTCAGCTAGGCAGAACGAAAGTTCAAACGACTCGTACAATGTATGTAATGTACCTACGTTACACGTCTTCAACATCGTATTAAAAATTAAAAATCAAGTTTTTTTCAACTTATTCCACAGTTATTGAACGAATTAAAAAATATTTGCAAATATTTTTCAACGCATATTAAAATTAAAGCCGTGCCCTAAGGCTTGAATCAACGAGATGTTTACTGTATTGAGGATTAGCGTAGTAAAAATGAAGTAAGGTCGTATATGGGCTTGTTTATAATAAATACTCGAGTATTTTCCAACTTGAAGTCGAATTCCACAACGTTGGAAGGGAAAAATAGATTTAAAATGCTGCGAAGTAATGATATAACGATTTACTCGAGAGATAATAATCGTAAAAAATTACAAAAAATATAGGGCCCGTCCGGGATTTGAACCCGGGACCTCCTGCACCCAAAGCAGGAATCATACCCCTAGACCAACGGGCCAGTACGAACAATTGCCTCGTTTCAAAGGTATACAAAGTAGCTCGTGCACTAATTAATTTTTATATGGGTAGTTTTTTTTTGAAAAAATATAAAAATTTGAAAATGTTTGATTTTTTATTCACTTTAATTCGATCACACACTTCTGTGCCAGTGAAAAATGTCTTCTCACAATCAACACTTGTTATTTTCAGTTTGGGCACATCAATTGTGCTGAGATGAATAGGCAAACTATACAGGGTGTCCGGCGAGTGGGCTGCCATACCTCATTTTTGGATATAACAGAGCACCACTAAAAAAAAGTTGGATGAATTGCATATCTTGAAAATTAAAGGGGCAAATGCTGTTTTTTTTTCAAAATCACGTGAATTTTTTTTCAACCATGGGAATGGATAGTAAGTACTTTGAAAACTGAATAAATTTTATTATGTAACTTTTTGCATAACTTGAAAATTGAAGGAGCTACAAAAAATTTTGTTCAAAAAAAGTTCTAAAAAAACAAACTAATCAAGGGAATGGATAGTTATATTGAAAAATGAACAAATTTTGTTCTACAGACATCGAAAATGAAGGGGCTACGGGTTATTCAAAATAAGTGGGCTTCAAAATTTTTAAAAATTTTCTCAATTTTGGATGACCCGTAGAGCCTTTATTTTTTATGTTAGGCAAAAGTCTGTAGAACAAAATGTGTTCCTTTTTCAACATACCTACTATCCATTCTTTTGATTAGGTCATTTTTTAATAATTTTTTGAACAAAATTTTTTGTGGCCCCTTCAATTTTCAAGTTAGGCAAATTGTCATGTAATGAAAATTTATTCAGTTTTCAAAGTACTATCCATTCCCATGATTGAAAAAAAAATTTACGTGTTTTTTTTCAAAAACAAGATTTGTCCCTTCAATTTTCAAGATATGCAACTTGTTCATCTACCTAACTTTTTTTTAGTGGTACCCGGTTATATCCAAAAATGAAGTATGGCAGACCGCTCACCGGACACCCTGTAGATGGAAATTTGAAAATGAAATGGAAAAATTAACTTTAGTTCAATTCGATGTTCAGTGACTTCGGATTTTCAAAGATCAGAAAGGCCAAAACTTTGTATAGTTGATAAAATATAGAGATCATACCGACTGGGGAGACTCAATACGAAAAAATGGAGTTGACACATGGAAAAAGGATAGGTAAATTTACCTACTCTTTTTTTACTAAAATTTTGTTCATTTTTCAACAGTCAATTCCAGTCGGAATCAACCAGCGAATATTGAGACTGATAATTCCAGATTTTTTTTTTTTGGGGGGGGTGAAAAAAAATGAAAAATTGAGTAAGGAGTTATTTCAGTGACGCTGGGGTAGTCACTAGTCAGGGTATTTTCAGTAGGCTGATAATACATAAACAGATTTAAGCAAAAAAAAATTGCAAAATTGCGGAATTTTTTGGAGCAAACAATCAATACTCTTCAAAATTTGAATTAGTAAAATGTACCTATTTGGATTAGTGAAATGAATTTAACTGAAAATCAATGATTTTTCATTGATCTTTCAGTCAAAATTCTTGATTTTTTCTGACAAATTAGGAATTGATTGAAAAATCAATTATTTTCAATAGAAATCATTTCACTGATTCTCAAAGGCAGAATTTCATCTAAGACTGGTTCCGATTTAGAGAATTCTGTTTTTCACGTTTTTCAACATCGAAAACTACCTTACCCTGACCTCACCAAATTCAGCCATTGAAGCAAAATATTGACGAATTTTTGTTTTCCTACGCAAATGAATTTTTCCAAAATATGTTTTTGTCCTCGTGGAATCGCTTAAATGTTTGCTGATTACCGTTTTTCAGAAATTCAAAACATGTTTTTAGTCATCGTAGAATCGCTTAAATGTTTGCTGATTAGCGTTTTTCAAACACTTTCGACAGTTTTACGTATGAAATTTTTCAATGAATTAAGTTGTAAAGGAAAACATTTTTTACCAAAATTAGTCATTTATTCCTAGTTTACATTCTAAATTTGGAGAGAAAAAATTCCAGGAATTAAGACAGGAATTTTTTCATGGCCATTTTTTCCCAAATTCAGGGAAACAAAAATGTACTGGCTGATTCTGGTGACAAATTTTTCCCTCTACATAGGTCGCCTCGTAGGAGGCTTCATTTCCACGAAAAATTGTCTAAACTATGAACTTTGAATTGCAGGAAAACATCGATAGCGAATTTTCGAGAGAGGATTTGAAAACCAAATGCATACTTAATACGGCGGTGCAGAATCGTCGATTTTGGTAGAAGAAAATCAGAAGAACAAAATTTATTCAATTTTCTTTAAATTGTTCATTTTTAAGATTAAAAATAATCCTAGAACAGAACATTTCAAAATGGCTTTTGCTTTTTCGATTCTAAAGAAACAACGTTACGTTTTCTATTCTTAGAATCAAGGTTTCCACAATATTTTCGAAATAATTTTCTCTCACTTTTCCAGGTTTTCCAGACCAATTTTTCGAAGTCTTCCAGACCTTTTACATATGATATTCATGAAGCGTTGGGGGGGCGGTATTTATTCACGTTATGTACTTACAATTCCAAAATTGTGCACTCTCTCGATTATAAATCAGTGAAAATTATTGAAAATCACTGAGAAACAGTCAGAATTGCAACACAGGTGAAAATCAGAGAACATTTTATTACTGAAAACAAATCAGTGAGAAAAATCACTGGAAAATCACTGAAAATTCAGAAAAAAGTTGGTAAAATTTATGAAATTTGCTGAAAAATCCGTGAAAATCGTTGAAAAATTAGCGAAAAGTGGCTGAAAATCAGTGAATTTCGCTGATTTTTTTCTATGCTGCAATTTCAACTATTTATCAGTGACTTTTCACTGATTCAGGTTGAGAGAGCAGAAGGATTCAAAATTCATGGTGTCTAACAATTTTTTTTCAAAAATCACTACTTTTACGAGATTTTCAAATGTCTCTTTTCCGGCCACAAAACGATTCGAATTCAATTCGGAAATTTTTCGAAATCTCCCTCCCTTCACCTCCACCCCTAACAAAACTTGAGAACTTGAATTCGTTACAAAAAAAATGTCAAATAAAAACGCGAAACTCTATTTCAAAGCAAAATTATAAAATTTCAAAAAATAAAACAAATCAAGTAGGTATGTTGGGATGTTCATTAAATCATGCGAATGAAAATTTGGACTTTTCCGGACTGAAAATTTAAAAATTTCTTTACAATTCATCGCTCCCCTTCCTTCCCCCCAAAAAATGTGTTTCAAATTTATGAATTTCACGCAAGCCTCTATATCTTTTTGGCTTACCCCAGTAAATAAAAAATCGACGAGGGGTAAAATATCCATCATTTTGTGGAGATACGAGTAGTATACCAATGTGTTGAGGCCGAACGGAACGAGATAGATTTTTTTTTGAAAAATGTATCTTAATAAAAAAAATAAGCAAAGAAACACTTTTTTCAAACTTTTAAAAATAATTAATCCTCTTTACGATTTTTATGAAATTTCAGGGAATATTCCAAAATTTCGTGATTTTTTCAGGTTATTCTGGGTTTCCAGAAAGTGAACATCTTGATTTTTTTATGCTGGTAAGTAACTACTGAGTGAGGTTGTTAAGAGATCTGCTGAAAACATATTTAGTTTCTCATTTCCTTTTATGAATTCGACCTGCGTTACGTAATTTCAATTAGAATTTGAAATTAATAAATAGTTGGGTATATTAACATGTACATCATATGCATCAATAATGAAAAATGAAGTGAAAAATCAGCAGCAGTAAAGTTTTCATTTTCTCAACGGCTTAAGTATTGTTCAAGGACCAAAACCGAAATTTTTTACAAATTGTAAATAATGAAGAATTACTTTGAAGCCAACTAAATAAATATACCTATCTCAAAAAAGCTAGAAACTCGTAATTTTTTAATCACACACAAAATATAGTGCTTGAAATCTATTTTCACATAGCTCGACGTAAAGGGGCGATACTTAGCTCGCGAAAAGAGTAGGAATAAACTTTGATAATTCGAAGTTAAAATTACCTACAATATAAAGGTATTGTGGGTAATTGGATAATTTTTGCCATATTGACCTAGCCTGGTTGTAGGAGTTATTCATTTAGGTATCATTTAATAAATTTTTTGATCTATTGGTGCCCGAAAGTCTACAAAGAAAATCCTACCTCATTACAATTAGAAGCTTATCAGGGAATCACCCGCCCGTTATCACAATTATTCTTTTCATCGTTTGTAATACCAGATCGAGTGGAATTACGGTGTAAACAAATTAATTTAGATTTAATAAGAGTACACTTTAGTGCGAATATGACGTCAATACAAAACGGGCATTGTCAAAGCATTTTATTAATATAAGAGTACTCGATACGAAATGAATGAAAGGCCTAACTTTTTTTCTCTCTCTTGAGTGCTACTCGTCAACGGGATTGTTCGAGAAAAGATAATGTTGAGTACTCCTAACAGCTGTGATTTTATAAAAGCTGGTAAACAATTTTTTTCAGACGATGGGACGGAAAATTTATATGAATTTTCACTTGAATCTGATTTGCGGGTTTTGTACGTACTGCAATTAAAATACTCTACATCTAATTTTTTCGCTGATTTGTCTAAAATAGGAAATTCTAAAAGTTCATCATCAAAGTATCTTTACCTACTAATATCATCAATTTTTCTAGGTACTTTACACATCGATAAAGTAAAACTGACGAAAAATTATTTCATTCAGTACCATAAAGAAACTTCAAAAATTGCTGGTTTTGTGTATTATTATGTTAAATATGGAGCTGCTGAGGCTGCGAGGATATTAAACAGAATCCCGGAGACCATGCCCTTGTCCTCATGTACCAGCCATTCGCTGGTGAGTACAAAAATGATTCAAGGTGTCTACTGAATTTGAAAAATGAAAATTCTTGCTATTTTCTGGTTATTCTTGCCATTTTTATACAACTTTTCTTGGTCTAATGTTGCCCGAAGTTGAAAAGGTATTTAAAGGCAATCTTTTGATTGACCTTGTTTTTCGTAGTAAAATTAACAAAATTCTATCCGTTTTCTGAGGTTTCTGGCCAGTAGACACCTTGTGATTAAAAATAAGTATTACTTGGATTTTTTTACTACTTAATCACTAATTCCACTTTTAATTAATATCAGGTGGCTGGATACAGGCATTAGGATTTTCCCTCACACAAAAAATGCTGCAAAATGATCAATGCTCCATCAAACTTACAGCGATTGCAATATTGCAGAATACTGCATTACATAGATCCAAGTGGCGTTTATTTGCAATAAATGAGAATTGTTAGTTATCCTCATTCAATGAATAAAAATAGAAAATTTCTTTTTACACTCGAATTCCCCCATTTAATAGAACATGTTCGAAATTACATCACTATCAAGTCTTTGATTCGGGTACTTTTTATTGAAAATTTTTTAGTAATTCATGCTTATTGATTAGCCACCTGAGAGGGTGAGGAGTCGTTAAAAATTTGACAAGTGTCGGAATTTCTGACAAGTCATAATATTTGTGCAGAAAGGAATACAGCACACTAACCTGTGATTATTAACAACAGAGGCAAATGAATAGCATTTAGAAACAAAAATTCAACAGGAAGTCAATCAATTCGCAAACTCCGAATTTGAGCATTTTGAAAGAAAATTCTAAAATTTATGTCGCAACTATACCCACCAACATTTTAATACCAGAATTAAACTACCTATGAAGAATTTTTATGGAAGATTTGACATATTTTGGAAAATATGTAGGTACTAATTAGGCAATTACCAATGTTTTTCCAGACGCCATATTCACCGCGAGAATTTCTCCTTACGTGCTGTCAATTTAGGTACAGCCGATTCAACCGCCTTGTATCGAGACTATTACACCATAATTATTGAATTCAAATAATTCTCAACATTTCGAGTTTAGTTTTTAATGCACATCACTTTCAGGGTGTCCACAATATTTCAGAAATGATTTTCCACGACTTTTCCAGGCTTTCTAAACTAATTTTTCGAAGTTTTCCACACCTCTTACATATTTAAGAAACATGGAGCGTACTTATACTTACAACTTGAAATTACTGAACTTGTGCAGAAGAATGATTTGAAATGCATGGGGTATAACGATTTTTTTTCAAAAATCTATACAAAAATCACTACTTTTAACGAAATTTTTAGATGTTTCCTTTTCCAGCTAAAAAACAACTCAAATTCAATTCTGAAAATTTTTGACTCCCCCCCGCCCACTCGAGACAAAAACTTGAGAACTGGAATTTATAACAGAGAAAATTTCAAACAAAAAGGAAACCCCTTAAATTAAAGCAAGCATAGTTTTGGAAAATAAAACAAATTATGTCAGAGTGTCTACCAAATTATACGAGTAAAAGTTCGAATTTTTCCTGATTGAAAATTCAAAAATGCCTTTACTATTCATTCCCCCCCCCCAAAAAAAACTCCAATAATAATGCGTTGAGTCCGAGAGAAGTGAGGGCGAAAATTTCTGCGAAAAAAGACCTTCTAAAGTTGAAAATTCATCACCTTGAGTGGTAATTACCAAAACGTAACCAATAATTTCGAATTCTCTTCCACTTCCTCCCCTGGATTTTCAACATCGTGGTCAATGGCATTATGGCATTCCTTTCTCACATCACATATTATTAAAAAGTACGTTTTCTAAAAAAAAAATTGATGGATTCTGTAGAAAGATGAAAGAAAGAGTGTGAATTACCTCCGAGCGTAGAGAGGGAATTTTTTTGTAAACTATCTAGGTAATTTAATAAACAAAATACATGCATTTAAAAATTAATCTTTTTGTGCATCACGATCAACAAAAAAAGAAAATGATGAATAAAACAATAAAAGAATCAAGTATGAAATGTAACAATTTGACACGAGCGGAGCGGGGGTGAAATTTTTTGAAAAATTCATAATAAAATAAACAAAGAAACTCTCTTTTCTAGATGATTCATCTTTCTTTTGGATTTTTACAAAATGCCCTGATTTTTCCAGGTTTTCCAGAAAATGGTTACCCTGTTGATTTGCAATCCATTACTCGAATATACTTTCGAGTAGTCTTACTCAGCATCAATTGGAGAATTCAATATAACTATGATTAGAATGTTGAACAACAATTTATAACCAATGAACTCGTTGACGCAAGAGTTTTGAAAAATACTTCAATTTTTTGGGGATTTCATTAAAATTTATAATTTTTGAATAAAAATATTCAATTTATTTGTTGACGTTAGAATTTTACCCTTGTTAACGAAAAAATTGAAATTTCAAGTCGAAATACAAAAGAAAAATGATGGTTTTGGGAGACGTAAGAAAATTGAAATGAATTTTAAAATTGAATAATACATATAAATGCCGATCGCGCATGAGAACCAAGTTTTCAAAAAAGTAAGACATTAAAAAGTGACTCGTACCAAGACCAACATTGTTCAAAAGGACAATGAATGAAATGATTAAATCATTTGAAAAAAAACGGCTACGGTGTTCGGCGCCTATACTTATGCAACTTTCGAACTTCAAAAGCTGCATAACTTTAACACGGTCAATTTAACGGATAAATGGAGGCCACAAACGAATTGAATGCCAAAAATTATGCACACTAATCGTCTCATATGGATGTTCACTAACAAATTTTGGCAACTTTTGAATTTATAGAACGAAAAAAATTCATCTTGTCGTGGACAAAACACAACATGAAATACATTATAGTTACAAGTCAAAAATTCAAAAACTCCGATGAACAAAATCTGACCTGTCACCCAGCTTTAACGTATAGATATCTTCTGATCTCATTGCAGATATACCTAAAACTGCAATCCGGGCGAATAATTTCCGAAAAGAAGACGAAAAAACACAAAAACCGAAAATTTGAGCAGATTTTTCAACTTTACTAGGATATTTCCGATTCGCCTTAATCTCCACCCGCCCCTGTCACCAGCTTGATTTTTAAATTTTAAGCAAAAGAAAACAGTCTAAAAATCACTCACCGATCGTAGCTCGTTGCATTTTCAAAAAATCGCAGCTGGAAAAAACAGAAGCTGGAAGCCGACATACCGACGCCAACGACAAATACTAACACGCACAGTAAACAACGACCGCCATTGAACGAACACAATCATACCCTTAAAATTAATGGTACGCAAAACAACAAAGATTCGCGATTCACAACACACAAAAGATGATCGTAATAATTAGCAAGTATTCAATATAAATAAAATGCACTGATAAAAATACGCTTACAACGCGAATGCATACAAATACATCGTACAATATTTATCCGAGCGGGTAGGTACCGAAACAAAGATCAACCAAATGCTTATACATTAAACAAATTCGCGAATACAATCGAAATCCGAACTTCCGAATCAGACTACAGGAATGAAATTTGAAACACGCATAATTATTGCCATTTGCAATAATGCGTGTTTTCTCACAAAACACAAAAATTCTAACCGAATGGTGAAAAATCCTGTACACCGAAAGTCGAACAATTGGTATTCACATAAACGAACGCAAAACTATTGTCCTCCGTCCGGCACGTTTTCAAACAAACTGCACACTTTTTGCAGAATAGTGCAAACAAAGAAGAAAAGGAAACATTAGAACCAGAAAACATTTTTTGTTTTCACGTCGTTTCGAAAAATTATCGTAGAATGATAATCATAAGATATTTCTTTTTTTTCTGATATAAAATGAGAAATTGATGCTAAAAAATTGAAAAATATCAATTATATGTAATAATACGATCAATTTTGTCAAGTAAAGATCCCTAAAATATTTCAATTTTTGAAAAAAAAGAAAATCAAAATCAAAAAATTTTTTTTGAACATTTCAATAATGCTGCTTTTTAGTTTCAGTGCAAAGTCATTATTGTGAATAATAAAATTTTACCGCCTTTTGTTACTTGTATTTTTTTGAATAAAATTTTGAAAAAAAACGAAAATAGGTGATAATTATTGTGAGTTATATTGTTCTTTTCAATTAATTTATTATTGAACGCTCCTTTAGTTCTCGTATTTCATTACAGAATATTTGAGAATTACCAAGTTCCAACCCTGGACATGTCACAAGATGGACCAGGTCCTATACCAGCTCCGAGATATGCTGATTCAGATTCAGAACTACAGAAGTCCATAGATTTATGCTTTTTGGATAATGAAATAATTGTAAGTTCGTTTATCTGAAAATAATTAATAACCAACTAAGTACATTCTACCTATATCTTTTTCAATCTTCTGAACGTAGATTTCAAGACCCGGCAAGGCCACAAGGCGAAGTAAATATGATGTTAGGGTGACATTTTCACGGCGTCGTTTTTCTCTGCTACCTCATCTTCAAGTTTCGAAAATAGAAATGCAAAGCGATCACATTTATTCAGCAACGGATACCCTCTGAATGTAGGTCTACCTATGGACATTTCCATAATTTAGTGCTTAATATTCGTACAATTTTTCGTAATAAGCGTGTTCCTTGTTTAGAATCAAAAATTGAAATCGAGTCGTGTGGTTTTTATCTGCTTTCTCATTTTCAACTTTCGAAAATAGAAATCCAAAACGATCACATTTATTCAGCAACGGGCACCCTCTGAAAGTAAGTCTACCAATGGACAATTTCATTATTTAGTGCTTAATATTCGTACAATTTTTCGTAATAAGCCTGTTCCTTGTTTAGAATCAAAAATTGAAATCGAGTCGCGTGGTTTTCCTCTTTTATCTCATTTTCAAGTTTCGAAAATAGAAATGCGAAACAATCACATTTATTCGGCAATGAGCACCCTCTAAAAGTAGGTATACCAATTGATATTTCCATTATTTAGTAAGTACTTAATTTTCGTACAATTTTTCGTAATAAGCGGGTTCCTTGTTTAGAATCAAAAATTGAAATCGAGTACTTTGTTTATGGGTATGTTTGTCGAAAGTAGTATCCGACGTAATCATGTTCTATTTTCAATCACGTTTATCGCATCGATTACACAAAATGACAACCGACGATTGATCAAGAACATGTCATCGTATTAGTGTACATTTCCAAGAACAATCGAGTGGTTCTTTTCGGCTACGGTGCCATTTCCTCCTCATCGTTATCGATAAATTACTAAATCAGTGAGTACAAAAGCACAAAAGAGTATTTCTCAAAATAACGTTGTATTTTTGATATTTTTTTTTTACAAGAACACATTACTCGATTGATACACGTTAATAGGAAAATATACACAACGAAAATAGAATGATTAATATCCATAGGTATAATTGATGGAAAAATTAATGCGTAATAAATCACGTTTACGATCAACAAACGCCTCGCGGATGTTACACATTTTACATTGATGAAAAAAAAGGTGTCATGAAGTTTAAACAGTGCTTATTGTAATTATATACATTTGTTTTTTGGAATTCTCGATCATCAATTTATATCGATTGTGCCAGATCAATTGGCATTTTGTTTCTGCAAGTTCGTTACACAAACAGCGTCATTTCTACGTCCGAAAATCATGGCTCTTTCACAACACCACGACGCAGCTGTAAGATCTCCGGCGATCTCATCTCGTCTTCGAAGTCGAAGACTAGAGTATAAATCAAATAAAACCAACTCCCTCTCCGATGAGGGTCTCAGGATCAGATCTGTTTACACATGTTGGACTACTGCCGGAACCGGAGCTACGACTGGACCTTGGTACACCGGAATTACGAAGATATCCAATGTTTTACGTTTATCATCGGCGGCCTTTTGGATGGTTTCGTTGTAATCGGGAGGAGCGAAGAGATGATACGGTGGTGGCGGAGATTCCGGCGTGTATGGTTTATTTTCGGCGTGTAAATTCTGCATGAAAGCTTGCAAGTGACTTTGACGGTATAAAGGCATACGGAAGAATAACTCCATGCAAGTGATGATCAAAAAGAAACAAACCAAGCTGCCAAATGCGCCGAGATACCAAACAACACACCAGCCCTCTGTTGACGATTGTTTTTCTGTAAAATCAACATAATCTATTATACAATAGGATTCATGGCCATAGATGAACGTGAAAGCAGTCGTAAACCGGTTCGAGTTGTATTTACCTGGTTTATTTTGATCGGTCGTATCGTAATCGTAGAGCGACTGTTGTTGGACGTTATTGTTTTTATTGTTATGGTTGGGATTGGATTTGGGATCAATGAAGTTATCGGTATTTTCCAGCAGACCGAAAGTCATCGGACTATCGTATTCGGAGACATCTGATTTCTTCGGTTCTGTAACATAAAAATGATAAGAAATTAGATTCGAACGAATTCTAAGGAAATACGAATATCAGTTATCAATTTTAGAGAATGATTTATCTCAATGTTACATCGTTAATAACTGGCGTGAATTTATATCAGCTTGTTTAATTGAGCATTGTCTGTTTATTCAACCCATTATGTAATTAGCCTACGTACGTTAAAATGAAAATCAAGGGCGATAATATTGGCTCGTTTCGATGATGCAGATTTTTTTTACCGATTTATTTTTTAACTGGTCGCGTTCGGTGACGTATTTAAATATGTGTGGGCAAGCTAGCATATTTTATTCGATCTTGAACCGTATTCCTGGGAATACCCATATGATTCATAGGTTGTACATGAGGATGTGTTAGTCGTTGAATCGTTGGGATACATGAATGAAAGAAAAAAATTTTCCACGTGGGATCGTAATAAAATTTAAAAATGAAAAATTCGAACGATGTTTTTCCGAGAATTGCAATGTTTATGGTATAAGAAAATAAGAATTGCAAAGTTTTTGGAATGTTTTCATCTTTGTGGTAAAAATGAGAAAAGAAAATAACGTAACATGATTTTCTATTTCTTAAATTGAATCGATTTTTTTTTATTCTGAAAAATTTATTATTATTTTATCACTTATATTTTTTTTGGAGGGGGGATTGTTTAATTTTTTTAGTTTTTTTGTAGGATGGTGAAAAATGAGTTTATTATTTGCCTTAATTATTTTTAAATATGTTTTTGAACCAAGCAGAATAAAAATTTTGATTTAAAAAAAATTCGGTGACTTGCAGACGACTTGAAAGATAGACAAAAATACACATTGTATTTATTTTTAGCCTTTCGATTGAGAATATAGAGTCGAAAGATCATGTCAGGTCAATTAAAATGTTCAATTCGATTTATTTTTAGTTGAAATTCAGCAAATATGTTTCAATGTCGTCAATTTTTGTTGAGTGAAGAGAAATAAAATCATAATGTTCATTTAGGCTTTCTACCGGCTCATTTTTGAGAATTTTCCATCAACTCTTTCAATTTTTATTACTATTTTGAATGAGGATAGATTTTCCTCCCCTTCTAGTGGCAGCAGTGGCATATTTGCAATTTTAATAGAAAAAATTAGGTTCGAGTCAAAAAACTTTCAAAAATGGTATTTTTTGGGTAATTTTCGTTTCAATTCAGAATAAAAATGAAAAAATTGTAATATGGTTCAGAAAAATAAATTTCAATAGGAAATTTTCCAATTCCTCATTCCCCCTCCCCTAAATGCTGGGAAAAAAGAATGGACTTTCCTCCCTCTCTAGTACCAAATTTACTGTCTCAGCAAAATTAGCTTCGAGTCAGAAATTCTTTGAAAATTATGACTTTTTTGGAAACTTTTCGTTCAAGTCAAAATAAAAATGGGAAAATTGGTATTTTAGTTCAAAGAAATCAATTTCAATGAGAAATTTTCTGTTTCCTCGCTCCCTCTCCATACCATTAGTTTCTAAAGTAACGCTATGAGGGAGGGGGGAAAGAGGATAGATTTTCCTCCCTCTCTAGTGCCAAATTTGTTGTCTCAGAAAAATTAGGTTCGAGTCAGAAATGTTTTGAAAATTATGCTTTTTTTGGAAACTTTTTGTTTTAAACCGGAAAAATGGGAAAAACTATATTTTGAGATAGAAATCTGGGTCTAAAATTTTCCACCACCTCCCTCCCCCCTCCCCAATGACATTTTGGCTTCTCTAAAGACTATTTTTGAGAATTTTCATCAATGTCTTTTATTAAATTTCAATTTTCTTTTTCAAACCACCAATTCAATTTTTAAAAGGAGTTTCTCGAGTAACGCAATGAGATAAGGGGAAAGAGAATAGATTCTTCTCCCAATTTCGCGAAAAATTTTGAAGTTTCAGTTGGAAAAATTAGATTTGAATTGGGAAATTTTCGAAAATTATGACTTTTTTGAGAAAGTTTTCCTTTTACTTACATTTAAAAAATGTAAAAAGTTATATTTTGAATAAAAAAAATCAATTAATTTCAATTGTAGATTTTTTTATCCCTCCCCCCCTCCCCAACCGGCATTTCGGTTTTTTCTTGGATTTCTGATTCTTTTCTGTGATCTCTGTCGTATTCAAATTAATTATTTCAAGTACATATTTGGATTTCGCGGTTTAAAAATAGACATGGATTAGTGTAACGAGGAAATTATTTGTCGATACGCAAATTTCAATCTATCGTTGCTCAATTAACGAATTATTTTTCATTTTCCTATCGTTTCTGAGAACTTTTGAGATTAGGTAATCGAATACGAATATACGATACTTAAGTTATCAATTTTTTTGCGCCTTCCCCCTTTTTTTTCACCTGCCTCAATTACACAAGTACCTAAATTTATACTAATACGTAAGTATTAAACATTCGTTGAATTTTATCGATCCCCTTCCCCTCGTATTGGCAAATTTCAAACGTTGAAACTTCAATTTAAAGTATTTAAACCTTCTACGACGACAATGTATAGGGCAGCGTTGAATTACCTACTTGCAACCTGCGTGTAGGTTTCACTGTTGGCGATAATTTTATCAAAATTTTGTTGGTGGAAGAATTATGCTGGTATTATCGAAGCTTATCTACGAGGTCTCAAGGAGGGTAAAGCTTGGTTGAAAATTCGCCAGTAAAAACTAGTTCACGTGGATTTTTTCAAGAAAAATATAATGGTAGCTTGGTTTTAATCAATTTATTTTTCACGTTTGATAATTATGTATGGCCATAATTAAGGTTAATTGCGATGATGAAAAGTTGAGAGAATTTAGATTGGTTGAGTTATTCGATTTGGAAATGGAAGTGGGTTTTTGAGAAAAATTGATGCTCTTTTTTGAATAGGTATTTCAAGCGTATTTACCTATAATAGGTAATTACGATTTTTGCCAAAAAAAAATTGACTGATACGATTCAACCGATTCGTCAGCACGAGGAGATATGAAATTACACACGATACGAGGCGGGGTCATTATATAAACGTTTAAGAGACCGGTTAGGTAATGCGATATTTATAGAAAAATGATAAAAGCGGTTCGAAGTTGAATGGGACGAGCCTCCAAAGTGGTAAAAAAATTGCATACCTTCGTGGATAGATCTGCTTTGCACCAACGTTGCAATGGAGGCCAGAATGAAGCACGTTTCACAAAATCCACATCTTCCAGCGGTCACCATCTTGGCGAATGGAATAATTTTTGGAAAATGCCAAAAATTTATTCGATACGACGGAACCTATATGGAGAGAAAATAAACGGATACGAACAGGAAACACGACAACGTATACGAACGTCAATTAAATCACTAGTCTTATCAAGCGCTTTGAAGCTCGACACTATTCGCGGTATAGCTGTGCTACTGCTAGTTGCGTTGTATATGCAAGTGATAAGAGAGGTACGCGTAATTTTATACCTAAGTATTCGGCGGTTTTGTTTTTTCGTTATCAAAAAATGATGTCATGTGAGACGTTGGTTGACGTCACAAATGGGTGTTTCGATTTCGACGACACTCAAAAAAAATTTCCGAAAAATGGCGTCCTATTGAAAAACGTTGCTTTTTTTGTCCTCTACACTCTACAGAGACTTGATAGCTTTGATGATGAAGCGATGCGGTATGAGTCGGTTGGGAGTTGCTGAGTTGTAGACTGGTTTGTTTTTCTCAATCGGTCAACGTGGTTACGAATCGAGAGGTGGTCAAATGGTCATGTGTGGAAAAATGCCAAAATGGTTCGTTTTGTGGTTCTTTGTTTATTTGAATTTTTTTCAATTTTTTTTGAGATGTTGTGCATTGTGTGGTTGTTTGTAAGTTCTGGCGTGAGAATTTGACGATCGTGGTGGTTGTAAAATTTTACGATGGCGGATTAATTTTTATAGAATTTTATTCCGAGAGCTTTGATTTTGAGAAAATAGTTCGTTTCTTTTTTGTAAATTTGGAATCAGAGTTGGTTTTTTTGTTCTAGCAAATTATACGAATTTTACGAGAGAATTTGACAATTTTCTGCGGCATTTGATACGAAAGTATTTTTTTAAAAAGTTTTCTGAAAGATTTTGTCGTCATAGAAAGTGTAGTGTGAAAAAGAAAACCCCTCAATTTTTTTTACAAATTTATTGGTACTTGATGAATATTGATCCAAAGCCTTTGAAAATTGTGTGAGATGCCATCCCTCCCCTCTCTCCCTCCCTCTCTGGTTAATTCAACTTTTCAGAAATATTTTTATATGTGGCAGTTGATACGAATGTATTTTTAAAAATATTCTCTGGAAAATTTCATTGTCTTAGAAAGGAATTGTATGATATGACGTGAAAAAAGAAATCCTTCAATTTTTTAAAAATTTATTGTTACTTATATTGATTGAGAGCCTTTGTAAATTGTGCGAGATGTCATTTCTTCCCCCTCTCCTCCCTATCTGGTCAATTCAATCTTTCGGAAATGTATGAAAAATGATCCATACAATGACCGAAATCGGGGAAAAAATCATCTCGAATGATTTCTACATTTTACTGTGAATTAAAACTCAAAATCAAGGCTAATGGACCTTGTAGTCCGAAACCATTAAAATAAAAAATGAAATAAAAATTTGAAATATATTTTTTTTATTTGAAAATTTGATCGAAGTCAAGTTGTTAAATTTACAAGGGAAAAAGATAGGGAATGAATAGGCTTATCATGAGATCATTTTTAAAATTAGAATCAAACAAGTGAAGTTAAAGAGTAAAATATGGAATTTTCTTGAAAAAATGTACACGAAGCACGTAATTCTATGCAGATTTGTACATACGTGCTTTGTGCACATTTTGTTTTTAATCGTAATCACATTATGCATAAATAATAATTCTTAGTAAAGAGAAGTCTCTCACTACTTCATGCTGGAATGAGTTGAAGTCGACATTATTGTCCTGGGAGGGAATATGGGCAAATCCTGACATTTTTTCAATTTTTTTAGTATAAAATACGATTTTTCTAAGAAATTTCTTTACCTCTTCCGGGAAATTTTCGAATTGAACCTATTATTTCAACTGAAAAAAGCAAATTCATCATTTTCAAAAATAACGCTCCCTCTTCCTCGCGTGTCTGGCCGATCTTGCCTTGAAAATAAGGCCTTACATATCTTCAAAAATATTTTCACGTTGATTCAATTTTAAAATTTCTTTTGTTAAAAAATCAATGGAAACGGTTTTCGTGAATGAAAGGGGATGAAAAATAGCAAAATTTCTAGTTTGTCATTATTAAAGGGGGAAAAATTGGAAATTTTTCATTATTATAATATAATTCTTTTGGCCGAAAAACTTTTTGTTATTTTAAACTGCGCTTCCTCTTGATCTCCCTTTGATCACCATTTTTGATTTAAAAATGACAAAATTATTTCATATTGATTCATTGGAAACGGGTTTCGTGAATGAGAGGGGGTGAAAAACCAAAAACAACCTGATTTTGTTATTTTTGAAGGAAAAAATAGAAGTTTTTTTATTTTTATAATTTTTTTGATTTTTTTGACTCAAATGCAATTTTTCTAAATTTTCTGAAAAGAACATTGCCCACAATTTTTTTGACTAAAAATACATTTTTGTCTTTGTAAACAGCGCAGCTCCTCTTTATCTCCATTGGTCGTCGGTTTTGCCTTGAAAATGACAAAATTATTTCATACCTAGGTACCTATTGGTTCAATTTTTGAAGTATGTTAGTCGTTTAAAAATCATTGCAACCAGTTTCCATGGACTGAAAGGGAAGGGAGGAAGTAGTTTAATTGCAGATACAAATTAAAGTGTTAAATATTGAAGAGAAAAAATTGAAAATTTTCGATTCCAATGATTTCTTTCAGTTTTTTCGACTCGAAATAGAAATACCTAAAAATATATAGTTTTACCTAAATTTCTAAAAATAATGACCACTTCCGGGAAATTTTCGTATGGATTCTAATTCATTCCACATTTAACTATAAAAATACAATTTTGTGATTTATAAGAGAATGACGTCTCTCCCTTCCTCACTCTTTCTATTTTGGTCGGTTTTGCAGGGGAGAGCGTGAAGGGATAAAAGTGATGTAGTTTACCTATAGTTTTTCAAATTTTTTGGAAAAACTACTCTTTTGAAAAATTTTTGACTTGAATTGAATAATAGTTCTTACTCAGTGAAGAATTTATCATCATTTTTATGTGGGAAAATTTTCGCTTTTCCCTCCCCTGAGTCGTTCTTGCCTCAGAAATGACTAATTCCATCAGCTATGATTCAATTTCTAACAAATTTTCCATATGAAAATCATTGCAACAGATTTCTGTTAGAAAGGGGGGGGGGATTGAATGAGGAACAATGTAGTTTGGCTTCAAGGTAACGCTGAAATTGATATTGGATAAAAAGGTACCTACCAACTTAAAATTTTTTGACTGGAATGAAATTTAAAATTTGTTCTCATTTTAGGCGAGTATAATTTTTCCCACTCGGACTATTTTTATTCTCTATAAAAAAAGGTTTTCAATTCATCAAATTTCACTAAGTACAAGCTTCTTGCTCGAATTCAATTTTTTCGAATAAAAATGTAATAAGTACCTGCTGTCCTTATTAAGTAACAAGTTCCTCCTTTCGGTCCAACTCTTCTACTGTCCCATTAACAGAACGATATAAATAACCTAACTATCGGCTTAATTTTCACAAAAATCTGGTTCACGGTCACTTTCCCGAAGCCGAAATCCCAAACGGAGATTTTCCCAAATAAGATTTTTCACGAAAAAAATTTTCGCGAATCCGTTTTCCCGAATACCGAAATTCCGAATACAATTCTCGAATTATTTATTTTCCCGAATGCAAAAATCCCGAATAAAGAATTTTCCGAATGTAAAAATTCCAAATATAGAATTTCACGAATCACCTTTTTTATTAATTCTATATGGAATGCCTATTGCATTTGCATAGTGATGGAACAGTAGTTTTTTTTCATCTTCCGGAGGTTTTCGCTAGTTTTTCAGGTGGTAAAACCATTCAAAAATGGCATAAAATTTCGTAAATCAAACTTTTTTTTAAAAAGTTGGTCAAAATTGATGACACCTTGAAGAAAACTGATTTTTTGAATGTGTTGTCTTTTATTTGTACTAGATATATTGCACTTGATTTTCATTGATTTTTTTTACAAATTACCAACATTTTTATTATTTTTTTCATTATTGCAACAAAATAAAACTACCGGTAGTTTTTGAAAAAAACCGATAGTTTTCAACTACTGAAGGCCAAAAAAATACAGACGATTTCGGTAGTTTTTAGCAAAACTAAAATAAACTTTATTTATAGTAGTAGGCACATTGATTTTTTTTATTCGTGAAACAATGGATAGGGGATTTCGGTATTCGGGAAAACGGATTCGTGAAAAAATTTTTTATGAAAAATCTTATTCGGGAAAATGTCCGTTTGGGATTTTGGCTTCGGGAAAACGGTCCATAACCCAAAAATCTTTATTTTTTTCAAGGAGGAGAAGAATTTTGACATATTTGAAAACAAAAAAAATTGGTTGAAAAATGATATCCAAAAATTCGTAAAAAAACAGTTTAAGATCGCATGAAAATTCTAAACCAAAATTAATTTTTAGACGATTTTATGGATTTTAAAATTTCTCTTGAAGTTCATGTATTAAAGAATCATAGACCTAGCAGAGGATTTTGGGATGGAGAAGGTGGGAAATAGTAGGTACACAATTATTTGTAAATTTAGAAAAATAATCAATTTTTAGTATGGGAAAGGTGAAATTTTCAGTTTCAGAATAGGTAGGTACCTGATTGATTATGTACACTTAGGTCCAAATATAACCAACCTATGTACATAGGTTTAGGTACATAATGTATTTCAAGTTGAAAAATCCACAAATTAGTTAAAGCAGTGAAACAATCATGAAAATACTCCTTCCTCACACTTTCATAACAAAACAAAACAAAAATGATGAGAAATCGATTGAATAAGTATCATTTTCCCTCAAAATTTTTTGAAGTCAAAATCTTAGTCTATTTACTTTTAATACCTATTATTAGAGACCGGATTCTTATGCAATTGCATATTTTTCTATGTGACAGTTGATTGCGCATATCGATCAGATCTTTGCGATTCATGCAATTTCGAGTTCATAGAGCCCCATTGATGTTGCATATTTTTGCATATTTGGGCCATAAATGCATAAATCGACATAAATGAGGTGTTTTAAGTGCATATTTGTGCATATTTAGCGTATTTTCACTATTTTTCTGCATATTTTCACCAAAACATTTAAAATTTGGTATTTTTTCAATGTTTTCCAAACAAAACAGAGCCGTGATGAAAAAAATTCCACAAAATTTTCGAAAAAAAAAATCAGAATTTAAAAAAAAAAATTTTCATTTACTTGACTTTTTTTTTTAGTGGTGCCCGGTTATATCCAAAAATGAAGTATGGCAGACCACTTACCGGACACCCTGTATGAAAATCAAAATTTAATCATACTTTCAGATTTTTAACAAATATTTGGAAATTTTACTTCATTTTCCCAAAGTTTTTTTTTCAATTTCGTGTTTCAATAATAAAGATTAATGTTTGACGATTTTTTCAAAGAATAAAATGATAAAATACAGTAACAGTGTAAATCTGATTGAAAAATGCTTTCCGTAGACACCCATGTCGATTGTGCATATTTATGCATATTTTGCTCATAAGTGCATATTTTTGCATATTTGGGCAATTATAAATGCATATTTTATGCGCATAAACAGAGATTTTAAGCGCATAATAATCCGGTCTCTACCTATTATACAATAATATAGTTATAAAATGAAAAGTTTTTGCCTATGCAAATAATTTAAACGCTGCACTAAAATTACATTCGCCTTCTATAAGAAACTATTGTACCTACCTACCATAAATCTGTTTATCAGTTTTTTTATTTTCCTCCTTTTCCTTTATTCTGAAAATTTTGAATTTCTAAAAACCATTTTTCGTTTTTTCTAATCTCATAATATTTTCAAAATCAGGAGATACCTGTATTTGTTGAACTTTTCTATAAAAAAGCAATTTGTTTTTTTTTTTACAAGAATTAAATTCTCGAACCAATCAAATTTTATCATTTACATTTCTTAATCATCGAGCATATACGGAAAATGAATAAAAAATGATAAACTTTTTCCTAAAAACGATAAATTTTCACTTATCAAAGTCAAGTATCGGTATAAATTACCGATTCGCAATTATTCATTCGCGGAAAACAGAATAATACAAGATTTATCTGAGTAATCGTAGCAATAAGACTTAATGATCCAACGATTAAAATTCATATAATTTGAATAAAATCGAAAAAAATCAATAGGTAATCGTTTTTCATGATCGGAACTCAGAAAAAGATGAATTCGGTGGTCGCCATTAAAATTACCTCCTCAATTTGGGTATACATCGATCGTATAACTCACCTCACCTATGTTTCAATTCGTCCAGAAACACCTGAGAAAATTTTTATCTATATTTGTCTGAATTTCTCAACATGCGTAAAACTTTCGTCATAAATTTTTTATGGGTGATTGGTTGAGCTTATTTTGACAGTATTGAATCATGTTGCATCAGAAGTTTTATTTTAGTAGCAAAAAATACTCATTTGGAATTTTGAAAAACAATTTTTTCGAGTGGTACTTATCTTTATTTTTTTCGTTATAAAATGACTAAGCTGCTAATTATTTGTAGGTCTATTCTGTATCTATAAATTATTAAGTACCTATTTATGATTTATGACTACCTATATGTAGATATGCACTTGAAATCAAATTGTCCTCATGTGGCCATACTTGAGTAGAAATTCAAGAAAGGTCGTATGATATTAAAAGTACCTATTGCCCATCCTTAGGGAATTTTCCAATGGAATTTATGCTATTTTTATTTTCAAATTAAAAAGTACTCGATCGACCTGGTAAAAAATTAAAGCAATTAGGTTTGTGAATTTTTTTTTACCAATTTCCAATATTTTCAAGTCGAAATTCCAAAAATTGGATTAATTTAAATTTTGCATCGAGCTCTCTGATTGTGATAGAATTTTTTTAAATTCTCAATTCTGTATTCTAAGTTCTCATCCTTCAATACTGTAGCCTGCTGAAATGACCTGGTTCAAGACAGGAAGTAAAGATAAAATTTTACCATTTTTTTTTGGAAAAAATTACAGTTAAAAGCACTAAATAAAAATTGTTTGAATTTTCAGAAAAATTATCAATACAAGTTTTTTTTTTAAAAAAGTGTTTCAATTGATTTTCCATGAATTTGTTCAAAATCAATTTCCTTTTACCAATTCAAGCTATTAGTCTTCATTTTTATAGCTTCATAATTTTTTAGAAGCTAAAAGTGGTTACCCCCCCCCCAAAAAAAAAAATCACCTCATATATCCTCTGATTAACCTGTAACGAAAATTAAGAGACCAGAGGCAATCATGGAAGCTCATTTAAATCTCTATTGTCCTCTTTTTTAGAATTTCGACACCGACAACCTCACCTGAAAAAAATTTGATATATAAATAAGTGCGATATACAAACAATCCAGAATGACATCGTATCTCTACGATATTAAAAAATGGTTATTTTCCATCGATAAAATTCTCGTTACGATTAAATCAACAAAGATGGAACTCGTACAAAATAAGCTTATCCCATCGAAATAAACTTTTATCAGCACTTTCCCCTCAATTCGAAAAGTTTCGCACTGATTTTCAAGTGCTGATTCGAAAAGATAATCGTAGTTTGACGTCAACTCATTGTACACAATTTAATCGTGCTGGTCCGATACTAATAATTCGAGTACTCGAAAAGACGTTCAATTTCACTTTTGGATTAATTACCTCGAAGTACGAAATTACAATTTGATTCTGAGAGTCTAAGGAAGCTGATCACTCATTAATTTATAAGCATCGTTTACTACGACGATACGATATTTTCCTATATTTAAGATTCAAATACGTAGATTCATTATCTTCTGCTGTAATAATAATTACACGTAAATATTTGGGTGATAGGTTGATCGATGATGTAATAAAGGGTATTTTTTCGTACGAAATTGGGTAAAAATATACGTTGATGTGGCATTTCTAGAAGCACAACCGTCTGGAAGAATCATTAGATTGAAATGTGGAGTCAAGGTGAAGGTCTTCGATGAATTGTCTTTATGAATTTTTTGAAACCGGATTACGTCACGAAATGAATCCGATTGCCAGCGGTGTTTGCTCGTTACGTAAGCTCGACTCGACGACAAACGTACCTTCATTTACGTCTACGTGCGACAAAACACGCATTTATCACCTGGATACGTCTCATCAAATCGAATCTAGAAATTGCTAATCGTGTATACGAAACTGATAACGAATATACGGTCCTGTGCGTAAATTCCCCACCTCCTGGTATCTCTTCCCAAGGCAAATTTCCGGTTATAGGGTGAAAGTTTAACTACGTAAAGTGAACAACTAAACGAAGTATTTTTCAAGGCCTGGGAAGCACGTGTCTGTAGAGATTATTTTGCCGAAATTTCGATCAATTTGGGCCATTTTTAAGGGGTTAATTCGCGTCCAAAAGTTGCAAATAATTTACACTTTTGGGTACCGGAAAGAAATCGAGTTAGTAGAGTGATTCGTATTGTAAAATCTCCACTTTCGAGTACCTTTTTATCACAGGCGAAATTAATTTTTTATACAGCTGATTATCGATAATGTGCCGAAGTTCGAGTGGTGTGATGCAATGAGTACCTCGCGAGATTTTATCCTTTTATGGGCAAAGGTGTTGGTTTTGCGAAATTATCGTTCACGGGTGGAGTAAAGTAGATGGGATTTAAAGGGATTCGGGGTTTTTCATCAGGTGAGGAAAATTAGAAGTAGATGGTACGAATTTGTGAAGATAAGAATTTAATCTTTCTCTCGGTATACCTATTTGATATGTGGTGAAATTTTTTAAGTATGAGCTTGAAGAATGAGGAAATTTATTGAACTATATTTTTCGAGCGTTTGAAAAATAAAGTCCGAAGAGTTCTTGGTCGTTTGATTTGGGCTCATGATCTTCGGTCGTTTGCCTGATTCTAATTGGAATTCGTGGTCAATCGAGTGTTTAATTGACCTGAGTATATTTTCATGCTTTAAGATTACTTTTTTTTTTTTTGATTAAAAAAAGTACGTAATTACACACCTTAAGGCACTCTATTTTTATTTCATTTTTTTTTTAAATTTTCGCCAAAGCTTAAACCAGATTTTTTCAATAGATAATTGATGCGTTTATCTTCAAACAGTTCGAGTGCTTTGAATTTGAACAGATAGAAGGGGAAAGGAGTTTCTTAAAATTCCCAAATTATTTAGTATTTTTATGCAAATTGTTTTCATAATTATACTGACTACCTTCTTTATTTAAAATTGAAACCGAAGAATGAATGGCATGTTGGCATGTGAATTCAGCTTATTCAGCTTAACGTCATCTCGTCAGAAAAAGTATTTTTGCACGTTTTTTAAAAGTACATATGTACTATATTAATGTGGTAAAAATGCTCGAAAAATCACCTGATTTTTGTGAAGGTGAAAAAGATGTGAGATCTGAGATCAATGAAAGAAAAAAATCACGAGCCTTGATTTAGAAACCACCCTTAGGGGTCAAAAATTGGTTTTTAAGGTGAAGTTCTTTTTTGATTCTACTCCTTCTGAAAGACCCAAAATCAGTGTCAACTCAAAAACCAATTTTTGATCCCTAAAAGTGGTCTTTATATCCGGGCTTTCATAAGGCAAAATAACAAAATAAATCTTTGAACTGATATTAAAAGTGTTTATAATGAATGGAAAAAGTTCTTCAAAATAGCACTAGATAAGAGGAAAGATTGAATTTCCATAACATGTAGGAGCCTTTAAAATCTGCAAAAAAAAATTAATTGACTGAAAGGCTCTGGCAGAACAAGATAGGCAAATCTACGTACGACGTCTCTTTTGTTTTTTTCCCAAAAATCGATGTAACTATAGTTCAATAAGATAATTTTTGATCCTAAAATGGCATCCTCAATCCTCCTTCTAGGGAGGCGTGACCTTGAAAAATGTGATTATTTTTTACACTTTTCGCGTTATCTCACATAAAATAAAACCACTCAATTAGTTTTGTGGATTATCAATATGAACATCCACAAAATTTTCAAAGTTTTTTGACCTTAAATGGCCTTAAACTGGATTTTTAAACTTTCAAATGTCCATACTCTCTCTTTTATAAATCAGTTTTTAAAAAAAGAAAATCACTGAGAAACAGTCAGAATTGCAGCACAGGAGAAAATTAGTGAAAAAATTTTCAATGAAAACACATCAGTGAGAAAAACCACCGGAAAATCAGTGAGAAAAATCAGTGAAAATTACCTGAAAAGTCAGTGAAATGTATGAAATGAGTAGAAAAGTCAATGAAAATCTTTGAAAAATCAGCGAAAATTTGCTGAAAATCACTGAATTTCGGTTATTTTTTCTTGTGCTGCAATTCTGACTTCAGTGACTTTTCACCAATTCAGAATGAGAGAGTAGAAATGACAAATATGAAGATAACAGGGTTTCATTATGGTTTCTGCTAAAATTGAAGAGAAAAAAATGACTGAATGGATAAACCAAATCTAGATTTTAGAAAATTCAATTTTTTAAATATTTTTTGTAAAGTTTTTGTTGAAATTCTATTCTTGATGACGTAATTTTTTATTAGTTTTAGTGAGAATTTAAAGAAATTTCACAACATTTCTATATTTTTTTTGGGGGGGGGGGGGTGGTCTACCGTTTTAAAAAAAATTACGAATATTCATCTACTTTTTTTACCCCAGTTTTAATATTACACTAATACTTTTTGTTTTTGGTATTTGAATTATTTTTGACGATGATAGTTAATGTGAATCTATCAATATTCAGTTGATTTTCAAGTGGTTTTTTTAAATTTTCGTAAAAATTGAACCAATTTTCTCGTAATTTGAATAATACTGATTTTTTACAATTTATTGTTTTGCGATTTTTTTATGCATCTTATCATTGGTTCGTTGAGTTTTATTCGACTTTTTATCGATTTTTATGAGAACTTGGATAATTTTTTCCCAGTTTGGACAGTTTTTATTCATTTTTTTGATATTTCTATGATTTTTACTTAATTTTGAGTAATTTTCTCTCACATTTTCGATCTTAATTTTACCAAAATCCTTCTAATTTAGAAATGAGTGTTCCTTCGTCTTTTTCTGTAATACCTATCAATATTGTGCATTTTTATTTCATCCAACAATTTGTGATATCATGCACCAACTCCACGTTACATTTCTATAGTGTAATTTTAACTATAACATTGGCATAAGCGATAGACCTCGTAGTTTTGGCCTCTCCCCCCCCTCCCCCCATAAAATAATTATCAATTCTATGATATTTTGGGGAATTTTTATACAGATTTTCTTATCAATTTTACCATTATTTTCAATTAAATATTGTGCAATTAATCAATTTTTCTCGCATTCAAAATAGTTTTTGACGATTTTTTTTACAATTTTTAGTGATAATTTCTTCATTGGCTTTAAACTGATTTTTGCTTGATTTTCGCGTAAGTTTACCAAATTTTATCGTAATTTGAACCATTTTCATTGTATTAATTTATTCATCAGTCTCAAATGTTTCATCTGTTTTTTTTGCGAACTTTGCAATGTTTTTCCATTGAAATGATTTTTCATAATTTTTTCACTTTTTTTTAATCAATTTTTCATTGGCCTTTTCTCAGTTTTTGATCATTTTTTATAAAATTGGACTGTTTTTCTCATTTTGATCAATTTTTTCATTTCGAAAGAATTTTTCCATCTTTTGTATTTTTTTATGCCATTATTAAACAGTTAATGAATTTCAGAATTTTTAAAAATATTTCTGACGATTTTTTGCGATGCACCAGTCTTATAAAAATTATCAATTTTTCTACGATTTAAATTATTTTTCTCGTGATCTAGACCTTTTTTGAAATATTTCACATAATTTTATTGATTTAATAGGTATACCTGCTTAACATGTTTACGTCGGTTCTATTGTTTCTAATCAGTTCTTAAAAAATTTTCTTTATTGCAAATAATTTTTTTTTGCTGATTTTTGTGAATACCTATTTTGAATTGGCGTTACATGTCAAGTGAGCAAAATAAAAAATTTCCAATTCATGGAATACCATAGGTATTTTTCCGACTCGAATACCATTTTACCGACTCGGCGAAATGTTCCAAATTTCCAAACCCGAACGAAATTTTCCTATCAAGAGACAAGCTGCCCTTTACTTACCATTTTGGCAGTTTCTTGAATTTTATACTTCTACATTACCTAATTTAATTGAATTTCAGAAAATTTTTAATCTCGTTTGAATGTCTTGAATAAAAAAATAACAAATAAAAAATGTTTATCGAATCGAGACGGTCCGTTTTTGAATGAAATTCCATATTATCAGGGTAGGAAAACGAAGAATTAGCCTACGTTTGATGAAAAATGAAAAAAAAAAAAATCGGTCCTATCACGTCATCATTATCAATCTGTATACCAAATATTTTCATAAACTTATCGTAAGTCTTGCATCGAATTGTATCTACTTGCGTAGGTATCTGCAAATGCATAGAAAAACACTCATTTGACGCGAACTGCATCCTAGTATTTGATAAGAATACTAGGTAAACAAACAATTAACTGAATATTTTTTTCCATTTAATTGATACCGATACAGAAGAAAGAATTTTTTTACTATGATCATGGTAAAAAAATTCTACCGGTATCACGAAATGATATCATTAATAATAATGTACTTGAATGGCTGCGACTTTATCTAATTAATTATGAATTAGTATCGTAAAAAAATGTTGTAGATCAATGCCTTATTTGCGTATATTGACGCTAGTCATTTAACCAGATAAAATTTTTTGTTTTGGTGCTACATACATTACTTAGATAAGTAGAAGTACATACACATCGCATCTTAGGTATACATGAGAATAAATTTAATGATGCTTTACGAGAGGTAATTCCCTCAGCAGCGTTTAGATTTCTTTTTGAATCGTTTTTCCCAAAGCAACAAATTGCGTGTTAATTCGCAAATTTTTTTTTTTGAAAATTATGTACTACCTATACTCAGATAACAGCATTGGCGAATGTACGTCATCGTACATGTACGATCGTAATAAAAAACAATGTTATTTTTTCAAAACTGATTTTTGTAGCGAAGAGATTGGTTATTCCGAGTTACTACAATGTTGATTGAATTCATTTTGGAGAATTTTTTATGGAATTGAAACGATAACTTGTGTACAAATGCTTTGACCCGGTACGAGTTGACCTTTTTCAACTGTTTATTTGGTGCGAAGAACATGTTCAGTAGTCGTTATTTTGTAATTTAAGTTTAATTGAAAATGTGATAAGATGTTGATTCAAATAAGACACGTATTAAAAATAGACGAGATATTCAAGAACGTGTAATTATCAAAAAAAAACACTCGACTGAGTTTTTTTAGATTTTGAGTTGAAAATTTTTGTTGAAATGTTGCAAGGTGAAAGATAAGTGAAGGATGAGGAAGGAGACAGGGATGAGTAGATTAGGGAACATGAGTAAATAAATGGATTATTTGAGACGTCGTCGCGTCGTTATGAGCTTTTGAGATTAACTATTTTTAATTTTTGGGTTTTAAGTAATTTTATAAGTACATAAAATCGTACAAATTAAAGTGATTTATTAAATTCTGATGTGTTTGTAGATTAATCGTGACATTATCGGTTATTTTTCATGCCAATATAGTTGTCTGATGGATTCTTTGCATTCGAGTTAACAAGGGGTTCGAAATGTTACATGGTGAGGACTGAGGAATTGTAATTGTATTGTTGATTAGTTCGAGGTTCGAGTATTGAAATGATCTTGAAGCATAAAAATAATCTAATATGTATTTTGATTTGATGAAAGATCCTCATAGTCGAGTCCAATTGTACTCATGTCCCTAAATAATTTTTAATTAAACCGAGGAAATGAAAAAATTGCATAGCGAGGGTTATGAAGATGCATCGTATTGAAAACATTTTGGGAACCAATTACTCAACTTCTCAAGTTTCAACCTAGTTACCCTCTTTTAAATTGTAATATGTAAAAGTAGCTTGTGATTAGCCCGAATAGTGACTTCATTGTAGTTGTAAGCGAAACGATAACTGATAAGTGATAAGATAACCGGTTCTTTGCCACCCTTTACAAGTGCCATGTGTCGATGTCGAGATGTTTTTCGAATTTTGCTCTTCTTAGAATGGATTAATATTGTCCTTCAGGTATAAAATTAGATTTTATTGCATTCGGTTGCAATTCTTGCCAAAAACGGAGAGAAATGTTTGTCTTGGATTTCTTCATTTTTATGCGAGGAAATTTCGAAATTTGGAGATTTAGAGTAATCGAAGGAATTTTGTTTGAAAAAAATTGAGTACAACTTTTTTTCAAATGCATCAATTTCGCATGAAATTATAAATTTTTTAATGAAAAATTTCGTAATATTTTCCCCAAAAAGATAGGTATCTAGACCTACTCAGATATACCATTGAAAATGTTAAATTTTTACAAGAGAGAGGAAAGGACAAGCTAATTCGTTAATTAAATTAGGTATAATTTTTTTAAACGGTAATTAAACCAAAATAAAGCAATGCAATCACCGTCCCACTATTTGCAAATTGTAGCTCCCATCGCCAAAGCGCAGGTACAGGTACATGGCAAAATGAATAATTATGTATCTGAAGAAAATATTTAAATTTTTCCTATTCTCAACTAAAAATCACTCCAAAATTCGAAGATTTTGCGAAAAAAAATCTGTTCGTACTAGGTATTTTTTTAAAATTGTAAAATCACGATATCGCCATTTTTTGTAGTTTTTTCCAAAATGCAGTGATTTGAGTGAAAAAAACTTATTTCATATTTATTTTCTTGTGTTAGATTGTTTTTTCTCTGCACAAATAATTATTTTTTCTGGTGACCTTCAAACTCTGAAATTCAAAGCACGAGGAAAGATATTTAACCTTACTCAAAAAAGTTGGTAAATTCTGAATATTTATATTACTCATAAATTAATATCCCTGGATCCCTGGTGGTATAAATAGTTAAAGTAGAGCGAAAACGACCATTTTTGTAACGTTGATCGTGTCTACAGGCCCAAAAAGCAGATCAAATGGAATTCAAAAATAAGCTCATTTTCAATCCAAACTCAATTTTTTTTCAGAATTGTTGCCCAATGCAATTGACGAAAAAAGTGAAATATTTCGCAAAAGTGAATAATTTTCAGTGAAATGCACACAGTAATTTTCAATGGCGAACTAAAGTGACATTTGGGGAGAGGAAGCGAAAAATCCAAAAATTTTGACCGAGATTCATTTTTTTTCTGATTTCTATAGAACTGGTCAATAGAAAATTTTCCTACTCAAACTGTAATTTTGTGTTGAAAAGAGAGGAAGTTGTATTTTGTTGGCTTCCATTCCATTTGGTTCTGATCATTTTTCTTAATTTTTTGGTGTAATTTTTTGATATCTGGCTGAAATTGAGGAGGAAGTTGCAATTTTTCGCACCATTTTTATCATTTCTTAAACGAATCCATTTTTTAGTAATTATCTACTTCTTTTGATTTTTTTATCGACAATTTTTTTTAAGTTTTTATATAAAATGAAATGAATGTTTGAAAAAAATACGAGAATGAAATAATGAAAAAAATCAATTTTTGGCTAATTTTCTTTATTACTTACTGGATTAATTTTGATTTGAAAATGAGCATTTGATTAGTTTTTTCAGATGTTTATTTTCTTATCTGTGCACTTTAAAGTCACCATGATTTGTTGAGAGGAAAGAGAGATTTAACATTCATTTTCAATTTTTTCCCCTTCAAAATCGCAATTTTTGTGACTTTATGTGACAAAAACTCAGGTATAGTTAATTGGACGAGATTTTAAAATTCCTATCTATTCCATATTATTTTTTTGTTCCAATCTTTCAACCATTTTGAGAAGTTTTTTACTTCAAGTAGGTATTTTTGAAGTAAAATTAGGTCAAAATCGAGAGAAAATTTTCTCTTTGAAAAAAAATTGGCGAAAGTAAACGAAATTGGACTCGATTTTTATTTTTGAATTTTGTTTTTAAATATGTAGTTAGGTACCTAGTACGTACAAGATTTGTTATTTTTGTGAAGTTTTATTGCTGTTTTCACTTTTACTTACCTATCCTCTTTTCTAATATTTTTTTGGTAGCAAGTTGGATATGATAATTTATGCTGAAATGATTCTTTTAAATTCAGAATTCAATTTTTCATTTTCGTACTTAAGTAAATTCATTAGGTACTTTTTGATTTTTTTTCAAATTTTTTAGACTTTTGTTTGAAAAACTATCATAAGGAGAGAGGAGCTCTACTGAATTTGAATTTCTATAAGTATTCCATTTTAATGTTTGAAAATTTAAAAAACTACTCCAAATTTTTTCAAAATCTCATTCAAAAGCCGCAATAGACACAGAATTTCCTCAAGGAAAAACAAAAACCGTCCTGATGAAGGGGGCAAGGGGGAGGGAGGTCGAATTTTTTTTCAAAATCAATGCATTTTTTTTTGTTTTTGACTGAACTTTTCTGAATGTAAAATTTTCTAAATCCTATATGCAATTTTTCAAACTTCAAAATGTCTTTTTGGAATTAACCTGGGGGGGGGGGGGGTCAGTATGGCCTTAAATTATCCAAAACCTCCCTCTAGTGAGAAAAATAATCTTTAAATCCAATAAAATTTGTAAATTTTCAACTTCGAACCATATCTTAGGCTCATTAAATTTTCCAAAATCACAATGAAAACGTCCCATAAAACCACCTATACGCTCATATAATTTTGAAAAAATCAATATCTGCACCATCGAGGTTTGAGGGCACCTTGAAACGTGCCCAGGGTAACCTACTTCAATCATCGAAAGTACACTTGATGATAAAAGTACAGATACCTGTTCTAAAGTGGACGAAAATTGAAAAAGGGGCTAAAACATAAATCCGTGCTCTACCTCACATCGGGTGGAGTCAGTCCAGCTCAAAATTTCGATTATCTTGTTTACCGCATATACCACTGAGTACCCGGTATTATGTAACTTGGCTGATAAACTGGATAATTTACGGCTTAAAATTCTATAATTATCTATTAAAGTGTCGAGAATGATGACTTGAAATATGTATTATCGTATTTTTCTCCTTATCAGATGAAAAATAGATTGTTTAATTAAGCTCTCATCGTCGTCTTATCGTTTTCGCTCTTTTTCAATTTAATAAAAAAATATGTAGGTACATGTCACGAAAATAATCTGCTTATTGTACTCGATCGTTGATAAAGTGACAATGAAGATTATTGATACCGCGATATCGGTATGAAAAATTAATTCGTTTATGCCATTTTTATGGTCGTTGAAAAAAACCCGATAGATAAATTTATGGGATTATGGTAGGTACTTGAGATTCGCAATGTTATAAATGATCCGATTATAAGGTAGGTAAGTGCGTGAAAATTTTCTCGACGTTTTTTTGTTTGAGGTTTTAACGACGAAATTTTTTTCATAAGGTTGTACTACAAAGTACTTGAATAATTTTCAACGGAGAGGTTTGTTTTGGAGAGCCTATACTTTGGCCATGTTTTGATGGAAATTCTTCCGATAAAACTAAATCATGTATGGTTGACGTGATATGACCACTTTAAATTGAGTATTATTGTGCTTCTGCAATCGCATTTGTCCAAACGAGTCGATTTCGTGTTTTCAAACATTGTATGAGTAATAATCATTTATAAAATGTATGTGCATTTTATCTACTTTATACTTTTTCACAACAATGTATGTAGGCTATCGTGAGATTAGGTAATGACAGAGGTGTGAACTGGTGGCAAATGACTGATTGCTTGTGGTAGGATTAGCTTTCGTTGGGTGCTAGAGTGGTGATTTTTTTCAAAATGTGATACGTAGTAGGGAATGGAAGATTGTGAGGCTTTTCATGGTGCGTAAAATTTTGACCAATGCGTATATTACGTGGAATGTTTGAGAGTGTGACGTCATCGTGTAATTACACCGAAGTAAAATTGACGTATTTTTTCATTTTTGGACGCGAGTATCGTGTAAGGTCAATGGACATCCATTATCGTATATTCCTCCACTTCTCGGTTTCGTTTTTGATCTTATTCTGTATAGGCAAATTAGCTCGGAAAATAGTATTTTGATGCTAATTAAGATCGGGTATTGAAATGAAACAACTTGAGAAGCTCGTGTGTGAATTGTATGAGTATTTTGAAGAAGTTGGGAAAAAGTTCCTGAGAATTTTACGTCCTATTCATTTCTATTGATGGATTTTGCTGTCATTGTCGACTCGGTTTGCTCGTCCTACGGTGTTATAGTGGTAGGCAATTAGCTGCACTCAAAAAACACTCAACGAAAAAAAATGATAAATTTTATCCAAAAAAAAAATAATAACGGGGCACCATTTACAAAATTGTTAAAATTTATTCTAAAAAAAATAATATTTATCGCGAAATTTGGTAAAATTTATTGTATAAAAATAAATTTTACTTACCTACTTACCTAATTTTGCGATAAATATTATTTTTTCAGATGAGAATGAATGTTACCAATTTTGTGAATAGTGCCCCGTTATTATTTTTTTGGATAAAATTTATTATATATTTTTTTAGTGTGAGTTTGATCACTTCTTATTGCCTGTGAGAAGTTTTTGTAGGGAAACCATCACTATCAACCTACTCGATTGCAATAATGTTGATTAGGCATTGCTGAAAAACTGTACTTTAATCTCACCCACTTCTGCATCAACAAGTTGAATCATTTCGATGATATTGTCAGACAGTCGGAATATTGTGAAATATTTTGAAAATTACGATTATTAGGCACTTAAAATGTTGAACAATTCAATAACGTTGTCGTAACATTTGCATTAAATTGCAACAATATTTTTGAAGTGTTGCAAAAAAATTTATTTAAGTGAAGTTAAGGAACGTACTGAAGTTGGATTACCTATACATACATACTTATTTGAGGAGCGAAAAATCAAAAGATTTTGCCTAGGTACTTACCTAACTCGAACCAGAAATGAAATCGAATCTTCCAAATTTTTTTTACGAGTTCCCTTTGATGGTGTAATGAAATAACCGTAATTATTTTAAGCTTAGCCCTTGGAGGAGTCGGGGAGTGGATCTCGTAATTTTTGAGATACATGTGATTTTTTGTCGAACTATTTAATTTTGAATGCTTATATCTCGAGTTCGGTTGAATTCAGGGGAAAACTGTTCGCGCATTTTGAAAAAAAATTGACAAAAGATTCAAAATTGACATCTTATTTTAAAAAACTCAAAGCTGAACTTTTGTGGTGGAAGCTCAACTTTCATGAGAAGTACAAAAAATGTAGGCTATCATTTCAAAATCTGAAAAATTTTAATAAAGAGTTTTTTTTATCCTCTTTTTAACCTAATTTTCAGAATGGGATTTCGACTACTGAGGGAGGGGGTACAGGGGTTCTCAATTTTGACCAAAATGAAAAAAAATAGGTATAAAAAATAACCCGGTATGCAAAAAAAGCAGACAAATTCTGCTCCTTTCTGCTGAGAATTTCTGTTCTTTTCTGCTCTTTTTTCTGCTTTTGTCTGCTCTTGTCTGCTTCCGATGCGCAACGGGGGTGAAAAAGAGTCGTTTAACGTGCAACAGGTACAGGTAGTCAAAAAAGGTCGTTCATCTCGCAGCGGGGGTCCAAAAGAGCAGACAAGTGAGAATTTCTGCTCTTTTCTGCCCATTTGTCTGCTTTTTTTGCACACCGGGAAAGTAACACCGATTTCAACTGATTCGAGGGCACTGAATTCGAATATTTCCTTAGTTTTTGGATTCAACCCTTCGGTAACCCCTCTAGCTCCCCCCTCATTTCTAAAGAACGCCTGAAAAAAAAGAAAATATCGTGTAGCACATCGATTCTTACTAATTCGAGGTCACCGAGTTCGAATATCGACCTAATTTTTTGATCTGATCAACTCTTGACCCTCTGATCCCACCCCTTCCTCGTTTTTGCAATTTAAAGAGGGGATCGACTAAAGCACGGGAAGGATCAGATGGAAAAATGAGTCATGACTTTTTTCATTCGTTTTGACTCAAACGAAAATTTCTCCAAAAAAGATCATCATTTTTGAAAATTTTGCGACTCAACCCTTTGGTTTAAAAATTTAATTTTATCGTGATGAGGGAGAGAAGAATTTAAATCCCTCTTTTGCTTTCTTCTCTGTACTCGGTGTATCTATGGCAGAGGGAGGGGGAGATCGATTTCGCGAATTTCATGACATTATTTTTTAAATTCCATTTACTCTCTCAATTATAAACCAGTGAAAATTACCGAAAATCACTGAGAAACAGTCAGAATTGCTGCACAGGAGAAAATCAGTGAAAATTTTTTCACTGAGAACAAATTAGTGAAAGAAAATTACTGGAAATCAGTGAAAATTCACTGAAAACTCAGTGATATTTATGAAATTCGCTGAAAAATCTGTGAAATTCTTTTAATATTCAGTGAAAAATCACTGAAAATCAGTGAATTTCACTGATTTTTCCTGTGCTGCAATTCTGACTGCTTATCAGTGATTTTTCACTGATTCGGAATGAGAGAGTAGGTATGTAGTTTACATGTCTAAAAAAAATTTTAAATCTTCCAAAAATTTTCATTTTGATTTTTTTTTATGTTTCGAAGTGAAGAAAAAAGCACAAATTTTTATTATGTAAGAACATAGGTACCATAAGAACGCAAAAAAAAGGATAAGATTTCATAAAAAACTTTAAAAATTTCATAATTTTTACTAAATTATTGATTTTAAAAAATGGAAAAATCTCAGCTTTTGGATGCATTTTTCTTCAAAAATTTCCACCCTCGTTTCCCTCGTGGGGCTCGATGAATTTACACAATTCATTCTCAAAATGATGGTACATATGAACCCTCTTCCCTTCTATCCCAGACAATTGAATATTTTGAAACGGAAAAAAATTTGCCCTTCTCATGTAAGTATCAAGAGACTTGGCAAACTGGCGACCTCGCATGGAATTTTCAAAAAATTCCCGTTTTTTGTGAGGGAAGGAGGGTCATTAAGAAATTTAGGTTTTTTTTTGGAAATCAAAAAAGTAGCACGAAAAAAACACGAATTGTTTTTTGATTTCAGTGTGACTGGTCGGAAAATTTCTCTTTTTTTAAGGATTCGAGTCAACGAATTTCTCCTTCTTTAATAATATTATTCCAAAATAATTTCATTTTAACCCCCTCCCCCCTCCAAGTTTTTACCCAAGTTTCATCTCTGATTGATACTTATTATCGATTGAGCTACTCGTCGTAAAATGAACATTTCGCTGATTCAAAATTTCGTTTTGCTATATGACGACTTTTGATTGTGAGGGATCGTTTTACATTTTATGTCAAAAAATGATTTTTAGAAGGTGAGTAGATTATAGTAATTACAAAAGTTATATTTATATTACCTCTAAGAAATTTGGTAGGTACTTAGGTAGCTAGGTAGGTAGCCTAGGTACTTATAAAAATTTCACTTTTATTTCTCTCCATATTGCTTGCAATTTGAACTTACAATTTTAAACTTTGGAAAAAAAATTATTTTCTTATTATTGAAACGATCTCAATAAGAAATATTATCTTTCCAAAGTGCCATTGACAGAAATGTTTCATTTAACCCCAATTTCTATTTTTGTGATATTTTCATGTTTATTAAGTTTTTAAAGTTCAATCTATGCTATAGGTTCGATCGAGTATTTGATTATCTCATAATAATTTTTTTTTCAAACTTCGTAAAACGCCAAAAAATGTGATTTTTGATTTCATTTAGTGAAGCAGAGGCGAAAAATTGCAGTCAATGGTTGGGATTTCAACGATCCAAGTCCAAATAAAATTTATTCCAAGTTCAGATTTTTTCACCTCCAACTTCTTTTAATTCTAAACTTGTTTAAAATTATATCCGATATTAATTTTTCCAATAGTTTAAATTTCAATTTTATTAAAATTTGTCCAACTTTGAAAAACATGGAGTTAAAAATTTTTTTATTTAAAATTGAAAAATGAGGGAAAATTTTGAAATTAGATTGGGAAAAATCATTTTTCGAGTCAAAAAAACTACATAATGTACTTACAGTAGAGAAAATTTTAAAGTTGAAAACATTTTAGTACTGAAAATTTTGCAAACTTGAATTTTTTCAATTTTTCAACTTTATATTCAAAAAAAAATTTCCAACTCTAAAATTGTTGTGAATAATATTCAAATTCTTCTTAAATTTTTTTTCAACTATAGATATAAAAAATTTTTCAATTTTGAAAATTTATTAAAACTTTTTCCAACTTAGAATTTACAAAAAATTCAAAAAGTAATGAAAATGCGAAAGTGAAAAAAGGATAAATTTTGAGAAAATTTAAATTGAAAAAAATTTAATCAATAGAAAATTTTTAAAATTGGATATAGGTACCTTTGAAAACAGAGTCAGAGAAATTTAAATAAATTAATCCTAGCATAAATTTGAACTTGGACCGTCGAAATCCCTTGTGTGCCAAAATGATTTAGGAGCTCGTCAAAAAATTGTATCGTTTGGTCCTTTGCCCCCTCGGAAGAGAACGAAAGATGGGGAGAGTTCTGTTTATTTTCGTGGTAAAGTTCTTTATTTCAGTTGCATTTAATGAATCGAAGTAAGAACTAAGTCGGCAAATTTCTCCTTTTTAAATATTGGTCGCAAAATTTTCATCCCCTCTCCCGAAATTTTTGTCCAAGTTTCGTCTCTGTGCGCTGTCGTTATGAAAATAATAGTTTTTCTTTAAAATTTTCATTATTAAATATTAATGTCAACGCTCTTCGTTGTGTACACTTGTTGTGCTGGCTAACGCCGTTGTAATGCTGGTACACGTTTTTTTGTACTTTCGCACTCGCACACACATACAAGGTTCATTACACTGTACCTATAGGTTAGGTACCTATACCTACGAATGCAAAAATCAAGATAAAGATGGGCGTTCACAATGTAGTTAACTGTGCTCTCCCATGTACTGATATGATTTCAGTTATTTCGCCAACAATGTAGTAAACTTGAACACTACGGCGACGTCGAGCATTTTTACTAAAGGCTAAAAAAAATTCAAGCTTAATTAGGCCTGGTGGAAAATTGCCACTGCACGTAATTCACTTCTCTAACTGCAGCATTGCTCTTATTGCCATTTTCGCTTCACAGTTTTATGTGGCATTTAGCTTCCGCGTATGATATCTCAACTCGAGCACTCCCTCATTACTCGTAATTAAAATCATCGCGTAAATAATAGCGTTTAATTTTTAGAAAAAAATAATGTTATTTTTATTAACATGTGTAATATTACAAGTTTTGGTTTTTTTTCCTTTTAATTCTCGTTTGATTGGTCGATACACGCGACTTAAACGGTATAATTTTTCGATATTTAGGTTCCAACACGCGGCAACAGAAATCTATGTATAACAAAAATATAATACATCAAGTCGAAAGTATTCGCTCGCCAATTTTTTCGGGGGGGGGGGGATCTACTTTGAGATAGAGAGAGTAGGGCCACATTTGGTAGAACAGTTATATAAGTATTGTAAAGTGTAAAGAAGACGTACGCTATATAATAAGTAAATACAAAAGGCACTCTAAAAAAATTACATACAAAGAATGAAGAGGTCTTGGGTGGGTTTGGGAAGCGAGTACAATTCAACTTGTTAAACTTGTTACAAACTACAGCTCATCAGAGATACAAACACACACACATAGTACAATATCGAACTATTATACAAACTGAACACATGATCGGATTACGATTGGAAAACAAAAATTGCATATGGATATTAAATCTTGTAGGTGTAGGTATATATGGAGTATAATATCGGCCAAAGGAAAAGGAGGGGAGGAGGACAAATGATACAAACTATATAATTATTATATAGAATAGATTTATATATCATAGAAATTAAAAAAAAAAAAATATTACACGATAAAACTTTTTATATCTTCAATATTACAAAAAAACACATCGATTGCGCGACAATTAGTATTACGAACGTCGAACTAATACCAAAATGTTGGTGCAAATTGGAGATTCTAGATCATTCCTAAAATACGTTTTACCCCTTACCCCTTCGCAGTTGATTTTACCTCAGTCATCAGATGCCTAAAAAATATAGTATAAATGCGAATAATACCTTATGTATGAGCGAGGTGGGCGAAAAGGGGTTAAGAGATGGGAGAATTTTTTTTGTCATATTCATTATTGCTGTCGTCGTCGTAATACTAAATATGTATACTACAAAATTCACTGGGTTAGTAATAGTAGCTTAAAAAACAAAAATTAATCTAATTTAGAAAAAAAAGAGAAAAAAACGAAATTATAATACTGAACGAGGTTCAATTTCTTTCGTTGACGGTTTCGATGATGTTCAAAAGATAACGTCGTTGCAGATTCTATTGGAGTAGATTATGAGCGCGGCCGTGAGGAAATCCATTTTTACTGTCCTGTAATAGATTGAAATTTAGTTTGCAAGGTGTTTATTATGATTCTTAGACTAAAATATAAAATATCAATAAGAGAGGTAATGGTTTCTTGTCAAATTTTTTTTTAACAAAGAAACCACTTGAGGTGTTCTGTCTTCAATTGGAACGAGACTGTGATTTTTGGAAAGAGGAGGTTCTAAGACCCTCGCTCGTAGCTAAAATTTCAGCTGCTCAATTTGATATCTTGGTTTTAGGCGAATTTTTTAAAATTAAAAATTTTTATTGCAAAAATTGTTTTATTTTTGAAAAATTACCTTTTTCCCAGAATTTGTATTTAAATATCGATCTCCCTAACCCCATTCTCGGCCATTTTGAAGTCTCCAGCGCGATTTCACTTTTCTTTAGTATTTACAAATTTTATCAGACAACACCAAAATTGAATCAACTTGGACAGCTAAAAATTGTCCTTGCTTCCTCTCGACTATAGTTGAATGAGAAAATCTCTTTGGCTCGATTTCCAGGAGGGACACACTGAGAATGTATTTTTGACCAGTTTTAAAATTGAAATCCAGAATGGCTGGATACAGCCAAATTTGGTTTTGGGAGGTAGGTATTGGATGAGAAATGTCGATTGTTGCTAACCGGTAGGGCAGCTGGGCGATTTGACTTGTTTTTAATTATTATGAATTTTAGTTCCAGTTTTGAGTTTTGGTTTTTTCAAAAATCGAAGGAGTTGGTTACAGACCCCAGAACGTCTGAAAATGATCAAATTTAGACGCAGAGACAGATATTTGATACTTGAGAGGACCAAACCGAAATATCAAGAATTTGTTTTTAAAAAAACTTTTTTTTAAATTAATCATTTTTGCTGATTTTTTTCATTTTTCGAACATTTTCCAAATATTAAAATTCTATTTGGGTTTAGTATTGGAAATGAGTCGATGAGATCAATGTGTAATTTTGACCAAATTTGTAGCAGAGAAAAGTCCAACAGGGGAGGTATCTCAACTCAGGGCAAAATTTTGAGCCGAAACAAAAATAAATCGAAAGTACATCATAAAAGGACCCCATATCCGTTGAAGTTCATTTCTCGAATTTTGTCGAATTTCATAAATTTTAAAATTTCCTCACCGCGCACCCTAAAAAATGAAAAAAATTTGATCTAATCACCGAGAAAATCTGTAATTTGGTATTTACCCTATTTTCAATCCCTCAAATCATTTGAAAGCAGTATCAAGAGGTTTCTGCGCCCACAAAATTTTTAAAAAAATCCAGCCCTGGAGAAAAGCACATAAAAATGGTCTATTTATGAACTTTAGCACCTATACTCGCAGATTACCCATATTGGTGACCTATGTGATTGATTAAAGCATATTTATCATCCAATGCAATCGTTATGAACAATAAAGCCTTATTTTAAAAAACAAAAGTAAAACTTGAAAAAAAAAATTTCAAGAAGTTTCTGCCAAAAAAATACAGATTGTTAACTCGAAGTTGCGATTTAAAAATAATTGTGTTTTAATCGATTGAATATGTCACTATTATAGGTAATCCGTGATTATAGGTGTTGAAGTTCATATGGACCGTTTTTATGGGCTTTTCTCCAGTACTGGAAAATTCCAAAATTTTCTGGAGGCTCTAAAACGTCTCGAAATTGCTTCCAAACGATTTGGGTGTCAAAAATATGGTATATACCAAATTTCCGTTTTTTTCAATGATTAGGTCAAATTTTCATATTTTGCGGGGCAATGAGGTACTCAATTTTATTTCAAAAATTCGCCAAAATTCGAGAAATAAATTTCAGAATCTGAAATTTTGGATATGTGGTTCTTACATTCGATTTATTATTGTTTTGGCTCGAAATTCTTCTTTGAGTTAGGATCCCTTCCTTGTGAGAAAAAATTTATTCAGCATACATTGGTCAAAAATAACATCGAAACCATCCAGAAAACATCCTGAACTCGTGAGATATATTGAAAGCAGTTTACAAGAGCAGATAAGACTCACCTGTAACGGCATATTCGCGATATGGGAAGACGGTTGAACTAATATGTGTTGAGCCATGGATAAATGATGTCTTAATTTCGGATCCACATTATCCTCAGATTTTTCCTCCTCTCTCCTCTTCAAACAGGCAGCTTTTGGATTGAGATTACGTTCTAGGAAAAAATAACAAACAACGTAGAATTTTATCGTATTTTTTTACGAGTTCAATGAACCAGATCAATTACCTCTGACTTGCTGTTCGAGCGACATGATCACTTCGACAGCCATATTTAAAATGCTGAGTTTCGTTTGAGGTTTATCGGTTTTCAAATGAGTCATGCACATGCGTCCGAGTTCTTTGAGAGCTTCATTGATATCCCTTATTCTGATTCTGTAACAGTGAAAAAAAAAAAGTTAAAATCCAATTATTTCAATAATGGGTTCGTAATGAACATGAAGTGAGGGGAGGGAGTGAAGGCAAAATCACGTTTTCTTTTTTTATATCCGATCATTAGCGAAGAAACAATCGCCTAGATCTATTATTTACACATTCGGTTGGACCACTTAAAAATTAATTCATGGTACACTCGATTTCCTCCAATAAATGGTTTTTAAAACTGGACTGGTTTGTTCGATGAACGGTTTACTAGGTTCAACTTGCAACATAATTTGGTAGTTGAATATGAAATTACTTTCGGAATATTTTATGCCCTGGAGTAGCCATTTACCTCTTCCAGTAACCGAATAGGCTACCAAATAACACCTGGAGTATTTTATACGACGCATCGTCGATCGAGTTTTTTTCACAGAAACAGATGAATACACCAAAGTTGAAATTCTTTGAATGAGAAATAAGTTGAAAGATTATCCGTACAATGGAGATAGAAAAATTCTAAAATATCTAAACCGGACATAACGATTGCTTTTTTGTCCAAATCACCTCATTTATGATTTAACCAATAAAAACAAAGGTCTGATAACGAAAAGTTTAGAATGGATACCTTTCGCGAACGTTATTCGCTTGTCGTCTTTCTTTCTCTCTATGAGCTTTCACTCCGGGATCTTCGTTATCTTCATCGGCGCTCGAACAACTGAAAAAAAATATAAAAAGTTGAGTACGTTCGGTACCAGCGTACACCGAGGAGAATAGTTTATCGACTTGGAGACACTCACTACTTTCTAGGTCTTTTAACGCCTTTATGAAAAGTGGTAGAATTTACAGCGGAAGACAATGCATTGACAGCGTTATCAGCAGCTGATAACCTATCGTTATCTGGTTTAGCGACCATCGTATCGGGAGGCTTCTTCCTTTTTTCTGGAAAACACGAAATGAAGTGGAATTAGCGCAAACGAGATTAGAAAATGGTGAATTTTTGAGAAAATGGTATTACTGGTTGAAGGCACTCTATCAGGCGTGACTGGTCTTTCTACACTAGAAGCACCAACAGGAACAGCTGCGCAAGGAAATGTCGAATTGTGGGGCATATTGTTGACGGTTGAATTGCCTGCCTGCAAATTCCACATAAAATCCGGATTGTTATTGAAATATATGAAAAATTACAAGTGAAATCATTAACGAACGTACTACGTGATATTGATGAAATTGAGATCCAACTGGGGGTACATTAGGTGTGAACTGAGGAGGTACCGATTGACATTCGGCGTGATTTCTCAATACGTTTATAGCATCGTCGATTCTTTCTTCAACAATTCTCGTACCCTAGAAATAAATTCGATTAGATCGACGAGTCAGGGAAAACGAATCCAAGCATCCGATGAAAACTTACACTTTGATTAGTACGTTCTTGGGGGAACTGCGGCAAAAAAGAATAATGCGATACGGATCCATTATTAGGCCATCGACAACTGGTACCATTACCAGCACCTGGTAACGGTGGCGGTGAACCCAACGGCGTCGAAGGATTCGAACTACAGCTACTAACACTCTGATCAGTCATGTAAACCTAAAACAAACGTGTATTAAAATATGCCCAACTGAACAATAACTCGAATCTGTTTGATACTCACAAATGTGTAATTTTTAGGAATATTTTCGTTGGGTATTTGCAACGAAGGACTATGATGTGCCGGATATGTTGACGACGGATTGTGATCGTTGGTATGGTGCAAATTCGACGGCGGTAGTAACACAGAAGGCGGCAAGACATCCGGGGACGTGACTGTATCGGCAGGGACAACTGTACTTTGCGAAATGTCATCGTATTCCTAAATCACAGCGTGGCAAGCAAAACATTAACGTCATCGAAGTAAGTGATGCTTAATAAGTCTGTATCTATTTACCAGTTGATGATGTCCTGCATGCGATATCGGTGTCATGGAGTTAACTCCGTAAGGAGCTTGAGAAGTGGGCAGCATAATATCGTTGTTATAGGGATACATAGCATTACCAGTATTCGCTGGTAGGTTCATCGGTTCTTCGGCATTTGAGGTATGAGGCGACGGTTGCCATACGTTCGAATGATCGTTCATCGGATTCGTCATCCCAGCTTCATTTTCTAATTAACAAAACGAAAGTGAATTTGGTTAGGGCTGGTAAAATGTAACGAAACTCGAGCGTCAATTAATTACCAGAATTAGGAATAATCTTCCTTTGAACGTTGGTGAAAGGAAAAAATGGCGATTCCGAATTGAACGGTTCCAAATTTACACCGAAATTGTTGGTATAATTCTAAAAACAAAAAACGTTGGTTTAGTTATTTTCACTTTATGCGAATAACAAACACAAGTCAACTTACCATCTCATTTTCCGTATTATGAAATGAAGCTTGATACCTCGGTTTTTCTAAAAACATAACAATTTCGTCATTAGTTTCGAAGGAGATATTGACATTTTATAACTATACGAATATAAATAATACTCTGTGGCTGTATGTACTAAAGAAGGACAAAGGATATAAGGAATATATTCGCCTAATTCGAATACAATTCACTATGACGTTGACGATTTGAATCTTGGAAAGATGCATCGCATTATTTCAAACACCATTGGAAGAAAATAAATCATCTACTTTCCATGTACCCAAACCATAACACAAGTGTAACTCACCGGACTGTTTATTTGCTATCTTATTGAAGCAATTTTGAAACACTTCGTACAGGTGCATTGGTTCATCATCGCTATTACTCATGTTTCAAAGCTATAATATCATAGTATCGAATTGAAGCAAAACGAAATCCTTTTCGAAATCGCACCAACGATGGCGAGTTTGTAACAAAGATTAGACGAACAATTTTACAAATTTTAGCGAGTTTCGATCACGCGAAGTAATAACAATGGGTAACATGTATGCGTAAACTTATTGAAATTCACTTTTCCACGGTGAAATTATGAATTTGGAAAGCTAACATTGACACAAGGAAATCTTCATTTTGTCAAAATTTTTAGTAAAATTTATCACACAAAATCAAAAACACCAAATGAGGTATTGTTAGACAAGCGTTGAGTCAGGTCTCTCCTTTGTACCTGTTTTTTCTCTGTTGAGTAGCTAACGACATCAGAAGGCCATTTTGGGAACTACTGATAAAATACCTATGCATGTTTACCTACAAAGAAAGAGTTATCTTTTTTGTTTTTTTTATTATAATGATTTTTCTGAGGTGTGAGTCATTTCTCAGGAATTTTGCATGTGTTCGGGTTAATCATAGGTTAATCGAGATGTAAAGTGACTAGCATTATCAATTGTATTGTGTATTGAGTTTGCCCTGTGTGTGCTCCTGTATCAGAAAAGTCTCTCGCGAAGTTGATTGAGGAATTGGGGAAGTGAAGCTTCGATTTCCTAATTTTCATCCCCAGCTGCAAGATTTTTGTTCTAAAAACTTGCGCAATTTCTCTTATCTTACAACACCCACTGAAAAATAAAATAACTCGCCTGCTCAGCACTATAGCGAAAATATATCGAACAACATGCAACATGTCACTTAATATTTAGCACCTATGTAGTTTACCTATTTCTTTATTTTTTTGTGGGGTCGAATTCAAGTTTTTATCGGGGAGATGAGGGGGTCAAATCTAAACGCTGAATCGATTTTCGAACTCGGCGTCCCAAAAAACATAATAAACGATATGCTGCACAGCATTTTCAATTTTTTAGAATTCTGACCACAATTGGAAGTGGTCTGATTATGACATTTATGACTCTCGACTCTCGAGATTTCAGAGATTCCAAAATGAAAATAATTTTTAATAGATATTAATAGTAAAAGTTATTCATTGTATTTTTTTACCAATTTTTAATGAAGTTCTTTTACTTTTTTGAAATTTTTGAAAGTTTAGCTTTTCCACTTTTCGTAAAAAAGCTCAACTTGCAGCTTTGAAAAATTTAATTTTGGATGTTCTTTCCTATTTTCCAATAGAGCAAAGAAACTGATTTCAAGTACATAAGACTCGAACAAAGTCAAATATCTTCGCAAAAATTGCAAAGTGAAAAAAAATCACTCCCTCCCTTTTCACAAATGATCTTAGGTAGGTAGGCTAGGTAGTAGGTCTAGGTACATATATACTTAATTTTGTAAATTGTGGGTGACCAAAGTCGCTAAAAAATTCTAAGCGAAATCGAAATTTCAAAAGTCCAAACTTCAAACCCATTGTACTGTGATAGAGAGAACCTTTGTATTGTAACAAATGGAGATGAATGGAGGCAATATTGGTTTAAAAATACATAACTAGGTACACGAAACTTTGTGCGCTTGTATCTCGCGAACGCGGCCATTTCATGTTTTGACATAAAGATTTTGCATAGAACATTTTTTGTCCTCCTAAATTTCATTGTTAGTCCCTTAGTTTTCGAGTTACAGGACAAAATATGTATCTTCGAAATGAATTATAAACCTATTTAATAATTTGATTTGATAATTGTGAATTTTCCTAACGAGTTCACCTTGAATTTCATACATTTTTGATACTTGATGTGATTTGGTTATTGGTTTCGAAATGAAACGAGAATAAGCAAGAATACTGGGAGGAAGAAATTACCCCCTCCCCTCTCCCCGGGTGATTAAAAATGACTAGAAAAATATTCAAAATTGTCATTCTTTACTTTCGAAATTTCATTTTTTAATGAATTTTTTGTCATTTTAGCCTTCATTCGCATAATTGCCATACCTACCTACTTTGAAAAATTTTCTATTTTTTTGATTTTTTGGGGGTTTTTTGATAGAGTGGAGAAGCAAACCAATAAAAAATTTCATTGATTCACGAGAAGCTTTTGTGAATTTTGGTATGATAAATTTTAGAAACAAAACGAAGCATACCTATTACATATTTCTGAATTTGGGAGGGAATCAAAAAATGGACTATGAAAATGATTTGTATACTTACCTTACGTGGATTATTTTCACACAATTTTGGAATTTTATCAGATCCGCATTTCAAGAGTTTGTGCACCTCAAGAAGGGGGAGGGGTGGAGAGGAGAGGCGATACCAGTGGGGAAAATGGAATCTTTCGACCAATACCCAACAGTGGACATCAAAGTATTTCATTTTTAACAAAAACTCAACTCACAGGAGTTTTTTAAAAATTGCGAGCCTCGCATGTCACCTCCCTAGAAGTGGAGGGAAGTAATTGGTGGCTCCCGGTCTTCAAAACTTCGTTTTGACCCCTAAATTCACGATTTTTTCATTGAAAATGCAGTTTTCTTTCAAAATATATCTCATTTGCGTCTTGCCTCTCCATTAAATTTTTGGATCGATTATATTTCAAGTTCACTTACGCAAATATTTGACATTCGGTTACAGTATTCGTCGAATATCGATAAGACTGGTTGATACCGGATTCTCATTCAGATGACTTACATAATTAATTAAATTTTTTTCTTATCAGTGAAATTCTCTCTTCTGTCGCCATCAACAGAATTCTAAAAATCATTCGAAAGAAAATTTTCAGAAATTTATCTGTTGAGTGACGTTTTATCGCAAAAAACCGTAAAGGTCAATTTATGGTCGTTTTATTCTTGTTTTCAATTTTGAATACTTCACCGTTAAGATGTTTCAGGTTTCTCTTCCTGCTTTTTGTTTGAATGCCTACTTTGTATCTATTTTTCCTTGTATGGAACTGGTTAAGATAAACTATTCTTCAACAACTTATTTCGTAATAAGTGAATGCATATACTTATTGTGATGAAGTTATGCTGCACTTTCAGATTCATTTTTCATTCGACATTAAAAACATTCATTTTTGTTTCTATCGAAGTATAAATTTGAAAGAAATCGATTAAAACAATGGAAATGTGGTTTTCGCATTTTTTTTCTCTTTCTAATTTAGCGATACCCTCCCCCCCCCTCCTATTTTCACTCAAATTTTTGGAACTGAAACACAAAACACGCATTTTGTTTTCAGTTCAGAAAAAATTACGAATTAAGAAACTAGCATGTTCCTTGAATTTCCTACTTCCAATAATCGACCTTCCCCTTGGAATTGTTCGACGCATATACATATAATTATTTAGGAAACAAGTTTTTTTTCACGGTGTCTACAATTCAAATATAACTTGAAATTCGTGGTATAATTGGAATGAATCCATAGCTGAAAAAAATATCAAAAATATAAAACTGGAGTATACGTATATTTGATATATACAAAAAAAACCATTTTAAGTAGAATATAACAATAAAACTTATAAAAAATGAGAAAAATTGTATTATGACATCAGAAAGTATTGCATTTGGTTCAAAGTGTCTGCTGGGAATGTACAAACATAAGTAGAAAATTTCATCCGCAGCCACAACCTTTGTGGTTTCCATCAAAGGAGAGCAGTGGGCAGTGGGCAGTAGGGTCAGCTACACTACCATATGAACACATTTAACGGCGGTTTTAGACGTCAAGGGAAAGGTTAAGTAGATACAACGGTACATTCGACAGATACAAATAAGTATTCTCAAAATACACTAAAAACATCTGGGATTAAAACGAACGATTATAAAAGATACCGGATTTCCAAAACAATACTACTAAAACGAGAAAATAAAACACTTATAAAGTGACTAATACAAATAAAATCTTAAAAAAATAGAAAAAATTACACGATATTGTTATAAAATTATAAATCGTTGGATCACGTACAAAGTAAAATATTATGTTACACAGTAATACAATAATAAAAAATAAGGCTGTACTTAAAATATGTACATTCGATATAAGTAGATTCAATTGTATACCTATGCGATGTTTAAAAATTTTTAACGTTTAGGAACATGGTAAAAAAAATAAAAGCAATACGATTAAGTAGAATCGAGAGTAAAAAAATCAATTATTTTCACAGAAAGGGTGTTCGTAGAAGCTCGAGAGTAAAAAAAATCAATTATTTTCACAGATAGGGTGTTCGTATAAGCTCGAGATTGCTGGTGTTTCCGTCGAGATGTTATGTAAGAGTTGGGACGTTATTATGTAAAATACTGTTATTAATACGCAAGAGATTCGATTGTTTCACCATCGAGCTCAACGACGACATCGTAATTGGTCTTCGAAAAGAGGATTCCTACTGCGATGTGAAACTTGAGAACGTTTCTGTGACGAGTAACAGAAAAAACCCATAATACTGACGAAACCCGACTAATTAGATGGTCGAGATGAGGCTCGATGGTGGTAATACTGTTGAGCAGCGACCCAACTCGAAGGCAATGTGGTAGGGTAATATAAAATGGTAGCTCTTGTTTGAGGTATCGATACGTACATGTAAAAAAATGGAATTTACAAAATAACACAGGTACTCAGTCTACATCCGATGTGTACCACAATCGTTGAAAATGTGCGTCAAAAAATCATCGTTATCACAAAAAAATAAAAAAATTAAGTGTTGGGAAATAAAGATTCGTACGAAGGTGGTAAATCTTTATCCAAAGAAGGCGATCCGGGCGGTGCTGTGGGTTGTGCGTCGTCTACCGTCGGTACCGGTCTCATTTGAGAATTATTCGGTGAACTTTGAGACGAATCGTTCCAGCACACGGAACAATGTCTGAATAACCAGAGAAACATGACGAATACGATGAACATGGTGAAGACGCCTGCCACCGCTCCGACCATCACCTTTGTCGCTAGTCCGGCGCTGGGCCTGATCGCAGCTGTGAACATAAAGCTTATCGTTAGAATGTTGTGATATGGATGTGTGGGACGTTATCTCGAATGCATTTCCGATAAGAAAAACAATTGAATTTTTCTCCGGTCGTTAAATCAAATTACCACAAAATATTAAGCAATTTGGAAATATTTGTTTCGGAATTCAAACTAATTAGCTCAATGGATTCAATAAATAGCTTCACTCACCATCGTAGACAAGTTGACATCCACCTTCGTCGGCGCACGAGGTGAAAGGACAATTGAGAATTTTATCGTTAAAATACGTATACCAAATGCAAGCGTCGGTACTACATTTCTTATAATTACCCATATTAAATCGACAAACTGCAAACAGAAAATTAACACAAATATTAACGCAACGTATTACTCCACGAGTGTTAATGTACGGTTCTACTAACCTTGATAACTAGTGAAGGCGATTTTTAAATCTAAGTCCATTCCAGCAGGAATTGTTTGATTCGCTATGTGTATTTTTACATCTATTTTTCCTTTTGGATCGATAAAAGCATACGGTAACACATTAGATAAGCTCAACGGAGCAGCATCGGTAAATTCAACTTCTAGAGCATTAACATTGCCACAATGCTTCGGGCCCCACGGATTAGGATCAAGATCTAAATTTACTTCGATTAAGCTCAGTTGAAACGCTGAAGAGTGACGAAACTGAAAAAAATGGTTGAATTTAGACGTAAACTGAAATATAACACGAAACACATTAACGATGAAACACATACTTGAACGTAATCGATACATTCACCGGTGGTAGCGTTTTTACGTAATTTCAGCTTCTGTATAACTGCGAAGATACCCATTTCGGTTATCGATTCCACCGTAAATTTACAGTTGTACGCAAACTTGCCGCTGAGTTGGCTGAAGTATTGGAGTTCTTCAACAATAATACCCGAGTTCTCATCACCGCCGATATTTATACGTTTAGATTGAAATCCCAATGTACAAATTTTATCACTTTCGATGAAATCTATAACACCAATGGATACGAGTGTTTGAAAAAGCTCATTAAATGTATGCTAATTATTCATTGAGGTACTTACATTGTTTGTAGTGGCTAGCTAGTACTGTATTGGCGAAAATTACTTGTAACGAGTACAAATATCCAGTCAAAGTCATAAACGTACCCATTTGATATGTTTTTGTATCACATAAGAGAATAGTATTACAGATAACATAGAGAAGCACCGAACACAGAAACGCTTATCTTTTCATTTGCTAACGAGATTCCCCGAATAAATACTGAATTTTTACAATTATAATTATTTGGGCTAATTAAACATAAACAAATTTACAAGTAATTTTTTTAATTCCGTGTAATCCCATGAATCATTTATCTCGCTTATCTTGTTGTCTTTGTTAAATTATCAGTTTGGAATTTTTCACCGAACTCGTTCGTTACTTGAATTTAAGATGATTCGACTCTTCTGTTGCAACATTCAGTTCGTAAATTTTTTATTTTAATTAATTTGAAAGACACTGAAGCAAATTTTTGTGATTTGTTGTCGATTAGATCTTAATTCCTTAATAAACTTTGATCTATTTGCCTTTTTGAAGTCGTTGGGTTGACCATTAATCTAAAATTAAATCACAATGACTAGAACTTCATTAATTGAAAGCTCGTATGGTCGTACTTCCAGAAGAAAATATATCAATCCAACGTTACAAGTTGTCCTGGAATTATGTATGTAATAAATCATCTAATTCCAATTTTCTCGTTAGCATTGTTAGCAATGAAGACATCTTAAAATTGAATATCGAATCCCAACCTATCCCTAGACAAACAGACAATTTATGAGTTTGCGTTGTAATAATTACCTGAGTATGCATTTTTACGTGCGATTAAATAAAATTGAAAACTATCTTACCGTTTAGTACCCAGTTTTTCTAATCAAATTTGAATGCAAATCTTCAATTTTTCTGCTCGTAGAATCAGAATATGTATTTTTTTCTCTTCAGTTTGTTTTCGAATACCAGTATCAGAAATGAAATTCAACCATCAACAACTGTAAATTAATCACACTCGAGTTTTTTTTTTTTGAATAAATGCTAATGTAAACACGTTTAATTACCTCTTTGAGTGTCGTAATCTGAATAAATCTATCGTTTGTAAAAGGAAATGAAATATTATATTGTGTTTTGAGATAGCAGTACGAAAAAAAATCATAAACATAATAATTGTGAATTTACAGCTACCAAGTACCAACTACCATACGTATCGTGATTTATACTTGCACATTATCTGTCAGATTTATCTACAGCAAGTTATGAACATTATCTACTTTAAATTAGTGTACGATTAATAAAATCACAAAATTATCTATTTTAAATAATAAAATTATTAAAAAATGGGCAGCAATTAAATTTTGAAAATCGTGATTATTTTCGAAGTCAAAACTTCAAAAGAACTGAAAGATTATTATAAGCCGAAAATGAATCATCAGTTCACTGACGTCACTTGAATTTAACCAATCAGAGAACAGCAAAAATATTTTTATCCAGACCTGATTGACTCATTTCTTTCTGCACATGCGCAATCCGTACTTCATTTTGATTTGATTTGTAAACAAATCTTGGCGCCTCGATGAAATTTTGATTAAAATTAAAAATTAGTTGTAAAATAAATCCATAATAATTAAAATTACTCGTGCCATAATTAAAAGTTTTTATTTTTAGTACCAGTGAAGTGTTACGTTTTATATTTAATTTTTCGTGAAACGAAATCTTCATCATAGAGATTGCTCGTTTGCATATGCATCAATCTGTGTGATCGCTGAGCCTAGAGATTATCTATTTCCAGTTATCGAATCATGCCTACGATCGTATAATGGAGCTGGGATCCAAATCAAAGCGTTCTTTCAAACTTAAAAGTTCCTATCAAAAGGAGAATGAATTGCGCACTTGGTTCGACAACAACGATGGTAAGTGTTTTTTGATTTGTGTTACTTTTTATTTGTTGAAAACTACGCTAAATGTTGAATTGATTAGGTCAACATAGAGAAGATGACGATAATTTTGGCACCTTCTATAAACCAGATAGTACGAAGACCCCCGTTGGTCCACTGAGAGAGAGTAAAACTTCGTCCAGCTCTCAAAACCTATCACCTCAGTTCAGAGTAGGCTGGAATGATGGATCTCAGAAAAATATCTGTGGTACGTAATAAATGTTAAGATTGATCATCGATGACAAATTACAGTTTTTCACTCGTTCAATTGAAACAATTTGTGTTCAGATGTGGGTAGTCCCGTGAGTGCGATATCAGCTCGTAGGAAAATTAGACGCTGCCCAGAAAATTTATTATCTAAGATATCACCTCCTGTGATCACCCCCGAAGAAAAGAGAAACAACGAAGGAAATTCGTGTGAAATATTACAATGTATCAATTGGGCTAAAAGTTTAATAGGTATGTTTATACTTTACTGTTTATAAATATTATTTTGAAAAAATTAATCATCTGGGTTAATCCTCGATCATTTATAGGAACAACCATCCAGTCACCTAATACAGAAGAACCTAAAGCTCACGATAAAAGTATCTCCGAAATAACAGAATCTATCAAAGATACCAGTCTCGACCTAGCTTTAGATGATTCGTCCAATGAATTGATGATTCTGTGTAGTCAAGCCATCGAAGAAAGTGTATGCTCTGGAAAGCTGATCGTGGAAAATAAGAAACCTGAATCCGAAAAACATCACATCACCCCAAACCGTGACGCAAACCCAAACAAACGATTCAAACCGCAGCTCAATTCGAATAACGCTGCTAAAGGATATATCTCCAGTTTCGATCGCAGATTAAACAGTTTTGATGAAAAATTAAATGCTACGTCCAATGTTGATAATTTATCAAAGCAGTTCGGATTTTCAGCCGAAAGTATTCTACGGAATGATTTATTCAACGATGATGTTTTTAAACGACCTATTCAAACGAGCGTGAATAATAATCACGCAAATTTTAAAAATTTCAATAGCACGAGCTCGAAAACCCTTGGAGCTTCGTGCGAATCGTTGAAACAGAACGAAATGATTTCTCCGATGACTATTACTAGTTCGGTATCAGATAAAACTTCATCAGGTATGATGATTTATGGCTCTAATTAAACTAAACACCTGAATGGATTATTTATCAAAACTTTATGTTCCAGCTTCATCCAACGACGATATCATATCTCAGTTGGACGACGAAGATGATATTTTTAGTTCTTTGGATCTCAATCTTTTAGATTCTCTGCAAAAGAAAAGTACGTTCTTACGTGTACCTTTTTTTATATGACATTATCATTATATGTTTTTTCTTTTCTCTTTTTACAGTCGAACCATCGAAACCTACGTCGAAGCCTGTGACAAAAGTAATAAACCCTCAAACGAAAAATAACGAGTCTGTAACACTTGACACTAAACCCTTAGTTACCAAGTACACAAAACAAGAAATAGAAAAACGTCGCCAAGAGGCTAAAAAACGATTACTTTTTAATAAAAAACATAGATCGATGTAATTAAGTATGTATTGTTTTTTTTTTATTATTATTTGTGTATTATTTGTCGTTGATTTATCTAATTATAAGTTTGTGTTAGAAATTTTAGGTTTTTATTTTTTCTGTATAAGTGATGAATTTTTTATGTTTGTCTTTTTTATGTATTGTATACGTTGTTTTGTTGGAGATATTAGTATTAAAGTAATTTTTGTTTTTTTAACCCTGAAGGGAATCAGTTATTGAAAAAAGTTTTTGAACGAGGAAAATTTCAGAATTGATTTTAACGCTGAGCGAAGGTAACCAACACGGCGAACTTGTTGTTTGTTATTTTAAAATTTCGCCGAAACTTTTCGAACTTCGTCACTTATCCGCTTAGCAAAAATTCGTAAACTAGTGAATTTTTAATCCGCGCTTTCCCTAAGTTGACATTTCGCTGGTATAAATCTATCGAACATTTATCCGATTAAAGCGAAACATTTTTTTTATCAATTATCGAATTTTTCAACCCTTATTTCAGTAGACCTTGTTGAATGAATTAAACCACATAGTACATCTGACTTGTTACGATGTTAATACTTAATATTATTTTGACAGCATCCTGCTGTTTTATAGCCGTAATTCGTATGGAAAATAATCGTGCCCGACAGCGTACTCGCACTTTTTAAATGGATTTCTGTCACGAGTGGGTGTATGATGAGTGTTAAATTATATATAAATAGAACAAACTCCATTAATTAATTTATAGATACCGAACGGAATACAATTATTGTACATTGGTATCAAAAATGCCTGCTAAATGATAAATGACCGAATTGATATGCTCAGCTGTGGGATATACGTTTTTATTAAATTGTAAAAAGCGCTTTTTCATCAACACATGGTTTACCTATGCGTGAATAAATTTTCGTATTTCAAACAGAATAACGCGAATTTTCCTGTAATCTGTTGCCTAGAAATGTACCTGATGTTGTTTTTTACGAGTGATATTTTCCAATTGAGGAATTACGTTATTGAGATGGGTAAGATCGGGTTATGTCAGCTGCCTATGATGTTGTTTGGTTGGAAAAATGAATGTATTCGAGTATAAGAATAAAAACAGTACCTATTCAAATTATGGGCTCTGTCTGTTTGTGATTTTGAATCTAGAAAGTGATATGAGATACCGAAGGAAAATGAAATCGAATTAAAATTTGATACTGGTGAGAAATCAAACTGCTTAGGATATGTAATTTCATCGCAGGTTGAAATTCAGTACAAAAACAAATGAAAAATTTTGTATTATTTTCATCTTGAATATCGTATTTGTATTTAAAGGTGAAAGTTACTGGAAAAATCTTTCTAGATTTCGTACGTATGCCAGAAATTAGATTAGCTGGTTGCTGAAATTAAACAAAAAAGTTTTAAAAATGCGTAATTAAAAGTGAAGAAATGAAGTTCATTTCCAATAGAGGAGTAAAATTTTGGGACGAAACAAAACTACCTACCTATGGAAAGTGCATTCAAAAATACCCTTCTACCTATATCTAAAATGTCAGGTGACGAAATTGACTTCAGCGTCTGTTTCCAATTTTGGGAAAATTCTAAATCAAGCAACTGCTCCATGGACCTGCAAAAATCCAAAATATGAAAATTTGATCTAAACAAAATTTAAAAAGCTGAAATTAGGTATAGGTATTGTATATCTTATTTTCGATTTCTTGGATCAATTGTAAGTGGTTTCAAGTCGATTTAGACCGCCCAAAAAATTTCGAAATTTTCCAGCTTCGAAAACAATTCATAAAAATGATCCATAAAGATCGATTAAAGTAGAATTCTCCGAAATTCATAACTGCCAAATCAGGTCACTTTTCTTTATCTTAAGCTGGGTTTATACTCACCGTAACTGTCCGTAACTGTCTGTAAGAAAAGTAGAATAATTTTTACTTTTCCGTAAGACGCTGTAGAAAATATTCTGTAACAGACCGTAACGTTTTACGGCCAGTATAAACTACTCCGTAACACTATGTAGTTTTTACTTTTCTGTTAAATAAAATTACGGCCTGTTACGGTGAGTATAAACCCAGCTTTACAGCAGAAATTTTCGATGAAAATTGAAAAATCCGCCAATAACTTAGGTACCTATTGAGATTTAAACTCAAAATTTGGTATACTTACGGCCAATGTTTGACCTTTCAGATCTATTGGAAACGTTTTCAAGCCGACACTAAAGCTTTCAAAAATTTCAATTTTGAAAAAAAAAATGGTGGAAAGTGTGTGGGTAATTCGCATTTGTAGGAGTTAAAGTTCATTTGAACCATTCTTATGATATTTTTTTCCAAGCTGGAAAATTTCTAAATTTTCTGACGGCTCCAAATCTGCTTGAAACCATTTTCGATCGATTCAGGACTTCAGGAGGTCGAAAATGGGGTGTATTGATGTATCGAAATTTAGTTTTCTGCTAAATTTCATATTGCTCGATTGGCAATGAATTAATTTTGAATTTAAAAAAATTCTCTTAAATTTGAAGAATGTATTTTTGGCCCCTAAAATCTTGGATAGAAGATGTTTTTTTTTGAATTTACTTTCGATATATTTTTGTACTTACCAGTTTAAAATTTTACTCCTGATTTAGATACTATGAGTGTACCTAATTGTTTTGCATTTTTTTTCAGAAGTTGAGAGTGTCTAGACCTCAAAACGACCCGTCTATTTTCTATTTTTTATAAATCCCATTTCCGAAACTGAACAATGTTGACAATTTAAATAAATCCTGGCCGAGAGCCTGAAAGGGCGATAATAGAGAATTTCCTCCGATGATTTTTATGAGTTGAAAAATTCATATTAGTTTACATAATTTCTGGAAACTTTTTTTTAAATATTTTTTTACTGGGGTATTTACATAATTTGAAAAAATTGAGTTTCAATGACATCTCCCAATAGCTATTTCCTTCTTCAATTTTTGAAAAAATTTGTCCAACGTTCATTTCTGTTGAGTCATCTCCTTTCTTAAAAGATATGATTTCATCACAGATAGAAATTAAATACCTACGTATAGGTATCCAGAGAAAATTAATAAGATTTTAAGTATTATTTTCATATTGAAGTTCGTATTCGTATGTGCCTGGAGATAAAGATAAATAAATAAATTTTCGATATTTCGAATGTACACAATAGGTTAGATAAGCTAATTGCTGGTTAAAAAATTTCCCAACTTTTGCCATACTTATAGCAAAAACATTTAAATCATGGATAGGCTAGTTTCAATTAAGTATCTCCTTGGCTTCTTCCAAAAAAAAAAAAACAGTATTGAAATTCAAAAGTAATCTAAAAATGTCTGATAAGTATTCTTACACATACTCAGATAATTTTTTTTTGTTCCAATTTTCAAAATTCATAATTTTTCAATACCTATTTTTTTCAAAGAACGGAACTCATTGTGCATTATTTTCTCAAGCATCGTTGATTTTTTGTTAGAAAATCAGGTAACTATTTCAACTCTCTTTCAGTTAATTTCTAGTTTTCAAAATTGCTGAGCGATTTGAATAAATTAAAAATTGAAAAGGAATTTCGTAGGTAACGAAAATTTTTCGTTTTTTTATGTCTGATAAAATGACGTTGTGTCAATTAATCAATTTTGCACTTTGTGTAAAAAAATTCTCCTGTTTTTTTTTTAGGTACTTAAATGCCCGACATTGAATCAAATACATATTTAGAAAATTCATCATATTTTTTCAAATCTTACAAATTTTTAATGTATTAATGTCAATACTTGAAATGCGATAAAAATTCTGGGTTTTGTTTGATTTTCGGTCTTCTTTTTTGGCACTTCTTGGAGAAAACTTTCTAACCGATCCAAGCCCTAAAACCTAAAATATATCCGCGTTAAAAAAGAAAAAAATTCAACAAAGTTTTGGAATGAATCTTGAAGAAAAATATTGAAAATACGTTCCAAAAGAGCCTTCAATCCAAAATTTCAATAATGAAGTTCAACTTTTGAATTTTGGGACATTTCTAAAAATTCAAAATTACCTCTTGGCCCTGCGAAACTGCATAAAATAAAAATTTGATCTGATTTAAAAAAAATTAAAAAATGTAACGAAGATTTGAAACGAAATTTATTCTCAGATATTGCTGGCCACTAAAAAATTAAACCAAATTTGAATCATTCGAACTCGGAAAAAAATTCAACGGTTTTCGTAATGAATTTCATTTTCGTTGTGCTACGTGTCATGTTGTTCTCGTTTCGGTGTAATTTTCTAATTTTTAATGTCGTTTTATAAAAATGTCAATTTCTATACCTGCAACGAAGATTCTAATACACAGCTTTCTACATCGTACTGGTCGAAAATACGTAACTGCGCATAACGTTCGTCATTATTCTACGAAGGTACAGACCCCATTTTTTCTATACTCGTAATATTATCTAAACAATAAAACTATATCCATTTTCCATCACTCTAAACTTAAAATTAACCTTTAATTATTTCCAGACCATAATTACCAAAATGCTGAAAAAATTCCAACGCTATCTCCACGCGACTCGTCTACCTTTTTTTCGAAAAAAAAGTGATCGATGAATGCGTGGCTTTAGTGTGACGTCACAGGTAAGGTTGAAACGAGCATGAAGGCGCGTTCTTCTCTACGTTCAGTTTTGAGTGATTATTCGTCATGAAGAGATGCCGTGGGCCAAAATTCAGCGGCTTATGGCTGCAGTTGATATATATCGCTGTAGCCATAAATTTTTATCGGGAATGTGACGCTGATATATTTACTAATTCGTTTTTGGTAAGACTTCACGGCAGCCCAGGTAAACATGTGGCTGAACAAGTTGCCAAAAGAAACGGATTCGATAGCCATGGACCTGTAAGTAATTTATCATTATTCCATGTGATTTATATTTATCTAATACGATGCAATATTAATCCTAAAAGTGCATAAGAAACGTTTATTTCGTCGCGAAGATATTTAATTCGAGTCCTGAATGCATCTCGGCGTTTGACCGATTACGTAACAAAGCACCATATTTTTGTTCGTGTATTGTTATCTTTGTTAGTTCGGCTTGTTTCATTTCGTACGTTCTTTACTTCGGAATTCGAATTATTGCGAGTAATAGTCATCGTTTGAATATTTTATAATCGGTATCGAGTATTGTCTTGTCTCCTTCGTTTTGGCAGAAAAAGGTACGTAGCGTTGGTTTGTTTACAAATTTCGAGTACTGACCAGTACTTGTTATTTTCGGTGGTCCCAGCTGCGTGAAATTTTCTAAAACTATTCGTATTATCGTAATATTGGTGTTATAAAGTTAATTTGAATTGAATTTTAGTATCTAAATATGCAGCCGAAAAGAGAAATTTTACCTTTGTTATGATTTCCCCAATCGATTGGATCAGTGAACGGTATGGACTCGTTCGTTTTCTCAACTGGTTTGGTATAGATCATTCTTGAAGTAAAATCTACCGGAAAGTTATACATGATATCGAAATGTTATGGAATTTTTATTTTAAAAGTTTGTTTGATTATTTTAGGAAATCGTATTCGTCGTTCTTTTGGTTCGGAGATCGTTCGATCGATAGTTGTCAGCTACTTTGGCGTGTTACGTCACCGAAAAATCACCATCTCTCTTGTCGTCGTCGCAGATTCTTTGTAAAACGGTATTCCTTAGAATTTTAATGTGCCATTTTGTCTGATTATTGTAGAAAGTAGCCATCGTCATTCCTTTAGTTCGAAGATCGTTCGATCGATAGTTAGAAGCCACTGTAACGTACCTAAAACGCCATGGAAAAATCACAATCTTTCTCGTCGTCGTCGCAGATTCTTCGTGAAACGGTATTCTATGAAAATTTAATCTCCCATGGTGTTTGATAATTGTTTAACTAGAGATTCGTGATCGTTGTTTCTTTGGTTCGGAGATCGTTCGATTGACAGTTAGAAGCTACGTGTGACGTACCTAAAACGTCATGGAAAAATCACCATCTTTCTCGTTGTCGTTGCAGATCCTTCGTGAAACAGTATTCTATGGAATTTTAATCTCTCATTTTATCAGATTATTGTAGAATTTCGTAATCCTAGTTCGTTTGGTTCGAAGATCATTCGATCGATAGTGTTGAAAGCTACTGTAAAGTATGTAAAACTCCGTTGAAAAATCACCATCTCTGTCGTCGTGATCTTCGCGGATCCTTAGTGAAAGTTGGTTTGTGAATTTTAGTGTCCTAGTTTATTATATTACCAGGTATAGAAATTTGTATTTGTAGTTAAATTTTCGTCGGGAGATCGTTCGATCGACAATTGAAAGCTATTTCAACGAAAAATGTCATCAAGAAATTACCATCTCTTTCACAGTCGCCGCAGATCCCTCGCGTGAGGATGTTATACAGAATTTTAATCTCCAGTTTGTTCAATTATCGCCTATAAAAATTATTTATCGCCGTTCCTTTGGTCCGGAGATCGTTCGAACGATAATTAGAAGCTACTGTAACGTGAAACTCCATCGATAAATCACCATCTCTCTCGTCGTCGCCGCAGATCCTTCGTAAAGCCATATTTTTGGAATTTTAATTTCCCAGTTCGTTTGATTTTTATAGAAATTCGTACCTAATCGTCATTTCTCTAGTGCGGAGATCATTCGATCGATAGTTAGAAGCTACTCTAACGTAAAACGCCATCGAAAAATCATCTCCCTTTCTCGTCGTCGCCGCAGCCCCTTCGTGAAGCGTCCAGGATGTCTACTTTCTGAAAAACTTGGAAAAAATCAGGGTATTTTGGAAATTGGAATTTGTTCTGGAATTCTATAAAAATCTAAAAGAAGGATAAATTTTTCAGAAATATTTTTTTGCTCATTACATCATAACTTTTTTTAAAAATTTGTCTTCTCTTTTCTCTGGTAAAATTATTACATCACTTGATATACAAATGAAATTTTTTTATTTGTCATTAATTTTTGACCATAATGTACCTCCTTTACAAAAAAATTAATCGGTATTTTGTTTCTGCCCATTGAATTATGAATTTTTACATGAAAAATTATGTTTAGTGATGGGGATCAATCCATGAAGTGAATTGATGATCAAATTTTTCAGACCAAATCTCAGCTATCAGATTTTATCCATCACTGACGTAATGAAATTTTGTTAAATTAATAAAAAAAAACTTGAAAATGATTTTTAATAAATCAATATAATGACTTTGAAAAAACTTGGAAAAATTTTTGAAACTTCAATATGAAAATGATATTTTGTCCAACTTTTTCTTTCAATTTTCATTGACATTTTTTCAACCTATCTTATCTATTATAATTTTGAAAATTATCTAGAAAAAGATTTAGGTAAAATTATTCGATAGGTACCTATTTTAATAAAAAGGTGGCTGAAGAAATTAATTTTTTTTAATTTTCAGAATTGCTGAGCAATTTTAAGAATAAAACATGATAAGAATGAAATTCAACATTTTAGTAACTTTTTAGTACCTTGTTAGTAATTTTCTTAGCCATTTGAAAAATTGGGAAAAAATTCATAAATTGTATCTAATATTTTTTCAAAGACCTATCAGTTGAAAAAAAAATGAATTGAAAAATGCATCTGAAAATTACGAAATTTTGATCGAATCAGTAGGCACCATGGACACAAGTATTTAAAATTTTTAACGAGGGCGAAACTGGAATAAATTTTGAAACTAAGATTATGGAGAGAAGACCATGAAATCTAAGTGATTTAGTTTAAAAAGTTCGTAAGCGAGAATGAAAAAGTACGGAATTGTTTTTTTAAAAAAAGGACAAAGTCGTGTATTTCTTTGCTCATATGAGAAATAATCGTTTTTCCAATTTACCTGAATAGATTTTTGAGAGGGCAGAGGAGATGTGTTGATTGAGCAACGAAATGAGTAATTTGAAAATGCTGAAAGATTTCATATTTCAAACGAAATCAACAACAACCCAAAGAATTATTTTTTTCTAAAAGAAGAGGAGAATGTATTAAAATTTTCATTGAATTGTGAAAATAAAATTGACCAGAGTTGTTGGTACCATTTAAAACTATTTCTCTGGACTACCTCGCACTGTATACCACGTGAAAAATTCAACCCCCCCACACCCTGATTCATAAATATCATAATATGCAAAGAGCCCAGAAAACTTGAAAAAATTAATCTGTAAAACCTGAAAAAGTCATGGAAAATAATTTCGGAAATATTATGGACACACTGAACGTTGTTTTATGGTATTTTAATCTTCCAATTTGTTTGATTATTGTAGAAACTTTTATTCATTATTTCCTTCATTGTCATCCGGAGATCTTTCGATCGATAAAATCAACTTCACCATAAACCCCATCGAAAAAATCACCGCTTCTGCTCTCGCCGCCATCGCAGCTCCTGAAACAATTCAATTCAACGAAATTTCACCGCATCGAAGAAAATATTCAATTTGGAATCTAATTCAGTTATTTTCCCCGAATACCGATCCAATTACTTCTATGAAAAATATCAATCGTCTTTCGAGTATCTCGCGAGTACGAAATTTCTGCGCAGTTAAATTTTAAAACCCCCTCATGTGCTGTTTCGTACGCCTAGCAATGTCACATCGTTACAAAAGCAGACACATAGCTGGTTAAATCGTACAAATGGTTTTTTTTTTCGGCTGTAATAGAAAAAAATTACCATAGATGATCGGCTGTGGGAAGAAAAACGGCATCGAATAAATTTTTATTCGTTATTGGTATCGGTTTATGCGAGATTAATGTACGGTTTTTATTGAACGTTGGATTGAATTGTTTCACATGGATTTTTATAAGAAATGAAATGCATTTACGCAGCGTGTCTTCTCTGCGGGTAATTCGAACCGATAGCTTTTTCTCCCTTTGACAGCGGGAAATCCTCGATTGGAATTTACGCTTGTGCTATTTTTCATCTAGGTACTCGAATAGTTTGAGAAATTCAACGCTACGTACCTTGTATTCGTACCACTCGAATTTGAGATCCGGGGTGCTGCTTTCTGATTACGTAATTTATGCTCGTTGCTCGTTACAAAAGGGATTTATGGCTGGGCTTCGGAGTAGGTGGTTTGCGATCTTCTAATCATCTCGCAAATCTACTAATTTTGTATACATTCGGCGTTTTAGTCTACCTACCCTTCGACCAGCTTTAATTAATACGCCATGCATGAACAATGCCCTCGAATTTTAATCCGTTCTATTGGTTTACCCCTTCTGTCTATTTCTAGCTTAATACGATTAACGTGATTTATGCTACGTTGATGAAAAAAAAAACCATCGATATTTGTTATTCCGACGAGAATACATGAAATAATTTTTCTATCGGGGTTTTCAACTTGGAAAAGCTTTGTAAGCGTAAATTTCGCGTTTCGTGATACAAACGTATCCTAAAAGCCCTAGGAAAACATTTATTATCATATTTTTGCCTATATTTATAGGCTATCGTCGAAATGCACGACGATGCTTGATGCCTTGCTACATTTTATGCTAAAATATGACCTCGTAAGCGAATATTTTTTCCAAGGGGTTGGGAATTTAATGCGCAGATTCTAATATGAAAATAGATCGATGGTATTTCAAAAGGGTTTGGCGATCTTCGAATTGAAGTTTTTGATTGAAGAAATTCCTGAAATTGCGACCAAGTTACGTTTTTTATTAAATTTCATCGATTATTTTTTTTCAATGAAAAATTGGCATTAATGAAACAAATGATTTAATTACTGAATTTTTTTGAAAACATCTTTCATTTATCAAATATTTTCAAAAAATATTCATATACAGGGTGTTCCATGAATCGTCTGCCAAATATATTTTTTCGGATATAACCGTGTACCATTAAAAAAAACTTGGGATGAACATGTTGCTTATTTTTGAAATTGAAGGGGCAAATGCTGCTTCTAAAAAAATCACGTCAAAATTTTTTTCAACCATGGGAACAAATAGTGCTTTAAAAACTGAACAAATTTTTACTTTATGACGTTTTGCCTATCTATAAAATTGAAGGGGCTACGAAAAAAATTGTTCGAAAAAAATTCTCAAAAAATGAACTGATCCAGGGAATGGATAGTACGTTAAAAAGTGAAGAAATTTTATTCTGAAGACTTTTTGCCTAACATCGAAAATAAAGGGGCTAAGGGTCATTGTTGAAAATTTTGAAGTGCTTTTATTTTGAGTGATCCGTAGCCCCTTCATTTTCGATGTTAGGCAAAAAGTCCACAGAACAAAATTTATTCAGTTTTCAACGTATTATCCATTCCGATCCATTCCTTGGATCAGTTCATGTTTTGATAATTTTTTTTGTACATTTTTTTTGTAGACCCTTCAATTTTAAAGATAGGCAAAAAGTCATAAAGTGAAAATTTGTTCAGTTTTCAAAGGACTATCCATTCTTACGATTGAAAATTTTTTTGACGTGATTTTTTTAGAAGCAGCATTTGCCCCTTCAATTTTAAAAATAGGCAACATGTTCATCCTAAGTTTTTATTAGTGATACCCGGTTATATCCGAAAAAATATGTTTGGCAGACAATTCATGGAACATCCTGTATCTTTACTGGAAAAAAATCAACTCTGGGAAAATTTTGAAATTAATATCAATTTTAATAAAATATTTTTTTTACTACAATTCACTTGTATTTTTTACATAAAAAACGAATATGGACGTTTCGAATGTACTTTACTTCCATCATTAGCGATGTTTTTCCTTAATTTTTTTTTTTTGGTTAAAAAATTATTTAATCTCAATTTTCCTCGTGTTATTTCCAATTAGCCACTTTCCTCGTTCCCAAATTGTCATCGAAAATTTTCACAAGCTGTCACTCATACCGAAACATTTTCCCATATTTTTTTCAAATTTTCCCCGACACATTTATACAGAATATTACATTAAATTTAGTCAAGATTTTGATACACGTGGAATATAAATTCGTATTTCGTTATTTCCATTTTCATATCCTCCATATGAAAAATTTTCCATATGTCATTTTTCATTTGAGCTTTTTGAAAATACAGAAACATTCGCGATACGAAAACTTCTCTGCGATATTTTTCTATTTAAGATGAAAAAACCCCTATCGCCGCGCCGTTCCATTGCTATGCTTATTTACCATAGGTAAATATGAAATTTTGCATTTAAAAGGAACACTTTATGGAAAGTGGTATAATGATACTGGTACAGTGCGCTTTATATGCGTCTTATCGATTTGAGTATATAACGGTAACCTTACGTAGAATTCTCTCTTTGTTGAATATCGAACGAGTTCGAGTTCGGGTTTGGAATTGCTGCGAATGTAATTTTCAATGTGTTGGGAATTTTGAAGGTATTTTTAAATGAGGGTTTTGTGTGGAAGGAAAATATTGCAGTATTTTAATCTATTTTTTTTTCTTATTTGGGTATTTTTTCCATGTTTGGTTGGTATGCTTGGTGATGTGGGTGGTTTTTTTCTATGATTATTTTCCGAAGGGACGAATGGAATAATGAACTCGAATTATTGAATGGATCGCGAATAAGTGAAATATTTCTATGAGAAAATTATTCTCAAGCTTGAGTTTTAGATGAATCTTTTGCGAATTCTCTTCGTGCATGAGAAGAGATGTGTTGAGTAATAATGATTTCTTCTCGTACATTTAAGCCAATTTTTTAAAAAAATGGGTATTTTCTACCCCTCCTTTCAACCAGTAAACGAATCTTTGACTTTGAAAGATTCTGTCAAGCCCTTCCTAAAACAGAAGTTCGTCATTAACCTAAAGGTCCAGTACAATGCCACAATACGGTCATATGAAAAACCTTTGACACAGTAATGTGATAGAGTGATATATTGATAAACGGGAACTTTTTTATACAATTTTTCCATCCGCAAGAGAGCAGGAAATCGCTTATCGTATGAAGTATAAAATTTGAACGCCTTAATATGTACATAGTCCGGGGGATGGTACTAGAATACCTTGTGCCCCTGCTGATCCTCTGGAACCTGTTTTTTCTTGAAGGGTACATTCCAAGGAACATTTTGAGCTTAGGTGGCAGAAAAAAAAATTAGCTCTGGATAAAATGGTGGCTATTTTAATTGACGAGTCGGCTAAAATTTCATATTTTGCCCTGTAATACAAAAATTGAGCGATTTTCGATGGAATTCATAATGAAAAAAAATGTTTGAAATTTTATGTAGAATATTTTTTGTTACAATGAATTTCATCGAAAATCTCTTAGTTTCTGTGTTACATGGCAAAATATGAAATTTGAGCTGAATTGTCAATTAAAATAGCCGCCATTTTGTATTTAGGGCCACTTTTTTTTGGCCACCCATGCTCAAAATGTTCATTAGGATGTACCTTTTAATAAAAAAAAAATTGGTTCCAGAGGATCGACAGGGGGTGCAAGGTATTCTAGTACAATTTCCCGGACCCGGACTCTTTGTTTTTGAAGAATTTTTTGAATTTCTTGCTGTATGAACTCATCAGTAAAAGAGATAAATTTTTAGCCTCCCTAGAAAAATATCCATGTTTTTCACATTGGAACATAATGATTGTTCGTTTCTCACAATTCTAAATATGAGAAATTTCAATTGTTGAGAACCGAACCAACTTTTCGAGCATTGTTTTTTTTTCTTTTTCTAGTTTGTTTGCTCTTGAAAAGGTTTTAAATTTTTTAACCAAATCGAAAATCAATACCTCAGTTTAATCTATACAAACTTAGATTATTCGGTACTACATCAATAATGATAATTTTTTTTTCAAAAATAACTACGAACTAATTTTAATTTTCTCCAAAGTAAACAAGCAAAAAATCGACAATGTTTCTAGTTGTCATATCTCCCCCCCCCCTCCCTCAACCAATAGAATATACATTACGATTTTCTTTAGCACCGGGCTCAGTCGATCAAAGATAAAATTTTGGCCCACCTTATCCAAACTAACTTGACAATCTGAATAAGGAAATTATTTTTAGAAGGGTCGATTTTTTTGTCTTGTGAATCATTTTTGAATGAAAAAATCGTTTTAATTACAAACATTCGTCCAACACTTTCTTGAATTTTATCAAAATGACCGTCATGGGCCATTAGAGTTGAAGACTTCCAATTTGGAAATCTTCCGAAAATATCCTATGATTCTGCAAAGGTCGTCGAGAGGAAAGAGATCTTCATTCTTTGATAGCATGCTCCATTAGTCTTCAATGTATCGTCTGTCATGTTTGTGTGTGTGATATATGTAACCGGGTACCACAAAAAAAACTTGAGATGAACGTGTTGTCGATTTTGAAAATTGAAGGAGCAAATGCTGTTTCTAAAAAAATCACGTTGAAAAATTTTTTCAATACTCATTTCCATGTTTTTTTTTTTTTGGTCCCCATTCCACATGGTGGGGGAAATTTATTTATTATTTATTTACAGAAACCTTGAATTGTTGATGCTTTGCCTTAGGCTTATCCACAGCAGGTTGAAAAAATGTTTTAACGTGATTTTTTTGAAACAGAATTTGTCCCTTCAATTTTTAAAATCGACAACACGTTTATCTTAAGTTTTTTTGTAGCACTTGACGATTCCTGGAACACTCTGTGTAGGACAATATTTGGAAACTTGAAATTTTCACTTGAGGACTTTTTGCCTAAATTGAAAATTGAAGGGGCTACAAATAAAATTGTTCAAAAAAATGAACTAATCAAGGGAATGGCTATACGTTGAAAACTGAACAAATTTTCACTAGATGACTTTTTGCTCAACTTTAAAATTGAAGGGGCTGGTTAAAAAATATTGAAAAAATGCTGAAAAAATTTACCAATCAAGGGAATGGATAGTACGTGAAAAACTGAACAAAATTGTTCTGTAGAATTTTTGCCCTATATCGAAAATGAAGGGACTGCGGGTTACTCCAAATGAATAGGTTTCATAAAATTTTCAATTTTGAATGACCCGTATCCCCTCCATTTTTGATGTTGGGGGATAAGTCTTCAGAACAAAATATCTTCAGTTTTGAGCGGACTATCCATTCCCTTGATTAGTTTATGATTTTTACCCCTGAAATTCGAAGGCTAGGCAAACATACATGCTTGAGTTCAGCATGAATTGTCTACTTTCTGTTTCAGAAAACCTTTGCATGTATTAATTAATTTTTTCATTTTCCTCCATATTTCCTCTCATAGAAAATTTCTTGCAACAAATTCATTCAATTGAAGGTTCCCTTCCTGTTTTCCCCCTTTTTTTTTTCAAATTCCATCCAGAAATATACCTACTCTGTTTATTTTTTTCTCAATTCGAGAAAAAAAAATCGATCCCAATCCGTACTTCCGGACCCGAAAAACACCAGTGGTAAAATTATCTCGTACTTAATCGTTCTCGAGCAATCCTCCTACTAGAAAAAATAAGGAAAACTCCTTCGCCAGAAAAATAAACAAGAAACGCAAACAAGTCTGGGATTATCTTTTCTGCGAGAAAAAAATAGTTCCGACAGAACGTTACGTTTGGAATAGAACGACCTTTTTTCTCGTTTTCGCCAAGTACGAAACAAATGTTAATGTTTGATAATATCCGGTGTAAAATATTCAAAAATTTTCCAAAGCCTGGAAGTATTTCCTATTTTTATCCAAGTTTTTGTTATTTTTTCAAATACCTTTTCCAAAATATTTATCTTATATTCGCATTCTGTTATTTTTGTTGACCAGATTATCGAAAAATTTTTCGAATTTCAAATATCTACGCCTTCGTTGAGTAAATTATAAAAAAAAATCTTATATAAACAGCGTTGCCAAATATACGGTCGTCTTAGTCGATGACGTCACTTGACGTTGTAAAATTTCATCAATTCGTTTAATTAATTACATTTTTTCTCTCTCGATAGCTGTGCGAAATACGTACGAAAAATCCGACGCGGCGGCTCATGTTTTAATTAAACATCTATGTAGTTCGCCTTCGCTCGTACGCAACGCAACCACCATAACAATAAAGAAAAAAGAACACCTTGTATATTGCAAAAACATGTTGCAAACGCGACTCGAAGATTAATGATAATTTTCAAGGAAAGCTTCTCCAATTCCCATTGTTTCAACGCTATAATATACTTTTACACTGGTATGGCCTACACTTACATCGTATACACCCCTCTTTAGACCTATTTTTCTTATAATATCGGTCAAGTGTGTATCGATAGAAAAGTTTTCGATTTCGTGGCGTCGTTTTCAGCTGAATTCCGCAGTATTACGATTGAGAATTACAACTGAGAGTTTTTTTTCAGCTGTGTACGTAAAAACCGTGGCTTTATTTTTAACATGCAAAAGCTTTTACGTTGAAATTCGAGCCTGAAAAAAGGAAAAAACTGGCTAGCGAACGATTCTGTAATTTTTTCCAACCGAGTTGATGATTCTTTGTGTGCCGAATACACGTGTATTAAGAAAAACTACTCTGTTGGAGATTCCAACTTGATATTTCGAGAAATTAAAGTCGAGTGGGATTTACCTCTGTGTTTTTTTATCGCTGCCATTGAAAAAGGTGCGAAAGTGTATCGAAAAGCTGTTTATTAGTTGTCGTTTGTCTGGTGGGCTGCATATGGGAAATGTCAAAATTAAGCCAACGTTTCGGGTGTTTTTACCGATACGACGTCATCGTAAGCCTTACCATTACCTGGGCTACAAATTGCCTTAATTATTCACGAGGTATTTGGCTAGGATTACCAGTGACATGTCAGTATTGTCACTCGTCAAGTTTTCACCGTCGTGCACCATTACGAGGGTGGTTTTTCTTCATACGCTATAAAATCGATTCGACGAAAGAGCCGAGTGCTGGGATTGTTTACCCGACTAATTCGTCGTCTATTTTCATCCTTAATGAAGTTTAAACGACGATGAAAACTCGCTGGAAGCATCGAAACTGCATAAGTCACGTTTTATTATTCTACGTGCAAGTTGTTAAACCGTAGCACGTGGTTCGATCGTCGATTCGTTCTCCGCAGCTTTTTCCAAACATTAAATTAATTGATTAGCTTTTTTCGACGTCGTAATTTCCAGCTGCAAAAATGGGTTTCGCCGAAAACGATTTTATACATCTACGCCGGTTCAAAGCCGAAAACACCGAGGTTTTAAATTGAAAAAGTTTTGATTGCTTTTGTATGTAATTTTTTCAAGACGATTGTGAGCTAACACGACGTCGTATGTGTAAGATTAAACGGATTAACCCCCTTCGACCGGGCTAATTTCCAGATGGAAAATTAAATAGCTGTTGCGTCGAGAGCCAGCTTAATTAAAAATAGAAAAACCAACATCTCGTGTAAGCTCGCCTCTTAACTCTCAAGTACCGTCGATAAAAACCGCCGCTTTTTTTACCCCTTTTAAATTGATTTTAATCAAAACAAACGTCATTGGTGTTTTTCGTGTCCTGTTTTCAACGTCTTATCGAGTTTCGAATTTTTTCTCCGATGGATTTAGTGTTGATTTATTACCCAATTTTCGAACGATTTGTATTGTTTCTTGGAGGCGGGTGTTCTATTTTTTTCAACTCTGAGAGATTTTCCGACAAGAAATATGCAGCGAGAATTTGAACATGGGAGGGATTAATAGCGAGATACTATATCGAGCTTGCAATGTACCTACTACCTACGTGAAGTAAACGTTTTGTAATATTTATTACCGGTACTTTTGCGAAGCGTTGGTGCGTCGTCGAGCTTCCAAAATTGGATTCTTTCCTTTTTAAATTACATTCATAAATTAGACCCAGGCAGAGGAGAATTTTCGAAAAATTTGAACCGGAAAATTGATAAGTAACTAATTTACGTGTTTTTTTTACGATTTATACGACAGGATTTTATTATTCGTTTTTTATGATAAGGATAATTTGTCGCTGGAGTGAAGAAGGTGGTAGATTTTATGAAGATGACGCTGACAATTGAATACAGCTTTTTATAACTGTTTGGAATACAAAAATTGACTTGGAAAATAACAATTAAATTCATAAAGAATAAATAATTCGAAGAAAAAAGTTCCAATTTTTTCAATTTCAAACTGCCTATTTAATCCAGTCATTTTATGATTTACCTAACCCCCAAAAATTCAATACTGATTTTTTTTCGTATTTTATGTTCGTAATGGTCGATTAAACAACGTACTAAAATGGACACCCCAGGAACCATCCGAACATCTGATTTCAAATTTGATAATTTTAAAAGAGGATACATATATTGATAAATGAAAATTATAAAATATAACTCTATATCTATTACTACAAAGGGGATGCCTTTTTTCAAAATTTAATCATATGTTATGTTATCCCTAATCCATATAATTGTCGAATTCATGAAATAAGAAAATTTTTGCCTCATGCAAGCAACTGCCTAATTCATGAAAATTTTCAATTTAAAGCTTTCTACTATTTTTCTTATTGCACAGAAAAAAATTCAAGATATTTTGGCATAAAAAACAAACTTTCAGCTACATTTCAAAAACAATTTTTTTCCAACTACTTCAATTAGACAATTTTTTATACTGCAAACAAAATTCATTATATTTTCCATTGAACGTAAAATATTTTCTACCCGAAGTAGTGGATGAAATTTTTTTAAAAATGTAGCTGAAAGTTTGTTTTCTATGCCAAAATATCTTGAATTTTTTTCTGTTCAATAAGAAAAAAAGTAGAAAGCTTTGAAATGAACAATTTCATGAATTCGGCAATTACACAGATTAGGCGTAACATATACAATAACCGAGAACTCATACTTTCAACATGATAATTCAATTTCGTGACATCCTTTTTATGTAGGTAACTGACTAACTGGGAATGCTATATCAAAAACGTCATACTATAAAATTAGGTTGTTGTTGAACTCTTCTGTATATAAAATCTACATTTTTTACTGCTAAACAACTCTATCTTGTTCACTCGATTAATTGATAAAATATCGATTGAGGCTGTCATAAACATGAATTCAATTTTTTTTCAATATAACCGGGTACCGCTAAAAAAACCTTTGAGATAAACATGATGCTTATTTTGAAAATTGAAGGGGCAAATGCTGGTTCTAAAAAAATCACGTCAAAAAATTTTCAACCATGGTAGTGGATAGTACTTTGAAAAGTAAACAAATTTTTACTTTATGACTTTATGCCCATCTTTCAAATTGAAGGGGCTACAAAAAAATTCGTTCGAACAAATTTTCAAAAAATGAACTGATCAAGAGAATGAATAGTACGCTGAAAACTGAAAAAATTTTGTTCTGTGGAGTTTTTGCCCAACATCGAAAATAAAGGGGCCAAGGGTCACTCCAAATAAATGGGCTTCAAAAAATTTTCCAATTCTCTCAATTTTTAATGACCATTAGCCCCTTCATTTTTGATGTTAGGCAAAAAATCTACTGATCAAAATTTCTCCAGTTTTCAACGCACTATCCATTCCCTTGAACAGTTCATTTTTTGAGAATTTTTTTTGAACTAATTTTTTTGTTGCCCCTTCAATTTGAAAGATAGGCAAAAAGGCATAGAGTGAAAATTTGTTCAGTTTTCAAATACTATTCATTTCCATGGTTGAAAAAATTTTTAAGGTGATTTTTTTAGAAGCAGCATTTGCCTCTTCAATTTTCAAAAAAGGCAACATGTTCTTCTCGAGTTTATTTTTAGTGGCACCCGGTTGTGTTCAAAAAAATATGTTTGGCAGACGATTCATCGAACACCCTGTAGTTCAGCAGAGAAGATGCTGAGTGAACGAGTCATAGATATTTTTGGTGTTTTCAGAATTCAAAATTTTCATTGGATTCTATTAGTACGGCGCCAGTGCCAAAATTAGTTTTAGTAGAATCAGTTACGAAAAAATTTGAGAACAAAAATATAAATTTTTTCAAAACTGATGCTAATAAAACTAATGATTATTTCGAATTCATTGATTTTTTTTTGAAAAGTCAAAGCCAAAGGGAAATGGCCGAACTCTTAATTTTTTTGTTATAGTTGGGTCATTCTTGTTCTTTTTTTTCTCAACGTCATAACTTATTTATTTAACATAACTAAAAAAAATGAAGTTATTCGATTTCTTCTGGTTCACAGGGATCATCTGAGTTTTCATTTCCTATTTCGACTGCATTATTGCATCGATTCCTCGATAACTTTTGCACAATTTGGAACATTTCAGACCTGAAACAGTTAAATATCAATTTAATTCAACTAATTTTGAGAGCCTGATTAGGTATTAATTTTTTTGAACCTGTTTTCACACAAGTGCATCTGTTATTGCATCCTTTGGTGCTGCTACACGAAATCACCCACAATAAATCTTCTCGTGCTGCCAAAGTAGTTATTCTGATAGGTCAAGACACACCATTCATCATCTTCCAGCTTCATAATTCCGGTGGAATGACATTTCCTTTCCATTGTTGAATCTGATGATAGACACGGAAGCCATGTGGTTGAACTGCATCTTCGGTGGGGTGTAATACTTTTAACAACTCTTCCCTTCGCGAATACACTGTGACGCATTCACAAACATATCAACTGTACCTTCCTGTACGAGAACAAGCGAACAGGTAATATAAAAGGGGGGAGAAAGTACAGAACCACCTGTTGTAAAATGTGGACGAGTTGTTGATGGTACAGCAGTTCGGCCATCATTTTTTGCCGAGTCACTAAATATCCAACAATTTGTGGAGTTTGATGATGTGATTTCTTACAACCAGTCATCTGCATCCAGGGGGTCTAGTTTGGGTTCTTCCAGTACTTCGGGATGTTGTTACTGCTGGACCTCTTCCTGCTCAGCATTCGATCTTCATCTCTTCGGCGACCTTCTCTTCTTCGAGTTGCATTTGCCTCATGTCTATGTGCGAAAGCCGCAGCAAACTTTGTTGAATAATCACTCCAGATGGTCTGTGAAGACGTTTAATATTGATTTGTTATGGATTCTAATTTTTTTCATCATTGGTTTGGTGACATGTACTATGAGCCACATTGGGGTACTTTCCCACTTGTCCGAGAATTGGCCAAAAGTTTCCTTTACTGGCACGCCATCCACCATTACTGATTAATTTATTACTTGGCAGTTGGGGTCAAGAAGTTCTGTATTGGCATGTTTCAACCAGTTTTCAATGCCTACATAGATGTATTTGTCATCACCTATGTTGATTATGTCCTTTTTGCTCTTGAATACAGTTTTATATTTTTTTGGCACCAACGATTTCGGATCCTTTGGTAACAATGAAAAAATGCTCCCAGGTTCCGCATGTTTCTTAATAGTTCGAAGTAATTTTCATCCAGCAAGGAGCTGTGGCATCTATTAAGCTGAGATTCGAAGTGTCAATGAATTTATCTTCTTCAGTTTTAGAATCGCTTACAATTTCTTTACTCTGTCACAAACTTTTCTTTTGATTCTTCTGATTTTGGATGTTTTTGTAGATGTTACAACCTTTATAATTGGCTGTATGAGCACCTCCACACTAGGGTGGCCCTTAAAAAAAAAGTTGGGATTTTTTTTCGGGACCCCCCCCCCTCCTAGTTTGATGCCACTACATGAGAGAATGACGTACAAAAAATCTCAGCCCAATCGATACATGTTAACCCGTCCCTCAAAGCCCATTTTGAAAAATTGATGGAGCGCGCCCGAGCTGATAATATTCCACTACGGCCACGCGGAAACGAAACGCTAAAAATACCCCTAGTGACCCGGCGACTTAAAATTCACGCCAAAGGCATGGAAATGAAGATAGAATGTTCTGGTTTGCGGCATTCGATTCCTTATAAAATTTGGAATCGGAAAAGATAATTTTCAATTTTTTTGCGCCCTGGGGAGGAAAAGCGCTAGGGGTTTACAAAGTGCAACTGAACAGAAAAAATCAAATTATTTGATAAAAATTTTTCAAACACATTTTTCGAGGGGAAAGAATGAAAATTTAATTCTAGGGGTTATTCAGAGCATCCGAACCCAGTTTTGGGGTCATTTTGACTCCGAACTACCACTAGTACCCAAAGTGAGGGAAGGGGGGAGGGGGAGATGAAAAAATATTTCGAAAAATTGAGTGTGGTATCAAAATCCATACTTTTTACTCGCGAAATCCGCTTCCGATTTTACTTTATCAAAACCCCCAAAATGGGCCCATGGGGGGGTGGAGGGGCAGAGAAACATCAAAATGAAAACTTTTCATAAGAATGGAGTGTGGTATCAAAATTTACGTTTTTTTTTTACCCAGAGAGTTTCCGATATTTCTTCATCAGAACCCCCAAAATGAGCATTGGGGCCATTGGGGAGGTGTCAGGAAAAGGCCAAATCGGAAACTTTTCATATGAATCGAGTGTGGTATCAAAATTCACGTTTTTTTTACCCAGAGAGTTTGTTTCTGATGTTACTTTATCAAATGCCCCAAATTGGGGCCATTGGGGAGGTGTCAGGGAAAGGCCAAATCGAAAACTTTTCATAAGAATCGAGTGTGGTATCAAAATTCACGTTTTATTTCGACACCCCACTTCATATTTATGTAAAATTTTCAATTTGGGTCCTCCTCAATACCTCCCCAATGGGCCTATTTTGGGGATTTTGATGAAAGTAAAATCGGAAACGGATTCTCTGAGTAAAAACGTGAATTTTGATGCCACACTCGATTCTTATGAAAAGTTTTCGATTTGGCCTTTCCCTGTCACCTCCCCAATGGGCCCATTTTGGGGCATTTTATAAAGTAACATCAGAAACTAACTCTCTGGGTAAAAAAAAAACGTGAATTTTGATACCACACTCGATTCTTATGAAAAGTTTTCGATTTGGCTTTTCCCTGTCACCTCCCCAATGGGCCCATTTTGGGGCATTTGATAAAGTAACATCAGAAACTAACTCTCTGGGTAAAAAAAAAACGTGAATTTTGATACCACACTCGATTCTCATGAAAAGTTTTTATTTTGGTGTTTCCCTGCCACCCCCCCCCCCCCAAGGCCCATTTTGGGGTTTTGATAAAGTAAAATCGGAAGCGGATTTCGCGAGTAAAAAATATGGATTTTGATACCCCACTCAATTTTTTGAAATATTTTTTCATCTCCCCCCTCCCCCCTTCCCTCACTTTGGGTACTAGTGGTAGTTCGGAGTCAAAATGACCCCAAAACTGGGTTCGGATGCTCTGAATAACCCCTAGAATTAAATTTTCATTCTTTCTCCTCGAAAAATGTGTTTGAAAAATTTTTATCAAATAATTTGATTTTTTCTGTTCAGTTGCACTTTGTAAACCCCTAGCGCTTTTCCTCCCCGGGGCGCAAAAAAATTGAAAATTATCTTTTCCGATTCCAAATTTTATAAGGAATCGAATGCCGCAAACCAGAACATTCTATCTTCATTTCCATGCCTTTGGCGTGAATTTTAAGTCGCCGGGTCACTAGGGGTATTTTTAGCGTTTCGTTTCCGCGTGGCCGTAGTGGAATATTATCAGCTCGGGCGCGCTCCATCAATTTTTCAAAATGGGCTTTGAGGGACGGGTTAACATGTATCGATTGGGCTGAAATTTTTTGTACGTTATTTTCTCATGTAGTGGCACCTAGGGGGGGGGGGCTCCCAAAAACAATTCCAACATTTTTTTCCCACCAAGTATAAATAAGGGCCACCCTACTCCACACACTGAGAAAAAAAGGTGTGGCGATATTGACCACAAATTGTGGAAAAACTTATCCAGTCCGAGTTTATGACGCTTTTCACCACAACTGTGGTACTTTTTGGCCACAACTGTGGTACTTTTTACCACAGCTGTGGCAAAAAAAGTACCACAACTGTGGTAAAAATCATCAAAAACCCGGACTGGATCATCTTTTAGAATTGGATATCAATTTTTGGTCTGGATATCATCGGTGGTGAAAGGTTTTTGGAAAAAACTGCCTCAATTCTTCTAAATATTTGTTAGGTACTTTATTATTAGTGCCAAAAAGCAAACAAAAAATTCATACAACATTGTATTACAACATTTACACAAATCATTAACCAATTTTTTTCACAATTTACATATTTGTACATAAGTACTACTCGAACATTACCAATCAACCAATAATACAGCTAGCAGAAGCCTGTTTAAAAAATTACAAATTAATACAGCTAAAATTTTTATATAATAGTAAGTCATCACCTCGTCGAGAGTGATAAGTAGGCAACACCCCCCCCCCCCAACGGATAATGGATCCGTTCTCGACACTTCTGACAGTTCAGACCATTCCCTGTTGAGCCCAAAAAAATTCGGTTTCAGCCTCTTCTGTCATGCCATCTTTGGATCTTTCTTGGCATCCTTTGATTTAATATTCTAAATAGGGCATTTACGTTCCCTTTATTCGGTTCCTTGTTCGTTGCCTTGAAGATGAGGAAATTAATAATCACCTTTAGATTCAGCACAGTCAGTATCACTGAAGTTATATCCTTCATAATTCCAATAGGTTCGAATTTCTCGAACGTCAGCGATTCATTAAGAATACATGGCCTTCAACTCCATCGCAATGATAACAAAACTCGGTCAAAATGATATTTTTCACCCTCGACGAAGGAGGTATAGAGTTATCCATTCTATGGCGTAATAGAGATTTAGTTTTTTCGAATGAACCTTTCAATGGCTTCGTATAAAGCTCTAATTTGGCCCCATTATTTGTATAAATACGCAGTTCGGTACAGCCTCGTTATCATTTCGGTTTCTCTGTCTCACCCTCGCAAACGTATAACTTGATTACGTAATCGATACGTCAAATGACGCAAACAACCAGCCATATTGGGTATCATTAAAATAAAAGATTACCTTTTCGGATACCCAACTTATCCATTATCCAAATACTGAACATTGACAAGCTATAGGCTATTTGTATATTGATTTTTTTCTACTGCCTTGGTCATTATTTACTTTTCATCGCGTTTTAAAATTTTAGTTCGGAAAATTAACCGTGGAAAATGTTGAAAATATTTACTCGTGTCGTTAAGTATTGGTTCGTTAGAGTCGAGAATTTTTTTTAAAAAGTGAATAATATTTAAAAACTTTGAGTTACGAAGTCTCTAATCCATAGACTTGCGTCTCGTGTCGAAAATGATTCAATTTTGTTGATAAAGTGATTCTTCCTCCCCCTCCCTGACTTTAATCCCATCCAGTTTTTCTCGAGATGGGAAAAATTGATGGCAAAGAATATAAGCAGACAATTTGAAAGGTATTTTTTCAATTTGAGCAATTTTTTTGAAAATTTTTTCTCATCTTCTATTACCAAACTTACTTTTACTGATGGAAAAATTGATCACGTTTCAATTTACCATCAAGGCAGCTTCGAAAATTGCAATCGTTCGGATAATTTTACTCCAAAGGTATCCAACACTAGATATCTATTACATACGTGTATCGATCCGCTATACCAACAAAATTACACCCTATTTGATAATTTTAAATACGATATTTTTCACTCGTTTGCAAAATTCAGACGATTGGCGTTAAAAAGAAGCGGCACTGAAAAAAAAACAATATAAAGTCGAAAAAAAAGTGTATATTATGTCAATTATGTCGCACGTCACACATACTACGCCTTGAGCAGGTTATTTGTTCGAATGGAAAAATGAAATGCTTTTTCAAGCAACATTTACTCGTACTGGCATGTGGCAGCTGTAAATTATTATAGAGCTTGTATAGTTTTTCATGTTTTTTTCTCCTCGTTCTAGTCCTCAGTCTCTATGTTCGTTTCCTTCATCTTCGCCCTCGACAACACTCTTGATGCTGATGCTCGCTGAAGTTATATATGATTTTTGTCGGAGCGATGTTGCGATGAAAATTAAGTTACTCATGTTCTCGCTACCGAATACGAAAAATTACCTGTCAGGTCAAAGGTACATATGTTACGAGCTTTTTTCAGCGAGAGGGTGATTGTTTTGAATGTTGGCATGAAATGAACTCGTCGCCTAGTGTTGATTAAGTAACAGAACGCCGAAATACTCGTAATTGCAACAGATGACGATGTTCTCATCTTTCGATAGGGGTCTAATCGATGCACGGTTTCGAGTAATTCCCAAAATAGTACGGCTCGTGGTAGCTGATGAAATTGTAATTTTATCGGGATTTTTCTTGTAATTTGGCGAAGGAGGCGTATTCGACGTGCTTGAAGCTTGGAGCTATATACGAGCAAATATGCGGATTTTCTGCGTAGGTGTGAACATTATCTTGGTCCTTGAAAATGAATTAGTATCGAGAAAGAAAATACGAACGTTATGAGACGACAGAATTCGTATTTAATTTTATACCAAAAAGATATTAGCCTTTTTGGTAATATTTATCGAAAATTGATCCGAATAGGAGAAAAGAAGGGTAACCGGGAGATCCCAAAGGATGGAAAAATACTCATCTTTTATTGCTCGGATATCGTTTAGATATTGTTTTCATCGATGTATGAATTAATCGAGGGGACGTCAACGTAAAAAGTGGGTCATTAATGTAATTAAAATGCTGATCAGTGCTGCCAGAAATGATTACTTAACCGATACGGGCGAATTATCGAGGATAATGAGAAGGCAAGCTCGAGTATCCGTGTAGCTGGTGTTGTTTCCATCGAAATATTGGGTAATCGATGACTGACGATTATTTCTCGATGTCGGTATGAATTAGTTGAGAATCGCCCTCTTCTCACTTGATGTTTTTTTCGATTTTTTTGGAGTAAAATGGGGGAGCATTGTGTCTTGAATGTCAAATCATACCTTATTTTTAAGGAGTTTTTACGATACCTTGGTCAGATCGTGTCTAAGCTTACGTTAGAAATTTAAATAATGTGCCTAGCATGGTTTCTCAAAGTTCAGTTGTCACTCCGGACGAGAACTTTTCCAATGCAAATCCTTTTGCGATCCATCGAACCTTCGCTAGTAATTCTTGGTATAATTTTATTTTCTTTAATTATTCTTATTTCTCATTCGTCTAAAATTTCCAATTTTGTTTTTTAAAACTTTGTTTGGTTTTTGTTTTGAAGTTATACAATCTTCTATTCAAGTGTTCATTAATGATTTTTGGTGTTAAACTTACTGGGAACCTTCACAACTATCACACGCGGATTCGAATGAAATGTAGCCTAAATTGTAGTAGGTAGGGGTAGAACACCACCACTAAAATCTTAGGTAACCGTTTTAATTACAGCCCTAGGCCTACGCGATCAAAGTTTCGATTTTTACCATGTATTTTAAATGGGCGAAATTTTTTTTCCATAAAATCATAATAGTCTTTGGGTAGAACACGTTGAGAAGAGGAAAAAATGTTATATACACAATATATTGCATTACTCGAAAATTGCAGGGGCTACTCTTATTCAAAAATTGTATTTTTTACTTATTACTTATTCCAATTTAAATGAAAAAATTGAATTTGTTCAAGAAAGCTCATCTTCATTCGCATATGGATGCTCACAGCTGTCGGAGATGAGCTTCCTTGAACAAAGTCAATTTTTTTCATTTAAATTAGAATAATAAGTGAAAAATGAGATTTTTGATTACGAGTAGCCCCTGCAATTTTCGAGTTATGCAATATGTGTATAATAACATTTTTCTTCTCCTCTCAACGTGTTCTGCTAGTCCAGTCATTTCAAGATTTAACCCCCAAAAATAATTCAATCCTGATTTTTTTTTTTCGCGTTTTACTTTCGTAATAATCCACTACACAACATACTAAAATGGACACCCCATAACCCTCCGCTGCTACACCCCCCCCCCCCCCAGGGGTAAATGTTTGCTGAAAATCGGTTTTTCGTGAATATCTCCTCAAATAAGTAAGACTCAAAATTGAAAAATAGTAATAAACAATCTTGTTTTCTTCGTGTAATTTCCTATCAGACAGGTTCGTTTTTTTTTCGTCAACACCCATCTTCTTTGCCCAAAAATTAGGGGTGAAAACGCCTATTTTTCCAATGTTTACAGTATTTTTGGAAATTATGGGAAATACGAAGCTGAAAATACTTAAAATTATACCAGTGAAGACTGAAGAGTAATTTTTTATATTTACAAATATATGCTGGTAGGTATTCCAAAAAAAGTCACCGCAAGAATTTCAACCCCTACCGTTAATTATAAAGGAGGTTATTGAATACTGCATTTAAAAAATCGAAAAAGTACTTTAAACGCGATGTTATTGCTTATTATTGGTGATACGAAACATTTCTTTGCGTCGTAAGGGTTCAAAAACGATATTTTCAGCTTCGTATTTCCATAATTTTCCCAAAAATACTGTAAATATTGGAAAAATAGGCGTTTTCCACCCTTAATTTTTGGGCAAAGAAGTGGGTGTTTTCGAAAAAACAAAAAAACCTTCTGATAGGAAATTACACGTAGAACAAGATTGTTCATGGCTATTTTTCAATTTTAAGGCTTATTTGAGGAGATATTCTCGAAAACCCGGTTTTCAGCAGACATTTACCTTTCCCCTAATCAGGATTGAATTTTTGGGGGTTTGGTACATTTTTTCTCTTATTTGTCTGGATTAAATGAGATTTTATTTGATTTAATTTACCAAAATACAATTTTCCTCAATGGCGAGGAAGGGAAAATTTTAAGAAACTGGGTAACATGACGTAAATACTATCGCGAATCTGAATTTCATTTAGTGATTACTTCGTTGCCTATTCTAAAAAATCTGCTTGTAGATCGTAGTGAGAGAGAACTCATCGGTTTCATCATCGAATACTTGTCCAGTTTTCGATTTGATTTCGATATTTCATTTTGGGCAAAGATTATAAAGTCTGTCTTCATGATTTGATAATTCTAACTTCCGCTTGGTACTTGCCCGCCGTACAATTTTTTCAAGTTTTGCGACAGAATGCAACCATTTGCGACAGAATACAACCATTTGCGACAGAATGCAACCATTTGCGACAGAATGAAGCATTATGAGACGTAACCCACGAGTCTAAAGTCTACATATACTCGCAGAAAGAAATTCATTTTGATGTGGTGTTTTTTTTCACCACGCTAGTGTTTGAAAATTTTTCATCAGCTGAATAAATTACTCGCGTATAAGCCTGCTAAACATAAAATCTAACGAACCAGTAGAACAAAAATAAATCCGAAGTGCATCATAAAAGGACCCCACATCAAAAATTTCAGGTGCTGAAGTTCATTTCGCGAATTTTGGCGAATTTTTAAAATTTTGGAATTGCCCTATCTCGTTTGAAAGGTATGAAAATTTGATCTTATCAACGAAAAAAGCTGAAATTTGGTAGATACCTTGTTTCAGAATTCTCAATCGACTGGAAGCAGTTTTGTGACGTTTGAAAATTTTGGAAATTTCCAGCACGAAAGAAATACCAATGAAAGTGGTCCATAAGAACTTTAGCTCCTAAAAATTCATATTACCCATTTGGTGACTCATTTGATCGATTAAAGCTCAATTTTTCAAAATTCTTAACTGTTGAGTCCAATTTTTTTTTCAATTGTCAAAAAATATGAATTTGACCCGACAGTTACAAATTTAATAAAATATTGTATTTTAATCGATCGAGTAGGTCACCAAATTAATAATCAGCGATTATAGATGTTGAAGTTCATTTGAACCACTTTTATAGGCATTTCTTCCATGTTGGACATTTCCAACATTTTCTGATGGTTTCAAAACGTCTTGAAACCGCCTCCAATCATGTTGGGAGGTCGAAAGTAGGGTATCTACCAAATTTCCGCTTTTTTCATTTATACGATCAAATTTTCATATTTTGCAGGGCGATGGATCAATTTTGGAATTTCAAAAATTCCCCAAAATTCAAAAAATGAACTTGAGCACCTGAAATTTTGGATATGGGTTTCTCCTATAATGCATTTTAGATTTATTTTTCTTTCAACCTAAAAATTTCACTGCCAGTTGGAATACCTCCATTGCTTGGCTAATGAAAAGTACCTACGTCCTACGTACTACAACGTTGACGTTCTTTTAAAAAATTCTCAATTTTTTTTGAAACCTTTTAATTGGTGTGGTTCAAATTTAATTGGCACTTTTAGACAATTTTTACCTAGCCTGATTTTCTTTCGGAGTCTCATTCAAAATATAAAAAATGTAACCATAAAATGGCTAAAAATATGATTCAAACAATAAAAATTTCGGTTGATATCAATTTCAACCAACGGATTTGGTGAGAGCAAAGAATTGAAAAAAAATTATGACGTTTGCGTTGTTTTAAATGCAAAAATCAGTATTTTAAATTTTTTGTCAAGTGATAAGTATAAATCGAAACTTCCATCAGTTTGAACCGTAGTCCTTGCCATTTTTCGTTTATTTTTTACATACCTCGAATCAGGCTCCGAAAAGAAACCCAAACTATTCAAAAATTCCCTCAATTGTATCAAACCTGCCCACTGATACAATTCCTCATTCAAATAAACAAATCCATCAATCCATACCGAACTCGTACCATTCATTTCATCCCATTGCTCTGCGGTAGACTCGCGCACAAATGTGTAGCTACATTTGTCTACAAAATCGACTTCATAGGGTACGTAGACTACGTACCACAAAACCGTGTCACCATTTGTTGCGGGAAGGCCTTTCGGCGTTCGATCATTTTGAGAACGTGGGCAGAGGAGCCAGAGGGGTAATCCAACCGCATGCTCTGTGCAATAATTACACGTAGCATTAGTACAAAGTACGGTGTAATTTAAAAGGTGGTATGTATTGACGCGAGCTTGTTTCCATTTTGCAGTTCTCGAGCACACGCGGCTTATAACGTTACTCGAATAAACTTGGCTGTAATTAGCGTATTAGAGTAAATAACGCGAGACGACTTTTAAATGGATTTGCATCTTGGTATAGGAGTAATTTTACAAGACTATGGCGAAGAAAATTTCTCGTAATGGGGATCGTATGAATAAATATGAGATGTGTAATAGATATCATTTCAGTATAGTTGGATGCCTGAAAAACCCTCTGGATATTGTAATACGTACGTAGGCGAGCTTTATAAAAGAGAAAGATGAGAAATTCTTTTTCCACCACGAATATTTTTTTTATATCGTAAAACTTGAAAAAATACAAAAAAATTTGAATATGGTGAAAAAAATATACACTGGGAAAAATCAATATTTTCCTTTAATTTCAATTTACCCAGGCCAGATACAATTACGATGGGGATGAAGGATATTGGTTATGGCAATGGAGCTAGGCGGGCTTGACATCCTGGTATAGACTGGGGCCAAAACGGGCGTTAATTTATTTTTCCACATGTAATGTAAATTGACTCCAATTATTATACCGAATCCCAAGACGATTCAGTTTCATAAATTAAATGCTAATAATACGCGTATAACCGACCGCTGTGAAAGCCTATACATATAGACCGTGTGCTGCTACGATTACGATGCGCTTCGTTAAAATAAATATACCCTATCCAAGTCGCGAAATTGTTTCAGTTTCGTGAAATCGTAGTTATAACTGGTAGTGGAAGTATAAACCTACAAAATTCTTATAAAAAGAATGAAAATTGAAAAAAAAAATGAGTAAAAGTTGCTTTCGTTAATGTTTTCTTATAAAATATACACATACTCGTCCAGGGTATCCACTTCCTGGAAAACCTGTAAAATCCAGAAAGTCAGCGAATTTTGAAAGTACAGGAAAGTCAGGAAAAAGTCAGAGGTAGTATGAGTATAAACACATTCGGTTTCTCTGATCCGGTGATTTAAATCGGAAAATACTTGACGATTAGGAATTCGACGTCCATATTTTTGAAATATTTACTGTTTTTTGCTGTTTGTAATTCCGATAAGCACTTTATTCTGAACCCGTACCACTTTCTCCACATAGTCTTTGTAATACGCGATAATCCCTTCCAATTGGGCTATTTTATTTTTCTTCGTTTTATTTTCATCCTTCAATTCCACATTTTCCAATTTTAAATCCTATCCAGGCTTGAATTTCAATGGCGTCAGTATCCCTCGCATCTCTGGGCCGACTGAAGTTTGGTCGAATTTCCGCCAATTTTATGTTAGTGTACATAGCTAACGTGTTTATCATGTCGTCATCGAATAACATTGTCCATGCAGCATACGGATTTATCGCTAATCGAACAGCATCGGCGGTGATAATGGGATTCACTGGTGGCAGCTGGTCTGGTGGAACGAAAATTCGATTTTGTGGTGTTGGGTGCCACATAGTTCCATCACGAGAACAGAACCCAGGTGCTGGACCAGGTGCAGGTGCAGGTGCCGGACCAGGTGCAGGCACTACCGGCGCTAGATCAACTGGAGGAACTACTGGCACTGGAGGTACTCTTGGGCTCCTGCGTTTTGGACTTTTCGGATATGTAATTTTTCGTTTTTTTGGTGCTGATGAAGTGCCTTCGCCAGGGTCATAATCGGGATCTTCCACGTCGTCATCAACTTCTGATAGGGACTGTTCGCTATCGGTTTCATCTGCGTCCTCATTAATGATTTGTTCATCTTCCGACGCAGAATCGGCCTCGACATCGTCCAGAAAGCGGTCTGCATCGTTTCGGTCTTCCAGTTGTCGTAATAGTCGTTCGTTGCGAAACACCTCGCTTTCTTGTCGATCCATAGTTATATTTTTTTTCAATCGGAAGTAAAAATGATATTTTCATCATTTCTACGTTCGTTATGAATTTTCAAAGTATTGCTAAGGAAAATTTATTCAAAAATAATTATTTGTACAGTGTCAGGGCGATGGAAGGTATTTTCTAGATGACAAGATGACATTCGGGTGTTTAAGTGGTGGGGGGGGGGGGTGAAATCTTCTCATTTGTTGAATGACTGGCCAGAAATGGACATTTTTAAATTTTTTTGATTATCCGGAGGTTTCCACCATGACGCGACTAACGTATGAAATCCGGAGGTTTCCACCATGAGGCGACAACTGTTCGCTTAAAAACTCCACGCGACTTACCAGGGGCTAGGAATATCTTTTTCTGGTAACACCTGTTCACCCTCGTCGTCCGAAATAAAAATAACTTCGTTTTCGTTTTTCATATTTTTATCAAATAAAGTGAAATAATACGACTCGAAATGCACGAAAGAATATTTATCGTTAGGTAAAAAATTTTATTGTTTGAGAAAAACAGCCAATGAATTTCCACAAAATAAAATAAATTAAGTACGTCATTAATTAATAGAATCGCATAATTATAATAAGAATAATTTCCTAAAATGGAATTGTTACGTCACCGAATTAACAAGTTTAGGTATTACTTGCCCCGTGCAAAACATTCCTATAATTTTACGTGTTTTTTTTTAGGTAGTCAAATACAGTGATAGACCCCAAATTTTTCTCTGTACAGACGTTCAGCTTCCCTTGTGTTGCCATTGCACTGAAAAAAATAAGAAATGAGAAATAAATAAAAAGTGTTAAAAAAATGAGAAATTTTATCAAAAAAGAGATCAATTTTATCCAAAAATAATAAATTTCATCCAAAAATGAATAAAGGGTATAGCCGGGTTTTAGGTGAATTTGGCCCCCGCTCCGATTATTAATCTAACCCCCTCAGATGGTGTACCTTGATGTAAAACAAATTTAGAAAAATTTTTGACCCCCCCCCCCCATTCAGAGTTATGGCCATTTTATTGCATCATTTTCAAGATTTTTTAATTTCAATGGCAGTGAAAGAAATTTTTTGTTCTTTGGCATAAAGTTACATCTCGTAGAGATGTATTTATGATAATTTTTTCAACAATTTTGGTGCACTCCTTCACGTTGTTTCGGCTATTAGAAATTTTCAATCGTAAAAAACACCATAATAAGCGAAGAGCGACCACTTTTTAAAAATATCCCAAAAACGTGTTTTTTAACGTAGATTCACGTCACGTATTCACTTTTGGCGACTTCGATGCACCAAGGGCCGAAAATCGCGAAAAAACTTTCAAAATCTGCTAAAACAACAACATTTCTGCATGGGTTTTCGCGATTTTTGGACCTTACGTTAGTTCAAAGAAACAGCCAAAACAAAATACTCAGGGAAAATATGCATTAAAGGATATGAAAATATAAATTTTGAACTTGGGTACCTACTAGGCCAAAATTTCAATTTCGGGTAGGTAAACTAATAACTTGAAAAATGGTAATATAAAATGAAATTTGGGTTTCTGATTTCAAATTTGGCCTTAGTTTTTTGATTTAGGACCTCTAGACACCCCTACTTATATAGAGAGCGGATTTATATGAGACCACATACAGGGTGGCTCGGTTAAGGTGTGAAATATTGAAACCTCATATTCTACTTATCAATACGAACAAAAAATGTCATATTCAACATGGGCCCAAAACGCTTTCTTTCTGAAATATTGCCGAGTAAAGAACTGGAAATTCGGCAACGTTGCGCATCGCGATGCCCGTAAAATGTTGCGTTTAACGAGACGAGCGTCGGGGTTACTTACGCGGAAGTTGATTACAGCGTTGCCGCAAAATAAATTATCCTGAGATACCCTCCGTTTTTTTGATTTTTTAGAAAAAATTTTTAGGCGAAATTTTTTTTATAATAATGAGGAATCATGAGAAATTATTAAATTCGATTTTTATTGTAATTTTGTGGGATGGTCGAAATTTGATAAATTGATTACTCAGCATCCAATAAATAAAAAAAACAGAAATTTGGGTTAATAGGTGTTAAATAAGTAGTACTACCCCTAAAAGTGAATAAAATTTCAAAAAAATGATTTTTTGTTCTTGTTCGACCATATTTCTGGTACAGAAACACATTTTTTGCTTTAAAACACTTACTTATGAACCAAAAAAAAAAAAAAAAATAGTATACGTTTCGTTTCTATGGACCCCCTTTCACTTTTTCCACCACCTACCCCCCGAAAATTTTCACTTCTAGAGCAAAAATTGCCAATTTTGGGTGAAATCTGGGCCCCCTTTAAAGGCGAATAACTCAGTAATGAAGCGTTTATGACCCATCATGTATATAACATTTTTTACTCCAAATGATAAGTAGAATACGTGGTTTTAATATTTCACACCTTAACTGAGCCACCCTGTATTTTTCTGTGTCAAAGAAAAATCTATATACTTAGGTATTCAATGTACTTTTCCAATTTACATAATTTCGAAGAGGATGAGCGGGTGTCAAAAATTTTTCTAAATTTGTTTTACATCAAGGTACACTATCTGAGGGGGTTAGATTAATAATCGGAGCGGGGACCAAATTCACCTAAAACCCGGCTATACCCTTTTATCCAAAAAAATCATAACGGAACACCATTCACAAAATTGGCAAAATTTATTCTAAAAAAATAATTATATTTATCGCGAAATTTGGTAAAATTTATTCTAAAAATAAATTTTACTCAATTTCGTGAGAAATACTATTTTTTTAGAATAAATTTTGCCAATTTTGTGAATAGCCTGGGAGGGATATGTATTTTATTCCAACTAATTCCTAAATGAAAATGGCTTGAAAGGGGGTTATAAATAGCTGTTTTCATGAATCATAGATAGAAGCACATTTGCTTAAGTGTGATTTTGGCTAAAAATCAGATTACTTTTGTTTTGCAAGCGTTCTCAACAGTTTTTTTTTTTTATGTACCTATCGTTGCGATGAATCGTGTGTTGGTGTCTACCCATGGCATGAAAATATGTAATTCGCGAAATTTTGATTTCTTAAATGAGGATTTGTGATTCTATCCCTGATTCATTTTCCAGAATCGAGTTCTCTGCGGAGTCTATCCCTATTCCCTGACTCATTTTCCAGAATCGAGTTCTCTGCGGAGTCTATCCCTGTTCCCTGACTAGAAGTTTGATTATCGATCTTCAATGTCTTCGTCGCCCGTTGCTTCATGAATAAGTATCACATGTAAAAGGTCTGAAAAACTTCAAAATTCAACCCTTTTTTCATGATCGAGCCACTTTTTTGCTTATTTTTTTTACTTTCAAAAGTCACGAAAGTCACTTTTTCTTGAAAAACATTTGCTACAATGCCTGGATCTAAACCAATTATAATCTTTATAGTCTTGATGCTAACGGAGTATCATTTAAGTCGAATCTAGGTACTTAAATATGAAAAGCAACCACTACTTTGAATACCACTTTTCCATACGTAGACCAAAATTCATCCGAAGTTTTACCCACAATTGAACAGTTCGTGAACTAAAACTGCATCGCCAGATTCTCGGTGTATTAATGGGTTCAACTTTAAGACTTTCACCTAAGCAGCCACAGCATCGAGCATTCCCTCGCATATAACAATGTAACCACGACCAAAGTTGAAGCATCGTTGCGCCAACCACGACTGTAATTAAACGCTTTTGATGTAGAATGAAGAATAGAACGAAAACGAGGAAAGGTTCTAGGTGAAGGGACCCATTATGAGAAAAAACCGCGATTAAAAATCGAACCGGGGTGAATTGCGAACAAAACACATCGCGTTAGAAAAAAATAGCTCATCTGCGGAAAAGTATTCGAGTTTGATTAGAATTCTCGCCGTAAATGTTGAAAAATTAATTAGAAAGCGAAGTGCTCGATGCAAGTGGAAGGGAAAACTTTATGTACGCAGGAATTGGAAAGTTGATTAATATTATTCGGTAGAAGTGAAACTTTGTTGTTCGTTTGTTTATCAAATTTAAATTTCTTTTTCGCGTTTAGAATTATAAACAATCTGGGAAGTTTTCGCTTTGGATTATCGCTACGTAGTATATGGAATCTACAAGGCGAGAGGATGCGACCGCTTGCGTCATCTCGATATTTTCAATTATTCATTTTGAAAACGTCGGAGATGAGAGAAGAGGTTGAAAAAAAAAGAATGGAAAACCGCGGCGAAAAATATGTCGAAAATTTAACGTACGCTCGCCGTATCATTAACGATGATTTATTTAACTTTAAGCTTTCCTCATTACCATCTACCTACGAATTTAAGCCAAATTATAATTGCCCGAATCATTAATAATACTCGGAACACTCGGCGGTGAATTTCATCCGCCTTATTTACCTTTTCTCCAGCGGGTATTTAGAGTGGTGGAAACAAGTGAGGTTTTTGTATTCTTTGTGAAAGTTTCCGATTTGGCCGCAGATCTGACCGATGTTAATTTTCAAATGAAGGGTATTGGGGTTGTGGAAAAGGTGCCTGGTTACGTATCTTTTTAATTTTTTATGACCCTTTTTTGACGATTATTTGACAGAAGTCCCTTCATTAAAGTTGAAATATGGCTACTTGATTATTGATTAAGGTTGTTCGGTTCACATTGAATATTTCAAGAAGGATAATTATTTTGTCAGTTAATCAGCAGAAATATTTGTGTCGTAGCGAGATCCAACCATGTTGATTTAGGTGGATTGAAAAAAACAACTGAAATTTAATTAACCCTCCAAAAAAATAATCAAATGAAAATAAAAGGTAATGAAATCGACCACTGGCTTCCCTTCGGGCAAAAGCCGCTTTAATTCTTCGAAAATGTCAAAAATTCAATGCAATCGAAAATTTCAAAAAATTGCAAAATCAAAATTGATTTTAGAAGCTTAATTTGCGACTATCTTGAACCGTAATACACAAGTTTTTTTTTTGAAAAAATGATGTTTTATAGATTTAAAAAAAAAAATTCTCAATACTTCATCTTTGGAAAAAAATTCTCAAATTGATTTTTATCAATTTTCAATTTTTTGAACTAAATTTCTGAGACATTGATTGATTTGATTTTAGTCTTCCGAAGAGTCAACTTTTTTGCCCTATTGTGATTCGCCAAACGAAATTTTTGTTTTCTCGATTTATCCTAATGACCATGAATGAGAGACCGCAGAAGAAAATGAAGAAACAGAAAATATTGAAGGGCAGTTGCTTGTTTTCAAACTAATGTACCTTTAAAACACGGATCAACACAGGTTTACTCAGAAAGATCATCTGTGAACGATTTCATAATTATGATCCCTGTTCTGAAAGGACGAATTTTTAAAATACACGAAAATTTGAGATCAAATATTTTGATTCTTTTTAATTTTAGAAAATGCTTCCATGTACCTATTCCTTGAATAGTGATTAAAGCAACTTTTAGTTGAGTTCAATTGAAAAATTTTTAATTGTGATTTGACCTCCTCCTCCTCCCTTTTCTTCCACTGGTCAGAAATCATCTTTTTTTGACATTTCTGAAAATTTTGGCTGCCTGCTTTGATTTTAAGCTTCTCAATGAAAATTCAAAGTCAGGCATTGGAAAGAGGTTACTTTTTAGTACTCTATTAAATTGATTCAGTGAAAATCCACTGATGAAATAGCTAATCAATAAAAAACTAACTGATTTAATTAGTGAGTTTTCAATCTTTAATCCTTTTTTTTCCACAATTACTGATTCAATTAGTAGTTTTTCACTTGGATTATTAAGAAGAAATAAACAATTTTTTTTTAGTTGAAAGGTTGAAACTTTTTCAAGACCCATTGCAGAGAGAAATACAGTTGAAAAAAAATATAGGAGAAAGGGTATTCTATTTTTGAGAAAACAATTGAAATTGGTTATATTTTTTGTGAAAAAGTTACTCAACTAGGTATTTTTTTTCGAGTTTGCACTGTTAAAAATTGAAACGTTTTTCAAAGAAAAAATTGATTTGGTTTTCGGCTTTCTTGAGGAGTCAAATAAAACAAATATGATTCTCAATTTTTGAAAAAAAAATCACGAAATTTCAATAAATCGATGTGTGTGAAATTTTGTTCAAACCGTGTCTTTTAGAATTTTCTCATTGATGAAACATGGAAAAGTCACCTTAAGGAATAATTGAAAATTCAAATTCAAAATATGAAACGCGTGCTTTGGAAAAAGCCCAATTAAAATGATGTTTTTCAACTCAATCTATGGATTTTTTTTTCGATTGACACGATTTTTTATGCATTTTTGCTCGACTGCCGATTACTTTTATGCGATGAAATGCCTATCAAAATATCAAAAAGAGAAGTCTATCGTCGAATACGCTTTTATTTACCTAGTTATAGAACACGAAGTTCATAAAGATGAAAGAGAACGCGAGGAAGGGGTAGATGAAAAGCTCATAGCCTTGCGATATTGTTTTATTTGTATTCGACGACTATCTACGTCGTTTTGCTGTTGTATTTTTAACGTTTAGGGGTTTTTGTTTGAAGTTATCAACAACTTTGTAGCGCAAGTTTATGACTGCAAATGGTACTTATTATTTTAGACAGCATCAGGTTATGAAAAGTTACGAACGTGTTTTTGAATGAAATGTTTAATTACCAAAGTTTATAACGATAAACGAGTATGTATGTGAGCGAAAAGGGTACGTGGACGGGGATAGATTAACGTAGCAATTACAGTAACGAGGTTTGTAATACGTAAGGGAGGTTTTTATCGATTTAAAAGCCTAAATATGTTCACTATGGTGTTCGTGGAGAAAATATGGTAGAGACCGGTGGCAGTGTCTGTTGGAATTAAGTCTCGAAATTTTCCCGTAATGAGGTTGTTTTTCTTTCGAAAATGATGGCGAAATTGGTTTTTGTGAGTTGGAGTAGAATTTGGGGGCGATTTTTTGCAGTTTTTGAGTAGAAGTTGAGGAGGAATTGGGTTTGGAAATTTTTTTGATTTGTTTATAAGAGGATAATAAAATAACTTTCAAATATGTAATTATAACTTTTTTATTTCGCGCGAATTTTCTCAATTTTATAAAATTTGACGAAATTGAGAAATTATATCCTTTGAAAGGTAATTCTATCCTCTTTCAAGCAAATTATTGCGAGTTTTGTTCGAGAATTTTTTATCGCTCAATGTATTAAAAGTTCTCAACAATTTCAACTTGAAAAGTTTTGAACTTTTTCCTTCAATATTTTTTCGTGTCAATAAAAATGAAAGAAGTTATAATTTTATTCTCAATGAATTTGTACCTAAATCACAGTTAAATGCTACAGAAAGAGGAATAAGGAGATTTTTTTTAGCGAAAATACGTACACTATAAAATAAAATTGCATCAGTTACGTACTGATACCTCATAAATAATGAATTCGTAGATAATAATCGAGTAGGTAAACAAACAAAAAAATGGTTAGGTGAGAATTCATACGTATAATCAGAAACTGATATACAGTATGACACAGAAGTCTTGGTCACTTGAAACATTTCTCAATATCTTAGAACTAAAAAAAGATACCAAGACGGTTCAAACGGCAATGCGTTCCTGGCGTCGAGAACATTGAAAATCGATAATCAAGCTTTCAGCCCGACGTATAGGGTGTCCAAAAATTGAGAAACCAGTTGGGTAAAAAAATCGGGGTCCGGTTTTTTTATTGAAATGAAGTCTACACACTGACGCGATTGAAATGTGATATCTTTTTTTGAAACCGGTTCAGGAGTTTCGAACTAGTTGACAAAAATATCCAAAAAAATGGAGATATGAAAAAAAGTTTGAAACAAAAGTTGTAGAGAATAAAAAGACAATCATTTTTGGTTTCATAACTTTTCATTCATCTTGCAATGGAAAGAAGTTGCTGTACAAAATTTTTGAAGTAATTTTTTCTTATTCAAACCATAATTCTTTTCCATTGATGGATGAGGAAAAAATTACAGAACAAAAAATGTTCAATTTTTAATTCGCTACAACTTTTATTTCAAACTTTTTTTGTTATCTTCACGTTTTTATAACTGGTTATCGACTTGGAATAAAAAACCTTCTAAAAAACTTGAAAAAATTGGATAATTTTGTACCAGTTTAAAAAAGTGAAGATATCAAAAAACGTTTGAAAAAAAAGTTGTAGAGAATTAAAAACTGAACCTTTTATGTTCTGTAATTTTTTTCTCACCTATCTATAAAAGAAAAAATTATCCTCGAGTTCTTTGTACCATAACTTCTTTCCATTGCAAGATGGAAAAAAAGTTACGGAACAAAGAATTTTTCATTTTTAATTTTCTACAACTTTTGTCTCAAACTTTTCTTCATATCTCCACTTTTTTGGATATTATTGACAACTGGTTCGAAACTTCCTGAACCGGTTTCAAAAAAACATATCACATTTTAATTGCGTCAGTGTGTAGACTTCATTTCAATGAAAAAACCAGACCCCCATTTTTCGACCAAAACCGGTTTCTCAATTTGTGGACACCCTGTACGTTGGGCTGAAAGTATGATTACCGATCTTCAATGTTCTCGATGCCAGGAACGCATTGCTGTTTGAACCGTTTTGGTATCCATTTTCAGTTCTGAGATATTGAGAAGTACATATTTCAAGTAACCAAGACTTCTGTGTCATACTGTATAACTTTTATACAAATTGCGAAATTCTTTTCTTTGCTGAATGAGGAACTGCAGAAGGCACAGTCTTTTTTTTCGACCATTTATGAAAATGGGAGGAAAAGTCGAAATCGTTTTCGAGGAAATGCTTTGAGCAAATGTAATCAACAGGAATAAATAATGAATTCGACTCGTCTGCGGAGAATTACATCACCATTCTCCACACAATCGAAATCTCGGTCGATGACTATGATGTAGCTGCCATTTGTTACTTACGTTGTCGCTTATTTTTTTTTTTTTAATTGAAAATTTTTAATAATGAAGTCGAAAATTTTGGAAGATTGTAAAAAATTGTTCGAATATAACTAACTGAAATGTTCTGCCATAAAAAAAATGAAATTCCAAAAATTATAACCAACTCTTAGAACTTTTTAAAACAATCAATGTTATAACTATTTACCTATATATTTTTTTAATTTTGTAATCATGAAATAGTAGAATTTTAAAAAACTTGAATAAGGCTTTGATTTTTTTTTTTAAATGAGACTTTCTCGTTTAGATATTTACTGAATCTATAATAAATATAGCATACAAGGAAGCGAGGAAAGTCACTCAATTATACAAATAAAATTCGAATAAATTTAAATCTTACTAATTGAACGGAAAATATCGAATTTTACCGTGAACGAGGCGCGTGTATGTGAAAAGCGAGCGAGATTTATCGAACGTAACGAAAATCGCCTGGGAAATTGTTCGGAATTTTCCGGGCGAAACGAATTTTTTTATCGAAAAATTTTAGGTAAGGTTAGGTTAGGTTATTCGTGCCTATAGCCTACCTTCACTACCGAGCCGAAATTTAAGTCCACGATTTTAAGCAACGAATTATAATGGCGATTTAAGCCAAAATTTACGAATTTTCAAAATCGAGTTTCCCGACGTCTCGGAAAATATACGAGTCGGCTTTTCCGACCTACGGTATCGTACGAGGAAAATCGCGTGACTTTTCCTCTCGTCGAATTACGAAAGAACGAAAACGAATTACGATTTTTTTCTATTTTTTATCGAAAAAATAGAAAGTTAGAAATTCAAAAACGCAAAAAAAATAAAAAATTAACGAACTCAAATTTCATTTATAATGTCAAATTTATTTTCGATAAATATGACAAAACGCGTATCGACTGAGATTTTCCGGTGAAAATCTAGCCGTAGAAAAAAAATATAATAACCTCAACGAATGAGTTCTATACCGATACAGAGAGTTCAACGAACGAACATCGCGAATATAAACGGTACAATTTTATTTTTGGCCGTAGCCAGTTAATTCTAAAAACGAACAGCCGCGTATAAATCGAAATATCGCGGATAAAAAAAACGATTATATTTACAACACTAATCTAGTCTATAATCGCAAATCTCCTTCGAAGAAAAAATTCCTATCACATTTTTAGCATTTTTACATAATTTTCTCTTTCTTTAAATAGGTAATTCCCTTCATTTGAAGAGCATAAAACATCAAAATCAGCCTTCCAGAAAAAAGACCTTACCCTTCTAAAACCCTTATCCCTCCACATAAGTATCTTTTCCACTGCCCAAATAAATTTAACCGTATTACCAAATCACATCATACTGGTACATGTCAAAACGGTTCCACAATCATAAATACATATTTGGAAAATAATTTGTATGTGGAAGTACAGAAATCTTGTGAAATTTTCGTCAGACCATCGCAGGTGAACGGCTGAATGACAATAATTCAATTTTCGATTACACATTTACGTCTGCCTGTAGATTAAAATTTTTCAACACCAAAAAAATCTTGAGAAAACTGAAAGAATAATTTTCTTGACCACATATTTTAAAACTTGGCGTATAACCATCAGAAATTTCATCACAACCGATTGATGTCTTAGCGAATAAATTATTATAGCTTCTCAAACGATATAAAAAGACCTTTCCACGGGAATCACTTTCTTTCATAAGATTTGACAGCAGAGAAGGCAATAGTAAATCGGGTAACTTAATTGAACCATTGTGGCAGCAAAACCCAGTGCGGTTTCGCCTTTCCATTTTTTTTGCTCCACAATGGTCGCAATTATAACATAGCTCTCCGATGTCACCATATTTCACATAATTTTTTGCGGGATTGTAAAAAAATGCTGCTCTTGCCTTATCTCTCTTGTTTCTATCAACAAATTCTTCTTTTTTATTTTTATCGGAAAACAATGCATTATTCCGTGAACTCAATTTTTTTTCTTACGTTTAAAAGTTCTGGAGTACTGCGACAGGTTTGATTTTCTTTTTGGTGGCTTTACGATTAATCAGAACAGAAAAATTTAGGGCCGTATTCATAAACGATATACTTAACCAAGTGATACTTGAGTAATGAAATTTAAATCAATTTTTTGAGTCATTTTGAATAACAATTTTTTAATTTTTCAATAATAAATCTATACTTTAGGATCTAATTATTCGATTTATTGTTGAAAAGTCAAATAATTGTCATTCAAAATGACTCAAAAAATTGATTTAAAATTCATAACTTGAGTATCACTCGGTTAAGTATCGTTTATGACTACGGCCCTTAGACGCCGATAACAGGCATCATAGCGTGGTTACTTTTTAGTAACTTGGTTACTTTTTTCGAGACAAGTTACTTTTGGTTACTATTTCCACTTCAAAAGTTACTTTGGTTACTTTTTACCTCTAAAAGTTACTTTTTTCCAAAATTTCTCAAAAAATTTACCTTTTTTTCACAATTTTTCTCTAAAAATTGATTTTTTCAAGCGTAAAGTGTCTGATTAGTCTCGGTTTAGTCGAGTTTTGGAGACTTTTGTTTCAAAAAATTTCGCCCTCGCTCCGCTCGGGCAGTACATTAATACCTCTGTTTCTTAAATACACTATCATTCCCTAAATTTGAATCAGTCAAAATTGGTGTATTTTCATTCTCTTGGCTAAGTATAGTGAAATAATTTTCATCAAAAACTAGAGATTTTCACCCATATTTCAGTCCAAACTCCCCAATTTGTCAAATAAAAATCGGTAATTTTGATTAATATTTCAATGAAAAATCACTGATTTTCATATAAATTTACAGTGTAGGTAGGCTAGATACTCACTTTTTTTTAGTGAATTTTGACACACCCTCATTTTTTCAAATTTTTCCCCGCCCTTGCATAATGTCTGATTAAGTCCCGGAGTCGAGCAGATTCAATCCAAGCTCAATAAAAAAATGAAATTTTACCTCAAAAGTGTTCAGAAAAGTGCATTTTATTACTCTTCAAAAATAATTTTTCTTATTTCTTACATTAGAATATAACTTTCTAAATCTACATCAATCAAGTTTTATAAAAACTCTGCCTTTTTGAACCAATAAAATAATTTTCATTGATATTGCAGTCAAAAGTCGTTGATTTCTTAGTCGATTTTCAATTAACCAGAAAAAAATCAGTAATTTTGACTAAACGATCAATGCGAATCACTGATTTTCATTTATATTCATCTCACTGATTCAGATTTAGAGAATTCTTGCAATTTTTCAGTTTTTCTTCGCTTTTATCTGTATTACATTTTTTCATCTATCCACTGAAATTAACCTGACTTTACGAGCACTACTGTAAAAATAGATTTTGAAGTTTGTTACGAATTTTTACCCCCCCCCCGCCCCATTTTCTCCAATTCTCACCCCCTCCCTTACATAATTTCTGGGAGCGCTTATAAGTTATAATAATTGCATTAAGTACATACATGTTTTTTTTTTTTTTTTTTTTTACAAATTTTACCATTAAAAATTGAGTTTTGGTTACTTTTTGGTAATACACTGGTTACTTTTTTTCCCAAATTGGGTTACTAAAGTTACTTTTTTCTCACCAAATTTCACTATGATGCCTGCGATAATAAACACACTGATTTGCAGATTGATCTCACCAATTTTTGTAACCGGACAGTGATTATTTTGTAATTCATTTTTCGATATCAGAAAAAATGATGTTGCGGTTGTGATAAAACAATAACAGAACAAAATTATCTTTGCTAACCAATTAATTATATTTGAAAAAACAACTTCGTGAATGAAATTAATTGAAATTTTGACTCAGCGCAAGGCCAATTTTTTGACTGCAGGAAATTTTGCTTATGCAATTTTTCTTAATTTTCTCCATGAGCAAAAAATATTTTCCAGAGTGTGAAAGTACCTTTAGTATTATAGGTAATTGCTTAGTAATTTTATTATAAGAATCCTGAGAAGTAGAATGAGGAAAACCTGTGCTGAGTTCGCCAGGCTCTCCTAATGGATCTATTTTGACCATTTGTTTGAAAATGCTTCTTCTCACGCGTAGATCTGTCATCATTCATGCATCGAGATCCAAAAATTTTCAAATTCAAGGCCCCAAAAATCAAAGTTTTAATTTTTTTAAATTTCTGACGAGTTGATTTGAAAAACTTTATTATGAGATTTCATGTTGAATTAACATAGTAAACAAAAAATCTTGAGAGGAATTTTAATGGTGGCGAAAGTAGCACCATAATATCTCAAGTTGGATCAAAAAAAAAAGAATCATTCTAGATTTTGACAAAAATTGGATTGGAGAGGTAGTTAACTTTGAGTGGAATACTTTGGAAAAAAAGTTTGGGTCTTTTCGCTCATAAGGGGGCAGAGCTATAGAATCTCGAAGTGAGGTCATTTTTGGGGGGAAAAACGTAATTTTTGTTACTTTTGTTTTGGGTAGCTCTATCTAGTAGGAATCTCGGGTCATTCCTCTAAAAAGGTGTGATTTGAGTTTCTACGACTCTCTGAACTATTGGATTGAAATTTAATTCCACTTTTTGCTTCTACAAGGGGTTGAAAAGTTGTAAATTGCGATTTTTGAACGATTTTTTATTTTTACCAAACTCAAATCGTTCACTCAAATATCTCAGATTCGAACCAAAAATCTTTTTTAAGGTATCTAAAATAATTTTTGATGAAATATTTCAAACAAATTTATGACAGTGCTGTCAACTCAATTTCTATTTATGCAATTTTCATAAAATTCAGGTTGTCCATTCGGTCACTTGAAAGCTAACCCAATTTTTTTTGTGATGAGAATAAATTTGAATTTATTTTTAGGAGCGATTTGAATTCGATAAAAATCAAAAATTCCTCAAAATCGCGATCTGCAACTTTTCAGCCCCCTTGTAGAGGTCAAAAACTAGTATCTGATTTCGACCCAGCGTGCAAAAAAAGCAGACAAATTCTGCTCCTTTCTGCTCTTTTCTGCTCGTTTTTCTGCTCTTTTTTCTGCTCTTGTCTGCTCCTTCCTGATCGCCCGATGCGCAACGGGGGGGGGGGTGAAAAAAGCCGTTTAACGAGCAACATGTAGTCAAAAAAGGTCGTTCATCGCGCAACGGGGGTCCAAAAGAGCAGACAAGTGAGAATTTCTGCTCTTTTCTGTCTGCTTTTTCTGCACGCCGGGGAGGTCAATAGTTCAGCAATATTTGGAAACTCGAGTCGCAGTTCTGTAGAAGGTGACCGAGGTTCCCAGCAGATGGAACTACTCAAAAATGACGAAAACCCGCGTTTTTTCGAAAACGACTCCATTTTGAGATCCCACAGCTCCGTCTTCCTTTCTGCTAGAGCTCAAATTTTTTTGAGAGGTCTCCCACTCGAAGCAAACTACATCAGCAATTTTCGTAGAAATATAGAATATGTTTTTTTTTCGATATTTTCCTTCATTCAGTCATTTCATTCTGCTTCTATTTTTTTTGTACGAGACGATCTAATGATTCGAGCGAAACGTAAAAATTGACATTTTTATTAGAAATTATAGCCTACATTGTTTGTCATATACTCCTACACGCTTGTCTCTGGTTTCATATGGGGGCAGGTGGTATTCGTACGCGAAAAAGGTGAATTTACTTAACAAATGGGATACGTACGGGCGTCGACTTGTTTAATTTTCTTCCGCCATTATTCGGAGGCTTTATACGGTACAAGTACCAATTATCGCGTCGGCTTTTGCTGGCTCGATAAACATGTGCAAATTTTCTCTAGCTCTGTACTCATCTACCTGAGGAAACAGCCCAAAGGCATCGCGACGTCGCAAAATTTCCCTACTAATCATCGGTTAAATATGCTGACGTCATTATGGCAAAAAGCAACATATAAATATTGCCGCTTCTACGTGTACACGTAGTATCTATGACAAAAAGCAGGTGTAAACTTTGAATTATTACGTATCATTATAAAAGCTACGTCTTCTCGGTCGAATCTTATCTCGTATATCACGCTGCAGTTGTTCCAACTCTCGCTACGTTGAAGTCTCAAAGGTAGAATTATACCCGCCCGGTGGAGATATTTTCGTAACAATTAGAAACGCAGATTTTAACTTCGCTCGTTATAAAGAGGCAGCACGGAGCGTTAAATTGAAGAAATTCAAACGTCAGCATCAGCGTCACCCTTGTCAAGCCTTTATATCGTGTAAATGTCGAGAGTTGGAAGTTTCGGAGACAATGGCAGAATACGATTGCGAAATGAATTCGTTTTTTGTTCGTTTTGGCCTTCGTACTTCTCAAACGATTAATGACTCGAGTTATTTTTTCCAAGACGTAAAGTCGAAATTGAAACAATGATTGTTTTTTTCAAAATGTCCATATTGAATGTTGCTTGATCCATGGTCAAGGTTGTTGGGAGAAAAAATCCATCGAGTGGATTCGTCTCGAATTAAAATTACGAATTTTCTTATTTAATTTTCGTAAAAGCTGTGTACGTAATTATTTCGCTGTTTCGAAATGGCGTTGGTATTGTAATTGAAATTCCAGCCACGTCTTATTCATTGAATAATACGATGAAGCGCGACAAATAACTCGAAAGTGTTTCCAAGCTGGTGAATATTTTTGATAAACAAGCCCAGAATTTGAAAATAGATTTTTTCCCTCTGTGAAGTATCTGGTTACGTTTGGAAGTTTCGATAAGATACAGTTTTTCAAATTATAACCCCCACAATCGGTCTCAATTTTCAAATACGAAACTCGTAACAAAAATCGAGCAGGAGCCTATAGGTAAATTGAAACGATGGCGTGTTTTTGTTGAATTTTTAATTGAATTTATCCGATTCGCCATCGAAGGATTTACTTTCACGTTGAGATTAATTTTCTACGTGACGAGAATACGGTGGCGGAAAATAAATCAAACCTTGAACCTGGGAAAATGTTTTCTTTAATCTTTATCCAGCGATGATTTACGCGTCAGTAGGACCGAAATCGCCGCCGGTAATCACGCAGCGAGAAATTACGTACCTGCGACACACGATATTATACCTACTGTATTTTTTAATGGTCCCGAATTAAACGTACACGACGTATCGTCGAGCCCTTTATGTAAATTTTCCAAGGCGAAGAAAAACAGAGCCGGAAAACACGTGTTTTTCTCGCATACGATAACTCGGCTCGACCTACGCGTATCCGAAGAAAGTAATTTTTTCTCGTTTTCTTGTTTTTTACCTTGAACGAAGACGAGCGTTTTTTTGAAGGAAAATACACGCTTTTGCGAAATATCGATATGGAAATTATTTCCCAGAGCTTTGCGAAGCTATACGAGTGTAGACGAAAACGTACGTGGAATCTGTAAAGTAATTTTAAGCTTTTGCCCTAGTTTGAATATTTAAATTGAAACAGTATTTGGGCTGAAATTACGTTTCCAAGATGCTAAAAGGCTATGGGAATTCGTGAGCGAATATGTGCTGGTTTTGACGTTGGTCAAAGATATTTTTGTATCATTTTGTTTTTGATTAATGTCGGTGGTAGCATAACGTTGTCCTTTCTTTTGAATTTGTCTTCCTTGTGTTCGGAATTATGAGAAATTTTAGTGAGTTTTTGAAAATTTTCCCTTCGATGATTCTTCGAAGTGATTTAAGAACTAGATACATCAAGGTGCGTCGTTTTACAGTTTTTTTTTCGAATTTTCAGACATATTCGCAAAAAATTTGGCATTAGTTTGAAACTTATGGTCTAAGTTTCCAAAATTTCAAATTTTAGCAGGATTAAAAAAATTCTGATTTTTAATAGAAATTTTCAATGGTAGACTCGTTTGCAGGCTCATAACTTTTAGAAAAATGATGTGGAATTCAGAAAATTTTTGTTTACTTTGACTAAAGGTGCGTTCTCAACGAATTCCAATGGTGTCACTTTTTTTCATAGTAAAAATAAGTGGTAATCGATGCTCCTTGTTAATAGAGAGGCACCCTAACAACTTTCTGGAAGCTTTGATTTTCATATCTTTTTTTCAGAACTTTGCAGCGCCCAAACTAACCTATTGTTGGAATTTTTTTTTGAATTATTTTGGAAAATATTTTTGAATTTATTTGTAAATAAATTTAAAGTTTGTGTTATCAAGTTTCTAGTTTGAATTTTTTGAATGATTTTTCTTTAATTTTTGAAAACAATTTTAGAGTTTTGTGGGATAAATTTTATTTTTTGTTCCTAGAAAATTTTATTTTTTCTTAGTAAAAAAATACTTATTCTTGAAATTTAATTCAAGTTAGGTATTCAATTTAAAAAACTTGACTTTTTTACAAAAGAAATCGAAAACATTTTCCAAGAAATTGAAATTTTTCATTATTTTCAGATTTTTTTTTTCATCAACATATAGATCGTGTTTTTTCAGCAAAAAATGACCTCCAAAACTACGATCTGTATATTTTCGAATGGGCCGTACGGGGGGTTGAACACCTTAAATGAAAAAGTTGATAGGCGAACCGGATTCGTCATCTCAAAATGTATACAGAAAACATGACATTTTTAGAAATTGAAATTTTGGAGTAATTTTATACTCGAAAAACTGTTTTTTTGCCATTTTAGTCAAAAATGTCCAACTTTGGGAAGCGCTGCCTCAGTCCCCTGAGGTTGGGGGGAGCTAAAAAATGTTTGGGGAGTACTTCTACACCTATATAACCCTCCACTCGAATTTGAGCGGAATTGGTGCAAAACAATGTTCTCCCCCATAAGGGGTCCACCTCCTCAAAAAGTAATAGGGGTGGGGGCGGTGCGAATTTATCACAGATTCTGGACATCATATAGAAGCTTTCTCAACAAAAAAAATCGCGATTAACATTTTTTTTCTTTTTTAATCAATTTTTCGATGCTATTTTTCCTGGGCTAATACTTAATTACTTACCTCCTTCATGGAACACAATTGCATGATATTACGTATAGAGGGCTAGGTAACCTGCACTCGAATTCCGAAAAAAATGGGATTTAATACGTCTATTTTTTCACATGAATGTTTATCAGAGTTTCCACTTCCATAACCATTATTGAGATTTTTGGAGTTTTTATTGCGAAAGATTCATTATAATTCAACAGCTCTCTTTTATAAAGAAATTTCGCTCTTAGTTTCATTAAAAAGTAAAACTTTTACTTCTTTGATTAATAATTCAAAATCATGGTACATACTTTTCCTCCTTTTTTTTTCTTGCCTTAAAAAAGCTATAAATCCATTTTTCAAATAGATGGAGCAAAAAAGTAAAATATACCCAATGTTCATAGAAACTGCCTCGCTCTCGAGTGCTTGAAAAAATCTTAAATGCAGTTTTATGAACTAGGACCCGCATTATTATCTCAGTTTCGCTTCTACCTCTTGACGCTGGAAACTTTCCTTCTTCTGTGCTGGTATCTCATTACAAAGAAAATAAATTCCGAGAGTTTGAATTGTTTTAAATTGATGTCACTGGCAACTTTTTCAACGTTTTAAGTTGCCAAGTACCTGCATATTACAAAAGAACCTGCGAAAAAAAACTTCTACAGAAAATATGCAAAATTATGACTCGTCTGGTACCACGTTAAAAAATAAAATTGTTTGAACCTCCGGCGAAAAAATTTTCTCATCGGGTTTCTCTGTAATGTAATTTTTTACGACGTGAAAACCGTTGGAAAAAATTTCGTGAATTTTTTTTCAATTTTTTCATCGTGGGCTCATTTTATTCCAACGTGAATGATATAAGCGAATTAATCAAAATCAGTTCAGCCGCTCATGCTGGTAAAATACCGTGTTTTTCATGAATTATTCATTTTTTTTTGAAGCCCGCTTCTCGTACTCGAGTACATTAAAAATATTATACGTTCGGTTGGAGTAAACAATGCCATCGAGCTGTGCTAACAATGCAGAAAAATTACCAGGTGTATTGGTTTTGATAATTTCTTTCCCCGGGCAAATTACATGGAATTTGATTGACTCGACGTGGCGGTTGTTTGACTATAGGCTCGTTTAATTATCAATTATCCGAGTCGAGTGCTTCGTGTAATGAGATAAGGTTACATCGGGGTCGATCGGGGGAGGTGGGGTCAAGTTTCGCGAAATTTTATCGCTTTGTTAATATTTACATTGAAGGATCGTGGGTTTTAATGGTTGGAAAGCTCAAACGATACGAATGGTTCTCGATTTAACATCAAATCGTTTTAGAAAATAGGTGAAAAAATTTCTAAAATGAAATAGAGCCTAGAAATGGAAAATTCCATTCGAGTGCTCGAAGCGGAGACTCAGCGAAGTAGAAATTACTCGTTTGTTGGCAATTAAACGAAACCGTCAATCGGACCTGGGGAAAGTTCACAGCCGAGTAAATCCTTTCGGATGTTTTATTTCGAAGCTTGTTATTTTTTTGGGATAAATTCCACGTTCACGTTACCTTATCATTTTCACGGTATGTACCGGTGGTAACGTAATAAGAAAGTTTGACAAATTGGCGAAAGATTACACTCGAACGATAATTTCGATTCGCAATTTCACGTCAAAAGCACTCGATGTACGCGGAAAACAAAGCGACGAGATATATTATCGCGTCGGTTGAATAATTCGCGCGGATATTGGAAACGCTGACGCGAAAATAGTCGTCGTATTCGCGTATACGTGGCCTTAGAGCTGGCAGACGATAAAGTATTGTCGATCGTCTGATGTGTATAAAGAAATAAATGTGTAGTGTATTGTGTATCTACACTATTGGTTGAACAATCTATAAATGTTTCGTTTGGTGTTATCATGGAACACCGAAGTGATACAGAGTACCTTTAATACCTTCCATTAGCGTGGAAAAGAAACAGGTACTACAAACAGAGTAAATAACTAGGAAATTTTTACCCTTCTCGAGTGCTGTGTTTGCGCGTACAATGTATTTGTACAGATTATACGACTACTACGGTTACACATACGCGTGAAAATGATAAAAGTAAACAACGCTGTAAATAAATCATCCATCAGTTTGATGTGGAAATAAATCTCAAATTGTTCATCTTCATCGTTCATGTTGCAATCATGTTCGCTTCGGCGACTAATAAAATTAAGCTTCGGAGTTAACCGTTGGCGAGAAAGAGTCGCGAAAAAACCGAAAGGAAAAAAACTCTATTTTTCTATACCCAAAAGATAGGTACCTTTGCACGTAACAGTGTGAATGATGGAATTGGTGAATTGTTTTCCAACGGTACGGTTTCTTTGCTATTTTCTCTCTGGGTTTTTTTGGTACGTTCGTTACTTATTTTTATACGTTGGGGTGGTTGAAAGTTATGGGAGTTCGGTTGACAGGTTTTATTACCTGGTAATTTCCTTCCAGCGAAGGAAATGTCGAATGAGGTCGCAAAGGTCGTTAGAACCATTCGTATTGGTCGAGCTGGTCCGATTGTTTTTCCGCAATGAGATGTGAATTTCGAGCGAATCGTTTGCGAACGAGATGTGATGGTGTTGGAAAGTGATTGAATTGTTTTCAGAATGAGTCATTCGCGAAAGTGCGAATCGTCTGGTGAACGAATCCACGGATTGTGAATGATTGAGAAAAAATTCGTTCGAGAATATTGGATCATTTTTCTGTGGCATTCGTTCGCGAACGAAAGTATTACTCGGAAAGATGATGAAAAAAATTCGAAAAAATCAAGAAAACCATGAAAAAGTCAAAAAATTTGGAAAAAAACATGAAAGTCACGATTTTTTAATATAAAATTGAGAAGCTTTTCCGCTTCAACATAAGATAAGATGATAATATCTTTGTACGAAAAAGTTGAATTAAATAGAAGCCACGTTGGCGGAATTTCATGGAAAAAATTTATTTGAGATGAAATTCAACTATTAAATCTGTGGATTAGGCTCTCTTAATTTGAATCAGTCAGAAACTGAAGATTGACTGATTGAAATCGATAAAATTGAGCCACTGGATTGACAGTGAAATTCCGCTGATTCCGTTGTTAATCTGTGAAATTTGACTGCTAATCAGTGAAAAATTACTGATTTAATTAGTGAATCAGTAAATTTTTCACTGATTTTATCAATGACTCAATTCGTCCTTTTTTAATCAGTCAATTTTACTGATTCAGATTAAGAAAGGGTTCAGATAAGCAATCCAGTCCCAGTTGTAGATTCATATTTACCGGTTGTATTTTATCTCAATTTTAATTTCTGAAACTAACAAATTCTCAATTTGTTGGCTTATAAGTAACGTAAAATATACTGAAAACGAAAAATAGTAAAATTTACCTGATATGAAAGTTTTTTTCACCTCAGCACAAAATGAGATAATCTCTTGATACGTCGAAAAATATTGAGATTTTTTATTCGATTCTCATTACGATAATTTTTCTGAAAAATAAGGGTCACAAAAAAAAGAGAAATGTTCTAATAAATTTTAAGGTCGATTATTCATTTTCAGATAGGTGTGATTCTATAATTTAAAATGAATAATTTGCAGATACCTAGTTCTGAATTGAAAAAATATAGTTTTATAAGCCAATGTTTAAAAAAAAGTTATATTGAAGGGTATTGAAAAAATAGAGACGATGAGGAAATTATTCGCCATGGTTCAAATTTTTTTTTGCAAATGTAGGTAGCTCCGAATTAGAAAGAATTGATGTAATGTAATAACCCAGGCATTTGTATGGAAAGTTTCAGCTTGAAAATATCTAAAAAAAATTATTTATTTTTACTTACCTTCCTCGGAGTTGGGATATGAAGTCGACGGTCGTTTACCACGACCACGAGCCATATTGTAAAATGGTAAACTCAATAATTATTCAAAATCAATAAAAAATGAATCAAAATGTAAAAATTCGAAAATAAAAACTGAACTGAAACTGATTGATAGATTGATGAACTGAGAAAAACCAAAAAAAGCGGGTTTACTTTGTTGGTCTTTTTTTTGGTCCAAAGATTGATATGTATCTTTGTAATTTCAGTAAATTATGTATTTGATAATTACTTCAATGGATCGTCATGTACGATAATTTTCCAACAGTTATCGTATTTATTTTCTGACATTGATAAATTTGTTACAAGAGTAAGGGCATATCCTGTCAGTAAGCTCATGAAGTAACTGTGCTTTTTGCACCTTTTTGTATTTTTTGTTATGTATATCTCCTGATATATTTACCTCGCCCACAAGGGCGTCAATTTCCTCTCTAGTATCGAGCGGAATTGGATCTGGAACAGAAATGCACGGGACGTGTATTTCATTTTTGGGGTCAAACTTCCTCGCTGTTGACGAGGCCCCCTCATCAAAGAATCCAAAACATTCTCCAAACGATTAAGTACTTTACTATTTACCTGAAATTCTTCTTTCAAGATTGTATCGCAGCCAACATCCAAAGTTTCCCATAAATTCCTTCTCATTTCACTCCTAATATGTCTTTCAAACACATCTTCATCCTCTTCAATTAAAATATTTAACATACCTACTTACGGAAATCCATTATCTCCGACTTGTCAACCATTGATTTTTTTAAATGATGAATTTTGAGACAATTTAAATTGAAAAAATAATTCTTACTAAGTAATGGAAAAATTTCTAATTGGTTGTAGATTTGAAAAAAAAATTATAGGAATTGAAAAAATTTTGAACTTGAATTGTCGAAATCCCTTTTGCATCAAAACGATTTTGGAGCTAGTGCAAAAAAATATTTCAAACAAAAAGTTGTTCTTAGAGCACTAAAAACCAATAATTTTTCAATCTAAAATTCTTTTTACAATAAACAATTCATTGAACAAGAATTAACAACTAACAAAATAATTTTAATTCGATTTTTACTCTTGAAGCTGCCTTCTAATAACGGCTCCTACTACATCTTCTGGTCGCAGAACTTTTCTCAAGTATGTACACATTTCCTAGTGGGTGTCTTTTGTTGCAATGTCCTTAAATTTCCACAAACACCAATAACAAAAATTTCACTATTGTTCTTGTTGGTGGTGTTTTTCATTCTACTTCTATTTCGTCTTCTAGCAGGATAAAGTACATGGATTGTGCTTTATGCTGTGTCGTAAAATACATTGTTTTATTTTCAAAGGTTATAATCTGACCATAGTATTTCAAGGGTGGGCCAAATTCCTTGAGAATTGCGTTAATTTCTTGTAAAACAATATTCAAGTAAGGGGAAAAGTACCTATAAAGAATAAAGACCTCCAGCAATGTTTTGAATTTTAAAAATACCTGATGTCGAAAAAGATAAATTTTAATGTAAAAATCGCGACATAGCCACATAACCATCAGGCATCTCAAATACAAAGCATTTGTCTTAAATGATGAATAATAGTGCGAGATAATATTAAATTTTAATGCAAAAATCTTAACATAGCCAAAGAACCATCAGGAATCTCAAATGGAAGGCATTTGTCTTAAATGACGAAGGCTAGTGCGAGATAATGTTCGTCAAAATTATGATCAAATTTGGTAATTACAAAGTTGAGAATTCTAAAAAAGCTGGTCTTAAAGTAGCTTACGTTAATCTTTCCGACGATCTTTACTCCTCAATGTCTGAAACCCCCAGTCTCCGTGTTGGTTTCGTTACCTGTCATATAGACACCTCTGTTCTAGTTCCTCGCTGTGTGAATTGTGGACTTTTAGGTCACACCGCTAAATGGTGTACTTCAGAACCTGCTGAGTCACAAACCTCTAATTGTATTCTGGAGTTTCACGAATTGCACCGCATTTACAGGATGCGAACCGGTGACGCTGACGAAGAAACAGATATGACCCAAAGCACCCATGTCCTGACAGTGCTTGGCTAGAAAAGAATTCCAATGATGGAATATTTTCAAGATAAGGGCCCACAGCGGGGATCTACGAGTGCGTCCATTGAGCAACTGGGTCTGCCGCCCAAGCATTGCACATGAAACTGTAAAAAAAAAACCTAACAATTATGAACAGTTTGTTTGTAATTATACAGTATGACACAGAAATCGTGTGAACGATAAACAGTTCTCAATATCTCAGACCTGAGAAGAGCTGCTAACGCAAGAATGTTCTAACAGCAATGTATTCTTGGCGACGAGGACATTTAAGATCGATAATCAAACTTCTGGTTCTGCCTATAGGGTGTCCACAAATTGAGAAACCGGTTTGGGTCAGAAAATAGGGGTTCGGTTTTTTTTATTGAAATAAAGTCTACGCACTGACGCGATTAAAATGTGATATGTTTTTTTGTAACCGGTTCAACGGTTTTGAACCAGTTGTCAATAATAACCAAAAAAGTCGTCTCCATCGCCATGGAAAACAAAAATTATACCCAAACCTTTTCTACGACTTCTTTCCATTTCAAGATGGAAAAAAGTTATCTACAACTTTTGTTTCAAACTTTTTTTCATATCTCCACTTTTTTGGATATTATTGACAACTGGTTCAAACCCGCTGAACCGGTTTCAAAAAGCCATACCACATTTTAATCGCGCCAGTGCGTAGACTTTATTTCAATAAAAAAAAAACGAACCCCCATTTTTTGACCCCAACCGGTTTCTCAATTTGTGGGCAACCTATAGGCCGAGTTGAAGGTTTGATTAGGTATCAATCTTTAATGTTCTCGACGCCAGGAACACATTGCGGTTTGATCCGTCTTGATACCTCTTTTCATTTCTGAGATATTGAGAAATGTTTCAATTTACCAAGATTTTTGTGTTATACTGTATATGGATTTTTGTATAATTACCTATCTGTGTTGATATTACCGTACCATGTCATTTAGACTCTTATCTCCACAAAATTGCTGTATTCGTGCTGGAAATAATCCATCTCCTTCCTACTTGTAAATAAAATATTAATACCTAAATGATTCGAACAATGCTAAAAATAAGTTAGTTGAAATATCAATACTGGTTGTATATAACTGACTACAGGTATACGCTAACATTGACAGAAAAGCGGACTTGAGAGCAAATTTCAATAACTTGTCTCAGATTTACTGCCCAGTAATGCTTATTTCGACGATTGAAAATTCCATCTTGATGAAAAGTACTTTCGTCAGTTTTATAATAAGGATTTGGTGTCTGTAAATTTGATGGTTGATTAATTTTTCTGTAAATCGAATTCACAGCTTGAGGTGTAAACCTCCAGGGAAATAACCCATCATTTACAACTACCACACTGTTGTGTGACGATGTCTACTACTTGTCCAGTTTGTTGGGTGATCTCCCGGACACTGATGGTTGGACCTTCCTGAATTGATAAAAGAATTTCTTCTTCAATATTTACCTGTCTACTGACTTCTTGTTCGTGAGGCAGTGGGTTGTAAAAACACCATGCTCCCCTCAGATGTAGATACATTTCTTTAATTGTTTTTGAATTTGGATAATGTAGTCTGTTGGGGTATAGCAGGTGATACTTTCGAGCTGCTGCATTAGCATCGTCCCCAGCTCTATAATTATTATTACTTGATTTAAAAAATATATATTTCAAATAAAATTCTTTTGCCATTGGGCATTTGATGAATTCCAAACCAACGCCATCGTCAGCGTATAAATTGTTGAAGTTGGCGTGAAATGATTTGTGGATTCCTGCGATGTACAGCAGTCCAAAAAGGCAACGCAGTTCTATTACTGATGTTTTTGGTACTACTCTACGCATACTTTCATTCTGTTGATTCGCGCTTGTATGGGGTAGGCCAAGCAAGAAAAATGGGGGAAAATTCCAAAGTTGATCGCGCAAGAGCCTTAAATTCTTTAATAATTAGTGTCAAAAATTTACCTAATATTTTTAAAAATTTTTTAAAAATTCAAAATTGATTGAAATAGTTTTAGCGTTTATTTGAAGAATATGTTGACCAAGAAGCACAATTTTTTTGAAAAAATCGTTGTTTTTTACATTAAAAATGTTTTCCTATTACACTTCATCTATGAAGAAAAATTGAAAAATGTTATAAAACACCTATTTTCTCGAAGCAATTGCGCTTTTTGGTCTCAATAGTTACCAAATAAGCTCTAAAATTGATTTTTGAATTTTTCTAAATTTTTAAAAATAATGAATTTTTGATGATTTTAAAAGAATTGAAGGTTCTTCCGGAATCGGAAGGTATTGAACGATTTTGAATTTTTTTTCATTTTTCTAGACTCTCCACCCTCCGTTTTTGGCTCTGTATTGAAACTCAAAATCAAAAAATTGAGGTTTCTGCTTACCCTAGTATGTAACCACCGCCTCTAGTACTCTCTCATTCCGAATCAGTGAAAAATCACTGATAAACAGTCAGAATTGCAGCACAGGAAAAATCTGTGAAATTCACTGATTATCCAAAGAATTTCACAGATTTTTCAGTGAATTTCACAGATTTTTCAGTGAATTTCATAAATATCACTGAGTTTTCAGTGAATTTTCACTGATTTCCAGCGATTTTTTTCACTGATTTGTTTTCAGTGAAAAAATTTTCACTGATTTTCTCCTGTGCTGCAATTCTGACTGTTTCTCAGTGATTTTCGGTAATTTTCACTGATTTATAATTGAGAGAGTATGTTTTTTCCTCATTTTTAAACCAATAGTCCATTCGAGGCACCAATTTGGTCCTTGTACTTGTCAGCGAGTTCACCATAATATACATTCGCGAGCTTCTCCGGGTCACCGTACGTTTTTTCTAAAGATTTGAGAGCATTATCGTAATTTGAGATTTCAAGCGACATTCCTTGAAGAGTTTGATTAGCTGTTCCTTGCAACGCTTCGCAAAGATTTTTCAAATCCCCGAGTCAAACGTCTAATTTTACCAACCAAATATTTCCTTTCCTGAATTTTAAAACCGAAAATTCCACGCGACAGTCACCTGGTTACTCATTACGAGAGATGCAAAAACTGCAACTTTTGTAGCCCTACAGCTTACCTCAGCATTTGAAATTCTGCCATGCCAGTGCATTCAAAAACAATAGAATTCTGGGGTTTAGGCGTGAAAAACAGCGGTTCATTCGCAATTGATGTAAACCAATTGTCCACAACATTTCTTTTAAATATTTCACATAGAAATTCGCCAGGGACTTTTGACACTTTCTTCGAAGCAATTTCATAACATTTGCGTCATTTTTTTGAACCTTTCACGACCATTTCTTTCGCTTATATTCCCTCATTCACTCCACAAACATTGTAACATTGCATTCCTCACACGTATTATTCTATATTACCCAAGGCACGATCATCTTTAGACCTTTTTTCCTCACGGATTGAAATCACGCGAAACAGCGTTTTTATTTTAACGCTACCGCGTTTCAACCCCCTGCTTTCTTTTTCTCCAGGATACCTACAAATATCGGCGCCAAAATTTTTAACGCCTACGTAACTCGTATAATCATCCGAACCCACCGTATACATACATAAATTGCACATCAAAAATACATTTCGTTATCAGCCCGACGCAATTCTATTCGCGTTAAATTTTTAATACCTTGGAAAAGAATATACGCAGGAGGGAAATCCGTACAGTACGTTGCACGTTCGGCGTAAAATTTTTATTACATCTCGCCAACTTCGCGAATGTCGAATACCATCATTGGAAATATTGTATTTGATTCTCGTATGTACATATCGAAGACGATATAAAAATCTTATCTTAATGGTATCGATAAAACTACACGAACGCGTAAAATACGAGTAACCAACGCCGAACTTTTGTTTACCTATTTATAAGCGAAAATATTTTCATCATTATTCGAACGTGCTTCGTAAACTTCCCTTATTGTCGAACAATATCGTTACAATGGGAAACCATATTCGTCTTATACGATGCTGCGAAATGCTTCGGATTCGTATACATTTCCGGATTCGTTCGAGGAAGAGGTGTATTTTTTCCGTATACATATCCTAAATTTTTTTTCCAAATCGATAATCACCATGTGAGAAAACATCGTCTTGTGTAATCAAATACAGTATGTGGATCAAATCCTGGTCAAGGCTCGTTAATTCTTTTGTTGATGAAAATTGAAAATTGATTTCAATGGAATTGGATTTATCGTGATGGATGATTTTGATGATGCTGCAGAAAATGTTATTTCTGTGTACAGGGTGTTCAAATAATCATGAATGACCAAAAAAAAAAGTATGGTAAACATTTTTAAAAATTACAGAATTTTAAAATTGCCAAAACATTTGCCATCAGGTGCTAAAACTTGATTTTCTTGTTGCATTCCGTACAAAAACGCACACGATGAACAGTGCAGATAAAAAGGTTACATTATTTGCTGCAACGTACAGTTGAAGAACGGTTTTCTTTGTACGTGTTAAGATAACACCTACTCTCTCAATTATAAATCAGCGAAAATTACCGAAAATCACTGAGAAACAGTCAGAATTGCAGCACAGGAGAAAATCAGTGAAAATTTTTTCACTAAAGACAAATCAGTGAAAGAAAATCACTGGAAATCAGTGAAAATTCACTAAAAATTCAGTGATATTTATGAAATTCACTGAAAAATCTGTGAAATTCTTTGAATAATCAGTGAAAAATCACTGAAAATCAGTGAATTTCACTGATTTTTCCTGTGCTGCAATTCTGACTGTTTATCAGTGATTTTTCACTGATTCGAAATGAGAGAGTACCTTTAATACTTACATAAGCTGGAGGCGCCGTTTGGGACGTCAGGTGCTTGTTGTGGTTCCTTTTCCCGTTTGAAATGAATCATTGATACAAATTCTAATTCCTAGTGGTAACTGCCTGGTATCTTTTTGTCGACGAGCTTGCAGATAAACAAGGTCTCCCATCAGTGATCAAAAAAATTATTTTCGTGGCATGTGGTTTCTGAATTGAATTGGAGCACGAAAAAAAAACATACTTCGGATTTGGACCTAACTCAGTAGGGTTGTTTGGTCACTATAGGAGACTATCCGAAAAAATTTGAGTCCCCTAGGGGTGGGGGGGGGGAGCTGAGGGTCGTGCGATTCATGGAACAGCACTAAGGGCCGAATTCATAGTCGTCACTTAAGTATCACTAACTACTTAGCTTAGTGTTAGTGCCCCATTTTTTCATTCTTTCATTTCATAACCAACACTAACTCAAGTATTACTAAAGTAACCCTAAAAAAACAGAAGTATAACTTCGGTAAGTAATTAATTCGTTAAGGTTATTTCCGTTTCAAAAACATAATTTTTATCATAAGTTATGCTTTTGTTAGTAATTAATGACCACTTGTGATGGTAAAAAGTTAGGGATGGATTTTGACCCTTTAAGTATTCAGTTTAGTCCCTAATGCAAAAATGGATGACGAATATGAATACTTACTTTTGTATCATTTGAGCTTGAATTGAAAGGAGTCGTAATCATTTTCCAGGCTTTGTTTTTGGCGCTATTCGTTTTGCTGTCAGTTCTTTTATTATTGACATCCGTATCATAGTCCCCAATCAGCTTCATTAAGATGGTTATCTCTTCCGGAGAATTTTTTTTTTCATTTTCATTTACGTAAATCCACTTGAAAAAACCACTGAACACAATTAATTATTATCTAATCACTATTCGAAAGTTCAGCTGTGTTAAAGACAAATGTAACTTGCAACCATCTATTTCTATAAAATTATTCAGTCATTGTTTGTTTTTTTTTTTGAATTGGCAACATCGCCTTCAAGCATTATTAAGAGGGTGCTCTACTCTTTGCAGGAATTAGTTCTGGCCTATCTGCAACTTAGAAGGCGCAAACCCGAATTTTCGTTTTGTTGGAGTATAAAGTGATAAAATGATGAAACAACGAACGAATATGATTTTAGAACGTAAAAAGAAGAAAATAAAAGCATGTGGAAGTTTCAATTGTCATTATAATTATTTTTATTGAACTTGAAAGAAATGCAAGATTTGATGACGGTTTTTACAAGAATTCTCTGGGACTACTGAATCAAATTTGTTGAAATTTTAATATGTTATATAAAAAAGCATTCCTGACAGGCTGAAAGAGCTCTTTTTTTGATTTTCTAAAAAAAAAAAATTAAAATAGAAATATTTTTCGAAATTTTGAGAAAAATGGAAAAAGGGCTCTTTCAGCCTATCAGAAATGTTATTTTACACCACATATTCAAATTTCATCAAATTTGATTCAATAGTCCCCGAAAAATCTTGCAAAAACCGTCATCAAATCTTGCGTTTCTTTCAAGTTCAATAAAAATAATTATAATGACAATTGAAACTTCCAAATGCTTTTATTTTCTTCTTTCTACGTTCTAAAATCATATTCGTTCATTGTTTCATCATTTTATCGCTTTATAATCCAAAAAAACGAAAATTCGAGTTTGCGCCTTGTAAGTTGCAGATAGGCCAGAATTAATTCCCGCAAAGCGTAGAGCACCCTCTCAACGAAAGTATCACATACTCTAGACTTACGTTAGGTACTTCTGTTAGGAGTTTTTTTGGGGCTAACTTTGAAACGAAAAAAAAACAACACTAATCTTAGGTCCTCAGTGAAGTGTAAGTGTTGGTCGTCCCTAACCCTGATTCAAGTGACGACTATGAATTCGGGCCTAAAAAGGTGCGATTTGAGTTTCTACATCTCTCTGAACCATCGCCATTCTTCTCCGATCAAAACTCATTCTGCTACCAGAGGGTCGAAAATTTGCGGATCGCGAAATTCCATTATTGTGAAATTTTCGCTGGACCTGAATTAATTACTTTTGCATTGGGTAATTTTAACTCTTTTTTTCAATTTTTGAAGAAAATTTTGAAAATTTCCTCGATTAGTGTAGCCAACTGCAAATTGTGATGTTCAAATTTATGAAATTCGCGTTGATCTGATAATGTAGTAGTTGACCATATCTTATCGTTGGAGAACTTCACAATTTTTTTTCCCAATAATTAAAAACAAATTATGAAAAAAAATTTTTGTACCAGTGCAGCCAATTGTAAACCATGATACGCCAGTGTATGGAATTTACGTTAATCATGAACCAATTTTTTTCCATGACCAGAAATCATTTGGCTGTGGAAGTAATTCGGCGTGTCGGAGCTCGGGTAGCTCCCTTGTGAGCATATATTCGAACTCAGCGTTTTTGAATTAGTAGAAATCGATGCATTACTGAATATTTCTCAAAATTGGACGGCTAGGGGGACACAGAATGGTCGAATCGCAACCATAAGCAAATATTCGAACTCAGCACCCTCGAAACCCCAACAAATGACACTTTACAAGTTATTTTCTATTTTTTTTAAATTTTAACCTCATCGGGGAGGGGATAGAAGGGTTCAGAGGGATCGGATGGAAACTGAGCACATATTCGAATTGAAAATTTAGTCAATTTCTTGAAGATTCCGTTTCTGAACATTCTGAATTGACCGAAACAGCGCATTTTTCAGGCTGAAATTCGAATTTCAACAAAAATTTCATGATGTGACGTCACAGGACAACTTGACCACGCCTCCGTTACTTCTTAAAAATCTTTGTGCGAGTTCTAATGGACCAATTTTCAATTATTTTTTTAAAAATCCTAATCTTTGAAGTTTACTTTCGATTTTTCATAATTTTTTTCAAAAAAAAATTTCGTGCAACTTGTCCATTCAACTTGATAGAAATTTTTTCCGCCCAAATCACCTACTGAGCTCATTCTGCGTCCGAAGTTAGTGTACGATGTACATGTATGCGATTTGACAACTGCGAATATCCCTCAACGCTCGTAAAAAGAACTTCAAAACTCGACAAACGAAATGTTTTCTATTTCGTTGAGAAAACATTCAAAAAAATCAACATCTGTAACGTTCGTTCGATTTGTCAGCGTTATACGAAAAGTTAATGAGTAAAATTGAAGTTTTACTCATTAAGAGGTATTAAAGAGAAAATGTGAAATTGAAGAGGATTTTTGCTAATTGGTTTACTTAGCTAGTTGGTGAATTTATTTCGTTTACGACAAGATGATGGAATATCTATCGTGTCAAGATGGAGAGGAATTTATTTCCAATATTGTTCTTGCTCGATTCGTGTAGCAAATTCGATTGTTTTGTTTTGCCAACGCAACGGTTTAATTTAATTACGATTTTGGGCGAAATACTCGCATTCCTTAATTAACTGGCGAGTAAATATGTGCCAGAGGAAAAGATTCCTTCACGAGGAGTTCGAAAATAACGTCACGTATTACGAATAACGTAAACGATAATGTAAAGATTAAGAAACCCCCTCCCTCCCACTCACCCACCCATACCTAAAAATCTGGTAAAAGTTTTTAAGACGTTCGGGTACGTAGACAAAAAATCGAAACTACGAGTTCATGACGTGAGGCAGGTAGAGGTGCGAAATATAGACTGGATAACTTATGCATAGTTGGTACTGGCAGCATCAGCGAACCTTTAAAAGCAACTAGTGTAAATATTTCTTTTACGGGGGTGAAAAGTTGGTGATGTTTGTTTATAATGGTAACATATGCGAAAGTTTCACATGCACAAAGTTTCCATCAGTTGCCAACTACGATCAATTTTTTTTCGCCAACGAAATTAAAATATTAAAAGGTATACTATGCCTTTATATAGAGTGAGTTTAAAGGGGTACAAAAAAAATTGACGATAAACGAGGATAATATTGATGGGTGAATAGCTGCTGTGAAACGATATAAAATCGCTCTTTTGTAAAGGCTCGAGGCGGCTTTATTCGTGTGATAAATTACTGAATATTAAATAGCGAGAGAGAGAAGGTTGCTGTGTCAGCAGGTGACGGGCGCGGGCGAGGTGCCGGTGTATTTGCGTCATGAATTTTTCAATATATAAGGCGAAGGCGATGGCGACGTCGGATGACGCTGTTATGCAATGGATATGGAATAGACGGATGGTGTAGATTAACGTGTTTACTTTGTTTTTTCCGCAGGTATTGGGTTCATCGAACGAATTCCATTTTGTTCACCGTGCTCTGCCCCATGCGCGGTCTAAAAGAAGCGTGCCACATGTACGAAGACTTAAAGTCGACCCGTTGGTGAGTAATTTGATAGAAAAATATTGCATGGATTTATGGATTTGAAAATGTACGACATTCAGAAAGAATAGTAGAATAAGGTGGGAGGAAAGAATAAAAGAAAGTATCGTTTAAAACGAAGCTATTAAAATTCGTCAAGCGTTTTAGACGTCTCTTTTAGAGAGAAAAAAAAAAGTACAAGAATATTTTTCCTAAAGGAAAACTCCGCGTTGAACGGCCGTCTAGCGACGAACGCAGCACAGCTTTAAGGCGGTTTTCGCCTTGTAAATATAACGCCTACGATTTTCAGCTTCTTGGCGAAATATTGACTGTTGCCATCTCTGGGGCCTATTTAACGAAATGTAGGTTTCACTTTGGTGTAATTTTATGGCTTGCTTCATTGGCCAAACGTGCGGCGTAATATTTTTTTATCGGTTGGGTAATTATTGTTGGTTGGTTGGTGTTTGAATGTGAAAAGTACATGTCGAGAGTGGATGAGAACAAAAATGCGTGGTGGTCGTTTGTAAGTTTTGAATTTTTATATTCGGATGAGAATGTCTCCCAGAGGATAGAATTGAAACATTTTGAATTTTTATAAAGCAAAATGAAGAAGAAAATGAGTAATTTTCAAGATATTTGACGCTTAAAATGAATTTTCAAGATACATGAAGAGACAAATCGTTCGCGAACGACTGAAAAGAATCATTCGAAAATATAATCAAAAGCAAATCATTCGAGAACGACTAAAAAGAATCATTCGGAAGTACAATTCGAAAAAAAATCGTTCGCGAACGACTATTGAGAATCATTTGTAATCAAATTTATGAACGAATCGTTCGCGAACGACTGAGGAGAATTATTCAAGAAATTTCTTTCGAATTTGAATGATTATTTTCAGTTGTTCGCGAACAATTTGTTCCCAAATTTGATTTGGAATGATTTTCTGTAATCGTTCGAGAACGATTCGTTCGATATTTGTTTTAAAATGAAGCTTTTGAGTCGTTCACAAAAAAATTGTTCCCGGATTTATTTTCAAATTAATTTTTTCGGTCGTTCGGGGAAGATCTCTCCTTAATTTTTTTCAAACGTAAATTTCGTTTCTGAACATTCGTTTAACCCTGGTATACCGTATACCACACTTCAAAAGTGCCGATTATGCCACACAGTGGTGAAATTCGCCGCGCTCAATTTGTTTAACCCTGGTATGCCACACAGTAATGAAAATTACCATAAAGGTTTAGATTGAATTAAAATCATTATTACCAATTTACAAAATCAGTGTTGCCTGATTCAACAAATTTTGTTGAATATTGGGAATTAAATTAATAACAATTATTTTGCAATATTCAACCAAAATTGTTGGATCAAGCGATACTAATTTTTCATTTGACAATATTCATTTAAATGTTCAAATAATGAATACATGGAGTTCATCTGATTCCAGCACCCCAAACGATAAAATTCTTTTCTTTTGTTTCTTTTTTTGTAATCTGAAGGCGTGAACTGAACTTGAACTAGCAGTGTAAATTGAACTGAATCACAGATTTCAAATTCAATTTATTCAACCGATTACGTGATTACTTTACAATTTTGCATCACATAAATTATCATACTCCTATGCCATTTGGTGAATGGAGATGAAACACATTTTTACAAAATGAAATATCATTAAAAATAAAACAATAAGTACAAAATACAATGGGAGAAAAAGAAAGAAAAAAAAGAAGATGAAGGGGGGAGCCAGGAATTCGGTAACGGAATACGCAATTTGTCGGACACGAAGACGAAGTTCTCGGGGTGAATTTGCCCCAACGAGGATGAACAGATCATCGGCGAAGCCGAACGAGTGAACGAAAGAGAGCTCTTTGAATAGATCAAAGATATCGTCGAATTGAATGTTCCAGAAGTCCGGTCCAGTGACCGAACCCTGGGAACATCCGCGAAGCAACGAGATGACGATTGATTCAGATTCTTTCATGAAAACATTACGGTCTGTGAAGAAACTCTTGGCTAAACACACGAGGTACCACGGGAAACCCCTTTCGGCTAGCGAATGGAGAATCACCACCCATCTCGCGTGGTCGAAAGCGCCCCTAATATCGTGGCTTATACCAGCAACCATATCATACAACTCGTGAAGAGAGTTAACCGAGAACAGAACCTCGTGGATAGCCATCTCGCAGCTCTTCTTTGGTCGAAAACCGAATTGATGACTATTGAGAGACGATTCGAGAAAAGGGAGAAGTTCCTTTTTGATTAGCCAATCAAAGATTTTACCCAAGTTAGGCAGAAAAGTGATGGGACTAAGACCATCAGCTCTTAGTTCGGATTTGCCGGGTTTCGGAATTAAAACCACAACCCCGAGTTTCCAAGCCTTGGAAGTCATTAGGCTCATTCTATGTCAACTCGACCAGGTTTTGACCTTGGGTTTTCCGATTTCGCCCAATTTTTTTTACGAGTTCTCCTGGAATCACCGTCATTCCGATCCTAATCCTTCAGGGAGACGGGGGGTGGCCCTTGTAATTTTCGTATTTTTGGGATTTTTTGCGAAATTGCTTAACTTTGAAGGAGCATATCTCGAGATTGGTTAGGTCTAAGATAAATCTGTTCATGCTGTTTTGTAGAGAATTGAAAGGAGATTCAAAATTGATAATCACTTTTTGAAAAGTTCAAAGTTGAGATTTTGTGATGGAAGCTCAACTTTCATGATGAGTACAAAAGATGAAGAGCCCCATTAAAAAATCTGAAAAATTACTATGAAGAGAACTTTTGATGTATTTTTCAACTAATTACTTTTCAAGATGGGATCTCGATACCCCTGCGGGGCACAGGGGTCCTAAATTTCGGTCAAAATTTAAAAAAATGGAAAAAGTGAAGTAATATATCGATTTCTACTAATTCGAAGGCGCTGAGTTCAAATATGTGCTTAGTTTTTTCATTCGATCCCTCTGAACCCCCCTATCAGCCCCCTAATGAGGTCAAAATTCAAAAAAAAAGAAAAATAACGTATGACGTGTCGTCTGTTGGGTTTTTTAGGGCGCTGAGTTCGAATATTTGCTTATTTTTGGGATTCGGCCCTTTAGTGTCCCCTAGCCCCCAAATTTGAAAAAACTCGTGCAAAAAAATGGAAATAGCATGTGTCATATCGATTTCTACTAATTCGAGGGTGCTGAGCTCGATTATCAACTTAGTTTCTCGATCCGCCTCCTTCGTTCTCCACACTGACTACAAAATTACTAAATCATTTAAAAATCAATGTGTTTTTTCAAAATTGGGGGCTAGGGGGGCACTAAAGGGTCGAATCCCAAAAATAAGCAAATATTCGAACTCAGCGCCCTCAAAAAGCCAACAGACAACACGTCATACGTTATTTTTCATTTTTTTTTGAATTTTGACCTCATTAGGGGGCTGGTAATGGGGTTCAGAGGGGTCGAATGAAAAAACTAAGTACATATTTGAACTCAGCGCCTTCGAATTAGTAGAAATCGATATATTACTTCACTTTCTCCATTTTTTTGAATTTTGATCGAAATTTAGGACCCCTGTGCCCCGCAGGGGTATTGAGATCCCATCTTGAAAAGTAATTAGTTGAAAAATACATAAAAAGTTCTCTTCATAGTAATTTTTTCAGATTTTTTAATGGGGCCCTTCATCTTTTGTACTCATCATGAAAGTTGAGCTTCCATCACAAAAGCTCAACTTTGAACTTTTCAAAAAGTGATTATCAATTTTGAATCTCCTTTCAATTCTCTACGAAACAGCATGAACAGATTTATCTTAGACCTAACCAATCTTGAGATATACTCCTTCAAAGTTAAGCAATTTCGCAAAAAATCCCAAAAATACGAAAATTACAAGGGCCACCCCCCGCCTCTCTGAAGGATTAGGATCGGGATGACGGTGATTCCTTCATTAGACCATCGAGGAGAACTCGTAAAAAAATTTTGGGCGAAATCGGAAGACCCAAGGTCAAAACCTGGTCGAGTTGACATAGAATGAGCCATTATAGATGGCCGGCCCCCTGTACAAGAAGTGTATTTTTGAGTGCACTTTCACCCAGTATGGTATGTTCAACATACTCCTCCCAGATACGATTTTTTTAATACGAATAATCATTCGAGTGGCTTCTCCGTTTAAAAAAGCGGTCGATACGTCAGCTTGTCGAAGCTGTCATCGGTTAACGGTTGCGATACAGACGATACCACGAACGATAGCTGTATTATCAGTTGGAGCGTACGTTTCATCGAGTTCGTACTGGTGAGTATCTTTATAGCCACGAAGAACTAAACGAGCTTTAAACTTGACTTCATGAGAAACCGAAATCTTTTTTCTCAGTACCCACTTCGTATCTACTTTCGAATAATCTTTTCCTTCGAGATCGCCTTCGTTCATCTCATACCATACATCTTTTAGCGCCATCACACGAAGCTCAGCCTCTTATCACTTTTTTCCATTCATCTCCTTCGGGCCCTCTGATCGCTTCTTCGTACATTAACTCTTTACCTTGCTCGGTAGCGATCAGCGCTAAAGTGTTCATCTTCATGGCAGAGATTTGATTTAATCGCGACTAACGAATCACGCTCTCTTGATCGGAAAATCATCATTTTTCCTACATGGTAGCAGAGCTTTCGAAAACTCAAATTTTCTCACGCACCTTGCTACTGGTAACACGCGCCTCCCTGAAAAAAGATACTTTTTCTTTTAAATAAAATAGTTTTAAACACAAAAGGAACACTCACGTTTACGATTTTACTGGTTTATTAAATGAAAATACAATACGCGTAAGGACTTTATTTTCATCGGGAAAATAAAGCCCTCAAATTACATGCTGAAACAGGTGGGAGGTTTTCACCCTATAGAGAAAGTATGAAAAAGTATAGCTCTCCGAGAATCATAAAAACGTAAATATGAAATAAAAAATGCTTTTTGTCCACATTAAAAGAATCCATTATCACTTGTAGTCTATAGTTGTAAGTTTTGAATATTATTGTACCACTCTTGTAAATCGTGTGTTATCGAAATATCCGGATTGATCTGAAGTTGTGAAGATTGCCTAACATCTTTCGTATATAGGTACATATTGTACTGTATTTTTGTTGAATAAATGCTAAAATAATTTAAATTAGAAAAAAGTACCAAAAAATTTGAGAATGGTTAAAATTTTAGACGATTTCAATGTTTTCAATAAATATTTTTCCAACTCTAACAGTGCTTCGAAAAATAATTTTTTTTCAATCAGGTATTGACAGACATAATAGACAATTTTCGACTTATTTACATTTAAATCCAATTTATGATGCAACCAACGTACAACCAGTTGCAAGTCCTCTTCCATTTACCCCAAAATAAACTAAAGCCATATTATCTGCAAAAGAAATAATAGTACTACATATAAGAATTAATTTTAAAAGATCATTTACAAAAATCAAGAACAAAATTGGCCCCAAAACACTCCTCCGTGGCACACCAGCTTTAATTTTTGTCCGCCCACTCCTTACATCACCAATTTTTATACGCTGTCTTCTGCCCTTGAGGTAGGATGCAAACCAATCCAATATAAAGCCCCTTATACCGCAATTTTGTTGTTATCTCAATTATATATAATCTACACTTTATCAAATGATTTTTTAATATCAAGATAGGCTGCTGCAACTCAATTTTTTTCCACCTTTCCCACAATTATTAAGATATGCTCCGCCATCGCCAGCTCATGTTGATCTATGGGGGAGAAAACCGAATTGTTGTGAAGAGAAAAAAATTTTCTTAAAAGTAAGTCCAAAATTTGTTTTTTTCATCAGTTTTTCAAATATTTTTCCAATTGTTGGTAGGGGGGAGATTGGTCTATAATTTGAGACATCTGTAAGATCCCCGGATTTGAGAACTGGCACTACCTCTGCATCCTTAAGGCAACAAAGGAACCGACCACTAAAAACAGAGTCATTGAAAACTTTGGCAATAGGCCCTACCACATAATGGGAAACATTTTTCAGCATTCCAACTGACAACCCATCTTTCCCACAACTATTTTTATTTGGGAAAGAATCAATTACTGCTTTGACCTCATAAGCTTGGATCTCACAAAAGGCGAAAGACTTTGAAACTAAACAGCAATAATTTATTGTTCATCGGATACGAAAATTCATTTAGAAAGATTAAAAAAGTTCATTCTGGCATTCTTCGCATAACATTGCAGAGTGTTCTTTGCAAGAGCCCAACCCACATCGGTCACAGTTTTCTATCCTTTTTCTTTTTCGATCATGGTCTCTTCTGCAAATAGCACAAAGAGTGCTTTCACTTGGAGTTGAGCTTGCACTAGTCGAAGGCGCCCGCGCCTTGCCCTGTGATTTGAAGTTATTTTATAGTTATACAGGGTGGCTCGGTTAAGGTGTGAAATATTGAAACCTCATATTCTACTTATCAATACGAACAAAAAATGTCATATTCAACATGGGCCCAAAACGCTTTCTTTCCGAAATATTGCCGAGTAAAGAACTGGAAATTCGGCAACGTTGCGCATCGCGACGCCCGTAAAATGTTGCGTTTAACGAGACGAGCGTCGGGGTTACTTACGCGGAAGTTAATTACAGCGTTGCCGCAAAATAAATTATGCTGAGATACCCTCCGTTTTTTTGATTTTTTAGAAAAAAATTTTAGGCGAAATTTTTTATACAATAATGAGGAATCATGAGAAATTATTAAATTCGATTTTTATTGTAATTTTGTGGGATGGTCGAAATTTGATAAATTGATTACTCAGCATCCAATAAATAAAAAAAAACAGAAATTTGGGTTAATAGGTGTTAAATAAGTAGTACTACCCCTAAAAGTGAATAAAATTTCAAAAAAATGATTTTTTGTTCTTGTTCGACCATTTTTCTGGCACAGAAACACATTTTTTACTTTAAAACACTTACTTATGAACCAAAAAAAAAAAAAAAATAGTATACGTTTCTATGGACCCCCTTTCACTTTTTCCACCACCTACCCCCCGAAAATTTTCACTGCTAGAGCAAAAATTGCCAATTTTGGGTGAAATCTGGGCCCCCTTTAAAGGCGAATAACTCAGTAATGAAGCGTTTATGACCCATCATGTATATAACATTTTTTACTCCAAATGATAAGTAGAATACGTGGTTTTAATATTTCACACCTTAACCGAGCCACCCTGTATACTGGTAATTGACATTAAATTACTTGAGCACAAAAAATTGAAAAATATGATAACGAAAATTGACTTTAAATATTATCAATACAACTATCTCAGGTTTTGAAATGAGAAAAAAACATTCTAAAAAATACTTCATTTCGTTCACTTATTTTTTTCTTGAAATTACGTTTTCGATAATGCTGTATTATTAAATTGAAAAAAATATAAATTGGCAATATTGCCAACGTACCTAATACAAAAGAGCAAACTTTTTCAATATGAAGCTCGCCGAATAAATCTGAGCCAGCAACAAGAGAAATCGTTACAACAGCATTGGAGATAACGTCAACATCGTGAGATATTTTCGTCGTTAATTAAATTTCCACGAGACGACGTACATTATCTTCTTCACTTTTCCCCCTTCTGCTCCCTGCCGCCTTCATAATTGAATTAAATATCTTGGAAACGATTTCGAAATATTTTCCGAACCATTTTCCTCTTCCTACTTTACGCTGAAAAAACTTCTAGTCTGGTATTACATCGACTATTAAACTTGCCTCGTATGAAAAATCTCAATACGTGAAATTAGGTTAGTTCGACGAGGGTGAATTCCAGTTTCCTCTTGGCGAAATTTTTTTACGACGTGGGTTAATTTACTAGGCCGAATGGAGGTGAATAATGTAACATTGTGCAGCTTAGAGAATTGCGTTCGCCTAAGTACAAATGACAACTAGGTCTAGTTGGGTATATAGATGCAAGTTTCGCGGCGAAATATCTCTCCGCGGGGAATAAACTTGGTGGAAAATCTGAGGTGGTAATTTAGATGAGAAACGCGCAGCGAAGGTCTTAGGATTAAATTCTTGTCGTGGTTTGTGGACTTGGAACATTGTCGAGATGTTTCTCCGTCGTCTATGACAAGAGATGCATTTGGAACGCGATTTCGTCGTCGACTTTTAGTTTAATTCGGCCGACTCTCGACCAGGGAATATTTCAAGGGTAAATTTTGACGGTTGTCGTGTAACTTTTGAGGTTACATCGGTGTCTGTCTATTCTCCTATGGAGATATTCGCGTTAAATCGAATACTCCGAGATTTTATGACGATGGGGGGAAAAAAATCGATACGAATTAACGAGAAGCAACGTTTGAGAATTGTTTGATTCGAACGTCCGGTGCGATACGAAGTACTCGAAGAGCAAAGCTGCGAAATTTCATTTCGTGTCAATAAAAACGCTGTACTTGGTGAGTACGAGATATAGTCTGAAAAACGATAAAAAAAAGTCTTTAAAGACGAGTTATGTTCGTGAAAATAATTTATAAGCGGAGGCTATAAATAAAATGAATTTTTTTTACATTTCATAAAAGCAAGAAAAAAACATTCGTTTATGGCTCGTATACGTCTCTGAACGAGTCCGAATCAAAGTTTAAAAGCTCAAAGGAAAATTATTGCTGGGACGAGGAATGTTGAAAATTCGTGTGTGAAATGTACGCAGCCTTTAAAAATGCGATCTTTTGATGATGTCTTTGATATTAACGGAATAGTTGAATGTTGAGCAATCATACGCTCAATTTTATCAATTTTCCAAATCAAAAGAAAAATTTCCCAGTTGAAAATACAGTATGACACAGAAGTCTTGTCAATGGTAAACACTTTCCAATATCTAAAACTGAGAAGAGATACCGAACGGTTCAAACGGCAATGTATATTCTTGGCGACGAGGACATTGAAGATCGATAATCAAACGTCTAGTCTTACCTATAGGGTGTCCACAAATTGAGAAACCGGTTTGGGTCAAAAAATGGGGCCCTATTTTTTTATTGAAATTAAGTCTACAAACTGACGTGATTAAAATGTAATAGGTTTTTTTTGGAACCGGTTCAGTAGTTTCGAACCAGTTGTCAATAATTCCCAAAAAAGTGGAGATACGAAAAAAAGTTTGAAACAAAAGTTGTTGAGAATTCAAAAACAATCATTTTTTGTTCCTCAATTTTTTTCCCATCTTGCAATGGAAAGAAGTTGTCGTACAAAAGGTTGAGTATAATTTTTCTCTTTCAAGCCATAACTCTTCTCTATTGCTGGATGTGAAAAAAATTACAGAACGTGAAATGTTTGGTTTTTAATTCTCTACAACTTTTATTTCAAACTTTTTTTGATAACTGATTGTCGAATTGAAAAAAAAAAAAACACCCAAGAAACTTGAAAAAATCGGGCTCATCTTGCACCGGTTTCGAATAAGTGGAGATATCAAAAAAAGTTTGAAAGAAAAGTTGTAGGTAGAGAATTGAGAACTGAACATTTCACGTTCTGTAGCTTTTTTTACATCCTGCAATGGAGAAGAGTTACGAGTTGTAAAGAATAAAATTATACTCGAGTTCTTTGTACCATGACTTCTTTCCATTGCAAGATGGAAAAAAAATTATGGAACAAATAATGATTGTTTTTTAATTCTCTACAACTTTTGTTTCAAACTTTTTTCATATCTTCACTTTTTTGGGCATTATTGACAACTGGTTCGAAACTACTGAACCGGTTCCAAAAAAACCTATTACATTTTAATCGCGTCAGTTTGTAGACTTTATTTCAATAAAAAAACCGGTTTCTCAATTTGTGGACACCCTATAGGTCGGACTAGAAGTTTGATTATCGATCTTCAATGTCCTCGTCGCCAAGAAAACATGGCCGTTTGAACCGCCTCGGTATCTCTTCTCAGTTCTAGATATTGAGAAGTGTTTACCTGTTTACCATTGACAAGACTTTTGTGTCATACTGTATAAGTCCATTTAATTTTTGATTGAATCAATTCTATCTAAAATTTTAATTCATTATATGGCAATTCAGCTCACGAATCAGATTTTTACGTAGGTAACATCTGTTTGGAAATTTATCGAGATTCCGTAGACCGAAAGGGCTTCAATTCGAGAATTTTTTTCTTCGATGAATCGCCAAGTTCAAAGAACGTTTGCGTGTCTGATCTACGTCATTTTATTAGCAGCGTATATAAATGCCAAAGAAATTCTATATCTTGACTTTATGAATGTTACGAAAGCTTTTTTTTTCAAAAAAGGGTACCCTCCTACGTCGAAAATTTTCTGCCAGTATCCATTAAACGAAAATCCATTCGATTGTTAAATATTTCAAAAGCAATTTACTCCAAATAACGTGGCTTTTGAATGGACGAGAGCTTACTTTACATAAAGACGTTTAGGAAAAGAAATACTCGTATCGGCGGCGTATAAGTTTTAAAAAGAAACGAGCTTCTTTTGGATACCGAGAGGCAAATCAAAAGAATTTTTTCAGAATATCCTACTCGTAGTAAACTTTATCGATTTCTATAAACATTCGACCGGAGTAAATTTACGACTAAGTAAATATTTGCAATGTAATCGTACAAATATACTTCGCAACGCACGAAATAAGAATAAAAACAAACTCACGTATGTTTCCGTTCGATTGTGCTCAGGTATTTGTACCTCTTCCTTCGGCCTTTCATTCATATAAGATGGAAAATGTCCGCATGGTAATTCGTACAGGGATTTGGGCCAAGTTTAACCTGTAACGAAAAACGTCACATATGTACCTATATCGAACAGTGGATATGTTTTGAACTTAGGCAATTCGTTTGTAATCCTCGAGAGATCATCTTATGGTTAATGGAACGTTAAATCTCGCATTTCCACTTAAATCTGCCTCGCGTATTCGAGTCTGGTATTTTGTTAAGTGAAAATACACCAACGAGTCGGCGTGTTTTCGCCGAATACCTCGTACGTAGCTGCCTTAATTGTAATCATCCAAGTACACGCGATACGGCGGATTTCGAAAACCTTTGTGGTTTTTTTACGAATATATTATAGTGCTCGGGCTTTGGTGCACCTCCTACGTTGATTTTAGTCGGCTTCGCTGCTTCAAAGGTACCGATGTTTTGGTAAATTATCATTTTAAACGGATGCAAAACCGCGGTACGAATTTCTATTGTGGTTTGGGCGGATGTTTGTGATTTGTTAAATATAAGGAGTATATCGAAAGTCACTTTGATGGGATTTTGGGGTATTTTCGAGTCGAAAGGGTTTTAAGTTGACTTGTAAAGCGGTGAGAATCTTTTGTGAATTTTTTTATTGGAGGACATGTGTCGAGTGAGGAAAATAGACTCGTGTTATTGTGGGTAGATGGAAATTTAGCGATGCGATAATCGGATTTGTGTGAGTTCTGATCTTTTGTTGAAAGTTTTTTGGTAATTTTGTGTTTTGTGTCAAAATCTGAGTGTTTTTTGTGCCCCGTTGATTTTTTTTTGATAATTTTGTATTTTGTGTCAAAATCTGAGTGTTTGAATACGGAGCGGTGTAATTTAGGAAGACGTGCAAAAGTTAGAAAAATTAACTTGACTCGTTGAAAACCTTAATTTTGACACAAACCGTAATTTTATTTAGAAAGTTCATTCTGGTGCCTTCTTTATGAGATCAGTGTGACTTTTGACGGGCATCAATATTCAAAAAATGAACTCAGCGGGTAAAAATTTATTAATTTTGAAATCAAATGTAACCTCATCACAAATTTTTATCAAGTGAATCGGTCATTTCGAAAACCCCTCAATTCCGTGACACCTAATCCTATATACTAAAATCCAGTTCCCCAACTTTATTTTCATGGGGAAAGTCTCGGTTAACGCTCATAAAATTTAGTCAACGTCGAAATAAAATTTGCTGGTTGCCAAATTCCATGGAAAAGTTTTTAAAAATTCATTCGAATGTAAAAGCACTTTTTTTTTGGCAAAAGCCATATTGACTTTTTTCAAAGTTGAGGGGAAGGGAATAAAGTTTATAATGAATACACAATAGGGTGAGCCAAAAAAACAGAAATTCTGATTTTTGAAAAGTTACACCCGGAAAAAGTTGTTGGCTGGATAGACTAAAAAAATAAAATGAAAAATTTCAAAATCGATTCATATCTTCTGATTGCGCAAGAGCCGGCAATTCTTCAAAAATTGCCAAAAATTCAAAATTTATTGAAATCAAGTTTAGAGCTTATTTAAGGACTATTTAAAGCAAAAAGCACAACTTTTTTGAAAAATTTCATGTTTTATAGTTTTGTTTAAATTTCTCATACTTCTTCAACTCTGAAGAAAAATTCTGGTTTTTTGGCCCACCCTACTCACTAGTTTCCTCAAAAAAATGGAAAAAAACTGTCTATGCATTTTATACTTGGGGAAAATATCAAACTTTTCAGTCGATGTGTAGAGTATATCATGCTAAACACGCTGTCCAGAAATTAAGCTGACAAAATAATTAAAAGAAAATGAAGAAAGAAAGATGACGATTACGGATTCAGAAAATTTTATTTTGTGAATTCTAAGTATACATTCGTGAATAGATACGGTACGTAGGTTTCAAATTCTTGAGAGCAAACCGACATCAAGTAGGCGAACTTTTGGGTAGGATCGATGTTCTTTTCATGAACCATCGTTGAAAATTGCTGCCTAGTCTTCCGGCGATCTCCAGAGCAGGTAGCTCAGCCTCGTTTTGTGGATTTTCACCACTCCCCCCCCTCCTCCCGGTACACTAACTAAATTGAAGGGAGTTGAATCCAGTTACTAAATCAAAGTTTTCGATTTTTGAAAATTTCTAAGTTTTTAACCACATTTAGTCTACAGTACAACTGGCAAAAAGTGTTCATTGAGCGTGCTTTTTGGGGGCGCAAAAAAATCAGTTGGCTTATTGTGGGTATGGGTCCCATAGTACGAAAAAAGTGTATTTTGGATTTTTACCCTTGCACATTAGGGAGCTGGGGCCTAAAAATCCCTCTTTTTCCCCATTTTTTCAACTTGACCAGGCGCAAAAAAAATTTTCACAGTGTGATAGCAGACACTCCCCCGACTCCAAATATATGTCACAACCCTTGGGCCACTTGCACAATGGGGCGCTAGGCCCCCCAAAGTGCGATTTTTCGCCAAATTTGACCATTTTTGGCACAATAATACCTCTGTATGCGACATGTGGTCTGGGGCGCAAAAAAAATTAAACGAAGTGTATACCCACATTCATTCCGCATCCGATGAGCCAAAGTTGAAGGAAAATGGTTTGCACAATACGCCGTGGTGGAATTTCAAAGTTGAGAAAATGTGTGATTTTCACCCCTTTTCATCATAAATTAAGTTATCAAAAAAATTCTGAAACTTGGGTTGCGACCTATCAAAATGGGTTGAAATTTTACAAGCAGAACAAAATTATTAGTGAAAAACGAATTTAAGCAATTTTGACCCTTTTTGAGCCTCAAATTGAGCCCCATTTTTGAGTATTTCCCAAAAATTGGCATGTGACCTATGAAAGAGGGCTAGAATTTCGTCAAAAATTCAAAAATGGTATTCAAAACCATTTTTGAGCAACTTTTGAGAATTTTGAGCCCAAAATATGATCAATTTCTGAGTATTTTCCAAAAATTTGCATGTGACCTATGAAAGAGGGGTAGAATTTCGCCAACAATTCAAATATGTCATCTAATACTATATTTGAGCAATTTTCAAAAACGTTGAGTCTCAAATTGAGCACAGTTTTTAGTATTTTCAAAAAATTGGAAGGTCACATGCCAATTTTTGGAAAATACTCAGAAATTGATCATATTTTGGGCTCAAAATTCTCAAAAGTTGCTCAAAAATGGTTTTGGATAACATTTTTGAATTTTTGAAGAAATTTTATCCCATTTCAATAGGTCAAATGCCAATTTTTGGGAAATACTCAAAAATGGGACAAAGGGTCAAAATTGCTTAAATTCGTTTTTCACTAATAATTTTGTTCTGCTTGTAAAATTTTAACCCATTTTGATAGGTCGCAACCCAAGTTTCAGAATTTTTTTGATAACTTGATTTATGATGAAAAGGGGTGAAAATCACACATTTTCTCAACTTTGAAATTCCACCACGGCGTATTGTGCAAACCATTTTCCTTCAACTTTGGCTCATCGGATGCGGAATGAATGTGGGTATACACTTCGTTTAATTTTTTTTGCGCCCCAGACCACATGTCGCATACAGAGGTATTATTGTGCCAAAAATGGTCAAATTTGGCGAAAAATCGCACTTTGAGGGGCCTAGCGCCCCATTGTGCAAGTGGCCCAAGGGTTGTGACATATATTTGGAGTCGGGGGAGTGTCTGCTATCACACTGTGAAAAATTTTTTTGCGCCTGGTCAAGTTGAAAAAATGGGGAAAAAGAGGGGTTTTTAGGCCCCAGCTCCCTATTGTGCAAGGGCAAAAATCCAAAATATACTTTTTTCATACCATGGGACCCATGCCCACAATAAGCCAACTGATTTTTTTGCGCCCCAAAAAAGCACGCTGATTTCGATTTCTAGAGCACTTTTCGCCAGTTGGACTGTAGACAAATTTGGGAGCTGAAAATGAAAATGCATCTTTCAACCAGAATATCGAAAGTCACTCGAAGTGCAATTTTCGATTATCATTTTTTCCTCGCTTTTTTTCATCAATCCGGAGAAATAAAACGCATGAATAATTAATCAGCCTAGTTCCGCTGGCATTTTATTCTTAATATTTAAATGCAAAAATAACAGATTTGATTTATTCCGTATAATTTACATTCACAATCGGAAAAAACTCTCGACGAGTATTTGCATTTTTTTTAAAAGGTTTGTTGTTAGAACGGAAATTTAATTCGAAAAGTTGTCTGCGACTTTTTATCTAATCGCAGCGTATTTTATTTCTCTTCGCCGTTTGGAAAAGCTTTTCCATACAGAATCGGACCGAAGAGATTTCTAACGTGGAAAAATTTTTCGTAATGAGGTTTTCCGCGTACGTGGCGCAGAAAAACAGCTTTCGAGTACTGTATGAAAGGTAATTTAGTATCCTGGACTGGGATTTATTTTAGCCCGTTTATTTCGTCGAACGAGGTCTTATCGAGATGTTGCCAAGTTTTCAATACGATTTTTCCACTGATGGGTACTTTTGTTGGAAGATTATTGGATTGATTTTGAAAGAGTTTGTGGTTGATTGGAGCGTGACGCGTGATTAAATCTTCATCACGTGCTATTAAGTGTAATATTTTTCGTTTTTACTTTTATTATATGTTTAGTTGCTCAGAAGTAGAACATTGTGGTAGAGTTCCAAGTTTATTCATTCCTTGAGCCAGTAAATAGGGTACCTAAATACCAAATTTCAGCTTTTTTCGTTGATTAGATCGAATTTTCATATTTTGCAGGATGATGAGATAATTTTATAATTTCAAAAATTCGGCGCAATTCGAGAAATGAACTCGAGCACCTGAAATTTTGGATATGGTGTTCTTTTATCAATTACTTCCGGTTTACTTTATTTTTGACTCAAAATTTTACTTCGAATTTGGATACCTCCCTTGTGAGATAATTTCGATTAGAAAATGTCTCAATTTTCACTCTCCAATTCTCACTAAACGCAACATTAATTCCCATCGATTTCCTCACTCGACTTCCCAAAAAAATTCTAAAATGCACTTTTCTGTCATCAACCAACAATCCAACATCCGGCAATTAAATCGATATTTTCCATGCTGGAAATATCGTCCAATGAAAATCTGCAACAACGCTCCAAATTTGGCCCCGAAATTTCACCAGAAACGAATGTTTTTCGAGGCTCATTTAGCGATTACGTGGGTGTAAAGGAGTACTACGCGAGGTAACAATAACACAACGTTGAGGAAAAATTCGCATATTCGGTACGGTCGTATAATTCTGCTGAGGGTTTTGATGGAATAATAAAAACAACCGAGACGTAAGAATAGCCCTGGAGATAACATCCCAATTCTCCACCAATGTACGACAAAATTATACACCATAGTTCATACGAATTATCGACTCTGTCGTGTCAAAACATCACCATCATCATTTGGTATAATGGTCTCGCGTTCTCCAGTACATTCGTAAAAAGAAACGAGCCGGGCAAGTTGCTCAAAACTACCCTTTCGTTGGGATCGAAATAGGTCTCGTATGAGTATTTTAGATACCACTGGAAAAACAAGAAAATATTTATCAGGAAAAGGATCATTTAGAAGTATTAAGATACCCATATGTAGCGATTCAGTATGCTGCGGTTACTGTGCGGTTTTCGCAACAAAAACGCTTCCGAGCGGTATTTCAAATTCCCATTGTAGACTCGATGCGGAAAATTTTGAGAAAATAAACCATTTATATACGTCCCCGGTCGGTTTCTCGCGCTTAGTACGCAATTTTAGTGGATAAATTTTCCGCAGCCTCGATAATTAATCAAGGGAAAATTTCTATTCGATATACCAATGAGAGAATTCATCGTGGCGAATAACTATGACGTTTTGTGTGCTCACATACTCGGGTTAGGCGTTCAAACCATTGAAAAAAACGTAGAACCGTATGAGGAAAAAAATTCGAGTAAAAAATAGGGTACTTTCGTTGAAGTGGAAACATTGAAACTCCTTTATCTCTTTTATTTTCTATTACATGCTGAAGGCGAAAGATAATTCTATATTTTATTACGGTATCTCGCGCGGATATGGCTTTTAAAAACGCGTTTTTAAAAGAACAAATAAAAAAGGAGCATCTCTCTCTTTACGGTTATGGGTGGTTTGAAAATTAAATAAATTTCGCCGTATCCCTCCCCATCGTGGTGCTTTTTAAACGGAAGATATTGTACCAATTCTCATATGTGCGAGTCTGCTTCTTGGGGGTTTTTCACTCGGAATTCTGTTCGCGAGCGAGACTCGATAAAGGTGCCATGCCGGCGTCTTTGTATAAGAATTTCCGAAATTGTAATGACTTTGAAAGTTCGGCTCGAATAACGAGAAAATTATTATTCGAAGGATGTTGCGTTGAAACAATGGCGAAAGTTACAGTAGGCTGATTTTTATACTTTAGTATGCGTTTTGTTGGGAAGGAAGTGAGGCATCGTGATGTCTTTTGACGCGAACGAGATGTTTTGTAAAAGTCACACGCATCGAGGTTGGAAATTTTGTCTGGATGGAGTTTTCAAATTTGCAATGAAGTGGTTAAGGGAGTTGAGTGGGACGATTTTGAGCTAGTGGAAGATTAGGTTGAAATTTGAGTAATAATTTGATTAAATTTTTTTCAATTCAGTTTTCTTTGGCAATTTTTTGCCATTTTTTCTGTAGGCATGTTCTAAAAGATTAAACTCTTTTACCAGAGAGATCTCAAAAAAATTTTGTAAAAACTATTAATTTTATGAGGATTTTTTTCTTTTTCCACATCCTCGAGAAAAATCAACAAATTTATCCTTTACAACCTTGAAAACTAAGCTTTTTTTGGCTCCCATTCCAGGAATGGTGTACAATATAATGTTTTGAAGATGAGCATTTGAAATATCACAAATACAGTGAAAATGACCAAATTATAATGCTCATTAACGAATTTATTGTACCTAATACGAAAAAAACGACGTTTCGATATTTACAATATCTTCGTCACGTTTAAGAATAGATAAAAATACGAATACATCAGTAAATGCAGATGAACAAAGGAGAACAGTTATTATTAAATTAGTGATTTATATATTTCAAAACCATGAATTTCTGTTTTTATATTTAACGAATTTTGATTCTTTAAGATGTAAAGAGCTTCCAAAGTTTTATTTTTTTTATGTTTATACATCCGCGATGTAAGATTTTTACGTTATCGAAGTTGAAATTATGATTTAAGTCTAGGTGATGTTGAGCTAGGGCTGTGGTATTTTTCTTTCGTAAAATGACGCGACAGCTATCGAACTGTTTTAACGTAGGTATACGGGTCGGACTGGAAGTAAGTATCGTCTTTTCGCGAGACGATACCTTACTTTCAGTTAGATACCAAGCGAACTTTTCCGATTTCGGAGAATTACGATATAAAAACTGAACTTTTATTCGAACCAAGTTCAAACATTTTAAACACAAATAGCACGAAGCTTAAAGAACGAACGAAGGTTCATTTTAATTATTTTATTAAATAATTTAGGCTAACAATCGCGTATAGGCTTAAACTACACGTCTAGTTTAAGCCTACAAAAAACTTAAATACGACCTTACACGTAGAAGGTTTTATGACGACAAAGGGCAACGAACGATCGCGAATACAACTTAAAATTAAACGAGATTTTGGCCGAAGCCAGCCACATATTGTTCTTAAAACTAACCGCGTATAATTCGAGACGCGAGACGATTACGATTTTTATACAATATAATTAACAATATACTACTACATACTGTCTATAATCTGTGAAAATTTCAAAATTTTTGAACCACCCCTTCCGGAGATAGAAATTATTGAATTTCGAGCATTAATGGCCCCATAATTCGGTTGGAGGTGGGGGTAGGGGGTTGAAATTTTTTTGAGGTGGTTTTACATCAATACCAACATTTTGGGAGATTTTTGTCCCGATCGGTTCAAGGCCCGATTTCACCATCTTAACGGGAAATGCTCTTTCTTCGAACTATTGAGTTGAAATAAATAAATTTTAAAAAACATGAAATTAAAATTTTTTAAAAATTGAAAATTGAAAAAAAAATTTGAGTTGGAAAAGGTTTTAAAAAACAAGAAGTTGAGAAGAACTTCGAAAAATCAAAGTTGAGAAAATGTTGGGAAAATTTAAATTTGAAAAATTTTTCCAACTTAAATTTTTACATTTCTCCAACTTATGTTTTTCAAAATTTCTTCCTACTTTAAAAGTAGTTGGAAGCAATTTTATCAAAGTTGGATAAATTCTGAGAAAATTTAATTTAAAATCAAATAATGGAAAATCTTTAAAATTAGATACCTACGACCTACAGTTTTGAAAAAAATGTAATCTAAAAAATTTAAAAGTTTGAAATAATTTAAATACCATAGGTATTGAACTTTGCATAAATTTGAATCTGGATTGTCAAAATGGGCGTCACGCTATCTAGGTATATTATTACCTAGGTACTTAAATATACAGTAACCTATTTATAAGAGGTATCTAATGAAAAAGCTTACGTTGAATGTGTAAAATTTTTGCTCGCAACCTAAAATTGAAATTTGAAAAAAAAAAGTTTGAAGAATTTTGATTTGATTATCGGCAGCTTTCGAATCTTTTTTGAAAAATTTCCAGAAGTGTTCGTTACCCCCAGAAGAGGGGTGAATGCTAGCTGAAAGGCGGTTTTCCGCGAATATCTGCCCATTTTCATCATTGTCAGACTTCTAAGGCACTTGAAGAACAATTGTGGTAAACGGTGGGATAAGGTAAAAATATTGATAGGTTGTTTCAAGGTCTGCACACAACCTAACAACATTTTTACCCTCTCCCACCGTTTACAATTGTTCTTCAAATGTCTTACGTTAGATGTCTGACAATGATGAAAAATTTTTGAAAATGGAATGGAAAAATTATTTTGAAAGGATTTCAACAGAGATATGTTTTTTACTGAGAATTTCGGATATATTGTGATAGTTTGTTTCATGTAACCCTGTCGCTAGATGTTTTCCGAGTGTACCTAGTAATTGAAACAGAAGCTAAATACCTACATCAAAGCTTTGAAAAACATAACTGTCGGTGAGAATCGACTCGTGGTCCTTCGTGTCACTGAATTTTAAAAAGAGCGATGTAATTGAATGAAACAACTTAATCTTCTATCATATCAAATTTACGAAAAAATGTATGAAATTGTACAATGTAAGAAAATTGACAAAATGGTTTGAGTAAATGGGTCACATGGATGTTTTTTATCCAAAAATACGAGTACAGAAAAGTGAGAATACATATTTTTGAAAAAAATTTATTGAATTAATTTTAATTCAGATGAATACTTTTCTCAAATCGAAATTTAGAAATTATGAAACGAATGATTTTCTAAGTATACCCCTGAAAAATAGGGTAATTGTGAAAAATGGATTTCTGCGGTATTTTTGAGTAATAACATCTCTAGTGAGACTATTTTATGAGAGAGAAGAAAAATGAAACAAGTCTGAACCTCAGAGGTCAAACCAAATTTTAAAATTTTTATCGCGATTGTTTAACGTCGTGTTAGAATTTTTGTTCCATCCCCTTCTTTAATTTCTTAAAGAAAAAAATAGATAGAAAACGTTTTTTAAAAAAGGGTTCGCCATAAATCGTACAATTTGAAAGTTAATCCGAAAAAACGAGCTTGAAGATTATGGAATTATCAAGAACAAATTCCAATTGAGAGACTTCTTTCATAAAAGTTGGAAATATAATGGGATCCAATTTCCAACAAAAATGTCTGGTACTGCTTTGGCTTTGATCGATTTTGTTGGAATGGCCTTAGACCATCTAGTTTCTCTATCGATCATGTAACTAGGTATTCATAACCATTGCACTGTGGTAAAGGGCCTACAATATCAATGTGAACATGGACAAAATGCCAAGTTTGTTGAAATTCTCCTAATGGAGTACGAATACGACGATTGATTTTCGATTTTTGACAATTAATACAGGCACTATCCCAGCCCATTCGTGACAATCTTTTTGGATTTTAGGCCAAAAAAAAGTTTGGATTTACTAACAACCAACTGAAAAAGAAATCTTAACAATAACCAAAAACATATCAATGACCACCTTAGCGGCCAACGATATTTAATATTTGCCGGTCATCCGGCAGCCGTGTTTATTCGCCACACTAGACACAACTTAGCACTGCTTCCCATTCACACTCAAAAAAATAAAAAATAAATTTTATTAAACGTACCTAATAATAAATAAAAGGCACCATTCACAAAACTAGTAAAATTTATTCAAAAAATAATAATATTTATCGCAAAATTGACAAACTTTATTTTCTATGCAATAAACGTTACCAAATTTCGTGATAAATTTTATTATTTTTTTTGATAAAAATTGCTAATTTTGCGAATGGTGCCCCGTTATTATTTTTTTGGATTAATTTTATTTTTTTTTGATAAAATTTATTTTTTTTTGATAAAATTTATTATTTTTGGATAAAATTTATTATTTTTGGATAAAATTTATTTTTTTTGAATAAAATTTATAATTTTTTGCAACAATTTCTATTCATTTTTCATTCTCCATTTTTCTCAGTGCACCTTTTGATAAAAGAATGCTAAACGATTTGCACATTGTGCTTACATTCGAAAAATTTTCAAACTTTTAATTTCCTTTGAATAATGAAAGATTAGACCTAAATGTGACATTTTTATCACGATTTTTTCACGTTGTGTCAGAATTTTTCCTCCATCAGCTTTTTCAATTTTTATATTAGTTTTTTCTCATATAGATAGCATAATAATAAAATTGTCTCATGCGCTGTCTCAATTCTGAATGCGAATCTACTCGAGATGGTAAATTAAAGCGTGCATTATGAAATTAGGAGAAATCGTCCAAGAAGCTCTCGAGCTCGTCAAGCAATCCCATCGAATTAATTTTGGCGCATTAAAACCGGCAACTATCGCGATTACAACAATCTGCTCGTTCAAATTAACCTCCCTGACACGAGACGGCGTCTTTGTCGTGTAAAATGCCACCAGCTGACACAAGTTCATCTCGAGCCTTAGGCGTAAATAGCGTATAATGTTTTAAGCAAACATCTGGTACACGAATTGCGCTGTTAATTAAATCATAATCTCGCCAAGTACGCGCATATTAGGCTGAACTTTCGATTTCATTATGAACCACTCGTACATCCGAATTGTTAACTTCCACATTCGGTATCTCAACCCTCTCCTATGTCCCACTTTGTCGCAATTACCCAGTTATGGTTCGCGTTCGTGAATTTTTTTTTGAAAAATGTATGAAAATTTCAAGTTTTTTCCCCCAAGAACGATGGAATTGAATTTTTTATGACGCGAGAAACCTCTTTGAAAGCAGGTGAAATTTTCAGCGGGGATTTGTGTAATTTTTTTTCTATCTCTGGCAAGTTAATCCGGCGAGATTATGGCCAGCTTTTCCCTCTTTTTGTTTTTTTCGTCGTGAAAAATTTATTAAAATGAAAACGACACCGTGTATCGAGGTTTTTAAATTGCACAATATTTCCAATCTGGTTTTCTCGCCTCGTACGATGTGGCAGGAGGTGGTTGTTTTTTTTGTGAGGCAAATTATGGCCGAATCGTAGGCGTATGGAGAATTATTTTATTACGTGGTCGCAACCCCTCGTATTCACCCTTTCCAAATTGTGTATGCGGAGAGAAAAATATGATTTATTCTTTTGTATCACGAACAGCTTAGTTGCATTATTTATGGCCATTGGGTTGTAAATACCAATGTGAAATGTTGACGTTCGAGGTTTACTTCTGATGTTGACTTGAGATCAACTTGAGGTTAGTCATGACTGACGATGAATTTCTGATTTGTTTGAAGGTGGTTTCTACAGACTGGTTTCAGCGAACCGGCGAATAGAAATCAGTTCAGAGCAATTTTTTACAATTGTGCATTAAAAATTGAGCTCTGTTTGCTCTGTGAGTCTTTCTAACTGCCAGATCTGGCTCAACTTTTGCACGCGAAGTGTTCAGGCTTCAAGCAGTGATGGAAAACTGAAATGATATTAGTTCCAGTTCCAGTTTCAGTTCTCAAAATTTTTTAGTTCCAGTTCTTAAAATTTTTCAGTTCCAGTCTTCAGTTCCAGTTCCAGTTCCAGTTCCAAATACCAATTCCAAAATTTCAGTTTTTTAAATTTTGAAGGACAAAAAAATGGAAAATTTTCTGTTAAATTTGAATTTTGTTGTTTTTCTTTTTCGATTCAAGTACCATTTTCCCCTTTTCAAACTCAAAACAAAAGAATTCTAGAAAAAAAGTCATTAGTAATATTTTTCGAAAATGTGACTAACCTTCTTTATTCACTTTTTTACGTAAATTTTCAAGGTTTGGAGGTTTTAGTAAAAAAATGTTAATTGAATGTGATTTGGTAAATTTCAACATCAAAATTTTGACTTTTTCAAGTCATATTTTAAGTGTAAAAATTGCAACTGCTGGAACTGGTATAAAACTGAAATTCATTTTAGTTCTAGTTCCAGTTTTCAGATTTCAGTTCTCATCATTTCAGTTCTAGTTCCAGTTCCAGTTCCAGTTTTTCAATTTTAGTTCCAGTTTTTTTCAAGTCCCAGTTCTAGTTCCAGTTCCAGTTTTCCATCACTGGCTTCAAGTCACTCTCGTGTAAAAAATTGACCGGATCTGTCCATTACAAGATCGCAATATCCATATCTGATGAAAAGAATAGAATTTTCCGAGTTTGGGACTATTATAAATAATCGCTGCGAAACAATTTCTATTGATCAGATTTGACTGAAAAGGTACCCTCGGTTGAGATTATTAAGGACTCCAAAAAATAATTTTAGGGTGCATTTTCCACCTCCCACCTCACTCCATTTCACCCCCCCCCCCTAAAAAATTGACTCTTCTTCAAAAAATCACATTTTGGAACCTAATGAACCAAAAATTTTAAAATTTATGTGGTATACTTGGGAAGTGATGATAACCAACTTTTGAGAATTTCAACTTCTGTAAGAACTGAGGTAATATTTCTGAAATTTTGGTAGGTGTTTGAAGCGAATTGGTTTAATTTGGTTGTGATGATTATGAGGTCGGCGTGATCGTCCAAAATTATAGATTCTCGAATATGGTCGAAATTGGTTTTGATTTTCTGTTCGTTTTCGTAAAGCGGTTATACTTCTTTTTTCGTTATGGCGTTGCAACAAAAGTTCAGGAAGTCTCCTAAGAACTGAACTCCTCGCTTGGGTCGTCTAAGCTGGTTTGCAAAGTTTTTTTGATGTCAAAACGGATATCTTTCATATGGTGCGCAATGGTTTTCTTGACATTCTGTAGGGCTTGGGCTACACTGGTATCACAAACATTGTACGGTTTTTTGGATATTGCCTTTTTTGTTTTGCTGAAAAGGTGCTGTATTTTTTTTGCTGGGCTATGCCTCTTTTTTAATATTTTTATTTTGTGCGATATATCTTTTTATCGATCTTTTAAATATTTCTTGATGCTACTTTTTACAAACTTATCTTCTAAGATTTCTATTAATAAATTGTATCGAATCCATTTGGGCTCGACACATCGGACATCTAGTATCTCTTTCTGTCCACAATGCCAGACACCTCAAACATATGCCGTGACTGCATTGTAGCCGAGTCTGCTCTATGTTATCCCAACGAAATCATCGAAATCTTGTACAAAATGCACAGGAGATTGATTTAACGTATTTGTAAACTTGGGTAATGTCGCGGTTATTATATTGTCTTTTAGCTTATCATACAAAACAGTGGAAGCTGAGACTGAATTCGTACTCCGATTAATACGTATTCTGTTCGTTTTCGTAAAGCGGTTATACTTCTTTTTTCGTTATGGCGTTGCAACAGAAGTTCAGGAAGTCTGCTAAGAACTGAACTCCTCGTTTGGGTCGTCTAAGGGCCAGTTGTACCACACGGAGTTAACTGCTGAACCTGGGTTTAACCCTCCGATTTCAATGGGTTAAACCAGGTTCAGCAGTTAACTCCGTGTGGTGCAACTATACATAAGCTGGTTTGCAAAGTGTGGCGGTCGATAAGTTCCTGGTATGGATTAGGTTCCGCAAGAGGCTCACCACCCACCCCCAGGCGTTATCCTTAGATCTCATCATCTATAACGTATAACTAAATACAAAAATATCTTTACTAGATAATGTAAATACTTTCAGTGGCGTCGACAGAATGGAAAATTGGGGGGGGCACAAAAGGGGCCATGTGTTGGACAATTTTTCTGCTTTTTCGAAGTGCAAAAGGGGGACTGACTTTTTTCACCTGCTAAAAATGGGGAGGTGGTAAAAAGGGAGCATTCTTCCGCACTTTCGTCTCAATTAAATTAAAGAAGTGATATTTTGTTTGTGCCCGAGCGAAGCGAGGGCGAAATTTTGAAAAAATTGGATTTTAATTGCCTTAAAAAGACGTTTTTTCATGTTTTAATGCTTTGAAAATCCCTATTTGATGTAACTGTAACGTAAATTTATAAACACAACATGAATTGGGGGGGCCAAGCGGGGGCCAGAACTTTTTCCGGGGGGCCTGGCCCCCCGGGCCCCCCCTTGACGACGCCTCTGAATACTTTATAATTCATAAAAACTGCTCGAATTTTTGCCCATTTGGTCGTATATGTTACCTATGCCTATCCGTGTAATTGCCGAAATCATGAAAGCGACTGCCTAGTTCATGAAATTTTTCAATTCAAAGCTTTCTACCATTTTTCTTATTGCACAGGAAAAAATTCGAGATATTTCGGCAAAGAAAACAAGCTTTCAGCTACATTTCAAAAAACTTTCAACCAGCTACTTCAATTAGATAATTTTTTACGTTCAATGGGAAATATAATGAGTGAAAAATTTTGTTTGCAGTATAAAAAATTTTCTGATTGATGTAGCTGGTTGAAATTTTTTTTGAAATGTAGCTGAAAGTTTGTTCTCTGTGCCAAAATATCTTGATTTTTTCTGTGCAGTTAGAAAAATGGTAAAGCTTTGAATTGAAAAATTTCATGAGTTGGGCAGTCGCTTTGCCTAATTCATGCATTACGCCAAATTTTGCCAATTTCATAAACTTGGCAATTACATGGATTAGGCGTAACACAAGGAGGTGAGATCCGGAGATCTTGGTGGCCAAGCAACAGGTCCTAGTCGGCCAATCCATCGACCTGGAAACGTTTGGTTCAAATAAATTCAATAATTCAACCGAAGTGCGATTCCAAGCCTTAGCTAGTATCATTTTTCTTCCAAGTATCCTCGATACATTAGTGGACTGTTGTTAACCGGCGTGAGAACTCATGAACCTTCAAAAGAGAAGTGTCTCATGCTGGAGGAAACCTCCAAAAATCAAATCAGATTATTCTTCCCAAAATTGAGAAATTTAGCGTATTCCTAAGCTTTAAGGGTCTCTGATTCACAATTTTGTTATACCCGGTGGTCTGAAAGACCTTAATACAACCACTCTGGGGTTGGTTTTCAAGATTGCACGTAGTATTTTTTTCGAGTTTCAAGGAGGATTTTAAAGTTTTTTTTGACTCCATAGGTAGACTGTTTCACTTCAGTAAACCTCAAAGTTGTCATTAAAATTTTCAAATGATTCAGATTTAATCGTTTCCATGCGATTTTTCCATCGATTTCGGTGTCAGCGATGAGGATTTCCTACGAAAGTAGTGCTTTTTGCTGAGTTGATATTCGTTCATTTTTTATTTTTAAAACCATTTTATTCCTCCAGAGGTAGAAATCTAATCAGGTTTATAATGAGGTACAATCTTCTAATCCATCGATCTGGAAATTATTCATTCAGATTTTGTGGTTTTTCTATGTATTTTTATGCATTGGTGGTTTGTTGCTCCATCTTGTTGAAACCATATTTCTCTTCGATTTGATCGAAAATTTATCAATAGAATTTTTAAGTACAATAATTGTCAAGAATAATTTTTATCAATTGTTACGTGTTTTCCTGGAAATTTTTCGTGGTTTCCAAGCTTCATTTTCTTCTAACAAGGGAGATATCCTAAATCGGGAGTAAAGTTTTGAACCGAAATGTGAATAAACTTAAAGTACATCATAAAAGAATCCCATATTCAATATTTTAGGTGCTAAATTCAATTTCTTGGATTTTGGCGAATTTTTGAAATTTTAAAGTTACCTCATCCCCTTGCAAAATATGAAAATATGATCTCATCAACGAAAAAACTGAAATTTGGTATATACCCTATTTTTGGCCTCCCGAATCGATTGGAAAAAAGTAATTTGAGAGCATTGGTGGTAAAGTTCATAATAGTTTATTTTCATGGAATTTTCTCTAGTGTAAGAAAATTCCAAAATTTTCTGGAGAGTCCAAAAGTCTCGAAACCGCTTCCAATTGATTCAAGGATTCGAAAGAGTATCTACAAAATTTTAGCTTTTTTCGTTGATTAGATAAAAATTTCATATTTTTCTAGCCGATGAGGTAATTTTGAAAGGTTAAAAATTCGCCGAAATTCTAGAAATGAATTTTAGCACTTGAAACTTTTAATATGGGGTTCTTTTAAGACGTGTTTTCGATTTATTTTTCTGTCGGTTCAAAATTTTACTTCGAGTTGGGATACCTTCCTTGTATTTGAATTATTCAAACAAACATTTAAAAAAAATATAATCAGTTCTGTTGATATTTTTCACTTCGTACAAGGTAAATAGATACTACGTATATAGGTAGTCTAGATCGGCGAGTTTGTGTGCTAGTGTGAATATTTTGACGTCAGTGGTTGAAAAATCATTGACCTCGCGGAGCATGCGCGGACATCGCTTATTGTTTATTTCAACCACTGACGTCACTATCCCTGCACTTTCCTCAGCTCCCGGGTGTGTACAACAACGATCTAGACTACCTATATACGTAGTATCTATTTACCTTGACTTCGTATTGATATCTATCGTGATTTTTTTGTGGCGTCCATCTTTCAATAAATGCTCTTTGATAAGAGGTTCTCCTACGATTGTTTTTTCAATTTTAACATTTGTTTGCTTCAACTTTGCTCCTCAGATAAAAATCTAGTGGTGTGAAATCTTAATTTCACCTTCCAGCTGTCCAGAAATCAGTCCATCAAATTGAATGCTGTGATTTTTAATCAGAGTCTTGTACTGGGTTCCCGGCCATTTTCCCGAATCCTGCTTTGTTCCCGAACAGAAAATTTTCATTTAATATTTAATTACATAACAAGTTTATGTTATACGATATCGTTCTGAGATACTGTAGTTCTTGGCCCTCGTATTCGCCGTACTTACCAACTATCCCCGCAATTCTCTCTGGCAGATCAACCCTTTTCTGCTTTGGAGCAGCCTTTACCTTGCTCCCCATGCTTAACTCCGCAATTGTCGCCTCGTTATCGGTCTGCTCTTTCTCCAACTGGGTGAAACCTGTGTACAAATCCGGATGATGTTCTCCTAGCAGCAATCGGGACCGATTGTGCCATCCTTCGCTAGCGTTGTTCGTCTTGTGAAGATGGTTTAGGACTGCTCCAATGTTATGTATCAAATTCAAATTTTTTATCACATTTCTGCATAGAGCACTGGTACCTAGTAAACTTTTTGTTTCAAAGGTATTTGTTTAGGTGGTTCTGCATTTTTGACTGACGGACACATTCGCCCGCGGAATTAACTCAATGGGGTTCAGATTCATCTCCGTTGCTAGAACTTTCTCGTCGTCTACAACTTCATCATCTTGAAATTCGTCATCTTTTTCAGAGGGTCTGGCCTCTTGGCCCAAGTGAAGTGAGCAGATACTTTGAACACTCTGGAATATGGTTCCACCCGCGCATGAAGCGTTTATGTTTGTGTGTTGTTTGTTGTTTCTGGTGGCCATGTTCAAACCTTTTTCAGCCGAGGTTGTTTGAGGTAGTTGTAAATAATTTGAAAAAGTGATTTTAGCTGAAAATCCTCGAGTCGTGCCAATTAATCTAATGAACACCTCATTTTTAAATTCTTTCGTGTGCAAATCCTTGTTTGTCTGCCCTACGTTGAATCGTCGTGAGTTTTTCGTCAATTCCATCTTCATGATGTTCGCCCAAGTCTGTGATCTCTGCCTTGTTTCTAACTAACGAGGGGGGGGAGGGATCCCAACTCAAAGTAAAATTTTGAGCCCAAACAAACAAAAAATCGAAAGTACATCATAGCAGGACCCGGTATCCAAAATTTCAGGTGCTGACGTTCATTTCTCGATTTTTCGGCGAATTTTTCAAATTTCAAAACTACCTCATCCCCTTGCAAAATATGAAAATTTGATCTAATCAACGAAAAAAGCTAAAATTTGGCATATACCCTATTTTCGACCTCCTAAATCGATTGGAAACGGTTTCGAGACATTTCGGAGCCACCAGAAAATTTTGAAATTTTCCAGCGCTGGAGAAAAGCCCATAAAAATGGCCCATATGCATTTCAGCACCTATAATCGTGGATTACCCATATTGGTGACCTATTTGATCGATTGAAACATAATTTTCCAAAATTCGTAATTTTGAGTTCAAATTCGCATTTTTAAGCAAGAAATTTTTCTGGAAAAAATTAAAAAATTTTCTGATTGCTTCGAAACGTCTAGAAACCGCTTCCATTCGATTCGGGAGGTTGAAAATAGGGTATCTAGATTCACCAACTTTTTACCTCGATGTATGCGCATTAGGTGAATTTTTAAATTTTTTCCAGGAAAATTTCTTTCCCAAAAATGCGAATTTAAACTCAAAGTTACGAATTTTGGAAAATTGTGTTTCAAACGATCAAATAGGTCACCAATATGAATAATCTGCGATTATAGGTGCTGAAGTGCATATGGACCATTTTTATGAGCTTTTCTCCAGCGAAGCGTTGGAAAATTTCAAAATTTTCTGTTGGCTTCAAAATAGGGTATATACCAAATTTCAGCTTTTTTCGTTGATTAGATCAAATTTTCATATTTCCCAGGACGGAGGTAATTTTGAAATTTCAAAAATTCGCCAAAAGTCGAGAAATGAACAGCACCTGAAATTTTGGATACGGGGTCCTGTTATGATATATTTTCAATTTTTTTTTTGTTCGAGCTCAAAATTTTACTTTGAGTTGGGATACCTCCCTTGTAAGAATTCAAACTCTCCTATCTTTCCTATGTACAGGTTGAATTACCTTGGTTAATTTATATAAAATAAAAGGAAATAACAACATACTTCTAAACGGTATCTTTTTTTCTAGCATAGCACCTACCTATTTTTGTGAAAATTTCAAAATTTTCGAACCACCCCTGCTAATGCAATGCTCTATTCAAATCAACACCATAGGCAATCACTCTCTAAATCTGAATCCGTCTAATTTTGTGAAATTTTGCCTTCCTGAATTAGTGAAATTCATTTCACTGAAAATCAGCGAGTTTTCATTGAACTTTCGGTCAAAAATCACTAATTTTTTGAACAATTTCCAATTTTCCGGTAAAAAATTTCTGATTTGCGACTGAAATATCAGTGAAAAATTACTGATTTTTAGTGAAACTCATTGCATTGATTCAAAGAGGCTGAATTTCACCAATTTTGAATGATTTCAAAATTTCACCAATCGTAAAGATCCGATCGATACGGTATGCACAATCATCTTTCATGTAGCAAAACATGCAATTGCATAAAAATCCGAACTCTAGTTATTAGAGACGAAAGCATGGGCAGAAGGGGGGGGGGGGGTCATTTTTAACGCTGATATTAATTAAGAAGAAGACCCACAGTGGCACCGAGAAGGTCCGCTTTGCTACACTTAGTACATCAAGGCTGCAGATAGTGCAGAATTCTTGCAGAATCGTAGCAGACTTCTAGTGGACTCATTTTGCAGAATTCTTGCAAAATCTGAGACTTTCTGCAGAAATTCTGCAAACATTCTGAATTTTTTCGTCATCTTCAGATTCGTTGAGATTATAACTAGCTTCATCGATAACCATTACGTCGCGTCGTTGTCTGTTTCTGATGGGTCGTCGTCTATCAGTCGGTGTGATTCGTCTGACGAGTTCATACTAAAACAATAGTAATGGTTTCCAAACATAAGGAGATTCATTGCCCGTTTTTCGGTAGTAATCAACACGATTTAAAAAATATATGTTAGGTAATATTATTTTACACCTATAAGAATACCTATTATTCAAATATTACTTTTGAACAAATTAATTTAAAGTAGGTGGGTTGGTGGGTACCTACAAAAAAAGTTATTTTTTTCATTTTTCACGCAACATTTATAAAAATAAACAATTTAAAAGAAGGTTTCGACAATTCGAGAATTTTAATTTTCAAATTATTTGGATTGCGTTTGGTAAATCTTTGTGTAACTAAATTCTGCGCCAATGAGGGATGCAATTTGAATTTTTCATATGGATTTATAATTATTTTATTTCACAAAATATAATTTTTTTTTTGAAAAGCTCACGCAAAAGAAAAATGATTAGAAGAAAAAAAAATATTAAGAACAAAAAAGAACGAAAAAAAAAAACGAGGGAACCCAAAAGTACCATCGCATGAGAAAAAAAATGGTCGCGCGGTTCTTAACGAGAAATATTACATATTGCTTAAAATAATCGTCTAGGAGATCGATTATTTCGTGCTGTTACTTTTGTGTTACGAAAGAAAAAATCATCTTTCACCATTTTTTAAATAGACGGGCTTAAGTCTCCAAAAAATATGAATTTCTGGGCGATTTTGTCGACAAAATTTATCTGAAGATCACCCAACTCTTCCACATGTCGATTAATACCCACTCCATGTGTAGGTAAGCCAGTCATTGGATTGATGTTTGCAGAGAAACGGTGGGATGTGCAATTTATGGTTCTCATCAAGAATGGCAAAATTCTTGGTAACTCGCTTTTCCAATAAGTTTTTCAAAATACAAGGCCTTAGGGAGTTGATCCGTTTTAAACGAGAATGAGAAACAATCAAAAAATTAGGGACAAGGTTTGAATCACCAAGTTTTTCTTTGTTAAAAGACAAGAAAAAAACGTAAACGTAATTTTAATTTCTGACGTGTTTTTTTTGTCATCATTTTCTGAGTCGATCATTTAGAATCATAAGCTACAAATTCTCGAACGACCTAATTTGAAAATTTTCCAGGTCGTCGCTCGGTCCCTATTAAATACTGATTTTCACGCGACTGAATTAAAAATTGAAATTTCGCCTAAGCCCACGCCGCGGCCTCGTCGTCGAAAACAACGCCACGCAACGCGGTTATGTCAGAAAATTCGCCGTCGAATTTCGTATTAAATATTGAAAACAGCCGAAGTATTTTTTCTCGAAGCGATTCCGAAATGAAAAGTGGTGCGAAATTTCACACGAATTCGAGCGCGTAGGTGTGATACGACTCGATTCATTACGTGTACAATAAAGGTCCTAGGTATCCAGTTTAAATTTGGATTTATAACGAAAAAGGTCTGTATCGAATTTACTCGGTCGCGTTGTTCTGATGCCATACAATGTGTAATGCAAAAGCCTCACCGGGGATAAAGATGGCGAGAGGTTTTGTTTTTATAACGTAGACGAGATTTTATTCAATGTACGTGGTCGCTGTATTAAAAATGGTCGAGCTTATGTAGACTCGATCGTATTACCTTTGCTGCGTGGTACCTAAACCTAAGGTTACGAAAATGAAGATATAGACGTTTTTATGAATCTCGGCTCGAGATTTAGTTAGGTTAAAATCCTCTTTGTGTGTAGTCGATTTTATGTACCACGTTTGGATTAAATTGGCACGTATGAAAATACCTTAAAATACAACGAGGTAGCGAAATCACCCATGTATCTTATCTACATCATGATATGCTTCCAATGTGCTTGTGCATGTGAATTGTAATATCTGATGAATTTTCTGTAATTGAGCGAATGACGAGAGTGTGGTTTTTTGTCGTTTTCCCATCTTAGGTGGCGTTCGCTGTCCAACAAACCGGATTCCGGCGCGTAAAAAGAGGCTATAAGCCTCTAAAGGTCGAAGCGCTAGTGCCTGGTATTAAACCGGCCGAAGATCCATCGGATCCGTATTTTCCATTACAATGGTATTTGAAAAACACCGGCCAAAATGGCGGCAAAGTCAAGCTTGACTTGAATGTCGAAGCTGCCTGGGCGCAAGGCGTCACCGGCAAGAATGTTACCACCGCTATTATGGATGATGGTGAGTACCTGTTGCATTTTTTTTCTTATTTTAGATCGAATTTTCAGATTTTTTGAATGATTTTTGGTATGTGTTGGCTCGATGAATTGTATCAGAATAATTTTTGAGTGTTGAGGATCTTCTGAGATGGTGTCCCTTGATGTAAGAGTTCTGGAATGATTTTGACCCTCCCCCGCCCCCTTCCTTCAGGAATTATGAATGTTTTGTTTCATTATTTCAAGAATTTTTAATTTTAACGGAAACCCTTCTGCAATAACTTATGTCAAAAACGACATCTAATACAAATTATGGTATAATGGCATAGATAACATAATTATGTCGAAAATGGCATAAATTGCAAATAGTGAATGTTTCAAATCGAGGGACATCGTGTATTTTTTTTTCATAGTTTACATTTTTTAGACCAGTTTTTCGATCGCCTACTGCGGTAAGGCATAGGCGCAGTCTTCGCATATTTTTATTTTCGAATGATGCTCACCACATGCCGGTTGGAAATACACATCACAATGGGTTGTAGCCCGACGTTTGGTTCTATCTCGGGCACAAATCGGGCATGCCTCGGTGGATATCTTTCGTGGTTGTGGTTGGGCACAGTGTCCCAAATGTACAAGCTAGGGTCAAATGGCTCGATTACTAAAAATTGCCAGGCGGTATGGAACCGTGGAATTATACCTTGAAGTGTGTACTTTCACGCTGTGTTTTCAGAATTTGCATATTTTTGAGTATATTTTCGAAATACTCACCCTTGGAGTGAGGGGGTGAAAAATCGAGATTTTCGAAGTTCGCGGAATAGGGGCGATATGAGTGTTGAAATGTAGGTTCTGAGAAGCGCTGTTTCCAATTCCGGTGCTAGTTTGACCCCAAAATTAAAATTGAGCCTCGAGGGGGGAATTTTGAAAAATACAATATGGGTATCGAAATGAAGATTTTCGAGGGCGCTGAATCTCATTCCGGCACGCATTTAACTCGAGTACCAAAATTGAGCCCCTTAGAGGGAGAGGGTCTCAAAATTTTGAAAAATACGATATGGGTATCAAAATGTAGGTTTTTTGAGGGCGCTGAATCCCATTCCAGCACTCATTTAACCAAGAATCCAATATTGAGGCCCCTGGAGGAGGGAAAGAGGGTCCCAAAATTAAAAAAAAAATCGATTATGCAATATTGGTGTCGAAACGCATGGTTTCAAGGGTGCTGATTCACATTTCGGTACTCATTTGACCCAAATACCAAAATTGAGTTTCCTAGGATGAGAGAGGGGCCAAAAATTTTGAAAAATACAATATGAGTATCAAAATGAAGGTTTTTCCAGTAACTGTTGAATGAAAAAATACTGCAGCATTCTGTAAGGGGTACAGGGTTCAAAATTCTAAATATCAAAAGATGGCAGTGGCCCTCAAAAGTATAAAAAATAGTAGTCGTTTAAAAAATATTAAATTTTATTTTAAAAAATATAATAACGAGTTACCTACCATTCATCAAAAATGCTCTAATTACAGTAAAATTTATTAATTTATAGAATACATTTTATTTTTATGCAATAAAATTTACCAACTATCGCGATAAATATTATTATTCTTAGAATAAATTTTCTCAACTTTGTGAATGATGCCTGATGCCCCGTTATGAAATCAAACTTGAACTGGATATACTACTATATTTAAATTACAAGAAAACTTCATAAATTTTGAAGTTGAAAAATTTGCCGTCCGGCTCTTCAGCTTCTGGATCGTTTTCAATTCTGTTTGACTACCTTTTAATATTCAGAATTTTTGACCCTGTTCCTATTATAGAGGGCTAAACCGTTTTTTTATTCAACAGTTACTGGAATGATGATCCGAACTCCCAAAAACCTTCATTTTGATACCATATTGTATTTTTCAAAATTTTAGGCTCCTTTCTCACCCTAGGGAACTTAATTTTGGTATTTGGGTCAAATGAGTACCGAAATGAGAATCAGCACCCCTGGAACCATGCGTTTCGACACCAATATTGCATAATCGACTTTTTTTTTAAATTTTGGGCCTCTCTTTCCCTCCCCCCGGGAGCTCAATATTGGATTCTGGGTTAAATGAGTGCTGGAATGAGAGTCAGCGCCCTCGAAAACCCATATTTCGATACCCATATTGTATTTTTTTAAATTTTGGGCCCACGGAGGCTCAATTTTAGTTTTGAGGTCAAACGAGTACCGGAATCAGAATCAGCGCCTCTCAGAACCTACATTTCGACACCCATGTCGCCCCTATTCCGCGAACTTCGAAAATCTCGATTTTTCACCCCCTCCCTCAAGGGCGAGTATTTCGAAAATACTCAAAAAAATGCGAATTCTGAAAACGCATCGTGTAAGTCTAAGTACACACTTCAAGGTATAATTCCACGATGCACTTTTTTCCATACCCCTGGCGATTTTTAGTAATCGAGCCATTTCACCCTAGATTGTGCATTTGGGACATAGTGGGTCGCCTCTTCGTCTGCATCCGGATGTAGAAATTTCCGCATCTGCAGGGGTTTTAGGGACACTATGGTGGGTGGAGGAGTTTTATAATCAGTGTAGCCACACACATAGATTAAGAATTTAGTATTCTTGAACTATGAACACACGTACTTACTACTTACATACGTACGTAGTACGTGATACGTATGCTTATAGGCTCACGCGCATGTGGGATAAGTTTTCCGTAGTGACTTGTAAACCGCTGGCCTATCTGCAACCGACGCTGGAGCTTCACTGGGTAATTCGGGAAATTGCCGCATTTTTAGTTTTAGAGAGCGGGTGATGCGATCATCATTCATCCATTCGCACGGATTTTAATAGTGGAGCTCTCACAAGTCTTTTTGGAGGGCAGTCATGAGCCCTCAAAGTTTTGAGGTGAAGTTGGATATGATAAATTTCGAGCGTGGATAACTCGAAAACTATGATGGGTAGGAAATTGAAATTTTTTCTGATGTGTAGGGCCTTTGAAGCGCTTTTTGGTTATTTTTTATAAATCAGTGTTGCCATCTTTTTTAATACCAAACATCAGCAGCAAAAGTTGGAAAGTGGTATTTTTGTATGAAGGACACCTTCAAAAATTCCCCAAAAAATATATATGGTACAACTTCACGTGCTGAATAACATATTAAAAGACTGAGATGGCATTATTTTTTATACTAGTTTTAAAAAATTTCAAAGTTTATGAGAATAGATAATTTTTTACTTCCAGCGCTGAAAATTTCCTAAACTGGTTAAATTACATTTAGTTGGGAGGCAAACTGCATTATTTCCAAGAAAAACTGCATTTAATGAAAGAAACGTGAATTTTGGTATGATGAATTTTGGGACCCAAACGAAGTTTTTGAGACCGGGAGCCATTCGCGCTCCCCCCCGATTCGAGGGGGGTGGGGCTCGCAATTTTCAAAAAATTCCTAAAAATCGAGTTTTGATTAGAAATGAAATATTTTGATGTCTTCTGTTTGATACTGATCCGCAGATTACATTTTGACCATTCAAGTCATCCCTTCACCCCTACCTCCTTGAGGGGGCACTCACCCCTAAAATGTGGATTTAGTAGGCGTGGACACTTGGAAACGAAATTTCGTGAAAATATACCACGTAAGGTGTACAAATCAATGCCGTAATCCATTTTTTGATTCCCACCCCCTCCTGCCCCCTGTGGACCCTTAAAACTTGAAAAACACTCAAAATCGCCATTATAACGCCAAAACATGGCGGAAATAGGAAACTAAATGATACTTCTACTTGTTATTTGTCGAAAATAACTTTTTGAAGCAAATTAGGGGGTAAAAACTTTGCCACCTCCCTCCCAACGCACCCTCCAAAGCTTCTACTTGAGAAAAAAGTCTCCTGCTCATGATTCCATCAGGATCGAAATAGTTATATATAATGTTAGATATAGATCGACTTATTCCGTTTGCATTGTTGAAATTGTCCCCTACCCCCTACCCCTTCGAGGACTGCTATTGAAGGGAGGTAGTGACAAAAAGCCTACCTTTTGGGTATAGCATTCAAGATCGACTTGATAAAAATAATTTTGTGGACCAATTTTTAATATACGATGAAAATGTGGTAAAAACAATGTCATTTAGCCAGTTTGGGAAATTTTCAGCGCTTGGGGTAAAAAATTATGTTTTCTCATAAACTTTGAAATTTTTTAAAACGAGTATAAAAAATAATGCCATCTCAGTTTTTTAATATGTTATTCGTTGCCCTCCAAAAAGACTTGGAGAGCTCCGGTTTGCGTCATTCGTCATCTCTCATCGAGCTCTACCCATATGTGAAAAATCCAAAAAAATCGCCGACCCCACTTTCCACTTCGTGAACGAACTGACATGGAGTGACCCAAAATAACGCATGGTCCACCGCTGACTTTTCCGCATTTTTGTCTTCGAATACATCATCTGATTCAATGCGTCAACGCCACTTTTCGCCACCCTTAATATTCTCAATGGAATTTCTCGCCGGTTTCTTCTCATGGTGCCGACAACTGAGAGACCTTGATCGAGGAGCTGGTTGGCCAACTCCATAGAACAAAAATAATTATCCATCGTCACAATTCTTTGTGAGTCGAAGATTGGGTGAAGCACCGGTGCGCGTTCAGCGCTTGTTGAGTTGGAACGCTGAATTGCCCGCATGCTTCCCTTCCAACACAAGGGAGGCCAATATTCCAACTTTTGTGATACCGGTGAAGGAGGGTGGTCCACTCTGTCGGTGGAGCGTGGAACCGCGACATAGGAGGATTCTATTCTACATCGCTTAAACTTTGGTCGAAATCAGTTCTATGGTCGTTGTGTTCTTCCGCGTCCTCAGTATCTGAGTCCCTATCCAGACCAACAATGTCTTCTACGACGTCATCTTCCGGATTTAGGTTATTCCATAGATCTTGATCGTGTTCTGGATCGTCCATTTTAACGATTTTATTCTAAAAATTATTCGTTTTCAGAAAAAATTTCGAATGGCGATGAGTCTATAAAATCTTTTCGCTTCGTACTACTTATATAAATGCATAGACATAACCTTTTTGCAATTTCAAAAATAATTTGCCTACATCAATGGATGACGACGCGACGCCCTCATTAGTTTGATACAGGTATGATACTTGAATGAAGCGTTGCGTTCAGTGGCGTAGTGAGTTGAACGTCAAAAAGAAGGGGAAACCAAAAAAAAAAACAGCAATTAAATTCAAAGCGGCAAATAGCCGCCGAAATTACCAATATAGGGTACTAGTAATACGGCGGCTTCGCTTCAGATTTTTAGGCGAATTTTTAAAAAAACTCGTCGGGTTAAACTTGAGAGACTTTTTTGAACCTCCTCCAGTCCTCTCAATTTTGGGCCTAATTGACCTTAAAAAATTACATTCAAGTGAAAAAAATTGAATTTTAAGAATCAGACGTCATTTTGGCTCCAGAAATGGGTAGGAGTTCATGTACATCACTCATTTTGAAAAACCTTTTGTAATCAACTTGTGCAGTTGAAATTTGATGACAGGATTTTTAAAACTCACGATTTAATTTACACGCGGAATATGCATCAGGCACTAAAATAAAAAAATAGCCCGAACGACTGAATCTTTCCTGTTTGATTCAGGCGAGTCTTCAATTAGGTACTCGATTTTTTTTCAAGTCCATATTATTTTCAAAAATTTTTCAACTCAAATAAAAGTTCTCTTTTTCCAGAATTTTTTTCAACTCTAGTCTTTCATCTCTGAAAATGTTTTCCAAATATTTTCAACGTCAATGAAATTTCTAATAAAAATTTTTTTCATTTTAAAACTTCTTTCTTCAAAAATTTTTCTCGGTTTCAAAATTCTTTTAAAAAATTTTTCTGCAATGAAATTTTTTCTTCAAAAATTTTCCTACTCTGTTTTAAAATTTCACCTCAAATTGTTTTCAACTCTTGAAAGTTCTTTCACAAATTTTTCAAATTTCAACTTCAATATTCTAAAAAACATTTTCTGAACTCTAGAATTTTTTCCTCTGAAATCTTTGGGGAAATGAAATATGAAAAAATTTGGGTTGAAAAATTTTTTGAAAAACTCAAAATGAAAAATTTCATGTTTAAAGAATGGAATTCTAGAGTTGATAATTGATAAAAAAAATTCTGTAAATGTTGACATTTTAGAGCTGAAAAAAATTTTAGTACCTACATGAAAAAACTTTGAAGAAAATCTTGGAATTGAAAAAAAATGAGAAAGAAATTGTAGAGTCGAGAAAAAGATTTGAAGGAAAGATTTCATCGGATTGGAAAAAATGTTGAAAATCAATGAAACTTGAAAAAGTTGAATTTTTTGGAAATTGAAGACTCGCATGGGTGAAACAGAAGAGGTTCAGTCGTTTGCACCGTTTATTTTCATGCTTGATTCATATTCCGTGTAAATTAAGTCGTGGGTAATTTTAAAACATATATTCTTTCTAAAAATTCTGTTTTCGTTTGAATTAGAGGCGGTCAGCTTAACCGGTTCCTTTGCCAGTAAAATTGGGTTAACTAGGTGAAAAAAATCGTTACAAAAATATTAAATATTTTAATTTAAAAATCCGAGATACGATGTTAACAAAGATACAATACTTGGATTCGCCATTGGTAACTTATTTTTATCGATGGAAATATGAGATGTATTGTTCGCGTCGTAACATTCTTTTTTTGTCCTTTCTTCGTTTCACGAATTATGTTTTCAAGAATTGACATCGAACTTTTAAAAAATTGATCCGAGTCTTTTTATTAACGTTTACAAATCGATATCATGACGTGTTTCTTTTTGCTGATCCGTTGAATGGCATTTACAAATGAAACCCTCCGACGTGTTAAATTTTAGGAATATATTTCCTCAGATGTTGCGTATCGTTCATCTGCTTGCCGTAATATTTCAAAAGATTGTTGTTCAAACTGTGATAGGCTTCCAGATTGGGCAATATGTACATATCACGTTCGCTGGTCCTCGTCGCATAACCTTGTTCAAGTAACATAGGATGTAAAATATGATCATCCGATTCGTCTGTAGCATTCGTGATGTTCGAGGCAAGAAACCTTAAATCTTTGAAATACACCAACGACGTATCAATGCTCAATCTGACTGGAGCCTCGCCCGATAACAAATTAAAAATACGTTTGGTGAATAAAGGCACATCGTAGAAGAAAAATAATAAATTTATGGCCGTTGTCGGTTTCCAATAAAGTTTCAAGCTCGTGTCAGCCGGATCGCGATTCTTGAAATATTGAGCTATTGAATTCGGAATGTAAAGACTGCCGTTGCGAATCGCGTAATTTCCGTAGTTTCTTGTGATATTCTCTTTTTCCTCGTCGCTGCATTGGTATTTCTGGAAAAGCGATCGCATTTCTACGTTGGTTATACCGAAATACGTGTGGAATCGGTGGGCAATGGTGAATTCTTCGTGGAAAACGTGTATCAGAAGGTTGCCAGCTGAGAACAAAGGTGCGCTGCTGATACCGACCATGAAAGTGTACTGAATCGAATGTGGCAGGAATTGGTCGATGGCTAATTCTAGCATATTGTTGATCAAATCGTAGCCCAGTTGGACTTGGTCGCCGGCTTGGATCAAATAACTGTATAGGGAATCGTAATCGTCCACCAAGAGTATCGATCTTCTGCCGAAATGTTCCTCCAGGACTTGTGCCAAGGTTTCCAAACTTAAAGGAATTTGTTCTTTGGTCAATTTACCTTCTAAAGCTGCTTTTATTATTGAAACCATCGATTCGTTATAAGGTGCCAGTGGTAACCAACTGTATTCCCCGAAACTTTGTTTCAATTTCGAGTTCAGCTCCGAAATTATGGTTTGATCGGTGACCTCGTCAGTTGGGTCGAATGAAAAACTCAGATTTAAATTGATCACGGGTACTTGAGCCATGAAACTGTCAACGATCGGAGTGTTTTTAAAGATATTCAAGTTTTTGAAGATCTCCTGAGCGTGACGTTGCTGAGGAGGGACGGGTTTGTGATTATTGTCCAGTTGTAGGTTTAGGAAGCAGTTGAGCATGTGGATAGAGGTCGTTTTGCCGAATCCGGAAGGTGCGTTGATGTATTCGTTGTGTCTTTCGTGGGTAAGAAAGGCGTTCAGCAGGTCGCTTTTGTCGGCGAAATATGGTTCTTTGGCTAATTCGGAGTAGATTTGGCATGATTTCGATGGTTCTGATGAACTCGAGTGGAGGATGGTCAATGTGACTAATACTTTCAGGGATATTGGTATCATCTGGAAAATAGAAGGGGGGGGGGTAATGAATTGACTTTTTTCTGTGGGAAAAAAATGAAGTGCTACTTACTTTGATTTACTCGATGGAAATTCTGGCACTCGAACTATTTTTCCTACTTTTTTTATCACATTGGACTGCACCTACTAAAAGTTGAATTCGAAAAACGTTCATGAAATTTGGCACCCAGATAGATAAAGCCAAATTAATTATCAAATGAGATAAAATTTTAATGAAAAATATTTTCCTAATCTGGGAAGCCTTATTACTAATTGCCCAATTTTAATTGATTCGCAGCGATACAAATTAATCTCTTTGTAGGTAGCTGAGTACCTTGGCGTTTTTCATTCCTCGAGAAGAGCTTGGGAAGTTGAGATGAAATTTTTTTCCCGTTGATAAAGAATTTAATATGACTTCGATGTCATTAGTTTTGAAAATTTCCTCGACCGTACTCCCACAATGTAGTGAAAAATAATTACTTTCGAGTAAGTGTTCGAATAAAAAGAGAAATTGAGTTTTGTGCACTAATTAAATACTTTTTTCCCTTCAATTTGTAAAAATTTAATTCTAAAAAATTCATTTTCAAGTTTACGTACTTGGTTGATTTTTTTCCTTTGTTATTTAACTTCATCATTTTGGTGAAATGTGCGGTGTTTCTTTTATGGTACTTATTTACCTATTTTCTTGTTTACCTTTCTAATGACATCGTGATTCATTTTTGGACTTTCATGTTGAACTCAAAATTATCACCTCGAGCATTCATCTCAATGGTGGACTCAACCGACTGAGAAACGTACTCTCTCATTCTGAATCAGTGAAAAATTACTGATAAATAGTCAGAATTGCAGAACAGGAATAACCAGCAAAATACACTGATTTTCAGCGAATTTTCATTGATTTTTCAAAAAATTTCACTGTTTTCTCGATTTTCTAGTGAATTTTCACTGATTTTTCAGTGAATTTTCTCACTGATTTGTTTTTAGTAAAAAAAAGTCACTAATTTTCTAGTGAATTTTCAGTGATTTTTCTCACTGATTTGTTTTTAGTAAAAAAAAATTCACTGATTTTCTCCTGTGCTGCAATTCTGACTGTTTCTCAGTGATTTTCGATAATTTTCACTGATTTATAATTGAGAGAGTGGGGTGTCCACTTTCTGGAAAACTTGGAAAAGTCAAAGAATTTTGTAAAAATCCAGAAGATAGTATCCCAAAACTTGAATTTAACTAAACAACTGCGTCAAAAATGTTGATTCAAACAAATGATCCCGTTGATATTCTGCAAATCCCCAATTCCTCCACATCGTCGTATAACGTCCATTCGAGGTGCAGAAAATGAAGTCCATTTACAATTTCACCGTACCAAACGTCGAATTCTTTTAGCAACAGAGGTTTAAAAATACAATAATGAAAGTTCACTTGAACTTAGTGAAACACCTAAGTCGAAAATTCTGATCCAAACAAGCAATCTTTTCATTTTTTCATAAGTTTCTTTCTTTCATGATGGATAGTCCCTTTTATGCTACTGATTGAAAATTTTATCAAACATTCATCAAAAATAATTTCCTGACACCGTTACAATTTTCTTTTCCTTATTGGATACAGTAAATTTTCAAAATCCTCTTCCTGTCATCAGACCAGTATAATTTTAAAAATATTTATTCATCATTTTTATTAATTTGTATTATACGTAATTTAGAATTTAATTTTCCAAAATCGATGACGCGAAAATTTTCATTTTTGCTTGACAATTTTGCTGAAATTGAATGATGAAGAAAATCAGCTGTATCCTTTATTTTCGATGAACTGATTGCTCTGATGAGAAGAATTGATTCAAATACGGTGGAAACCAATTTACAATCATTCTTTTTTTTCAATGTCACCACTTCGGTGAATTTTGCTATTTTTATTTTTAAAACCATAATTTTCAATAAGGAAAAATTTTCTCCAATTTTTGACAATTCTGTTACAAAATGTAACATGATTTTGCCAACACTGCATTCATTAGCACATTTCACTCAAACGAATTTAATTTCACATTTCAAAAAATTCTTATCAAAATATAAAATCTTTCAGACCATTCTACTAAATAAAATTGAATTGATGCTATACCCATTGCAAATTACAAGATGTTCGCTGTTGGAATATTTCTTGTTTTTCTTGCGCGGTTTCCTGGTAAATGAAATCATATCAAGGTGCATGTAGGTTAGATTTACTCTATAGCTTCGTTTTCAAACTCGACTGTTTTTCCATCACCAAATCGGTAAACATTTCCTCGTGTTGTTAACGAGCAGCATAAATTATTTTCCATCGACACCACGTACAATACTTGAATTTCATTTTGTAAGCGTGTAAAATGAGAGAGATATATTTGAGAAATAGGTCAAATAAAAGGATTCGTCTGAGCTAACGATTTTCCATTTTTATATATTCAATCGACTAATTCTCTCATTTTTCCCTGTATCAATTCACGGTATGATACGTATATTCGTGCATTAAATTGTATAGATTTTATGCAAGATAATAAAATAATCTCGACAAAGCCAATACGATAAACCAACAGGGTCGTAACGAGAGTCGTTAGTTAGCGGGAAAAGTTTGCTTTGTAAAAATAAATTTCCATGCATTGACTATGATAGTGGTTTTTTATTCCTTTTTTTTGATTTGTGAAATGCGATATCTGAAATTCACGTTTTATTATTGAGGATAAGGGAGAATGAATTTTCCAATTTAATGAGGTCTACTTTTTATCAAGTTTATGGATATTTGAGTAAATATTATGGCTTTTGCTATTCCTCTTGCGGTTTTTTAGTCGCTGAATCAATCCACAGGGAATGTAGCTTTCGTTGTTTGTTAATTCCCTAACTGCTGTGAAACTCATCAGTTGCGGTCGCTTATTGCTGATTCTGGGAAGAAAATTTCCATGTACTGTGTCTAAACTCCTACTAAATATACCAATACAAGAAAATTGATTGGTCACAATCAACTGGCAATGTTAAGAATCAGGGTGTAGAGAAAAAAAATCTCATTTTCTTCCTTATTTATTCTTCTCGTTTCTCTTGGGCAACTGTCTTTTGCATCTGGGAACTTCTCGTTGTGGCACTTTTTGTTTTCTGCAAAAAAAATTTCATAAATACATTTTTTTGAGGTCTTATGTAAATTATCATCATTTTATGTACTTACTTTAGTTTTTTACCTCGATGTTGATTTAATTTAGGTAAATAAGTAATTAATTTCGATTTTAATCAGTTAAATTCTCAATTTCTATTATCCCTAAGATAATATTGATTTTTATTCTCATTCAGCAGAATATTATCTTTAAATTAGGTTTTTATAAAAAAAAATTCTCAATTCATTTAAATCAATATTGAAAATTCATTCATTACTAATTTAAATATAAAACCAACCACTGGCAATGTTAAGAATCAAGATGCAGAGAAAAAAATCTCGTCTTTCCCCTTACTTCCTATTCTTCTCGTTTCTGGACAGTCTTTTGGATCTAGCACTGATTTCAAAAAAAGTGAAGATATCAAAAAAAGTTTGAAATGAAAGTTGTAGAGAATTGAAAACTGAACATTTCACGCTCTGTAACTTTTTCTCCATCTAACAATGGAGAAGAGTTATGGCTTAAAAAAGAGGAAATTTTACTCTAGTCCTTTGTTCCATAACTTCTTTCCATTGCGAGATAGGAAAAAAGTTGTAGAACTTAAAATGTTCAGTTTTTAATTCTCTACAACTTTTGTTTCACACTTTTTTTGTGATACATCCACTTTTTGATAACTGGTTATCAACTTGAAATTAAACAATCTTCTCAATTTGCGGGCACCCTATAGGTAGGACTAGAAGTTTCATTATCGATCTTCAATGTCCTCATCGCCAGAAATAGATTGCTGTTAATGCTGTTTGAACAGTCTTGATATTGCTTTTCAGTTCTAAAATATTGAAAAGTGTTTCTAGTGCACAAAACTTTCCTATCATACTGTATAGCTTAAAATAAATTGCTCAGAATCAGTCAAGTTTCTTACCACATAGTTTTGTTATCTTCAGAAATTACAGGTGTGCTTTTTTCCCTACCTAGTACCTACCTACTTTTACATTTTATGGTGTCACCCCCTAACTTGATAACATGATAACATAAACCGTTGTAGATTTTCTATTTTGTTTATAGGAGTTTATAGTAGGATGTAAAACTAGCATCCACGCTACATTATGATTCCATTTTTCATGCTTCCATATTATCCTAATTCTTGGGTTCCAAATAAATGATTTGAAAAAGTCTAATTTCTGACGGATCTTGAGGGTTTATCACGTTTCTAATGAACCTTGGCGTAACCACACAGCTTTGTTATCTTCATAAATTGAAGATGTGCTTTCCTCCCTACCTGTTAACCTTCCAGAAAAATTATTTCTTTGCTGTGCAACAATCTGCTAGAGCAACATATTTAGCTTCAACCGAAGAAGTATCACCTCCACCCTTTACTTACCTAACCCGTTGTAGATTTTCTGTCTCATTTATTAGGTATAAAATCAACATCGATTCCATTTTTCATACTTCTATATTCTCATTATAATTCTTGAGTTCCAAATAAATAATTCAGAATTTTTTTAGCATCTGGAAGACCCGGAAAAGTGGTAAAATCATTTCTGAAATATTGTGGACACCCTGTATTTTTGTCCCATTTGTGGCATTCATTTGGATTCGTTTCTTAGCTTGAGGGACTGTTGTGAATCAGTGAATCTCTATTTACTTCATCCAATGCCATCAGCAAAAAGCCTTTTCAATATCTGCTGTAAAACCGGTTTCGTCATGTCTAAACTTCTAAAGGTAGTCCCACTAAATTCAATTTCAGTCTCTTTTTTTTTTTGGAAAAAAAGACAACGCAAAAATGAAAATACAATTTTCTTTAAAAATATATCTTCTTGAATTTCCGCAAGAAGGAAGCGAAATGGTTTTTGGAAAATCTGGTGTGTTAGATTTATATGAATAAACATTAATAATTTTTTTACGCCTCTAATCAGATACAGAAATCAGTTCATTAAGCATTCCATTCAAGATAAAATAAAGAGGTGGCTTGAGATATGGTATATGGCTTTTGAAAGTATACCTATAGGTATAAGGTATGGTCTATGAGGATAAATGAAGGCTATTATTTTATGTAACGTGAAACCAAAACGCGGTTACTATTTAACAAAAGTGATTGATGATCAACTTCCGAATGTACTAACGATGCCACTCGCCTTTTTATCAGATCCAAAATTCATCTAGCTTCGTCCTTATATACCTAGTTACCTACCCATCTAAGATGGTAATTTCTCTTGATTCGCTAACCTTGGCTATTAATTTCACGAATGTTTGTGTAGATACGAAATTCTGTTCTTACCCAGTAAAATTCAGGCACTTATTTTAATTATTATCTCGGAGAAAATATTGATTCAAAGAGTGAAAAAAATCGTTTTATTATTTAACCAGAGTCCTTATTCATAATTGTGAATTTTCTCTGAAAAATTCTCACTTAAGCCAAAGTGACTGAAAATTGGATCCAATTGACTGAAATTCCTTATTACCTTGACTTCTGCTTTCTCAGATGTGCAAATTTACCTGCGGCTGCTGTTGAAAGTGTATTTTTAGAAAGAATCTATTAAAACGAGTATAATTAATTATGAATTCCTAAGAAAGATTTAGTGTCGTAGGAATGAAATATTTCTTCTAAAAGGTGAAAAAGTTACGATGAGTTGAACGAGTTGACAATTTCATAACGTTCGGTATTATAATTATTACCCACGTTCTTTTTTTTGCAGTCTTTCTATTTGGAGAGAATTTACGCTCGGACGATTGCGTTGGCTTTTTTTTGCGCCTGTTGCGAATTTGCATAATTTTTCTAAATGGTCTTTCGAGTTTCACTGAGTTAATTTGCGACCGTTATGTTGGCTGCTGTAATTTCAGAGGTGTCAGAGAAGGGATTCGGTTGAAGTGTGGAATAAGGTTGAAAAAAATTATGGAGTTGTTTCATTATCGTTGAATAAAGTATGTTCGAATTGAGAAAAAAATTGAATAAATTGAATTACATTACTTATCTGTTTTTTTGCTTCATACGAATTATTTCGGCTAATTCGAAATTCACCACATTCAAAGGCAGAAAGAATAATTCATCAATTCTAAAAATGGCCCAATGATACTGGGTGTGTAGTTTACGAAGGAAAATTTTTGTGGTTACTAAAACCAGCGCCCAGATTCCAGTTTCAGGCTGATGGTGTCGTCGTACTGGTTTCAGATAAGACCAAGGATGGGCTGTGCGAATTTCTGCCGAAGCTCCTCGTTATTTGATACCCATTTCCTTAGGTTCATCGAGCAATCAGTGAATGCATTCGAAAGATATTTATTGTTCGAAAAGTAAAAAAGAAATGCAAAATGAAAAAAAAGTCAAAAGTTAATCATTGAAATTGTTGAAATTTGTGAAAGTTTCAAAAATCGAAAAGATCGTCGGAAAGTTCGAAAAATTATTAAAATTATCGTAAATTCCAAACTTTTTTGAATTTTTCATGATTTTATATGCAATTTTAACAGTTTCAGTTGATTTGAGTTGAATGAAATTGGGTTTAATCTTTGAAAAAATTAATAATTTAGTATGAAAGAATTATTTAATATTTTAATATTTAATTAGTGAAATTTTCAAGCAGAAACAACGAATTAACTAAAGCCTGGTTCACACAGTCCAGTATACTTGAATCAAGTTAGGCGAGTTTTACATATTCAACTGAATTTGTTTGAATTTATTCAACACCATATTTATCGTATAAATCGTTGTATTAGATTACATTTTGTGCCTCCACTAATGCGAAAAACTGATAAATTTTGATAAATACACAAAATACTCACATAAATTACGAAAAAGACGAAAGAAACGTTTTTGAAAAACTTACAGGAAAAGGAGGTACGATCGGATCTCATCACAGTGTAGCCTATAAGGTTTTGGAATATTCAATTTTCAAACAAAAAGTGTCAAAAAATAAAAAATAAACACAAATTTATTTTTAGATGACCCGGTATGCAAAAAAAGGAGACAAATTCTGCTCCTTTCTGCTGAGAATTTCTGCTCTTTTCTGCTCTTGTCTGTTCCTTTCTGTACCTTTCTGATCGTTCGATGCGGGGGGGGGGGGGGTGAAAAAGAGTCGTTTAACGAGGAACTGGTAGTCAAAAAAAGGTTGTTCGTCGCGCAGCGGGGGTCCAAAAGAGCAGGCAAGTGAGAATATCTGTTCTTTTCTGCCCATTTGTCTGCTTTTTTTCCATACCGGGGATTTTTTTGTTATGTGATTGTTTACATTTTCAAACAGAACTAAAAAAAATTATCATTCAAATTTGCAGTTTGTTGATTGGATAATTTACTACTGCGCCAGTGTAAGAATCTAGTTTTTTTTAATAATTTTGAACATTGACCAATATAGCCTAATCATTTTAGGTCTGAACCTCAAAAAAATTCTTGGAAAGCTGTATTTTACATTATTTGTGCAGAATGACCTCTTAAACAACACACTAATATTTGCACCTCGCAAATGTCCGGGAATTCCTGCAAGAGGGTAAAAACCACCCTCAAAACCAGTTTTTCGCGTTTTGCGACGAAATAAAAGGTTTAATCAAAAAATGTCAAAAGTAAAAGTTTTTTCTACGTTGAATTTCCTATGAAAATGTTACCCCCTCTCCCCTCCACACAGTAAGTTGAGTATGCATTCGCAATCTTGTGTCAGCATAAATTTTTTTATATCGACTAACATTTAATCATAGGTAGTACCATATTTTCATCTTATCATCGCTATAAATATGCCTTACCACCATTTTCTACGAAAAACATCCTCTTTTTCCCTTACTCTGTTCCTCGCACCGCATTTGCCTGCTCGTAAATATTGAGGGATACCTTCTATTTGAAAATCGATGTAAAAATAATTTTATTCCCATATTTTTTCTTCTAAAAGAACGAATAATCTCATAAAATGGAAGAAATGAAGAATTTTGAAAACTCGTAATTTTCAACCCCCTCCAAAATAGATTAAATTGGAAATTTTGAAAAAAATATAACACTTCGATAGGAAATTCAACATAGAAAAAACTTTTACTCTTGACATTTTTTGATTAAACCTTTTATTTCGTCGCAAAACGCGAAAAAGTGGTTTTGAGGGTGGTTTTTACCCTTTTGCAGAAGTTCTCGAACACTTGCGGGGTGCAAATATTAATATGTTGTTTAAGAGGTCATTCTACATGAATAATGTAAAATTCAGCTTTCCAATAATTTTTTTGAGGTTCCCACTTAAAATGACTGTATTAAATAATAATTAATCCAGATTTATTGAATTTCAAAATTAAATTAAGTTTAGTATCAGTTTTAATGTTTCTTAAAGAAATGATTCATGAATGAATTTTCGAATTTTAACAATTTCAACATTCTCAATAATTTTAATTAGTATGGTTTTACTATTTTTGCAATATTCTCACCAATTTCAACACATCCAGGAATTATTTCTGCATTTTTCACCTTGCGCAGTTAGACTATTTAAGATCAAAAAATTGGATTTTTGTATTTTTTTTCACAGAATTGACTTTCGGCCACCGTTGATTTGAATGAATGAATTTGAGAATTTTTTCTGATGAATTTGCGGATTTAACTGAAAAATTGGTAAAAAAATTGTTGATTTTCAATCAACAGTTCATCTCATTAATTCATAGTCTGAATTATTTTCATTTTGACCAAATTCATTGATTCAAACTACGTGATGGAGCACTGAAAATTTTTATAGAATTTGATACTGAAAAACTGACGATCTGATGCATTCTGAAGATAACTTTTTCACTCCATTTCGGAATCTCATGTTTTTCGCTGTTCAACTTCGGAACCAGCCAAATATTTTCATTTTTCACTAAACAAACCCACACATACCATAAACATTTGAAAATTGATTTTTTCCACGAAAACAAATTTATTACTCCGTTGTTTGTTTTCCTCATTTAATTGTAATCAAATGAGGAAAAAGTCTAAAAATTTTCGAAAAAAAAAACAGATAAGACGGTGTTGCCTTGGAAACGTTTCATCTGCTGCCCTGCAGCCTGCCTTCCCCTCGAACCCCGGATAATCAAGTCGCTTTCAACCATAATTAAACATTTTCATTGTTTGTTTGGTTTTTTTTTCGTTCAATTCATACTCGTAATTTTAACAAAATTCTTCCCTGTAAAACGAACGATTACAAAAAAGGCAGCTCGCGAAACCCGGTGAAAAAAATGGAGAAAAAAGGAAACCTATTGATTACTCCGTTAAACGCGAACTAAAAATGTAAATTGGTTAAATAAAAAAATCTACTCGGCTGGATTGCCGGCGAAATAAGAGAAAAAAATGCCAAGCAACAGGTTGGATAAAGGTATTCTTATTTATTCGTAATTTCCATTAGTTGAACGTTTTTGTGAGTCGTTTTTATAGAAAAACGACGACGAGAATTGTATTCCTACGTTTAAAAACATGAGAAGAGGGGGGCTGACGACACCAAAAGTTCTACGCGATGGAAAAAAATACGATATAATATTTGAAGTTGTACCCCAACATTTGGTTTCTGAAAAAAGGAGTCGTAGTCAAAATTGAAAAAACGAAATTTTTGTACGTTTCGGAGCCAAGTTTGTAAAAGAGAAAAGAATCGAGTCGGAAAGTCGCTCCAGTACGTGGGTGTTTTATTGGGAAATCTATTCTTTGGCTTTATTAATCCGCGAAAAAAGTACAGAAGCGAAGTTTTTTTTCGCGTGTGTGATCGAAACTTCTATATTTTTCCCGTATTGCGAAGGTTTTTCCGCTTAGAATTTTTTCGTCGGGTTTGTCAAGGGCGTCGCAAATAATTTTTTTACTGCCAAATGTTCTTCGCGTTTTCATATTTAATATGAAATTTTTTAGGCTTTTTGACGTATCATTTCTGGAATTCCTGGCATTATTATCGCGTATGAGAGTCTCGTTTGGATATTCGTATCATTCGAGATATTTCGCTATAAATTTTTGTACGTTTTGGAGGAATTTTTTTCCCGGTTTGAGAGTGAAAGATGAGATGTATTTTTTTGACAGAAAAAAAAACACGTTGCTTGGTAAATTTGAGCTTATGCGAAATGTAGTCTTTCGAATAAGAAGACTTTAATAATTAATTTGATTGTTGTACTTGATGAAATAATTTAATTTTAACCGAATTAACGAATTTATTCTTATTGTTTTTTTCTAGGTGTTGATTATATGCACCCGGATTTGAAATTTAATTATGTAAGTATTTTTTCACTATAAAATTTTAATTTTATACCAAAGTGAAGAGGAACTTGGTCGCAAATAATTTGGCCATAGTTGAAAACAGAAAAACAGGCACGTCGAATTTATTTCTTTTGACGAGATTTTATTCTATTCGTTTGAAGGGGGAAAAAACTACGCCGAGTTCTTTTGAAAACTAATCCCATTACGTTGATATGGTTTGTTAGGTGCCTACTTGTTGTGGGCACGGTGCGAGAATGAAAGAAGAAAAATTGAGAGCGAATTCGTTTACGTTAGTTGATGAAGGTTTTTATTATATCGGCGATTTGTAAGAAATATAATTTAGAAGGAGCAACGTTGGAAAAAAATCCAATTGCGTTGAATTTTTCGACACGAATTTGAAAAATAGCTCAATTAACGCGAGCGTTGGCCGGCTACCGAATAATAGAAGATTTTTTTTAATTGATGCGAACCGAACGCGAAATTCCGCCAGAGAAATTAATTTAAGAAAGTATTCGAGAAAGGTTGATTGGAGGGTGTTTTCGTATATGCGAAGGGAAAGTAATCTAAACTGGCAAGGTGAACAAAAAAAAATGAAAAAGGAATTGGATCTTTTACTGGAGGTTCTTTATTGCGGAGGATTGTTATTTTTGAATGGGTATCGTCTTGTGTATCCTACTCGGAAATTCTGGGGAATTTTTACTTTTAATTTTCCTTGGTTTTGAATCGAATCGAGGACAAAAAATACAAACGAGGATTTATGTGGCTGTAACGTGGGACAGATGTGATGAATAGCAGGCGTTTTTGTTATCTTGTTTTTGTCTCTAAATTGATTTTATGTTTGGGTTGTCTGCGAAAATTGTTTGGTTATGGTTGGGTATGTGTGCAAGGGTACAAGGTGTTTCGAAAGTCATGTCCGGACTGGTGTTTCGTTTTTATTGCGGAAATTTATGCGGTGAGGATTTCTTTAATGATGAAAAAATGAAACGAAACGTTGATCGGTGATGAGATGTGGGAATTATGGAATTTTGAATATTTTTAAACATTTTTGTGATTAATTCTAGTAGATGATATTTCACAAAAGACGATTCTTTATGTTTTTTATTGCTTTTTGATGGTCGATTTTCATCGAATTAGGGTCCGAGATTTTATCGAATTTCGTCAAATAATATGCAATCAATTCAGTCCAATAAATCGAGTCGTTTCTCAAGTGGGTTCATTTTATCAAGATTGAAAAATATGACGTTTTTTAGTTTATTCTGGTGAATTTTTTCTTGAGTTGGAGGTGAAATTTGAAAAAAATCAGATCAAAAGGATGCTAATCGAAATTCTGAGTTTTACTTCTGCCCCTCCGCAGCTTCTGTTGGTTTTTCAAGAAAACAGTCTCAGAATGAAAATTTTATAAAGAGCCATTTTTCAGTTATAATTCCTGAATTTTTACGTGAACATGGGAGATTTCATACATTTTCCCGAACATTACACAAATCTTTTCATACTTTCGAAACGTATTATGAAGTAAAAAACTTTTTCTTTGGCATAAGTCAATTCCAAAACAACACGACTTCCGAAATTTATAAGCATCTCCTCGGTGTGTTTACAATCTGCGATTGCTGGGAATTGTTGGAAACGCTGGACTAACCAAAATGGAAGAGATCCTCATTGATAAAAACTGCATTTCGAAATATCCCTCCACTTTTTGACGTGGTACGTTCTTAAACAACACCAATTTTAAAATTTATAAGCTCCTCCATTCAAAGTCTGGAACTGCTAAGCATGATTGGCAATGCTTCACAAACTGCGTGAAAAATGTAACGAAGAATTCACTACATTCGAGTACAGATTGATGTTAAATGTACGTACTAATAGGACGTCCTATTTATTCAACTTTTATAATTAGATTCATTAAACATTTCCTATTTTTCAATAATTCAATTAATTGATCCATTTTTAAAAATTAAGTAGGTATAGTTTGGCCGAACAGATTTTGAACATCAGGTGGTGGAAACAATTCTTGAATCACCTGCTCCGCAGCTTGGAATAGATTGTTCAAGTGTCTTTGGAAAACCAAACGTAAAACCGGATCTCAGCAAGGCTCGAGAAACCACTACGTGATGAATCGGGTCTCGATTTGTGTCGTAAAAATTCCGCCTACGAAATTAACTTGCCTTTTTTTTACACTCTTTTTTTGGACATCCTCGATAAATAGGTTGATCGGTATTAATAAACAACACTGTTGCATCGACGTTAAAATATTCAGTTTGCTTAATGAATGTGGAATGAATCCACGTATGTGTTGAGGTGTTTTTTTTCTCATAATAGTCTGCAGTCCCAGTGGCAAATTGTTCATTGAGCGTGCTTAAAATATATGTCAACTTCATTGGGCTACTTGCACAATGGGGTGTCAGCGCCCCTAATGTGCGATTTTTCGTGAAATTCGAACATTAAACACCTCAACACATACATAGATTCATTCCACATTCATTAAGCCAAAGTTTATGGAAAACGGTTTGCACAAATGGTTGTGATGAATTTTCAAAGTTGAAAAATCGCATCATTTTCGCCTCCTTTCACCAGAACTAACTTATCCAAAAAAAATCGGTAACACGGATTGTGACCTATCAAAATGGGTTAAAATTTCACGAGTAGCATAAAGATATTTGTGAAAATGTAATTTGAGCATTTTTGAGCGATTTTGAACATTTTTTAGGCTCAAAATCGGGTCAATTTTCAAGTATTTTCCAAAAACTGACGTGTGACCTATGAAAACGGGATGGAATTTCACCAAAAAATTGAAAATGTTTATCAAAATTTTTTTGAGAATTTTGAGCCCCGGTCAATTTTTTTGACTATTTTCAAATAATTGACGTGTGACCTATGAAAATGGGGTAAAATATCACGAGCGGCACAAAGATATTAGTGAAAATGTTTTTTGAGTGATTTTGAGCACAGGTCAATTTTTGAGTATTTCAAAATAATTGACGTGTGACCTATGAAAATGGGTAAAATTTCGCCAAAAAGTCAAATATGTGAACCAAAATTTACTTTAATCAATGTTTGAGAATTTTGAGCTCAGTTGCTGCTTTCGTTTCACTCGAATTTTTTTTGATCAAGAATGGTAATTTCCTCAAAAAATTTCTTATTATTTTGATAGGTTGCATAATGGTTTTTTAAAACTGTCCAAATTATTCTCAATCAAAAGCTCAAAATTCTCAAAAATTGATGGAAGCAAATTTTGGTTCACATATTTGAATTTTTGGCGATATTTAACCTCATTTTCATAGGTTTACATCAATTATTTGAAAATATTCAAAAATTGACCAGTGCTCGAAATTCTTAAAAATTGATCAAAAAAATGTTGGTGTAATTCTAAATCTCAAAATTTTCAAAAAATTGATTAAAGCAAATTTTGGTTTATATATTTCAATTTTTGGCGAAATTTTACCCAATTTTTATAGGTCACACGTCAATGATTTGAAAATACTCAAAAATTGACCTGATTTTTGGACTCAAAAATGCTCAAAATCGCTTAAAAATGCTCAGATAACATTTTCACTAATATCTTTGTGCTGCTCATGAAATTTTACCCTATTTTCATAGGTCACACGTCAATTATTTGAAAATACGTGGGACCAATACACATAAAAAGCCAACCGATTTTTTTGGCCCGCAAAAAAGCATGCTAATTTCGATTTCTAGAGCACTTTTTGCCAGTTGAACTGTAGACTATAATGAGATCGCGAATTGCTAAAAATTGCAAAATGAAATTATTTGAGCATCTACTGGGAGAAATTATGCTAGAAGTAGGGAGAAAATGATACGTAGTGATTGAATACCATTACTTCAAATTTATGTTGCTCCTTCTTTGCGAAAGTGACATTCTTGAATAGAATATTCAATATTTTTGGGATAAACAGAATTAGTCCAGTGCAATTAGACAAAAAAATGGCAAAGTAAATAAGTATAGACAAAAATTCTGATCCAAGGTTTCATGGCTTAATTTACTCAAAACACTATACCAAACAATATGATGAAAGGTCCTGATCCCCAAAGGGTGCAGGACCCTTCTGAGGAGGGGTTAAACCTCCCCAAAATCGGGGTTTTGCTTATAACTCGTCCAAAACGCAATTTTCGAAAAATTTAGTCATGTACTATATTACTCTACGTTAAATTTCCTACAAAAATTGTAATTGTCATTTTTTGTGAGAAACGCGAATTGAGCCCACAAATGCCCCCGTAAAAAACACTCTTATGCAGGAAGACATTCGTAATGACACGGCGCGGCGCGGCGCCTTTAAAATTACATCAAAGGTATAGAAATAAAGATGGAACTTTCTGGTTTGCGGCATTCGATTCATTGTAAGATTTCGAGTCGAGGAGGTTATTTTCAAAAAATGTCCGCGGTTCGGAGGGAGGGGGTACAAAGCTGTGCTGAACGCATTGTACCAATTGGCACATAGGCACGTCGTCCTTTTAGTCCAGGAGACGAACCTGCCGAAACTGGACTGAAACAATTGAAAGCTGGGACCTGTCCCAAAAGTTAGTGTATGACCCCCTATTTTGAAAACTACCAGTCTGCCGATTCGCAGCTGCTGCTTTTAAGCGCAGCGAAAGCTCGAAAGTTCACAATTTTCATGAACTTTCGACTGAAAACATTGATGGTCGAAATTGGTGTCAAATTTCAGGATTTTTTACGCTGAATCTGAATATGTAGGTCTGCCAACCCCTAAGTGCTGCCAAAGGGTTGGCAGACGGGGTAAAAAGGGAAAAAATTCAAAAAATGCACAGAATTTTGGTAAAATTCTCAAAAAAATCGCATAATTGAGTTGAAATGGGTTTATAAATGGTTCTTAGCATTACACAAGAATAGGGATGACTTTTCAACTTCGAAGTTTCACAAAATTTTCATATCTAGGGAGGTGGGGCTTGGGGAGTATCAACAAACTCATGCAAATGGACATGTGATACATCAAAATATACGTTTTCTGGGTCGTAGAATTCAGTTATGCTAATATTTTTTTCATTGGGGTGAGGGGGTGATACCTCTTTTCATGAATCATAGATAAAATCACAAATTTTCATTCAAGAAATCAATAATTATGTTGTCACATTCTCGGTTCCATGTTTTTTTTCAATTTTAATTTCTTTTGCGTGATTTCTTTTTCTAATTTTGTTAGGTTTCCATTTTCTTATTTCAATAATTTTGCTTGCATATTTTTTTTAAAATTTGTTCGTTTTATTTTTGTTTGTTTTTCATTTCATTTATGTCGTCAAATTCCCTTTTCCATGATTTTTTTTAAATTTTAATTTCATTTGCGTAATTTTTTTAAAGTTTTATTCTATGTACAAGACGTGTTTAATTACCAGGATTAATTATTGTGCGTCTACCTATTCCATAAATTAAAATTGAAAAAAAAAAAAACATGGAACCGAGAATGTGACAACATAACTATTGATTTCTTGAATAAAAATTTGTGATTTTATCTATGATTCATAAGAAGAGGTACCACCACCTCACTGCAATGAAAAAAAATATTGGCATAATCGAATTCTATGACCCAGAAAACGTATATTTTGATGTATCACATGTCCATACACATGAGTTTGTTGATGCTCCCCTACGCCCCACCCCCGAATATAAAAATTTCGTGAAATTTTGAAGTTTAAAAGTCATCCATATTCTTGAGTAATGGTTACAACCATTTATAAATCACTTTCAACTCGAAGTTGGGACTTTCATGAGAATTTTACCAAAATTCTGTGAATTTTTCAAATTTTCTCCCTTTTTTACCTAGTCTGCCGGGGCTTAAGCAGCACGTGGGGGTCGGCAGACCTACATATTTGTATTCAGCGCAAAAAATCTTTGACCATCAATGTTTTCAGTCGAAAGTTCATAAAAATTGTGAACTTTCGAGCTTTCGCTGTGCTTAAAAGCAGCAGCTGCGAATCGGCAGACTGGTAGTTTTCAAAATAGGGGGTCATACACTAACTTTTGAGACAGGTCCCAGCTTTCAATTGTTTCAGTCCAGTTTTGGCAGGTTCGTCTCTTGGACTATTTATACAGATACCGACGTACGCCTGTCTGCACTTTTGCTCCTGTAACCTCGTCAATCGTTCTCGTATAGTTCAGGCCAAAGATTAAGAATCTATGGTTCGGGCAGCATCAGCATCAGTATCGGCGTTCGAAAGCGACACGAATCCCAGAATGTCGGAACTTCCAATCGGGCACCTTGTGACTGTACAGTGTTGCTCCACTAGGCGCATAATTCTCCAATTTTCGTTTTTTAATGTATATTGTAGCTCGTGATCAAAAACTCTTGCCTCGTTTTGGATATTTGCCACGAGAAATTCTGGCCGGTACATCATGTTGCTGATGATACTCAGCGTTGCCAACAGGTAGTCTATCGGCAACTCTTCATCGTGGTAAATGGTGGTAAATTCCGGGCTGGTACGATAGAATAACTCCGCTCCCCGCCGCACGAACATATTTCGAATCGCACTGGCTTCCGTAGCACCTCCCGCTTCCATTTCCATCAGATGTTCCCTCAAATAAGCCATGGCTACCGTTCTATCGTTGTCATCGTCGATCCAGTCATTCCAGTAACCAACATTTACATTTGCACCAAATTTGAAGCTTCTATGTATTTCCGGTCCCATTATCGCACCTCTGTCGAATACATTACCGTTATGCAGCTGCGGATCTTGGTACGCACGTCGGGTTATTCGGCCTCTGTTGAATTCTTCATTATTTAAAAGTAAAACAACGCAAAATGCAGATAAACGTAAAACCCGGCATTTATTTCTATTGTTGGAACAATGTGTTGGCGAAGCGAGTTGGTTTTCTTCTCTTTGGGCGGCGGCCATGTCGAGTCTAAAATTGGGGAAAAACTACCAATGCGAAATCGATTTAGAGAAGGGGAGATACACAACGAATTATTTTCGTGTTTTACCGAATAATTTTGTCGCCTTCAATACTGGCGTTCACATATTTTCTTTCAGTCACACTATGTGACTGAAAGAAAAAACAAGCCAATTTTGATCAAAATATTTCAAATAGTTTTTCCTGGAGGGAATGAAAATTTGGTTCCAGAGAGTATTCAGAGCTTCCGAATTCATTTCTGGGGTCATTTTGACTTCAAACTCAAACCCAGAGCGAACAGGAGCGAGGAGGAGAGTGTTGGACAAAAAAATGATGAAGTACGGAACAAATTCCGATTCCAGGTTTTTTTGGCCTAATCGACTCAGGATACTACACCAAACAATATGACAAGAAGTCCTGATCCCCGAAGAGCGTCGAACTTCGCTGAGGGAGGGGGGTGATTTGAACCCTCCGAAGTGGATTTTTTGCTTATAACTCGACGAAAAAAACATCTCACCCCTGTGGGTTTTGGGTTTGAGTTTAAGGTCAAAATGACCCCAGAAATAAACTAGGAAGCTCATGAATAGCCTCTGAAATCAAATTTTCTTTTTTTTCTCCGGAAAATCTGTTTGGAATATTTTAATCAAAAATAGATTGTTTTTTCTTTCAGTCAAACCTTGTAATCACCTTTGCCTCATCCCCCACACCGGGAAAATGTCTGTACTTATGTCTTCCCCCCTCCTCCCATAAAGTATACTCTTGCGAGAGGTTTTTCTTTACATTTACACAAACAAATGTTTCTCATTCTATCTGTAATCAAATTTCTAAGCTGTCAACGAATTATAATTATGGATTTTACTTTATTTGATTCTAGGTCGTTTAAAGTTCTACAGTCTACACGCAATTTTCTGGCGATCTTACACAAATAAATTTTAAAAATATATATATATATAAATATAGACGATCACCTTCAGTCCTTCAGCAATACTTACTTACTACCATTTCATTATTTAACCAACTGTTGGTTAAATAAATGATTGGCCAACCATTCGCTGTTCGAATGACCCTCAATGCAGATTTAAAATGACATCGAGTCCTAGACTTTACTTCATGTCACGTTCTTTCGACATAGTAAAGAATTTTTTCTCACTCGCTGTTCCCATTTGGGGCCTAGGGTAGGAGGGAGTAATGATTATGGAAGCTTTTCCTATACCAATATTCCAATTACTGAGTAAACATTCGTAGCTTTAACAAGCATCGTTGTCGAGTATCAAATTACGTCTCTAATGTGCATCTCTACTTCCTCTATCCTGATACACAAATCGAATATCTTCTGTCTTACACTTTTTCCTCGGCAATTCTCCTATGTCTTCGGAATCTGTTGATACCTTCCGTTTGGTCACTTCCCGAAGAACTTGTTCGTACTCTTCATCCAAGTTACACAAAATCTTCAAATGGCCGTTCTACAATTATATTAGGTGGCGGTAACTCGCGTTTTTCCGATGTATTCTTCGATTACGACTCGTATTTCCCTTTCTAATGTCAGATCTTTCATCATTTTTTGGATTAAGATTCGTTTTTAAGAGTTTGTTGTCGCATTATTGAGGTCTGAGGTCTTGATTTCCATTGGTCAGAGTTGTGAGCTTGACATTCATGAACTCTTCGTTCGTTACTTTTCTCAATTGATATAAGTCGGAGTACCATTTGTCATCTGTATTACCTTTATCGTGTACAGCTTCCACGAGTGGCCAATTATTTCTATAATTTGACCTGACCGCCTCGGATTGTTCTCGTCTCTATCAAAAAAATCAACGTTACTGCTTCAAACGTCATTTTATGATCCCGTGGCAAACTGCAAGTAAATGGCAAAAGATGATGGAAACGTGAAATTTGATATGGTGAACAAGGACATCATAAGAAATTTTTCAAGCTCGGGAGGAAATCGCCAAACCCCATAGGAGGCGGAGGGGAGAGGAACCCAAAGGAGGTTCAGCTTCTCATTTTTCGAAATTGGGCAATTGACCCTATTTTGGTCTCATTAACTTTATGATCGAATCTCGCCGAGTTCAAAAATGTCATTACTTTCAAAATCCGAGGAAGAGAAGTCCCTCAAATTTGGGATTCCTCAACTAGTGTTTTATTATTTTCCCCCCTAAAACTGCCTAAAAAATTAATTTTTTCAACTTTGCACATCCTGCCGATTTTAAACAAATTTTTATTACGATTTTCGAACTCTACGGGTAAATTACCATATTATACTGAGATTTTACAACTTCCCATTCGCCAACTTTGAGTAAATCGAGGGGTTTAAAGTTGCTGAAATTGGACCAATTTTTCACATTTTGGTGTAAAAATCTTGATTGTTTAATTATATACGAGATGATTTATTTTGACAGGAGTAAATTACCGAATAATATTTTAGGTATCAAAATCTAGATTTTTGAAGATGCTGATTTCATAATACGTTATCGATTTTGAGATTGAATCAAAAGGACGAGGGAAGGAAAATGACTAGGTAAATTCGATTTTTTTTTCTGTCGAAACGAATAAAAATTCTGCCAAAATGATATGAAATGTCTGAGAAATGAAAATAAATTGAAAACGGAGTTGAAATCAGTACCTTCGAAAATCTAGATCTTGATACCTCAGACATCGTATTAAAAACGTTGACTGATGAAAATATTCTGGAATATAATTAAATTTAATAATCTTGATTTTTACACCAAAATGTAAAAAATTTGTATAATTTCAGCAACTTTGGAGTTTAGACTCCTCGATTAACTCAGGGTATGAAAATGAGAAGTTGTAAAAGGTCAATATTGATGATAATCCACGCGTAGAGTTGGAAAATTGTAATCCTCTGGAAAAATTCTCTGAGAAAGAATTAGTCTCTGCCCTCTACGAATCATTTTGTAAACCACTTTGGGTTATCTACCCAATATGACATTGAACGACACAGCCTCAGAGTGTATTGGCCAAATTCATCTTCGAATGATACCTGTCACATTTTAATGCCTACTGATAGTATTTAGGTGCGATTGCCAAATGGTGAGCCAAACGTCGTCTAACTGAAAAAAAGGATAAATTAGTTATTAGGTACGAAACGTGTGAAATAAACAAACAGTTTCACTTACTTCAGGAGTAATTCGCCGTTCCGTTTTAATGACTTCTCCTATTAACGCCGTGACCATGTTATATCTCCGATGGGCTTGTGGCACATGAGTTAAACGATCCTGCAATGCTCGTACACGCGCTGACGGCTAAAAGTAAGAGAAAAAATTTGTAATTCCAGTAGTAAGTATATTTCATAACAAGGGAGAAAAAATGAATTTTGGACGAGTGTGAGGATTATGGCATGAGCGAAGCGAGGGCTATAATTCACACAATCGAGTTTTGAACGATATTTTTTTTTATCGTGAGAAAAAAACGAGAATTTAAGCACTCGAGCGATTCGTGAGAGTGAGTAAAATATCGTTTTACTCACTATAATGAAAAAACATGTCCTTTACATTTTATAAGCACGTGGTGTTTCAATTCAAAGTAAAACTTACCGCTGTTCTTCTTGGAACGAAATCCATGTTATAAGGGTCTCTCTGTCCTCGTTGGCGTCTGGACATATTTAATGATTACACAAAATTGTAAAATCAAATACCCGAAATATTTAAATCGAATACACAAAATTTGAAAATCAAAATTAAAAGAGACTCGTTGTCGTATTGTAACTTTTGTAACAATTATGTAACTCTGACGTATGTACTACTACCGACTGTTAGCGGTAGTAAAGGCACATGATTGAGGCTCCGTATAAAGCAATGCCACAACTCTCACAGAATTTTTATTTAAAAAAAAAAAAAACATTTTTTTAACCATTTGTTGAGTTCCATATGTTTCGTGCTGCCAGACGTACGGAATTTTCCGTATTTGTACGGAATTTTAACTCTTTTCAAAATTGAGTACGGATTTCATACGGATTTTTAAAAAATACGGAATTTGTACGGAATTTTTGAATTTTTTGTGTAATTTTCATACAGATTTTCTAAAAAATACGGAATTATGCGGATTGTTTGAATTTTTCATGTAATTTTAACAGAATTCTTTAAAAAAATTTCGCCCTCGCTTCGCTCGGACAGTATTTTATTCATTTTAATTTTAAAATGAATGATTTTTCACTAATCTTTCGGTCAAAAATCACTGATATTTTCTCAATCAATTCCCAATTTGTCAGAAAAAAATCAATAATGTTGGATTTTTGACTGAAAGATTAATGAAAAATGACCGATTTGAAATTTTACTCCTCCACCCCATTTTTTTCAAATTCTCAGTCCCTCCTTTTATCAAATTCAGGGCGCGCTTATGAATTTATTTGTCAAAAAATACCTATGAATTACAGTTGCAAGATTTGAGACGAATGCCAACAGCTATTATTCAAGTGTACAAAAAATTCCTTCTTTAAATTTAAATTAATTTCTAAATAAATACACGTTTATTAGAGAATATCTTCATTCTGTTCATTAAAATGAATAAGAAAACGACACCCTTGCACTGCTGATTAAAATACCTGTATTTTGATACCCATCATGATGGGGAAAAAAGTGTACGGATTTTATACGGATTTTTCATAGAGTCGATTACACAGAAAATACGGAATTTTTGAAGATCCATCTGGCAGCATAAGTTTCTCAGTTCCACTTCTAGACCAAACAGCATCGCGTATTTTACGTTTAAAGCTTTTCTTTTTCATTTCATTGTATTCTACGGACCAAGTTTTATTATTCAAATTGTACCAACGTTTGTATTCTTTGATGGCCCTGTTTGATGCTTTAACCGAACACTGATCATAATTTATTAATATAAGCCCCTTTAAACTGCGTACTCTGGACAATGCCACATAGCTCTGTCCACATTGAAACACTCCTTCACCAACATCAGCAATACAATTATTCAAACTTGACCCTTGACATTAGTGAATGGTTATACCATAAGCTGGAATTATTGCAAACTGAGTTCAACTAATTAAAATATTTGGTGACATCAAATTTTGCAACTGTTTTTTCCAGTTCACGATCTTCTCCATCAATTTCAATAATCAATTACTCAATATTTCTGGTAATTGGTTCTTCATTGATCTTTTTCACAATGCTAACAGTTCCATTAACCAAACCTATGGTGACATCAATATTTCTTCAAACCATTACTTTTGCACCGATTTCAATTTTTATAATTGTTCCAAGTCCTGCTATGTTATCACTGTCATCATCATCAATTCATCATACATCTTTTTCAGGGCTCTCTTAACACGTAACGATTGTTGTGCTTTTTCTGGTACATCATTTAGTTGGAAAGTCGGCAGGTTGTGCAATGTTGAAAAAATTAATTTTTCAGGTAGTTTTGGGCGAAAATGCGAAAAGATGAGTTGGTGAATCTCAAATTGGAGGGACTTCTCTCTCTCAGATTTTGAAAGTAATGACATTTTTAAAATCGACGGAAATGATACCGAAGTAGGACGGATAGCCCAATTTCGAAAAATGAGATGCTGAACCTTTCTTAGGACCTCCTTCTCCTCCTATGAGGTTAATCGAATACCTCCCGGGCTCAAAAAATTCCTTATGATATCCTTATTCGCCATACAGAATTTCATGCCTTTATCATCATTTTCCATTTTTGTCCAAAAAAAAAGCAATCTGCCACTAGACTATTCGAGGGGTACAGGGAAAGAACCAGATAAATCGAAAAATCGTATATTGGAAAAGGGATCTATGAAAAAATTTAAAAAATGTTACATTCAAATCCCTTTTCTAATATACTGTTTTTTGACTAATCTGATCTGGTTTTTCCCCTATACCCTTTATTTTATCTCTGGTCTCCATTGTATGAAGTACTTTGATGTTGAAAATCAAATTTCATCGTTGGCAACTCGCTTTTTTAATCGATTTTGTTTTCAAATAATCGCCAATTTTATCTCTCCAAAGGGTGAAAAAAATTCACTCGACGCAGCTAATTTCGAAAAAAGCCTTTCATTTGATTGACGTCGATTACGGTCGAAAAAAATTACGTTTCATGACGCATCGTCGTGAACATCAGTCCAACTCGAGTCGCGCCGTTGTATACGAAAAACATTCAATTACAATCCTAATGAAGCAATAAAGCGAAAGCGCCCAAAAACTACGTCACTACGACGTTGTTCTTTATTGAATTTATTTACTTTGACACGCGCACACGCCTCTATTTCTCACACACCCCTCGGCCCAGGCCGGTACGTAGGGGATGGCTCTAAAACTTGTACCAGCTTCGAAAAGACCGAGATAAATTTTATATTTATTTTAAAATTAACGCCGGCCGATCGAAGGTCGGTCGTGAAAAATGCTATCTGAAATCAAATCTATGGCAGAAAACTTTTTCATCTTGAACGGTGAAATTGTTAGGGGTGGAGATGAAGACATAGGCTCTTTGTAAAGTTTGCCTACCGCAGTGTGGCGTGTATCATTATTTGCCCTATACTCCTACGTGTACATTTCGGCGGCGAATTTAAATTACCGTCGAGGAGAAAAATTCGCGACGAAAGATGGTCTCGAGGGAGTACCGGCGAAACATCGTTCGCACAGTTTTACGGCGATGGCGTCGAACCGACGAGAAAGAATGAAAGAACAAAGCCTACGCGGAATTAGTAGCTACGTCTGTGTTCCGATGCGAAGACATGGAGTGAGATTTTAATTAATTCGCAGCTTCGAGTGAATGTGCCTAATTAAAAGGTAAAAATCCTGGTTCTTGAAAATGCCTCGTGGATGGTTTTTTGAGTAAATTTTAAAGGGCTATGAACTTTGAGCGGTTTCTTTTAGTTGGCAAAGTTATCGTGGATGTGATATTTTTGATGATTTTTTCCAAACGGCTGGGTGTAAGTAATGAGGATGTGTTGAAGATGTTTCCATTGCGGAATTCGAGTACCAGCATTTGAGAAAAATGGATTTCTGTAGAGAACAAATGCCTGTTGCACATTTTTTTACAATCTTTGTATTGAATATGCTTTGGGAAAACTTCATACTTTTTTTGCAGTCTACATCGCCATGAATTTGGAGGGAAAAAAATTGCAAATTTGACTTGATTGGAGTCGATTGTATTCAAGATTAGTGTATTTTTAGATAACGTGTCTTGTCCTACAATTGTACAAGACTTATTTCTCTTCTTCAAGTTCAATTCCGAATTTACCCTCGAAGGTCGAAGCTGCTGGAATCGTTACATCATGAAGAGAGGTCTCAGAAGCAGTGTCATTGAAATCTTCTTCTACAACATCTTCAACCTCGCTTGAGGCATCCGAGTTATCTATAGCTTCCTCTCTTTCTCGTGAATAGAGGAGCTCATCTTACTCGACACTCGAGAATTTTTTAAAAACTAGATTGAAAAATTATTACCGAAAGTGGCCTTGCGTTTATCGCCACCGTTATTCAGAATTTAGATACAACTTTTTAAATCTTGCTTCACCTATCCCTTAAATTATAGTAGAATTGAATAAAGTTATCAAAGGATATGGCCGGATAAGGCGTGAATTTGGCATCAGACCCGTTTGGGCTCCTAAACACCTCAAGTGGTGTACATTGACTAGAAAAAAAATTTCACAAAATTTTAGACTCGTACCCCCTTCCTATCGGAGTTATGGCCATTTTATTGCATTATTTTCAAGAATTTTTAATTTCAATGGAAGTGAAGGAAATTTTTTGTTCTTTGGCACGAAGTTACATCTCGTAGACGTGTATTTATGATAATTTTTTCAACAATTTGGATGCTTTTTATTCGTACGTAACGAGCTTCTGTTTTCATTGAAGTACTGTCGGAAATGGTGCGGCATCATTTTTTTTTCCAAGTTCTAAGTATGAAACTAACTCTAATTTTTTTCTTCAAATTTTCACAACTCAAATTTTTTTCTTCTAATTTTCTCTCTAAATTTTCACAACTCAAATTTTTTTCGCGGCATCATTTTTTTTTCCAAGTTCTAAGTATGAAACTAACTCTAATTTTTTTCTTCAAATTTTCACAACTCAAATTTTTTTCTTCTAATTTTCTCTCTAAATTTTCACAACTCAAATTTTTTTCTTCAAATTTTCCCGTACGTAACGAGCTTCTGTTTTCATTGAAGTACTGTCGGAAATGGTGCGGCATCATTTTTTTTTCCAAGTTCTAAGTTTGAAACTATGAATATGAAATGACGAACAGTTTTTATTTTCTCAACTCTAATTTTTTTCTTCAAATTTTCACAACTCAAATTTTTTTCTTCTAATTTTCTCTCTAAATTTTCACAACTCAAATTTTTTTCTTCAAATTTTCACAACTCAAATTTTTTTCTTCAAAATTTCACAACTCAAATTTTTTTCTTCAAATTTTCACAACTCAAATTTTTTTCTTCTAATTTTTTTTCTTCAAATTTTCACAACTCAAATTTTTTTCTTCTAATTTTCTCAACTCAAATTTTTTTTCTTCAAATTTTCACAGCTCAAATTTTTTTCTTCTAATTTTCTCTCTAAATTTTCTCAACTCAATTTTTTTTCTTCAAATTTTCTCAACTCAAATTTCTTTTTTCTAATTTTCTCTCTAAATTTTCTGAACTCAAAATTTTCTCTCAATTTTCTCAACTCAAATTTTTTTCTTCCAATTTGACAATTTTTTCCAAGTTTTTATCAATATCATGTAATGACGAAATTTATGAGTGGAAAAATGACTCAAGCAATCACATTCATCATGCGTGTTTCTTTGCCTTTGCCTATATCTTTTTCATTTTCAGAGAAAATTAGAAGAAAAAAATTTGAGTTGAGAAAATTAGAAGAAAAAAATTTGAGTTGTGAAAATTTGAAGAAAAAAATTGGGTTGAGAAAATTTAGAGAGAAAATTAGAAGAAAGAAATTTGAGTCGAGAAAATTTGTAGAAAAAAAATTGAGTTGAGAAAATTTAGAGAGAAAATTTGAAGTTGAAGAAAGAAATTTGAGTCGAGAAAATTTGTAGAAAAAAAATTGAGTTGAGAAAATTTAGAGAGAAAATTTGAAGAAAAAAATTTGAGTTGAGAAAATTAGAAGAAAAAAATTTGAGTTGTGAAAATTTGAAGAAAAAAAATTGGGTTGAGAAAATTTAGAGAGAAAATTAGAAGAAAGAAATTTGAGTCGAGAAAATTTGTAGAAAAAAAATTGAGTTGAGAAAATTTAGAGAGAAAATTAGAAGAAAAAAATTTGAGTTGAGAAAATTAGAAGAAAAAAATTTGAGTTGTGAAAATTTGAAGAAAAAAAATTGGGTTGAGAAAATTTAGAGAGAAAATTAGAAGAAAGAAATTTGAGTCGAGAAAATTTGTAGAAAAAAATTGAGTTGAGAAAATTTAGAGAGAAAATTAGAAGAAAAAAATTTGAGTTGTGAAAATTTGAAGAAAAAAAATTGGGTTGAGAAAATTTAGAGAGAAAATTAGAAGAAAGAAATTTGAGTCGAGAAAATTTGTAGAAAAAAATTGAGTTGAGAAAATTTAGAGAGAAAATTCGAAGAAAAAAATTTGAGTTGAGAAAATTAAAAGAAAGAAATTTGAGTTGTGAAAATTTGAATTTTGAGTTGAAAAAATTTAGAGAGAAAATTAGAAGAAAAAAATTTGAGTTGAGAAAATACAAACTGTTCGTCATTACGTACTAAGAAGTAAGAACTTGGAAAAAAAAATGATGCCGCACCATTTCCGACAGTACTTCAATGAAAACAGAAGCCCGTATTTACGTATGGATGGGGTCGCGCGCGTTGTGAAAATCAGCGTGGTGATTTTCACCACCGTGTGGCATAACAGGGTTAAGAAATTCGAGATCATCATTCGTGAACCAACTTTCATTACTCGATATAAATTTCATTTACTTTTGATATTTTCACGTTCGGTTAAAACATTAATAAAACTGATAGTGGGCGATTGAAAGCAAAGCCGAATTGGAGGATACGACCGGACACGAATTTCTACGACACACCGTAAAAATATAATACGTACTCGTACATTTGCTTACCCATCCTTGAGTTTTCGGTGTATTAAAAAATGAGAGGAAAAATATCATTCTCCAATTTTGTTGAGTGATGTGAAGCATTAATTTTATCAAACCATTATTTTGCTAGTAGATTCTGTTACAGGCTCATAGAAAATGAAAGTGAGCCTGAGTTTGAGGTCAGATGTGAATATTCTCAACTCATATTGTCCGATTCCTGGAATATGATTCGTCTTGATTAGATTTTCTTATGTGGAACTTTTTTCTCCCTTCATATTGAGGTACTGTTCCAGCCTATTTTGTCATGATGTTCTTCATGAATTTTTATCCCAGTTTTTAGTAATTGCAACTTATATTACTTAGTGATCCTGCAACCATTTTTTAACATACTAGAAATTATACAAAAATTCTTATCTCAATTAAAAAAAGAAAAATCAATATATAACTTCAACAACAAATACATTATTTAAAACAACACATTCTTTACAAATACCAATTGTAAATAGATAAATGAACTTACAAGAGGTATTTTCTGTGATTCCTTACCACATCTGATTTTATTATCCTTTCTGCAATGTAATTGTATTAATCTTCCCATTGACCACATTAAGGGTGGTTGATTTAGTTCTTTGATTATTATCTCCAATCTCTAAATTCTTCGAATTCGCTTATTTCTTTGTTGTAATGTATGCAAGTATTCAGACGAATAATTTTTCCGGAAGTGTTGAACCCCTTTTTAAATTTGTTGCCAATATGCTAATCTAAATTCTGGTTTATTTATGCATTCCCAGCCGTTTTCCCGAATAGTAATGTTCCCAAATTGCCATTTTCCCATATTGCCATTTTCCCAAATTGCAGTTTTCCCGAATACATATATCCCGAATCCCATTTTCCAGAATCCCATTTTCCCGAATGCTTTTGTTCCCAAAATAAATTAATTTTTTTGTTATAGTCGGTACAACGAAAGAAGGCACTTTTCCCCTACGTTCTCCCACCACAAAATTTAAAAACGTTGAGTTGTGATTGGACGAAATTTGAAATCAACGCGCGTCGTTGGTTTCCGCGTTACGATTCGAATAGGGGAAAAGTGCCTTCTTTCCTTGTACCGACTATAATAAATTTTATGAGGAGGACTGCTCTACGCCTCCCTCAAGCAAGACTGCTGATCACGTAGTTCACTTCGAAATAGTCAAAAAACAGGCATGAGGTTTTTGGGAGTGTCTTCGTTGTCCCTTAATATTTCAAAAACTTTTATAACATTTTCTACGGGGACAAACGCCAATGCGATCATCATTCTCCAGCGCTGCCTGACGGAGTTATTATCAGGATTATTGTAGTCTTCTGCCAGGCCCTCGTCCTGCACTTTTCTATAAACACTTTGGGCCAGATGATAAAAGCAGCACGATACCGGAATTGCAGGGAAAACTACTCCGCAGGTGTTTAAAATAGCCATTTCGAAGTCGCACATGATCCGCTCTGGCGCGCATTCTTCTACCCGGAAGGAATCCACGGCATCTTTCACAGCCTGCAGTACCGTCGAGTATTGTGCTGTTTCCTTTCCAGTCAGAAAAGTGTATACGAGGGGTGTAAGTACTGAGTCTGAAGGAGTTCTATCAGCGTCATCTTGATCAGTGCTAAGTGCTACTAAGTTTCTTCTTTGAAGACCAAGTACAGTGAAGACTTGTGTGAATAAATTTGGTGATACCTTGAAGGTACCATCTAAGAACCAAATGGTACTCTGGCACAACAGTTCAATGTTTCTTCTGGTTGCAAAGACCAGAACGCGGCCTTCCGAATCACTGTTAAGCGAGTCATAGGTATAGCAGAAACTGTTCCCCAACAAGTGTTTTTTTAGTAACGGTTGTGGATTTCGCATAGTTCTTCTAGCGATTTGGGATTCGTGGGCAAGTCTTTTTTTCGGGCGCGCTGAATAACGTTTCTCAAAGCTTCGCGTTCTGGCATCAAGCTGAGAACTTCCTCCGGAAGTTTTGGCAACTTCGTTTGTAGTATTTGAGGAGGGGGTGTATTTCCGGATGTTCCTCTGCCTTTTGGTTCACCCCAGGTGTAGCACTTCCACAGCTCACTGCTCCTGACTTGAGCATGCTGGTGCTTAGAGTCTTGCGAACCTTGATGTACGATAACAGCAGCACCGGGAGCAGGATCGCTTGTAATGGCTCGAGCTTTACACTCTTTTACACAAACTTTCCGGCAGTCCCAGTATATCTTGCCTTTCAACGTGTGTGACCCCAGATATACATATCCGTCGATGATGAGTTTTTTTTCTAATATTTGAGCCATTGTCAAAACTTGTGACGTATTACCCACGCTGCTACCCTCCTTAACGAATAAATAAATTTATGACAGGGAAATTTTTTTGAGAAATTAAGTATTAGGGAAATTTACTATTCGGGAAGTTGGGTATTTGGGAAATTGTTACTCTGGAACATGGGATTTGGGATATAGGTATTCGGGAAAACGGCAATTCGGGAAAATGGATTTGGGAAAATGGCACGGAATCGCCCGAGTTACCTGGTAATAGACGTTGTGCGAATAATTTTCTAGTATTATCATTCATCGCACACATTCATTAGATCAATTTAACAGAAATACAATTTTTAGTTTTCATTTATACATTGCATCGTGTGATGCTCGCCGCATATTGGTCCATTGCGCAAATGGCAATTTCCAACTTTTTTTCTTGGGGTGAATCCGCTTTCCCAATATATAATTATAACATGTTGCTATTGTTGCTGCATCAGGGCATTGTATTACTGGGCGATTTTAATTAGCTTGTTCATTCGCAGTCGGTATGTCATCAATGTTCAATACTTTTCGAATCAGGTCTTTTATATCATCAATTCGCATCGCCGGATTATTCAATCTTTCTACCAGGAGAGGGTTCAACGAGTGCCTGTCCTAATTCTAATAGAAATTTTCTTCGAGGTAAAAATTTTGATTTTTGTTTCAATTTTTTTGTGTTCAAAAAATACTCTATCCATGGCATTTACCCCCGCTTGATCCAAAATACAATAAAAAACCCTCATTGCCCTTCTGAGCGTACTCCTTGCTACAGTATAATTATGACAGAGCTGGTCGAAAGTATCCGTTCCCGATTTTGTATTGGGACCGGCAAACGGGCAAACTGAAAATGATTGTTGTCCTTGTCGGCCTTGCCGCCCTCTAGCGGATTAGTTCCTAAGGGTGATCGTTCTTATCACTCGTATGTATTCTTATGGGAAAATCGTAATTTTTAAAAATTCATTATTAATTTAGTAATGTGTTTAGAAACGTTATTTTTTCTAATGAGATAATTTGAACCTTCTACTATGCCAAAACAATCGCTGTACTCGTGTAATCGACTTTGAAAGCCAGTTAAACAGTGATTTCCTCGGCCCCTTTGCCAGAGATTTTAGTGTGCAAAAATCTTATCAGTTAACGTATTCTTATGGTAAAAATCATCATTTTTCAAGATTTTTAAACATTATTTATTCAGTGATGTGTTAATAAAGTATTTCTTATAAAAAATTACCATTGGAAGCTCTGGAAAGTGATAGATTGCATTTAAAACGTAAGTGTTATAATGCGAATTTCTTACCTGTTGCTATAGTTCAAAGATGAAAGTATTTAAATAATTCTTTTACAAGAAATATTCTATTAGCACATTACTGAATAAATAATATTTAAAAATATTCAAAAATGTTGATTTTTAGTTTACCATAAAAATACATGTAACTGATAAGATTTTTGCACGCTAAAATCTCTGGCAAAGGGGCCGAGGAAATCACTGTTTAACTGGCTTTCAAAGTCGATTACATAAGTATAGCGATTGTTTTTGCATAGTAGAAGATTCAAATTATCTCATTTAAAAAAAATAACATTTCTAAACACATTACTGAATTAATAAGTAATTTTCAAAAATGACAATTTTCCCATAAGAATACATACGAGTGATAAGAACGATCACCCTTAGAGCTTTGGTAGGTAAAAAACGACACTAGCGCGCCACTACCTATTCCGGTCCCAATTGTTATAGTGGAGGATCATGTTGGGCTTTCCAGTTTTCGAATCCGTATCCTTATTGTAAAGTGAACCCATCGTGGAAATCATAAGAACATTACGATCCCTTTTGGCGGCCAATGAAACTAACGTTTTGTTGTAATCAAAAGCAAACAAACTTGATATTTCGGCATTTCTTTCGAGAAAATAATTCGGGATGTGTGGTTGATTTTTACGCAATGTCCCTGTCATAGTAATTTTGTACTCCACGAGCATTTTTTGAAATAGGCCCACTGAAGAAAACCAATTATCAACTGTGATGAACCTACTTGTGTTGTGTATGGGTTCTTTTAACGTTCTTAGAAAGTACCAGCAGTTTCTTTTTTGACCTTTTCCAATTTGGCGACTTTTGCTGGTTTTGGTTCACTACTCCCAGCTTGCCCACCTTTTGATTTAGCCCCTTTGACAGATTCAACTTTCGATTTAGCCCCCTTTGCGGATTCTACTCTTGATTTACATTGTTTTTCATTTTCCGAAAATCCAATATATGGGATCGCATTCAACATATACGCGGCCAAACAATCATTTATCATAACAATTTTTATCCCATAACGGGCAGGGTTGGAAGGAATGTGCATTCGAAAACGACAGTTACCACGGTAGCTGACCAACTGCTCATCGATGGTGCAATTTTTTGACGGGGAAAATTTTTGAATGCAGTTTTGAATTAAAAGGTCCCAAATTTCCCGAACAGCCGCAAAGTTATCATTTTTGACCCGAATAAGAGGATCCGTTTTATCATCAAACGTAAGAGACGCCTAAAGAAATTTGAAGCGGTGCTCGCTCATTGTAGCTCAAAAAACAGAGGATCCAAACTGTATAGACCATAATTCGGTGATGTTTACCTTTGATGATTTTTGGCTCCCTGCGATGTACAACAATCCTATCAGCGCCAAAATTTCGTCTTCATTCGTTTCGTGGTGGTAACTCTGCTTGATGTGCTTCTCTGCCTCGCGAAGTTCTCGGCGGTAAGGAATTTCTTTGTTGGTGTGTCGTATTATCGTATTAAGTATACAGTATGACACCGCAGTCTAGGTCACTTGAAACACTTCTCAATATCTCAGAACTGAAAAAAGATACCAATACGATTCAAACGGAATTGTGATCCTGGCGTCGATAACATTGAAAATCGATAATCAAGCTTTCAGCTCGACATATAAGGTGTTCACAAATTGTGAAACCAGTTTGGGTTAAAAAATGGGGTTCCGGTTTTTTTATTGAAATGAAGTCTACACGCTGACGCTATTGAAATGTGATATGTTTTTTTGAAACCGGTCCAGCAGTTGCGAACCAGTTGACAAAAATATCCAAAAAATGGAGATATGAAAAAAAGTTTGAAACAAAAGTTGTAGAGAATAAAAAAACAATCATTTTTTGTTTCATAACTTTTCTTTCATCTTGCAATGGAAAGAAGTTGTTGTACAAAAGGTTTGAAGTAATTTTTTCTTAGTCAAGCCATAACTTTTTTTTCCATTGCTGGATGAGGAAAAAATTACAGAACAAAAAATGTTCAGTTTTTAATTCTCTACAACTTTTATTTCAAACTTTTTTTGTTATCTCCACGTTTTGATAACTGGTTATCGACTTCGAATAAAAAACCACCAAAAAACTTGAAAAAATTGGATAAATTTTGTACCAGTTTCAAAAAGGTGAAGATATCAAAAAAAGTTTGAAATAAAAGTTGTAGAGAATTAAAAATTGAACATTTTATGTTATGTAATTTCTTTCTCACCTATCTATGGAGAAGGGTTATGGCATGGCTTAAAAAAGAAAAAAATATACTCGAGTTATTTGTACTATAACTTCTTTTCATTGCAAGATGGAAAAAAACGTTAAAGAATGTTTCATTTTCAATTTTCTGCAATTTTTGTCTCAAACTTTTCTTCATATCTCCACTTTTTTGGATATTATTGACAACTGGTTCGAAACTGCTGAACCGGTTTCAAAAAAAACATATCACATTTTAATCGCGTCAGTGTGTGGACTTCATTTCAATAAAAAAAACCGGACCCCCATTTTTTGACCAAAACCGGTTTCTCAATTTGTGGACACCCTATACGTTGGGCTGAAGATCTTCAATGTTCTCGATGCCAGGAGCACATTGCCGTTTGAACCGTTTTGGTATCTTTTTTCAGTTCTGAGATATTGAGAAGTGTTTCAAATGACCAAGACTTCTGTGTCATACTGTATTTTCAGAGAGGAGTATTTTGGGCCCCCAGCCCCCCAAGGGTGAGATTAAAATTCGCTCATGGGCTCTAAAATCATCTTCTATCAATCCAAATCGAATGGCATTAGAATTTTTACAAAGTTCCACTTGAGGCCAAATGACCTTCTTATTGCACCAGAGCCTTTCAAATAGCTACAGCTTTTGCTAAATAAAATGACTCTACGTTATTTTGTGGATAGATCTTTGAAAAATTGTTCAGTGTACGGACGGCGTTGCAACATCAACGACCGTGAAACTGTATATTCTCAAACTGACCTACCTTATTTTTGAATGCTCAAACAAATTATTCTCTTTTCTACAAAATTGCATTGATTAGGCGGTCGTAATTAAAGCAATGAAATAAGTAAACAGAGATATTATTAGATTTTGAAAAAATTTATTTTTTATGCACCGTACTGTAAAAAAACGTATACGTATCGAAATTAAACTTGAATTTGTAGTATAAGCAAGTAGATCTTGTTTTGACTGATTTCATTTTCTCTGCTACCATATAAGACAGTTGATAGTTGAATTTAGACAGGAACGAATAGTTCAGATAATAAAGAATAATTTCAGATTCAAAGGTTCTTTGATAACACAGATCAACATGGAAAATGCTGTTTGAGGTTTGATGGATAATTTTCATAGTATTTTTTGCGCTGATCACGAGAAAAACAGTGAAAAAATTCCATCACCCAATGATTTTTCACAATTTGAATTTTTCATTTAACGGGTTTTCTACTTTTTTTGATAACTTCTGACACTTCAAGTCGATTTTATGAGAAAATAAAGTTTTTCTACGAAAAAAATGAATAGAACATAAATTGTGGAGCGTTAAATTTCCTATCTGTAGAGTCGAATTAGTTCTTTCTTAGGAGGCTTAGCTATCGAAATATTTTTGCTCAAAATTTAACTTTTTTAAAAAAAAATTTAAAATATCTGAAAAACTAAACCTCTTAAGAAAGAATTAATTGGATTCTACTGTAGGAAATTTGACGCTCTACAATTTAGGTTCTATTAATTTTTTTCGTAGAATCATTTTTTCCCCAGAAAATCGACTCTAAGGGTCAAAAATTACAGTAAAACGTGTAAAAGAATTATGAAAAATCCTGAGTCTTGAAATTTTTTCACCATTTTTCTCGTGATCAGCGTGAAAAATAATTTAATAATTATCCATTAAATTTAAAATAGCATTTTCTTTTTCTTGTTTTTAATGAAATAGAAATGAGAATGAAAGAGAAAACTAAAGTATATTATACGTAGACGTTTGTAAACAGAATGAACCGAGTACAGAAAGATTCGCCGTGCCCGTACGTTTAACGAATCCCGTGTTGGTAGCCATATATTTCTAAATAACGAAAACCACGTACAAATATATCAACACCCCCCCCCCCCCTAATCTTACGAAGATTATAAACTAAACATTTCTAAATACAAGGATACATTTTCAAGGAGATTTTTAGTGCTTAATTTCACCCGATGCAGACGCATATAACTTAAAATTTTCCAACGCAATTTTTCTTCGATTCTTACCAAAATTATTTTAGACGCTTCAAAGTCGATATTGTAGCATCCCTGGTCATTTAGTTCAAAAATGTCATCCGCCAAAACCCACTCCATGTGGAGAAACGTTAGGAGTTTTTCGATATTTCCCCTCCATACGTTGATCTCGGAGCCATTTTCCAGTTGTTTAATTTTAAAACCAAAAGTATCAACCACCGACATTGTATTCAAAAACTTTACGAAAAAAAATGTCGAACCAAACGAAAAAATATATAACAAAACCCTACACTCAATCCAAAAGCAAAGCAGACAATCGAATGAAGAGACCCCCAGGTCAATCACCCGCCTGGATATTTTCCGAGAGAGAGAAAAAAAAAATAACCACATAATTTTCCATAATTTTTCCATAGTCAGATTAACTTCCAATTTTTTTTTTTTTTTTTTAAAACAAACTTTCAGACTATATTTAAAACGTTTCTAAATTTTTCAAAGCTTATTCTAGTAGTCCAGGCAAATTGATCTTCAAAAGAGGTGAAAGTGGAAAAAATTTAGAACAAAGGTTTTTCTGCGGGAATGTGTTCAGAAGGGTCCCAGTAGTTACCAAAAAAAAAACAAGAGCCCCAAGTGTGAGGGAAATTTTTTTGGGGGTGAAACACCCCCCAAAAATGGGTTTTTCTACATTATTTCAAAATGTATCAATTTTGAATAAAAAATAACCACAGATTTGAAATCTACGTCAAATTTCCGATCTAACGATACCTAACACAACCCATTTCAAATGAAGCATGAACTCTTGAGGGGGGGATCAAAATTACCCATTTTTGAAAATCTCAGATTTTTCAAATTTAAGAGTTGAAATCTGCACCTAAATGACACTTTATCGTGCCTTAACGACTGTCCACGAGTACGTGAAGGATTGCTGTATGTATTTTGACACATCCGCACCCATATGGTGGTGGGGGGGACCCTTTTGATGTTATCAAAGCGTTCACATGTATACAATATACAATAAAGTGAAAAAAAAAACATATCTTGGATTTTGACTAAATTTGGCGGGGTAGTTTACTTTGAGTGAGATACCTCCCAAAAAAAGTTTGAACCCCCCCCCCCGGGCAAGGGGGAGCAGGAGGTGCTCAAAATGCATCTCCTTTTGAAAAAAACGTTGTTTTTTGTGTTTTTTAGTCAATCAAAATTGTGTGAGAAGCGTTCTTAACGTACCCCTGTTTTGACCATTTTGTTGAAGAATGGTGAGGTTTGAACTTAGCCGTTTTTTTTTTCAACTTTTCTCATCAGCACGGTTGTGTACGTCATCGTGGACTTCAACGTTGTGTTTTTTTTCGGTCTCTTAAAATATTTTACCCAATCTAACAAGGGAGCTACCCGAGGTCGGACATGCGGAATGAAAAAAATGTTTCATAGGCTTGTAGAGCATTACCAAAACCTTCTACAGCCAAAATTTCAGCCTCTAAAGTTGATATGGGGGAAGCTATGGGGGTTTGAATTTCGAGAAATCGCCTAATACACCAAAAAAATACAAAAATCAAAATTACTCGCGTTCTTATGGCGTTTAGGAGATGGATTTTATACCACGAATTGCTCTCGGTATAGGCCACCTGAAGACGGAATAGTCACCTAGGTTCGCGTGTAACATCAGGGGGTGGGGGGGATTTTCACTCATACATTGGTCGTTATTACAATTTTTCTACATCGTGCATAAAAGGTACGAGTGAAAATCCCCCTTCCCCCTCCTGATGTTACACGCGAACCTAGGCGACTATTCCATCTTCAGATGACCTTCCTGGTATAAAATCCATCTCCTAAACACTGTAAGAACGCGAATTACATTATTTAGGTTTTTGTAATTTTTCGGTGTATTAGGGGATTTTTCGAAATTCAAACCCCCATACCTCTCCCCTATGTCAACTTTAGGGGCTAAAATATTGGCTGTGGAAGTTTTTGGTAATGCTCTACAAGCCTGTGAAAATTTTTTTTCATTCCGCGTGTCCGATCTCGGGTAGCTCCCTTGTAAGTCGCTTTTTATTTTAGACTACATAGACTGTCGATTCCGATTATGTTGTTCGTTTCTGGTACGAGCATAGACTACCTATTTTTTTTCCTCTACTTGGATGCTGGCTCGATTAATTTAGTGGCAGATGATGCGTCGAATTAAGAAACTATTATCGATCGATGTCGCACATAATAGGATGGAGTGAAAAAAAAAACATATCTTGGATTTTGACTAAATTTGGGCGGGGTAGTTTACTTTGAGTGAGAGATCTGCCAAAAAAAGTTTGAACCCCCCAGGGGCAAGGGGAGGGGGAAGAGGAGGTGCTCAAAATGCATCTCCTTTTGAAAAAAACGATGTTTTTTGTGTTTTTTAGTCAATTTTTTTCAAAAGGAGGTGCATTTTGAGCACCTCCTGCTCCCCCTTGCCCCTGGGGGATTCAAACTTTTTTGGGGAGGTCTCTCACTCAAAGTAAACTACCCCGCCAGGTTAAGGCTCGGCGAGTCTGCTTGTTCCAATAGGGTAAATGTATCATGAAGAGGCGAGAGGGTCTCCCCCTCCCTTCCCATATGGGTGCGATTGTGTCAAAATACATACAGCAATCCTTTACGTACTCGTGGACAGTCGTTGAGGCACGATAAAGTATCATTTAGGTGCAGATTTCAACTCTTTGATTTGAAAAATCTGAGATTTTCAAAAATGGGTAATTTTGATCCCCCCCTCAAGAGCTCATGTTTCATTCGAAAAGGGTTGTGTTAGGTATCATTAGATCGGAAATTTGACGTAGATTTCAGATCTGTGGTTATTTTTTATTCAAAATTGATACATTTTGAAATAATGTAAAAAAAAACATTTTTGGGGGTTGTTTCACCCCCCAAAAAATTTCCCTCACACTTGGGGCTCTTGGGTTTTTTTTGGTAACTACTGGGACCCTTCTGAACACATTCCCGCAAAAAAACCTTTGTTCTAAATTTTTTCCACTTTTTTTCTTATTTGCCTGGACTATAGGTAAGGATTTTGTAAAAAAGTCGGCGATTTGATCGCCAGTTTGAATATAATTTATTTCAATTTTGTTATTTTCCAGAAGATTTTTTACAAAATGAAACCTAATGTCGAAATGTTTCGATCTTTTGCCTCCTCCATTTTTTAGAATTTTTATACAGCTTAAATTATCTTCAAAGATTAAAATTTTCGATTCAGTTTTACCCAGAACTATTGCAATTTTGTTTAGCCAAATACCCTCTTTACATCCTTCAATCAATGCAATTACCTCTGCTTCCGTTGAAGACAGAGCAACTAATTTTTGTTTTCGACTCCCCCAATAAACCAAATTTTGTCCCAAAAATATGCAATACCCAGAGATCGATTTACGAGAGTCCATGCAGTTGGCCCAGTCAGCATCAACATACATTTTTAAATTTTGATCGCCAAATTTTAATTTTAATTTTTTATCTTTAATCCAAACAATGTATTTTTAGTACCCTGATCAAATAGTTAAAGTGTTCGTCCGATGGTTTACTTTGGAATTGGCTAAAAAAACTTATTGCAAATGCAATGTCTGGACGACTTCATAACATGATATACATAAATGTAGCACTAATTTTAAAAAAGTTTCGCTGGTAGGTGATTCTAATCTATTTTTTAGTGCCAAGTTCGAATATTTCAAGTTTTTCTCGATTACGCCAGATTTTTTATAATTGGAAGATTTTTTGTTGAAAATTTGTTTTACATTTTTCTATATTACTTGTAACCCTTAAAGCCGATTTTTTGGGAAAAGAAAGGGTTCTACGAAAAAAATGAATAGAACATAAATTGTAGAGCGTTAAATTTCCTACCAGCACTGTCCTTTTTTTTAGAAGGATTAGTTTTTGAGATATTTATAATTTTAAAAAAAGTTGAACTTGGAAATTTGAGCTGAGATTTCTCGAAACCTAAACCTCCTAAGAAAAAACTAATCAGGCTATTCAGATAGGAAATTTAACGATCTACAATTTATGTTCCATTCATTTTTTTCGTAGAACCCTAACTTTTCTCAGAAAATTGACTTAAAGTGTCAAAAGTCACCAAAAAAGTAGAAAAACCGTTGAACGAAAAATTCAAATTGTGAAAAATACCATATAACTCACCCATCAAACTTCAAATAGCATTTAAAAAGTATAAAAATGTCGACCTGTGTAATGCATTTCGGTATCAGTACAACAATAATAAATATAAACAGATGAAATGGGTACATTAGGTATGGCCGCGTATTTCTAAGAGTACTTGCTTAGCAATCTTAATACTTCTAATAACCTCCCCCCCCTCCATTGGGGGCTCCGGACGCTCCCTGGGGTGGACATTTCAGTTAATGAGCTGTAATGAACAGAAAGCACGAATAAAAAAGGTCGGGTTACAATTTTTTCGGAGTTGAATTCCAAAATGATAGGACTATTTTAGTTCTCAAATTAATATTTTCCTTCAAAACACGTTTCCTTTAGATAAAAAATTTATAATTTGAACTTTCTAAATAACACTTCTTCAAACGGAATAAGTTATTGCTTAAACTCTGTTAATTTTTCATGAAATTCGTTTTTTGAATTTTTTTTGCCAATTATCAAAAAACTCGCCGAGAAAATTTTCAAAGCGACTTTACTTTCCATTATCTAGTATCGTACATTGCCCTGGCCCTGGTCAGCGTTTTGTTGAAAATTCGTTACCATCAGACGGCCATACCCTAGGGGAATTTCATCAAAATACAACCATCTCTTTTCCCTGACCCTTCCCAGTCTACGAAATTTTCAACCAACACCCAAGTTTCTCCTATTTAAATTTTTTATCGAGGGTTTTCTGGGGGAATAACTTATTCGTAGTTTCTTTTCATTTTATTTATCTACTCGAAGGTCTTGCACGAGTTGGACCAACACTTGGGTGATAATTTATCGCGAGTACGAACCGTTCGACGAACGGAACACAGATAAAACGAGCGGCTCGTGAATTTTTTAGCGCTCGAGTTTAAATTGGTTATGCAGAAGAAACGAGTATCCACATTTTATGTGTACTCTGGTTCTCATCAACGAAATGCTATTCTCTCGGTGCATGTATCTCGTCAAGTACCCTTGGTCAAGTCGTCAGGGGAGCAAACAAACGAGATGTAAAGTCGAACTTTTCGTTTCAATTTTAATTCGTATGTTTTTCGAGCAAGAAAAACAATTTGGGAAATTCGTTCTGAAGCGATGTTCTTCGAAGAGATGATTTTTTGATAGCGCAAATGTGGGCGAATTTTATTGGTATCCTGTCGTGTAATGGTGGCTGAGAAAAGGTCGTTGAATTCGTTCGGGCGTTGACTAAACAGTATTTTAAGATTAATTGATGTATAAAATAATGTTGTAAATGGCTTTTGGGAAAATCTGAAATTTGATTCGCGTATCGTGTAATTATAAGACTTATCGAGAGAGAAAAATCCATCCGAGTCGAGTCGAATTAACGTTGAAGGAAAGATATCGGTTCTTCGATACAGGTGTACGCAAAAGAAATTAATCGCGGTCGGTTAAACTTAACCTTGACATTTTTAGTGGAATGGCCGAACAAAAAGGTGAAGCGGCAATTAGACCTTGAGTGCGAGGTAGGCGATGTTAAAGCTCACGTAAAAATTGCTATATTTCGCCCTTTTAAGAGCTGAGCGAGAATTTACGACTGTGTCGTATTTCTGTACAGCTTGAACATAAAACTACCTTTCCTTCGAGATGCTGCCGATGTAAAAGCATCAAAAGTGGTAATGCAATTTTACCCAAGAGGTGATTTTGATTCGACGTGTGTGAATATTTTATTCAAGGTGAAGTGTTGTCGAATGAGTTTTGATATTTGTAAGTCATTTATTGTGATGAAATTATGTGAACATTGAAATGTAAAATTTTATCGATTCTAGTTTGAATTTTTATTCTTTCTTTGACGATATTTTTATGATCGATTTATGTGTTTTTTTCTTTTTAGAATGCATTAGCAAGTTACGACTTCAGTAGTAATGACCAATTTCCATATCCAAGGTATACAGACGACTGGTTCAATAGGTAAGCGATCTTATGGCATTTTTTACTGCTGGGGGGTTCTGCGCCAGGAGGCTTGATTCCAGCGGTTTCATGCCACATAATAAATAATGGCATTGATTGAATTGCGATAGTTTGTCGCTAATGTGATCTTTTAGAGGAAAGAAGTCGTTCGTGAACGATTTGCTCATTGAACTGTTCGTTCGGTTTTTCGTAAACGAATCATTCGGTTTAGGAATGAATTATTTTTAACTGAACATCAATTTTTTTGAGAATTTCTCCTTAAGAAACAAAAAAAAAGTTATAAGAATTTCAAAAAAATTGAATCAAATTTCTCAGTAGTTTTTAAAAATGAGATTTGAGTTCAACAAAACGACAAAAATTTCTTTTCCTGAATTTTTTAGTTGAAGGATAAAAAAAGGATAAATGTCGCGTAAGAAATTGAAATTGGCGTATGTTCCGGTTCGTCGTTCTGTAAAATGAAAATAAGTTATTTGATTTATATTTGTGAAATTAAAGGAAGTAAAAACGAACCTCTAGTCTGTACCTAATGTTTAAGTCAATAAAATATTCGTGTAGTAAACAGCTTGGAAAACAGAAAGCCTCAGGCATGAAAAAAAAGTATCTTGGATTTTGACAAAAATTGGTGAGATTGTTCATTCTGAATAAGAAGTCTCTCAAAATAAATTTTAAGCCCCTCTTGCCCAAACAAGGACAAAGTGTTACTAGCTAGGAAGCCCGGTTCTCCCTTTTCAGTAGCTACACCTTCCTGAACCACTGATTTCAAATTCAAATTGTTTTCTCATTCACTTCAAAACCATGCCAAAACATTTTTTTGGTCACCTTAAATAATTTATAGTGAGGTTTCAGAAAAAAAAATCATTGCAGTGCTATCGACTGCATTTTGATTTACGAAATTTTTTGAAAATTTTGGTTGGCAGCACCGCTAAAAAAAATCGTAAAAATTGATTTAAATTTCTTTTAATGTAGTCCAGGCAATGAAGAATTTTTTGAGGACAACCCCAAACATAGAAAGTAACCCCTTTTTTGCTGAATATTGTCGAAAATGGTCATCCTAATTAACATACTTCGACCCACCCACTCACCTCCACCGCTTATCCCTCGCGGTGGATTATAGCCCCCCCCCCCACAAAAAATCAGTTTTTGGCTTCTACATGAAGTTGAAAAATCCAAGTTAAAAAAAATTTGAATGACTTGGATTCTTTTAAATATTTTTAATGAAATAAAAATGAACGAGAAAAACTAAAGTATATTGTATGACGTTTATAAACCGAATGATTAAAAAGAAATGATGAGTCGATGCAATCGAGAGTTAAATCGATAACAAAAACGATAGCCGAATATTTATAAAAAAACTTAATTAACACCCCCCTTTAATTTTTCTAACGAATAAAATTATGAACTATTTTTCTAACGAATAAAATTACGAACTTAGAAAATATTACAATTAATTTTTTTTTTTTTTTAAAAAAACTTATTTTACTGAATCCGAGAAAGACGACAAGAAAATTACTACATTCCTCGTAGTTAGTTTTTTACCGAAATATACCAGGTTCTCTTTCGTAAAATTTTGAAGTTCCAGACTCATACTTCGAAATGAAATAAAAATGAACGAGAAAAACTAAAGTATATTGTATGACGTTTATAAACCGAATGATTAAAAAGAAATGATGAGTCGATGCAATCGAGTTAAATCGATAACAAAAACGATAGCCGAATATTTATAAAAAAACTTAATGAAAATTTCTTCAAAAATTCAATTAAAAGCCATCTTAGACGGCAGAAATTTTTTTTCTCAATTTTTAAGCGTTTTGAGTGAGAAATTTGAATTGGGGAGAATCGAAAATTCCTCAAATTCACGTTCTGCAACTTATCAACCCCCCTGGTAGAGGGCAAAAAGTGGTTTATCCAATTTTGATATCAATGGTTCAATGAGGTGTTCAAACTCTAATCGCAACTTTTTATTGGATATCGGGGTTCCAGCTGGTGGCACTTCCCAAAAAAACATAATTTTTCGAAAATGATTCCACTTTGAGGTCCTCTAGCTTTGCTCCCACTTTAACTGAACTACCTTACTAACTTTCGTTAAAATCGAAAATTGGTATCATTGATCATTTTTCCAATATGCTGCTTTTATTTTTAAGGAAAAAAAAGAAAAAAAAATCAAGAACACAAATGTTTTTACAGAAAATTTGAAAATTTTTTTCTTTTTCTTCCTCCTCCCTCCTTAAAATGAAAACCAGTAAGCTGATGAACATTTTTCTAATAATTTGATTTTGATGGCATTTTTTTCAGTCAGATCTTTCATGAAATGATATCTTCAGTGTACTTTGTTTTTCCCCTCCATTATTTAAAATTTTAATACACCTTAGATTATTCTCGAAAATTTTTATTTCAGATTCTTTATCCCCTGGAACTCGCGTTGCTTCGTTTCAAAAAAATTTCCATCTCAACGACCTGGGACATAAAATGTGAAAACTGTGCATATTTCAATATTGGGTACTTTTTATCTTCCATTTTCGATATCCTCACTCAAAAAACCCTCTTCAAAATACGTTATCTCTACGTCATTCGCAATCACATCGTATTTAGACAGATTTACGTAAATTTCTGCCCGGATTTACGTCAATGTAACACATCTCGAGCCGAATGTGGGAGTTGTCGCCATAGTTCGATGATCACAGTCTATTTAAATCATCTGACAACGAAGGTTACTTATCTTTGGGAATATTCCCTTTATCGTTTCGCATAGAGAAAAAAAATCTAGGTTTTCTTCTTTTCGAAAAAAATACGAGTAGCAGCTATTTAATAGTTAATTTTTAGCATGACGGTGACGAGCTATTAAATTGGAAAAGTTTTCGCGTTATTAAAGGATAAAGTTGGAATTTATGCGAAAAACGCTACGTCGACGTCGCCATCTTCATCGTATATATACTTGAAAAGCTTAGCAAGTTTTTCTGAAGTATGCCTCACCATCACCTAAGACTGACGGAGGAAAAAAGTCATATGCATGAATAAAAATGACCATTTTTTCCTGTTGAAAAAATTCGAGGGTAATTGCGCGCGAAATTTGATGTAATTTTCGCATCGAAATAATTCATCGAGAATTTCATCGGGGTTTGAAAATATTACGTTGGTACGAAATTGTTTGTTTTTTTTCATTTGCAATTCGAATAATACGCAACAGCCTCCCTGTTGCGTTTCCAAGTTTCCTTTTCCGGTTTCTTGGCTCGTAAATTGCAGACGAATGATAAAGGCATTTTTACATTTATCGTTGCTCGAGGACGTTTGAAAATGGCCCCGGCGCTGGCGGCGCGGCGCTATCGAGATAATTTATTCAACGATACAAAAGTCACCCCGATGAGAAAAGGTTCGCGATGGTTAATTCGCCAATTTAGCAAATAATGCGAAAACTCGTCCGAGATCGATGGAATCGGTATAATTATGGGGAAGCTTCGAATGACGAAGAATTATCGAAACGATCTAACTTTTCGGTCGTCGTTTGGCTAATTAATCGAACCGATTCGACGACGCAGTTGAGTAAATTTATCGTAAACTTGGGATACGAAAGCTAACGACCTTGAACTTGCGTGAAAAGAAAACGAGAATTATCATCGAATTCGAAGGGAAATTTTTAATTACAATCGACCTATTATTACGTGGAATGACGTAACCCGTACTCCCGCTTTCGAGTTGCCATTCGAATTTCAAGACTTGTTTTCGTGCAGTCACGAAAAGCCAGCTATTTTTTTTCAGTGTTGGTGTTTATTCGGAGATTTGTATGTGTGCTTTTTTCTCCTCTTTCTTCCTACTTCGCGATATAAAACAATACGCTGGGTAAATAGAATTTGATAAAATAAGCTTTTCAACGAGGCGAATACGTAGTCGGCGAAGGAAAACGTGAGGTGGGTGCGTTTTTTTTCTGTGTAAAGCCAGCTTCAAACCATTGACTAAATTACAGGCTTAGAGACGCCTTAAAAAGCGTCACTTCGAGGTTCGTTTAATTTTAAATGTTTTTTAAACCGGGGCCGAAGAGGGATCGGGGTAGAATTAATACACGTCGTTTTCGGTTTAAAATTACACACGTATTTAGGCGCAAGTTTTTACCAAGTTTTTGGCAGCGTTTTAGCTCGAGCCAGAGAAATTAATGCGTTTTAAGCTGTAATATGTTGCTGGGTTGTAAATAGAGGCTGAGCTTTTGAATTGATTTAGCATTTTAAATGAGCAACGGTGGTGTCGCGAAAAAGGGATTAGAACGAGTCGAGATTTTCATCTTTTGGTATAAAATGAGTGCTGATGGGTTTGGATAAAAGTGTCGTGTTTTACGATATTCGAGTGTACGAATGAGAAGGGTTGAGATGGTTTGGCAAAAACTTGCTGGGTTTATGGTTCGGTGTGATGTTTGTGAAATTTAACATACATTTGTGAGCGATATTTGATTTCTAGAGATTTTCTTGGATTTTTCTTCTTCTTTGGGGCAATATTGACCCCCGAGTGATGTTGGAATGATACTTACAGAGTATACAGGGTGGCTCAGTTAAGGTGTGAAATATTAAAACCACGTATTCTACTTATCATTTGGAGTAAAAAATGTTATATACATGATGGGTCATAAACGCTTCATTACTGAGTTATTCGCCTTTAAAGGGGGTCCAGATTTCACCCAAAATTGGCAATTTTTGCTCTAGCAGTGAAAATTTTCGGGGGGTAGGTGGTGGAAAAAGTGAAAGGAGGTCCATAGAAACGTATACCATTTTTTTTTTTTTTTTTTGGTTCATAAGTAAGTGTTTTAAAGTAAAAAATGTGTTTCTGTACCAGAAAAATGGTCGAACAAGAACAAAAAATCATTTTTTTGAAATTTTATTCACTTTTAGGGGTAATACTACTTATTTAACACCTATTAACCCAAATTTCTGTTTTTTTTATTTATTGGATGCTGAGTAATCAATTTATCAAATTTCGACCATCCCACAAAATTACAATAAAAATCGAATTTAATAATTTCTCATGATTCCTCATTATTATAAAAAAAATTTCGCCTAAAATTTTTTTCTAAAAAATCAAAAAAATGGAGGGTATCCCAGCATAATTAATTTTGTGGCAACGCTGTAATTAACTTCCGCGTAAGTAACTCCGACGCTCGTCTCGTTAAACGCAACATTTTACGGGCGTCGCGATGCGCAACGTTGCCGAATTTCCAGTTCTTTACTCGGCAATATCTCAGAAAGAAAGCGTTTTGGGCCCATGTTGAATATGACATTTTTTGTTCGTATTGATAAGTAGAATATGAGGTTTCAATATTTCACACCTTAACCGAGCCACCCTGTATAGGTACCCTAGAGATACACTATTCTCCTAAATTTCAGATCCCTAAATTGAGTAGTTCTTTAGTAATGACACTAATGACTGAAAAGGTGGAAAATGAGTTTTAATTTTCGTCTCAGGATTGACTAGATCGATTTTTTTCAAACTTGGATATATAAATGAAGGTATACTTAAGGGATTTTCACAAAAAAATTTCATCTCCCTTCCACTTTTTCCCTCTCCATAAACACGGTTTCCTGAAAAGAAGATCCAAACCATACCTCATCAAACACACTATATTTACATTTAGTGTGAAAGTGAATCCTGAAAATTACTTCTTTTCATTGTTACTGCTGTTCAAACTGTGGCGATCAATGTCTGATTTAAAAGGCAATCATCTCACTTTTACAGAGGCTTTCAATGAGTGTAAGGATGAACTTTGTAATCAATAGATTTCATATTTACCGCGCACATTCTCATACTATTTTCATTCTGGATTTAAGCACAAAAAATTAGATTTCCATCAAGATTTAATCAAAGGTACAAACTATACAGTATGACACACAAGTCTTGGTCACTTGAAACACTTCTCAATATCTCAAAACTGAAAAGAGATACCAATACGGTGGATGGCGTCGAGAACATTGAAAATCGATAATCAAGCTTTGAGCCCGACGTATAGGGTGTCCACAAATTGAGAAACCGGTTTGGGTCAAAAAAATGGGGGTCCGGTTTTTTTTATTGAAATGAAGTCTACACACTGACGCTATTAAAATGTGATATGTTTTTTTGAAACCGGTTCAGCAGTTACGAACCAGTTGACAAAAATATCCAAAAAAATGAAGATATGAAAAAAAGTTTGAAACAAAAGTTGTAGAGAATGAAAAAAACAATCATTTTTTGTTTCATAACTTTTCTTTTATCTTGCAATAGAAAAAAGTCATACAAAAGGTTTGTAGTAATTTTTTCTTATTCAAACCATAACTCTTTTTCATTGCTGAACGAGGAAAAAATTACAGAACGTAAAATGTTCAATTTTTAATTCTCTACAACTTTTATCTCAAACTTTTTTTGTTATCTCCACTTTTTGATAACTGGTAATAGGGAATGAAAAACCAGCTAAAAAACTTGAAAAAATTGGATAAATTTTGTACCAGTTTCAAAAAAGTGAAGATATCAAAAAAATTTTGAAATAAAAGTTGCAGAGAATTGAAAACTGAACATGTTATGTTCTGTAATTTTTTTCTCACCTATCTATGGGGAAGGGTTATGGCTTAAAAAAGAAAAAATTATACTCGAGTCCTTTGTACCATAACTTCTTTCCATTGCAAGATAGAAAAAACCGTTATGGAACAAAGAATGTTTCATTTTCAATTTTATACAACTTTTGTTTCAAACTTTTCTTCATATCTCCACTTTTTTGGATATTATTGACAACTGGTTCGAAACTGCTGAACAGGTTTCAATAAAACATATCACATTTTAATCGTGTCAGTGTGTAGACTTCATTTCGTTAAAAAAATCGGACCCCCATTTTTTGACCAAAACCGGTTTCTCAATTTGTGGACACCCACGTTGGGGTGAAAGTATGATTACCGATCTTCAATGTTCTCGACGCCAGGAACGCAATGCCGTTTGAACCGTTTTGGTATCTCTTTTCAGTTCTGAGATATTGAGAAGTGTTTCAAGTGACCAAGACTTCTTCTGTGTCATACTGTATATCTTTCGTTGAACGTGTACATTTCTGCACATTTCTTCTTTGTTTTAAGCGGCGCCTCTTATTGTGCCAGTGTCATTGGCCTAATGAACAATAAAATATCTGTCTGTTGACTGGCTCTTCAACAAAGTTTCAATCTTAGATTTATATTGAACTCTTTGGCGAATAATGATTGAGACAAACACATGTCCGGGTTTTCTGTGCAACACCACAAACACAGTGTCAGACTCTGCAGTCACAACACAATTTGATGAAAAAATTTAAGAATTAAAAAAAAAAATTGTGGTACGGCAGATGCTCCACATATGAAGCATGGAATTTGAAAAAGGCCCAAGTCCCACCACTTTTTTCAAAAATCGTTTTTTTTTTAAATTTTATTCTGTGGAGAATTCTGAGGGCCATTTACTGGTAAAAAAATTAAACTATGAAATTCCCATTTTCCCTCTTAAAAACTTGACCAAAAGTCCTTGAGGTCATAACTCCAATGTATACAATATTTTGAAAGGGGCCTAACTCCATTTCATCATTTAATAAAGAATTGAAGTTTTGGAGTTACGCCAAATAAATGGTCAATAAAGAAATATTTTATTATTTACATTGAAAAATCTGTTAAAGAAGCTACATCGAAAGTATTTTCATTATTTACATTGTCTGGACTTAGTTTCCAGGTACTCAAAGGTAAATCATTATTTATAGAAATGTTACCGTCAATGATTTTGGAGTATAAAATGCAGTTTAAACTAAAATCTAAGGAATAACCGTACTATGTAATGTTAAAACCATTAAAGTTGACATTTAAAATACTAAAAATAAAGCACGACGGAATGAGATCTTGCCAATTTGAGTCAATGTAACCGTTATTTTGAACTTTTACAATAGGTGTTGATAACACAAGTCAACACGATTTTTGTGTTTGGGTTCCGATTGCGAAATTGGGGTTGCTTTTATGTATCTAATGAAGGGAAAAATAATTTTTTTGTCCAAAGTTTGCTTTGAGGGGTGGGGCAGCCAAAAATGTGATTTTTCAAGAACAATACACACGGATTTCAGAAAAATTTGAAAAAAATTTGAAAGTTTTTTTTTTGAACCAATCTTATAGAAAATTTTACGCTGAATCGAACGCCGCAAACCGCAGACCTTTTATCTCTTTTAGAAAAAAAGTTACAGCTAAAACTTTCGTAATTCACTGAAAAGTGAAATTTCTGAGAAATCTAAGCGTTCTACGACCATAATGACCATGACAAAAGTTGTAGAGAATTAAATTTCCTATCGGATAAGTGCATTCAGATTTTTCCGGCAGTCGTAGTTTTTGAGATATTCTCGAGTAAAGTTGAACATTAGTTGAGGCAATTGAGAAAAAAAGTGAAATGAAGCAATTTTTGGCTATCAAAAGTGTTACTGCGAAAAATTATGGAAAGTGACTAATCTTTAGGAGTTACCCATCGATCTTACACTTACATGGATACACAACGGATAGTGGCTCTTATGGGTGTTTCATCGTCACAAATTCAGGAGAAATGTATCGGCATTTCAATCTGCGCAGTTTTCTGCGCATTGATAACGTGTGAAATAAACAATGAATCTGTGTTTTTAGTCAAGTGATATGGATATGAGATGACTGAGTTTATTCTACGAAATGTTAAATGTTAATTAAAGTTCTATTTCAAATACGTTACCTAATTATCATTTGGTTAAATGAAAAAAAAATTGAAAGCGGTGGCTTTTTTCAATTTCTGTTTAGAATTGGATTTTTTTTTTAAATACTCTATTTTTATTGATTTATTTCCCCTGAAATCTCCCCAAGATCGGTACGTCTGTTTCTGTCAAGATTTTTTGCCAACTCACCAACAGATGTTCATACGCTGATTCCGACATATAATTAGAACTTTTTAAATCATTTAGCATGTCCTCCAAATTTCCAATCTTTTTCTTTAAATATAAAACTTTTTTCTGCAAATTGTGTATTTTTTTCCGTTTCAATTCGTCACTTTTCATGGCTATATCATAAAAATTTTGAGCTTTCTCCACATCAGCCATATCAGTACATTTGAAATCTCCCATGAATTTTTCGCGAGAAAGCTTGGGCCTTTTCGGTGTCCCAGATGTACCAAGTTCAAAGCCTGCCAATTTTTCAAAAGTGTAATACCACTAGATTCAAAAATTTTGATTCTGAAAAAATTACAATACTTGAATTCGGCGGAGTGTCGAGGAAGTTGGCAGAATTAGGATCAACATTTTCAGATGAATCGGATTGGAAAGTAATCACAGGAGTTGGACGCGCTCAGTACCTGGCAAATTTTTCAAAAATTTAGTATTACTTTATCAAAAACAATTTATTCTGAAAAGATTACAGTACTTACTTGTATTTCGATGAGGATGAGGCGGATCAGGAATGGAATCAGAGTGAGGAATTGCAGGTATTAGAAAACAATTTCTCTTCAAACAAGTACGCCCCCTTACTTTTTTTGGTGAAATTAGGTCTTCTTCGCGGAAATGTTTTATACATAATCTGTCACCAAAAAAAAAACCTTTTCATACTCCAGACCCAAAATTTCAGCCCATGTTTGTCGGCGTCGTCGTCCAAACGAAAACTGATAGAAAATATACCATTTATTATATTTTCAAATTTCAACTTTTCGTAAAAAATACATACCCAAAGGAAGGACTAGCATGGGTTTTGCAAATCAGGCATTCTAAGAATCGTATTCGTGCATGCCTGACGCTCATAATTATTAATTTATTAGACGATTTTTATTTTAATAATTCGTACGATCGTACAACGTATTAGCAAAACAAATTCAAGAATTTTCAAGTCAAAATAAAACAATCATAACACGCCTTATCACCGGCGCGCAAGACGGATATGCACCGATACATTTTTTTATTTTTGACGATCATAATATACATCAGCTGTGTATCCATGTAGTGTACGATCGATGGAGTTACCACAACCTCCCACAATTTTTCGCTGTAACACTTTTGACAGCCAAAAATTGCTTCATTTCTCTTTTTTTCTCAATTGCCTCAACTAATGTTCAACTTTTACTCGAGAATATCTCAAAAACTACGACTGTCGGAAAAATCTAAATGCACCTATCCGATCGGAAATTTAATTTCCTACAACTTTTGTCATGGTCATTATGGTCGTAGAACGCTTAGATTTCTCAGAAATCTCATTTTTCGGTGAACAAGGCGGGGAAAAATGCGATTTTTTCACATGATTTAGGAAAGTTTTAGCTGTAACTTTTTTTCTAAAAGAGATAGAGGTTTGCGGTTTGCGGCGTTCAATTCAGCGTAAAATTTTCTATAAGATTGGTTCAAAAAAAATTTTCAAATTTTTCTCAAATCCGCGTGTATTGTTCTTGAAAAATCACATTTTTGGCCCTCCCATCCCCAAGCAAACTTTAGAACCCGCGAATGAGCATAATATTGCCATTGGTGTATTTTGATGTCTAGAATCAGAATTTGGCCATGAGAACTGAAACACAGAACTATTTTTTTTTTGTTGTTGACTTGTGTAATGGTTGTTTTGAGTTATAGTTCATGTTAAGTTTCAGTGGGAAAATTCCTGGCATAAGTTCGTTGTTTTTCAATATTTGTTTAGTTACGTACTTTTCTGTTGAGGTTTTAAACGCGTTAGAAGGTGTTAAGTTAGATTTTTTGTTGATATTTATAAAAATTTTGTCAGAGGATACATTTTTTATATCTGTACAGAGCAGACCTGGGCATGATCTATTTTTTTCGGTCTTTTAAAATTTTTTTTCCTATCTACATTTTTTTCAAAACTCGGTATTTTTATACTTCGTTTTTTTCACAATTTTTCCCCCATCTAAATTTAGATGGGGAAAAAATTGTTCTGAAAAAATTGAAGTATAAAAATACCGAGTTTTGAAAAAATTTACTTAGATGTGGAAAAAATAAGATGGGAAAAAATTGTTGTGAAAAAAACGAAGTATAAAAAAATACAGTTTTGAAAAAAAATTTAAAAGACCGAAAAAAATCACGTCGGTGAATACCACGATAATGTACACAACCGTGCTGATAGGAAAAGTTGAAAAAACGTTGAAGTGTAAAACTCACCATTCCACACCAAAATGGTCAAAACAGGGGTAGTAGGGAGAAAAATGTTCTCAGAACCAATCAGAAATCAGAAAAAATGAACAACTGTTGGTTAGCAATGCAATTGATTTTTTTTAAATAAAAATTGTTGCATTGTCATTTTTTCCTATTCGAATTACTTTGCCATCACTACGTATTTAATCCATAATTCCATTCTTGTTGAAGAAAAAATGGAATTATTGATTAAATAATGTTGGATAGTTTTTATTTTGATTCTCTCTTTTGTAGCGTTTTTATTATTTCATTGAAGATTCTTTGGAAACCAGTTATGATCCGGGAAATTAGTTTCAAGAATAAGATATGAAATGACGGGCTCTTCTTTTCACTTACAGTAATGTTTGATGTTTGATGAAATTTCAGTAACTAATCGAAATCTATTTATTTTCATTGTCTCGTTCGTTTGAACTGGTTCGTAAAAATATCGCTCGATTTTCTATTTTTATGTCATCTTCATCATTTGTTTACCAGGAATTTAAACGACTGCAATAACTGTATTCCTTAAGGACAAATGTAGATTTCTTCATCATTCGACGTTTGTTTTTATCGAATATTTTAACATTTTAATTCCTAAACTGAAAATAGAAGGTAATTCTCGGCGAGCAAAATGCACACTGTGTCTGTATACTGATTCACTTATGCAACCAATTCTCGTGGCAGAATTAATGAGGACGATGATGACGGAGGCGTTTGTGAAAAAGACGTCGAGGCAGACGTAAACGAGGCGAATATCGAATTTGAAATTAGCTCGATTCGTGATACAGAAATTACGAATTCATTGGCTTCGAAGCAGGCGCCAATTGGAGCGTCGACATAGATCGAATTTCCAATTAGGTTTTCGTTTCGAATAACAAAATATGCGTATGGCGATGAATCCGGCAGCATGCGAATTATCGTCGAATTTACATTTTATACTCTGTAAATGAGACCCTCGCTTAGAGTGAAATTAACCTCGAAGCGGAATCAATTACGGGCGCCTTCTCCGGCGACATTTTTTTTACTCCTTAATTAATATCGAATTATGGAAGAAAAATGATTAGTACCGGAGATTTCTTTTTTATTTTCGAGGTTGTAGAGGATTCGAATATTATTTAGGTATTTAATAGAGTGGAAATTCTGTATAGAAAGATGAAAATACGAGTTCGATGGGAATTATTGCGAGAGAAAGACGATTGTGTTGAATTCGCTCTTTAAAGAGCTTATTAATTAGAATGGTAAATTTTCGACGGTGCGCTTGCAAAAAGCTTGATCCGATTGTTGAACGAGATTTTACCTGGTATTAAATTCGCGTCGAAATTGGAGCTGTGATGAAATTTCATATGCTTCGATTCCGAATATATTTGTTTGTTTTGAATTGAAGGAGAAAATTGTTTCGAGATGGGAAAATTCACGGTGTTGAGGTGTGAAATTCCAAAAAATTTAATAAAATGGTACATAATTAAATCGATCTATTTCTAGTTCGACTTCGACTTGGATTTTAAAATAAAAAAACGATTAAAATACATCGGCTCGATTGGCGGATTTATCATTTGTATGAGATTTGAAAGAAAAAAAGGAAAAAAATTTCGAATTCGTGAAACTCCTACAAATTTCTATACGTGTGGAATAATTTTCTCTAGATTTTTTTCTCTCGAATGTTGTTTCAAGCGATGAATCCACCAACCCCTGTTGATTAAATGAATTCAAATAAATTACCTATTTTAAAATTGAAATAAGTCAGTTTCCTTGGGAGTCTTTTACGAAAAGCTTTCAAAACGAAACCGTGTTTTCCTGCTTTCAAAGCTGGAATGAAATCTAATTGTATCAGTTCGACGATTACTCTTTTCAGAAAATCTTTTCAGTAAATCTTCTCCGTTCCTTAACTCCTGTTTAATTTAACAGCGAAATAGGTAAAATCGGAACACTGGGACTGTGCGAATGAACGAATTTTTAAAAGTAAATTACAATTCGATGAAAGAAAACTTCGAGGTTTGGGAATTAATTTTTTTTCAAAGAAGATCGTGTTAATATTTGCAGCAGAACTCAATATTTTTGTTTCTGAACGAATTACAAATATGCTTTATTCTTTCTTTTTGGGTTGTATTAAATAATGAGGTAATCTATAAATTTAATTCAATGATGAAAAAATAATCTTATGTACTTGATACTTAATTTGAGAACCGACCACTGCTTAATTTTGCTTGGTGAAGTGCTATAATTTTTTTATTAATTACATCTGTCTTTGCAATAGAAATTTTCATCGGTTCTGAATACTTTTTTGCATAGAGTCAAATTTTTCGAATTTGAGGAGTTCAATCTACTTCCTCATCGGAGAATGTATGGTTGGAAATGAAGTATTTCTTGATGGTGTCGGAGAAGTTAAATCTGTCGAGTTTTGGAATTACATTGTAATTCTTATCAATTGCTGGGCGTCCGTATTTTTTACCGAGATTGATTTTCTACCATTTCGAGTTGTAGGTATTTTGTGTGCTGGCGAATGCCATTACAGTCTGAGAAAAAAATATGGAACCTTAATCATGAGATGCCCTCGTAAAAATCTCACTTCGTTCATCGTTTCCAATTTATCGTATGCATTATTATCTGCACATCCAATCACTACTAAGCGTGCTTTAAATCGTATGTTACCATTTACTTTGTTCTTTTGGAAAACATACGGACTTTTTAAAATATTTGTCCTTTTACCAACTTTGTTCCTATCAATATAATTATATCAAAGTTTTATTTTTTAAAATAGAATTAATTTCTTCTTTTATTCCAATTTTCCATTATTCTTTTTCAATTTTTCTAATGTTTATTACATTTTCAAAAGTATTTACGATAGTAATCATACTACCGGAATCAAGAATAAATTTTGTAATAATATTACCAAAACCAGCATTCATAGATCCGACAGCATCCAAACCAGACTCATTACCATCAGCCAAATTTACCGATTTATGCTTCGAAGCATCACCCTTACAATCACCATTTTCCTATCTATAAGTAAGAAAAATGTTTCTGAAATTGAAATAAATATTGCTCTCACTAGTAATTCCGCATCTTGCTTCTGTGCATCTTAATTGACTCGTTCCATTAGATAGGTAGTCTTTTTTTTTTTCGCGATATTCAAATAGATTATAATAAAAGTACCTATCTGTGGTAAGTAATATTTCCACAGTGATAGCATACAGTTTTGCATGAATTATTGTTACTTTGGTAATGATTGCCGCTTTGATACCTATTACCACATTGATTTGCATTGATTTTTATTATACAGTATGACACAAAAGTCTTGTCAATGGTAAACACTTCTCAATATCTCAGAACTGAGAAGAGATACCGAGTTGGTTCAAACGGCAATGTATTCTTGGCGTCGAAGACATTGAAGATTGATAATCAAACTTCTAGTGTTTTCTATAGGGTGTCCACAAATTAAGAAACCGGTTTGGGTCAAAAAATGAGGGGCCGTTTTTTTTTATTGAAAATGAAGTCTACGCACTAGCGCGATTAAATTTTGATATGTTTTTTTGAAACCGGTTCAGCGGTTTCGAACCAGTTGTCAATAATATCCTAAGAAGTGGAGATATGAAAAAAAAATTGAAATAAAAGTTGTAGAGAATTAAAAACTAAGTATTTCACGTTCTATAATTTTTTTTTCATCCAGCAATAGAGATAAGTTATGGCTTGAAAGAGAAAAAATTATAGATACTTAAATCTTTTGTGCGACAACTTCTTTCCATTGCAATATGGGAAAAAAATTATGGAACAAAAATTATTCGTTTTTTAATTCTCTTCAACTTTTGTTTCAAACTTTTTTTCATATCTCCACTTTTTTGGATATTATTGACAACTGGTTCGAATCTGCTGAACTGGTTTCAAAAAAACATATCTCATTTTAATCGCATCAGTGTGTAGATTTAATTTCAATTGAAAAAAACGACCCTCATTTTTTGACCCAAACCGGTTTTTCAATTTGTGGACACCCTATAGAAAAGACTAGGCGTTTGATTATCGATCTTCAATGTCTGCCATTGGAATTTACCTATTGTTTGGATCTCAATACAGCACATAACTATTGATGGCTGCAATATCCAATAAGTTGAAGCAGACAGTCACTAGCCATCGGTAGCTCGTTCGTGCAGTGGAATAAGTCTCTTTGAGCTTATTATAGCATCTATGTCCCCTTATTTTGATTGTAGTATCTTTCGATTTGCAGTCTATTGTTTTCTGCATTGATGATGTCATAAAATAATTAAAGTGATCGAAACGTAGGCAGTTCAAGATAATTTAGATTAGCTAAGTTAGATTGATCGAGGCGGCAGAAGATCGAGGTCATGGAGGCGTGGCAGAACCATCACGTAGATTTTTAAAGGTACAAAGTTCAAGTTAACTCACCATAACTTTTCCGGAGTTCGAATTTAAGTCAGCTGGAGTGGGTGTCGACATCTTGTTCGGATTCGGAATAGTGCGAGAAATCGCGGTATGGAGGATACAACGATTACCACTTTTTTTTATTTTACTCAAGTAAGAGACCATTGTCATTTCATAACGAAATCCAAATATCGACAAATAAAACTCGCGGCAACGGATCCGCAAAAAGCTGGGTGGTATGAATGCTTTATTAGCATTTACAGTTCCACTTCCAACAATAGCTATCAGCTACAACATGTTCTTCCTGTATTTTGAATGCAATGAATCAATCTCTCAACCACCTCAATAATTATGGCATTGCTGGTGCGATAAGGTCCTTCAAGTTGGTTGCCTTCATATAGTTTGAGGTCCATAAAACGTTTGACCATCGCACAGTGCATATAACTTTATTCCTTTCGGAATAGGTTTTTTTTGGCATCTTGACTCTGAACGAACATCTGCCTGTAAATGAGAGCATCATTTCATCCAGAGTACATGCATTACCATGTTCGTAAATTGCCTACAGTTGGTCCTGAATGCATCGAATAACTCTCGAATTGGGCAGAATTTATCCATCGATCGTTGAACTATTCTAGTCTCAGAGTCATCGAAGCGTATTTGTTGTAATATAAACATCAGATGAAACTTTGCCATTATACAGCTAGTCCAACATCTGTATGTCTTTGTGCACATTCTACCAGCACAAGAATTTCATCTTGAATCGAGTGCATACACCAAGAAACAGCAGGATCTCTGGAATCATATTGAAGAGGTTCTTGTGGCGCATGGCTCCGTGTCAGCCTGCTCTTTCTGGACCTTACTAAACGCTGCGTATATGTCTGGATGGTTTTTACCGATTATGAGGTGGAATCTGTTGTGTCAGCACTCGCTCGCGTTGTTGGCTATATAGCCCAGTCATTTTAGGTCCGAACCTCCAAAAAATTCTTGCGGTTCTGAATTTCACATTATTTATGTAAAATGGCCTCCCAAACAACATACTAAAACTTGCACCCCCCAAGTGTCCGGCAAACCCTGCAAGAGGGTAAAAACCACCCTCAAAACCAGTTTTTCGCGTTTTCCTCCGAAAAAAAAGGTTTAATCAAAAAATGTCAAGAGTAAAAATATTTTCTACGTTGAATTTTCTATAGACATGTTGTAAAACTTTTTCGAAAATTTTCATTTTTAAGCCATTTTGGCGGAGTTGAAAATGAACGATTTTTCAAAATTCACAATTTCTTTCATTTTACGAAGTTTTTTGGCATTTTAGAAAAAAAATAATGAGAACCGAAATTATTTTACATCGAATTTCCAATAGAAGACATCCCTCAGTTTTCGCGAACGAGCAAGGGTGTTGCAAGAAAGAGGGTAGGCGGAAAAGAGGATGTTTTTCATGGAAATGATGGTGGTAAGATATACCCAGCAAGATTAAAAATATGGTACATGTGCTTAAATTTCATTCCATATGAAACTTGTATACCGATATGTGATTGCGAACGCATACTCAATTTACTGTCCGGGAGAGGAGGAGGGGAGGGGAGGGCGGGAGAGGGCCGGTGGATGTTGAGGCGACGGCCTCTTGACCACGAATTTTAACGTGAAATTAAGTAAATTTCACGTGATTGGAGTCGATTGCATATGAATCGTCATCGCTCAACATATATACAAAATATTTTTTTTTGCATTAAAAAACAATCAAATGGGTTGTTTTTACATTTCACGGATGATTTCAGAAAGCAGCGAAAGCGGACATCATTTAAATCAGTCTTGGTTTTTGATGCGGAGTATAATTTCAGAAAAAACAAATCGTGCCCAATTTCACATCGTCAATTGTAGAATTTTTGTTGTTAAATATAGAAACGACTTCCTTGAGATCTTGATTTGAATTTATCAATTTAAAGTACTTCACTTTTCCCATCATAAAAAGTGAAGATGTTGTATCGCATCCGGACATAGCATGCAGAAATAAAATGTCGTTTTTCAAATTTTGGTGATTTTTGGTTTCATATACTTCCACCGTTCTTTCCCATACTGGGATTATTTCAAATTTCAACTGAAGAAAAATCAGCATACTGTATAAAATTTATTGTATGCACGTACCTTCTGATATTTTAGCCGTCGATTATGAAAATACATCGCCAAAAAGAAAGGCAAATGTTGAAAAAAATGTTTTTTTGGCTCCATTTTTAATATTTTTTCCAATGTTAAAAAAAAATTTACATACGTGCCCTTCTCAAGTTCACACACATATTTGTTTTTAGCAATGTCGATTCATATGCAATCGACTCCAATCACGTGAAATTTACTTAATTTCACGTTAAAATTCGTGGTCAAGAGGCCGTCGCCTCAACATCCACCGGCCCTCTCCCGCCCTCCCCTCCCCTCCTCCTCTCCCGGACAGTAAATTGAGTATGCGTTCGCAATCACATATCGGTATACAAGTTTCATATGGAATGAAATTTAAGCACATGTACCATATTTTTAATCTTGCTGGGTATATCTTACCACCATCATTTCCATGAAAAACATCCTCTTTTCCGCCTACCCTCTTTCTTGCAACACCCTTGCTCGTTCGCGAAAACTGAGGGATGTCTTCTATTGGAAATTCGATGTAAAATAATTTCGGTTCTCATTATTTTTTTTCTAAAATGCCAAAAAACTTCGTAAAATGAAAGAAATTGTGAATTTTGAAAAATCGTTCATTTTCAACTCCGCCAAAATGGCTTAAAAATGAAAATTTTCGAAAAAGTTTTACAACATGTCTATAGAAAATTCAACGTAGAAAATATTTTTACTCTTGACATTTTTTGATTAAACCTTTTTTTTTCGGAGGAAAACGCGAAAAACTGGTTTTGAGGGTGGTTTTTACCCTCTTGCAGGGTTTGCCGGACACTTGGGGGGTGCAAGTTTTAGTATGTTGTTTGGGAGGCCATTTTACATAAATAATGTGAAATTCAGAACCGCAAGAATTTTTTGGAGGTTCGGACCTAAAATGACTGGGCTATATAGTGGAGTCGATTTAAGCTCGCTTCATATGTATATCTACTATTTCAACCATTGACTGCAGTTATGACCCATCATCAAAACTTTTACCCTTGTTTACGTATAAATACACTTACCATAGAAATTTTAATGGTATTCGGGAAAGTTAGGTATTTGGGAAAATGGAATTCAGGATATATCCATTCGGGAAAACAGCCCCAGCATTTGACATATCTGCTTGTGATCGAGAGGCCGATCTTCCTCAGCCTCTTCGAGGGACTTATACCACTTGTCGTTTCCTCGGCGGCTCAGGATCATAAATCATCATCGATATTTTACTCGCTCCGAGTGTCGTGTTCAATGGCGTTCGAATCTGCGTCATCGAAAAACTCGTTAGCCTGGGATTCTTCTATAATTCTTCGAAGGCGCAAACTTCCGTCCCAGTTCCTACTAACGCAGCAGTTACGGTGTTCAACACGCTCGGTTCAGGCTTTGATTCAACGGCTGATGTATTGGAAGCACTGGAAGTTCCTCCATCAATCATATCCGTCGACTCGTACAACTTAATTCTTGAATCAAGATAAGACAATATAGCTTCGATTTGATTCGATCTTTCCAATTTTTTCGGTTACGGGATAATAGTGTAGGCAAATTAGCCAAAAAACAACATTTCTGGCCAATTTTTTATGTGGGTTACATCCCCCTAAAAAACGGGATTTCGTTTCTATCTCTTTTAGATTTGATTTAGCGGTAAAAATAGTTCAGTACTTTTTTGTTTTACAATCAATTTCCAACATTTTTTGTGAGAAAAATTTTTTTGTACGACGATGAGCGGAAGAGATGGAGAGTCCTAAAGGAAGGGGGTTATGAGGAAAATACTATCATTTAAAAACGTGATAATAGGGTAAAATCGTTCTAAACTGTATGTTTTCGCCATTAAAATGTAATATTATGTAAATTGGGAGTTGACACCCCTCCTCTTCCAATGTTCCCACCCCCACCTTATCCACTTGTTTTTATTTAGCAGTGCCAATATGATTGAGGGGTGTGGTAGGGATGGACACGTAGGAGAGGGAGAGGGTCAAGATATCTTTGAGAACCTATTCCCCTTCTTCGTGTCCATCCCTTCCTCACTCCCCCCCAATCATATTGCCACTGCTAAATAAAAACAAATGGGCACATTGGAAGGAGAGGGGGGGTCAAGTGAGTATTGATCCCACCAATTTACATAATACTACTATTTTGGCCAAAACATACAGTTTAATACGATTTTATACTTTTATCGCGTTCTTGAATGATTTTATTTTTCCCATAACCCCCTTCTTTCAGGACTCTCTATCTCCTCTGTTCATCGTCGTACAAAAAATTTTCCGCACAAAAAATGTTGGAAATTGACTGTAGAACAAAAAAGAATTGAACTATTTTTACCGCTAAATCGAATCCAAAGGAGATAGAAGCGAACCCCCGTTATTGGGGGCCCCCCAAAAAAATAGCAAAGGCCTGGGAGTGGTATCTTTTAGGGGTTAGGGACCTCTCTCGACAGTTTTCCCCAATAAAAGCTTTGCTGGCTAGAAATGTTTTTTTGGCTGATTTGCCTACACTATAAACTCTTCCAAAATAAAAATAGTTGTTCTGGAATTTTTTCAACTGTCGTGCAACAGGTACAGTTTCTAAAAAAATGCGCCATTCTAAGCGACAAAAGCGAATAAAGAATCAATTCGATTAACCCACATAACGTATTTGCGGTAAATCCCCTGGAAAAGAGTAATTTTTTTGTAACCTGGAGGTTTCCTCCATGGATGCGACAACCTTGAAGTACCATAAATTTCAACCCCAGAGGAATCCTCAATGGCTGCAATAACCTATAGAGTATCCTTAATTCCCACCCGGAGAAAACTATGATTAATGCGAGTGAAATCAATATATAGTAGAATTCGCTTAATAAGATCGCAACTGTTTGAGTCAATATTGATCTGATAAACCGAGTTTTCTCGAAAAATTTCATCTGAATTTATTTGAAATTTTTAGAAAATTTTATTAAATTTTTGGAAGAATATCATCAAAATGTTTTTTTGATTGATTTCATAAAAATTTTGTGGATTCGAGTTTTGAGGTGTCTGAAGAACGAATTTGGATTTGGTAAACCTAAAAAAAAATCTTCAAATTCGCCATCTATATTTTTATCGATCTCTTTTTTATCCAACTTCGAGGTGGATGGATCGATTCGGAAGATGTAGAAATTCTTATGACAAAAAACTGTATTTTTCTCAAAATTGTCATTACTTTGAGGATCTTGTTTTCAAACCAAGGAGCTCAGATTTTTCGGGAACGAGTATTTTTTTAATGCTTCTTTCTTATTGGATACGTATTTTCAACTAGAAATATTTTCTCCTTCCCGTAAAAAAGAGGAAACGCTTTCCAACATTGTAAATAACGACTCAACCATGGTACAGACACGTTTCAGAGTAACGCAGCGTATTTCAATATCCAGCAAAAAAATAACGAGGACCGAGTAGAAGGCACCTACGTACGCTCGTCACTCGAGTCGAGGACGAGAATAATCTGCTTAATTCATCATTTGAGACGGGAGAAATTCTCGTTAGCGATGCCGATAAACGAGCACAAACGGTGGATGCTGCGGACGGTGGCGCTACAGATCGAAGCTAGATATGAAATATAGTGAAACAACGATAGAGAGAATGGCAAACAACAATGAAAAATTTTCTTCGGTGTAAAAATCTCGTATACGTACACAAAAGAAGAAAATTTCATTTCCTTTAACAATATTTCGCGTATACTGCGAGTCTGGCCCGCGCCGCGCCATCGAACGCCTACGCCTTTGTCGCAAATGCTTCATACGCCGAAGTGGAGGATTTCCAACTCCGACGAGCTGTAAAACTTACGTACCAACATAAGTATACGCGTTCTACTGTATACTCGTGTATAATATAACGTGCGTATATAAATCATGGAAATGTAATAAATCGAGCACGCAAAATGGAACTTTGTGTTGAAATAGGCAACTCGAACGAATAAAATTTCGCAAAGTTGCCGGCTCGCGTCTAATTATACGAGCTTTTATATCGACTTAATAATCGTAAAATGTCTACCTGAATGGAGAAAGGCGGACCAGAAAGCAGCGGGTCGCTACGAGACGAGCTGCATAAATGGTATTAATAATAAAATATTAGTACGCTTATGAATGAAGATGGTCCCGTTCATGTGGAACGTGAACGAGAACGAGTGAACTCCATCGGTGCGGCGGGTACTTCGCAAAATGTCGCAAAACTTTGGCCAACTAATGGAATTTTAAAGTATACCGAAACGTATCCCGACGTGGATTAATTTCCACGTCAGATCGAGTTTCGCCAAAGTGAAAATTTTTTTGTCGACGTGAACAAAGACGATATTATTTTTTATTTCGTGCGAATAAAGTTTGTAAGTTTTGAGATATCGTCGAGTTTTGTAACTAGTTGCTCGGAATTATTTACTGATTGGTTCGGATGCTTGTGGGAGATTTTATGCCACTCTGAGAGTCAAATAGTGGTGGAAAATCGCACGTATGATGGACTTGGTGGCTAAAATGGCCAAATTTTGGTCGTATAAATTTGAGTAATGCTCAAACATGAATTTTCTATCCTGTTTTGAAAATAAAGTTGCAAAAAACCTTGTTGGTGGGGAAATAAAAATTTTTCCACTGGACTGAAAGTCGAAATGAAGTGGAAAAATTGATTCAAGCGGAGTTTCCTGTGTAAAAGTACAGTAGGTACTCTCTCATTTTGAATCAGTGAAATGTTACTGATGAATAGTCAGAATTGCAGCACAGAGAAAATCAGTGAAATTCTTTCATTTTAGGCGAATTTTCGCTGATTTTTCAGTGAAGTTTCACTAATTTTCTAACAATTTTTTTCACTGTTTGGTTTGAATTATTACCGTGCTGCAATTCTGACTGCTTTCCAGTGATTTTCGATAATTTTCACTGATTTATAAATAAGAGAGTAGGTCTATCAAGGTGAAAATTATCTAGAAGATTTTCTCTTGAAAAGATTTCAAAAAAAATGATGAAACATCAAAAGAATGCGGGGATAAAACATTGAGAAAAAAATTTGAAACATCAAAAAATTAACAGGAATGATCATAATATTTAATAAAAATTGAAAAAAAAAACTATTTAAAAGATGGAAAGATGATGACGCGACGTGACGGTTCGTTATTCGGAGATTTTTAATTTACGTTCTTGAGCAGGATGTTTGCCTCTTACAGGAGATGTAGCAAAGTGTGTACTCTCTCATTCCAAATCAGTGAAAAATCACTGATGAACAGTCAGAATTGCAGCAGAAGAAAAATCAGTGAAATTCACTTATTTTCAGCGTTTTTGCACTGATTATTCAAAGAAATTCATAAATATTACCGAGTTTTCAGTTAATTTTCACTGATTTATTACTGTGCTGCAATTCTGACTGTTTTTCAATTGATAAATTTCACTGATTCTGAAATATTCATAACGTTTTGACATAGGTATATAGAAATAACAGTAGACAAAATATTGAGAGTAGGTAAAAAGTGGTGAAAAACCTGCATAATAAACATAAATACAATTAATTACAATTATTTAGATGTTTTTACCACCGATGCACTGCAGATGACTCACCAGTTTGAGCAATGCGCCTCAACGTAGTTTCGTTGCTATTGAATGATCCGTGGTAGCATAAATTTGTAAGGTTATAAAGTAGAGAGTTTTCAGCTTGGAAGATTGTACAATATATATTTTGATTTTGGCAGATACATCTGATCATTTTGAGGGATAGGTACCTTGTTTTTGTATTGCTGGTAGGCAGCAATAAGTACAGAAGAGTTGGTGGGTGTGAACGTTTAGTCGGATTTATTACTCATGGTGTCCATTCTCTGGAAAACCGGGAAAACCGGGAAAAGTCAGAGAATTTTGGAATTTTCTCTGAAATTTTTCGAAAATCCCAAAAAATGTAAATCATTTAGAAAAATGTTTTTTTGCTTATTTTATTATAAATTTTTCAAAAAATTTCGCCTTCGCTCCGCTCGGGCCAAATTATTACATCTTTTATCCAATTATTGTCTTATTCATCATTTTTTGTCGGTCGAAATGTACAATAAAATTGATACATATTTAAAATGCATGTTTTTGTCCATTGAATTATGAATTATCCAAAAAAAATTTCCCTCGCTACCAGAGTGTCTAACAACTCCTGTTCGTCCTGTTTGTACTGTTTTGGGCTGAGTGGTCCTGTTTGTCCTGTTTTTGTACTGTTTTGGGGCTTTTTCAGTGAAAAGTCCTGTTTTGAAACAATTTTGAAATTCCACCCGCCAAAATAGAAAAAAAATGTTCGTTCTTGTTTTTTATATACAGGATAAGATTTGTTTTTATTCTATCTTCCTTGTCCTTGAATTTTTAAAATACATTTTTTGCTCATTTCTAACAATTATTGAAAAAATTCGTTTCAATTTTTTTTGCCAGAATAGGATTTTTTTTGGGGGGAGGGGGTACAAAATCGATCAGAACCGATTTTTTAAAGGTCCTGTTGACAGTCCTGTTTGTCCTGTTTTGGGGTTTTGAGATTTTGTTAGACACCCTGGCTACGCTCGGGGTAATTTACACTTTTTCTTTCTACAGAATTTATTTTTAATCATAAGTTTTTTGGAAACTTACTTTTTAATGAGCTGTAATGAGAAAGAAACGTCATGATGCCCTTGACCACGATGTTGAAAAAAAAGGGAGGGAATGGAACAAAAATCGAAATTATTGGCCATGTTTTAGAAAACATGAATGAGGGAAAAGTGGCGAATTTTCATCTTTTGAAGATCTTTTTTCGCAAAAATTTTCGCCCTCGCTTCGCTCGGGCTCAACACATTTATATATTTTCATAAAATGATTTATATTTTACCTTCTCATTCACTTTTTCATTTAATGGTACAAACTAAAAAATTGCAAGGGATTGCGTGAATTTATAAATTTTGAGACAAGTGTTTTTCATTTTGGAGGGGAAGGGGGGAATGAAATGTGAAGAAAATTTTGAATTTTTAGCCCGGAAAAATCCGAATTTTTATTCGCTCAATTTGGTTAACACCCTGGCATAATTTTTTTCATTTTTCAACATTTAATTTTGCGTGGGAATACTTGGTTTTTCCTTTTTATTTAAATTTTTTCTGTAGGTAATAAATTCAAATTTTCAAATTTTTGTGGCGAGGGGGAGTTGGATGGGTGGAAAAATTTTCAGAATTGAATTTGAATATTTTTTTTGACCCGAAGAAGGGCATCTAAAGATCTCGTAAAAAGTATCTAGTGATTTTGAAAAAAAAAATCGTAAGACCCTATGCATTTTTTAACATTTTTATACAAAATTTCGGGATGTAAGTACATCACGCGAAAAAATTACCCCCCCCCCCCTTCCCTGGTTTACAAATATCATATTTATAAGGTCTGGAAAAATTCGAAAAATTGGTCTGGAAAACCTGGAAAAGTCAGGGAAAATCATTTCTGAAATAATAGTGGACACCATGTTACTACCAATTCCCCCTTCTCACACCAACCAACTTCTATCAGCACTGATCCAAACCCAAGAATGGCCAATTGGAACAAATAGATAATAATTTTTATCCGAGGAAAAAAATTTATCATCTTATCGAATGATAATAATCCATTTACAAAAAATAATTCTTATTATTTAAAAAAATCATCACAATAGACAAGTTGCACGAAATTTTTTTTCAAAAAAATTATGATAAATCGAAAGTAGACATTAAAAGATGAAGATTGAAAAAATATTTTTGAAAATTGGTCCATCAGAATTCGCGTAATGATTTTTTGAAAGTTGCGTTTTCTCGTAGCGTTGAAAAACGGGGCGTGGCCAAATCTGGTGCTGTGACGTCAGGAATTGGAATTTTCGTTTAAAATATTGAAAATACTTGGCTGGTGGTTATTGAAACCATTGAAAAGTATGCGTCGTAATTTTACAATTACGCGCGAGTGCGCGCCACACCGCGAATTTCAAATGAAAATTTCAATTCCTGACGTCACAGCGCCAGATTTGACCACGCCCCCGTTTTTCAACGCTACGAGAAAACGCAACTTTCAAAAAATCATTACGCGAGTTCTGATGGACCGATTTTCAAAAATATTTTTTAAATCTTCATCTTTTAATGTCTACTTTTTATTTATCATAATTTTTTTGAAAAAAAGAAATCGTGCAACTTGTCCATTGAGATTCGAATTATAAAGCTTTATATTTTTTTAATGATAAACGCATTTTCCTATTAAATTTCCTACCTACTTAATTGAAATTTGCGAGAATTATTCAGCTATTTTCTTTTACCATTATTTAAAGTTGTATTTTGGTGGATACATTTCCTAATCATCATAATTTCATTTCTGAGAATTATTTATTTAAACGTAATAATTGAATTATACAAAAAAAATTAAACAATTTCAAATTTGTGAAACGTGGTAAATATCATCTAGCGAGAGAGTTGCTGCGTAAACCTAAAATCACCAAAAACCTTGTTTTGAGACCAGTCGAAGTGGGTCGATCATATTTTCATCGATGAAAAGATTCCAAGGCACTGTCGGCAGTGAGGGCAACTTTTGTTGCACTTTGCCCAAATTCCGAAACACCTAAAGCAGGCTCCGTGCGTATACACTGAAGATGCACCTGCACCTCTTTGTCATAACAAATGGTGCAGATCATAGGGTCCTCTTCGTCATGATTTTTGGGTCAAATTTCTTCATTGGGATTAACGTTTTCGGCCGGTTTCTTCTTCTCCATCTTATGGCAACCTCAGCCACTTGATTCGTTTCGTCGTTTCTGTATTCGGCATAATCGGGATTATCTTCGTCGGCTGCAAAGTCATGATCCTCATGATCATGGTGCACTGGCCATTCGGGCAAATCCTGAGGTTCTTCTTCTCTTTCTCGGTTTATCACTTCGGTTGGTCTGATCGTCATCGCAGGTATCTCCGATAGTACTCCACCTGTCCAAATTTTGGACACCCATATTCAGCGTTGAAAATTACATATGTTCCGTCCAAAAAAAAATTTAAATAAACTTCATGGGACTTTTTCCGCCTAAATTGCCTATTGAGCCCACTGTGTACCGGTTTCAAAAAAATGGAGATATCAAAAAAAGTGTAGAATAAAAGTTGTAGAGAATTGGAAAATGAATATTTTACGTTCTGTATTTTTTTTTTTTTTTTTCATCTAGCCATGGAGTAGAGTTATGACTTGAAAAACAAAAAATTATACTCGACCCTTTTCTACAACTTCTTTCCATTGCAAGATGGAAAAAAAGTTATGAAACAAAAAATGTTCGTTTTTGAATTCTCTACAACTTTTCTTTCAAACTTTTTTTCATATCTCCACTTTTTTGGATATTATTGACAACTGGTTCGAAACCGCTGAACCGGTTTCAAAAAACATATCACATTTTAATTACGTCAGTGCGCAGACTTCATTTCAATATAAAAAAACGGACCCCCATGTTTTGGCCCAAACCGGTTTCTTAATTTGTGGGCACCCTATAGGTCGGGCTGAAAATTTGATTATCAATCTTCAATGTTCTCGACGCCAGATATTAATTTCCTCAATTCCATCGATTTCGTGAAACAAAAATTTTCTATAATGGCACTGCTACGTTCTGCTTACCGTTTAAGAAAGATTTTGTCGCCTGTCGTCTCCGAATGCAACTTCGTACACACAAATCGAAGCCAGACGCAAACGTAACCTCCTTCTGAAAAACCGAGCCTCAAAAATCCTAAAAAAATTACCACTTCGAGACGTTCGCTGAAAAGGAATTACTCGCTATTGAAATAGTTATTTCGACGAGTTCTTCGCATTCCGGTACATTTTGAGCCTCTGAGAGAGAAAAAAAATCCGCTTTGAAAAGCCATTCGTGACAGTTGGAAATTCGCAAAGTAGCTTTTCCGCGACGGTGTTTTCTTGTGTCTGCTTCTGCTTCGATGAGTTGTAATTATACCAACGTCTGCGTGTTATCAGCATTTTACACGTTGCTCGGTTGTTTACAAGTGTATAATATTTATGGAATTGGCGAATACGTGACTAGAGTTTCATTTTTTATTACGTAGTAATTTAGTTCTTTGCTTACGGTATGAGAGAAAAAAAATCTATGTACATGTACCTCGAATTACCTCGCAGGTAACTACGTTGAATTCTCGCAAAGTCGAATTCCAGCAGCTAACTAATATTAACTGTCGACACGTTTATTCGGATTTGCAGGTCTGGGGCTCGAGCTGAGCTATAAACCGGGGTGATTTTCTTCTCGCAGCGAAGATTAAATTGAAAAATGTCGTCGAAGAAACGTAGCTCGTTATATTTTGTCATAATTACAACCTCGGTGCTTTCTCTTTCGCGATACCCAACGCTCCAGGTGTAATAAAAATGCAAATGGAGGGATACGTCTTCAATTAACAATAGAAATAAAGGCTCCCATTAGCGCAAATTATTGCTGCAAAAATTCCCATGCAGTGGAAATTACATTATCCGTGTAATCGCCTCTGTACAACGTCGACTTCAAATCCGACGACTAATTATTCATCGAGTGCGTTGAAAAAAAAAACTCGATTGAGATTTAAAAGCGAATTTGTCCGGGTCGTTGATGAAAAAAAGAACTAGGGTAAATTTAATTTAAAATTAATTTTATCCCAGAAATTAACGACCTGGGTTCGGAGAATCTTCGCGTGATATTTTCATCGTGTTTTGTGCGACGTAAATAAAGTATTAGAAATTTTCCACTTTTGAGAATTAGTATTTGAAAGGTGGACTTGGTAGAGAAAAATATTTGCGAGAGGAAATTGCCATATTTGATGATTGAAAAGGCTATTGTGATTATAAATGCGAAATAATCAATAATATTTTGTTTTTGAAAATATTCGCAGATTTGCTGAATAAGAGTCAGATGCATTCTATTAAATGTTTTTTTTCTTTGTAGTTTTTGAATGAACGTAGAGATTTCAGTTAGTGTGGTGCTCCTTGGTAACTTTTTTTGCAAGTGCCTATATTTTCGACATTTTTAAATCGTTCACAATTTTCTAGATTTTCTTTTTAACTAGAATTTTTTCTCTAAATTTTTTCAATTCAAATGCCACGAAGCTCTATTGGCTCCCAGGATCAAAGATACCACGCACTGGTACTCTGATACTGGGACATCTTGTATTACTAATATTACAAAGAAAAAGTTTGCAATTCACTGTAGTGCTAGACTTACGGTCGTTATCGGTTCGGTTTTGTTTCTTGGCTTGATCAGATCGATTTGATTTCCCAGACGGGTTCGCGCACAAGAGGCTCAAATGAGCCCCTTGGCAATGCCAACATTTTGCTTGTGGAATCCGGCAGATTTTGGCATCGTGATTGGAGCCCGTACAGTTGAAACAGCGTTTTAAGTCCTGTAAACGATTGCGCCTCACAATGAACCGAATGGACAATTTAGGCGGAAAAAAGTCCCATGAAGCTAATTTTAAAATTTTTTGAACGGAGCGTATATAATTTTTAATACTGAATCCAAATTTAATTTGGGAGAGGGGTGAGGGGGGGTGAAGAAATGTAAAATGTGGGTTGAAGTTGATATGGGTGTCCAAATCTACATTTTCAAAGGTGCTGAAAACAAATATGATATTATTTTTACATCAGGACCTTTGGGGAGAAGGTGAGAGGGATAAAAAATGTAAAATGGGGTCTAAAGTTTATATGGGTATCAAAATCTACTTTTTCAAGGGTGCTGAATACAATTCGGATATCATTTTTACTCCTGGCTGGGAGAAGGGTAAAGGAGTCAAGTTATGTTCTTAACAAAATATTTTTTTAGTTTTAAATAAAAATCATATAATTACGAAAAAAAATCTCAGTTAGCGCATCTCTTCACGTTCATCGCCGCTTTCGCCACTTTCGACGCTATCGTCCATAATTAGCAACCCTCGGACGTCCGAATCGAAGTCCTCTCCCGATATGTCCTGGTGCAAAAATAATATCGAATTTGAATTCAGCACTTTTGAAAATGTAGATTTGGACACCCATATCAACTTTATAACCTATTTCACATTTTTGACCTCTAACATCTCCTCCCCTCCACTATTTCCGAGGGTCTAGGTGCAAAAGTAATAACAAATTTGTATTCAGTGTCGTGAATTACGTATCATCAGTACTTGAAAGTTTCAATTCCGTCGATAAGGACTTTTTTCCATCTAAATTATGCACTGACCCCCATGGAGGGAGGCCTAGTGGCAATTTTTTTTAAATATTTCGAAAGCCTTTACCTCAAGCAACATTAAAAACTGTTTAAATGTTGCCATAAAAATTAATCAAATTTTCAAAACTTCCAAAATTATTTTTATTTTGAAATCTTTTGGAATTGTGGAATAAATAAGTACAGTTTCAAAAAGTCTGATAAAAGTCGAATTTATATTTCAGAGTCATCAAGTGGAAAGAATAATTAGGTGATCGCAGTTTTTCTCAGGTCGATTTCACTATGTTTCCTTTCCAAATGCTGTCTTAATCCGGTTGTGTTGCCTGCTGTCGTCTTGATTACTGAAGAACATCTTTTGCATTTTCCTTCTTTATCATTATCCTTTTTTCCATCTTTGATGATGGAAATCTCACTGAGAAGGGTGAGATAAACTTAGGACCCACAGAGTGGACTTCAGCTGCCCTTATCTCTACACTTCACAAATCACAGGTTCTACCTATACCGTTTCTCGGGCTTAAGGGTCCCGGTCCCTGGCCAGCTCAGCGCAAGCACTCAGTCAATCACATCGGTCGTGATAGCCCGGCAATTTACGTTTACGTTAAAACACTAAACACAAACCCAGGCTTTCATTGTATATTTAAATACTAAACATGCACTACACTGATTTCATGGTATGAACTTAACTCGATGATGGATAAGATACTACAAAGTTACTTGGTAGGTTCTAGCTACCAAGTAGGATCGAACTCTCAGCGGCCGGCTCAGTGTTACCACCTGAGAGGCCTGGGCATTCCCACCGTGACATATGCCCCCACACCTTATCAGGGAGTTAGGCAAAAACCTACTCACAGAAAAGTGTGAAGGAACGTACCAGCTCACAGTTGGAATGTTCAGGTCACTCAGGAGTGTACCCTATGCCCCCACACTTTTGAGTGGGTATAGGTAATCCAAGCCAACGAACGAGAGCTTTCGATCAGAATCTTTTGTACAAAAAACTGTCTTAAAAGTTAGCTGAAAAGAACAGAAAAACACAAAAGAATTTACGCACCTGCACAAAAAACTTTACAAAAGATAAAAAAGTGCAGGGCAAAAAATTAGAAAATAAATAACAAAAACAAAAGATAAATCGAAAGCGATCCGGACATCCGCAGTTCCAACCGTGGCATGGAGACACCGTCTCGAAAATAACTGTGGATTGATGCAATACCTCGAGGGGCCCAGCCTCACCTCGGCTTCCAAAATCGATGATCTTCTTCGCTGTGCTCAAAAGAAAAGACTTTAGTGCATTGCATTGTCAGGTGCTGACGATTATCGTACTTATAAATTAGATAACAAATAAAAAATATACGACTTGTTCCTGATTCCATGCTCTTGATTTCAGGATTCTGGGCTGGATCAGGATTGGCTGTTTTAGAACCGAATCTCAAGTTCTTCAGGTAAATACGTCATCGTCGGAAATCATTTGAATTTTTAGCTTGCGAATAGGTAATTAATCAAATCGTATCTTCTTTTGTTTCAGATCCTTTGAACGAGATTTTCTGGTGATATGTTGGAAAATATTTCATTCGAAAGACGTGTTGAAGTCGAAAAGGTAAATCCAGGTCGTATTCGAAATTCAAAATTGAATAGGTAGCTTCCACACGGACTATGCTACGTTACAATACTCGAATGTTTGCTTTTTACAGCAAATTACCAAACCATTTGGCAGCGTACGTACCAATTTCCTTCCAGATGAATCCATATGCCGTCGGTTGTCTTCAAATTTGGTCTGGTCGGCGCAAACTGGGAACTACAGTCGCAAATTCTCGTTCCAGCATTATACAGTGTTCATATCAAGTTGAAAAAGAGTAAGTATAAAACTGCTCTGGTTCCAAATTCGATCGATGTTATCTTTTGACCTGTCTTATCGACGATTTTTGGATTTTTTCTTGTACCTTGAGTTTCAGACTACATCATCTTTTGATTCTTAAAAGTTATTCGCGGTTTATGTCAATCACTCGATCAAACAGGACGACAAGCGAGCCCGATATGATTCTCGGTGGCCATAAGTAGCGACTTTTATCGAATCAGACGAACCGTCTTACGCTTCTTTTGGTACGTTTGCATAATTAGATTTTCAAAAATAATTCCTGAGATGGACGAATTTAATCGTTATCGAATTTTTCCAGGCTCAACGCATCTAGAAAACACTAGACCGGCTCCATGAAGAAAAATTTTCGATCGTTAGACTCGTCGACATCTTTTGAAACGAATCTGTCCATCTATTACAGTTGTCGAAAAATTAGTACGTATAGGTACTTACTTGATTTTATTTCGATATCACCATGATTAATACTTACCTTTTTATTTCGCAGGCTTCCTAGACGAAGAATTTTACTTACCGAAGGATTATCCATTCTAGTCGTATATTAAATGTCCAGATTTTACCTGATTGTTCCTTTTTAAGGTATCTTTTGTATAGGGATACCTAACAAATTGCATCACCTATTATCTCTCTTGTCTGGTAGGTTATCTTTTCGGATACCTATCCATTGAGGAATATTTGGCGTTTGCAAAATCGTTTGCATATATTTTCAGCCATTTTACCCAACTCCTGATAGTTTGTACCAGAGTAGGTATCTTTTGACATACCTACTGAGTTGGACTTGATAGCGTTTTTATACGCATCTAATATTTTAGACTTTGTAGGTATCGACCTACTTTGTCTAAATTGGGAAGGATGAATAGGAAGGTGGTATCTTTTGCCAATTGATTCTTTTGAAGGAGAAAAGTTATGAATAAATTCCAACATTTTCTTCTTTTTGTTTGAATAGATTCTTGTAATTGGATACTCAAATCCAATTACTTTTTTATATTCAAGCAACTTAATTCGCTTTCCTCGCTTTAGGGAGGAATCTTTTGTGCGAATTGTAAAGTGTGGGAACCTAACTCCAATTTTTCCTCGAATGTTTAGTTCGATCTTTTGTAGTTTGGAGGGTTTCCATTTTTTAGGCTTACCACACAACCGTTTCGATGTCTTGGGGTTCGATATGTTCTCAGAGTGTGTCCTTGAACATTCTCGTCCTCCTTTTAGGGTTTTAAAGTCTTCTAAGCTCGGAATTGATTCGGGTATCAAATTTTTATCGAACCCACTGCCTGCAATGATTTGATTACTCGCTTCAATTGACAGGTTTTCCATAGCTGTACCACTGGTGGTATTTTCAGGAGACTCTGGTGTAAATGCTGACACACTCGTTTGGATTGCGTCCAATTCTCCATCTCGTTTCTGTTTGGACATTTGGTGGGGCATGACGGTGGGGTATGCCCCTGTGTCACGTGGAGTATTCATCAGCTGATCGCCGATGCTCATTGGTGCAACCTTAGTTGTAGCTTCTGAGTGTTCGGATACGAACTGCGCTCGAATGCTCTCGTCCAAATCTCCAAATTGTACAGTGTTGGATGGGACTGGATCCTTCTGAGGGTGTGTTACTAATTTTGGGCGTCTTTTTGCCCCAGTTTCAGTCTCATTTGTGACGCACATACGTTTTGCTGCTGACGTAGTTGAAGGTTTCTTCGTTATGTTGGCATATGAAACGTCATTTTTAATATTTGAAACTGAGTTCTCTAACGTATTTAGAGGTAGGGTGATAAGGTCTAGTTTGAGATTGGGCACATGACCTTTGGCATGTGTCTTGACATTTTCGGTACAAGGTTTCTTTAAAGACGGGAAATCTCGCTTTCTGAAAAGAGAGGGTGATTCTTTTGAATCTTTTGGTTGTTCAGAATTTTCTAATTCTGGTTCATTTGCCCCATTCGCCGAGAAATCTTTTGGGACATCTGCATGTATTATCACGCCTTCGCTAGTCTTTGGGAGGCTCGTTGATTGCTCCAGAGCTTCTTGCTCTCTTAAAAAATTGTCCAATTTCCTCTTGACCAAAGTATTTCTAATCTGAACGTTCCCAGTACACTTGGACGGATGTATGATTTTTTGATAATTCCATCCTATCGCTTCGTCCACGATACATTGAATAATGGGCTTGAAAACATTGTAGTTGATGTAATGTTTTCCGGTGTGTTTCGAATAGATAAACTTCTCCGTGTCTGGTACCATTTTTCCGCGTAATTGAACTGGTTTATTCAACTTGGTCCTGAACAGGTCGAGAGAATTACACTTCAGTAGTAATTGCGCTGGTTTGAATGATACATGGACTCGATCGTCTTGAGCAAATTGGCTGAACATCCTCCGCATCACGTAATATCGGTTTGCGTCGACTCCTCGATCTCCTTTTGACCATTGACGGACGATTGGAAATAAAAGAATCACTTGTTCCATTCCTAAGTCGTTGAGTAGGTACGACAAAATGCTAGCGATTTTCTTTTGAATGGTCTCAGTTGGTAGTGAGCCATAATTTAACTCATATTGGCCAGTGTTTAATATGGCCTTTTTCTTCTCAATTTTGAACATTTTGAGGAATCTGAGTAAATCATCTGCGGACTGTTGCTCACGCAGGTACCTAGGAAAACGGTAGTTTCTATCACTACGCTTCCTATATTGTTGGCAAATGTGGGCTAAAGAATCACCTATCAATTCGTAATTGTCGAGAAAAGACGTGTCAATCTGATTCGAGGTAGGGTAGCCTGCGTACAGATCGAAATTTTCGTAATCTGAATCGCATTTGTCAGAACTTAGTTTCCCGACGTCTCGGTAACGTCTTCGATTGTTACCGAGTTGTCTGGGAAATCGGAGGGGGCATCTATTTCGGTGGAGTTCGCTCCATCCTCAGTAGATATTTGGTTAACTCCGGGTACCCGCCTCGGATCCTGATTTTTAGTCGAAGGATACTTAGGTTTAGGGATACTCGAAGCACCTTTGGGGGGAGGAGACTTCGCCGTGGGTCTGAGAGCAGCAGGTAGGTTGGAGGGAGCAGGATCAGAACCAGGCCACGAGATGGCTCTCTGTTCTTTATATTCCTGTCTTTTGCCTCCTTTACCTATCGTACCACACGTAATTCCTGGGTCTCGGTTATCTTTCGAAAGTTCATCGAGACGTGCTCTAAATTTGGCTTCGTCAGTTCTGTCGGCTTTAGATATCTGCTGACGTAGGTCAGTAGGCATCTTGTCGCAGAGCTGGCCAATGATATCGCATATATTGGGATTCGTTGTGGCCTTGAGGGTGTTTAACCACTTCAAGATTTTGATTATGAACATGCTATTCGTCTCAGCGTGTATGTGACTTCGGCGGAAGTGGTCAATCGTCTGCCGTTCTTGAATGACGGTCCAAAATTCGGCGAAAAAAGCGTCTTTTAGCTTTTTGAAATCGTCATAATTTTGGTGCGACGTTTTCCACGTTCTCGCATCGGGTAAGTCCAACAGCTGGATGAACATGGCACATTTATGCGGTTCGCTCATTTGTGCGTTTCTCGCATACTTCTCAAACTGTTCGACGAAGCTCACGGGGAAATACTTCGATTTTTCGTTGAACACAATACCGGTTTCACGGAAAGCTTGAGCGTCATTTCGTTGAGCTAATCGAAATTCGCGCGAGGAATCGTTGTAACCAGAATTTATGGAAGGGTTACGAGATATCGAAGTGATCATTTGACGATTATCCTGCGAGTTCTGGAATGCTTGAATAGCGAGTTGTCGAGTCATTTCGTTTTGCTGAGCAAGTATGCAGGCATTTTCCCAGCCTTCTTGCTGAACTAAGTTTACCTTGAAGTTCATATTTTCAGCATTTTCGACCACAACTTCGCTAATATCGTCATAAGCATCCATAATCGCAGTCCTTTGTTGCTGAAAATGATCCATGATTGTAAAATTTTCTCTCCGTACCGCATCTATATCTAGCAGCGCGTAATTGACATGTTTACGGTTTTCTTCTGCAAGAGCATCTAAAGCGTCGAATCGTTTAATTAGATGCTCGACCAGTTTCTCGCCTACCCATTCATGGTTTTCTACCTCTTGAAGTCTATTTGTGGCTCTTTTGAGTTGTTCATTTGTGCAATCTCGAGTCATCTGGTGCATTCTCTTGAAATACGTCTTCGAATCTTCGTCCTTCTGAGGTTCTTCCAAATTCGGAATGAATTCAACTCCATTGTTCTTCGATTTGTTGAATTCTCTTCTCTCTGGAGGTACGAATGGTGGTGTTGGTTCTTTTTCTTCGACAAATGCTCTGGGATGATAGACTTCGCCAGGTAGAATGTAGCTTTGCATCGCTAAAACATCTTCAAATTTAGGGGGTTCATATGTCTCCTCTACATTTTTGATAGGTTTAGGTTTTCTAGTTACCCATGAAAATGGTTTTATTGGACGGCACGTCATTACGTTTTTTGTTGCAGGTACACTCAACGTTTTAGGTTGGTTCCTAGCAACAACGGAGGAAATAGGATCATTTGTAGGTCTTTGCAAGAGAACATTAAGAGTTGACTGATCGTTTGATGTTGATGGAATCGACGTTGGAAATCCTGGAGGCGGATGGTTTACAGGTGGCAGCGACATCGTTGGCATCGTGGAAGCTAACTGAGCAGATGACAGTTTAGGTCCGTGTTGATTTGTCTCCGTTGAGTTGACTTTGGAGCCGGATGCTAAATCGTTGTTCTGTTCTGTTCCAGATGCAGTATCCTGATCGTTCGTGAGATCGTATGGAATCCTATTCACGGTGATCGGTACTCTGAATGCGGCAAAAGGATCCTTATCCATTGATCCAGGTTCGGGTGTGGGGGGAGGGAGGAGGCGTTTCCTCAACTCTTCTCCTTTCTTCAATTCTTCATCCAATAAATCCTTCAGCTCTTTCATTTCGAGTTCTCTCGCGTGAAGTTCATTTGCACGATCTTGAATTTTTTTCTTTTGTTTATTCATCACTTCAAGACCTACTATATGAAGAGCAGCCTTCTCATCTCTTATTTTCTTTTGATTAGCTAGCAGTGCTTGAATTTCTGCTTGCTTTTCTTTTGCTTCCCTATCCATCCTTTGCTGCTCAGTTTCTTGGGTGGGTTGGGGGGTAGCGTTGGCTTCGGCCATATCGAATTTATTTCGTATGGAAAACGAACCGTACGTGAATTACCACTTCGTTCAAGGTTAACTTGATTTTCGAAGTTAGGCGAATTATTACCGTTAGGTAGGTAAATAATTCTATCCTATCTTTCACTGTTATCTCGGTTTTATTCGATTACCAGTGAAATAGGTAACCTACGCTAATGGGTAGGTATTGTGATTCCAACGAATTCGAATTCTTTTGAAAGGAGTCACGCTGCGTTGAGATAACAACCAGCGTTACGTACGTATACGTTTTAGGTACCGTACGTTGACCTAGTGTTCGGAATTGGGCGTTGGCTATCTTTTAAACAATAGCTAAGCGCCGGCCAATTTCAACACAATTTTTGTGCTGAAAGTTGTCAAATTTGGCACACGTATTCTATCCGAACACGTTTTTTGTACTTGGAAATACGTTTTTAGCGTAATTTCCTACCTAGAAAATACGTTTTTAGCGTATTTTCTGAGTACAAAAAACCTACACGTACTCGAAAATCGGTTTTAGCGATGTATTTCGAGTTAGGAGTACACAGAAATATACCCAAAAAGACGTTTTACCGACTTTTTGGGTGGAAAAAATACACATGAAATATATAGAATGCAAGAAAAAATTGTCCGAAGACGGAAAACAGGTTAAAAACACGAAAAAAAAGTTAGAAAAAATGATCTTTTGAAAGGGGCTTGGACGGAGTCCACTTACCTTTCCTGGAGTCGTCGGCCTTTCTTCCGAGTTCCACACAAATTCTCCACCTAAGTGGGCGCCAATGAGAAGGGTGAGATAAACTTAGGACCCACAGAGTGGACTTCAGCTGCCCTTATCTCTACACTTCACAAATCACAGGTTCTACCTATACCGTTTCTCGGGCTTAAGGGTCCCGGTCCCTGGCCAGCTCAGCGCAAGCACTCAGTCAATCACATCGGTCGTGATAGCCCGGCAATTTACGTTTACGTTAAAACACTAAACACAAACCCAGGCTTTCATTGTATATTTAAATACTAAACATGCACTACACTGATTTCATGGTATGAACTTAACTCGATGATGGATAAGATACTACAAAGTTACTTGGTAGGTTCTAGCTACCAAGTAGGATCGAACTCTCAGCGGCCGGCTCAGTGTTACCACCTGAGAGGCCTGGGCATTCCCACCGTGACATCACCTAAAGATTTTTCAATTTCAACCATCATTCCTGTGCAAGCTTTTGTAAAATCAATCAGTTTCAAATTTTCAATAAAAATTCTCGAACAACTTTCACCCTAGAATAAAACATAATAAATCAAAATCACCTTACTACTCATATTTCATTAATGATAATTGATAATATCTTACTTTACAACTATCTTCCATCTAAGTAATTCATTACCAGATGACTGATTTTCCATTTCATTGGCATTTACATTATTTTTTAAATTCGAATAAATGATTTCTTAAAGTTTTCCAATTTTTTCTGAATTGTAATTTTTTTTTAACGTACGTTGTTTAAACCATTTACAATCAACCTAAAAGCAAAACGTTTTCACATACCTAATTATCCGTTTTCATTGTTTTCAAAAAACCATGATTCTTAAAAATTCTGCAAAAACGTAGGTATATGTACTTACCTTTAACATGTATTGTTGAAAAAATTTCAACTAATTTCTCCGGAATACCTTCATTACCTGAAAAAGATGCCTAGAATCAAAATTCAGACATTAGAACTGAAACACAAAACAAAAAATTTTTTGTCGACTCGTGTAATATTAAATTGAAAGTCTGATTTTTTGGTGAAATTTTTAATGTTGTTTGGTCGCTTTTGACTTAATACGGTTCAACTTTGATTTTTTAACGTTTTTTTCAGCCTCTTAGAATTTTTTCCAAAAATTTCAAAATTTTTCCTCTATTTATTTTAATTAAAAAAAATGTTCAACTGTTTTTCAAAATTTCTTTCAACTCAATAATTGGAAAAAATTGATAAAAACATGACAAATTTCGAGAAAATTGAAGTTTTAACTGTTGAAAAAAATTTTAATTGAAAAATTGAAAAGATTTAGATTAGAAAAAATTTGAACCCCGAGTAAATTTGGACTTGGATCGTGGGAAAATATCAACCTTTTTATTCTGTTTACTTTCGAACTTCCTTCGTTACGGAGATGAAAATATGGCATACTGCGCATAATATTTATACACCTCCTCAAAAATCTAGTAAAATTAAATGTCAGGAATTGACGGAAGCTTGTAACACCTTGCTATAAAAATATCCTCAACAATTTTGTTATGTTGTTATTGTAACGGAAAATCTCATATAACTACGTTATATTAACGATAAAATGTTACGAAATTCTAAAGCAACAGAATCGATTATTGAAAAAAATAAAATCCCACGCTAATGGCGAGGCGACAAAAGTTATCCAAATTCGAATGTAGGCTTTAGACAGAAAACGAAAAATATAAAGATAGGTTAGTTCGAATCCTACAGCGCAGCGTACGTCGTTATCATGTCTATAAAAAGTAGCCTCGCGTTCTATACGTGTACTTGACACTCGAGCCTTTTTTTCCGCTTGAAAATAAGTCTGGAAATAAAACCTAAATTAAAAGAACCGGGTAAAGGACAGGAAAAGAAAAGAAATAACTACGTAATTCTAAAGTCCATAAAAAGCAACACTTTATAATACACGGCGAGCGTATAATTCAGCTCGAGAAAATATTATACGAACGATATCTCGAGACGAGTAAAATTTTTTATTTTATCAAGGGGCGACTTTCTCGGCGATATTATCCAAGGCAGCCCTTAAAAAAGGCGATTTTCGTTCACAATGTGGCGCAAATTACGTAAAATCTTTTTCTTTAATTTTACACCAGAGACGAATATTATCGAGTTTCATGACGTTGATCGTACGAGACGAGAGAAAAAGAAACGAATAACTTGGATGGATTTTATAATCTCAGAAGATATATCAGTTTATATCTTAGTGGGAGTATTTTTTATAATGAAATACTCGGTATCATTTGGGTAATTGTTTCGATGAGATTTGCTCTGGATTTTAGGTCTATAGAGTGAAAAGGAATGCGTTCGAATAGTTTATTCAAAGCGACGTTTAATTCGGGATATTATACCTTTCAGTGCTCTATACTGCTTATAGTTTTGTTTCGAGTGGGTAAATATTGTTTACGATACGATTCGCCAAGTTTTGATTCCGTCAAAAGATTTAATAGTAGGTTTATCGTACGTAGAATCGTATTGTGGTTTTAAGGCTGTTTTGCCAAAAGCGCAGAATTTCTTCCAAGTTTATTTGTGAGGTTTAAAAGTTCGGTAGGAAGTTGAGAAATTCATCTTATATTTGATAAGCTAAGTTGCTTATTCTCGTATTTGAATTGAAGAATTATGCAAGCATGAGAATTTTTGTTCCTCGCAGCGATAGAAGTAAGCCTGGAGTAACGCCAACCAGGAAATGAGAGCCCTGTGGTAGTCTAGGATACCACGACGGTAGTAAAAGAGAAAATACGTATTCCAGCATTACCAAATCTAGGGAACTGATACTCTGATGAAAAATAAATACGCTGATGTGACGAATTGTGTAGATCGTAGTGTTTTTAAAAATGGAAAAATTGTGAAAAATTTGACTGGACGGAATTTTTTCAAAATTTGAATGTCTCATCTCGTAGGGAGATTCATTTTCCTCTAAAAAAAATTTTTTTAATTTTATCCACTTATATCAAATTTATTTGAGAGTTTGTATGCTAAAATATTGTTTTTAATTATTATACAGTATGACACAGAAGTTTTGATAAGGTGAAACACTTCTCAATATAGTCTGATCTTAATTGTACATACATCCGCGCGGAATACCTGTTAAAATTGATTTTATGATTGATTCTTATTCTAGACACTGAAGGAAATAAATTTCACTTGGATGCCTATTTTTCCTCTTCCCCTCCCCTTTTCACAGGGTCCACCCCACAACATTTCAAACGTGTGTACCGCCTAATCTATGGGTCGTAATGAAAAAATGTCCAAACAAAAGTTGTTCCCCAACATCGAATGTACATTTTCATTCCTCATCAAAATCCATTTAGGAGCAACTCCTGCCGGTCAATTTTAGAATGAAAATTTTTTGAGAGAACTTCAGAATCACGTTTTCTTTATTTTCAATGAAACGTTTCGGAGATAGGTGAAAATTTGTGATCACCAAAAGTATTTAGAATTAAATTTCCTTTCCAATGAATTGTTTCATGACCATTTTCCTCAACTTTTCCTGACAGAGTGGACCTCTCCCCCTCCCCCATATCTCAAAAGTGGTACCCACCAAAAAATTGGCTCCAAAATGAACTCCGATACCAAGTGAAATTGTACACCACATATTGAAGAATAAAAATCGTTCAAGTTTTTTTTCAAGGGTCCAGATAAGGGGGAGGGGGAGAGGTCCACTCTGTCAGGAAAAGTTGAGGAAATGGTCACGAAACAATTCGTTGGAAAGGAAATTCAGTTCTGAATACTGTTGATGATTACAGATTTTCCCCTATCTCCGAAACTTTTCGTTGAAAATGAAGAAAACGTGATTCTAAAGTTTTCACAAAAAAAATTTCATTTCCCAATTTGGCCGCCAGGAGTTGCTCCGAAATGGATTTTGATGAGGAATGAAAATGTACATTAGGAATTGAGGAACAACTTTTGGTTGAACATTTTTTCATTACGACCCATTGCTTAGGCAGTACATACGTTTGAAATGTTGTGGGTGGGCCCTGTGAAGAGGGGGGGAGAGGAAAAATAGGCATGCAATCGAAATTTATTTAGGGCATTAAGAGACGATGGTCATATTTTCAGACCCACCGCCAGGGGGTCCTCCTAATGAGAAACCAGTTCTGAACTCTACACATTGAGACGATTAAGATGTGGTATGATTTTTTGAAACCGGTTCACAAATCTGCAACCAGTTGTCTAAAATTCTCAAATAAAATGAAGATACAAATACAAAAAATTTTGTTGGACAACATTTGTAGAGCTTTAAAAACCAAACATTATCAGTAAACTCGATTTTCGAAACCGGTTCAGACCAAACAGCAAGAAGTGTTCAACCACTGTCCATTTTTTGGGGCCAAAAATTTACTAGACGTCATGTAGGTACTGGTTCAACATTCCCAAAAACCGCAAAAAATTTCAACCCTGCACATAACGGAAGGGGGGGGGCAAAAGGAGGTATTTTTGGACATAGGCCCGAGCGAAAAAATTCAAGTGAGGTTCAATAGAGTGGTGTTCCCTGATGCTGAACACGCATTTTTTTCCACTGCGCCCTGCACAATAGCAATTTGGGGCCCCTGAATACAATTTTTGGTCATTTTTGGCCTTTTCCCACCATATTGTGGTTGTATATTCTCAAACGTGAGAGGGGGCAAATTTCTTTTGTCCTATTCCGTTAGACTAAGTTTCTCGAATTAAACCTGCAATCTTCCAAGTTATTGAATTTTAAAGTTGAGTAAGTTTGAGTATTACTCAAATTTCAACTTTGCGATTTTTGTTTCAAAAGTAGTCGTACGACATAACGTAATTTAAAAAATTAATGAATGTATCGTAATTCAATAAAATTTATCGTTAGATTTTTTAATTATTACCTATTTGATTAATATAATTAATATTTGAAAAAAAAATTAGTATATAAAAATTATACTTGATATACAGGGTGTTTCAGGGTAGAAGTAAGGGATTCCAGGCAGTGACTAAGCGACACATACTGAGTCTTTGTAGGTATGTTTGCCTAGCCTCCGAACCGCAGGGGCTGATTTGCAACAATTCAAAAAATTTTTTTTTTCAATTTATAATTTTTTTTTTGAATGAGCATAGCTTGCAAACCAAAATAGGTAGAGATTTGGAATTTGTTCGAGAGAAAAGAGAATTTTATCTAGATCATGATGGTCTGGTTGTTTTTTGTCTTAACAGATCAGGGAAGCAAGCAGCTGATAAAATAAACAGAAAAACGCTTGAAAAATGTGTGTCAAACCCTTCAATTTCCATCATTTTTGTTGAATTATTCAAAAATTTGTTCTCTTGACCGATCGATTAAATTAATGTTTCTAGAAGAAAAATGTTTGCTCTTTTTAATGGCGCAATCCCCGCCTCTCCATCTTACTTAGATGAAAAGTTATGCCCATTTAAATTCTTGAAAATAATTATGGAATTTCAAAAAAATACTCCATTCTCATTATTTTTGAGAATTTAAATGGGCATAACTTTTCATCTAAATAAGATAGAAAGACGGGGTTTGCGGCGTTGAAAAGAGAATACATTTCTTTTTCAATAATATCCACTTCATTGATGGGCAATCAGAACAAGTTTTTGAATAACTTAACAATAATGTAAAAATTCCAAAAAATTATTTTATTGAAAAAATTTGAATTAGGTACTAAAGAAAAGCTTCGAATCGGCCACCATTTAGTTCGATACAAAGAGAAGCTCGGCTGATAATATTGAGCGTCGCTGCTTCCAGACCTTCTCGATTATTTCTCATTTCAGATCAGTTCTAAAAAAAATTAATAGGTATGTGTAGATTTTTATGATAAGCAGTTGATGAAATACCTATTCAGCGAAACCAAGAACGCGTGGTGGCAGAATCGAAAGAGTATTGAAACATTGAAAGAGAAATGCTCGCTCTTTTTAACGCCGCAAACTCCGTCTCTCTTTCTTACTTAGATGAAAAGTTATGCCCATTTAAATTCTCAAAAATAATGAGAATGAAGTATTTTTTTGAAATTCCATAATCATTTTCAAGAATTTAAATGCGCATAACTTTTCATCTAAGTAAGATGGAGAGGCGGGGATTGCGCCATTAAAAAGAGCAAACATTTTTCTTCTAGAAACATTAATTTAATCGATCGGTCAAGAGAACAAATTTTTGAATAATTCAACAAAAATGATGGAAATTGAAGGGTTTGACACACATTTTTCAAGCGTTTTTCTGTTTATTTTATCAGCTGCTTGCTTCCCTGATCTGTTAAGACAAAAAACAACCAGACCATCATAATCTAGATAAAATTCTCTTTTCTCTCGAACAAATTCCAAATCTCTACCTATTTTAGTTTGCAAGCTATGCTCATTCAAAAAAAAAATTATAAATTGAAAAAAAATTATTTTCAATTGTTGCAAATCAGCCCCTGCGGTTCGGAGGCTAGGCAAACATACCTACAAAGACTCAGTATGTGTCGCTTAGTCACTGCCTGGAATCCCTTACTTCTACCCTGAAACACCCTGTATAAATAATTATAAATGAAGATCCGCATTCCAAAACGGGCTTAGTCCATACGACAGTATATGAGAAAAAGGACTTAAATGTACTGAAAAATAGATTACACCTAAGTCCCTTTTCTCATATACACTTGCATGGACTAAGCCCGCTTTGGAATTCGGGTCTTCAAATAAAAAATATATAAATTTAAAGTCAAGATAAATCAAATTATATTAATTAATGAAATTATAATTATATATTTTTTTATAAAGAACTGAAAACAAAATCTCGGAATTAGTTCAACATTCAGATTCTGAGTCACTCCCTGTAGCAATCTCGTCTATGTCGTCTCCATTCTGCTCTGGTGGCATATTGGAGCAGTTCGTGTAACTGCACCCATCGTTGCAGAAAACATCGTTTTTATGACAGCTGCACCTTTTTGTAGTGCATCCGGTTTTACACCCACAGCTGACTCCGTTAATGAGGGTGTCAGGGGCTGGAGCCTTCATAGTTCAGATGGGTTCGAAATTAGGGTACCATCCAAAGTCAGTGGCAGGAGGGCCTTTATAAATTGTTTTCTGGAACTTTTCATAATAGCAGCATAATAATGTGAACGTCGCAAATGTAGCTCAAAGGCGTCTTTGGTCGGTGGAAGAAGGTCATCAGTTCCGCCTGTGCGTCGGTCAGTTTATTATATTCTTTCATGGTTAAGACTTCAAAATTCGGGAGGACAGGTGCTCCGCCTGTCGGAGCCGAAACGATTCTTAACGTGCGAGTATCGTATGATCGCACCCTCGTTGCTGAAATAATTTGAAATTGCATTTAAGGGGCCCAAATTGCTATTGCGCAGGTGTGCAGTGGAAAAAAAATGCATGTTCAGCATCAGGGGGACACTACTCTATCGAACCTCATTTGAATTTTTTTGCCCGGGGCCTAGGTCCAAAAATACCTCCTTTTGCCGCCCCCCGATTATGTATAGGGTTGAAAAACATTTTTGCCGGTTTTTGGGAGTGCTGAACCAGTACCTACAGTATGTCTGGTAAATTTTTTGGCCCGCAAAAAACCACACTAATATCAACTTCCAGGCCACTTTTTGCAGTTTGGTCTGTAGACTAAATGTTGTGTAGGATTAAAATCTAAACGTAACTGCTATTTTTGTTTTTGAAACCAGTTTGCCAATTTGCAACCGGTTATCTGTATCACCTCAAAGAATGGACTTGAAGAAATTTGTTTGTAGCGAATCAAAAATTGAAACAGCAGAGTCAACATTGAATGTTGTTGTATGGTAAATTTATCACACGAACCGGTTTTTTCAATTCATACTAGAAATCATTATGAGCAGAAGTTATCGAGTTTGAGGAAAAATTGAAATTGAAATTGCATAGCGTTGAAACCTAAACTTTTAACTTTTGTAGCACATTCACACCCCTCACTCCTCCCACCACTATTAAATAGTAACTGTGTCAATTCGCAACCAGTTATCGCTATTGCCTCAGTGAATTGACTCTAAAAAAATTTCAAAATAGAAAATTAAGATAAAAAGGCAATATTGAACGTTTCTGTACAGTAAATTTGTCGCTGGAACCAGTTCTTTCATTTTACATGAAATCAATATTCTCGCCATCCGCTGAAACAGTCGAGCTAAAAAAAAAAAATTCATTCCTAGCTTACATTACGTTAAAACCCAAACTTCTCCAGTACATTCACCCAACTCTTCATCACTAAAAAATAATTGTATCGACTCGCAACCGGTTATCCATATCACCTCAATGAATTGAATCTAAAAAGTAAATTTCAAAACGTATGGAAAATAAAGTCAATAATAGGAAACATTAACGAGTAAGTTTATTTCAGAAAAAAAAAAGATGAGGAAGAACTCGTCTCAATATCTAGAAAGTTTTGGGCAGGAAAAAAAGAACAAGAAAAACAAAATTAACAATAAAAAAAATCAACAAAATGAATAAAAATAAGTTTTTTGGCTGAAAAGATCAGCATACCTACCTATCAATCATCTTCTAATTCATCTTCAATTTACTGATTCGCGTCGTTTGCCTCAGGATCATACTCCATGGGCTCAATCTGTAGTCCACCTACATCAACGCACTTCACAAGTCTTCGCCTCCACTCACACTGCACTCAACGAAGCTGCTGCGATGTGATGGCAGCAAGAGTGGCTTCAATTGCCGCTCGAAGTTCTTCAATGGTGTCTCATGGATAGATTTTATCATTTGTGTAACTCTGAGGCGTGAGTTATTTGTTAGAGACCAGTCATTTCAAGATTTATCCCAGAAAAAGTTCAACCTTGATTTTTTTGTGTGTTTTGTGTTCATTATACCATACTAAATTGTCCACCCCCAGAAGCAGAGGCAAAGCTCAGAATTTCGATTTTCATAATTTTCATTCAAAATTAATGGTGGCTTGCGGGGTGGGAGGGGATTCAAAATTGAAGTTATTTTTGTGTCAAGTATTTAAAATGGACTTCGATAATTGATTTTAAAAATAACCAATAAAATTGTTGAGTTTTCCTCTTCTCCCTTTGAGCCACCATTCATTTTGAATCAAAAGGATGCGAATTTAAATTCTGAGTTTTGTTTCTGCTCTTCCTGGGCTCGTTTTGGTTTTTCGAAGAAAACCATAACTGACCTACTGTGTATGGTGAAAAAAAAAAAAACCATTTTAACTGACAATAATTGAAGGAACTGTCTGTAGAGATTATTTATTATAGATGGAATTTCAGTTGGTAACACTGCTTGCTTCAATTCTTTTTCTCCAATATTACTTCTTTTCATTTTATCCCTACCTTTTCTAATGATGATTTTACTTCAAAAGTTAGTTTTTGAAATATACGTTCGGTTTTGGGTGGAAAAAAAAACATTCAATTTTTTGGGATTCATCTTTTTAACCAAAAGATCAACCTTTTCACTTTTGATCGTTCATCTTTTCGACCAAAAGTTTGACTTTTCAACTTGGTAGAAAGTTGAACTTTTTAACCAAAAGTTCAACTCAACTTTTTTCTGAAATTTGACGTTTAAGACTCTCTGACTAAAAGTTCGACTGTTCCACTTTGGCTGAAAGTTCAACTTTTTGACTATTTGAAAATTCAACTTTTCACAATCATGATTTTTCCGAATTTAATTTTCAATGTTATTATTCATGAAAACCGCAAAAAGTTGAACTTTCTGACTGAAAGTGCAACTTTTTGGTCAAAAGTTTAACTTTCTAACTGAAGGTTCTGCTTTTACGCTTTTTGTTTGAAAGTTCATATGCTTGACTTTTCAACTCTTGGCTGAAAGTTGAACTTTTTAACCAGAAGTTCAACTTCTCAACTTTCTGACTGAAAGTTCAACTTATCCACTTTTTGATCAAAAGTTTGAATTTTCAACTCAGCTGAAAGTTGAAGTTTTAAACCAAAAGTTCAACTCAATTTATTGACTGAAAGTGAAATTGAGAACTTTAGACGTACTAAGAGTTTGACTTCTCCGCAACTTTTCAACTTTTTAACTGAATTTGAAAGTCAACTTTTTAGAATCATGTTTTTTCCGAATCCAATTTTCAATGTTTGTAATCATGAAAGTCGCAGAAAGTTCAACTTTTCGACCAAAAGTGCAACTTTTTACTGAAAGTTCTACTTTTCCACTTTTTGATCGAAAGTTCATCTGTTTGATCTAAAGTTTGACTTTTCAATTCTTGATTGAAGGTATAATTTTTTAACCAAAAGTTCGACTTTTCAACTCTCGGCTGAAAGTGTAATTTTTTTAACCAAAAGTTTGACTTATCAACTCTTGGTTGAAAGTAAAATTTTTGACCGAAAGTTTGATTTCTCAACTTTCTGACTGAAATTTGAAGCTTTCAACTTCTCGACTGAAAGTTCAACTTTTTAAAGACAAGGTCTTTTCCTTATCCATTTTCATTGTTCTTAATTCTAAGTCATAAAAATTTGAATTTTCCTGCCAAAAGTGCAATTTTCTGATTGAAAGTTCAACTTTTGGCCAAACGTTTGACTTTTCACAGCTTGGCTGAAAGTTTAGCTCAGGTATTCAACTTTTAAACTTTTTGACTGAAATTTGAAGTTTCGACTTTCTAACTGAAAGTTCAATTATTCAAGTGTTTTTTTTTTCGTTGAATTGACATTAAAATGACTCAATATCTCGATATTTTCACCTAGTGAAATACCTACATGAAATATTCTAAATGTGCCTACTTTTTATGATATTTTGAATTTTCAGTTCCTCACTTCTTCTACCCCTTCAGGAACTCAATTTTTTCAATTTTTATCGCAGTATAATTATACAAAGTACACATATATTCAGTAAAAATTGACTACCTTCTCTCTCAAAAAAAAACCAACTTGTTTTAATCAAATGAATTATTCGTATGTTATGCATACGTAGAACTTCAGTGTGCAAATATTTGACATCCAACGTTAGATTGCGATTAAGTAATAATAATTTCCATTCATGTCCTTCAATTTAAACGCTTTGCAAACAATACATACATAATATGACTTGCCTATTTACCCGTCCAAAGGAACTGGACTATTTCGTAATCACTCTGTATATAATTTACGATCCGAAAAGAAGCGAAAGAGAAAAAAATACAAGCGTTCGAAAAGCTATATTTCATGCCCTATAATTTAATCGATCTGTAAAATTGTCATATGTGTAACGTAATACGAATTGCCTATTCATTCTTTTGAAGGCGTCGTAAGGGTATCGGAACACTCAGCAGAGTACGCGTTTATTCGAATTAAACCGCGCAAACGACGATAACGCGGCTTCCTGATTTTTGATTTAATTTCTATACGACGAATTGTATAACGACGAAGGCGAGGTTCATTGTGATAAATGTAAATGCGGCTGAATCGCGATTACAATATGTAAATATAATTTCAAAAACGAAACTCGGATTTAAATTTGAATAAATTCGACGAAACAAGCTCGACGTTTTTCGGGTAACACCGTGAAAAGGTATAGCGTGATGGTTATAGTTTGGTTCAGACTTCGTACATATTATACGAGCTTGGTTAAAAATTCAAAGTCAAGGATACCGTATTTTGACTGTGCCTTCGAACGAATCCATTACCTGTCTTATTTTCTTCGCTGTACGAGAAAATTGATAAGATAACGATGAATTATGGGGGAAAAATTATTCGGTTTTGATAGACTTTGATCTCGTATCGTGTGCGTGATTTTGTACTGTGGGAGGCGAGAATCTCATCGAATATCGAAAAACCCTCTGTCTCGTCTTGGATATGCGAGAAAATTGAATTTGGTAGCGCGAACTGTAAAGAAGTAATTCGATTACGTTGTAAGTTTAGAAGGCGGATATAATGGAATTACGTTTTCGTTAATTTTATCGCGTAACACGAATTAATCTTTTTAAGATGGCGTAAATAAACACAAGCTCTATGTATTGTTTCAGTCACGGGACGAGATGCGCGGGCGAGGTGGCAGCCGCCAGAGATAATGGTATTTGTGGCGTCGGAGTAGCTTACGACTCAAAAGTGGCTGGTAAGTAGAGATTTTTGTTTGATTGGGAGAGGGGAAAGGGGGTGCTAGGGAGTGAAAATTGGATGAACTGATTTTCTCCTGATGGACTGGTTTTTATTTAATCGTTGAAGTAAGACTTGTTACCCGATGAGTTGAATATATTTGTGGTAGGAAGAAAGGGAGATGACCTGCAAAATACTTTGGAATTGACAGTTCTTTAATAAGGGAGGTATCTTGACCTGACAATGAAATTTTGGGTGAAATAAAATTACATCGAAAGTACATTCAAAAAGAACCCTCTATCCAAAATTTCAAATACTGAAGTTAATTTTTCGAATTTTGACAAATTTTTGTTAGTCAAAAATTGTTGCATGGATTTTCTCAAGTACGAAATTTGTAAATTTTATCTAATCAAGGAAAAACGCCGAAAATTGCTATATGACCTATTTTCGACCTCTCAAATCGATTGGAAGCGATTTCAAGACGTTTCAGAGTCTCCAGAAAATTTTCGTATTTTCCTGCATGGGAGAAAAGCACATAAAAACGGTCCATATGCAATTTAGTACTTATAATCTTGAATTATTCTTATTGGTGGCCGAGGTCGAAAATAGGGTATCTATCTACCAACTTCTAGCTTTTTACCTCGATGGGTACGCTATCTGCTATTTTTAAATTTTTTCCAGAATAATTTTCTGCCAAAAAATATAATAATTTGGACTTGAAGTTACGAATTTTGAAAAAATTTTCTTCAATCGATCAAATAGATTACCTATGAGTAATCTGCGGTTATAGGTACTAAAGTTCATATGGACAATTTTTATGAGATTTTCTTCAATCCTGGAGAATTTCAAAATTTTCTGGAGACTCTGGAACGTCTTGAAATTGCTTCTAATCTATTTGGGAGGTCGAAAATAGGGTATCTAGCAACTTTAAGCTTTTTTCCTTGATTAGATTAAATTTTTATATTTTACAGGATGAGGAGGGGATTTTGAAATTTCAAAAAATCGCTAAAATTCGAATAATTCACTTAGCACCCACCCAAAATTTGGGATATGAGGTTCTTTTATGATGTACTTTCAATTTATTTTAATTTCCGCTCAAAATTTTACTCAAGGGTTGGGATATTTTCCTTGATTTAAAATTTTTGTGTCAAATCTGTATTTTTCTCCATGTAAAATGTTTTTTCAGCTAAAAAATTGCAAATTTTTTTGGAAGCTCCAAATTGACCTTAAACCGCTTAATATTGATTCGAGGAGTCAAAAATAGGGCATATTTACCAACTTTCAGTTTCTTATCCCTATGGGTATTGCAATTTCAGCCAAAAAATGTTACTAAAGAAAAGCAAAGATTTGTCCTAGCAGCTTCAAATTTTGGAAAATTGTCCTTAAATCTATTAAGTAGGTAGGTTCTAGAAACTTTTCTTTTTAGCTGAAATTTTCCGAAGTTTTGTGGAAGCTCTGAAACGTCTCGAAACCTCTTATACACGATTAAGGAGGTCTAAAATGGAGTATATCAAATTTCATTCTCGAATTTTTATAATTTTCATTTTTGTGCCCTATAGGAAAGGTAATTTTGAATTTTTAAAATTTTGTTAAAATTCAAAAATGAACTTGGGCCCTTCATATTTTGAATACAGGGTCTATAAATGAACCGGGCAACGTCTGTGCGAAAATCCCTGCCTGAAAAAATGAAATTTCAGATTTTTGTTTTTTCGTGTCTATTACCCCTGAAAGAAAGTTTATTAAGTGTCAAAAATCGTAATTTTGATGAATTAAATTTTTAATGATAAATTCATCACTTATTTGTCAATACATAATTGTAATTAATAAAATAATTTAATTTCAAAGATTTGATAATTTTACGTTCGAGATTATGGCATTCTGATGTTGAAAAAAAGATTCGTGTAATGTGGTCGTGTGGGCATTTTAACTCTGTGAAGCGTATTTCACACTTTTACCTGCATAGTTTCATAAGATGACTCATCCCTTACATTAAACTTCGTCACTTTTTTTAATCTTGCTTTCGTTGTTTTGATGCGTACTACAACAATAATAGTGATGCAACGCAACGAAACGGGAAAAAAGAAAAGAAAGGAATGGGTATTTTTACGCAGACGTTGCCCGGTTCATTTATAGACCCTAACAACTGGTAAAAATGACCATGTTTTGAAAATAACGGAAAATATAAAAAGTAATACTCGAAGAAATTAAAATCATAATGCAGGTTCTAGAATTAAGATTTAAAGAGATCAAGACTTAGTAGATATTAATTTTCATTAATTTTACTCAAAAATTCTTTTGAAAATTTGTCAAAAATCAAAACTTTAACTTGGGCAGCTCAGGAGGCGTATTCTTGAAATTTGTCTACGAGAATTATCAAAGTTACAGAGTTGTTTAGCACCCATAACCTTTGTCCCTCGCGCTATTTAACTCTCGTAGCGCTTATGAAATAATAGAAATAATTTAAATGCAATTGGTTGCATAAGTAATTGGGTTCCCCTATATGTGTACTTGAAAAATATTGTGATTTCGCGAGGTATATATTCAAAATTTATGATTCAACTTACTTTCCTTTTTTTTGGCGACATTTCGGTAATTAATGTTATCAAAAAAAACAATCACATAAGTAAAAACAACTCGAACTCAAAAATATAAATAACCATTTGTATTTCAAAAAAAATACGATAACTTTCCTTGGCTATTTAATTTTCATAACCATTGTTTACATGGGTTGCGTTCAGGATGGATTGTGTATAAACATTAGGGTGGCTCGAAAAAAAAACATATCTTGGATTTCGACCAAATTTGGTGGAGTGGTTTACTTTGAGTGGGAGACAGCCCAAAAAAAAATTGAGCCCCCCAGGTGCAAGGGGAGGGGAGCAGGGGGTGCTCAAAGTGCACCTCATTTTGAAAAAAACACAGTTTTTTGTGTTTTTTAGAAAATCAAAATCGTGCGAGAAGCCGTCACAGCACTCAAAAATTGCGATTTGAGTTTCTACAACTCCCTGAACCATCGTCGTCCTCCTCCGATCAAAATTCAGACTGCTACCAGGGGGTCCAAAAGTTGCAGATTGCAATATTTCAATAATATGAATTTTTCACTAAGCTGGAATGATTTTTTTCATCAAGTAATTGGGCAAAAAAAATTTTTCGATCACTGAAAGTAAATTTAAAAAAAAAATTATGAAAATTTTATGCACCAGTGCAGCCAACAGCGAATCGTAAAATTCCAAAATACAGAATTTATGGCAACTTTGAATTGATTATTTTTTCGCTTGAAAATATTATGAATTTTTTTCACCCACTAGAAGTAAATTTCGGAAATTTTTAGGAAAATTTTGTATATCAGTGTAGCCAGTTGTAAATTCTACTCTATGGAATTTACGTTTATCTCGAATTAATTTTTTTATCGTTTGAAAAATTCACAGTATTATTTTTGTTTTCAATCAGATCAATAGAAGTATGTTTTGATTTTGAAGCCATTGTTGAGAAGCCAAGCTGGTAGGCTGTCAGCTCCATAAGAGAGCGCTAGAAAATTTAAAAAAAAAACAGAACTGGTATATTCTCTCGCAGGCATAAAAATAAATACAAGACAATTTTTTTGAAAATTTTAAGACAAATACGTTTTTGGCGAAATATTAATAAATACACAATCGATTCAACTTAAGTACAACATACCTCTCAACTTGTTTGCGGAGAGGAACGCGAACAGCTAGGTACCAAAGTTTTTTTTTAGCGTTCGCATTCAAAGTCATGTAAAAAGTTCTAAACGCTTGTGAACTTTGCCAACACTGAGCGTAAGTAATCCATTCTCAAATCAGTGAAAGATCTTGTTCAGTTCATACGACCGCGCATCCCGATGTGAAGATATGTTTTCAAAACATACATTTTTCGATTGGGAGAAAAAATTGGTCCAATTACTTGATGAAAAAAAAATGCATTCGAGTTCGTAATACTAGAATATCACAATTAGCTACTGGCTGCACTGACGTAAAAATTTTCAAAAAATTATTTTTAAATTTTCATTTCTGATGACTGAAAACAAAATTATAAAATTAATTCGAAATTAACATAAATTTCATAGAGTAGAATTTACAACTGGCTACACTGATATACAAAATTTAAGAAAATTTTCCTAAAAATTTCCGAAATTTACTTCTAGTGAGTGAAAAAAATTCATAATATTTTCAAGCGAAAAAGTAATCAATTCAAAGTTGCCATAAATTCTGTATTTTGGAATTTTACGATTCGCTGTTGGCTGCACTGGTGCATAAAATTTTCATAATTTTTTTTTGAATTTGAGACGCAGCCAGGGATACCCGACCATATGTCGGAAAAGTAAATTTCGAGAAAAACACAAATTAAGAAAAAATGACCAAAAATATGGGAATTTTTTTTTTTATCAATTTGTATACTATGAACCCTCTACTTTCATATGAGAATAGGCTCAGGTCCCAAAAGTGTCATCTTCTTGGTTAAAAAACGAATTTTGCTGAAGGTCTCTGAGAAATTGAAACCATACCATATGTCGGAATTTTATAAAAATATGTTAAAATTTACAACTTTCATTATTATTGAAACGTAGTAGTGTTCAACAAATATCCGGATATCCAAATACCAAATACTATTTGGATTATCCGGATATCACACGGAAATTGCCGAACAGCTCCGAAAACATTCCGAAAACGGTTGAACTTTTCCGAGAGTTCCCGAATTCTTTCACGAACCCTCACAAAATTTAAAGGTCGATTATCGAAATTAAAAAATCGAAATTGAAAAATCGAAATTGAAGAATCGATTATTGAAATCGAAAATTCAATTTTTTCCCGTTGAAACTCTTCATTTCGATTATCCGGATATTTGTTGAACACTAATTTTCAAAGCATGATTTTCACTGTTTGGTTTGTAAAGTTGTTTGACTTGCACTATGATTTCATTTCTCAATGCACGTAATTTCAGGTTCGTTTTAATGAACTACAGTGGTGTACGATCATTAAAAAAACAAATTTTGTACCAAAAATGTCATTATTTCTTGAAAAAAGATGATTCCCGACATATGGTATGGTTTCGATTTTCGATGCCGGCAACTTCTGGAAGGGGTCAATGACCTAAAGTGATGTAAGAGGACGTAAATAAACCATTTCCGATGAGAAAAGTCGTTTACAGAACATAATTTTTTTTATTAATTGAAAACAGTTCCAAATTTTGTTTTGCGTTTTTCTTAAAACTTTGATTTTTGAAAATCATTTTTTGACAAACTTTGAAAAATCATAGAAAATTCATTTCTCAACCTTTTTTAATGCGGTTTGCGCTATTCGAAAGGTACAAGTCTGTACTACTTAAAGAGCCAAAAAAACGAAAAAAAAATTTTCCGACATATGGTCGGGTATCCCTGGCTGCGTCTCATTTACTTTCAGTGATCGAAAATTTTTTTTTGCCCAATTACTTGATGAAAAAAATCATTCCAGCTTAGTGAAAAATTCATATTATTGAAATATTGCAATCTGCAACTTTTGGACCCCCTGGTAGCAGTCTGAATTTTGATCGGAGGAGGACGAAGATGGTTCAGGGAGTTGTAGAAACTCAAATCGCAACTTTTGAGTGCTGTGACGGCTTCTCGCACGATTTTGATTTTCTAAAAAACACAAAAAACTGCGTTTTTTTCAAAAGGAGGTGCACTTTGAGCACCCCCTGCTCCCCTCCCTTTGCACCTGGGGGGCTCAAATTTTTTTTGGGTAGTCTCCCACTCAAAGTAAACCTCTCCACCAAATTTGGTCGAAATCCAAGATATGTTTTTTTTTTCGAGTCACCCTAATAAACATAATATAAACAAATTTAGAGGATGTGCGAATTCATTCCTTTCAAAAATAAAAATTTAAAAACTGATGGTTAGCAAAACACCCTTTTTGCCTTGAATTTATTTGAATGATTACAGTATTATTTTCTTTGTATGTTTTTATCACTATTTTTTCGGATCTAAATCTTTCAGGAACGAAAACAATCTGATTGGTTAATTTTTGTATACACCTAAAAATGACGTCATTTTTGTGTATACACAACCCAACCTGAACGCAACCATGGCTATTTAACGCCAATAACTCTATAAATTTACTTACCCTCCATTCTAGAGTAGGTATCCCAAACAAAAATAAACAAACCGAAAAATGAATCAATAAACTTTAGGGGAATAAAGAACGAACAAAACCAAAATAAATAACGAGCAGAAAAAAAATTCACAGCGTCCGCTTGAAAAAAAAGTAAAAAATAAATAGATGAATGAAATGAATAAATATGTACCTCTCAAAAAATAAAGTATAAAAAATCAATTAAATATTAGGACGACAAAAAAATTGAACTCGAAATAGAAATTTTCTGTCATGAATTCAAGAACCTCCTCACTTCCTCAGACACACGGTTCCAATATATATGTTGGGACCATTTTGTCTAAAATGAGGCAACTTAGGTCTCCTATTTCTTCAACTTTATCTTTTAGGATCCATTCCAAATGGAAAAACGTTAGACCATTGAAAATATTTGTTCTCCATTATAAGAAATTTCCAGTTCTCTCGAGGATCAAAAAATACAGCGCCTCTGACATAGGTTTTTCCAGAATCTCACTTTTGGTCAAATCGAAAATGGACAAAAAAAAACTAAATTCCAGTGCCCTCGAACCTATTTTATCTTATATTCATTTTTGAGTTTCATATTGGGTGCTCCTCTCTGTTAGAAAACTTATTTAAAATTCAAACGATGAACAATTCATAAAAACAACATCATCTTCCTCGAAATCTGGCTCATTTGAATTTTCAGAAATTTTGATCACTTTGAATTAGTCAATTTTTTCAACTGTATTGAAAATTTCCTAAAACATTGGTAAAAATATATCCACCACCTCTAAAAAAAATGTACCCCTTGTCGACATCAGCTAATAAAAAATGTAATAAATAATATTTACGATTTCAGGTATTAGAATGCTAGATCAACCATATATGACTGATTTGATAGAAGCGAACTCGATGGGACACGAGCCGAACCTAATCGATATTTATAGCGCCTCTTGGGGCCCGACTGACGATGGTAAAACAGTAGACGGACCTAGGAACGCAACGATGAGAGCCATCGTAAAGGGTGTTAACGAAGTGAGTCTCGTTAAATTTCGTTTTGATGTGTAAATGCAGAGGTACGAGAAAATGGTCTAATTTTATCGCCGAAGAGTATCTAACCCTTTGGAGAATACCGAGAAACTCGCAGCTGGCAGAGCCTCTGATATTTTCACACGAGGTTCTCTATATCAAACTGTCACCAAACTTTCGCCGGTCCGTTTTCATTTATTGTATTTGTACAATGAATGGATCATGGAAAAAAGTTACACTTACACCACACTGGTGGAAAACTTGTTACGTGCGGTATTTCCTATATTGGGTATTTCTATTTTATCGTATACTTGGTACTCGCAGGGACGTAATGGCAAAGGTAACATATACGTTTGGGCGAGCGGAGACGGAGGCGAAGACGACGACTGTAATTGCGACGGTTACGCTGCCAGTATGTGGACGATATCCATTAACAGTGCCATTAACGACGGCCAAAACGCCCACTACGATGAAAGTTGCTCGTCAACTTTAGCGTCAACTTTCAGCAACGGTGCCAAAGATCCGAATACCGGGGTGGTAAGTTCGCTATATAAGTAGATTACCTTATTTTTTTTAATACCGGTCTTTCTTTCGAAGTTAAAATCGTAATGAGCTTAGTTTTCGGGGAAAGTTTTTTTTTCTCGCTTGAAAAGTTGGAAGTGTTTGTGGCGGAATGTTGAATTGAGATTTTTTCTGGATTCCAGGCGACTACGGATTTATACGGGAAATGTACGACTACACATTCGGGTACCAGCGCAGCAGCTCCGGAAGCAGCTGGCGTATTTGCTTTAGCCTTAGAAGCCAAGTAAGAAATGGTTATATATCGAGTTTTAATTTAATGATAGGTATGAATAATGTTGCCATTGCCCTCGCTATGAAATTTTAACTTGGGTGGGAATTTATACTCGTACGTAGCGTAGCGTTGGTTGGAATCGAAGGGGGAGAAACGAGATGGGACTTTGACTTTGTAAAAGTTTGTCGAAAGTTTAGTCATTCGTGATATGAATTGAATTTCGGGCAAAAGTTACTTATTCCGTGACTGGCAATTGAATTTTTTATCCGGCGAATCGTGAAGTGGTTGTAAATGATGGATATTTCTCGAGCGAATCGTTCGCGAAGAGGTTTTTTGGTTATTTGATGAGTTAATATGGAATGGATTTTTAGCAGGGGTTGGTTGAAATGTGATTTTCTCGACGAATCGGTCAATCGTGATTTTTTTCGAATCGTTGGTAAATTTTGATGTTCAAATTCGTGAATGAGATTTCAGTTGTGAATGATTCGTTTGTATTTTGGAATTTTTTCCGTTGATTTTTTATTGATAAATGGCAAATTTTTTGTAAGAAGATTTTTAATTTTTGAGTGAATCGTTAACAAGACGATTCTTAGTTTCCGAACGAATCGTTCGTCATGGTGTAAGGATTTCAATTATTTTACTGCAAAAAACAAGACTTTTAATAATTTCCTATTTCCTTGAATATTTTAATCAAAGGATAAAAAGGGGATTCTTTTTTTGAAAAATTTGAAGCAAGAAAAATGGTTTGAAAATGGCTAGAAAAATTCAGAAAATATCAAGAATTTTCATTTTCCAGATCCAGTTAACACCATGTTCATGAGACGATGAGACGAATCATCTTGCGTTTTGATGGTTTTTCAGTCTGATAGTCGTATTGTAAAAATTGGACTTCATCGATACAAAAAAATTTAATTCATTCAAAATTGAACTGAACGGGGGGGGGGGTCGACAACTTGACACCAATACCTAATCACAAAGTTGTATTTTCAATCCAAAAAAATCAGGTCAAAAGTGATGACTTTTTTAAAGAAATTTTTTTGTTTAAAAAGTTGAAATTTATTTCATTCCAAAATTTTTGATTTTTTGCTTTCTCCATTGAATTAACTTTAGTTTATTCCTGAATTTATTTAATACAACAGACATCATAGCGGGTCACTTTTTTAGGGTGTTTGTCACTTTTTTCGACTTCAGTCACTTTTGGTTACTTTTTTTACGTCTAAAAGGTCACTTTGGTTACTTTTTTCCTCTCAAAAGTCACCGTTTCTTCGCATTTCCAGGCAAAAATTCAAAGTTTCACGTATATGTAGAAATTGCTATTTTTCAAAATTCATCAAGAAAAAAATGAAAGTATTGATTTTTGCTAGTTTGTTTGTTGTTTTGACGAAGGAATTTAATAAATGAAATTATTCACGTCTTTCAGTTGATTTATTTTTGAAATGTTTGCAGAAAACTACAAAAGAAATTTTCTCCCCTCGAAAACTGTAAAAAAATTGCCCCTTGAAAAAATTGAATTTTTGGTTACTTTTGGATACTTTTTGGTCATTTTTTGCTCACTTTTTGGTCAAAAAAATTTACTGAAAGTTACTTTCTTCTTCAAAAATTTCGCTATGATGCCTGAATACGAGTATAAGCTATGTTTGTCCTCGTGACGATTTTTTCGATTTTCAAGCTTCATTTTGATGTTTCATTCTATTTTTTTGGATTTCCTATTTGAAATTTTCCGATCGCTGATGTAGTATTTCGATTTCTCGGAGATCTCCATACGGGGGGAGGGGGTCGCTTTTTAAGAAAAAAATCAAAAAAAATGAAATTTTCATCATAATTAGGTACGGTTAATGATAATGTATGTGAAAAATGGTTTTAATTGTTTGGGGGGATTCTGCGCCAGGAGTAATGAATATCGAAGCTTTCTGTTGGAATTTTGATGATACCTGCCGAATTAGCTATTGAAGTTGGTTCTAAGTTGTCTTGGCTTGGAATAGAAAATAAATAAATACAGTTTTGTAGAATTTTTTGACCCTAAATTGAATTTTTTTCTAGTCAATTTTACAATTTTGGAGTTTTTTTTCCATAAAATTATTAATTTTTGAGGAAAAATTCAAAAATTGGAAAATCAGTTGTACTTATAGTGTAATTTAGTCATTTAAGTTTGAAAAATGAACTTTTGAACGTTTTTCAGGGGTTCTCAAAAATGGACTTCTCGAAAAACAACGCGAACCAACATTAAATAAATGAAAAATTCATGAGAAATTTCGAACTCATGACCTGATACTAAGCACAGATTTTTAGGTTCTCTTAGATTCCCAAAATATCAGAAATGAAAAAAATTTAAATCGTATTTTTTGATACCAGCCAAGGTAAATAGATACTACGTATATAGGTAGTCTAGATCGGCGAGTTTGTGTGCTAGTGTGAATGTTTTGACGTCACTGGTTGAAAAATTTTATCACTACACTATAGACACTGGACCTGGTGCAGTGTCTATAATCACTACATTTGATTTACGTAATGTAAAAACTAGAGAAGCATTGACCTCGCGGAGCATGCGCAGACATATTTCAACCACTGACGTCACTATCCCTGCACTTTCCTCAGCTCCCGGGTGTGTACCGTACAACAACGATCTAGACTACCTATATACGTAGTATCTATTTACCTTAATACCAGCTATGATTTTTAATGTAATTGGGGAATGGGGAGGGGAGTATTACATTAAAAAATTTGAAAAAAAATTCAGTGGTTCCAAAAATTTTTAAGTTTTTCTCAGGGTTGTATTGGTCTTTAGTCCAAAAATGGCCCTTTTAGACACTCCTTCTTTATGAAATTTTGTGTTAAAATCACAATTTTTTGAATTTTTAAATCTCCAATGAATTAATAAGTAATTCAAAATAATCAAGTGTTTCCCTACTTTTTTCTACCAGATAGTCCACCCGGATAAAATGGTGAAATCATCCCCAGCTCCGATTTTCACTCTAAATTTCCCAAAAGGTGTCTTTTGAAGTGGAAAAATTTTAGAAAAAGTTCCACCCTCCCCCCTCCCCCTTCGAAATTATAGCCATTTCATTGTATTATTTTCAATTTCAATAAAAGTGAAAGAAATTTCCTGTTCTTTTGCACAAAGTGAAGTTATGGGTGCTGAAAATTGAGCCATTTTTGAATAAAAAAACATGTTTTTGATTTTCTGCCCCCCCCCTCGTTGAAAATTATTGATAAGGAAAGCGTCATCTTCCTTCACCCAATCCCTATCCACAAGTTTTGTCCAGAATCAGATATGCATAGGTTGAAATAAAAATAAATTTTTGCCAAAGATTCTTCAAAGCATATATTTTCAGAAAAAAATCTCGAACAATCTGTCAAAGTAAAAGACGCAAATTCAAAAAAAATGCTAAAAAAATCACTAAAGCTTTGCATAAATAGTATAAGTTGAAAAAATTGAAAATTCTATATACCTTTAGGGTCATTTACTGCAAATGCCTAATCACCTGTCTTCTTCTTGATTGTTCACTTGGTTCCAAGCATTGTGATAATGAAAAAATCTCCACTCATCTTTCTCCAGACATCTCTGTCCTCTGCCTATCTTGAGCATGCACCCAGAAAAATCTTGTGGTCTGCTTCATCAAACATGTATGTTTCGTTGGCGCGATTTCCAGCGGTTTTTTCCTAAAAAATTTGAATTTCAGACTAAAAAAGAATATTTTTAATTTCTTCGTCTCGAAGTACTTACGATTTTTACAATTTTCTCCAAATCAAAACTAAAAAGTCTCCAAAAACAGGTCATTTTGTTTCAATTTTTCCGACTAAAAATTTAGTTGAAACCCGAAAAAAAAACGAAAATAACGTGTAGCAAGGTTGTTAATTTGTCCCCGTATACTTTCCCAGACTTTCGTGTTATTTATTATTAAATTCGAAAAAAATTTCAAAGACTGAGGTAGAAAAAATTTTATTTTCACGCCTCGATAAGCAAATACGCGACATTTGAAAATAATTTTACACGCTTTCAGCTTTCGAAAAAAAAAGACCTCGGCGAGAAATAAAAAAAACACTCCAACGCTCTACTTTAATAAACAGCACGCAACGGGAAAAAGTAAGGGAAAGGAAGGACATCTCGAAATTACGTAAAAGTTGCTTACCATTAAATCATCGACGATGACGACGATTCGACTTTGGCAAAAACGACGGCGGAACAAATTTAACAAATTAAATTTGCCAGAAACGTTTCTTCGTTGGGAAATGAAATTTCGCGCAAATATTCCGTCTAAGTGAAAGGTTTTTTAATGCTTTGATTACTCCGAACCAGAGCAGCCGTTTAAACTCGTAGCGTATCTTTTTAAAGGTCGAAGGTGTATTGGTTCGGGTTGGGTGAAAAATATCGAAATTAAATTCTATCTCGGAGTGGAGCCTGGAATTGGAAAATTTATCGTTCGAAAGGATACCTTCGAGTTGGAAGGCATAAAAACGTTGAATAGATTGATATTGGTTTTACGAGTACAAAACGTTGCATCGAGATCGGAATTTGTTTAAGAAAGAGAAAAATTACCGTCTGGTTTGTATGTTTGTTTTATTTGGCAAATGGAAAAAGATGGATATGTTCTCGTTCGTTATCACAACCCATCGTATGGTTCATAGAAGAGCATAGGCGATGTTCGGAGTTCGGAGTATTTAAATATGTTAAGCTCGAGGTTTATTTGTCGTGGAATATATCGAGGTATAAGGGGAAGGGGGGCAGATGGCGTGGTATTGAAAACATTTTAGGAGTATTTTAAAGCGATAAAGCAGCACGATATGTCAAAGGCGTATATATAGAGTTTTGTATAAAAATAGGCTTTATTTGGACGTGGTTTTGAGGGGGCCGGGGTAAGCACATAGGTTTTATAGGCAATCCGCTGCGAGAGAAATACATTCGCGAATTTGAAAATTTCGGATTATTTTTCGAATTTACGATAGGTAGTAGTTTTAAAAGTCTTTGATAAAGTTTACGCTCGGCCTGCTATGAAAACAGATGCGTTGTGAATTAGCATATGTTACCTACGTGAACGCGATTTTGTGGTTATTTATGGTGGGAATTTTTTGTTCGCCCTTCAGCCGATTTAATTTAGAGGACGAGGCAACCGGAGAAAATTTCTCTCGTTGGTGTATTTTTTATAAAGTTATTAGGTTCGTGGTATATTACGTAAGCCATATGAGGCAATTGGATAGTGAATACGATATAAATGTTGTCCTGTGTAATATTTTATATGGTGCCTTTGTAATTTGAGACATGGCGGATTTTGCATTGATGTGGTTTCGTTTTTGTTTGATTTAGTCCTAATTTAACGTGGAGAGATGTACAGCATTTGACGGTACTGACGTCTAAACGAAATTCGTTGTTTGATGCGAAGAATCGATTTCATTGGACGATGAACGGCGTCGGATTAGAGTTCAATCATTTGTTCGGATTCGGTGTTTTGGATGCTGGCGCCATGGTTGCGTTAGCCAAACAATGGAAAACGGTACCTCCGAGGTTTCACTGCGAAGCCGGATCTGTGAAGAATATTCAGTGAGTATTTTGTTCGGTTTTTGAATGAATGGTTTTGACAATGGGTCTACTAACAAATAAACAAATTAGCAAGAATTTTAATAATTTTGCTGATTGGGTAAAAATTAATGTGCTGGTAAACAGGCGCGCCCGCAGCGGGTAGCGGAGGTAGCGGTCGCTACCTCATAAACCTTTCGATTTTTTTTTATTGGTACATTATTAGGGATGTATGTTAGGATAGTTAATATTCAGGATTAAATCCTCGAAATTCAGTTTTATAGTCATAAAAAATCAGTGATAAAAGTGAATTTCGACATTTAGAGTAAAATGATCGCGAAAAGGGTGTTTATCGGGGTATTTTGACCTGCTTAACACGATACGACGCTAGTTTTTTCATTTGGTTATTTCTTTCTGTATAAAATGCTCAAATTTTGAAAAATCTGCCAAAACAGCAACATTTCTTTGCGATTTTTTGCGATTTTCGGCTCTTGCGCCAACAAAATCGCCAAAACTGAATACGTGACGTGAATCTACGTTGGAAAACACGTTTTTAGGATATTTTCAAAAATTGTTGAACTTCGCTGTTAAGGTCTTTTTTACAGTTGAAAATTTCAAATGGCCAAAACCTCATGAAGGAGTGCACCAAAATTGATGAGAAAATTATCGCAAATACACCTCTACGAGATGTACCTTTGTGCCAAAAAACAAAAAATTTCATTTACTTCCCTTGGAATTGAAAATTCTTGAAAATTATGCAATAAAATGGTTATAGCTCCGAAAGGGTGGGGGGGGGATTCAAAATTTTTTACAGAATTTTTTTACATCAAGGGGCACCATTCAGGGAACTTCCTCTTTTTAATAATTTTGGTAATTTGAAGTAATTTTTGTAAATTTTTATAACGGTTATCTGAGAAAGCCGCAGTAATTTTGGCAGCTTTACGGTTATTTTGGTGAATCATGGTAATTTAAAAAGAATTACAGTAATATGGGTTAATAATGGTAATGTATCTTGAGTAAATTGTGGTAATTTTAATAAAATACCGTAATTTTGGCGAATTGTCGTAATTTCAGTATATTACCGTAATTTCGGTAAATTACCGTAATTTCGGTAAATAAATTACCGTAATTTCTGTGAATTACCGTAATTTCAGTGAATTATCGTAATTGTGATGCATTATCGTAATTATGGTAAATTACCGTAATATTTTGGTAAATAATGGTAATTGGTGTGAGAACTAAAAAGAACGGAAACGGAAACGGGAACGAAATTGACGCTATTTTTAGGAGGAACGAAATCAAAAAAAGAACTGAAACCTAAAAATGAAAGAGCGGAATCAAAACCAAGAACTCGGAACCAAAAATTGTGTTCTTTGAGAACCGAACCAAAACAAAAAATTGAAATGTAGAAAAACCAGAAACAAAACGACATCGAATTTAGTTCTTTTCTGTTCTTATTTTCGTTTCAATTCGGCCCCAAAGTCTTGACGTCATAATCACGTGACATACAATTGATGAGATAACATAAAAGTGAAGAATGGAGGAAACTGGAGAAAAAAGTATCACCTTTCCACTTGATTTTCATCAATTTTGGCTGAAGAATACTTAGCTAAGTATATTTTGAAAAATCGTTCGCGAAAATGTCAAAAAAGTAGATTTTTGTAAATATTTTTTTCCATTCTTCACCTCTACGTTATCTTATCAACCGTATGTCACGTGATTATGACGTCAGGACTTTGGAGCCGAATTTAATTTTTTGAAGGGTGAAGTGAAGATTTGATTTTGATTTTTAATTGAATGGAATTAGTGAAAAAAAAACACAAAAAACTAAAAAGAACAAAAAAGAACGGTTCGGAAACATAACCTAAAACAAAAACATGAGAAGAACAGAAACAGAACTGAAACGAAGATCCGATCCTAAAAAACAAAATAATGAAACAGAAACAAAAACGAGAACAAAAACCAATCCCGAGCACAAAATTTTCTTTCAGAACAGAACCGAACGGAAACCAAATAATTCGGTTCTCACAACACTGGTAATTTACCAAAATTACGTTAATTTATCACATTTTTACGATAATTTACCAAAATTACCGTAAAATTTTGGTAAAATTCCGTAATATTAAATTGCCTACTGTAATTTTGGTAAATTATCGTAATTTCAGTAAATTACCGTAATATTTTGGTAAATTATCGTAATACCGTTATATTTTGGTAAAATACCATAATATTTTGGTAAATTACAGTAATTTACCAAAATTGCGTTGATTTTTCACATTCAAGATAATTTACCAAAATTACCGTAATATTTTGGTAAATTACCGTAATATTTTGGTAAAATACCGTAATCTTTTGGTAAAATACCGTAATATTTTGGTAAATTCCCGTAATATTTTGGTAAATTATCGTAATATTTTGATAAAATACCTTGATATTTTGGTCAAATTCCGTAATATTAAATTACCGTAATTTCGGTAAATTATTGTAATTTTGGTAAATCTTTGTAATTTTGGCAAATTACCGTAATATTTTGGTAAAATACCGTAATATTTTGGTAAATTAACGTAATCTTGGTGTACCTACATACAGGGTTGGTAAGCCAGCCGAAAGCCGAAAAAAACCGTAAAATCTTTGTTTTGAAAAGCCAGCCGAAAGCTTAAGCTATAATATTTGAAAAGCTAAAGCCAGCCGAAAGCTCTATTTTTTTCGGCTTAATTTTTTTTTTTAATTCTGTGTTTCTGTTTCTGTGAAATTCATATAAGAATTTTTAAAATTTGACAAAATCCAGGTTGGCAAAATTTACTGCATTGATGAAAATTAAAAAAAAAATCAATTTTTAGCAAAATATTTGAAAATTGAAGCGAAAAGCGAAAAGCCGAAAGCAGAAAGCTGAAGCCGTATTTTTTTTCGTAAGCCTAAGTCAGCCAGCCGCATTTTTTAATACGGCTTACCAACCCTGCCTACATATACCTACTGTAATTTTGGTAAATTACTGTAGTGTGCGATACCTAATTTTAGAAAGTTATTTATGTCAATCTTGGTAAATTACTTATAACAATTTTGAAAAATTACGGTAGATTTTTGAAAATGGTTGTAATTCTGGTAAATTTGGGTAATTCTGATGAATTCGCGGATGGCAAATAAGTTTCAGAAAACGAATTTTCATTTCTCATCTAGTAGACACTTTGTTTAAGAAATTATTTTTGAATACTTGTATCCCTCTTCCCCCGTCTCTTTAGAATTACAAATACCTAATGAACCGCTCTCTATAATCGATTATTTTTCTGCTTGATTATTTTTCAGACCATTTTCCAGTGAAAATTCATTATTTCTCGAAATTAAAACAGGCGCTTGTAAAAATTCGGAAACCGAAGTTCGTTATCTAGAACACGTTCAAGCGGTAATAACACTAAATGCGACTCGCAGAGGAGATATCGAATTGTATTTAACATCGCCGATGAAAACGAGGTTTGTATGACACAAATTTTTTACAATTTTCGTGATTTTCTACTCGCAGTTTTCAAAAAGGTTTTATTTTTAAGCTTAACGGAGGTGTTTAACTTTTTGATGATCGAAAGAATCGAATTTGGAATTTTTGAGTAGGTCAGGCTCAATCATACAACTCATTTTTGAACTTTTTGGGAAAAAATTTTCAAAAAAAATGCGTTATGGAATGCTAAAATTGAATATTGTTGGTAAAAGATTCAATAAAAAATGAATCGAACTGTTGGAGAAATTTTTACCTTTTTGTGTAGAAGTAGAACTGATTGAGAATGTTTTGTGTGTCATTTGCGAACGATTCGTTCGAAAATGAGTCGAGTAAAAGAAAGTCGTTCGCTAATATTAAATCCCTAAAATATCGTTCGTGAATGATTCGTTCGAAATTCTGTTGAATCGGTCTTGAACAATTTGATATATGTTTATTTCCAAGTTGGAATATTTCACTCATATTTTGTTTCTAGAATATCGTTTGTGAACGATTCATTCGAAAATGAATCGAATCGTTCATAGATAATTGAGAATATTTTGAGCCAATCGTTCGCGAACGTTTAATTTAATTTTTTAAATGAAAAATGATTTTTGATAATTCAAAAAATTTAAATGTCGTTTACGAACCACTCGTTTAAAAATAATTCGATTTCAATCGATTGAGAAAATTTTGAACGAATCGTTCACGAACTTCTGTTTAAATTCATTTCTCAAAATATGGTCCGTGGAAGATTCATTGATTTGAAAGTTGAATCAAATCTTGCGCAAACAATTCAGAAAGTTTTTAATTAATCGTTCGCAAACGTTCAATTCAAATTTCGCTCTTCAAAGTATCGTTCATGAAAAATTCGTTCAATAAGTCGAATTGAATTTGTCATCAACTATTCGAAAAATTTCAAACGGATGGCGAAATTTCAACCCATCAAATGAGCTGGAATGATTTCTAGTCTACTCTAGTCAACAATCTTATCTTTCCCCTTAATTAAGGAGAGAAAATCATAGGTACCTACCTCGTCAAAAATGAAAATAGTAAATTTTAAATAAATCTTATCAGTTTTTTTCTCCCTTATTTTGTATGAATTTTGGCCTAGAAAATTGTAAAAATTGGCCTCGAAAGCTTGAAAACTCACAGAAAATCATTTTTGAAAAAAAGACTTCGACCCTTGGATAGCGAATAAACTTATCGAAGAATTATTAATTTTAGAAAATAGTCTAGGGACAAAGTTGAAAAAAGACGCGTTTTTAGCGATTCCGTGGACCCTAAGAGTATACCAGGTACCGGCAGTTGATTATTCATAATTCGGACCTGCTGAACACAACTAGCCCGCCGGTACGGTGAAAAAGTGGTGCGAAGTTGCCCAAAGTTGAGCTTAAAGTTCAAAAGTTCACATTTTTTCAAAAAATCGTCAAAAATCATAAAGTCACTCAATTTAATCGTTCTTTGGCTCATTTTGAAGGGAATTGCATCCTCTTTCTCGTGATGTATTACAAGTTGAGTTTTACTAAATACTTTCCTCAAATTTGAGCAAAACACTCAAAGTTGGTTTTTATTTTGAACTTTTGAACCGTATAGCAACGAACTGAGTGCGTCAACGGAAAATTTTTTTGAAATAGATGTTACGCTCCATTAAATTCTCTACTCAATGAGCTATTGGAGACCTCTCTAACTTGAGTTGCAGCTGAGTTAATGGGTTTTTTGTGACGGAGTCACTCAACTAAAAAAATGTTAATACCCCGAGAATCAGCTTACAATCAAATAATAGTCGAGATATTTCAATTCTGATTATTTTTAACAGTCAAAACAATTGGTTTGACTTGAGTTTTACTCAAATTTGAGTGATTCGCTCAAATTTATTCACTGATTAATTAACATATGTTCTTATATGTCGTTTTAGTATGATTTTTTGCTCCGAATACGATTTTTTATTCAGAATTTGAGGAAAGTATTTAGTAAAACTCAACTTGTAATACATCACGAGAAAGAGGATGCAATTCCCTTCAAAATGAGCCAAAGAACGATTAAATTGAGTGACTTTATGATTTTTGACGATTTTTTGAAAAAATGTGAACTTTTGAACTTTAAGCTCAACTTTGGGCAACTTCGCACCACTTTTTCACCGTACCGGCGGGCTAGTTGTGTTCAGCAGGTCCGAATTATGAATAATCAACTGCCGGTACCTGGTATACTCTTAGGGTCCACGGAAACTCACTTTTTCATGTTTTGTCCCTAGACTAAAAGTACGAACAATTTTCAACTTCTGTATGAACCCTAATTATCGAAAATTGTTTCAAAAAACTACATTATTTTTTCATTATTCATTCAACAAACCTTTTTTTTTTTCAATTTTCGACATTGTTACTACCGAAATTTTTCGTCTCTATTTGAAAAATTCCTCCCTCCCTCCCCCCTCCCCCTCAAAGAAAAAAAAGGGCATGGAAAATTTAATTTCCTCAAAATCTTTGTCTGAATATGACTACAGCAGTCATTTAAAAAAAAATCGTACAGAAGTGGAAATTCGGTCCCACAAAAGCCATACTTTGATTTTTTCATTCCGTTAAAAAACCTTGGAAGTATGATTTTTCTTTTTTTTTTCTTTCAATGAAAATATAATTTTTCTCATTTTTTTCAGCTCGAAACAAAAATTATCCATTTTCCTCTCCTCCAAAAAAAGGTGTTCACTTTGAAAAATTTTCAACCCCGGGCGTAATTTTTCTGACTAAATGTACAAATTTGTCATCCGGTGGACATGCTTTCCCTCTCTGCCCTCCACTCTGTCTGGCCTTGGTCGCGAATCTTTCAAAGACGATAGTCGATGATTGTCCTTGAAACAAATTCGATACGAGTTTTCATCTACCCATTTTCTTTCTCGTGTGCAATGACCGCATAGATTTCTCCCCCTCCCTCCTACGTAATTTTTCCGCAAAATTAATTATTTCCAAATCCTCCTACGTAAAAATACGTCTAGGGAATTGAAAAATGATTTTTCAAACGTTATCCCAACTTTGATTGATATTGCTCGAGGATACTTCGGCAAAATTCGTCTAGAAAGTTGGAAATTTTAAATCCAAGGTAAAATTTGACACTGACACTGGCCATATCGGAAAAAAATTACCCATCTTGATACAGATAACGGAAATTTACGTTTCGACAGACGTGAATTTTTTCCACCACTTTTGCGACTCTAGTTGCATTTTGAAATGAAAAATGCTTCGTGCATGTGTTTTTTCTGAAAAAAGTCGATCTGCTTTCTCGTAGGTAATTTGAAAAAAATTGCGTAGGTTTCTCGCCGACGAAATTTTTTTCTTGCGGGTAATTTCAATACCTTTGTGGCTTTTGTATGTAAATCGAGGTTAAAAAATGAAACCATTTTGGCGAAATTTTATTTCAACGAACGTAGGATACTCGTGGGTGATAGATTCGAACCGAAGATTGATTTTTTTTCGCAGATCGATGATACTAAGTAAACGAGTAAACGACGACGACCACAGAGACGGTTTCATGAGATGGCCATTTATGACGACGCATACCTGGGGAGAGTATCCTCAAGGCGTATGGACATTAGAGGTAAGCTTACTTTTTTTTTATCAATTTATCTGGCGAGAGAGAGCGTTCGACTATAGCGTTTTTCTTTCTCGCTCAGGTTAAATTCAATTCGAAAGTTCCGCAATCGGGATTCTTCAAAGAATGGACGTTGATGCTTCATGGACCCAGAGAGCCGCCATATAACGATCTTCCAGTTAGTGATCCTCATTCTAAACTAGCTATTGTTAAAAAAGCGCACAAAGATCAAAATAAAATGTAAATTATTATTTTTTCATTTTTTTTTCGGTGAAAAAAGTTGGCTAAAGTTCTGTTTTTCGGTTCTCGATTCGATTTGATTTTTATTATTTTTCAATATCTATCTTTGAAATTTTGATTTTGTGAATTCGTTATTTTTTATGAGAGGCTCGTAAGTACCTACCATTTTTTTTCTAGGTAATTTTACGAAACATTAAATACCGTTTGTTTTTTATGTACTATTTTTTTTCCTCCTCCCCGGTCACTTACGATACTCTCAGTCCAATTATTTTCGGTACAATATTAATCCTCCTATGAAGAAAAAAAGCTTAGATGAAATTTTCGTTGCTGTTTTTTTCAGTTTTACTAAACATGTAACTGTAAAAGTGTTGAATTTTCATAAATATAATATTTATTTCTCGTACCGTTATAAATATTACTCGTGTGTGGTTTTTAATCCGTTCGCTACTGTATCCACATATCAAATTGGTATCGCCGAATGTATATTATGGGACCATTTTTAGACTTGTAGATAACAACGAAGTAATATTGGGAATACATATGGTACGAAATTCTAAATTTTTTGGGGCAAAAATGAATTTGAAAAAAAAAGAGAGTCATCTATGTCGAAAATTATGCTTCTGGGAATACTTACCTACCATTAGATAAGTATCTAGGTACCTTCATACTTACATACGTTCGTACGCGTGCATTTTTTAACAAAAGCAACTTAGTTACCATGTGAAAATATTTAACATATTTTAAAATGGCACTCTGCGTATGTCTGTGTATATAATATTGTACTTAAGATTGTGGAACTATATAAATGTTATTAAAATATATAGCCTTATTTTGACACTTTATTTTAGATATTTCAATGTATTTTACCAATAAATGTTATCTACACAAGTGCATTGGTATGAATAATCATTTTTGATTAGGTTGGGGTTTGGAAAAAAAAAATCAGATGTAGGTCCCATATTGAAAATTTTTTTGATCGAGATTATCGCGATATTTGGTCGAAATTAAATTTTAAATTTAGTTATCGATTTGTAATTTTTTGGTAGGGAAATTGATAAGTAAATGTAGTGATGATGATTTTTAATTTTGAACGCTTATTTGTGAGCGTTGGAATTTCTGAGCTACATTTTTCTGTGCTAGTGCTAGTTGTGGACACGTATCAGTTGGTTGTATGCTGATTTACGTGTGAATTTATGACTCTGGTGTCCTTTGAGTGATCATGTTCAAGTTCAAGGGATATGGTGAAATGCATGATTTTGGTGGAGGAAGTAAGAATATTTAATTGTATATTAATTTAGTTAGGTATTTACGTTTAGATGATAGATTATGTGTTTTAGCGAGATTATTTCAAGGATTTTTTTACCTCCCTTTTCTCCTGGGTTCGGACTTCCAAAGTCTATTATAGCTCATTTCAGGGACGCACCCAAGAGGGAAGGGGGCTCAGGAGACTCGAGCTCCCTCCTTAAGTTCGGCAATAAGATTTTTTATCATAAAATTGTCAAAGAAGAGTAAACATTTTTTTAAATTTCGCCCTGGCTTCGCTCAGGCAGTATTTCAGTAACCATTTCTTAAATAAACACGCCAATATCATTCTTTGAATTTGAATCAGTTGAATTTGCGAAAATTCTGTCTTTTTTAGTCAATAAGATAATTTTGTTTGATTTTTCGGTCAAAAATTACTAATTTGTCACTCAATGTCCCATTTATCGGAAAAAATCAGTAATTTTGACTTTAAAAAAAAAACATTAAATCTCATCCCCTCCCCTCCTATTTTTTTCAAAATTTGAGCCCCTCCCTTACACAATTTCTGAATGCGCCTATGGCTCATTTACAGTAGAAAGTTGAATATTTTTACCCATGATTTTATTGGTATGCTCGGAGGATGATGGAAGAGGGTTGTGCTGAAAAAAAATAGATTTCAGTTTCAAGTTGAGGTAAGGGTTGGAATTATTGAAATTTCAATTTCGCTTTCCCCAGGCCTAACTGTGGGCAGAATGAAATTTAGCGTGTCAAAAATCGAAAAAAAGTTCTTCGATTGCCATTGATTGCGGTCAAATTTTGGTTATACGTTAAAGACCCCCCCCCCTCCCATAAAGTCTCCTTAGTTTCACCTGTTTCACGAGTGTACCTCATCATGTTATAAACATGGCGTCACTGAAGATGAACTCGACATCTTTGGGAAACACAGGGGTCCTTAATTTTGGCAAAAATTCAAAAAAAAATTCAAAATGGAGTAACATATCGATTTCTTTTAATTCGAAGGCACTGAGTTCGAATATGTACTCAGTTTTTCACCCACTCCCTCTGAACCCCCCGAACAGCCCACTTGATAGAGTCAAAATTCAAAAAAATGAAAAATAACTTGTAACATGTCTTTTGTAAGGTTTTTGAAGGCACTGAGTTTGAATGTTCGCTTATTTTTTTAATTAGACCCTTCAGTGCCCCCCTTGACCCTCAATTTTGAAAACAACGTGTGCCAAAAATTGAAATAGCGTGTGGTATATTGAATATCATTGATTGGAGGTCATCGAGTTCGAATATTGATTTCATTTTTCAAACTGCCTCTTTTTCGTGCTTCAATGGGCCCATTCACATGATTACACTAAGAATTAGGGAAGGGGGTTGGTTTAGAGCGCAGGTATGGAGCTCAGATAATCAAGTAAATGGATATTGAAACTCGGTGACCTCAAATTTGTGAAAATCTGTTCTCAACTCTTTTTTTAGTGTTAGTGTGAGCTGGTATAAAAAAATGTTTTATTAAGTATACGGATTTTCCTACGGGAGATTTCAATTTCTCTTCCCCTCAAAGTGTTACTTGACCTTTGAAAAAAAAATTGTTGCGAAAAATGGACTCAACGCATCAGAAAACCCTTACCTATTAATCTAAAAATTGGATTTTTGACGCACTAAATTTCATTCTGTCCCACTGTGGGCGGGCCTGTATCTAGAGAAGAAAATTACCTACGTCGAAGATTGATGGGATTCTCCAAATTGTGGAGAGGGAGGGAGAAAAGGTTATGGAACAATTGCTAAAATGGCAAATGAAGAAATGATAAGTACTTGATTTATAAAAATTAATGAATTTTCGGATAATTGCCTGAAAAATTTACAAAAGAGACTGCTTAAAAATGTTGATGATATTTGATTTTTTCCTAAAAGAGCGACGAAAAATATACGTTACTGTAATTCAGGGGGGGGGGGGACCAAATGATTTAAACATTGAATTTCAAGTGGTGATCTTTTTTTTGATTGGTTCTTTTTTCGGTTTGGTTATGAAAAATGTTTTATTTTTGTCTCTAAAAATTGAATTTTGGTTGTTTAATTTGTATCTGAAGACGTCTTGCAAAATCGTTGGGTCTTTTTTTGAAAAAAATAAAATCCGTTCGATTTTTAATTTTTTTTTCAATATAGAGGGTTTGGATTTGGATTTTTTTTTGCAAAATGGTTTGATCTTTTCATTTTTGTTTTTTTGTACAGAATTGTAGTACTGTGTTTTGTATTATCGTGATTCTATCACTGAAAAGAATCTGTATTTTTTAGTTATTTTTGAAAATGGTTTGGTTTTTAGTAAGTATGTTAATTTCTGAAGAAGGGAAAATTTTTTTCTTCCGGATTTGTTTTTGTTTCTTGAGTGTAGTGTTTTTTTCATGAAACTAGGTATGTAGTTCGGTTGTTTGTCTGCTTTTTTGAATTTTTTTCAAAAATTATTCGGTTTGTCTTGTATTATTTTTGTTCTTTTTTTAAATGGCATGTATTTTAAATGAAAGCTTGGTTTTTGATGATATGTGTATGCATTTATGAAACTGGTCTGTTTTTTGACCTTTTTTGAAAATGATTTTTTTTAATGAAAACGATTTTCCATAGATGATTTCGGTTTTTTGTTTTTTTTTCTAAAAATGATTGGGTTTTTTGGATTTATTTCTCAAAATGGCTTTGTTTTGTGAATTTTTTTTCATGAAGTTGGTTTTATGTATTTTTTTCAGTTGAAGATGGTCTTTTAGTTTGTTTCTAAAAATGGTTGTTTTTCAGGGTGTCTAACGATCAAGCAAAATTGAGCTATTCGACTCAAAGGTCAAAAATTTTTCAAAAATTGAAAAAAATTTCCATTCACTCTTGAAAAATTATTTAAACTTGAAAAAGTTGGTGAAAATTTAAATGGAGGTTACCTACTTTGATTTTTTAAAATCATATTTGTTTGAATTTGTTCGTAAAAATAATTTTTGGGAGGGGAGAGCGAGGGGGTGGCCCATATCATAAAAAAGTCAAGCTATGTTTAGCTTTTTTACTCAACAAATTTTGTTAGACACCCTGTTTTTTTGGAAAAATTGTGTTTTTCATGTCATTTATTTTTTTCTGAAAATCATTTGATTTTTTGGTTTCTGCTTTCTTGAAGAAAAAATAATTTCTTGTTTAGAAAAGATGACAGCCTTTTGATTTTTTTCTGGTAGTGGTTTGGTTTTTTTTCGAAAATGAGTTTGTTTTTGCTCTAAAAATGAATTGATTTTTTCTGAAAATTGCTCGTGATGATTTGGATTTGATGCAAATTTTTATCAATCAAATATGAACCTAATGAGTCCATCGGGTAGGAAAATTATCCAAAAATTATAGGAGAGAAGGGGGAGTATGGGAAATGATTTTGAGTACCTACTAGGAGTCAATTTTTTCCAAATGTGTTTAAATTCAAAATATTGATATAATTACCCCCTCTCCCTCAAGGATTCGTCCAAAATCGAAATCTTGTAGGTAGGTAGGTATGTATTTAAGAGGGAAAAACAACGAAAAATGACAAAATATATTTTTTCTAATCGCACTTTTCAAAAATTGCTATAATTTCATTAAATTATAAACTCGAAATACCTAATTCAAGATTTACAAAATTATGCTAGATTAAAAAAATGTGTTCCTGTTTTTAAATCGAGTCAAAGTAATGTACAATTCGCTTTTCTAACCGATTATTTTTTTGTTCCAGTACCTTGGCGAGGCAATAAGCTTCTTTTCATGGTCTGCTTTTGCATTCTCCATCACCTTACACTCGCCTCACCTGAACCATTTCCTACAGACACCGACGATTTCAAGAACTTACGCTTGAATACGGACTTATACGTCGATAGATCCTTACAAATCGAAGACCTCCTATTCGGGCGAGGCTGCTGCTGCATCGTGCTTCGACCCAAAGGCTGGGGCAAGACTGTAAACTTGAAAATGCTGCAGCGTTTCTTCGAACTGGAAACCTCCCCGAACGGTACCTTCATCACCGAGGACCTGAAACAAAACCCAATTCTGTTCACCGGAGGGAAACTCACCCTGGATGGAAACAAAACTAAAATCTTGAAACCTTTGAAAATCGCCGCCAACGAAGCAATAATGAAGCACCAAGGTAATTATCCAGTGATATTTCTGAATCTGACGGGTATCGATGGAACTACTTACATGGATTTCCAGGACGGTATCATGGCCAGAATGTTGGACGTGTACAATCAATTCGAGTGGATGAAGTCGTCGCCTAATTTCACCCCTTTCGAAAAGATTTACTTGAAGAAATATCTCGAAGGTAGGATTTACTCGGCCCATATTATCGAGGGCATTAATTTCTTGAGTAGGTTGATATTTCGACATCTTGGTAAAAAGGTGATGGTTTTTGTGGACGATTACGATGCTCCGGTCATCAACGCGTATCAAAGATTGGGCCTTGAGAAGCCCAAAGAATATCATCAGATTTTTAATTTCATGCGTAGTTTTTACGTACAGACGTTTCATATGAACCAGTTCATGGAGAAAGGACTACTCACTGGGGTGATAAAATTACACCTGCTGAGAGTAATCTATTTTTATTCGTTTTTCGATAAAAAGTATTCGAATTATTACGGATTTCATCAGCAAGATTTGGACGAATTGCTGGCCAACGTCTCGTTTACCCCGGATCCTGAAAAGATCAAGGATTGGTATGGGTACAAATATAAAGAGTCTGTGCAATTGTATCATCCTGGCTCGATAATTCGATATATTGAGAACAACGGAGCCTTCGATTATTATTGGCTGGATCCTAAAAATACTGGAATTGATGAAATCCTGTCGTCAGATGATTTACAAAGTTATCTACGTAGATTCTCCAAAGGTGAAAGTATCGCGTATTTTGCCAATTTCACCGATGTAAGGAATTTCATTCAAATTAAGCCTTTGAACCAGCACGTCTTCTTATTCTACTTCGGATTTCTCACCCCGGTCGATGGTAAATGGGGTGAAACCGAGCAGCACGAGTTGGTCCCGGCTAATTCCCAAGTCAAGCGTTTATTGGAATTGAAGATTATTGAATGGGAGACGACCAAGTCGAACGTAACCGTTGTTGATCAGCCCCGAAACGTCACTTTGGAAGGTAAATTGGAGCAATTTGAGACTACTTTGCAGCACTGAGAAAATTTCGAAGTCGATCATGGTGTCTATGGGTAAGAAAAACAAAACAAAAAAATAGCAAGATTTTTTATGATTTTATTTCAAAAAGCAAAAATTTTTATGATTTTATTTCAAAAAGTAAGAATTTTTATGATTTTATTTCAAAAAGCAAGAATTTTCAACATTTTCCTCTTTTTTTGAATTTTTTAATCTAAATATGAAAATTGGTTATTTTTTTGAAAAATTTAAAGAAAGAAAACTGGCATAAAAAAAGGCAAAAAAATACAGAAATTAGCAAAATTTTTCATTTTTTTTTAGGTCCAGTAGACACCATGGATCTTGAAAAAATTCAAGCTCGATTTGGTTGATTTTGGAATCGAGCTGAGATCGATTAAGTAATCAAATTTTCGATTAATGAAAAATAGTCTACGAATGAGATTATCAAAATTTTAGTTCTACTCGAATAGAAATTGATCGATACCTAATTAATTGAAAAAGTGATAAGGTTAGAAAATAATTTACATGAAATTAATGTTGATATAAAAGTAGGTCATTCCTACATTATTGGATTTCCACAATGAAAAAGTAGTTTTGAAAATTGCCAATTTTTGGATTCAAAAAATAATGCAGTTGAGAAAAAAATTTGAAGGAGGGGTGTTGAAAAAAATTCGCAAAAATTTTCTCTTTATTAGTGTTTTCGTGTCAACTACCAAGTGGGTAGGTAATTATTCAAAGTTCTACATTTTCCATTTTCGATTTTTTTTCTGCAATAAATTGAGTTTTCGCTCGAATCTGAAAGTATTTCGAAGAGGTACCTCTCCTGATTGAGTAGAAACTTTCGACTTGAAAAACAGAAATTTTGACCTGATGAATAGTGCTTTCATCAAGTTTAAAGTCTGTTTCTGGAGGTCACTGTGTCTACGTTGGAAAGAGGCTGGCTAAAATACAATTACATATTATCAAATTTTCACGTGAGTCTACGTTTTTTTACCTAAGTGCGAATGAACTTTCTCACCATTTTTTCAAACTTCAAATTTTTATCTCAAAATTTTTGCAAACCGAATTTTTTTCTAAAACATTTTTTGAACTTCAAATTTTTTCTGTCAAAATTTTTCCAAATTTTTTTCTAGCATTTTCAAGTCTAATTTTTTAAATTTTTTTTCAACTCTCAATTTTTTAAAATATTTTCAAACTTCGAATTTTTTCAAAAATTTTCAGGTCTATTCACCTCAAATTTTTTCAAACTACTTAATATTTTTTCCAATTTTCTTTTCAACTTCTGAATATTTAATATTTCGAACTTTGATTTCTTTCTCAGCAATAAAAAGTTTAAGAAAACATTTCGGAGTTGGAAAAAAAATTCAGAGTTTGAAAGAATGTTCGGAAAAAAAATTGGAAAGAAATTTAGGCTTGAAAAATGACTCACCAAGGTGAAAATTTTTTAAAACGTGTAATTTGAAAAAATTAAGTTGAAAAATTTTGATGAAAAAACTGAGTTAATAAATGTATTGTTGAAAAAGGTTGAGAGAAAATTCTGAGTTGAAGTTGATGAAAATTTGAGAAAAAATTTTGGGTCGATGAAAATTGTTGGAAAAAATTTTGAGTTGATGAAAAATTTGAGAGAATATTTTGGGTTGATACAAATTGTTTCAAAAAAATTTGCAAGTTGATAAAAATTTTGAAAGAAAATTCTGGAGTCTACAAAAATTAAAATTTTGAGAGAAAAATTCAAAGTTTGAAGAAATGGTTTAAAAAAATTTGAAGTTGAAAAAAGGAAAAAATATTTAGAAAAAAATAATAAATTTGGAGTTGAAAAAAATTTAGAAGAAAATTTTGAGTTGAAAAAATGTTGAGAAAGTTTTACCCTGGTTAAAAATGTCGAAAATATCAAGGACTTTGAAAGAAAAACGTTGCTAATTGCTATGTACTGAAATTGATAGACATGCGAAATAAGGTGGGTAAAATACGTAATTTCCACGAAGCGTACTTGCTCATCTCGGAGTAAAATTTTGTCCGCAGGTGGTAACGTAGACTCCGAAGGACTCAAATTTCATGAATCAGCTGTTTTTTTTGACCCGGTTGCCTTCTGTTTATTTAATTTAAATCAATGCATCATGTTAATCAGATTTTCAGAATGAAAAAGCAGTTTTGAAAATTGTTGATTTTTGGAATCGATACTACATTGAGAGAAATAGTATGCAGGAATAGGTTCAATCACGGGCTAAAAAAAATTAAAAATTTTCTCAAATGCATCTCTGAGCCAAGTAATGACCAAAATATTCAGAATTTGTGTCTTTTTTGGATTTCGTATTTCCAAAATCGTCAATAATTGATTATTTCAGAGGGGGGGGGGGTAAAAACCGAACTCTTCCCCCTTCCTGGTTCATATACCAATAAAACTGTATCGTTTATCAAAACAACTTTTGAATTTGATGTAGGTAGGTAAATGTTATCAAGATTTTTACCAACTTTAAAAATTTATCCCTTTTATGCTGAAAAACGACCTTCAAATTTTCTTCTGAAGTTGAATCTGTATTTCTGCCAGCTACAAATTATTTTCTATTGAAAATTCCATTTTGGGGCTACTGGTGTCCCTCAAATTTGTGAAAAATTCTCAAAAAATCATCAAAACCGCGTTTTTTTCATTTTTGAAGAAAATTTTTAAAGATGAGTAAAATTTGTAAAAAAAAAAAAAAAAAAAAACGAAGTATTCAGAATTGAATTTCCTATCCGTTGAGTTATATCGCGATTATTCCCCCTTGTCCTCTTTACATATACGGACCCACTCTCTCCACCGCCTCAAAAGTTTCGCTCCTGCAGAAAAATTTTCCAGCAAAATTTGTTCTTCACTATTTGATATACAGTTTGGGTTATTATAAAAATTAATTTTCGAGAAACCCCTGCTCCTCAAATTTGAAAAATATCTGTTTTTTACACTTTCAATGCGAAGCTCAAAATATAGGTAGATAAATTTTTGGCTCTTCAATGTAACAATTGGAAAATGAAAAGTTGTGATCTCTGGATACTTTCCCATCTAGAAAGTATCTAGAGATTACAATTTTTCATTTTCCAGTTGTTACATTGAGGAAGCAACGATTCATCTATTTTTAAAGCTCAACAGCGAAGTGTAAAAAAACATAATTTTATGTATTTAAGGCATATTTTTCTAATTTTAGGGGTGGGGGGCTCGAAGTGCAAGTTACTTGTCTACCATTTTTTAAAGCAATTTTTGGTCGGTATTTAAAAAATGAATATTTCAAAACTGAGAAAATATTTCGAGGTTTCATTTGTGATTTCTGGTATTTCTCTAAATTGAAATTTTTGCATTTTTGATAAATCTGGAAAAAATATAACATTTTAGTGTGATTTATCAAATAATAACAAAATACTAAATATGGGCTTAATTTTATTTTTAGGTTTTAGAAAGACTTCATTAACCTCAAAACAGGCGAGAATGAGCTTCAGTTGTAGCTAGAAGGGTTCTAAAAGTCTGATGTTTTGTTTTCTTGGATTCTTTTGTTCGGAAATGGAATTTAAGGCATCAAAATTTTTTGGAAATTGTTTCCTAACAAATACCTACGATTTTTTTTAAAAAAAAGTAAAACGACTGAAGTGCTGATAGGTCCATTTAGTTCTGGGTCCTTCTCCCCTTTCCTCCCATTAAAAAAGAAAAAAATTATCAAAATTATCAAATGTACTTGTTCTTTGAGTGGCATTATGGTTATTCGAGAAATTTACGTTTTTTTGATTTTTTAATGTACCCAAAATTGTGTTTTTTTTTTTAACTTCAGGTATGTGAAAAACATTGCCGTGAAGAGAAAGGAGGCCGCGATAGGAGTCCTCTTTAGGTGATTTTCAAATCCAACGTCGAAGTTCAAAATCACACAACTTTGAAAAATTTTCCAAAATTATGACTTGGAAAAATGTGATTGACTAAAATAAAGTTGAACTCGAATTGTTCGTTTTTAGTTTTTTTTTAACTTTTTTATGATGGGTGGGTGGGTGGGTGGAGGCTTGTAAGCTAGCATTTCCATAATCCCCCCCCCCCGTGGTGCTTGTATGTAGAAGATGGGATAACAAGACACAGCCATGGTATAGAATAATTTCAAATTTCACTTCATTTTACAAAACCCATTTCTCCATTTTTTATCGAGCTCTAAAATTAATTCAAATTTTAAACCTTATAACAAATTTCGTTTGCGAATTTGAAGTATTTATCTTTTTACCGCATTAAAAAAAGACAAATACTTCAAATCCGCAAACGAAATTCGTCTTTAGGTTTCAAATTTGAATTTTTCGCACTTGCAGTTTTTTTTTCATATTCGATGAAAAAAATCACTTCGTAATCTATGATTTTATCAACTACAGAACCAAAGGTGACATTTTTATTACTTTTGAGCTCGAGCTTCTGCTCCCTATTCTTTTCCGAATTTCTTTGAATTTTAGATAATTGTTCATAGTAACTCTCTCGCTCGTCTCAAAACTTGAATATAGACAGTATTATTCCAAATTTTCGGTTGCAGATTTGAAATAATATTGTCTTTTTTTAATTGCTATGGTCTCTTTTACTCATATTCGATCTAAAGTTTAAAACCAACAGATAAATATACTGATTCGGTCTGGAAAATGGAATTTTAATGCTCACATTGTGGGATTCGTTTGTCATTTTCACTGCAAATGCGAAAAATTCAAATTTCTAAACCTAATGACGAATTTCGTTTGCGGATTTGATGTCTTTTTTTTCACATTGAAAAAAGACAAATATTTCAAATCTGCAAACAAAATTCATCATTTGGTGTACAAATTTGAATTTTTCGCACTTGCAGCGAATATACCGTGGTCTCTTTTACTCATATTCGATCTAAAGTTTAAAGCCAAAAATCTCTTAATTCAGATTGAAAATGGAATTTTTACAGTCGAGTTTTTCGTTTGTATTCCTAACTAAATGGGTTGAAAAATGTAAATTGAAAGCTGAAAATACTCGTACTACTTTTTCCAGTATTCACCAGTTGTCTCAAAACCTATTATTTTTGATTTTGGATTCTGCCAATACATTCGACCAAACTGAAAAAAATTAGGTTTTGATTTTTACTGAGACTCCATCTAAAGGTATTTCGGATTTTACAAAATGTTGAATTAGTTCGGACGGGCTGAAGATTGAAAATTAAAATGTCTTGGGCCCCAAAAAATAAAACGAAAACTAATTCAAGCAATTTTAAATCAGAAACGTCGAAAAATAAAGTGGATAGACATAAAATCAAACATTAGATATCGTCTTCTTTTGAAAGCAGGTATCAGTTGGTTTTTTAGTGCTTCGTGTGCGCAAATTTTTTCCAAATTTTACAGAAGGATCCCTGAAAGAGACACCAAATAAAAAACAGAAATTGGTTTTCAGTCTCACTGTTGATACCTATTTTTCTCTTGAACTTGAACAATTGATAGATTCACACTGGATGATTTAAACTTCAACTGATAACGATATTTTAAATTTCGTAGGCATACTGCGAGACTGCGACCAGCAGTTTTTTTAAATCTATAGCATCCAAAAAATCAATTAATTGGTACCTAACGAAGAAATGAGAAAAAAAAACACTGAAAACATTGAAGGAACATCGAATCATGCCTAGAAAAAAAAACTACGTTTATTTTCACTGCAGATGTTCTATTTTAAGCTGCTAAACTTCAATATAAGTTGAAGTACCTACATCTAGAGTAATTCGATTCAAAGAAGTGGAAGGATCTAAGAAATTCATCGATGTGCTTTCTTGTTTGTGATTTTAATTGGAAATGAATTGGAAAAAACGAAAAAAACTCGAAATTTACGTAGATTTTTTTTGAATTCAATATTTCGTTTGTTTTCCAAGTTTAAGTCAAATACCTACAAAAAAGTCAGCATTTTATTCGTTGTTTGTTGATTCCATTTGAGAGGTCAATTGATAGAAAATGATTAGCGATTTTCAACTCGAAATTATTTTTATTTTTTCCTTTTCGTTGTTCTCTACAATAAAATGGGGGTAAAAATAAAAATAATTTATTCCCCCGTACGAGTAAAATAAAATGTTTCGGCGCCTATGTCTTAGATTTAATAGAAAATTTTGTGGAACGAACTATTTTAAAAGCTAAAGAGAAATTAATTGGTAACATTCATCAACGCACCCAGTATTCAAGAATTATGCAAGGGAGGAGCTTGGAATTCAAAAAAGGGGTTGATTGAAAAATTGCAGGATTTTCGGAACAAACACAATCAATACTCTATAAATCAAAATTTGGATCATGTGTGGTAAAATTATATCTTTTTGAATCAGTAAATTAATTTAACTGAATCAGTCAGAATTACCAATTTTTCTGACAAAGTATGAATTATTGGCTAAAAAATCAGTGAAAAATCACTAATTTTCAATGTAAATTATTTCTCTGTCAAAAAAGCAGAATCTACCTGGAGATAAATAAATAGATAATTATCTAGAGATTGATTTAAATTGCTGTCATTGTTTTGTTTCGTTTTGCTGATAAAAAAGCTGAAGGATGAAAAAATTAATTTCAATTTGAAAAGAATTAAATTGGATTATGCATAGAGTTTTTTAATACCTACAAATTTTATACTTGAATAAAATATTCATTGATAACATATTGAGATGGTATCTGCTAAATAACTGAGAATGGATGAAAAATTGAAATAATGAAAAATGAAAATTTAGGTTACTATAAATTATCTAATAATTTATTTTTGATCGTCTTTCATAACAATAATGAGAATTTGGAAAAAAAGAGCATACTACATGACACTGAAATTTGAGAATGTATACTATAGACTTAAAATGTGAGATCTGAGAATAGATGTAGTAATAATAAGTTTATTGGGTTGTAATACTCAGAAATCGAACAAATGAGAAAGTTTTTTTGATCCGAACGAATTGGAAAATAAAAAATATGGCCTCTAGAAGAGTACGAGTCCAACGTAAATGTTTTTTTCTTTAATTTTCATATCTTCGTGTTTTGCTTACTTATCTACTATTTTTTCATTGGTTATCTACAGGTGGTTGAAAATTCCATTCAAAATGTCATGGATTTTTTATTTTAAAAATATTTAGAAAAATATATATAAAATGAGGATTTTTACGTGTTATACATCTCTATCGAAATATTTTAATTTTTTTGCGTTAGATGGTAGGAGGAAAGGAAAATCATACAATAAATGAAAACACTGCTTTCTTTTTCGAGATATTGAACACTATTAATAATGATACCGTCGATGATAATTTTTATCATGCTACGATTACTTAGGTCTAATCTACATACCTACATGGAACACCAGAATCAAATTTTTCATGATTTTTATTAATTCAGTTTTTAATTAGTCGAAATCACTGCCTTGGCATTATTTTAAATAATTTGTATTCTGTTGTAATATGGACAATTTAAAATAATAAATTATGCTTAGAAACCTTCAAAGCTATGTGTGGTTTTTAATTGAATTTAATTAATAATTATTTTAAAACTTAATTTAATTGATTTGAAATGTTTTTGTACAATTTTAAAATATTTTAAAATCGTACAAAAACATTTCAAATCAATTATTCAAGTTCAAATCAAACGGATACCTAAATTGAAATAACCTCGATAAACAATAATTGTTTATCGAGGTTATTTCAATTTAGGTATCCGTTTGATTTGAACTTGAATAGGCATTTGTTCAATATTCAGTGTCAGTGAATTTATAATAATTTTCGATCGGAATTGAAATTTGCTTCATTAACAGCGATTAAAAAAATAATCACGATTTTTCTTTCAATAATTTTAATATTTTGTATGTGATAGGTATAGTTATTCATTTTCAGGTATTTTTTAAAAATTGTAAGTTAATTGTTGCCAGCTGAATGGTGAAAAAAATAAATAATTGGTATATTATAGTATTTTATTGATCCGATGTTGTGTGTTATTACTCAATTAATTGACAATTTAATCGATAATTTTGATTACGAAAAATAAAACGAAGTTGGCAATTTGAAATAATACAAATACTTTCTAAAAATCATGAAAACAGCGCTATCTATGAGAAAAAACATCAAGTTTTGTTCTGTGTTTAAAAAAATGAAGTTGAAAAAATCAAATAAAAGCTAGATATGCACGTGGCGCTATCTCGCGGAGTAGTAAAAAAACAGTTTCGAACGAATTTTTTGAATTTGAAAATCAACTAGCGCTATGGGTGCATAGCGACGATTTTTAGAACTATTTTGATTTCAACTAGCACTCCTGACGGATTTTCAATGAAGTACGAATTCTCATCAGATTGCGTAGTTCTGCGAAATTCCGTCTAGAGCGCTAGTTGAAACCAAAATAGTTCCAAAAATCGCCATTAAGCACCCATAGCGCTAGTTGATTTTTCCGAATTTATTTTTCATAATTTTTGTTATTTAGGTTGCCTATTACGTGTATTTGAAGGGGTTTTCGTCGTAAAACGAAATAATTACGTAATTTTCACCTGAATTGACCGTTCAATTGCAATTTCTGAGTTATCAGAGTCAAATTTAATTATTTTATAACCTAAATTGGATTGTTTTCATCTCAAATAGTAAATATAGTATTTATCCACGATAATTTTCCAAGTTGAAAAACGTAAGTATTTTCTTTGCAGCTTTCAATTCACCAATCAAATTTACACAGGTAAGCAAATAAAATAGAACACATTGAAATTTGACGAGAAACGTATATTCATTGAAGAAAGTAAGTAAAAAAGTTTATTTTTTTCACCAGTTTCGAAAACTTACCTATTTAAAATTCTTCAAGCACTGAAAACATTCGAAGTAAATTGACTATGACTAAATCGTTGATGCTGATGTCAATTTTGAGTGTTGAATCTTTATTTCGGAGAGGCCAATTTTTGCCTTGAACGTTATGTTAGACTCACTCAAGTGTGTTTCACTTAAGAAATTCTTTCGAACTAATAAAAAGTCCCTCAGTCCATAGTCATTTAATCATAACTATTCATCATTATGTCAACGCTTTACTATTTTATAAATGTTTGATGCATATACCTACAAAATTTGCCTGATAAAACAAGATACGTCAATTTTTTCATCGATCTATCAGAAATGAAATTCAACGATTCTACGAAAAATTTTGTAACTTTCCAGTTTAAGAATTTTTCAAAATATTTCCAAAAATTGGGCACCCTAAAACATTCTTACGACACTTTCTAATGAAAAGCCAAAATAAAATAACTGAAAAATTCAACTAAACAAACAATTAATCTATGAATTCCAACATAATCATTTCGTGAATACCGGATTTGTGAGACATAGGGCCCTATAGCGAGACAATTTCCTCTTCTAGACCGAAATGAAACACCGCCACGCACCTCCGTATAATTAAACATCTCAAGCGACGAAACAAAGATAACGTCGCACTTGAAAATTAATCAAAATCTTAAGATTAAACAATAATTAAACATAGAATATTTACAAAATCTATGGAACAAGAACAAACGTCGGATCACAATACACCAAAAAATGACATGGCAACCAGAAGAAAATACGCAGAACAACTCAACAAGGGGGAGGGGGTCTTAAAAATTGGATAAATTTTGAATTTCTTTGCGAATATCACAAATTGATGGAATTAAAAAAATACGCCTTAATTTTAAAATACATACGTAAATACTAAACGACGACGAGGAGAAATCTTTTTTACAAAAAATTCAAATTTTCAATTAGGTAATCAAAAAGATATCACGATACCACGAGTAGCTTTGAACTTTTAAAATTGAAAAAAAATACAAGGCAATTTTTAACTGAGGGGTGGAGGAAAAGGTAAGAGTTCGAAGAAAATTTAAAAAATGCACAAAAATTACACTGATGAATAATGGAAATGGGGGAAGAAATTTTATAAAACAGTACTACTTTGAATTACCTACTCAAATATTAAATATTACAATTATTCCTTTAACTTTAAAAAGGTGAAAAAATTCAAATAATATGAATAGGTATAGGAAAATTTGAGAAAGGGAGGGGGGTGATAAAACTTCGATTTAATTTCAAATTATCTAGATACGTATCTCGAGTACCTTGGAATCACTCATATATAATTCAACGAGAGTCTTTAAATTCGTGAAATTCAAAAATACATAGATGAATAGGCGGGGGGGGGGGGGGAATTACGACGAATTTCAAATCGATTATCACGAACATCTTTAAATTTCAAATTGAAAAAAAATTGCTTAGAATACATAGATAAGGGAATCTCGAGAGGGGAGAGGAAATTTGATAAAAATCACTCGAATATGACTATTTAAATATTAATGGGGGGTAATACATAATTATACAAAGAATAAAATAGAAACGTCCATAGGCGGAATGAATTCATCCCATTGCATTGCGTAATTGAACATCAAGTGTGTATAATTTTTCTCGTCGACGTTTTCAGCAGCGTTCAATAACCTTGAAAAATTTCTTGAAACGGATACCAGCTTCGCTTTCACTTTCAATTCAGCTCGAAGAAATTGAGGAGAATTTACATGAAACAAAAAAAATAAACAATTAACAAAAACGTAATAAATGGTACATAATCTAAAAATAGAATAAACAATAAACTTAAAATTATTCCACGAAATCGACTTATTCTTCTGATAATTAGGAAACAGTAAACTAAATTTCCCTAAAAAATTGACCAATAAATGAAAAATTCGTTGGGTATGGATCGAAAGATGTCTTATTGCGGCTTAAATTTACTTCTGAATACTGGGAAAATTCTCATAATGGATGGGGGGAGAGGGGAGAGATGAAGTAGTAAAATTCTTCATGTAACAATTTAAAATCTTCATCACAGTTTGCCTTAATCATAAAATGCTTAAAATTATAATCTAATCAGGTAGGTCATTCTTCGTAGCCTACGTCTGTACTGCAAATATCCAGATCTAACTTTGGAATTTTAAAAAACGGTAGTCATTCTATCCACATAATTTTTCCACGCGGTAAATTCATCAGTTTGAAACTCAAAATGTACAAATAAACCGTCTAAATTAGTAGGGAAAGACAGAAATCCTAAAAAAAAAAAACAACTATCTTTTCTTATTTTGGATAAATAGTATATTTTTCTAGAAAATCAATAAAAATTTGACAATTTTTCCACACTTCGGGATTAAAATCACCAATAAAACGAGTATTTACACCTGAGAAGTATCAAAACAATTTTTTTAAACATAAAAAGTGAAACAAACTTAACACAATCCGCTATTTCACCACAAATTTGAAAAAAATGCCCAATTGCTACCAAAAAGCGCCAAATTTGAGCCCACGAATCCCTTGTACCCCTAAAAATACCCATTTTTTGACATTTCGATCAAAATTTGAAAAAAAGCTTCCCTGGCACCCATTCCCAACGACAGACAAACCGTTGCAGCGGACAACATCGCACCTTTAATTACGACAAAGGTCATTCAAGGAACCCGGATCCACAAACCCACTTGCTCGATTCAATTGCCTGGGATGTTGACGAATTCAACAATGAGGCCGCTTCACATCATCTCACATTCCGGTGTCAAAAGTCCACTCACTCTCACTCACCACTGGTAATGTTGCCAAAAAATCCAGTCCTCCTCGCCCATTAAAACTAAGAAGCAACATTACGGGATACTACAAGAACAGACATATCATCTCATGTCTGATACCTACTAAACCCGCAGAAGAAGATAGACACTATTAGGGAACATCCTCCAGGTGCACCAGGCATATGGTTGCGATTAGGGCTTGCGGCACTCCGATTACAATTATTCTATCACGGATACCGCACATACCATACCATGATGTACGACAAACGAGTTAGAATGGTATTATAATCGGAAAGAGTGGACCACCAAACCGCCCGTGGCACCGTCGTGATATAATGTTCTCGGCTGTTCTTCTTTACCCAGGATAGCTAAAAGACCGAACGCCTATGTCCCCATACCAGCCGCTCATACAAACACCATATTCGTTGAAATTAGAAGCTGATCAACACCACCTGCGCAGGGACTAGTTCAACTTCATCGGCATACCCAGTCAGACCGAAGAAGAGAACTGCACAACTTTCCTTTGAAAGTTGTGATCTTTTATTGGGAGCCAAGCTCAGGCCAGAGATGAAACCAATTAAATTTTGCATTACGAGTTCTTGTGATGATGCGGTGATGGCCGCAAGCACCGAACTGGTAAAGTTGGACAGGGTTGGGCAGACCATACATTAAACTACGAGTACGTAGTACCTATGGGACAGGCTAGACCTAATCAATTGAGAAAACCAAACGGGCCCTACACTCACACAACTGCACATCTACCTTTAAACCTTGGACCAGCGATTCGAACGATCTTTAATTGTAATTAATCCATGCAATGTTGACCGCCCCTCAATACCCGTCGCTAAATACGACCCTGGCATGCCGCGCAACCCGAGATTCTCGGTACGATCGCACCAGGCATCGCAGAAAACTCCGGGTCTCTTCCGATGTCGTTACCAACATCGGCGCCTAAAAATTTCAACTCGCAGCAGACGCTCCTGTCCACAGTACCAAGCCTACTGTGGAAGAATACCTGAGGTCTCTCTTGCGATCAACAAGGCAGGCTGGCGTCCAGAGATCAAGAGACCACAACCACCCCCGATCCATGTTTGGAGCTGACTTGCCGTGGGGTTCCCAGTTTCTGGGCACGATCGCGCCAGACATCCATCAGAATCCGAAGGTTTCACCAATGTCTTACGACATTGATATTCTCTGACTATGCCACCTACCCTCTGCCCCCCATAATTGCCAAAGTTGTTCCCTAATCTTACCCAAACCCCCAAGGAGAAAAAATTATCTCCTAGAAATTGAAAGAAAAAAAACACGAAAATATCAAGAAATCAAAAGAAAACGCAAAAATGTACTGGAAGGAGAAAAATTCTACAAAATTGGTAACAAAAAGGTATCTTCCTTCCACGATGAAATTCACCAAAATTCGTTCCCAATTTCCATCCTGAATTTCGAGGGGAGGGGGAACTACCATGAAATAATATCTACTAAATACAATACAATACACACAGTTATGAAAAATTGAGCTAAAAAAATATGAAGTCATTAATTCCCTCAACTTGCTGAAAAAAATTGACCAAGCTGAATATCAAGATCATCCGAATATCAAATTCTTAATAACAGACAATAATTTTCCAACATCATTTTGCTTTTATAAGATGATCTAAGAAATTTTAACGGCTTTCACCCATTAGGTATGCTGGTCAAAATCCACCAGTCATTTGAGTCTAATAACAACCATCGGAAATAGGGAGTCTGTCAAAGAAAACTTGAATATACAATTTTTATAATTAACCAGATACGTTCCACGTATCAATAACACACAATCTTGAGCCTGATAGTGGATTAAGAATGCTGAAAATGAAAAAACTCGTCGCTATGGAGAAAAAATTTCAAATATGGTAACACGATTCGTACCTATCACACAATGGATACACAAACCAACCAGAATCATAATGGCCAAAATTCAGTCACAGGTTTGCGAAACACATTTCAAAAAATCAGTAAGTAATTGAACTCAACATTGAACATCGAAAAAGAAAACCCAAAACGACTACAGATGAAGTTACTAATCTTCATAATTGTGTTTTTTTCTTCAATATAATAAAATTAGGTTATTTTCAAAACTAAATCGAAGTAACAAAATTCATTTCGTTGAAAGGAAATAATCTAAAACTGAATGGAAAATTATTCTAGAAATATACACTAGACACTCACCGTCGTATTTATCGTTTTGTGGTAGGTAGGTGTAGGTACTCGTAACTATGATTTCTTCTCGATTCTTTGCAGCATTTTACTGAAAAAAAAAAACCTAATTAATTAATTATCAATCAAAGATACTTACAGGTATAATTACCAGTTTATCAGATATTGAGAAAATTAAACTACAAAAAAAAACCAATACAAATGGTGAAAAAATTCAAACAAGGTATTCACTTTTTTTAAAATTTTTGTTCCCAGTAGACACCTTGATAGAATCCTGATCTACGAAATTTCACTACGTTACAAAGTATCGCTGACACTCAAAATTTTCAAGAAAAAAGTCAACTTGGAAAAGCAAACAACTTTTCCAGAAATTCGTATTTCATTTTTTATCAATATTTCAGCTTATTACTCCAAACGAGCTCTAATCCCCCCCCCCATTTTCATTGTTACTTTGGACCTAAGCTGGCGCAGAATTATCGTGATTACGAGCATCCTTCAAATATCAATGTTCAATTTAATTATGTCTACTCACCATTTCACTGCAGTGTTCCAGCTCTTCATAAAAAATATTCACGTCTCGAAGCTTATGAACAAACACACGTTAATCACGTCATTATCCGTAGGTATTTTCAAAAATCTCAAAGCTAGAAAGTAAGGCATCTGGAAATCTGAAAAGTAAACAAAACATTAGAATTCATCAATCTGCATTATTTATCACAATTTTTCTGTAAAAAATTGAAATTTTACGACTTTTCTGAATACCTTCCTTCCCACATCCTCCAATTCATAAGTTTCTGGTGTTCTAGACTACTTTTTGGTGAGTAAAATGAGATAGCTACGAAAACTCAAACTTTCAACGGCCCCACCAATTTACTTCTTTAAAAATAAATCAATTTTTTCTTCAAAAATTAACAAAATCAACGAAATTCAAACGAAGCGAAGGAAAGAATCGTACAAATGATTCTCATTAGGTAAGTATTAGAGATGAGCACGATGCCGCTTCTAGGGTCGGCGCAGTAGCGACGATACTGGTTTTAATTCGGCATCGCTAGTAGCGGCATCGTACGATGCCGATTTCAAGCATCGCTGGCATCGCAAGAATCGCCAGAATCGCCATAATGAGAAAATGCTAGGGTACTATATTATAGTACCCTGGTATTGCAATTGACTTCACCTACAATGACTCATGCAAATGACTGGCTATCTGCGATGCGTCAACGTTAGTATCGCAAGTATCGGCAATATCGGCATCGTAGGCATCGCCGATAAAAGTAGCGTAGTAGCGGCATCGCTTGGGAAGTAGTCATGATTACAAAAAAGTAGTTGTAATCACGATGCCTGCTACCGCTACGCGCGTTTTATTGACTACTAGCGGCATCGTGCTCATCTCTAGTAAGTATATGAAATTGATTACTCTTCAATTCAAAAAAGTAAAATCAAGAATCTAGAAGATCGAGTTTACGAACAGCAATAGTTTTGAAAACTAGATCAATTTTCAAAAGAAAAATCGCCTCAATTTCCTTTTTATCGAGAAAATAAACGTCTGTCCGATGAATTCGCATTACAAATGATCGAACACACTCAAAATTTTCAATAACAAATGCCTACTAGCTTGACAAATTCAGGTACCCATTAATGTGAAAAAACAATCAAAAAAAATTTCAATTTCATCTGGCAGAAAAGCACAATTTTTTTGAAATTTAGGAGCTCATCATTCGGAATGAATTCAAATATTGACCCCCTCCCCTCACCCTACCAAAAAATCTAATTAATTATCGAGATCACCGATACCAACCAGCACACATTCAATATTTATGATTTACCTATTTAAATACACATCTACTCACCATTTGGCTCAGGTATTTTAGCTCTTGAGAGAAAATATTCACCATGTCACGAATCTTTTGAACGATACCACGTCATTGCGTCATTCTTCGTATTTCAAGGCTTCTGGAAATCTGAAAATCAAGCAAAATGTAATAAGTCATCATTATTACTGATTTACTGATCACTATTTTTTTACGTATTCATAATCCTTTTTGAATTTAATTTGATGGCCAATTTTCGATCTCAAGCGGAGTACTGGGGTTTCAAATTCAGATTCGATGATTTTTCACAAATGTAGAGGTTAGAAAAATAATTAGTCTTTGAAAATAGAAGTTTTTCTGGAAAGGATATTTCTACTTTAACAATATTAGAAAAAAAATTAGCTCGAGTGAAGAATTGACTAAACTGAACCAACATCACTTTGTACACACAAAGGAAAATCACAATTGGAAAAAAGAAGCTTTCTATGAAAAAAATACACTAACCCAACACACGAGAATGCTCGATTGCTCGATCACTGACAGAGTATAAATGCTAAAAGATGAAAACTACGTAGGTAAATACCTAACTTTAGTAGAAATGAATTTCACTATTTGTTAATCATTTGAACCTCAATCAAATCAATTTCAAAACCTGCGATCGCCAAATGGCGGAATTACGATCATGAGATGAAATCGCGTAACTGAAAATGAATTTGAATTAGAGAACTTGAGAGGATAACAAAAAAATTCTAGCAGTTGCGATTTCGCCACAAACATTTTGGTTAAGAAAAATAATGAAAAAGCTCACATCAGTTACAATTTTCAAAATCACAACTTCATCAAATTATAAAATTTCAATTCCACTCACAGTTAAAGGAACATACCATGCACTCACTTGAGATGGAAACAATTTCAGTCGAATGTTGCGAAATACTACATAATACACATACTCGATAGTCGATATACCACAGACAACGAAACGATAAAAATAAATAAAAATTCACAAACGACAACCAACTGTTGAAAAATAAAATGGCGCCAAATAATTCATTCATTACTATTTTCATAATATTAAATTGTTGGGGAAAAAACATGGATTCCTACATACACTTTCAACACGATTTCCATTAGCAAATAATAAAACGAGCATCAAAAGTAAATATTAAGAAAATTAAACAGACGAACTCAAAACTAAATTGAGCTACACGAACTGACGGCGGAAAAAATCGCGGGAAACCGAAACCTTGACCCTAGTCTCGTCCCTCACACACATACACACATCTACACCACTACGTACATATTGTGTGCCCAGACCTCCAGCCACACACACACACAGCACACAGTGTGTGCAATGTGCATGAAACACGAAAAGCACTACAATCTTATGCAACTTTTACGTTGATTTCAAAAAAAAAAATCAAAAAAATGGACCAGTAATTTTCAAAATGTACGTACAGCGACAATACTAGGCTGACGTTGAATTCGACATTCGACACTAAACACTACATAGATAGAAATCCGGAGAATACGAAAAAGAAACGACGAAAGCATTTTTAAAGTACTAACGTGAATTTAAAATCAAATCAGGTACATAACAACGAAAAATAAGTCATCGAGATTGTGCTCAAAAGAAACTTACAGAATGGCTAATTGGCTATGGCGTCGCGTCAGTACTGGAAACTCAAACTTCAGCGTCTTTGAACAAAAATCACACGCAAAAACGCACGACGGCAAGAGTGAAAGAAAATAAACCGAGAAATAATGAAATGAAAACGTTGAATTCAATTCAAGGACTCGACTGATGAACTTACATTACACTTGAACTGATTCACCCCCATCCTGATCCCTGCACTACGTAACGGTTTTGCGATTGCGAGTCACGACTTGATCATATACATCTGCGCATGCGCGACATTGTTGCCATACATTAACAAAGTTAAGGGTGCTGAACTTTTACACTCGAATTTTAAAACTGAATATTTTATGCATTGTTTAGGATTTCGTTCGTATGATTTTCGATTATTATTTCAGATGCAGTATCGAATTATTCACACAATATTATTTTACATTTGTTTACGTTTTCTATAAAATATATGTACTTACGTGAGATTGAGTAAGACTTATGTAGAGTATCATCTTTGCTAGTATGCTAGTAAATTATAATGTAAGGTACCTATTCGGCGAGTTTTTTCTAAAATTTAATTGAGCTGTAGATAAAAAATTGTACAAAAGGGTTGTATGGCAGTTGGAAATCTATAAACTACCATATTACGTTCATCATTTTCCACAATCAGATAGGATACCTATTCGTCATTACATCGCATCGATTTCTTGTATAATTTCTTGGTAATTGATGAAATACCTAATGAAAGCTTTGTCTACGTGCTTCATTATTTCTCAGAATGGCCAACATTGGTATTATTCTATTCGGTGCAATAATTTTACGCGAAAAAAATGTCAATGGAATCGCTTACCAAAATGAATTACAGAGACATTCGCCGTGAAAACTCGATGATAAGTAATGTGTCTTCGGTCTGAAAAGTTGAATCAGGAAACAGCACAAAATACGTAACACTGGATTCTCAAGCTTCCAACAGCACAAAACACCTGTCAAACAAATAGATTATTGAATACGACGCGAAAATAATACAAAAATTATGAAAAATAAACAAAAATGGGTGATTCATAATCATAATTAAACACGAAACATCAAACATCTCAATTGAGTGAAATAATTATGGAATTTTAATTTTTAAACAATACATAACTGTGTGTTTGGTATTGAAGCCGTTCGTTCAATTCTTCAAAAATTATTTCTATCAAGATAAATTGCAAGAAATATCACTCGAGTAATAAAAAACTGGTACATAGATATCATTTAAAGGAATGAGCATCAAGAAAAGTAAATGAGAATTAAGAAATATCTATACAACAAGGTAAGTTGAGCGATCAGACGTAAAATTTTTCAAAAAAAAATTCAATATTTATTATCTGGCAGGTAGAAAAAAAACCACAGGAAGTACACTGGGCAAGTTTATTAAAGACATATCAAAACTTACATTGTCGTTGCCTGCCTCTTTCATTTCCTATGCATTCAGCCCTGTTGATTTTTTCTCAATGTAATTCATCGTTTGATTTGTGTAGAAATATATAATTCACTTTCTTCGACGAAGCTTATAAATACGATGATTCGCAAGTATCTAGAAATCAAATAAATACCGTAAGATCGTGTGATATCAATACTGTACTCAACACAAATGCTTGAGCATGCCTACACCGGATTCCGATGAAATCTAAGCTTGTATACGTTTAGAAATATTAATCTAACGTATTGATTTCAAAAATTACAATTCTGACATTAGGTACCAACCTGAAAATTAGAAGCCGGTTTCGCAATACGAACGATCAAGTTCAATTCATTCAATACAAAATTAGTGTAGGTAATCAACGGAAATGAATCTGTATAACGTATCTACGCAGACGACGCCAACGGCCAGCATCATCTCATCTATTGAAACCTAGGACTGTAGGACAGAAAAAGGATTAGCCGGTACGATATTGGTCAAAACTAACACACACAGATAGTAAAAAATGAAAAGAATAGCCTCCAATTCTATCGTAGATATGCAAATAATTCAACAGTTTAAATACCTAAAACGAAACAAACCATGGTTTGTTTTGCAATAATTGAATTTCAATCACAATGCATATAAAATCATGTCGAAGTTGAATAGCTCGATTTGACGACCAACTGGCAACTGCCATACTTTACGTAATAAAAAAATAGAAATACGAAATTATTACAATTACTTACTTTTAGGGCATGGTTACAACTATTTTATAATAAATCAAATTACAAGTTAGGTACTACGAACGTAAAGACAGACACCAAATGCCGAATTACATGAAAATAAATAATGGCGGCCGGATTGACGAATTGAAAAATGAAAAATAAAAGTGATTCCTGAAACCTGAAGACCTGAACGTGAACCTGAATCTGTTACGTCACAGAATTCAATAACCAATAGAATTTGACCTTGTTTCTGATTGGACATCGTTATTTTTTATTTTTTAACCCCGTGGAGCGTTAGTGCAGCTTTAAATTTTTTATTTAAAATGACGTTATAATAATATGTAAATTATTAGGCATTTTTCTCGAAATTATTGAAATAATTTTATTTTTAAATCAACTGATTGATACTGAATTATTCTGCAAAAAATTGACATAAATTTTGACGAATAATTTATCAAAGAACAGAATTCGGAGAAATGAAAATGACGAGTAACATATATGTAAGTAATAATGGAGGCAGCGTAGGTAGCTAGGTACTTAGATACTTGAAATTTTAAAATTTGAATTTTCCTCTCAATTCCATTTTCATGGTAAGTACCTAGATCTTTCGTATTCCTTTTTTTTGTGGAGCCCTTGAAGAAACGAGGATGAGTCTTGATAATTTAGGACAAGGATAAATTAAAAAACATTTCGCCGAGTTTTAAAAAATTGAAAAATTTGATTGAGTGTTTTAAAAACAATCGAAAAATATATTTTTGTTGAGATTTTTTCATCATTGTACAGATTAGATGAATATTTTCTAAAATGAAGTGAAGGTACTTCATTTACAACTTTAAAATTTTGGAAAATTTCCAAAAATTAGATAGGTACCTAACTGAAAAGTTGAAGAATTTGTTACAAAAAATTGTAAAATTTTGAAACTTGGAGAATTTGTCTTTAAATAAACGACTTAAAATTAGATACCTACTTATTTTTAAAAAATTGAAAACTTGAAAATTTTCAAATGAAGAATTTTAGTCAACTGGAAAATTTCTGAAAATTTGTAGTAGATTTAGGAAAACTGGTAAATTTTAAAATGTAGAGAATTTTGAGAAGTTATTTAATTTTGAAAGGCAGATGAATTTTGGAAAACTGGAGAATTTGAGAATTTACAAAATTTTGACCAAAAGCTAAGAATTTTAATAAATTGGGAAATCATGAATCTTCGAGTACCTAACTGACGAAATTATCTAAAAATTGAAGTCAGTGCTCAGTATCATCGAAACAATACGTAAATAAATAAAAAATTTTCTAACTTCTTTTTGGAGCAACATCATACATCATACAATAGGTAATTTTAATTTTAAAAAATTCTTAAGTGTAAAAATCATACAAATACATACGACTTTTTTGAGACCTACTTCCTATCTTTCCCATTTAAGTAGATCGATCGACCTCGAAAACGAAAAAAAAGTTGAGATCATTATGATTACTAAGAGCCTATTAGGTAATGAGGGCGCATGTGAGGTCAACTGAGAGTAATTTTAGGACGCCCTTTGCACATCCAATAAATTCGCCGTTTAGATTTGTAACATGATAGGATTTAATAATATCAAAAATTAAAATTTCTGATTACCTACATCTTTCTTTTCGATTAGACGTACCTACTTACCTCATCTTTACTGATAATATTGATCAAGATATGCCTATGCTTGTCTTCGCTAATGTAGAGTCGAAATTTTCAAACCTATAAAGCTTCCTTTGCAGTTATCTAATTTTTGAGATTTTGAAATTTCGCAGAATCGAAGAACACGTTGCGTCGTTAAAAGTGATTATAACTGAATAACCGATCAACACTGCACATTTTTAATAGCTAACCTATTTTATTTTTAAAAAATTTCCGATCATCATGAAAATCTATCTGTTCTTCCTGATCACACTGAAGCTGCAGAAGATCAACGGCGTGTCAGCTCTTTGGGATAAAAAATCTACCAGATTTTATAATCTAACCAAGGAACGATTTTTTATCGACAAGACCGACTTCCTGGGTGAATTTTTTCTCAACAAACAAAAACAGCTCCATTTTATAACCTGCCCTCATAAATTTGGTAAGACGATTTACATAGAAATGATTCAAATGTTCGCCGGTATCGAGCTTAATGCCAATAATATGCAGCAAAATCGTATCAATACGCAAGCCTATGAAATATTCAGCAATTTATCCATCGGTAAGAATAAAAAAATTATGAGTAGGCATTTAGCCAATCACCCTGTCATATTGGTCGATTTATACGTGGATTATGGTAAATCTTGGGAGTCCTTTTTGACCTCTTTGCAATCGTATATCAGGGAGATGTTCTTAGAGTTTAAATTTATATACGATTTGTATAAAACAGACAACGTATCGACGCCTGATCATGAATTCATGGGTAAGGTGCTAAATTCCGAATTGAACGAGAACGAGACTATGGCCAGTTTAAAAGTGCTGATTAATTACGTCAACGATTTTTTCAACAATCGAGTTATTTTATTGGTGGATCATTACGATGCCTTGTTGAGTTATTTTTTCCTTTCGCCGGAGGATATTAATCGAGTTTATAAATTCATCAATGGGATGGTATTGCAAGCTTTGGAAGAAGGCAATGGATTAAGGTATGGGCTGATTTTTGGAGTCAGTTCTCTGATGTTTCCGGTGCCTGAGAACCATTTCCATAATATTACCCATCTTCCTTTCCTAGGCAATCACAAGTTCACGAAATATTTCGGATTTACCAAAGCTGAATTCAAATCTTTATGTAAGAGGTATAAATTTTCCCCAGAGGATACAGTACAAATGAAGGTGTTATTTGAGTACACGTCTCTGGAGCGGATCAAACTTTATAATCCTTTTTCGGTGACCGAGTTTCTGAAATGCATCGGACAAGAGAATTCAACAACAATGGAAACTATCGAGCTGATGTACTGCAACCATAAGGACAAATTCAGTTTTATTTCGTTGTTTATGAAATCGGCCTCGTTTCGTCAAACAACCATATTGCTATTGAGACTTCATCAAATGAATTTCGATGTAATGAATTCCTACAACGAGAGTAAAAATGTTTTAGAAATTGTCTCAGATCTTAAATCGAATCAAGGAATATCCTCGTCAGATGTGGAAATATTCCTGATATATTTTTTCGAGCATGGATTTCTTGGTCACGAAACCGAAATCAATTCGTATTCGATTCCTAATTTAGAAGTAGACGTGGATTTGAGGAATAAATTGAAGTTATTTTACATGGAATCGAAGAATATGCTCGGTGTACTGAAATTGATCGACGTTTTAAAGGAGATACTTTTCTGTCCAAGTAATGCAACTGTGAAGACGAAACAAAATTTAAATCAAACCATGTACGAGTTATTTGAAAATGTGAAGAAATCGGAAAAATATGAGTTTAATAATTTGGATCTGATTGGATTGGTTTATGCGTTTTCATCGGATATGAATTTGTGGGCTTGTAGCGAAGGAATTTATAAAAAATTGGCGTTTTTGAAACGTGCAGATAAACGTGTTATTCGAGATGAAGAAATTATGAGTAAATTAGCTGCTATTACTTCTTTGAAATGAGATAAGTAAGATTTTAATGTGCAAATGGTGTGAAGAAAAAGAGTTTTGTGGACGTCTTCAACTCTTTATGTTTTTATTGATATCTTTTGAAAAGACTTAATTAAGATAGGTTCATTTTATGATATTGTAACAATTCGATACATCGTTTCATTGCATGATTCCGAAAAATACGAAATGAAAATTGAATATATCCTATTTCAACTTTGATGGATCAAAAAAGGAAAACATAAAATCTCAATTAATTTATTAAGTTGTTAGATAGGTACCTACCTAATATTTTCTTAATGTTTCCTAAAGAATATAGGTATTTTGATTGTTTTCCAAGAACTTAATTACTCATCAACTATTTTTTTTAATTTGGTAATTTTGCAATTTCATTGTGTAAAAAGTTTGGTATGTCTTTTTTTTTATTTTCTACGTATTTTAAAAATAATATTTTATAAGGTAAGTACAAACAATTAATCCATAAAAAGCAAGCCCATAAATTGGAAACCAAAATTTTAAAACCATTTCATTTTTTGTGCATTAAAACTGGGAATCTTCTAAGGATCTCAGGTTCTTAAAATTATTTACTAATTTCAAAAAACTGTCAAATTTTTATTAAAAATTCACTAAGTTTGTAATTTTTAAAAAATTCCACATTCTGAAAAAAATTTAAATGTTTGAGTTCATTTTTAGGAAGTAGAATTATTTAATTTTTGAAAAACTATGATTGTTCAACCTTCAAAAAACTGTTTAATTTTTGGAAAATTGTCCATTTTTTGGAGAACTACCTCAACCTTAGTATTAGAAAATATTCTGTGTTTTGAAGAATTTTCCAATTTTTGATAATATTGTTCAACTTTTAAAAGCTTTTCAAATTTTTTAAAAAACGTACAAGTTTGGGAAAATTATTTAGGTTATGAAAAAATCGTCCGCATTTTGAAAAAACCCGTTTAAATTTCGGAAAATCGTTGAAGTTTTTGAAAAGTTGTCCATGTTGAGAAAAAGTTCCATGTAATGTAATATACTTAGCGACATTTTATTAAGGTTGATATTTCTAATAATTGAGAACATTTTAAATTAGGAATACGGTCAACGGGTCAACAATTCTACAAACCCCTGTAATCATCCGAGTCTGAAAATTTTGATTTTAGTGATCTTAAATAAACCCAAGAAAGTGAAAAAAATTGAGATTTTCTACCAAGAGTTTTACATGGAGTTTTTGGGGTGTTCTCAAATTCTCGATTAAAACTTAAACGGTATTCTCAATATTAGGTTTAGTGCTTTTATGACGTGAAAAAAATTGAAAAATTTTTTGTGGGTAATGAAAAACTTGCTAATATTGAAATGATAAAATGAGACATTTTTATTTATTTTTCTAAAATTTAAAATAAAATATAAAATTAATAATTAAAAGAAAATTTCTGAAACATCTTTAAATTCGTAATTTAAAAGCTTTTGCTTCAGTTTTACATTTTACAGTTTATAACAAAACTTGAATTTGTGTTACTTTTAAAGTTTTATTTTAATAAATAATAAATATTTTTCAATTTTTTTTCAATTTTCGTTTAAAAAAAATTAAAAATTAAAAAGTTGAAATTTATTAATTTAATATCAGAAACCGAAACCGAATTATGATTTCATATTACAAAACAATTTTCCAAATTTTTGAATAAAAACAATCGATGTGGATTGATTTTCTACTTTTTATCATTTTATTAACTTATTTTAAGTGTGAAAATGTTTTAGAAAGTGCAAAATTTTTTAAACTTTCTGGAAAAACCCGAATTTAATCTTATTTTGGTAAGTTTGTGATAAGAATCCAAAACCACAAATAAAATTATCACTTTTCTGACGTCACGTCACAGATAACATACCACGATGAATGTAAATGGACGCCATTGTTGAAAATTCGAAGTCTAGTTTACGATTACGATGGAGTTGTGTGATTGAATTTATAAATTTCGGATGCATTTTTAAGTTACTTTGTAATAATCTTCGAAAATGTAAAAACCTAGTTTCAACGCAAATCATCAGTACACAATGAAAATAAATTAAAAGTCCATATCATTTTAACTTTGTAAGTAATCCGAGGTGGCAACAGTTACTCCGACGAACACATGAATTAATCAGAAATTCTTTAATATTGAAATCGTTTCGTTTTAAAATTTCGTCAAAACGCATGACTCGATACCTTAACGAACTTATTACAAGCATTCAAAATGATTTCATTTGGTTCACGTCGAAACATTGTTGTTCCATATTGACTCCGGTGTGACAATATGTTGACTCATTGAGCACCCTAGATTGTAATTTTTTCCGAATTATTGTCCAAATTTGATAATTCCTTGATTAAGTCATGTTATCAGATCACCGGTGTAGATCAAAGGCTCGAAGATGATCAACTTATTTGAATACTTTTTGTGTAAACGAGTTCGCAATCTAACCGGGTATGTTGAATGAATTTTATAGATCGGAATTGATCCCAGTGTACCGATATCATGGGCGACAGCGATGACGAATACGACAAAAAAATTAGAGATAAGTTTCGTGGTGAAAGAGATCGAGCCGATTCATACAAAGGTATAGATAATCGAAGAGAAGAACGAAGACCGCCACGAGATGATTGGATGGAAAGGTTGGTTTTGTTTGAAAAGTGTTTGCCGGTCTGACCAATTATTGGTAAAATGATGTTAATTGTGCAGAGATGCCTGGAATACTCGATCTCGAGGCAGAGGAGAGTACCGGAATATGATTCGCGAGAGACATAGCCCTGTCAGGCATGATCCTGGACCACCGATGAAAAGGATGCGAGGCGATTGGTATATTTTTTGATGATTATTTGATTATTGTGTTAAATAGATGTTTATTTGATGTATTGTATGTGTAGGGAGGACAGAAGATTTTACGATACCCCTAGTTACTCGTATCCGGCCTGGTTGACTGCAGAAACACAAGCCGCAGCAGCTGCTAATGCCAGGTACTTGAGATTTAATAATTTGTGTACCTTTTTATAACATGGCGGTAATAATCCAACCTTAGTATGTCTCGCAGAGTCGCACCAGCTCCGAATCCACCGGTCGAGTCAAATTTGGAATCTCAGCCTCCGATGATGTCTCTAAAAGCATTTATTAATACCTTAGACGACAGCGTCAGCGACGAAGAAGCGCTTAAAAAATATAACGAATATAAAATGGAGTTCCGTAAACAACAACTTAACGAATTTTTCGTCGGTCATAAAGACGAAGAATGGTTCAAAGAAAAATATCATCCGGTAAATAGCACCAAAAGGAAGGAACAACATTTGAAGAATATTAACGTAATTATTTTTGTCATTCTTTACCCTAAAATCGAATTGAATAATAATTATGGATTTTTGAAAACAGAAACGTGTTGAATCTTTCAACGATATGCTGAACAAAAACCGATTCGACGACGTGGTAGTAGACGCCGATCAAGCTGACAACCTTATCAAGGCGATGGACATGTTTGTTATACTTCTAGAAGATGGTAACGAGAACGATTTTAAGATTTTAGAAGCCAACGATGGAGAAGTAAAACCACCCAAACCTACCGAAACCATCGAGATCAAGAATGACGACGAAAAAAGGTTCGTTACAGTCTGAAATACTTCTCAGAATGATTAGTACTTTGGGTAACTCGTTTTGTATTTTTTTCAGCCAACCTTCTCCCGTAGAGAATAAAAAGACCGAAGATGTCGAGACCACTCCTAAGAACGAAGAAGAAATCGATGACCATACGGTGACAACGACTCAAGAAGACGATAAAGACGATAAAGGTAGTTCATCTCCCATTTTTTCTAAGAATTGTGTTAGTTTTCTAGTCCCTTAAATTATTTTTTCGATAGAAGAGAAATCTAAGAAAGAAGACGGCGAAGAAGAAGAAGAAGAAGAAAGAGAAGAAGGAGAAGAAGAACCAGAGAAACCCGAAAATGACGAAAACGAAGAAGGAAAAGATGGCGAGGCGAAAGCTCTCAGTGAGAATGATCCTAAACCTGAGGAACCCGAACCTGTTGAAGTACCACAGGAAAAAGTAAGCCTTTAAATTTTTATCCGAAGACTTTGATTGATTTATTCTTACATTGGTTTGTTTTTTTGTGTGCGCAGCCACCGCCACCTCGTCCTCTGCATAAAACTTCGTCGATATTTTTAAGAAATCTGGCACCATCGATAACTAAAGACGAAATCGAACACGTTAGTGGATTATTAATTTTAAAAAAATGAAACCTCGAAGCTTTTTAAAAAATATATTTTTTTTGTAGATTTGTAAAAAATTCCCCGGATTTTTACGTATTGCCATCGCTGATCCTCAACCAGAAAGACGCTGGTTCCGTCGAGGTTGGATTACATTTTTAAGAGATGTCGATATAAGAGAAATTTGCTGGCATATTTCCAATGTAAGTAATCTCTGATGTTTTTCTTAGCCAATCAAGTTGATCAGAAATGTGTCTAATTGAGATTTATTTTCAACAGTTGAGAGATATCGAACTTAGTCCAATTGTGAATCGTGATTTAACCCGAAGAGTCCGTACCGTTAGTCCAATTACCAATAATAAACGTGTAGTTAGGAACGATATGAAATTATGCGCCAAGATCATCAGTAACTTGGATAAGAAATTCGGTCTGTGGAGTGATCCTGATGGTCCTCAAGAAGTAAGGGTTTAAATCGAACATCCTAAGATCTTTTTTCTGACTCTAATGTCTCTATTTATATGAAAAAGTTGCCAAAGTTCTTTTGAAAAAAATTCAGGCATAGGTGATTTTTACTTTTTTGGTAAAATTTCATTGTCGTTTTTTTCTTTTTCTTTTTTTTGAAAACATGAAGTTGGGATGTTTATTTGATGGAATTGATTCCAATTTTAATTTGATCTGCAGGAATCTTTTGGTCTACTGTCGAAAAACCCGGTTCTGAAAAATATCACCGCATACTTAATCGAAGAAGCATCGGCAGAAGAAGAAGAGCTACTCGGACAAAATGAACCAACAGAAGAAGCTGATGAAAAAGATCTAGCGGTGTTCAAAGTACGTAATTAAATTTTATTTTGTACCGAATTTCGGAAACGAGTTTCAAACGATTTTTTTGTAGGTTTTGGATCGCATGGTATTATATTTACGTTTCGTCCATTCGGTGGATTATTACAACCATTGCGAGTACCCGAACGAAGACGAAATGCCAAACAGATGCGGCATAATCCACGCCAGAGTAACGTCAAACACGAATAAAGTAAAAATTCTTCAGTCAGCTTCATCAATTCATCGTAATCTCTCGTTCGTCGTTTTAAACACCCATTTTATATTGATAGGTGACCCCGGACGAAGTCAGCGAGTATTGTAAAGCATTCCAAGGCAAATTAGCCCACCTAATCGAACCAACCGCCGAACTGATCGAAGAAGAGATCGTCAAATTGGGAATGAAAGACGCTAATGCCGAAGTTGATAAGTTTATTGCGGCCAATACTCAAGAACTAGGACCTCAAAAGTGGCTATGTCCTTTATCGGGTAAAAAATTCAAAGGACCGGAGTTCGTGCTCAAGCATATTCAGAATAAACACTCCGAGAAAATCGACGAAGTTCGTTTAGAAGTGAGTACACATCTGAGTCAAATTCATCTTGAAAAGATCATTTTCGTTGCGTACAGATTTCATGTGATGTTTTTTCGTAGGTTGAATACTTCAATAATTATTTACGTGACCCGAAACGTCCCCAGCTGCCGGAGCATCCGGGTAATAAACACGTGAAGCCAGAACCTGCGGTAGTAGCAAATAGTGTCATGGCTCAGGCTCATCCTAATCCGTAAGTAGAATTTGCAAGTTCAAGAAATTAATGCTTTTTGAAGAATTTTGGAAGTTGAAAATTAATCGAGCTTTATCCAGCCAAAAGTTATATTTTTCACGACTTTTCTATCGGGGGTTCCTTGAATTTGGATAAATACTCCATTCTCAGTGTTCGTTACGTAAATTTTTGCCCCAGAATTGAAAAATAAGGGGCCTAATGCTCACAAATGGACCCCACAATTTTTTAAGAGTTTTAAAACCATTTTCTATGCATTTTTTCAAATTTTGGGGAGTAATTTTGCGAAGTGTATGGATTGAGTATGGGAAAGGAAAGACAAGGTGTCTACCAGCAAGAAAAATCCAGAAAACGGCAAGATTTTTTGTTTTCAGATTAGTAGACACCTTGGAAAAAGTGAAATTCTTACGAGGTCTTTTTGAAGTTACGACATGTGCAACTCCCTCTTTTCAACTTTTGAAAATCCAATTTTTATGCTTAGACTCGTCTTATCTCCTGTAATTATTTTATTTTGAAAACAAAACTGCAGACTACAGAAAACTCAAAATGAATAGAAAATGCCACCAAAATTTTACAAAAACTGAAATTTAAAAGTCTCAAGCTGAAAGACCAATTTTCATGATTTTTTTTAGAAATTATTATAATCTATAAGCTAAGATTTATCTTTCGGCCTCCAGTCCCTTGGAATTTGACGCTTTCTATGTTAATTTTTTCGGAATTTCGGCCCTATTTTTACTAATGTTATAGCCTAATCAAGTTTTCAATTGTTTTTTCCTTGTTTAGTTATCAGTATAACTTCGGAAGCGGAATGTTCAATCCAGGGTACAACCGTGGTATGAATTACGGCTATTCTAGAGGACCCAGACCCAACTACGGTGGAAGGGGACGGTAAGACAGACTTCAAATACCTAATTCAAAATAATCTTTCTGCAATACCTATAAAAAACATTGAAATGACGAAATTTTACAGAGGTGGAGGCGGCGGCGGCGGCGGCGGAGGTATGGATCACCGTCCAATAATCCACTACCGAGACCTGGACGCCCCAAAAGAACCGGATGAATTCATTTAAACAAGCTGCAAATTGAAAAAAAAAGAACTTACGTTTGACTTTCGTGTAAGCGACAAAATCATCGAAGCTTTTATTCACTATTAAATTCTGTTCCGTAAAATTCACAAATATCGTCATCCTAGATGTCCTATATTTCTCCTAGAATACCTTTCTTTCCTTGTTTTTTCTTTCGTTGTAAAAATATTTTTTCAAGTTGATCGTGGTATTTTATTATTTATCTCCTTTCCTCAAGTACATACGTAAAAATCACCCCTTTGATAAATTTATGTAAATAATATATATTTTTGTTTTAAAATTTAAAAAAAAGATAATGTGTACGTACTCCAGTCTAATTATATTTACGAAATAATGAGTATTTTTCACAATTTTATCTGTAAATTTCGATAGTACGAGTGTAATGAAGGTATTTTAATTTGTTTCTTGAGCGGAATACTTAATTTATGACCGCGATTCGAGCAAATGTACCTTGCAAAATAATTTATGATGTAAATAAGATAGATATTCGGATTGGTGCACTTGATCGGTTATAATAGAATTCTTTCTACGCGATTAGTATTAGTCTGTGTGTACAAATCGTAGCTTCAGAGTAAAATTTTGAAATTTTTATGGTATTTTTTTCGTAGAGCAGATTTGCAGTAGGTTGACTGGAAATAAAAATTCGAAGTTTGTGGAAAAGTTCAAAATTTCCCCATTTTGGTAGAAATTGAAGCTGGAAGTCTTGAAAGTGAAATCATTTTTAATTTGAACCAAGCTAAGGGCATGGCCTTTCTCTTCCCTACCCTTGAATTTTTTTTCAAATCAGATTCGAACATGAAAGTTGAAATTTTTATGTTATTATTTGTAGGGTAATGTTGGTAAAAGAAAGGCTGAATATTTTCAAGAAGGAATACGATTGAAATAAGTTGTGGTTGATGGTTGAAATTCGATGACTTGCATTTTTCATCAAATTGAAAGTTCAAAGTTCGCTTTGGAAAAAAATGGTCAAAATTTCCCCCTTTCTGATGGAAATTATGTTTTTTTATAACTGGAATTGAAGCTGAACGTCTTCAAATTTGAAATAATTTTCAATTTGGTCAAGCTACGCTAGCGGCTTGACCCTCCCCTCCCTTTGAATTTTTTTTGCAATTTTTTTCATCACATTTTTATTTTTGAAACTGGTAACACTGGTGGCCGGTTATCAAAAAAATTGATAAGAAACACTTGAGTTTGATTGAAATTGGTTTCAGGTGCAATTTTTTGCAATAATTTTTTAATTTATTCATCTTTATTTCAATTTAGTTTCATTTAGATCCATTTTCGAGTAACATTTCACTTCTGTCATTGTTTGATTCCACAGAACATCACTATGTTTAAAAAATTGTCCAAAGGTTCGTATAAATAATTCTACTTCAACTCGATTATTTCCACGTTTATCTCATTCCAGTGTTCTATTTTGACTCTAGATATCCTAACGGAACGTTATTTAATAAAAACTTTCACCTCGAGTCGAAGAAACCAAAGCGTAAAGACAGCTATCGTAATGCTGAACATGGGAGGTCCTCAGCATATCGATCAAGTCTCGGATTATTTGCACAGAATCATGACAGACAGAGATATGATCCAGTTGCCAATTCAGAAGTAAGCTACATCCCATTTTCAACGTTATTTTCAAAAAATGAGTCATTTTTACCCGATTACCTTTCAATTGTAGTTTTCTAGGACCTTATATCGCCAGGAAAAGAACACCGGAAGTGCAAAAGAAGTACATGGAAATCGGAGGAGGATCGCCAATCTTCAAATGGACCAATTTACAGGTTCGTGGAAGTGTTACTTCGGTTTCAGGAAGATTTCTGTCTGTTTACCGGAGTATGTTTTATTCAGGGCGAATTAATGTGTAAGAAATTGGACCAAATGTCACCGGAAACCGCACCGCACAAGCACTACGTTGCATTTCGATACGTAAATCCTCTCACCGAAGAAGCATTACAGCAAGTCGAAAGGTATCGAGGTATTTGTAGGATTCTTTAGCTTCGTCGAAATGTTTCCTAATTTGTGTTCGTTTTTTGGCAGTGATAAGGCTGAAAGAGTAGTGCTGTTTTCGCAATACCCTCAGTACAGCTGTGCCACGACCGGATCTAGTTTTAATGCGATTTATACTCATTATTTGAAACAGTGAGTAATTTTAATTACTGATCAGTCGATATCTAAGTTATTTTCGTTCACATTTGTGATTTTTTGAATCTTTCAGGAGTCTTCCAGCTTCGGTAAAGTGGAGCTTAATCGATCGTTGGCCAACGCATCCGTTTTTAGTGAAAACAGTCAGCGAAAGGATTGTGGAAGAATTGAAACAGTTTCCTGAATCGATACGTTCCAAAGTTGTGATAGTTTTTTCAGCACATTCGTTGCCCCTCAAGGTACCTTGGTCTGTTTAATTCTTTCTTCATTTGCTGTTGTGAATTGTAATTATTTGAAGGATGATTTGTAGGCTGTGAATAGAGGAGATGCATATCCTTCTGAAGTAGGTGCAACGGTGCAAGCTGTAATGAAAGAATTGGGATACCGAAATCCATTTATTTTAACTTGGCAATCGAAAGTAGGTCCTTTGCCTTGGCTGGGGCCCTTCACCGATGAAGCTATCGAAGGTATCCGCTCGTTATTAATTTTATTTGCAAAATTCTCCATAAATTATAATTTATTTTTGATTTTTTGTGTTATCGTAGGATATGTGAAACAAGGTGTAAAAAATTTCGTCATGGTGCCCATAGCCTTCGTCAACGAACATATCGAGACATTACACGAGATGGATATCGAATACTGCCAAGATCTGGGCAAAAAAGTACCAATTTTTTCATCTCTTCTGTTCCCCAAACGAATGTCGTTTTAATTTCCTACTTCATTTTCCAGGTTGGAGTCGAAGTAATAAGAAGAGCAGCAGCTCCGAATGATCATTCGTTGTTCATCGACGCTTTGGCCGATATCGTTACTCGCCATCTTCGGAATAATGAGCCTATCAGCCCGAAATTCACGCTGAGATGTCCTCACTGCGTTAATCCGAAGTGCTACGAGTCGAAGCAGTGGTTCCAAAAGCTCTGCTCTTCGTAGTTACCTGTTTCAAATCAAGATATATTCGAAAAGACTTGATTTGATCGCCTGAAAGGCTCAAATTTTGCTGTACAATTGATAAGTTACCTCTGAGGAGTTTTATTTTTGAGCCAAATTTCGAACAAGTGCTTTGGAGTAGTTTTATGGACGATTTGTTGATCGAATTTTGTTTTGTTGTATTAATTTGTATTATTTTATGTATATTTGTGATGTAAAATAATACAGAGTCATGTTGGTGGTTTTTTTCTTTATTTTCAATTTTAATTGTATTTTGAACTTTCTGAAGTGATGTGAAATAATTAGTAATTGAGTAAAAAAAATACAAAATATTCTACGAGTGATAATCGTTCAAAAATTAATCTAAATTTGAAATTGGCTAAAAAAATATGGGCAAATTTGTCTTTTCAAAGAGTTTTTTCCGTTAAAATAGTCAATTTTTTAATCATTCGATCTAAAAAAAACTCATTAAAACTCTAAAACAACCTTTAGATTTAAATTAAACCCTTAGAATCAGTCAAAATCGAAATAAATTCAAACAAATATTCAAATTACCTAGTTTTCTCAAACGTTTATTTCTTCTTTAATTAATCATATAATTCACTCAAAAACTCAAACATGATCGTCAAATTCAAAATCAGCACTTTCGAATTACTCAGAATCGAAATTAAAAACTGAAAATTATCCAATCATTCGATGTAAAAATTCGCTAAATCAACATCTTAAAATTAATCAAATTCAAAAAAATATTCGAACTAGCCTTTTCAAACAATTATTTCTCTATTTCATCAATTAATTTATTAATCACTCTGCTTGAAAACTCAATAAACCTCTAAACTACTCCTTAAATTCGACCTCAGCACCATCGAAATACTCAAAAATTATTAAATTACCTTGGTTAATTAAACTCGCTCAATATTGCAAAAAATCGAAAAAATTGCATTTTCTGCCTTAAATTCGCACATAGGCAACATTTCTAGCACCGAAAAAGTGGCGAAACGCTTGCTTTTAACGCAAATAATACCGAATTTCACTAGGAGAATAGGAGATATTAAAAGGTCTAGTGTTCCAAGCTGTGAAGCCTGGTGGGTAGTTGGTTGTTTCGATACCAGATAGCGTTAGTGGAATTCTGCAAAAACGAACGAGTTGGCTTCAATTTGAAGCGATTTTTTAGCAGTTTCACTAGGAAAATATGAGATATTGAAAGGTCTCATGTTTTCTGATACCGATATCTGGGATAGCACCGGTATGTGTTACAAGATAAAAACACAAACAGTATCCCAAATTTTATGTAACTGCGTTTGTTTTGCAAATTTTATAGTGTCAGTGTCTTATTAACGGTACGGGTTTCTTTTATTGTAGTAAACATGGGACAAAAAACAGAAGACAGTCGAATATGTAAATTCGTCGAGGATTTGAAAGCAGTGCTCAAGAGAACTCCCAAAGCCAAACGACCGGATGCTTCTGCGCGATTTTTTACCGCAGTCGAATTCCATTTAACTACTGGTTATGCATGCCTTCCGAGATACCAAGCAGATTTTGATGATGGCTGGCCCAATGGAATAGTGTATGATCCTAATGTAAAGAAGGAATTCTCTTATTATAACCAGAAATTTACTTGCACGATTTTAAATGATAGTTATTTGAACTATATACTGATAACGGTGAGTAAAATCATGTGAAAAAATATGAATACCAATATGCTCAAAAATATTTTTCTATGCCCGAATATAGTTCAATGAATTCTCCTACTGTCTTATATCGTGCTGTCGGTCAATGGCTCCATCATTTATTAATGACTCACTGGATGTACCTAAAATCAAAGCTGTGGAATTGGCTCTGTTTAACGGACTGTTTAAGAAATTGTGAGTTATATTTTCAAAGAATATATTTTTGATCGTAATCTGACAAAAATAATTGTCTGATCATTGTTTCAGCTCTTTCAATGACCCTTTTCCAAAGAAAATAGGCGTCGAAAGGGATGTTATTCGTTGCAATTTACCAACAGAGTTGAATGATCTGGATCCACTGGATTGTTGGTATCTAGTATATTTGGAGTAAGATGTTATATTATCATATTATTGTGAAAGTATTCATTTCATAGGTATCCGAAATAAAACCGCTGCCGAATTTTACAATTTTATCCCCGAAGAAATTCGCCAAAATGTACTTGATGAATGCAATGACGAGGCAATGTTGTTTTCAGTCATTAATTTCATGTATGCGTGTATTCTAAGTTGCAAGAAACTCGATAGTGAAAAGTATTTGCCCAATCACACTTATAACAGCGAAAAGTCAATGTATTCCTACCGTGGCAACGTGTTTTCAGTTAGCTTGCTGAATGATTCTGTATCGGGATATTTCTATCTTATAATTTGGGTATGTATTTTTGTTTTCTTCGTTGTTTTCCATTTAATTTATGAGTTCATTTTTAGAATAAAGAAGATAAACACGTTCGAGGTATTAAACTTTCCAAAAAAATCGTACCTACGATGAAGAATACGAATCAAGATAACTATTTGGATAATTTTCGCTTTCAGTTGCTTAATAATCTGTTACAGCACACGCTAACGAAGTAAGCTGTTATGATATTTATTTGTTTTTGAAACTAGAATTAACATATTTTTTGTTCGTAGATGTGTAGCGAAACTATACAAAGAGAGATCGTCATCGTCTTCCGGTTCGTCTGTAGATTTTGATGTGTGCGAAACGGGCATATTTATGAGTTTCGACAATTCATTGATTTAGATTCAAGTAATGAGCTAATGTTCTATAATGAGAAGGTTTTTCTAAATACGTCTGTTTGAAGTTTATATTCTCGATCACAGCATAGAATACAGTTTATGAATACCTTCACTATAATTGGAAGACTGATTTGGCGACTCGTCCCTCTGAATTGTTAATGAAACACCGTACTGATGTTGGTTGCTGCCATAGAAGAAATACTTTCAGTAAATACCCTCAACTTTCAATTCTTTATGTACCAACAATTTATTTCATTTAAAACAATGTACGGAGGCGATGATTTGTTAATTTTTACATTGATAAAATAAGCTTAAGTTTCATTTTAATGTTAATGTGATCATAATTGGTGGACTAATTAATTAATAATTATTTTTATAAATGCTAATTTTAAGTAACTTTAGTCAGAGAAAGATTCGTAAATGAATAAAAAGAATCACCGGATTCGAATTTTTCCAAACTGTGATCATTTTTCAGCCAATTTGGTGTAGAGACGATGAGGGCTACTCAAGTAACGAACTAATGTTCTGTAGTGAGAAGTTTTTTATAAATAGATTTACTTGAAATTGATATTCTCAAAGAATCAAATCCGGTCGAAGATCGTTATCGATGATCCAACTAGAAACGAAAATGATTGAAAGAAATATTCTCAAACTGGCGGAAATCAATAATCAAATTTTTAAGCTTAGTTTGCAACCATCAAAGTAGTAATCGCTCAGTTTGATTTGTCGCATTTTTCATATCAAGCGAATGAATAATTTTTCACAAATCTATTTTTTTAAATGAGCAAATAAAAACATTCTTTGAGGTTTTACTCACGATGATCAGCTTTTTAGTTATTATTGAAGTCGAAATTGCCTAATTTCTTGAAAATAACTACGAAATTGTACCCAAAGAACGAGTTAATGGAGGCTACGAATACGAAAAAAAAACCACGAATATAAAAACATAAATAAATCTGATTTTCCGAGAAAAAATTATAAAATTACGTTTTGTTAGCAACTTTGACCTATTGGGGGTCTTCTGATTTGAGATCATTTTCATTGAGGGTGTACTCATCGTCATAGATTTTTCCTTCAAATTCGTCGTTTTCAGGTTTTCCATGTTACTTTTTCTTCTTCGCTGTATTCTTTCTTAGATTTATTTTCTATTTAAAAAATTAGACAAAAGTAACATAATTTTTCGAAAAATAAAATAATAAAATATGAATTATCATTAATCTACGGTTACCTACTGGCCTGGGTCCATTTTTGGTTATTTTTTGTATAGTCCAAACATTCTGATCTCCAAGGCATAATGATAAAAAGATGAAGAAAAATAGTTTCAAATTCGAAAACATAAAAAATCCAGACTGACATAACTACGTTTTGCCATTACCAGACAAAAAACACCGAAAAAAATTGTAAAATGTGAGTGTTGACATAAATTGTTCGACTTGGAAAAAAAGTAAAATTTTTATATCACGTGAAATATCACTCAGCATCAGATATCTGATATTGTGTTAGACTTGGAAAAAATTGCCTCGCAATTTATCATTACAAAAATAAAATATCGCATTTTATCTCGAATTCTCGTCATTTCATAAAATTAACACGCCGTTGACGAACTATTTCAATTAGATTTAATCGGTTCGTGTTTTAAAACGACGTTCATTTCCTAATGATGTCATTTCGATAACGAATCTCAAATAAGCTTCCATCAGTGTCGTTAAAAAATGATAATACAGACAACTCACTTCTTAACGGTAGAATTTATTGAAAAACCTGTATTTACACCTTATAAATTATAGAATATTTCGCACAAATGTCATCCAAATTGACGTTCCTCGAAATAGTATCGCATCTGTTCACTATCGCCTCCTCGATGAACCCGATTTAACTCTGAAATACGATTAAATCAATTAGAACTATATTTTGCAACGAAACATCATCACAAAAGAATCGATTCGATATACATACTTGCGAGCTGTTTTAACAAAACACCAATCTACGGTAATCGATTGACCCAAAATATCGGAAGTATTGAGGGCTTCTTTCGCAGCAACGGCTTCTTTATAGGATTCGTATTCGATTAAAGCATATCCCTAAATACCAATCAAATTATCATCGTGTTTGCTCAGATTTTCAAATAAATATTCAAAACTCACTTTTAAAAATCCAGTTCTTCTATCTAAATTCAAATGTAAATTCTTGATTTCTCCGTATTCGGAGAATTTATCGTGAATATCGTCTTCTTGGGCTTCTTCGTGAACACCAGTCACAAATAAAATCCATCCTTCGACAGCTGCCAACAAACAGTTTTATTAATTTCGTTCCCAATCTTACATCTACAATTGCATCATTTCAACTGGTCAACTTACATCTTTGTGGGCCGAAATCTTCAACGTCGTTATCTGATACTCGATCGTACTGTTTGATTCTTTCTCGTGCAGAAGACTCGCTACCGAAACCTCGGCCTCTTTTCTTTCTAGCTTTTTCTTTAAGCATATTGACTCTACCTGTAATTTATACATTGTATGGAGTTCAATTAAATCGTAAATAAATGAAAAAGTTTCAACGACAGGAAGTGAAATGAACATGATGGTACTTACGGTCTCCGTCATCGTCCATCTCGAAGTCTTCATGATTTTCCAAGTCTAGCACGTCTGCCATTTTATAAACACTTTAATAACACTGTAAAGATGTTAAATTACTAATTTATTAACTAATTAATCGAGAAATAATTATAAAATCTTACAAAATACCGCAAACAAGAAAATTTTCTCGTGTTGTTGTCGAGAAAATCGTGATAATGGTTGCATCCCAACGTCAACTGTCGAACAGGTAGGGAGCTTGGATTGACTGAACGGTGATGACGTCAAATAGAATTAAACCAATGAGCATTCAGCAATTTAAACGAGCAATAATGACGTCATTTTTTCCTGAATTTTTAATTTTTTTTAAAAAATGTTTTTATAAATTTTTTATAATATTATTGAGAATTTTTTCAATTCTGTAAAATGTAAATGATTTTTTTCCAGAATTGAACTTTTGAAAATTTTAACAATCCAAAATGAAGGATTTGGATTTTGGATTTGGAAATAGGAGATAGGACAAAAATATTCATTCTTGTGGAATAAAGAGAGAGAACAGAGAAGGAGAAGGCAGACGAGAGGGAGAATTTTTTTTTAATTTTCAAGAATTTTAAATAATTTTTTCAACTTTTAGCAATTTTTTATTCCAGAATAGAAATTTCCATAGTTTCAGTTATCCAAAATGAAAAACATGGACTGAAAAATGAAAAAAAATCATTCCCATGGAACAGAGCAGAGGGAACAAAACAAAATCATCTTATTCTTCAGTTATCATCAAACTCATCCAGACAAAATAAAATTGCATTGATTTAAACAAAATTTTAATAAATCATCGATACAATATGCAAAATTATGATAAAAAGCCATATTGCATTGATTTAAAATATTAATAAAATTATCACACTTGTACATTACCAATAAAATCGTATTCGAAACAAAACAATTATTTCAAGAAAATATACGAGTATTTCTTTAAAAAAATATCGACATTGTTAGAAGTCCCAAAGACTAAATTAATACAAACTTTCAAATAACAATTTAGGTAATTCAATCGTCGAAACTTCCAACATCGTTAATCCTATTGGAATAATTTTATTCGATTCAAACAAACGAGTTTCCAACTCGTCATATCGAATCGAAGTAATTTCGTCAATAAAATGAAAACGTCGTATTTTGATTTCTTATTTACACGTACATATAAATTAAAATTCATAACTTCGTTATCGGCAGGTACTTGCGAAAGGTAAGAGACAAGTACCCGATGAAGAGATGTTTGATTTCATCATAAGACACATAATTACATAGAAAATATTGTACAAAAATAAAAATTAAGCATATTCATATTTTCAGGTATAAAAAGCGCAACAAATATACATAATTTTTAACAAATAAATGGTAACCAAAATTTTTTAAAATGAATTGTGCTATAGAAGAATTTTACTACTTCATCTAGAAACTAACTAAATTGATTTTCTAAAAAAAAACAAGTATTTGATTTTTTGTGCTAGATTTGAGTATATAAGTAGGTAAGTAATCACTTTTTGGAACATCAACATTACTTTAGAGTCGTTTTCACTGGAATTTGATTCGATTTTTTTATTTTGGTAAAAAAAAACTCGACCTCTCTCTCCTCCACTTTTCTCATTTTTTTTTAGTAAAATGATGAAAAAAATTAAAAGTTTAAAATCTTATTTTTTTAGATGACAAAAATGATGAAAAACAATTATTCAATCTTGAATTGTCAACAAATTGACCGAACAGAAAATGGGGCACTTTTTCCAACACTTAAACTCGAATCAATAAATTTTATGTAAATTATTTTCTGCGAGGCATTCAAAATGGCAAATAGATTTTCAGTATAAAGCTTGATCAGCATCAAAATGAAGAAACAGAAAATTGGGCAGTGTTCATATTGCCTATTCAGGCAATCGAAGGGGGTCCAGCCTTCTGATGTGAAAATTTACAAAACTGGTATTTTTCTCAGCACGAATACAAAATTATAAGCCCCTAATATGGCGAATATTTTGAAAAAACAAGCTTATGAAATTGGACCTCGTTTACGAGAAAAAAATTAAATTAAAAAGATACGTACGTCGAGATTAAAAATACCTATTTATAAAATTGTACATTCCAACAACGAACCATTTAGTTTTTTTTATGTTTGAAACAAAACAAATACACGATTTAAAAAAACCTAACTAAAAAAAAATTTGTTCGTCTTCCTAAAAAAAAAAATATGAGATCTTAAATCACACGAAAAACAAACGAAAGAAAAAAATAAATCAAAAAATTAACAAATACAAAAATAAGACATCGAAATTGGCGCAATTACCACTGGAGATATTGAATTTCACGTTGTAGCGAGATACGAACGAGTATTGAATTCAAGTTCATACGCCATAACGTTCAGTTTTGGTATAACGAATGGTGTAAAATTCGCCTGGCATTTGATATTTCAAAGGAACGAAGCTCTATCTGGATTTTTTTACCATTTTTAAACATAAATCATGATCTCGTACGTCTCCCCAGCCGCCGTTGCCTTTGGCTTTTTTCAGATATTTCTTGGTTACGGTGTACGTGAGGTACAAATCTTGCGGGTAAAAGTACCCTGACGAGGTTGCCAGTAATTTCTGTACTCGTCTGAGCGTCTGTGTGCTTTTGCAGCTGTTTTTATGGTGAACGCCGCTGTAAAAATTCAGATAATTAAATATAGGTACCGTACCGTAAAAAAATAAATTTGCAACATTGATTCAAGTTCCAAGCCAGAATTAGAGTCAGATTGACTCGTTACCAACCATTCGCCAATATGGAAGACTCTTGGGGCACGCAGCACCATAGCGGTTAATTCTTTCGAAAGACATTTACTCGATACAGCCAACAGACTCCAGTCCCAGTTGTAGTCGTCGTACGTGCAGAACGTTTTGGCGCAGGATTTCAATTCTTCCCAAACCGAACGATTGAACGCCATGCCCATATTGTGCTTACTACTGCTCCACTGCATTATTTCGGCCTGTAAACAGAGAAATGATTGATGTAAGATATTGATTTTCTTTGGGTTCTTTTCTAGTTGTCGTCTAAATCTCTAAAGTCAAAAATTGGCATCGGATTTGAGATCAGCAATGTCGAAACCCTTTAAATCGATACACACGATGATAAATATTATTAGCTGTAGTCATTTCCATCGCTGTAACCCTTCACCCTCTTCTCATCCCACAAAACTGGATTTTTTGTCGGTTTCAACGAAATGACCAGAAATGCAGAAAAGATCATAAACGACCATTTTTTGATTCTAGAGACTGCTCGTTTTCCATTATTTCTAATGAAACCATCAGAAAACTGGAAAATGATCGTATTTTATCGTTTTTGAAGACACGTTGAGGAACAACCACATTTCAATATTGAAAAAAGGGTGTTTTTCGTCGTTTTTGAAGAAATGACCAGAAACGACCACATTTCAGGATAGGAAAATGATCGTTTTTCGAATTTCATTTTTTTTTTTTTGGTCTGAAAATGCTTTCATCTCAAGTTTCTCAAAATTTCAGAACCAAAAAAAAAAAAAATACCAAAGTTAAAAAAATTGAAAAGAAAAGGCGAACACAAATTTAAAGGGTTGAAAAATATCTTGAGAATGAATATCAAAGTTGGAAAAAATGTTGAGAAAAATTTTAGACCTGAGAAAAAGTTTTATAAAGAAATTTAAGAGATGGGAAAAAATTTAAGTGGGGTTAAAAAATGAATTGAGAAAAAAATTTTAGAGCTGAAAAAAATGCTGGGAAAAGGAGGAATCTTTTGTAAGAAGTGAAAAAATTTTGAAAACAATATTATGAACTCGGATAAAAGTCGAAATGCATGCGGTAATTGAAAAGTCGCATGAGTCAAACAGGAAAGATTCAGTTGTTCGCACCATTTTTTTATTTTCGTACCTGAAAATGATCGTTTTTCGTCGTTTTTGAAAAAACTGCCAGAAACGACCCTTTTAGATTCTTTCAGAAAATACCTACCTACTTCAAACCTTTCCCCTCTTCTTCACTACCTTCAGTCTCAATAAATCTAAATTCTCATCCTAAAAAAAATCAACCCCAACGGTGAAAGAACGTAAAATTTTTTGATTTATCGAGAAATTTCCTCAACGTTGTTTCTCCCTAAAAACTTTATTCTCAAGTTTGAAATTCTTCCCAGATTTTTTTTTCTCGAAATATTTACTACCAACTTGACTTTTGTCCCATAGCAGATTTCGAAAATGAGAATAACCTTGAAAAAGTGTGTGAATTTCACCCATATCGAAACTAGTTCTTTTGGTTTTCCACAAGATTACTTTTAGGTAACATAATTTCGATAATTTTTTGGAAGTATTTTGTCAATTTTTGACATATTTTTCGCATGGTTTTCACAATTTTTGACAAGATTTTAATTTTTTTTTTTTTACAGAATTTTGATAATTTTTACTACGATTTTGATAATTTTCACGATGACTTCGATGATTTTTAATATGTGTGACCTTCCAGGAAGAAACCGACCTTCGGTCCGAAAAAAAATTTAAAATAAAAGTTTCTCAATCAATCCAAAACAATGATTATCATTTGTTTTGGATTGATTGAGAAACTTTTTTTTTTAATTTTTTTTCGGACCGAAGGTCGGTTTCTTCCTGGAAGGTCACATGTTTTAAATAATTTTCAATAGGAGTTCATTTTTTCAAACAAAAAACTTCTTTTTGATTCGAAAATTTTTCGATCCTCGCATAATTTTTCCTTTTTTTTTCAAGAGTTTGAGGAAAAGATACCTAATATAGTTGAAAAAAGTTTTGAACAGAAAGTTTAGAGTTGAGAAAAAATTTCAGTACATGGAAAATATTCTTACCATAATAGCAGACGATTTTCTGAGATGAAAATCATTTCTACAAATCATACCACGATTTTTCCGGATGTAAGAAGAATGTTGGGATGAATATTATTTTCACGAAAATCATCCCACGATTCATTTGAGTTTTTGAGGGAGGCTGGGATGATTTTTGGGTCAAAAATTATTTTCAAAAATCATCAGCGACCTCGAATTAGTCGAGAAACGCACTTTTCGCCATTTTTGAAGATCCTTTTGAAAATGCCTAAAAATGGCCTCGAAAATCGTATTTTTTCCCCGAATCTAAGCAAGATGAGGCAGAACTGATCTCACCAATGAATTCTTCGGGTCGGAATACCCCATTCTAGACACCTCGCACGTCCATCAGGAGCAAAAAAATTTTGGTCCACAAAAATGATAAGTGGTTCATGGTTTTTTTCAATTTCGATGATTTTCAAAAAAATCGAGATAAATGTCGTTTTTGACTAATTCAAGGTCGCTGATTCCGAATCCGCTGTTCATTTTTGGCCACAGACTTTCATTCTCGAGTTATGGCCGGCTTTTACCTCGAGAAAGCGATTTCCAGGCAGTCGAGCGGCGATTACGCTAAACGAACTTTGGATTCGTAGTCAGCGACCTCGAATTAGTCGAAAATCACATTTTTCAAAAGTTTTTCGAACCCTTTTGAATTTGGGCAAAATCAGCTTCAAAAATGGCAGCTTTCTCGCAAACGGCGAGTCGGCGACCGATCGGGAAAAATTAATGCCATCATTGAATTTGTAGTGTCCGAATACCCCATTCTAGACACCTCGCATGTCCATCGGGAGAAAAAAATTTTTTGGCCCATAAAAGTGAAAAAGGGGTTAGTTCATGTTTTTTTTAAATTTTTGATGATTTAAAAAAAAATCGAGATAAATGTCGTTCTCGACTAATTCAAGGTCACTGATTCCAAATCCGCTGTCTATTTTTGGCCACAGACTTTCATTCTCGAGTTATGGTAAATTTACACTTCAAAAATGCGATTTTTGGGCAAACGCGAGCAGCTATCCCGCCAAACAAACTCCGGATTCGTAATCAGCAACCTTGAGTTAGTTGAAAACACACTTTTCGGAAGTTTTTCGAACCCTCTTGAAATCGCCTAAAAAATGGCCTCAAAAATCATCATTTTCTCCGGATCTAAGCGAGATGATCGAAAGGTGAACATAATTTTCATCTCAAAGGTCATATTACGCCCAGAAAAATCATGAGATGATTTGCGAAAATGATTTTTACTTCAAAGGTCATCTTACGCCCAGAAAAATCAAGGGATGATTAATGAAAACGATTCTCATCTCAAAGGTCATCTATACGTCCGGGAAAATCATGGGATGTTTTACGATGATGATGAAAATTATTTTCATCTCAAAGGTCATCTTACACTTGGAAAATTCATGAGATGATTTGAAAAAATAATTTTCATCTCAGAGGTCATCTCACCTTCGAAAACTCAGAAAAAGCATATGGAATGATTTGTGAAAATGTGTTTCATCTCAAAGATTATCTCATCATCGAAAGCTCGGAAAAATCGAGTGAATTTTCATCTCAAACGTTTTCTCAATTTTCCAAAAAAAATTTCAAACATTGAATTTTTTTTCAAATTTTTTCAATTTCTCAACAAATATTTTTTCAACTTCAGTCAACCCTCAATAAACCTCTTTCCGCACCAAAGCTTCACCTTCAAGAAACGTTATCTTCTCTATTTACTAACTTTATTTTGAGTTAGGTACAGAATAATTGCGAAGTAAAATCAGAAAAAAAGCACAAGCAGTAAGCACTGTTATAAAATAAACGCTTTCAATTCTGGGATAGGTACAGGTATGTCTCAATGGGGTTCTTTTAAATACAATTTTTTAAAAAGTCAAATAATTCAGTTTTTTTAAATATTCTTTTGCAATTTTTAAAACTGTAAAGCATTTTTTAATAATCGAAAAAAAATCATCAGAAACTTGAAATTATATGGTATCACACTTCAGAATTTTCGCTAACTCCTCTCTCATAGCTTATAATGAGCAATTTTAATTTTAATTTTAATTTTAATTTTAATAAATCCTGATCATTTAAAAACCTTAACAAGAAGAGGGAGAGAGAAGATGAGGGAGGATCGTAAAAAAATGATAAAAAGTCATCATGGGTATCGATTTCCAGGCTGCTCGAGACGCAGATTTCAAAAATGATATCTTTTTTACGAAAAAAATTAATGCAATCAAGAAAATAACTCTTTCGTGATAATTTCTCGGTATTTCCTTCCATTTTAATCAGACTCAACATTACAGTCTAAATTTTGAGTCAATACTTTCACTATCCAATAAATTCGTAAATCCGAAACTTTGATAAAAATCGGTTACTACCCCCCCCCCCCCAATAAGACAATTCACTCCAACACGAATAGGTAATCAATCTTCAAGCCACACAAACTAATTAAAAAATTTAATTATTCTCGTTCCACTTACCTTTTTGGAATCGGCGGCGAAATCAACATTTTTCAAGTACGACCCCAGTGATAAGATTTTACAATTAGAGCAAGCTGATTGTCTCGCGTGTTCCATCAGGCGTAACATGTGTATAAAATCCTGCGCTACGTAATGATCCTCTTCGAAAAACACCACCATACCTGCGAGCAAAGGTTAAAAAACCACCATCACATTAGCTAAACGAACATCGAACGGTTTCAAAAAAGGAAACCCGGGAAAGCGAAGGGAATTTCGTCGACGCCAACGCCGCTATTTTCCTTTCTCGGTGAGAATGATGAAGAGAGTGAGGAAATAGCTCCAATCTAACTTTCTTATCGCGTATTTACCGCTGTTTTTTATCACCTTTTCGTCACGTTCGCCAAAAAAAAAATAAGAAGGGATTCATTTTGAAAATAAACACCGATAATTTTCACGGGTAAACATAAACACTCCGCAGCTTTGCTAAGAGAACTTGATGCTATTGATTAAATATTGGCGCTGCGCTATTTTTCCAACGATTTTCACGCGGAAAGCGAAAGATGAAGGAAGAAGCGAAGTGCGAAGAATGCTGGTGGTCGTATTCTATGTATAATGGCATTGTCGAAATATTCGATGACGATTACGCCTACTCGGCGTATTGATGATGTTCGAAGGGTTTCGATGGTTTTTCAGAATAAATTATTATTCAAAAAAATTTCCCAAATACTTGGGAATAGAAAAAAAATTCCATCAAGAGTATTATTTTCTTTCTTTGAGTTTGATACGAATAAATTGAAAACTTTCGAGTCGAGAATGGACTAATGGAGAAGAAAACAAAATTTTATTTTTAAAAATTTCCAATAGATGAATAAGATGATTACGTTTTTTTACATCTTATAATATATGTTACCTGTTGTGCCTGCTACATAAAAATTGGAATTTTATTTGAAAAACTTCTCATTATGGAGCAAAAAATTCTTTCTTTGGGGAGACCTAAATTCAAAATGTTTCTACTTTATCGAACGAGGTAACGAAATCTACATTGTTTGACCCTCTGAATCAGTTTTTGGCGTCATTTCAATAAAAAAAAACATGACTTCATAACAGCCCTAAATTTAAATTTCATAATCAAAGTGCATATCTTTCGATCTTTACAAGAGAGATATCCTAACTAAAAGTAAAATTTTGAGCCCAAACAAAAATAAATCGAAAGTACATCATAATAGGACCCCATATCCAAAATTTCAGGAGCTGAAGTTCATTTCTCGAATTTTGGTGAATTTTAAAATTTCAAAATTACCTCATTGCCCTGCAAAATATGAAAAATTGATCCAATCAATGAAAAAAGCTGAAATTTGGTATATACCCTATTTTCGACCTCCCAAATCGATTGGAAGCAGTTTCGAGACATTTCGGAGCCACCAGAAAATTTTTGAATTTTTCAGCGCAGGAGAAAAGTCTATAAAATGGTCCATATGAATTTCAGCACCTACAATCGCGAATTACTCATATTGGTGACTTATTTGATCGATTAAAGTAGATTTTGATATTTCGTTTGAGGAAGTCGAAAATTTTCAATTCAGATTTTCTCCTTCCCTTTCACTTAAAATCGGTTTTCGGATTTAGGGGCAAAAATAACTTCAGAAATGAATTCGGGGGTTTCAAATCACATGATCATTTTTTCCAGAAATAATTATTATTTGTTGAAATTAAATGGCAATTTTTATTACAAAATAATAATTTTCCGGATTATGGTACCTATCTTTTGTAATAGATACGTAGTAAAGTGACTGAATAAATTCCCGTGAGTAGTTTAAGGTTTGAAAAGAAACGTTTTCAAAAATTAAGCCAAAAAAGCATCGATGGGCCAGCGTAGATCAGAACGTTCTAAATACGTCGACATTTTATCCAAATTTTTGTTCTTTAAAAAATTGTAATTTCAGAGGGAAGTGATAATGAAATCCAGTAAATGAAAATTATTACCAAAAAGTAATAATTTTTACCTAAAAATATTAATTACACTCAGAAAATTGTAATTTTCATTCAAAATGGTAATTTTTACTCACTTAAAATGACGATTTTTCTCAAAAAAGCAAATTTTAACCAAAAATGATTCAATTGTTGGGAGGGAAAAGAACAAACTGAAAATTTTCAAACTAAATAAGTAGTCATTTTTACCCAAAATGGTAATTTTACTTTCTTAAAAAATAATGATTTTTCCCCAGAAAGGAAATTTTTATCAAAAACCACACAATTGTCCAAAATTACTACTAATGGGTTTTCAAAGCCCCTGAATTCATTTTTCAGGTTATTTTTTGGTTCTCGAAATATTTAAAACCCTGGTACGGGACGGGGAAGACTAAACTCAAAAATTTTAAGCTTCTAGAATGGATTATCAAAATATAAGTGTAAGGTTTTTGATTTTGAGACCAAAAATAACCCTCAAAAGTGAGAAGAAAACTAACCAAAAGTAACCCTCAAAGGTAATGAGGTAAGGGGAAAACTCGAAAAATTTTCAACAGTTCGAGTTGAAAAAAATGTATGTTTTTCCACACGTATTCGTTTTCAAAGTTATACCTTAAGTATCTAAAAAACCAAAAATGACCTTCGAGGAGGAGAAGGAAAAACTCAATTATTCAAAATTCTAAGTTTGTATCAAAATGTATGTTTTTCGACCTCTTGAGTTCATTTTCAACGTAATCTCATCCGAAATACTAAAATCAATACTCAAAAAATGAGGAAAGAGCTCAAAAATTTTATCCCGAAAATCAAAAATGACCTCAGAAAGCGAAGGAAGAACTCAGAAAATTTTAAACAATTTGAATTGATATCAAAATGTATATTTTTGGTACATACAGGGTGTTCCATGAATCTTCGGCCAAACTACAAAACAACCAGAGATGAACATGTGTTGCCTATTTTGAAAATTAAAAGGCCAAATGCTGCTTCTAAAAAAATCACTTCAAACATTTTTCTCAACCATGGAGGACTGGGAATGGATAGTACTCATTTTGAAAACTGAACAAATCTTCACTTTATGACTTTTTGCCCAACTTTAAAATTGAAGGGGCTATAAAAAAATTGTTCAAAAAAATTCTAAAAAAATAAACTAATCAAAGGAATGGATGGTACGTTGAAAACTGAAAAAATTTTGTTTTGTAGACTTTTTGCCTAACACTGAAAATGAAGGGGCTACGGGTCACTCAAAATAAATGGGCTTCAAAAAATTCTCAAATTTACTCAATTTTTAATGACCCGTAGCTCCTTTATTTTTGATGTTGGGCAAAAAGTCTACAGAACAAAATTTCTTTAGTTTTCAACGTTCTATCCATTCCCTTGATTAGTTCATTTTTTTGAACAATTTTTGTTATGACCCCTTCAATTTTAAAGATAGGCAATAAGTCATGGAGTGAAAATTTGTTCAGTTTTTAAAATATTATCCATTCCCATGCTTGAAAATTTTTTTAACGCGATTTTTTAGAAGCAGCATTTGCCCCTTCAATTTTTAAAACAGGCAACATGTTCATCTCAAGTTTCTTTTTAAGTGGTACCCCGGTTAGATCCAAAAAAGTAAGTTTGGCAGACGATTCGTGGAACACCCTGTAGATATCACTTTTTAATTCATCTCGCCCAAGAAACCAGAAGTGATCCTTGAAAGATGAGAAGAGATCTCAAAAAATCCAAAATTTTAAATTCGCCTTCGAAAAATTTGTTTTTGAATTTATCAAGTTCATTTTTGAAGTTATCTTATTTGAAAAACCAAATGAGTAAAAATTCAAAAGTTTAAGCTCATCGTGAAGCACAAGCGAAGACCATACCTACATGAAATTTTTTTATTTTAGACCATTTTTGACAAAGTTACTTTTCCAGAATTTCCCAATATTCAAGATTATATGGAAATAACAGAAAAACGCAGGTAAAGAGAAAACTTGGAAATTTTTCAAAAATTTAAGTTAGATACAAAATACAATACATCGTTTTGCCGACTTGAGTATTTTTTCAAAGATATCTTACTCGAAAACCCCAAAAATAAACCGCAAAGGGACGAGGGGAAAACTAAAAAAAATGTTAAAAATTTTGAATTCAACATCAAAATGTACGTGTTTTTCCTGTTTTCAACTTCTTTTTTCAGAATTTTAGCTTTATAAGTTTACCTTCTGGAGTCACTCAATTCGAAAAATAAAAAATAATGTTCAGGAATAAGGGAGAAAAACAAAACAAAATTCAAAATTCAATTTGGGTGTCAAAATGTAAGTTTTTTACCTCCAAAATTTCCTCGAATGTGGTCCAGGAACGTGTGAAAGATTTTCGATTTTTCATTTTTTTTATTACATTTAAAGGGAGGAAACTTCCAAAACTAAAAAGCCTCTTAAATTTAATATTGATGCGTTCACATTCAAAATTTATTCGCCAAAAATAGATCTCAAATCAACTTTCGCACATTCTCGCGAAATTATTCCACGAAAAAAAAACTCCAAACAGGGAAATTCTTTCCATAAACGCGAATTCTCTCCAATTCAAGTAACCCCTTTCCCCTTCCCCTCGCTACCTTTTCAACACAACAAAGTAACACCGCGTGCCAAACGAAACGCCATTCGCCCTACGAAACTTTCGCAGCAACTTTTATTAGCTTTTCAAAAGATTCGTTTCGTTTTAAATATTTACATTTCGGATGTTTCCAATTTTACGATGCGAGTTTCTTTTAATTATCGAAGCTGGAATATGACGCGTTCCACGGCGAACAAGGGCTGCGTAAGTATTTTCGTAACAAGCGAATTGTACCTACGTCTCTCTTCCATTTTTCGATTTACTAGCGAAGCGTTTTCCACCGAATCAGCACGTTTCGCGTCAATTTACGAGTTTCACGGTAACAGGCGGTCGAGCCAGCTCTGCTGGATTAACGGCAGATTTTTAATTGAAATCAACGAATGTTGAAATCGAGGTGGGTTTAATTTCCACCGAAGTAGCTCCAGTCGAGGTCGTTGGGGTTGGAAAATCCAAAATATTTCGATAACTTTGAGAGTACAACGTTGACAAAGAAAAAATTCCAGGGAGTTTGGGTTTTCGGTTCGAGGAATTTCAGACTCGATTTTCTCCACAAGCTGGAATTTCCCAAAACGAAAAGTTGTCGAAATGGTACAAAGAACGAACCGAAAGAATTTCAAAAAAAATTCTTTTTAAACTCCAAAACGTTATAAATTTGGTATCTATTTTTCCAAAACCGCCCCCTCACTCTCACACCTGCGAAAAAATATATCCAATTTGGTAAAAACAACGTGCCTGTTTCATTTCTCGGGGGTCCGGACGCCGGCGAATTCCTCTTATAATTGAATTCACATCCGAGAGTGTCTTCGAAGCTCGTAAATATTTCACGGTTCGTTATTGCACAAAATTAACATTTTTCCAGAAGCATTAAAGAATAAAGGGAGTGAGAGACGAAGCCGGATGGTGAACTCGAGAGACGTTGAATTAATAGCGTAAACATCTTAACGACAGTTTTCTTTAATCGAACGCGCTTTTAATGGCAAGAAAGCTCGAAAGTTACGAGTAAATTTTTATAAAAAATTTCCATGTCCGAGTCTTTCTTTCGGTTTACTTATCTCCAAACCTTATGTTTTTATACGAGCTCGGCAGCGACAGAGATGGAGAGAGTTTCGTAGAAAGGTAATAAAATCACTCTACGTAATGTCCGTTTATTTTCATACACCTTAATCCAATATTCATTAAAGTTAAGCTTTATCGCTATCGCGGTTTCCATAAAAGGGTAATTTTTTTCGCTACCGTATTTCTTATGTATTATTCAAAGAGCAAAGAGAGCGGCGAGGGGAGCTCGAAATGGTAATTTTTTACCATCTTAACTGCGTTGGCACACGTAGTAAGGAAGGTGGATTTTCACTCACCTGTGTAGTTTTTCGTGATATTTAAACCGTTGAATACTCGGTTCGCTTTCCACCACCAGTGGTGCTTCGTTTGGGTGAATTTTGCTTCTCTGTAGTGACCATAGAGGTCTGGATGTAAAGCGTTGTTGCATTTTCTTTCCACAGCTCTGCAATGAAAAAAAGGCATGGTTTGGTTAAAAAAAACACATCCGAAAATAGAGTAAATTAAGGCAATCAGATTGGAGAACTTTCAAAGTTGTCCATGGAAAAATTTGCTTACTTTGGAAAAAAAGATTTTGAAAATCTCGTTTCACGATATTTTTTTTCCAAAGCTTTCAAAAATAGCTCAGGGGGAAACTGGGGTTGGAAAAGCTAATTTGGAAAACATACTTTAAAAAGCAAACCTTCCAAAGCGAAGTTTATACAGACAAAAACAAATTTTTCCAAAGCTAATTATAATTTTTTTTTTTTTTCAAATGGTTCAGAAACCCTTGTTTTGAAGAAAATAGAAATAGCTTTCACAGCTTCTAGAGCTGATTTTCCACAGCTAGCTTTCAAAATCAATGGAAAACTAGACTTTAAAAAATGATCTTTGAAAATTTTTATGTAAATTAGATTTTTATTTGAATTTAATACTTTTTAAAATCATGAAAAATTTCCTCTGAATAAAAAATCAAATAAGTAGGAATGTAGTTCATAATTTTTTACACTTTTTTAACAATTTTCAAAATTGTCAAGACATTTTAATAACACCTACATTGAAAAGTAATCTCACGTCAAAAAATTTTCAGTAAATTGGGACTAATTTTTAAATTTTTTCAAATGATCATTTTCATGGAGGTTAAAAGTTAAAAGGGTCGAATCCCAAAACTGAGTTGAAATTCGAACTCAGCATCTAAATCTTCCAAAATATAATAATGACCCAAATTTGGGGATAGCGAATATTAAAAGGGTCAAATCAAGAAAATGAGTCAAAATTAAGATTCAGCATCTCCAAAAACATTTTTCATTAAATTATGCATAAGCTCAAAAACCATACACACAAAAATATCCAAACAAGGGGGACGGGCCTTTTGAATCGAGATAAAATTTTCAGAATAAGTTAACAGGTTCTAATAAGGATTTTTTGTTGAAATTTTTTTTCAAGTATTCACGTTTTTTCTGCATATTTTTAGAAAACTCATAGGGTCAAACACACGTAACTTTTTGAAACCCCCTACTTCCTAGTTCTTATCCATTGAAGCCGATTAATCCTCAAAAAATTCCATTCAAGAGAAAAAAGGTTGAATTTTCAAAATCCAATGTCATTTGGTTGCTGGAAAATGATGGGGCGAACGAGAGATTTACTGACGGAAGTTTTGGAACACCTTTTATAGTTAAAAGTAGAAAGTAGCAGCAAAATGAAAAATATTGGCAAAGTAGTCGAAAATTCATAAAAATTTGTCAAAAAGTCATAAAATTATTTGGAATTTGCTTAAAATTATTAATATTGGCGTAAAAATTTCTCGACCCAAAAAAAAGTCTAAAATACAGAAAACATCATAAAAATTGGTTAAATTACCAAAAAAAATTAAAAATCTATTTAGTGTAGGCAAATTAGGAAATCATAAAGAAATTTGGGGCGGTAAAGCTTTTATTGCGGAAAACTGTCGAGAGTGGTCCCCTGAGTAACCCATAAAAAATACCACCCGCCAAACCCCTTGCTAACTTTTTTATGGGGGTTGCACTCCCCCAAAAAACGGGTTTTCGCTTCTATCTTCCCTGGGGTTGATTTTGAGGTAAAAATAGCTCAGTACTTCTTTGTTCTACACTCAATTTCCAACATTTTTTGTATAAGAATTTTTCTTGTACGACCATTAGGAGAGGAGATAGAGGGTCCTGAAGGAAAGGGGGTTTGGGGAATATATTCAAAAATGTGGTAATAAGTATAAAATCGTTGGTAAAACGTATGTTATGGACATTAAATAGTAATATTGAGTAAATTGGCGTTATAAATAAATCTTGACCTTCTTCCCCCCCTCCCCACGTACCTACCACACTTTGTCCCTTAATCATATTATCACGGCTGAATAAAAACAAATGGTGCAATAATGCTTTTATTGGTTTATTAAAAAAGATTCTACTCGCTCTCCACTTCACTCTCCTCACTCTTTTCTTCGCACGTATCTCGCTCAACCTCATGCTCATTACATATAAAATACTCATCGTTTAATGACGGCATTTTATCAAAAAACACACATTCATAACGCACCACAGTTTGCAAATACCCAAATATACGCATATACTAGAGATATTTCGATTTCCAAAATAAAAACAGATAAGGAACAGCTGTTGAGGGTATTCTAAAGAAACTGGTTTCGTCAGAACAAGGGACGATCAATACCATATGATTGGTATGCATATGCTTCGCTTTGAAGCAGGGGCGCAACCAGACCTCTTTTTTGGTGGGGGCTAGAATTTATGAGAAAAGTAAGGGGCAGACCTCGGGGGAGGGGGGACCTGCGTTTTTTAGAGGGCTCGCTAGGACTCGCCATGGTTTAAAAAGTTGAAAATTGTAGTCTTTTTGCTGTGAGGACCTTAGAACAAATGGAAAATTTGCCTAATTACGTCAGATATCGACATTCAAAATATCGCAAGACCTTTTTTTGACTGTACATTTTTCCCCTAGGGCCCAAATTTTCTCTGTACGGCTCTAAGGGGGTGTAGACTCGGCTTGGTGACTATCTATTTTCATGGGCCATTTTAAATTTTTTTCCCCTTGAATTATAAAAATGAATTTTATTCAAAACAACGGAATACAAAGGGCATTCAGAAACAACTGGAAGTAAATTTTTTTGAAGCGGGATCAACATCTCATACAGGTAAAATGAAGGAAGAATTGTGTAAATTGAATTTTTTCTATCTATACAATCCTTTAGTCTCATCCTAGAACTCGTTTGGGTTGATTTAGGGTAGTGATTTTGAAGACGTGTTGATTTTTGCTTCCAAACTAGCAAAACTGCGAAATTCTTCGAAAATTAGGGTCCTCGAAGACATTTCTTTAGGTCGAGGAATAGAGAATAGCCACGGGAAGCCAAATCTGGAAAATTGGCTCCCTGTGACTTTTCTCTATTCTCCGAGCTAAAGAAACGTCTTCGAAGACACCAATTTTCGAAGAATTTAGTTATTTCGCTTGTTCGGAGACTAAAATCAACACGTTTTCAAAACCACTACTCTAAATTTGCCGCAAACGAGTTCTGCGATGAGACTAAGGGGTAGTAAAGGATGGTATAGAAATTAGAAAAAGTTTCAATCTGCACGATCCTGCCGTCCATTTACCCGTATGAGTTGTTGCCTCTTCAAAATAAGTTAATGACAGTAGTTTCGGGATGATTTTTGTATGTAACATTCGCGTTTAGCTAAACTTGTATAGTACCTATAAGTGTATACATAACAGAAAATTCAAAACATTACAAAAAAAGTTTGGGGGCTTTAGCCCCTTAGCCACCCCCTTGATTGCGCCCCTGCTTCGAAGAATTCGCAGAAACGTGATAAAAGGAAGTAAAAAACTACCTACGAAAGAATCTGATATCGCATTACAGGATACGTAATATATTGGCTGTGAGGGGGGCACATGGCAGGGGGGAGGTCAAGAACTTTTAATAACGCCAATTTGCTCAATACTACCATATACTACTATTTCATGTCCATAACATACGTTTTACCAACGATTTTATACTTATTATCACATTTTTGAATATATTCCCCAAAACCCCTTTCCTTCAGGACCCTCTATCTCCTCTCCTAATGGTCGTACAAGAAAAATTCTTATACAAAAAATGTTGGAAATTGAGTGTAGAACAAAAAAGTATTGAGCTATTTTTACCTCAAAATCAAACCCAGGGAAGATAGAAGCGAAACCCCATTTTTTGGGGGGTGCAACCCCCATAAAAAAGTTAGCAAGGGGTTTGGCGGGTGGTATTTTTTAGGGGTTACTCAGGGGACCACTCTCGACAGTTTTCCGCAATAAAAGCTTTACCGCCCCAAATTTCTTTTATTTTCCCAAAATGAGGCTAATTTGCCTACACTAATTCGAACGTTTGAAAATTCTCAAGAAATTTGTAAAACTAATCATATATGTAGAATAAAAAGTATTATAGGTATATTTTTACCACATTCAATTAATTATAAATTTTCATTAAAAGGAAGGGAATCATGAAAAAACTGACATGTTAAATTTTTGAAGCCTGAATTCGAATTTTATTTCAAGCCAAAAATAACTGATAAAAAACTGACTTATCAAAGCAAAAGAATTTTTGTTGGAAAAGCTTTGAGATCTGAGTAAAAAGAGACTTAGATTTTGAAAAATATATTCTCAATTTTCAAAAAAGTGTAAAAATATTTAGACCTGAGCGAAGCCAGAGAGAAAAACTTCCAAAAAAATGCTCAAATGCTCACATCGAAGCAAAAAAATTGTTGTAGAAAAATTTTCAAAAGTTGGTAAATTGAGATGGATTGTATTTTTGATAAATAATCTCGACTTTCAAAAAATAAGGAAAACATCAAACTAAGCCCAAGCGAAACGAGGGCAAGTTTTTTTTTGCAAAATATATGTTATTGCTGTTGGAAAAAAAGCTTCCAACTACTTTTGTTTTTATTTTTTAGATTATCAGTAAGTAAGTAAAATTTTATGAATCGTTTAGATAAGGAAATAAAAAATTCGAATAGTCGATTTTGAGATCACAAATTATACTATCCGAATAAAAAAATAATTTTTTAAGAGTTTCTGGGGTAGTCCCCCCCCCTGTAATTACGCCCCCGTGTGTAGTGTTTTAAAAACTCAACAATTATCATGAGAAATTGAACGAAAATTGAAAAAATTTTCATCATTTTTATTACATTTTTAAAATGTTTTAACATTTTTTCACATTTATTTTAAACTATTTCTACAAATTTTTCAATTCTAACCATAATTTTAAAAATGAAACTGATAAATTTTTGAACTTTTTTGCTGTATTTCAAACAATTTTCACAAATTTTAAAATCGAATTAGTCAAATTTTCAATAATTTGGGTGAAAATTAGCCTTATAGGTACTAATTTTACACATTTCGTGACACATGATATTTCAGCACTTCTCAATTTTTTGAAGAAGAAGCAATTGTAAGATTGGAGGTATTGAAAACGTTGAAAAATTACTGGAAATTTTTTTGGTATAAATATTGAATAAATTCTCAAGCAAAAATTATATTTTTCTATGAAATTCTCAAATTTCTACAAAAAATATATTTTTTATAAATATAAAAATCTTGTGTAATTTCACAACAAAATTTTCTAAAATTTTCCCAATATAAAAATTATTGGTAATAGCGAACCGAAAATGGCATTTACCGGAGAAGCAAAACATGGACATTTTTTTATTAAAATGAAATTTTTTCTATTTTTCTGACTCAAAAAATGCAATTTTTCTTCATTTTTTCCACTTCATTTGAAAATTTTCTTGAGAAATGTCATTACTTTTTGCAAATGTTCTAGCACAATCCCAAGTTTCACATTATGGATGGGGGGGGGGGGGGAGACGTAAACAAATTGTCCTTACATTTGGGGTTATTTTTCTGTTTAAGATATTCGCGAGAAATATTTTCCCAATAAAATAATTCCAAAATTTTTTATAGAACTGCTTCAAAAATGCATTTTTCACTATGATTTTTTAAAAATCCCTACATTACCTATATAACCTTTGCACAAAATTTTATTTTGTAAAATATTTTCGTGTTTTTTTTGAACATTTCTCAATTCTTCTATTTCCCTTAAAAATTGTGTTTTATTCTTCATTTCAAAGATTTTTTTCTCGTTTAAATTACTTTTGTTCACAACGCTGGGAAACTTTTGAAAATTTGAAATCACAAATCCCTCAATTATTAGTACTTTGCGTCTTTGCGTGGTTCCCTAGTACTGAAAGTTCTCTCCGCGATAATTTTTTTTCAATCGAAAATAACAAAAGTTTCACGAACATGTAGTCTTATTCTCATTCCAACACGATTCACCACCCTTACCCTACCCATCCTTCATTTTACATAACTTTAGCTACAGATTTGTACACTTATTTATTTAAGGATTTATTTTTCTCGCTTGAAAAATGCACATAGGTGTATTCCGCGGTACTCGTTTTTTTCCACATCTCTCGAGATAAATACATATAAATGTAGTCTACCTTCATACATTTTGTAAACAAGGCAAACTTTTTCACTTCGGGGAAAAGCGACGAAAAGGCTCAAGCGACTAGAAGCCGATAGAATCGAAATTATTTGCAAATATGACTCGTTTGGTGTTGGTATTCGGTAGGCTACATACTCGACGAAGCGTAGAACCGGAGCTGGAGTCATTTTTAATCTGGCGCATTCTTAATAACGCCATGTGCGATTTTTCATTTCCTCTGCACGTTAAATATTTCGCTTTTAGACAAATACACGCGTGCGAGTGACATATGTCGAGTTTTTCTGTATTCCATTCTATCGACGAACTTGGCGAACGCGGATTTGGTTTTTAATAATTCGGCGAGAAAAAATAAGTGAATACGTTTTTCGAGTGTCGTGACGTCGAAGGCGTCTTCTGTTGTGTTATGGAAATGGGGTTTTTCGAAGGGTTCTAGATTCTGGAGGCGAATGGTGTCGGGGAGTTTCGAAATAAGGTGTTATGGGGGAAATTAATGGTCGAGGAAAATATTTTGTTGAAAGAAGCTATTAGGAGGAGAGGAAGAGCAGATGGAATTCATAGGAATATGAAGTTTCATCGTGGATATAATATGTATTTTAGCTGGACGAGGGGAGGAGGGGAGGAAGGAGGGGGAGTAAGAAAGGAAACAAACTGTAGGCTAAAAATCACGAAATTAAAGTCACCCATGAATTGACACCGAAGTCGAAAAATTAATTTTTAAAGGCCTGTTTTGAATTTTTAAATGATTTTTATAATATTTTTACAAATTTTTTCAAAAATATTATTGATCTGCACAAAAACCACCCATGCGAGTATATCTAGGAGCGGATCGTTTTGCATTTTTTCCCCGAAAGTTAAATGGGAGGGGGCAACATTGTGTTTAGATTACAAAAAATCTGGTAAAATTTCACCCCCTCGCCTGAATCAACCCTTTATGCTCTCAACTTATTGAAAAAAATATACAGCTTGAAATGAAATTATGATGTTTTCATCCAAAAAGGTCATAAAAATTTCATTTTTATGGGAATACGTGGAAAAAATTCACTGATTAGCCCCTCCCCCCCAAAATACTTGAGCTTGGGGTCCAAAAATGGTGTCAAACTTAATTGCCAGATTAGGGGAACATTTTAGGGTAGGAACGGTCAAAATCGGTTTCCAAGGCCAAAACCCTATACTTAACCGGCTAAACTCTTTTTACATTTAAAAAAATGATTTCAAGGCAATTTTGACATGGAATGAATTAAAAAGTTGAATTCAATTTATAAATACGAAATTTTTGGTTTTTATCAACATTTTTGCCCCTTGAAATATATACTTACAATAAGGGAGGTATCCCAACTCACAGAAAATTTTTGAGGCCAAACAAAACAAAAAATCGAAAGTACATCATAATAGAACCCCGTATCAAAAATTTCAGGTGCTGGAGTTCATTTCCCGATTTTTGGCGAATTTTTGAAATTTCAAAACTACCTCCGCCCTGCGAAATATGAAAATTTGATCTAATGATCGGAAAAAGCTGAAATTTGGTATATTCCCTATTTCCGACCTCTCAAATCGATTGGAAGCAGTTTCGAGACGTTTCGGAACCACCAAAAAATTTTGGAATTTTCCAGCGCTGGAGAAAAGTCCATAAAAATGGCCCATATGCACTTCAGCACCTTTAATCGTGGATAACCAATATTAGTGATCTATTTGATCGAATAAAGTAGAATTTTCCGAAATTCGCAATTTTGAGTTCAAATTTATATTTTGTAGCTGACAATTTTACTGAAAAAAAAATAATTTTCTGCCAAAAAAATATAAATTTGAACTCAAAGTTGCGAAGTTCAGAAAATTCTGTTTTAATAGATCAAATAGGTCACCAATATGGATAATTCGCGATTATAGGTGCTGAAGTGCATATGGGCCATTTTTATGGGCTTTTCTCCAGCGCTGGAAAATTCCAAAAATTTTTGGTGGTTCCGAAACATCTCGAAACCGCTTCCAATCGATTTGGGAGGTCGGAAATAGGGAATATACCAAATTTCAGCTTTTTCCGTTCATTAGATTAAATTTTCAAATTTCGCAGGGCGGAGGTAGTTTTGAAATTTCAAAAATTCGCCAAAAATCGAGAAATGACCTTCACAGGGTGTCTAACAAAATTTGTTGAGCAAACTGTTTGACTTAGCTCGACCTTTTGGAATGACTTTTTGCATGACTTTTCCGAGCCCCCCCCCCAAAAAAAAATCGATCCCTTGTCAGAAAAATTAGCTTTATCCCCAATAAAAGGTTGAACATTTATGTACGCCTCCTAAAAGTTATAATCCCATCAAATTTTGGTCCAACTCCAGAAAATTAAAATATAATGAAAAATGAACAAAAAATTCAAAATTGAATTGATACGTAATTTAAAAAAAAAACTAAAAAAATTATCGTCACTGGTCACTATTTCTTAAAATTGATTCTCCCTGGTGACTTTTCCAGGTTTTCCAAACCGCTTTACGTATAAAGTACTTTTACAGAATCGAAAGAGCACTAGAGAAAATTATTTCTACTGGCTGGAAAACATTAGAGGGAAGGAGGGAGGGAAAAGGCTGGGTTCGAACAATTTCACATTTAAAAAATTAATTTGTGTAAACTTACTGAGCCCAAAAAGAATTTGAAATTTCGTGTCTCAAAAATAAAATAATCAATTCATTAGTTTGTAGAAAATTTCGTGATTTTAGGGTGAGAATTCAAAAAATTCCCCAACTTTTCCAGATTTCTCAAAAAAGGTGCCAACGATGAGATATAATGTACATTTATGTGAGTATGGATATAGAAACCACCCTTAGGTATATTTAATGAAAATTGCAGGACTTTTGACTCAAACGTAGACTTCTTCATCATTTTTTTTTATTTCTAGCTCTACTTTGCTAATTACACAACCTTTACATCATTTCCACCTCTTTCAGTATTTGTTGGGCACTTCGTATAATTTATGTATGGAAGGCATGTCAATAAATTTTTTTAAAAAATTTCTGCAAAATTTCTTCCAATAAGCCAAAAAAAGTTTTTGGCTTGATTTTGACATTTTGAGGTGTTTGAGTGACTATGGTTTGGTAAAAATGAATAAAAATGTCTAAATTCGCAATTTGTTACTAGCCAATCCCTTCTAGAGGGCAGACCGAGGTATCAAATTCCATTTTTTTAAGGAATAATTGCGGCAAAAACAGCAATTTCTCAAAAACTGGCATTACTTTGAGGACCACCAGCTCCGTCCTGCTCTGGCCTGACAAACTCAAATTTTTTCTCGTGTTTTTTTGAAACTTCCTCAACCCTTCCCCATACTCCAATACATCAACTATAATTAAGCTTATATTAAATAAATACCACAAACGAACAAAAACTCGTACTCACTCTTTGATATTAATATTCCTCGGACAATCGTTCTTCGACTCGCCGGGAAATTCGTTCGGATGCGTTTGAATGGAATATGGATAAAAAATTTGCATAACTTTGCAAAAATCTATGCTCTGAATAACGTTATTAATTTCTTCATCGTAATAATCGTGACTAAAGACTAGTAAAGCATTTTCTATGCCTTCCGTTTGAGCAAGACTAATTATAGTATGCCTTAAATACATCAGTCGATTGTGTACCTGAAAACCACACAGAAAACCCAGCACCATTCGATTAATTAGCGTAAAGATTAATAAACGAGGGTCAAAGGGAAGCAGGGCCGGAGGAAGGGGGTCGATGCTCGTGTCACAGCCGCGTTTAGATTTTTAATCGACGCATCGCACGTGAGCAGAATATTAGTAAGAAAATATCGCGATGCGGTTCGAGCCGGAGCCGCAGAATCAGAATTTACATTACCGCAATGTTCTTTTCCTTATCGGTCGTTTTTATGGTATTATAAGAATAGACCCTCTCGCGAGATTAATTCGAATCGACGAGTCGAAAAAAACTACACTACGATTTATCAAACCAGATGCTACGGCGGTTAAACCGCAAATTCTATCAACGATATTCGTCCGAGCTGCATTTGAATCGTTTGCGAGAGAATTTGATTAAAATATTCGTTCGACGGAAAACATCGCTGCTCGGTTCACGTGAAAAAACCTCAAACAGATTTTGAACGGCGATGAAAAATGGCGTATTTGGCGCTTCAAAAAGCCCACATAACGTGTAGCGAAATGCCTGAAACTCATCGCGAATCTAGATTCTAGACGATTTCTTTTCGTGAGGTGCACTTTTTTTACCCCACATATTCGTTGTTTTTAAAACGATCAAATTTTCTCAACTTTTTTTCTAGCTCTAAAACTTTTTCTCAATATTTTTTCAAATTCTAAATTTTTTTCCAGCCTGAAATTTAAAAAAAATTTCCAATTTTCATTTTTTTTCAACTCCGAACTTTCATCATTTTTGAATTTTTTTTCAATTTTGTTTTCAATTTAGAATTTTTATCCAATTTTGATATTTATTTTCAACTCTGAACTTTTTTTCAATTTTTTCGACTCTAAAATTTTTTCTCGAAATTTTTTCCACATTTGAGATTTTTTCTCAAGATTTGTTCCCACTCTAAAATGTTTTCTTTACTTTTTTCTAATCCTGAATTTTTTTCGTTGATGTTTTCTAACTCTAAATTTTTCCAACTTGGAAATTTTTCTTGAAAAATCCTTCGAACTTCATTTTTTCAATTTTTTTACACTTCAAGATATTTATGTGAAATTTTTTCGAACCATGAAATTTTCCTCAAAATTTGTTCCCATACTCTAAAATGTTTTCTTTCCTTTTTCTAATCCTGAACTTTTTTTCATTGATGTTTTCTAACCCTGAATTTTTCCAACTTGGAAATTTTTTCTTGAAAAATTCTTCGAACTTTTTTTTTCAATTTTTTCACATTTCAAGATATTTATCTGAAATTTTTTCGAACTATGAAATTTTCCTCCAAATTTGTTCCCACTCTAAAATGTTTTCTTTACTTTTTTCTAATCCTGAAATTTTTTTCGTTGATATTTTCTAACTCCAAATTTTTCCAACTTTGAAATTTTTTCTTGAAAAATTCTTCGAACTTAATTTTTTTCAATTTTTTCATATTTCAAGATATTTATCTGAAATTTTTTCAAACTATGAATTATTTCTCAAAACATAATCAAACTCTTAAACTCTTTCGAACTCTCAAGTTGTATTCAATTTTAATAAAAAAATTTCACGACGTTCTACAACACTCAACATTTTTCCAACTATAAAAATTTTTCTCAAAATTTTTCAAACACTGAATTTTTTCTCAACATTTAATCTACTTCTAATAAAATTCAAAATTCTTTTCAAAACGTTTTTTGACCCTAAAATTTTTCTTATAACTTTTCATTTCTTAAGTAATGCACTTTTTTTTTTACATGTGACGTAATCGCCATTGTTCAAGGTAGGAAAAAATTTCAGTGTTAAAAAAATTTTAGAGCTAAAAAATGTTTCAAATTTTTTTTGAAATGGAAATAAATCCAGAACTAGAAAAATTTTCACAAAGTTGAAAAAAGATTAGAAAATTTGTAAAAAAAAAGTAAAAAAAAAAGGCACCACACGAAAATAAATCATCCTTCCCGCGAATATATTTATTTTAGACTCGCGTTTGAAACTCATCAGACTGTAAAATTCGAGCAAGCAGCATGTAGCACTGCGATTTCATTCGAGGGCTATACGTATGTAAAACTAGAGTAAAAATTCAACGTAAATCCGCTTACTTGTATAACTATGACTAGAGAATCGTTTTGCAAAGGCCCAAAAATGTCTTCATTCAAGACCGTCTGGAGTTTATTATATTCGTCGATCCGGCGCTGAATCTCGTTTATACTCGGGGCCTGCTGAAACGGTGTTTTCGACGAGCTCATATTGGCGGCCGTTCGCGATGGCATCGTGGTGTTTTTTATTTTGTTCACTAAATATTTATGATATGCCTGCGAGTAACATAACGTAACACGAAATGAAAAAAAATTGTATTATTTTCGACGATAACACGTCGTAAATATATTGAAATTGGATGTGCACATATTTTTTCATATTCGCTCGCTTTATATGTACTTATACAGGGTAAGGAATTGAATCAAGAAAAAGGGCGGTAGGTAGGTGAAGCAGTTGGTATAACGAAAGAAGTAGGTAATAGGTATATAGACCTGGAGAAAGAATTCGCTATAGCGAGGGTGCCGCAATTACCTACGCACAAAGTCAGGAATTTCAATTCGATACGCGTATAACTTCGTATAATACGAGAATATGTACAAGTCGTGTGCTTTTCTTTTTTTAAAGTGAGAGTGGTGAAGCTTTGGAGCAATTCGAGAGATATATTACAATTTATTTATACCTCTGGTTTTTTAATACGAGGAGGTCGAAGAATGCAGAAATTGAAAAGAATATAAGGAAACTGTTTATTTTAATGTAGTAATATTCAATTTTTTCGTTTACCGACAACGAAACAATTTTTCAATTGATTTGATCGAATTTTCCTTAGTGATAGGAGTTGACTTTTTTCAGTTTTGATTGGCGATGGGGAGGGCGAAAATGGGGGGAGGAGATGAGGGAGAAAGTACAGCCTCGTTTCATTTTTTAAAACGTTTGACTGATGTGTCAAAATTAAAACAGGTGTTTGATTGAGACATGTGATTTAAAAGCAAAAACTACAGACACGAGTCAAAAATTACCACTATTTGAAAAAATTCTTCAATTGGCGTTTTAAAATTGACCCAAAAAAACTCATGTGTCGAAACATTACAGGGCATTTCTACGAATCTGTTATCGCGAAAATCGTAATTCCAAACGCCATTTATCCGAAAATTATTTACCTGAATACCTACATCAAAACTTCGGAAAATTACATGCATTTCAAAATTCCAAAAAGAAAAATCTATGTACACTTTTCCCTCGGTGATTTTTATTTAATTTGACCATAATCTTATTTTAGAAGATTTTTCAAGGTAGAGCCAAATGAGAAGAGGGCAAAGGAAGCAGTTTTTCCATAGTAACAAAAATAGGTACATTTTTTAATGGAAAAAATTGAATTTGAGTCGGAAATTTAGGAAAGTGGTCATTTTTTTTACAAAAATATGTCAAACTGGCTAACATGGCAGAATTGGCATCCTATTCGACACAATAAGTATATTATTTTTAAACTCAATTGTTTTCAGAAAGTTGAGTTTCACTCCAGATGGGCGTAGGTAGTAGGTACTAGGTAGACTCACGACTCCATTTTCCCTTTTTAAAGGTTCTCAAAATATTGTGTTACAAAATAATGTCGAATAGAATAATGACATCAATGCAAAGAAATTTGGGAGTCCTTAAAAGAAGGAAATTAGGGTGGAGTTATCTTACGTTAATCTAGAGTGAGAATCAACTCCCCTCCTCCACAAAAAAATTCAATCTGCAATGTGAACACTTCAAAAAAATCTAGAATTTTTTTTCAATTTTTCAAGAATAATACAACGACTACGGTAACCATAAAAAAAACAAAAAACACAAATTTTTCAAAAAAATTAATAATTTTGAAGCTTGGAGGGTTTTTTTTTGGGGGGGGGGGGGAGTAAACAAGGTTTAAAAATTTACAATTTTAACATATTATATTTTAAAAATGATTTCACAACAATTTTTGGCGCAGACCCATTAAAATTTGAAAAAGTTGAAAAATAACATTGATGCTCGAGTACCAATGGTATTTTTGTATAAGAATATCCATATAGTACTAAAACCATTTTAAAATAATTTTTTTCCAACTTTTCAAATTTTTTGAACATAAGTTGGATTTTGAGACCAAAAAGGAAAGAGTAACGTTGGAGTAAGCGGTAAAATTTTCACCAGGTTGTTTTAAGAGGAGAGGGAGGGCGAGTCGGGGCGAGTACATGATATTTGCTCGAATAAATTGAAAAGAAGAAATCAATGAATAATTTTAATAAAATTACAAAAAACGAGGTTTGCTATTTATTTTCTGTTTGCATTTCTAGAGTGTCTAGATACAATTTCATTGTGACCCACCATCACCTTTCCCAAAAAAAAGTTCAAAACGACCCCTCCCCTGCCTGATGTTCAGACATTTGACGCATGCGTAAAAATTGGCACATTTCACGTCTGCGTCAAAATCATCAAAACTAAAATCCACTTCAATCCCAGGACAAACATAATTGAATACGATTGTCACATGAGCATGAGATGACGCATCAGAACACACCGATTAAGTAGATATTCCAAGTACATACATACGTATTAAAATATTTACCTAAATCTACTCTCTACTGTACTCGAATAAACATTCCATATACTTAACTTACTGAAATATTAGATTAGAAACCCCCCTCCCCCATTCTCCCATTCCACAGTACCTCAGGAAGAATACAAATCAAATAGGTACCAGTTTTTGAGTGAAAAACATACCACAATTTGCACTTTATACTTTAAATTATGTAAATATTGATACATTATATGTAGATCAATTTTTTTTAGCATGATGATTTATTTTATTGTTTCATTTTTTGTTGACGTTTTTATTGAAAAAATTGTTAGAATTTTTCACAATTTAAATTTTTTTGGCTCCGATTGCATACCTATTTGATTTCATATTCCTCTGCTCAGGAAATTCGACTTATTTGAAATCGACACCCATATTGCCTACCTTGCATTGAATCAGAATTGGGAGGAGGGAGTGTGGTCAAAAATAAGGTTCCGAGAGTTCGGATCCCTCGAATACAATTTTCTTCAGATTTTGATCTCAAATATTATCAGAAATTTCATTTTTCCTGATGAAATTTTTTTATTGCTACTAAGTGCATGCAGCATGCAACATAAGTAAAATACACGTTTTTATTGCTCGGAGAGTCAGTTTTAATTTTTTTTGACAAACTTAAAGTTCTACCACTTCAAAGCTTCCAAAATTTGTGTGATATACTTATGGATAAATGGCACTTATTTTGAAGAAAAAAATTCCACTGTCCCTTTGATCCTACATTACAGAAAGGGAAGGGGGTTTAAAATTTTCAAAAGGTCGTAACTCGGCGAAATATTACCCAATAACTTGGAAAAAAATTTCTGGGGTTCCTGTTACTCTCTAGAAGCTATTTAAAAAACGCAAAATTTTCATCTGATTTGGCGAAAAATAAGAAAATCATGGAAAAAATTAATGCGTTTTTTTCCTTAAGGTAAAAATCTTGGAACATGGATATGTCAAAATATACATATTTAAAGTGATTACTGATTAGGGTTTTTTAATCGACAAGTTTTATTGAATCTTCAATGGGAGTTGAATTATTTTTAGTGGTTGATTAAGTTGAGTCATTATTAAAGTAAAATCTAAAGTTTAATCAGATATAGGAATGATTTTGTATTCTCAACGGCTTCTACTTCCACTATATAATTTTACATTGCTTAGTAAAAATATATATCTACCTAGTGTTACCAAAAACCACAACTTCTATTTCTCTTATTCAAATTTTGATTTGAATGTTATATTACTCACAACACTGTCTCTTTTACGAAGCAATATAAAAATCACAGAATCTCAGCCACCAGCAACCATTATAGGCTGTTATTTCCAGGTCCTCTGATTCTGTTGCAGAACTTTTTACTAAACACATGAACAAAATATATAGAATCCAGCCATCTCAAGTCCTATCACAGAAAATATCTTTCTAAAGAAAATGTATTTTTCCATAATTCCATCTTATAGGCCCGAATTTAAATCATACGTTAAAAATTAAGGCAACCTTAATGGTTTTAAGGAACCGCTTTGTGCTTTCTGATTGGTTGAAAATGTGATAAGGAACTTTTAAGGTATGCTTTAAAATTCGAGAACTAGTTTTACATATATCACCATTTTACCTAAATGCCACATTCTGCATAATCTCAAACTTTAAACTTTGATTTGTTATCGATGAATGCATTTCTTTTGACCCCCTTAAACCAAACCAACAACCCACTTACACCCAACCAATGACCCCCTTAAAGCTACCAACAACCCCCTTAAACCTAACGACCCCCTTAAACCTAACTAACGACCCCCTCAAACCTAACGACCCCCTTAAACCTAACGACCCCCTTAAACCTAACGACCCCCTTAAAGCTACCAACAACCCCCTTAAACCTAACGACCCCCTTAAACCTAACTAACGACCCCCTCAAACCTAACGACCCCCTTAAACCTAACGACCCCCTTAAACCTAACTAACGACCCCCTTAAACCTAACGACCCCCTTAAACCTAACTAACGACCCCCATAAACCTAACTAACGACCCCCTTAAACCTAACGACCCTCTTTAACCTAACTAACGACCCCCTCAAACCTAACGACCCCCTTAAACCTAACTAACGACGCCCTTAAACATTACCCTCTATATGATACAGCCGGGAAGCATGAACCGGCAACATCGCAAAAATCGAGACTAGTGGTCCTATTTTAGCGTTGTGTTATATGGCGCGCGCGATATTTTTCCTTATATCTCAAAATTTTGAGTGAGCACATAGGTGTTTGAGGCATGAAAAATTATCTACTTTTCACGGGCTACAACTTGGTTTTTGTTCCAAAGCTCTATCCTCACCTGATCAAAAGTTATAAAAGTTTGAAGCTTAAAAAATTTCATGTTCGACTTTTCAAATTGAAATTACTCAAAATTTTGAGTGAGCACATAGGTGTTTGAGACATGGAAAATGATCTACTCTTCACTGGCTACAACCACGTTTTTTCCCCAAAGCTCTAGCTCAAACCGATCAAAAGTTGTAAAAGCTCAAAGTTCGAGCTTTCGCAACTTTTGATCGGTTTGAGCTAGAGCTTTGGGACAAAAACGTGGTTGTAGCCAGTGAAGAGTAGATCATTTTTCATGTCTCAAACACCTATGTGCTCACTCAAAATTTTGAGTAATTTCAATTTGAAAAGTCGAACATGAAATTTTTTAAGCTTCAAACTTTTATAACTTTTGATCGGTTGAGGATAGAGCTTTGGAACAACAACCACGTTGTAGCCCGTGAAAAGTAGATAATTTTTCATGCCTCAAACACCTATGTGCTCACTCAAAATTTTGAGATATAAGGAAAAATATCGCGCGCGCCATATAACGCAACGCTAAAATAGGACTACTACTGCTGCGTTGCCGGTCCGTGCTTCCCGGCTGTTTCATATAGAGGGTAATGCCTTAAACCTACCTAACGACCCCCTTAAACCTAACTAACGACCCCCTTAAACCTAACTAACGACCCCCTTAAACCTAACGACCCCCTTAAACCTAACTAACGACCCCCTTAAACCTAACGACCCCCTTAAACCTAACTAACGACCCCCTTAAATCTAACGACCCCCTCAAACCTAACCAACCCCTTAAACCTAACCTAACCACCCCCTTAAACCTAACCAACAACCCCCTTAAACCTAACGACCCCCTTAAACCTAACGACCCCCTTAAACCTAACGACCCCCTTAAACCTAACTAACGACGCCCTTAAACCTAACGACCCCCTTAAACCTAACGACCCCCTTAAACCTAACTAACGACGCCCTTAAACCTAACTAACGACCCCCTTAAACCTAACCAACCCCTTAAACCTAACCAACGACCCCCTTAAACCTAACAAACCCCTAAAACTAATTTCATCTTATTCAAGTAGTCAAATTTGGTCTGTTTTAATATGGGGTAGCCCAAAAGGCATCTTTTGATCTGATGAAAATTCTGCACTGCTCAGGGCTCACTTTATAAAAAATCAGGACATTTAACGACACATAGCACAGCCTCGAAAATTCTTACAAATTTAATTTGAGCAAAATAATATCAAAATTTTTAAATTGTGAGAAGAAAACAAATGATAAGATTGGACCTGCTGTGAAAGAAGAGAAGAGGCGGTAAAAATTCACCGAATTTGTCGCCGGAGTCAGAAGCATCACATCAGATTTCCTCCGGCTCCCTGCTCCGGAGGTCACTCCTTTGAATTTTTCAAAACGCGTTTGTACAATCCGTGTTCCTACCATTCAAGTTTAATTTTTTCAAATTTTCTGAAAATTTTTTCGCGATTGTTTTCGTGTTATTTTCGTATATCGTAACTATTATTCTTGATGCATCTTCATTTTTGAACTTCATTATTTCGTTTATTGGTAAATGATGAAAATTTGACTCACGTAAGGCAAAGAAACATAATGAACGTCGTATATTCAGGTTACCCCACATCACTTCTTAAAATTATTCAACACTTAATGACACTTATTTAAAAAATATCTCGCAATACGCGTCTTTTGACATCGCACTAAGGATGTGACACTCAACCAATCAGAAGCGCCGTTCACATGAATGATTCAATGAAACAACTAATTATCTTTACTTTCGCCAGTTTCTTCTCTTCCCCCAGTCATTATTGTCGATGTTTTGCTTCTCAGATTTTTAATTTTTTTCAACTCATATTTTTTTATGAAAATTTTTTAAGAAATCGACTAAATTTTCGTCTCAAAAAATTAATTCAACACGGATTTTTTGCTGAAAATTTTTTTCAACAATAATTCAATTCAACTTCAAATTTTTGTCTCAAAGAATCATTTCAATTTGTATTTTAGTTTTCTTCAAAAATGTTTTGTAGGTACCTATTTGGTAATTGAAGCAAATATAGAGCACACTACATTTTTTCAAAGTGTTCAAAAATTAATCAATGAAAATATATTAGAAAACGTCTAGGCAAAAAATTTGGAGATGAAAAATATTTTTAAAAAAATGCGAATTGAAAAAATTTTGAAAAGAAATTATTTAGGGAGTAGAAACTTTAGAGAAAAATTGAAAAATAGTGTTTTAAGAAAATTTTGAGGCGAAAATTGGGGAGTTGAAAATATTTTTTAGGGAAAAATGCGAATAGAAAAAATTTTGAGACAAAATTTAGAGTTGTAACTTTTATAAAAATACGAACTGAAAAAAAAATTAACGAAATTTAGGGAGTAGAAACATCTTTTTAGAGAAAAATACGAGTCGAAAAAAATTTGAAACGAAAATCAGAGAGTTGAAAATATTTTTTAGAGAAAAATGCAAAATAGAAAAAATTTGAGTTGTAAAAAAATTTCAGATGAAAAATTAATTAATTAATTCATTTATTTAGTAAACACGTTATTTTCATTTGCAAAAATGCAAAATATTCTAATTTACAATCAGATAAACGCGAAATTGGGAACGGCTGCTAAAAGAATCGATATTCCCGTTTATAATGGAAGAAGTGTCACATCCTTAGTGCGATGTCAAAAGACGCTCAAAAATACTACAATACAACAGGGGTGCTGCGAAGGGGTATTCTTGACGAGCAACTCGTCGTTGAAAATTTTGGGGGGGCCGAAAAAAAATGCAAAAAAATTTACAAATTTAAATTTTAAAGAGAAAAAAATAAATTAACAATAAATATTAGAAAATAATTAAAAACAAACCCCCCTATAATTACAGAACCCCCCTATCAATAGACGACCCCCCTCCCATCAATGGACGGACCCAACTCCTAAAAGTTCATCAATTTGACGCTAATTTCGCTCATTTTTAACTCAATAATGGCAAAAATTTTCTTGGAATCGTAAAAACATGTACTAGTAAACAGGTAAATTTTCATTTTTTTCAGCAACGAACCCCCCCTAAATCAATATAATAGACCCCCCCCAATCGATAGACTGGACCCCCTCTAAAAAAAATCAATTTCACCCAAAATAAACTCAATAAAAATTGACAAAATTTTCTTGGGAACGTAAAAATATGCACTAGTAATCAGGTGAATTTTCATTTTTTTTCAGCGACGACCCCCCCCCCCCAATCAATTTTATGCCAATTTTGCTCATTTCTTACTCAATAAAAATTTCTAACGTGGATTTTCATTTTTTTTTTCAAACATTGCTTTCATTGAAAGGTTTTCATGTTCTGTTCTCTTTTTTTTTTGTAGTAGGTAAATATATAATATCTAAGTACATTCCAAAAAAGAAAAACGTGTAGGTAGTTATTTTCTAAAAAAAAACACACAAAAAAGGGTAGGTATTCATTTTATAAAAAATGCAAAAAAAGTAGATAAATATTTATTTTTTAGAAAAATGCAAAAAAGATTATGTTTATTTTTTAAGCAACATCTTCGAGTATAACTTAGATGCAGAGGCGTAGCGAATGGTGGCGGGGGGGTGACTCACCCCCCAGAAATGCTAGTATGGAAAAAGTTGGCAAATTTGTCTCAAAATGAGAAAAGTTGGCAAATTGACCAATAACAATAAAATTTTTGGAGTAAACATCGCTTTTTTCAGAAATTACAGTCCAACTCTGAAATTATACCTCCCAATTCTAAAATTTCAAAAACTTTGGCCTCGCTGCGCTCGGCCTTATTGTATGTACGAGTATGTATTTCATCTACTTCATACAAAAGTGATTTTTTTTTGTAGTTTTCTTCAAAATTATTCCAATATTCACCTAATTTTATTACATACATATTTTTTCCTCAAAACTCATGTTCGATGTTTGAAAATAAAATTGTTTAAAAGCTTTGGCCTCGCTGCGCTCGGCCTCATCATACTTCTCCCTCAATAATTTCATAGTAATAGAGGTCAATTTTTTATTCAAGTTTTTTATTCTAAAATATTGTTTTATTTCGCCTTGAACTTGAGGTTCTCTAAAATTTTCGCCCTCGTTTCGTTCGGGCCAAATTCATTTCGCTCGCATTTCCATTGAAATTACAAAATTTTTGAAATAAATTATAATTTTTCTCGAACTTTTCCACTCTTTCTTTGTTCGGGACAAATTGACAATTTCGCTGATTTTTCCAACTTCGAGTAGATACATAAATTAGATACATTGAAATTAGGCAGGGAAAAGCAATAAATTGAATGAGAGGAAGAAGTGGTTAAAAAATTTAATTCAGTCTAAAAATTTGTGCCATCCATTCCCGCCCCAAAAAAGTCTGTCTATTTCGTGCTTAAATAATTTGATTTTCAAATTTTTTCAAAAATCAAGCCGGAAATTCTGAGACCTTGCCCCCTCAATTCAATATCCTGACTTCGGTACGTCACTGCACACTTTGCCACACCATTCTATGAAACTTAAATTATACTTCAAATTCAATTCGTCCATAAGGCGCACCCAAGGGGGAGGCACAATAGGCTCGAGCTCCTCTCCCCCCCTCTCGGAAAGGAGATTTTTTACAAAAATGTGAAAAAAGTGCATTTTTTTGGTATTAAGACATGATTTTTCGAAAAAATTTCGCCCTCGCTTCGCTCGGGCAATATTTTAATCCTATTTTCTAAAACGAATCTGAATCATTTTATGATGAAATTCTGCCTTTGAGAATCAGTAAAATGATTATCTTTGGAAATTAATAATATTTTTATTGATTTCTCAATCAATTCCCATTTGTCAGGAAAAATCAATAATTAAGTATTTTGACTTGACGACTTGACTGAAAGATCGGTGAAAAAACACTGATTTTCAGTTGAAGTCATTTCACTGATTCAAGCAGGTAAATTTTACCAATTCAGATTTCAGATGGATAAAGGTGAAAGAGATGCAGACATGGCTGATTTTTTAGGGGACAGATGTCAAATGTTTATATTTAATAAAGTTTATTGATATTTGCTGATTCTTAAGGCTTATCGCTCTTAATGTTATCGCTTGTTCTATTTTAAAGATGTTTTTTATATTTATGCTATACCTACTTTTCTCACTGTCTCATATCACATATAAATGTCGGAACGTCACATTAAGCCCTAATCGTTTGGTGGTATTGTATTTTTTTGTACCCCCCCCCCCTTAAAGTTCGTAAAAAATGGGGAAATTTGTGAAAATGGGGGGGCCTACTTGGAAAATTTGGGGGGTCCTCGTCGTTGACTCAGGGGGTTCGCCGCACCCCTGCAATACAAAAACAAATAACTTTAAAATACTTCAGGAGGGGGGCTTCCCAGGCCTCTTCCAGGAGGAGCCTCAGGAGGCCCTCCTGGAGACTTTTCAAATTTCCTGGAGCCGAAGCCGGAAGCACTTTTAAAAAAATCTCGGAGCCAGAGCCGGAGCCGGAGACATTTTCAAAAAGTCCTGGAGTCGAAGCTGGAGCCGGAGGAACATTAATCAAAAATTTCGGAGCCGGAGCCAGAGTCGGAGCGACTAGACCCCCTCCCTCCGGACCCCTGGGCTAAACCACCCTACTTCCCCTTTTATAAATCAACGAAAATTACCGGAAATCACTGGAAAACGGTCAGAATTGCAGTATAATAATAAATCAGTAAAAAAATTTCACTGAATGCAAATAGTGGAAAAAATTGCTGGAAAATCAGTGAAAATTCACTGAAAAGCCATTGAAATCTCTGAAATTTGCTGAAAATCAGCGAAATTCTTTGATATGAAAAATAATCAAAAATCCGCTGAAAATTAAAGAAATTTCGCTGATTTTTCGTGTGCAGCAATTCTGACTATGTTTCAGTGACTTCACTGATTCAAAATGAAAAAGTACTTCACAGGCTGTACCCTTCACATAATTTTTTTTCATTTTCAGCAATAAGTAAGGTAACCGAATGACATTTTCAATATCTCTAAAACCCAAAGTACCAATTACGTAATTAATTTTCTCATCCAATCTTCGTATACACCTTCGCAAATCCCAAGCCTCGCACGATATATCATCATATCACTCAAAAATCGAGCCAAAATTACTCCCAGAGACCGAAACCACTCTAAATTCGAACTTTTCACATCGCTCGGTAAAAAACTCCACATTCGTCGAGAGCCCCAGGCACATTACCGTAATTCCACCATCTCACGTAAAAAGCTCTCGCTCCGGGTCTTACTCGTAAGTCGTAATGGCGCAAAGGCTCACAGATTATTTTGGACGGAATTCAAAAAGATCGCAATCAACATGCGACACCCGACACAACACGACGTTTAAAAAGAACCCGGCTTCTATGCGGTTTACAAGACAATCTTCGAATAAGAAAATTGTTATCACGGATGGCGAAAGGAGAGCGAGGAGTTAACGCAATGACGACGTGTGTGCGTGAGGGAAAATCCGCCATAAAATATTCTTTTGTTTTCCACACACGTCTGTTTTCGCACATGATGTAAATATAGCCCCGGTGCACTGTCAAGCCCGAAACATTAGGCAGAAAATGACAGCGACACCGACAGCTTCGCAGTTACATTGTCTTTGTATAATAATGCGAATAAAATCATAGGTGTAGTCTTAAAAGACGTAAAGAGTTGACTCACCTGCGGCACCATGCTTAATATCATGGCGTTGCTGAGATTGGCATTTTCTTCCATCGGGTCCCTTTGCGACTGTTTGTTGAACGTACTGAAGCTCAGCACGTGAAACATTAGCCAAAAAGACATCAGCAGGATCACAAATATTCCATTATGAAACCGGTACAGAAGGTTTCGGCGACATATTACGTTTATTTTGCTCATCGCTGTATCACCTGTGGGCAAAAAATTCACCGAGTTAGAAAAAAAACCGCACGAAATATCGAACACGTTATCGAACGATTAAAACACAAATCAGCCACGAAAAATTAAACTTTCGAGCATATAGAGCAGCTGTGACGTAACATTAATTCGTCATAATGCAAACAAATATAAACTGTGTACTTTTGAACTGATAAGAGATTCGTTTTATCGCTGAATTCGACAGGACAAGCGATAATTGCGCCATAATGAACCTAATTAGGAATTTATCGAGTTCTATTACCAGAAATACCTGGCTCTCGAAGTCTCGAAATTTTATTTTGCCAAGTTCGAGAACCATCCGCTAAAGGCAGCGGCAATCATCCAATAAGATAAATACTCGTACAAGCGTGTAGGGTTCGCAGAACGTGACTTCGTAACCGAATGACAAAGTAAATAAAAATAACGTCGAAAAACTCGAGCAATCGTACCGGCTTTAACTCGATATTCCAACGAAATAAAAATAAATATACCGTGTGTTTCGAATTCGATCGATCGTTTATCATAACACCTTTTGCAGAATCGACTATGCAACGCCTCCAAACAAACCAGGAAGTAGTTGTGCCGATTCGGTGATTCGCAGGGGTACCGTTATTTATTTTCAATGTATTTAACGAAATTGCCAACCAAAATGTTGAATTTGTTGAGAATTTTACGTTACATACAATTTGCAATAATGGTGTGAGATATTGAACGTATTATTATGTTGTTTTTTTGAAATGGAGAATGTTTCGATGGCGAATACCGAATACGTATGAGATCGGTGACACTTGCAAGTGAATCTGTTTACGTAGCGTTAGAGAACATCGAAAAGAAATTTACGTATGGAAAGTTTTCAAAGTTGACAGTCGAACTTTTTCGAGAAAAACTCAATTTTCAATGTACACAAAATCAACTTCTATTTACAAATGGATCTTCGGATACACTTAAATATTCCGAGTTGTACTCTCGTGAACGATGAATACCTAATTTCGAGTCATCTTCGTCTCTATTCATAATCTTCATTTTTAACAAAAATTATCCCATTATTTGAAAATTCGAATAAGAAAAAATAAATTTTAACAAGAAAAAGGTAAAAATAGTTCTACACTGTTATTTAAAAAAAAATTGTGAAAATTGTCAAAAATATTTCTTTAATCGAATGTTCGCCGAGAATTTTTTCAAAATTAAGAAAAGTTACCAATGCGAGAGACATGAAGGCCAGCATCCTCCCCTCTTTATCTTATTTATTCAAAATTTCAAAAAATTTTCGTGGAATTTAGGGAATTTTCGGTAATTTCAAGAAAAATTTCGTAATAGGTATTTGCAAAATTTTGAGTAAAAAATTATTCAAGTTTTTTATAATTGCCAAAAAATTTTAAAATAAAAAATTCATTGTCTGATATTTTTATATTATCCCCCCCCCCCCCGCAATACCAAAAAATAAAAAATTTTCTCGTAATTTTTGAAAATAACACAAATTGTAATAAAATCTTAAAATGCACAACAAAAATTGAAAAAATTGAAAAATAATATTAAACTCAAGTAGAAGATTTAAAAAATGTTCGGAATGTGAAATAAATCCGGAGGTTTATTTCAAAAATTGTAACCAAAAAATCAAAACCGAATGAAATATTATCAAATTTAAAAAAAATTCTTGAACGTTGCGAAAAAAAAATATTTAGAACGTAATGAAACTTATTTCTGTAAAATATTGAAAAATAATATAAAATGCAAGAAAAATGCTAAAATTTTCATTAAGATGGCATCAAAATGGTGTAACGATAAAATATTGTATAACTGAAAAAAATATCACAAAATTATAAAGATTTTTCAAAAAATAGGTATGTAAAAAACGATTACTTACTCTCTCATTTATAAATCAGTGAAAATTATCGAAAATCACTGAGAAACAGTCAGAATTGCAGCACAGGAGAAAATCAGTGAAAAAATGTTCAATGAAAACAAATCAGTGAGAAAAATCACTGGAAAATCAGTGAAAATTCACTAAAAAGTCAGTGAAATTTATGAAATTAGCAGAAAAATCAGTGAATCAGTGACTTTTCACTGATTCAGAATGAGAGAGTACAAAATAGGAAAATAATGATGCAAAATTTGGAAAAATTATTTGGAATGGATAAAAAAAGGCAGAAATGTCCTTTAAAAATGATGTTAAAATTTTATAAATTAAAAAAATATTTTCTAATCAAGGTGTTCAACAAAATTTTTTGAGCAAAAAACTTGACTTAGCTTGATCTTTTTGTATGCTTTTTCAAAAAAATGTTATGAGCCCCCCGACCCCCTCCCCCTTCTACAAAACATTATTTTTTAGGTAAAACTTCAAACAAATATAATTCTAAAAAAATCACAATGAGCTTCTAAATTAAAATTTTTACAAACAAATTCAAAGAAATATGATTCAAAAAAATCGCAATGAGCGGTTTTTTTATTCAAAACTTTTATTAAGGGTAAATAGAATTTTTTTTCTATTTTTGAAAAAGCTTGACCTTTGAGTCAAAAACTTTAAAAAGCTTGATTAATCTTACCAGCTTGACTTCGCTTGATCATTAGACACCCTGCACTTCCAAGTAATTATAATTATGTCGTTTTTTGTCGTTTCAGAATATTTTAAAATAGTCGTTCTTCGTCGTTTTTTGAGAATAAAGATAAGAAACGACGGATTTACAAAATTAAAAAATGGTAGTTTTTCATAGTTTTCTGAATAAATGACCAGAAATAACTAATGATTTTCTAATTTAGAACATTTCAAACTGGTTTCATTATCATCGTTCTTCAAAAAAAAAACAACCAAAAACAAAACGAAAAATATGTTGGTTGGAAATAGGCAAAGCAAAATTGACTAAAAAAATCGATTTTTTCAAAAAAAATTAAAAAGTAAATAACGAAAAGGTGGGTGAAACAAATCCCGTAAAAAACCAGTTAGCAGTTTAAGGATGCAATTTTTCTGAAAATGTTGGGTAAGGGTCACTTTTAACAATTGTAGGCAGCACAGCAACAAAAAATCCACGAACATTTATTTCTGGCTTACTTTTAAAGCCACTGATTAAACAACTTGAATTTTACGAAAATTGAATAAAAATCTAAACGTAGTTGGCAGCACTGCCGTAAATTTTTTGAAAAAATCATCGAAAATTAATCTAAAGGCTCTGGTGCAATAAGGGGGTCATTTGGCCTCAAGTGGAACTTTGTAAAAATTCTTATGCCATTCGATTTGGATTGGTAAAAGATGATTTTAGAGCGCATGAGCGAATTTTTATCTCACCCCTGGGGGGCTGGGGGCCCAAAATACGCGATTTTCAAGCTAAAACATTTTAAAAATTCTATCTCCGCGAGTTTTCAACAGATTTTTTTCAAACTTGGCACATAGGTAGAGGTACTAGAGGGGAGTGCTCTGAAATTTTTTCAGATTTTTTCGACCACTTTAATGACCTTGAATTTGACTTTGAAAATTTCAAATCGCCCTGGGGAGCACAGCCTTGGTGCTGTCTCAAAATTTTTTTCGAATTAAAATTTCCTAATGTATTTTACACTCTTGAGAATTTTTTCAGATTTTTTCAGGTGGTGGAAATTGGTCAAACATTCAAAAAACTGGTGTAATTCATCATTTTTGTTGCTTAAAATCATTGTTTTTCATCAATTTTTCATTTTTTATAGTTTCCTGCTAAAAATATTATTATTTACTCGCCGTGTCCCATTTCGACCTTTATTCATAAATTTCTTACAACTATGATGTTTTGAGCGAATTTAATACTTACACCATTGCAGTAGTCCAATGTAGTCCCTGCGGTTAGCTCAGGCATACTGCACTTTTTGAACTCGAGTTGAAACGTGGTTTTTATATTAGTGTGTGACCCATAAGGAAATTTTTAAGAAGTAAAGTCATTAAAAATTTCTCTTATGGGGTAAGCGTGGAGGAGTTTTAGGAGAGGGTTAACCCCGATTTTTCCACAAACAAGGGTCGGGGTAACCTTGTTGTCATTTTCATATAATTCGACCCTCTTGAACTTTAATCTACGATTAGTTTTCCGACCAAAAGCGTAGAACTCGCTTAATCGTACAATTTGTGTCGCGAAAAGTGGCCGATTTTTAGAAAAAAAAAAGGTAAAATTGCGATTGTTTTCATTAGAATTTCTTCTGAATTCGAATTTGTTATTGGTTTCCAGATAGAAAGTGAAATACCTTCTTGATTGTCGATTTTTGGTGGCGAAAAACAGCAGATTTTCGCTAAAACCGACTCGAATTCGCAATTTCTTATTTTCCCAACCAAATATGTACCTGGAACTAATCCTTTATTCAGAACTACACGAAATTGCCATTTTCAATTTTCTCAAACCGATCCAAGGCTTCTTAAAGTAAGTAGTTATTCAAGAAAAAATTAACTCAACTCCCTGGCGCAGCATGTGACTAAACATTTTTTTTAGAGCATTTTCAATTCTTCAATTACTACTTTCTTGAGTTTAAACGAGATTGGAGCATTTTTTTTGGTATACCTAAACATTGGCTCGTGAATGCAGCAATTTCCACGAAGGCGGCATGAGAAGCCTTGGATCGGTTTGAGAAAATTGAAAACGGCAACTTTTTTTTTTCTAAAAATCGGCCACTTTTCGCGACACAAATTGTACGATTAAGCGAGTTCTACGCTTTTGGTCGGAAAACTAATCGTAGATTAAAGTTCAAGAGGGTCGAATTATATGAAAATGACAACAAGGTTACCCCGACCCTTGTTTGTGGAAAAATCGGGGTTAACCCTCTCCTAAAACTCCTCCACGCTTACCCCATAAGAGAAATTTTTAATGACTTTACTTCTTAAAAATTTCCTTATGGGTCACACACTAATATAAAAACCACGTTTCAACTCGAGTTCAAAAAGTGCAGTATGCCTGAGCTAACCGCAGGGACTACATTGGACTACTGCAATGGTGTAAGTATTAAATTCGCTCAAAACATCATAGTTGTAAGAAATTTATGAATAAAGGTCGAAATGGGACACGGCGAGTAAATAATAATATTTTTAGCAGGAAACTATAAAAAATGAAAAATTGATGAAAAACAATGATTTTAAGCAACAAAAATGATGAATTACACCAGTTTTTTGAATGTTTGACCAATTTCCACCACCTGAAAAAATCTGAAAAAATTCTCAAGAGTGTAAAATACATTAGGAAATTTTAATTCGAAAAAAATTTTGAGACAGCACCAAGGCTGTGCTCCCCAGGGCGATTTGAAATTTTCAAAGTCAAATTCAAGGTCATTAAAGTGGTCGAAAAAATCTGAAAAAATTTCAGAGCACTCCCCTCTAGTACCTCTACCTATGTGCCAAGTTTGAAAAAAATCTGTTGAAAACTCGCGGAGATAGAATTTTTAAAATGTTTTAGCTTGAAAATCGCGTATTTTGGGCCCCCAGCCCCCCAGGGGTGAGATAAAAATTCGCTCATGCGCTCTAAAATCATCTTTTACCAATCCAAATCGAATGGCATAAGAATTTTTACAAAGTTCCACTTGAGGCCAAATGACCCCCTTACTGCACCAGAGCCTTTGGCATATTGCAAAGAATTCAAAAAAATCATTAAATATTTTTAAAAAATCAACTCTTTATGATAGGTATTACATATTTAAAAAAGCAAACGAGAAAAAAATGATTGGATTTTCTCAATAATAATGCAGAGATTCAATAAAATTATGTTTATACTAATAAAATAGTAAAAAATTTGTGAAAAACAAAATTACAAAGCTTGAATTAAATAACATCGTTAAAATTTATACAAAAAATTGTGACATATCATACCAGGTGATTCCAAATAAATTCTGTAACTATTGAAAAAAATGACAAAAAAATTTCTGAAGTCATCTATTTTTTTTTTTTGAAATTTCAATAAAGATTCGACCTAAAAATTATTTTGCAAAAAGTTTTTAAAAAATGATGCAAAATTACACGACCAACCATAAAATCAAATTGTAATAAAAAAGGAGGTAAAAATCATTCAAAAATCCTCAAAATCGACAGACTCCCTCAAAAACGTTAAATTTCCCAAAAATTTGATAAAATTGAGGAAAAAATTGATAGAATACAAACTCGCCTCGTATAAATCATATTTTTCAATATCACTTCGAGCCGGCATAAAGGGGAAAAGGAGGGCACCTCCAGAGATTTACAACAGGTACTTGTTTTCAAAAAAATAATAATAACGTCCAATATTAAACACCTTCATCCTTCTAAATCTCGAAACAGGTAAACCTGAATTACATGAACCATACTTTGGCTTACTACCATAGTAGCAGCAAAAAGCACATGAAAAATAATGAATTACGATGGGAACACCCGCTGAGGGCCATCTCGAAAGTTTACCCAGGCGATATTTCATCATTACTTGAAATGATCCGTCTCGGAGACCAGCACCAGGTATAATTTTTCATTCATTTCGAGAGTAAACAGCGAACATTCGAGGTGGGTTTTTTAAAACTCGCTTCTGGCAGGTTGTTCTGCGAAAGAACGCAGGCAAATTCTACGAAATTCGCCTTCCGTGGAACCTCTTCATCGACTTCATCGACAAAATAGGTGCTCACGTTCAATGTTGTATTACGTAATACGAAACTATACCATGTACAAATAAAATAAATACAAGTTTCGTATAGATAAGGTACCTACAGAACTACAGACGGACGCGAGAATAACGTATAATAAGCTAATTATACGACAACCTTCGATGTAATCGACGATGATAGAAATTTTTTCATGACTAATCACCGTGACTGTCGCAAATTTTTCAAACAGCGTGTACAGAAATACGACGCGACACAGCTACGCAGGTAAATATTAATAATATTCGAGTTCGAGCGAAAATTAGCCACTAAACCGCGTAACAGTTCGATTCGATTTCACACATTCGAGATAATTTCGACTCGAAACATGGCACACGATCTGAAAACATTTCGAAAAAATCGACAGTTGGGAAAAAGTAAAAAAAAACAACACAGATTGGCTTATTTGTACACACGACCTGAAAATATTCCGAAAAAATCGACAGTTGAAAAAAATAACAAAAAACACGAAATGGTTTATTTGTAAACTGCAAAAAGCGCAACTAGGCTGGCAAACGGTCACGCACAGGGACACGTTCTGCCTGAAACTGGAAGCACTTAAGAAAAAAGAATTCATTAAGACTCGAGAACCTCTTAAAAAGGATATTTTGCACTTGAAACAGTCGCCAAAGTGGAAGGGTGTTCGAAAAGAGCCAGATAAAGAGTGCCAATTAGTCGAATAATTATTTTTAATTAAAACAAAAACGAAAAAAAGAAACGATGATTCGCAAACAAACCCTCGCCCCCTGTTCTTCCTCTAACGAAGTTTTCCTCTTTTTTTTGAAAAGAACTTGTCAACTGAACAAGTTAAAAGTATGAAGAATGAAATTTTTATATTCGAATGATAAATGCGAAATTTTCACATTATTTTCGAACGTGTGTTGCGAATGCAACTTTTTAAAAAGTTTACGTTTTTACGTAGGTTTTACAAAAGAAGACAGCCGTATACTTTTATACCAAAGTGCACAGGCATACTTTTTACCCTCATATACGCCTACTAAGAGTAATATTTTTTCACCCCTGCTATTTTTTTTCTCGCCTCAAACATATAACTGCGAAACTGATACACGAATGTGGCCCATTACTCGTGGCGTAGCGTAGGAGGAACTGGGGGCAGGGAGCTAAACCGAAGCTAAAATCCGATCAGTCGGTTTATGTACGATTTTTATAGGTTTTCAGGTGGTCGTAGGAATATTCTAATAAGAAAATATATCGTGTGTTTTTTCTTCTCTCTGTCTGTTAAACTCCTACGTATAAAACGATGAAATTGAACCGAGCAGGAAGAACAGGGGGCGATTTACCCATGAGACACATTTCAAGGATGATGAATTCGTTTCTGAGCGAAATTTTCGTCTGTTTTTATGTATCGAGTAAAAAGATTCCGAATGAGGAAAAATGACGTTTTGGAAAAATTGTTCGAATCCTTGGGGTGGGTTTTCAACGACAATTTTTTTAAAACGATATCGATATTTTTATAGAAAATGCATTCTTTTTCGAGTTGAATTTTTCAAAATATCAAGTTCAATTTTTATGGTGCCATATTGCTTCTACGTATTCGTATAAGGCAGTCTTCGGCGAAGATATTTCGCACAGTACGTGATCAGATTTCAGAAAAACGTGCTAGAAAAATTTGTCAATTTGCAAATATTATACGTTTTTAAGGGTATCTCAACATACGATGGAAACAAAGTAAGCCAAGTGAGGGAATATGACAATGAATATCGAATAAAAATGTTGGAAGTGATGTTTGAAAAGCCTGTTTTGAATTAAAATCTATAAAAAATTTCACTCGAGTGATTTTTTTTCGTAGAGATACAAAAATATGTCAAAAATTGCACGTATAGGTACCTATTTTAACTATTTAAGAAATCATGTCACTGATTTTCGAATTTTCTATTTTTTTTCTCAACGTGCTTGAAAACTTCTTCGATGTCAAAACGAATTTTTATTTATTTATTTTTTTTTTAGAAAAAACAAAATTAAAATTTGCAATATGTAAGGTAAAAAATTTCTAACTTGAATAACAAGTTTTTCGATTTTTTGGATTTGTGCTCAAGTACAATTTTTTCAAATCTTCCAGAATCAAACCGTAATTTTATAGGTAAAAAATTTTTCTCGAAATGCCATGATTTTTGAGAGAAAATTATCCAGTGTCCTTCTAGTTCCCATCTCCACCTCCAGTTCGGTTCAACAGCACTGATTCCTTGGGATTGTCGTGAAATTCAGAATACTGATGGCTGTTGCAATCGAGATTTCGTTTTTTTTTTACAAGTTTCTCCTTCCTAAAATAGCCAACAGCCCCCTCAATTCGAATGTTAGTCAAAAAAATCATCAGATACTACAATTTTTTTTCAGTTTTCAAAGCAAATGACTGCTATTCACCTCTACTATTATTTTTATTCGTAGAATTTTTTTTGATGTTTTCGTTTGTAGCTGCTTTGACTTTTTTTTGATATTAAGCGAAAAATCATGGAGACAAAATTTCACCAATTTTCAAAGTTTTTCGTAATCATTTATAAGCCAATTTTTTATCTAATTTTTCGATAATTTTTGAAGCTGGAAAAATTTTTTTATGAAATTTTTGAGATATACCAATTATTCATTTTTATAATCAAAAATACTCGATGTTTTCAACAGGATTAGACCAAACGAAAGACAGATAGAGGAGCCTCTCCCTCCTTTTCCTTTCCACCAATAATGGTAAAAATTGTATTTTTAGTCAGAAAAGTATTGCATGAGTTGAAAATTTTTCAAAAATGGTGATCTTTTAGACCTTTTGAAGAAAATTTTTATTTCAAGTTGGAAAAATGGAAAATCGAGCTTTGGAGCCAAAAAATTACAATGAATTTGGAAATTAATAATTTTTTCCTCCAACACAATTTGGTCGCGGATGACTCGAAGCAAGTTCCTTTAAGAGAGGGAAATGAGAGGAGAGTGAAATTTGATGACTGTTTTTTCCAACACTCGCGAATTCAACACATATATTAAGTAGTCAAATTTCATCATTTTGAAAATTTTATTCAACACATTTATATTCTTTACAAAAACAAAAAAACATGAAAATTAAAAAAGTTACCATTACCACAAAGTACACAAATTTTGAAAACCCTAAAATCAATATCTAAAGTTGTATGACTCATATTTTCCTCTTCTCTATTTTGAGTACGATACCACCTCTCCATCACCAAAATTTTAATTAAACATTATACATTTTTTATTATCCATTAAAAAACAAAAAAAAGGCATAAATACTAGAACATTTCATAAAAGACAGCGAAAGAAAGAGTATTAAGTACAAAAAATTATTTGAAACGTCAAAAAAATGTTTAAAAATTTAAAAATTCAACTTTGTCAAAAATTCATGCTCTAGGCGCATAAATTATTAAGGAAATTATAATCGTCAAAGAGACTATTTCCAAGAACAGATATAGACATTTTTAAAGAAATTAAAATTTGACCCCCAAAAATTGGTTTAAAAAACTAAAAATACGAAATTTTTACAAAAAAAATGTCCAAAATACACGACATATTTTTTTATTTAATTGATTGTATTTCAATTTTATATCTTGAACAATTTTTTGAATTTTTTCCCTGTACTTTCAAGTGAAATTTAGCAGGTCTGAAACTATAAAATATGGAGCTCAAAAATACAATTTCACATTTTTAATCAAAATTGAGATTAAATCAACATAAAAAATTAAAATATGTAAGTTTATTTACTGTACTTCTCATCGATCTGGTCAAAATCCTAAACCAGAAATTCCCCAAATCCTTCCATATTGAAGATAGACAAAATCTGAAACGACTTTCCATACTGGGTGTATCATTTGCAATTCGTCGTCTTTCATTTGATGATATAACAACTTCCAGAACACATTATGCTGATAGATTTGCCGATTCAAATATTCTAAGGAGCCAATTTATTCGACATCGTACCCCATTTTTTCCAAAACTCCTTCAATATTGCAAATCTACACCCCAAAAGTAGAAATTGAAAAATTCTTTGAAAATGAATTATAATTTAGATAGATATTTTGACAAAATTCAAAAATGAAAGAGATATGAGGCTTGGAAGATTTCTCAAGCTTGAATTACCTTTTCATTGTGCAAATCGTGCAAATCGTGCAATATTTCTCGAATATCAATTTTTTATTTTTTTTTTTCGGAAACGTTTGCATAAAAAATTTTTAGTTCATCATTTAGTGAAGTAGGAACCTAAAAATTACGTATGTTCATTGAAAAATACTACGAAACACTTCATATGAGTTTTGCCCAAATTCAAAATTGAGGGAGTTACAGGGCTTCGAAGATTTCTTAAACTTGAAAAGCTTCTTTGGTGCAAAAATTATGCAATATTTTCAACTGCATCATATCTCTTCTCCTTTCTTTTTCGAATCATTTTTATAAAAAATTTTATTTCATCGATACTTGACTAAAAAACGATGAAATTAAAAAAAAAATTAATGAAAAATTGACCAAAAAAACTACACAAACCCTTGAAAATAATCATGATGCAAACTATTCGCCTTTCTTTCGTAATAAAACAGCCCACATACTTAAAAATTGGAAAATTTTCTAGCTCAAATTCAGGCACTCGAAATAAACCTCCATCACTTTCATCTGACAAGCCCAAAGAAAAAAGCTCAAGCCACAAAGTCTAGATATCTACACCGAAATAAAGAATACCAGCACATTTAGTCACTCCGATAAAATCCACGAGATTAGGAATAGCTGTAGGGAAACAATAAATGGTTGACACTCGAATCACGTATACTGACAATGTAACCCTTTGATATTGTACGAGTATGTATTCGATGGTGGAATTGAATAGGCGCGACACTGCGGTAGATTTTTAATTCCACCTCGAAGAAAATCGGTTTTTCATTTCTCTCAATGAATGATTACAGTACGGTACATCTACGTATTGAATATGACGAGTAATGTACGTTTATGCGACGTATAATGTATTACGAGGGCTCTGAAATGCTCTAGAGAGATGTGGGCGATGGATTTAACCACACACGCCACCCTTATTCACTCACACTCTCCGATTATCGCGGATTCATCTTTAATGGTTTCAATATTATGGAAAAATTGAAAAACTTTTCCTCTATTCGGTCTGTGGCTGTAAACGAAAGGAACGTGACGATTATTAGCTTCAGCACGGCTGTCATCACAGTACGTTTCTTTCCACTACCCACGAACCAATTATCCAACTGTATCCTTTGGGATAGCTCGAGTAATTAGAGCAATGTTAATTGAATCACTACCAGAGGCGTTTTTAGATTGACGATGTCGACCCTGGTCCGGGTTCTATGTGACATATTTTTAAGAAAATGCTTTCATCGAAAATATGCCTAACCTTATACAATCTAGTCCCATTCCATGTGAACTTGAACTGAAAATGAAGTCAGCTCTTCCGATTTCGCTCAATTTTTTTTTACCAGTTTCCCTTGATAGTCTAATGAAATAACCGTCATTCTTAACCCTCGAAGGGGCGTAGGGAGGGGGAAGAATCGTAATTTTTGGAGAATTGCGATTTTTTATGCCGAATTACCCAACTTTGAAGGCGCCTATCTCGAAATCGGTTGTACTTAGGTTGCATGGTGTTGAAGAGAATTATAAGCAGATTAGCAGATTCAAAATCGATAATCATATTTTGAAAAGCTCAAAGCTGAACTTTTGTAGTAAAAATTAAACTTTCATGATAAGTGCAAAAAATGAAGGTTACTATTTAAAAATTTGAAAAATGGCAATGAAGAGTCCTTTCAACTATTTTTTCAACCAAGACATTTTCAAAATGGTATTTTTATTTTTTTGGGGGGTACAACGAATCTCAATTTTGACCAAAATTCAAAAAAATATAAAAAGTAAAATAACACATCGATTACTACTAATTCGAAGGTGCTGAGTTCGAATATGTGCTCAGTTTTTTCATCGGACCCGTCTGACCCCACTCCTCTCATCAGCTCCCTTGATAAGGTCAAAATTCGAAAAAAAGAACATGCGACGTGTCGTTTGTGATATTTTTGAGAACACTGAGTTTGAATATTAGATTAATTCTTTGGACTCGACCTTCAGTACCCGCCGTAGCTTTTCAATTTAAAATAACCATATGCAAAAGTATGAAAATGGCGAGTAGTACACCAGTTCTAACTAATTTGAGGTCACCGAGTTCGAATATCGACTTGATTTTTCGATCTGACTCCTTTCCGCGCTCCAGTCTAAAACCTCCACAAAAAATTACAAAAAAAATGTGGGAGAGAGTCAGGTTGGAGCGCAGGTAAGGGACTCTGTTCATAGACTAAAGCTGGTGGAACAAATCATTTTTGAATGAATATTGTTCTGGTGTTTTCTTCAAGAGAAAATGATTTTTTTTGTTATTTTCTGGTTTCTTTCAAATTGATTCATTTTTGTTTCTGTTTCTGTTTCCAATTTCCAGGTTTCAGGTACCGAGGGATCGATTTGTCGATGTATCGATGTACCATATCGAGGTATCAAGATATCAAGGTATCAGGTTTTAGGTTTTAATTCCAGCTCCAGTTCAATTCGGTTGTTCAAAAAATTGACAACTAAATGACGAAAATTGGATCTGTCCATCTTCTAATCCATGAACGAGGGTGGACACCTGGGGATTCCTTATTTAAGCATCCAATTTCACCATTGTTTTTCAATAATTTTTTTTCTAATTTAAGAGTTTATTTTGATAAATTGATCTCACACAGTAAAGTTAAACCATGAAATCAATCAAAAATTTGTTCATCCTTCAAAACGATCAGTTCCAAAAATTTTAAGACATTACTATCATCTCATTATAAAGCATGAAAATGAAAAACTGTGACATTACAATGCTAGAAGGAAAAAAAATCGTGAACAAAAAAATGGGTTGGTGATCATAGAGTGTCTAACATAATTTTTAAAGCAAAAAACTTGACTTTGCTCGACCTTTTTGTGATTTTTCATGAGCTATCATCCCCCCTCCCCAATTAATTTTTACGACGAACTTCAAACAAATATCATTCAAAAAAATCACAATAGGCTCCTAAATTGAAATATGTATAAAAATTTTCTTAATTTAAATTTCTACAAACAAATTCAAATAAATATGATTTAAAAAAATCGCAATGAGCTCTTTTTTATCTAAATTACATTGTATTGAGGGGGAATGGATTTTTTTTTTAATTTTTGAAAAAAGTTCGACCATTGAGTCAAAAAGCTTAAGTTTGCATGACTAGCCTGACCTCTTGATCAAACGCTCGACTTAGCTTGACTGTTAGACATTCTGGATCAGAACAGAATAAAACACCTACTATTTTAAACCAATTTGTTCTGTTCTGTTCTTCTTCATTTGTTCAGAGCATCATTTTGGTTCACTTTTGTGCATTGTTGAGCCAAAACCGAAAATTAAGTATTTTTATTTGTTATTCATACTGTTCTGTTTTTCTGTCATATTAGAACTTAGTGACCTCAAATTAGTGAGAATATGTGCCATACGCCACTTTTGCAATTTTTTTGAGTGATATATCAAAATCTATATTTTCGAGGGCATAGAATACAAATTTGGAAATATTTTTCTCTTAAAGATGAACGGTGGGGTGATAGAAGAAATGGGACCTAAAAAATTCCAATTTATCAATTTTTTTCTCTTTGAGATGGAGGATTGGGATGAAGAGGGGTAAGACTCGGAAAAATTTGAATTTTTCAAGTAATATATCGAATTCGAAGGCGTAAAATACGAATTTAGTAAAATTTTTCTTTCAGAGATGAAGAGTTGGGGCGGAGAGGGGATGAAACCTGAAAAAATTTGAATTTTGAAATTTTTCCAAAAGATTTGTCGAAATCTATATTTTTGAAGGCGTCGAATTTTCTTCCAGATTCGAATTATACGATCTCGAAAATGAACATATTAGAAAATCACACAAGAAAATGAGTAAAATTTTGATTTTTTCCCCTCCCCACGGCTCATCCACTCTCTCACCCCAAAAATATTTTCAGATTCGAATTCTACAACCTCGAAAACGTACAATATTGGTATATCACACATGAATATATGTAAAACTGAGATTTTATCTCCTCCCTACCCCTCATCCCACCCTCCTACCTAAGTAAAAATTTTCTCAGATTCGACTGGAAACGTAAAGTAGGACTATTTTCCCATTAGTACCCTGGTATACCGAATTTCGCCTATTTTTTTTGGGGGGGGATCTGAGGCCCATAGCACAGCCCCTTCAAGGTTAAGAAAAAAAATAATGGGGGTTATTTCATTAGACTATCGAAGGAAATTCTTTAAAAAAATTTGAACGAAATCGGAAGATCACGGAATGAGTTTCCTGTTTTAAGTTTTTGACGTTCTAGACATTCAACAAACCTCTAAATTAATTAGAAACGAAGAAATAACATTTTTTATACCGTTTGCTATCCAAATTGCGTGTACTACATAATAACACAGCGAAAAGAAAAAATTAACTAATACCTGGCGGCGATTAATTCGACACATCGTCTTCCAAACTTACAACACAACACAAAAGCATAACAGTTCTTTTTTTCGCTCGTCTTTAATTAATATAATAAAATATCGCACCTATTATACTCTCTGACATACGTGTACGCTATATTCGTCTAATTTACCTACAATATACAAATAGGAAACGAGATTTTTTTTAAAACAGTACCTATGCGGGTAAAAACCTTCGCGAAGATGACGATGTAAAAACGCCTCGTTCTTTTATTTATTATTATTATCATCATAATAAAATAATGTTTTGAATACGTGAATTCAACTCTGCACCATCTATTCGTCGCTTAGGTACTTACCCCACCTACAAATGTATGTACAAAATATGACAATGTGTTTCACTCCTTTCTCGTCATATTTTATTCTTTATCTTTATACGTCTCATTTTTTTTGAACGACAACTGTCGTAGCGTGACGAAAAATGGGCCGGTCATACGACGTGTGTATATTGTGGGTACAATGTAGATGTAGTTTTTGCACATATGCAAAAAAGTACCCATCGTGGTGAAAAAAAAAGCTTAATGGAAAGGTCATAAAAATGAGATAAAGATGGCGAATTTGCCTTATATACGTGTCTCCGGAGAATAAATAAAGGTACCTGTGCATTTGGTATTCTATCGTTTCACGTCAAACGAATCGTTCAATTTTTTATTCGACAGTGTCATAAATGAAAAATTAACAAGGTTCATTTTGTGCTAGGGGAAGGATTGATTTTCCAACCGAAAATGAGCTAGAGGGCGAAAGAAGGGTAGAGGAGAGGGGATCTGCGCCTAAACTTTATGAAATCGATTTTTAATATGAGAAAATTGTGTTCGATAACTATGAAAAAATCATAATTGATTCAAAAAATTGAATTTTTGATGAAAAAATGGTAAAAATTGAAAATTAACTTGAGTTGGCCATTCTACAGTGTCAAATTAAAAAAGTGAAGGTGGACGAATTTGAATTTGTTTAAAAAATTCAGATGGGTAATGGTTTCAGTTTTCTCAATAAATTTTTGCCTTACACTACAGAAAGTCAAGAAATTACAAAAATAGCCAAATACTTCAAAAAAATGAAAAATAAATGAAACATTTTTCCAAAAATTTCTTGTAGGGACGAAAATTTTTGATTTGAAATTCTGGAATTGGGGAAGGAGAGATTCCCATCCCAAATAACTCAAAATCTTGAAAAATAAATAGAAATTTTATCAAAAAATTCTTGTAGGAACGAAAGTTTTCGGTTTGAAGACCGGAATTGGAGAAGGCCGCTTCCCAAATAACTTGGAATCTTGAAAAATGAATGAAAATTTTACCAACAATTTCTTGTGGGAACGAAAATTCTTGGTTAAAAATTTCGTAATCATTGAAGAGGGGATCCCCTCCCAAATGACTCAAAATCTTGAAAAAAATGAAAAAATTTTTACCAAAAATGCGTCTTGTAGGAACGAAAATTTTCGGTTTGAAATTCCGGAAGTGGGGAAGGGCCCTTCCCAAATAACTTAGAATCTTGAAAATAAATTAAAATTTTTTCAACAATTTCTTGTAGGAACGAAAATTCTTGGTTAAAAATTCCGGAATCGTTGAAGAGGGGATTCCCTCCTAAATGACTCAAAATCTTGAAAAAAATGAAAGATTTTTACCAACAATTTCTAATAGGAAGGAAAATTTGCGAATCGAAATTCCGGAATCGGGGAAAAGGGAATTCTCCTCCCCACATCCACATTAAAAATCGAAGAAATTGAATTTCGAGACAGAAAAATTGAAAATAAAAACCAATCTGAATTCGTAATTTCCAATTTTTAGTCGTCTCTCTCAGTGCTGATTTCGGTTCACTGATCGTTGCTGTCTTTTCAACGAGAAATTTCGCATCGTTTACACGAAACCCTCGCCAATGCAAATGAAAACATCAAATCCACTGGTCGTTTTAATTCGAGCGTTAATTTGCATCCACACGACTCAACATCATCGCCGCGATTAATATTTCACGCTAAAAGCCAAATCCAACAATCCAATAATCACGCCGTATTGTGGCGTATTAAACGAACGAATTGATCTTCAAGGCCGCCGACGCCGGTCGGAAATTTTTCGCATTTAACCATAAGAACGGAGAAAATTAATTTTCGCGCACAGATAATTCGCGTATAGCATACGAAGCGTAATGAGAGAGCACAGATTTCAGTCCCAATAGGTCGCAAAGGTTACCTTGCACAGTACGTGAACGTATTATAAACTACGCTGCCATAAAGTTGCTGTCATTTTCATCGTATCGTACCCGAGTACCCAACGAAAAGGCGAAAACTCCACCAAACTCGAGCAAAGGTTTGTCATCGTTACGAAAATTCAACCTCTCATCAACGTACAACGCACCTGAAACAGAGACTGAAAGTCTAGGTAACTTCTCTACCCACGCTCGTTCATCAGCATCGTTTAATTTGTCCACTCCGCAAATAACGAGCCACCTTGAGCACAGTTACCGAGTAATTATATGAGTCGTATCTGTTAATGAATGTAAATTAACAATGAATAAAAGAAACATCACATTTATGATGAAAAATTACCACATTAGGACTGTCAAAGTGCTGAACGTGACTGGGTCCTAATTATTTTTGCCAAAAATCGGATTTTGACGATCTAAGTCCAAATTTTTTCGATGATAAATTTATTTAACACTATGTTTTTTCAATTTCTCCCATTTTATTTTTTTCATAAAATTATATCCGATGCAAAAAATTTTCAAACAGTAATTTTTTTAATTTAAATTTTCCCAAAATTTTTCCAACTTCGAATTTTTTAAAAAAATTCAATTTCATAATTTTTTATTTTTAAAAGTTCTTCAAATATCCTATCAAGTTGGAAAAAATTCAAAAAACCATGAAGTTGAACATTTTTTGAAAAGGCCAACGTTGAAAAGAATTCAAGAAATTTTCAATTGGAAAAATTTTCGAGTTGAAAAAAAATTTGAATACAATTTTTTCCCCATTTTAAAAAGTTTTTCCTACTTTGAAATTTTTTCAAAATTTTCTCAACTTTGATTTTTTCAAATTTTTTTAATAGATAATTTTCAATTTTTTCCTCAATTCTTTTTTCAACTTTGAATTCTTACAAAGATTTGTTTATATTATGTTTTTCAAAAAAAAATTACCTCAATTAACTGGAAGAAAAATTTTTTAAATATGAAATTTAAAAAAATTAAGAAATTAAAATTGGAATTTGAGCTTGAAAAAATTTTACAGTTAAAAAAATGTTAAAATCGCATATAATTTGAAAAAATGGAGTGAAAGAAATTGAAAAAAATCATAGATAGTTGAAAAAATTTAACTTGAAATAAATTTTGGACTTAGATCGTCGAAATTCCATTTTTAACAGAAATATTCAAGAGCTAGTTCAACGTGTTTCAAATTTTTACACAATTTTCATGGCATCGGTACCGCTTCGCGAACCAAACCGGTTCATTAGATGTTTGCGAATCGTTTTAAAAAAAGAAGAAAAGCCAGCCAGCTATTATTACATTTCTTCTATTTTAGTGTGCATATCGCATGTTTAAAATCTAACCGATGCTAAAAACGTGTTCACAGCCTGGTAATAGACTGGAACCGGTTTCAAAATGAAGAATTTTATACCCAAGTGTTCGTATATCCGACGCTCGTGGGCAGGCTGAATATGTTTGGGTTTGAATTTCATCTCTGACCATTTTCATCTCACATTTAAGTAGGAAGCGAGTCATTTTTCAAGAAAATACACCATAGAAAAAAATATTAATTCGCGTTTTTATTACAGCCAATTCCATAGATTAAACCAGTTTGCCTTTGTAGTTGAACGTCGTTTATCGCTTTTCAATACGAAGGAAAATATTTACGAAAAGTTCTTCATAGTTCGCAGCTCGAGCATCGTACCTTGGGGAATAGGGAATAGACCATGTTTTGCTTTATCGTTCTAAATAGTTTTTGTCCCATACCGTGTAATTCTGTTATGTCTAAGAAATGGCTCCGAGTGAAATATTTTTATGGCGTTAACAATTTATAGATTCCTTACCCCCTCCCTCCTCCTATTTCTTCGAGACTTTTGCAAGAAAAACATACCCCACGTAGTTGTTTTTCCTCGACTATATCGTTCGTGTAGATTTTTCCCAAAGACTCGTCGTATGTTGGGGGAAAAAATTGAAATATAGCGTGAGGCTGGAAATAAATTTCTCAAAATGAACGAAAGGAAACTTTCTAGAATTTCGTAGCCTATCGGTGGATGAAAAATAGAAAAAGAAACGCGTGCAGTATTATGAACTCGAACGAGAAAAAAACCTTCGACGTACGAAAATGGTAATTCGTCTCACTTGCACGTGTTTTCTGTCGAAATTTTACTTTTTTTAAATGCCATAAATTGATTTTAAATTAAAATCAAGCGAATAAAATAATTTTAGTTGAGAACAGTTTTCAGAAAATTCTATCAAAATGAAAATTTTACTTGGTCAAAAATTGAACCACCATAAATGAGTCATACAATAAAGGGGGAAACATCGGGATCTCCTTTTTTTTGAAGACATAAAATTTCGCAGCGTTTATTGTATACATATTTCATTCGAAATTACGATAAAATAAAAATCACAAAAAAATAATTTTGATGATCTTCGGGAGAAAATGAACCCAGGTTTGAAAAAATAAAAAATATCCACTGACAGTTATTTTGGGTTTAAAAAAATACACACTCATTCAAAATCAAATTTATCTACCAGCAATTTTTCAGAAATTTCCGTCATGTTGGAAAAAGAAACATGTTTCATAGCATCATAGCATTGACATACCTACTGAAATATTAAACATTTTCCCAATTTTTTTTACAAATTTAGCAAAATGTCATTATTTTAAATTCGTTTCTTAATTTTTTATATTTTGTCACAACTCTCAATAATAATAAATACCTACGACATTTTTATAAAATTTTGATGTTTTATTAGTTGTCATTAATTCACCCAAAATAATGTCCAAGTTTTTCCCAGTCTAGCAAAATTATTATGTCAGTGGTCTTCAATTTCCTTCAAAATTTTTCCAAGTTTTTAAAAGTCAGACAAAAGATAAACAAAATTTCATATCAATTTCCTTCAAAACTTCTTTATTCCCGATGAAAATTTATTATATCAAATCATATCTGATTTATTTAGAATTACATCAAATTTTATCTGTTTTGATGAAATTGTATCTCAAAAATGTCCTAATCAAATTATATTTAATTAGGTACATCTGGTTTTTCCAGATCTAATTTGATTAAATCAAATGTAATTTGATTAGATTACATCAAACTGACTATATGTGATTTGATATCATTATAGATATGATTTGATGTAATTTGATGTAATTAGATAAAATTAGATTGGGACATTTTTGAGAGCTGATCAGATCTAAAAAATTTTCATCGGGTTTTTATTAAAAATCAGACAAAATCCTAATATGTCTATAACGCCAGGTAAAAAAATATTCATTACCCCAGCCTAAAAAACGTTTAGTACGTATTTGATTCAAAGCTTAAAAATTTTATAGGCATTAATTAAGTACATTCTGTTTACAAATTTCACATTTTTAAAAAATTTTTCTCTTTGAATTTTCAAAAAAAACCCAAATGGAACAAATTATAAGTTCTCCTTGTCCTTTCCTTCCTTCTCTTCCGTCTTCCTAAATTTCGATAAAATTATTTAAATATTTTGAAAATTATTGTAAATACTTATCATGAAAATTACTTGAAATGTAACAAAAATTGATACGTAAAAATTTTCAGAGAACATTTAGAAATTTAAAAAGAAATCTGAAAATTGCAAAAAAATTATTGAAATCAAAATTTTCTTTCGTTTAAGATCATTTCCACTCTGAAACCATGCTTCAAAACATTTTCGTATTTTAGCTTTTTTGGTAATTTTAAACAAAATTCTCGATTTTAAATGATTTTTACCGGTATATTCATTTACCTAATGAATATTTAATTTCAGCAGCTGAAATTGATATGATAATTATTGTTTGAAAATTTTTCCGTAGGGTTAAATTTTTTTACAAGAGGGAGTGGGTGCCCCTCAATGGGGGAGGGGAACTGGAGTAAATGGTCGTGATACACCTCGTTGGAAAGGAAATTTGATTCTGAATAAGATTTGTAGCCACAATTTTATTCTAATGTTGAAACTTTTTAATTAGAATGAAGAAAACTTTTTTTTGTTCTTTGATTGGAGGAGGGGGTGAATTGGGGAGGAGTTTAAATTTGAGAGACCTCGGTTGCCTTAAATTTAATTTACAATAGAAATTTTTGACAGCTGAGGAACTGAAGAATAACTTCTGTTTCAAACATTTTTTTTCTAGACTCATAGGTGAGGTGTTACACGCGTTTTCAAGATAAGGAGGTGGATCCTCGAAAAAAGGGAGGAGGAAGGCATCAAGGCTAATTTTTTTTTATTTTTATGTCTAGGATATGGATCAATCATAAAATTACTTTCAACAGCTCACTCTCTCATTTCTGAATCAGTGAAATTTATCAAAAATCACTGAAAAACAGTCAGAATTGCAGCACAGTAATAAATCAGTGATTTTTTTTTCAAAAACAAGTCAGTGAAAGAAAATTACTGGAAATCAGTGAAAATCCCCTAAAAACTCAATGATGTTTATGAATTCACTAAAAAAATCCGTAAAATTCTTTGAATAATCAGTGAAAAATCGCTGAAGATCAGTGAATTTCACTGATTTTTCCCGTGCTGCAATTCTGACTGTTTATCAGTGATTTTTCACTGATTCGGAATGAGAGAGCAATCGAGCGGATTTGAAATTGAGACCTGATTGTAAATCCAGTTTTTCTCCAGGAAAATTTTCAACAAAAATTTAAATATTCGCCAACAGTGTACTCATCGAAAGTCAAAATATGTATACTGTTTTCGGCCTTCTCAACCGTTTGGAAAAAGTTTCGAGCCAATCTACAGCCTTCAAAAAATATTAATATCTTCCAGCAGTGGAAAAAAATAGCCGGAAAAATATGGGGTTGACCCTACAGTTACGAATTTTGGAAAATTGTGCGCTTTCAGGCAACATAGCGAAATTTTTTAAGAAAAAAGTAACTTTCAGTAACTGTTTTAGAGCAAAAAGTGACCAAAAAGTGACTAAAAAATGACCAAAAAGTAACCAAAAATTCAATTTTTTCGAGGCAAATTTTTTTACAGTTTTCTGGGGGACAATTTTTTTGTAGTTTTCTGCAACTATTTCAAAGATAAATAAACTAAAAAGGCGTGAATAATTTCATTTATTAAATTCCTTTCGTCAAAATAACTAACAAATTAGCAAAAACCGATTTTTTTATGTTTTTCTTGAAAAATTTCAAAAAATAGCAATTTCTTCGTAAAAATTTGAATTTTTGCCTGTAAGTGCGAAGAAAAAGTGACTTTAGAGGGGGAAAAAGTAACCAAAGTGACCTTTTAGACGTGAAAAGTAACCAAAAGTGAGTGAAATCGAAAAAAGTGACAAACGCTCTAAAAAAGTGACCCGCTATGATGCCTGTAGCTTTAATCGATTGAATATTTCGCCAATATGAGTAATTCATATTTTTGTAGATGCTAAATTTTAAATCACCAGTTTTATGGTTTTTTTTTCAAAACTGAAAAATTCTAAAATTTTCTGTTCCAATCGATTCAGGAGGTCGAAATTAGGCTATACATAGGTACTAACTTTCAACTTTTCATCTCGATTAAGATCAACTTTTCATTTTACTCTTTATCAAGCCCAAAAACTAATTCAGGATTTTCAAGAATTCACCAAAATTCGAGAAATGAACTTTAGTACTTACCTGAAATTTTTTGTTTCGGCTCAAAATTTTCTACTAACGGTTGGGATTCCTCCCTTGTTAGGGCAATTTAAATTTTTTTCAACGATTTTTATAAACTTTTAATAATTTCCCAAGATTTTATGTTCACTTCTAATACAATTTTAACTTCGTTTGCAATTTTTTTCTATTTTCTAGGAACAATTATTTTAAAAGCACTTCATCTAAATTTCAACAATTTCTACCACTTTTTCACCATTTTTGCCATATTTTAAAAAAACTTCAGGGTGATTTTCTTCCTTACCCTTTTTTACGATACATCCACGATTTATGGAAAATGATAAAATTTCCACAATTCATAATGAAAATTCAAACACAAATCCGCGTTCGGCTACTTTTTTAATTACAAAAATCCTGCCCCGAAAATTACGTTAATTTATGAAAAATTATTTACCTTACGCCGATAATTAAACGAAATAAAATAAAGTAGCAACGTGCCCACAAGAGAATTACCCGCTGATTTAAAAAGTTCGGCAAAAATTTCGCTTAAGGAGCTAAATTTTGATGTTTTTTCCACCACTGGTGATGGAATAATTAAGAAAATCTTTATTCAAAAATTAAACCACGGTAACTCGGAACCGGTACGTAATTAATTCAGGGTGTAAATTATTTTATGGAAATCGCGACGTAATTTTTTCTTCTTCGGTGGCGCTTATATTAAAAAGTAACTTAGCTAATTTCGTGTGGCAAGTTAATAAGTTAAATTCTACATCTCCAGTCCATAAATATGTTTCAAAAAGAACAAGGTGACGAGGCGAAGAAGAAAGCGGATTTTACCAGCGAAGGTAAAACTCGCTCCGAAGAAGAAAATTTATCACTTTTCAAACGCCAGTGTGAAAATTTCAACGGGCGAGTATACTTAGAGCATAGGAGTTGGAAGACAAATAAAAATACCAAAGTTCTTTGCAAAGCGATAAGTCGAATGGAGAAGGAACGAGGAAGAGCTCGCGATGAAGAAATTTCACGGCCGGAAAACTTGCTCGTATAAATATTTTCTTTGAAGTTTCGGTCGGGGCCGAAATTCGCCAACCACACAGGGTTTTCTTTTATGTAGGAAAAACTCGACTACTTATAATAATAACCGAGTCGGAGTGGAAATTAGTTTTAATATTCATGGAAACGAGCCTGCGAGCGAAGAAGAAAATAACCTGGTGAGAGATCATACTCGTAGCCTTCGAGGAGTAAAAATAATTGAGTTTTTTCGAGAGGGTGCTCGAATAAGTGGTTCGTGGAGGTATTTCAAACATAAACTGGTAATATTTGCTTAAAATTTAGCTTATCGCGCCTTGGAAATACAAAAGTAGTAAATATTGTCAAACGTACTCCATATTGGCTTTTAGAAAACATCTCGCATATATTTAGCTATGGCCTGCATAATATTTCGGCAACCAGTTTACCGCAGTTCGATAACCCTTCGGTTATAAATTCGAATGTCAATGCAAATGGGTCGCACGTGGGGTAGGATACCCTAAGCTAGCAAAGCCCGAAACAGTAGAACCGGTTCATTCAACAAGTTCGTTGCTAAAAATCGCCACTGATTACAATCCGGAGTGTTTTTCTTCTTCAGCTCGACGATGCGAAATGCCTCAAGGCTGAAGTTATTTAAAAATGTTGTGGGAACTATGCGGCTTTGCAACGTGGATTATGTCTATAGATATTTCGTTAATTAACGAGTTGCGCGATTACATTGTGACAGATTGGAAAACTAATGATTCGCCAGGTGATTAATATTTTTCGCCAAGCTCGCGTACAGCAGAGTGGGTGAAGTTTCGCCTTCGAGGGGCTCCGGCGAGAATTTTTGCTCGTATTTAACCGCCGGTATTTGCCGCAGAAATTACTCCTTTGAATATAAATAAGCACGGGGTTAAAAAATTACCTATCTTGGGCCATTTGCATATCGAGCCTTTTTTTCCACGTTTTTAACGCAAGAGTTGATAGGAAAATGGAGATTTTTTCGACAACGTTATTTATAACGAAAAATGAAAGGGTGTACGTTGGGACTTGGGAAGGAATTTTTATGCGAGAAAGTATCAAATGAAAGGGGTAAGTTTTTTGGTGGTATGATCGATGCTGATATGATAGGGTATGAAGTACCATCAAGAATTATTATTCTTATCATGAACTGCACAAATGACAAGACACGTGGATATTACGCGCAGGTCTCTAGGTATTTTATATCGTGGCTAGACTTGCAAGAAGAATAAATCTATTTAGCTAAGAGATGTTCGCCTTTTCAACTTTGTATTTTTTAGATGATGAATCGTAAAAATCATCAGAAAAACTGTGAAAACCAAAATTTTTTAGTTTAAAACTCAATTTTTGGTTTTCACAATTATGTAAAAATTTGGTGAAAATCATTCAAAGATTTTGGAAGAGGTTTAGAACGTTTATGAAGTCATGAAAACTGTAACGTACCAAAGCTGGAGTTGGATGGGGGAGAGATCGGAAAATTCAGACAAAAATGGAATTTTCCTGATTTTACTGACTTAGCGTATAAGATTTCCCCAATTTTTCTGTCTCAGAATGAAAATTTTCCTCCAATAAAATCATAAGTTACAAGTAATTTATTGAAGTTTTCTGACTCAAATCAACTTTTTTCCTCAACAAAATTCAATTTGAAAAAAACACGTTTTTTCATTTGTCCCTTCTCTTTGTTTGGTTCGACCTTGATGAAAACTAGCAAAAATGTGGTAAAAATTATTTCAAAAAATAATGATAAAATAATCTGGAATTTCGTTTTAAAAATTGAAGAAAACTGGTAAAAAAATTACGAAAGAATCAAGAAATGTTCAAAACAAAGGAAAAAATTTCAATCAATTCTATTCAAAAATTACAACAAAGAATACATAACTCAAAAAAATTTTTAATTTACCGGAAAAATCGTAAAAATTTACTGGACTCAAATTTCGTGAAAAAATTATGTAAAATTTTGCGAAAATCATTTAAAATCACAAAATTAGCCACGAATGTCGTGAAAATGTTCAGTATTATTATCGGTAACATATGAAAATAAAAATTGCCTTAAATTGGTTGAAACTGGTAGAAAAATTAATCAAGTGATTAATAAATTGTGAAAATTGTTACAAGCTGGACAAAATTCTCCACAGTGAGGAGAAATCGAGGAAAGGAAACAAAAAATTGCCAAGGATCCGAATTGAAGAGAAGTATAAAATTTTTTTCCTGAACTAAAAAAGTTTTTTTTGGCAAGTGCTTACTTTTTTAGATTTTTTTTTTGAATGGTAAGTTGTACCCAAAAACTCAAAAAATGTTCAAACCATGCTCAAACGATATGCAGTATGCTGTTTCCCATTTCGAGGCTCTCCTCCACCCGATCATCGTTTTACTCCTTGTAAATCCGTGGAAGGAGGGAGGGGGGCATTCACAAGATTTTCTAGAAAGAATGTGGTATATGTATAAGAATAACTAGTGGTAATAAAAAAAAATCAAAAAAGAAGTTGTAGTAAAAAAAATTGAAAAGTTGTATGCTTTTAAAAACAATTTTCTAATAAATGAACCACTCGGCAACTTTGTTTCATAATATTACTCATTAAAATAAGATTTCCGCGAGAATCATGTAAAATTACTTACTCATTTATACTTTTCATTCCATATCGATGAAAATTTGTGACTCACCTGCAACAAAAAACAAAATACATAAATAATTTATTATTTAATTAATCATTTTTCTGTTATTTTCAGACGATTTTTTTTTTTTGAAAAATCCATTCATGAAGAGGAGTTACCATCAATTTCACCTCTTCCTGCAATACGCCATTGTCCGTGAATATAATTTGAAGAAACGGTTCGAAAATTTTTCTCAGGTAAAGTTTTTCTCAAAACGTTTTTCAGCTCTGGTATTTTTTCTCAAGATTTTTCTCAACTTTGAAATTTCTTCAACAAAAGTTTTTCTCATTTTTTTTCAACTCTGAAATTTTTTTCTAAAAATATTTTTCCTTGCTATGTAAAATTGTATTTAATTTATTTTCAAATTTCAATTCCCATAAAGAATTTTCTCTGCTGTAAAATTTCTTCCCAAAATGTTTTTAATTTTTGATATTTTGTTATTGATTCTAAATTTTTTTCTCAAGTTATTTTCCAACTCAAAAATTTTTGAAATGAAAAAATTTTGAAAAAAGTTTGAAAAAAAGTTTGAGAAACTCGAAATGAAAAACTTGAAGAGAATTTCAGTTTTTAAAAATTTTAAAGACCAAAGATGGAATTTTAGGGCAGAGAGTTGAAAAAAATTTAGCAAATGAAAATTGAAGGAGAAAAAAATCACGAAGCTGAAAAAAATTTAGGAAGAAATTTTAGAGTTTGAAAAAAATCATTAGGTCGAACAAATTAGAATTTTGAGAAAAATCTCACGAACTGAACAAAAATCGAATACAAATTTTAATGTTGAAAAATATATTGAAAAACCGTTCTACGGTTGAATAATATGCATTTTGGAAAAATACCAGAGATGAAAAAAGTTTAAGGTTGGGAAAAAAAATTCGAGGAAGAAATTTCAGAATTGAGATAAAATTTCATTAAAGCTGAAAAAAATTCCAAGTTGGTAAATATTTCAGGAAAAAAATTTTAAGAGCCGAAAAATATCTTCAGAAGAAAATACTAGAGTTGAAAAAATTCTGAGGAAAGAGAAAAAAATTTGAAAATGTGACTCGTGCAGGGAAGTTTCTAATGTCGAAAATTACCTTAGGAGAAGATAAAAATGAAAAATTCACCATTACGATGCGTTTAATTTTGAAAAAAAAATTCTTCGCAAAAAGAAATCCTATTTTTCATACACTTATTAATTATCAAAAAAGCTGCCAAAACTAATTTATTGTACTAAAATTTCACGAGGAATTCGTTTCCGATGTCGAAAAGACGAAAATTACTTACGGAGGGAAGGAAATGAAAAAATTTACTATTTCAATGCGTTTAATTTTGAAGGGAAAACGATTTTGAGATATTTGAAGTTTTTTACGTTTAGACTGACGAGTCTCCAGAAAGGTGACACATTCCATGGATCACATTTTGCAGCGCACATCGATAACTTTAACGTTCCGACTTTTGGTACCTTTTCTTCAGTCAGTTTGAACGTGATTTAGACATGTTCTAATAGGTTATTTGAAGTGAAACTTTAGTAACACTATGCATAAAGGTCTAAACTACTTGAAAATGCAAAAAAAAATTGAAAAATTGCCCTTTTTTCGTGTTTTGGCTTCAACGCAAAATTCAGTTTTCCGACTTTAGGTATCTCTCTACATTCCAAATCAGTGAAAAATCACTGATAGACAGTCAGAATTGCAGAACAGAAAAAATCAGTGAAATTCATCGATTTTCAGCGATTTTTCACTGATTATTCAAAGAATTTCACAGATTTTTCAGTGAATTTCATAAATATTACCCGAGTTTTTAGTGAATTTTCACTGATTTCCATTAATTTTCTTTCACTGACTTGCTTTCAGTGAAAAAATTTCACTGATTTATTCCTGTGCTGCAATTCTGACTGTTTTTCAGTGATTTTCGATAAATTTCACTGATTCAGAAATGAGAGAGATACTCTGTCCCTGCACCGATCACAAATAATTATAGACTTGGAAAAAATCGAAGTTGCGTGGTAATTGAAGACTCGCATGAGTCAAACAGGAAAGATTCAGTCGTTCGTACCATTTTTTATTCCGTGTAAATTTAGTCGTGGGTATAAAAAATTGCCCAATTTCTCAATTACGTAGCTATAAAACGTAGTATTTAAAAAATAAACATCATCGTTGCCACGTTTCAGAAATGTATCAATTTATGGTACCTACTTCAACATTTTCAATTTTTTTTCAACTTTTCGAATATTTAAAATCTCATATTTCTATTCAGGAGGAATTTTCAATCCAAAAATTTGAAAAAAATCAGTCTAAATGTACTCGCGGTATCAACAAAACTGCAATGCTACCCGAATCACATACGAAGGCCAGATCTCGTTGAATTCCTCGGATCGCGAATGTTTATTCGAAATATCGCATTGTTCGGGTAATTATAAATAGTCTAAGTACATCTGGCATTTGTATCAAAAATAAAAGTGAAAAAAATTTCGTTGAAAAAATTGTTGATGCACGACGTTGCCAAATATCTCATTGCACTTGTATTTTCAGCTCGAATGGTATGAGTAAGTAGGTAAGGTACCAAGACCTACACAGTAAATACACTTCTAGATATTATGACGTTGCTACATAATCGTACTAAAATACTCGAACGAATCGTCTTCGAGTAAATCGTAATCCCAGCAGCTCTTAGACTAGAAAATCCTCCATATCCTGCCATAAATTTCGAATTCGTTGAACAAACGAGGAAGAAAAATTACACGTAATGTGGTAACCAGATGCAGATGTTAATAATCGGCTAAACGAGAGGAATTTTTGTTGTGGTCTCCGCTCGCGTTATTATTTTTATTACTTTATGATGCAGAATAGGTTGAATAAACTGTACCTAGTCGTATATAATGCCTACGATGTAATGTCAATGTTTTGATGTATGTACGAGCTATACATAGACGTGTATAGGTATACGTGGTTAAGGTGTATTAGGGTCTGGGTGCTGCGGGTATATTACGAGGCTATTTTATCTATATACCTGTACTGGTTCTCTTTTCAAGTTTTTCCGACGCGCCTTCATGTACACATCAAATTCGTCCATCTCTCCGCCTCTCTCTAATCAAGTTTATAACTACTTTCGCTGGTGTGCCGAAATGATTGAAAACGTTGGCATTATCCAGAGACCCTGGTGCGGTTTAGGCGGTCAACTTTTCTAGGTTATTGCACGTGGTGCACACAGCACACGGCTGACTTTGATGCTGAAACGTACCCTAATTAGCATAAAAGCTCGCCTAAACGATGACAACAATCGAGCATAATGAAAGGTATCCAGTATAGCTCGCTGCAGTCGTACAGAAAAACGTGATATGTGAATCTCGTATCGAACAAACCTGTAGTGGCTTTTCTCATCTTCACCCTGCTCTATTCCCTTTTCCTAGGTGATGAGTCGAGGAGACATCGCGTATAATTATTCAATATCGAACGTCGAGAATAAATGATTATTCACGAGGCAAAGAGAGATGCAGGGTAACAGGAAATTTTTATGGAATGCAGAACATCGCACAGCGGTGGTTTTTCGGCGAAACGTCCTTGTCGGTTGCTACAGAACCGCAATTTAACACATTTCGAACTTCGAAGCGATGCATTCGCGAAAAAAATGTGCCATGTGCATTTCTCACCGTGGCCCATTTCCAAATTGAACCAAGTCCAAAAAAATTATTACTACTTTCAATTTTTCCCAATCGCCTGCATATTCCATTAAAAATATATTAATTTTTCTAGGTACTGGCTTTTTTCTTCCACGTCGCCTCGAGAGGGCTTTTTATTGATGTTCGCGAGGCGGAAATTATTATTTCCAGGCAACTAGGCAAAAAATAATATAAATTGCAACGCTAGACTTAATAAAGTGCATATTGATCAAAGACCATTTCTCAGAGACCTTTTCGCTTTTTTTATGTTTTACAGGGATCGTAAAGCAATTGAATTTTATAGCTTTGCGTCGTCTCGTACCATATACTCTCTTAGCTCGTAATCAAATCACGCCATCATTGTTTAAGCTAACGGATTCGAATTGTACCTACATATAGGATTTGAAAAATGCAACGAAACTTAATCAAAATCAACCATCTTGAATGCTAATCGCGTGTACCCACGTTGCGTATCGGTTGGCCTTTCTTATGGTTACAGGTTGTTTTTATATAGCGAGGTATTATCATAGTGTAATATCTCGATTTGTACGGGTATGAAATAAAATAAAATTGATGCTTTGGGTTGGAATATCATAAAATGTATAGAATTATTGGTGAAATGTGAAGTTTATCGTATAGGCGTATCTATCGAAGGGGTTAAGTATCGATTTTGTTTATGATTTTGAATTTTCTAGTTGAAAGTTTCGGGTCAATGAGTTGAGTGATGAAGTAAAAAAACGAAAGTATCCAATTTCAAAGCATCTACCGACATAATATAGAAATAAAATAGATCGAATTTCTGAAAATATACATCTTTCAATCTTTGCAACTCCCCCCCCCCCCCCAAAAAAAAACAGAAAAATAATTCTAACATTTTTTTAAAAATAATTTTCTTCCGCTTTTCTAGCTTGTCCAGACCATTTTTTCAAGTTTTCCAGACCCTATACGTTAAATAGAAGGATTCAATTAGCAATTGTGAGGCAGATGAGCTTTTTCTAATTTGATGTAAAATAAAATATGTAGGTCGGGAAGAGAGGATATTATTCTGCTCTCTCATTCCGAATAAGTGAAAAATCACTGATGAACAGTCAGAATTGCAGCACAGGAAAAATCAGTGAAATTCACTGATTTTCAGCGATTTTTCACTGATTATTCAAATAATTTTACAGATTTTTTTAGTAAATTTCATAAATATCACTGAGTTATTAGTGAATCTTCACTGATTTCCAGGGATTTTTTTTCACTGACTTGCTTTCAGTGAAAAAATGTTCACTGATTTATTACTGTGCTGCAATTATGACTGTCTTTTTAGTGATTTTTGATAAATTTCACTGATTCAGAAATGAGAGAGTGTTTCGAATTGGAAAAGCAAAGTATAGGTAAGATTCCTAACTTTCTTATTTGAATTTACACGAATTTCTTTAACCTTTTCATATTTTTCATTCCTATAACTTATAGACTTTTGGAGAATTTTTCAGCAAAATTTTCTTTTTTTCTGCGCGTCTCTCGACCAGAAAGACAGCCAAGACACGTTAAATTTCGCTAATTTTTTCTAAGCATATATCGATATGAAAAAGTATCGTTTTTTGGGGTTTTCAATTTTTACCTCCTAAATCCAATCTAGTTTAGATTTGAAATTGAAAGATCTGAGATTCTGTGTCTCTTTTTATGATTGATTTTCTAATCTGAAATATGATTTAATTCTTTAGTAATGTTTTGAAAATTCACAGTTAAAAATTTTTCGGTGATTCGAAACAGTTTTGAAAATTTTACTCGAAATTGAAATTGTGAAAAATTAAATGCAAGGAAGAAAATTTTTCATTGTAGAGGGAGTAAAAGTCTACTTTTACTCCCTCTCGCGAATCACTCGAGTGCTCAAACTCGACTTTTACTCCCTCTACAATGAAAAATATCGTATGCAACTCGGGAGATAAATGATTTTCGACGATTTTGAGTTATTTCCCTCGCTTCGCTCGGGCAATAAACCTCAAAATTCGTCGAAAATCACTTTATCTCTCTTGTTGCATAATATACTATTTCACCGAAATCAGTCATTAGTTTCTTGTTCATCTTCAATTTGAGCGAAACATTTCCAGGAGTTGGAATTTGGAAATTTTTCAACGTTCAAAAAAATGATCCAGGTCGAAAATTTTCTCCTCTTACAATGTTAAATTATTCATTTTTATCGTTAGGTTGGTGTGACTGGAAGAGAAAGAAAGATTTGGGGATAAAAAAAAAATACAAGAAAATGACGGTTTTGAAAATAATTCAACTTAAAGAACCAATAGTCATGCCTTCAAAGGTCGAAGGAAGGTAAAATTCAAAAGATCAAGGTCTATTTTTTGAGATTTTCAACAAGGATTTTTTAAGAGAAAAATTTAGAAAACATTTTTTTTCAACTTTTGATTTTCAATTAGGTACTTATAGAATGATACCTGTGTACGTTACGTACTTCATCTAATTGAATACAAACATGAAACTAAAAGTAGGCAATTGCACAAAGAACAATTGAACATTGTCTAAAGGAAAATAAAACAATTCAAACGAATTTTCATACCAACTTGCTCTAAATAATTGTTTTTTTTTCTTTAAATTAATAAGTACCTATATAATACATAACCATTGATTTTAATTTTTTCCTCGAAAAAAAAAGTTTGTAATGTGATTTTGCGATTCGAGGAAAGATGAATCAATCAAAAGTAAAGAAATTACAGATTTCAGAGTTCTAATGGAATTATTAGTACCTACTTACTGCTTTTTGATCAGGCTTATGCCTACATTTTTTAAGGTAACTGATGGTTCCTCTCCCCTTCAGAAGGCTAGACGCACGTGTTTGTTTGATTTAAAAAAGAAAAAGGTCGTTCAAATACGTTTTATTTGATTTTCTAAAATCGTTCTAAAAAAAGTTTATTTTTTATCAGTTCATATCAAATTTATGAAAATGTAGAATAAATATTAAAAAATCATTAAAATTTTTTTTTAAAAACTGTTTCTAGTGAAAATAAATATTTTCAAATGGAATTCTAAATAAATAAATAAATAAATAAATAAATAAATAAATAAATACACAAAAGTGCAACACAATAATATGAATCAAATTACATTATAACAACTTTTAAAATTTTTTAGCTTAAAGTTCAAATAAAGTGCTTTTAGTGATCATAAAATAGTATATTATGCAACAAGGGAGATAAAGTGATTTTCGACGAATTTTAAGGTTTATTGCCCGAGCGAAGCGAGGGAAATAACTCAAAATCGTCGAAAATCATTTATCTCCCGAGTTGCATACGATATTTTTCATTGTAGAGGGAGTAAAAGTCGAGTTTGAGCACTCGAGCGATTCGCGAGAGGGAGTAAAAGTAGACTTTTACTCCCTCTACAATGAAAATGAGTAAAAAAGTTCATTTCAATGTTCAATTTTTTCTACCAAAATTATCTCTAAAATTTCAATAATACTTTCAAAATTTTCAAAAAATTTAAAAATTGAAATAATTTTTGTGTAGATATTTTACATTGAATAAAAATTGAAATAATTTTGGTGTAGATATTTTCACATTGAAAGTCGTATCAACATGTGATTTTTTTCTAGTACCTACTAGATATTTTTATGTAAAAAAAAACAATGTGACTTATGACATTTCATGCTTAGTTGCGTGGTTCTAAAAAAAAAGTAAATAAAGAAGGGGAAAAGGTGAAAAATCGTGTAAGACGGGTTCAATGATCTAAAATGTTCGTAGTTGTGCTGTGGTGATTCGCGATAAAAATTTTTGTTTAAAAAAAATTATTTACCCATTCGTATCTGGAAAACATAACAAATGAGAAAAATCATACACGCATGTACAAATAAATGGGATTCTCGATGTAAAAACAACTTTGCAAAATTCATTTGAATAAAAACTTGGCCAACAATTTTTCTGGTTCAATTTTTTTGAATTTGAAAATTGTTAAAATTATCGAAGCATTTTTATCAATTCCTTTACCTTTCAGAAACAAAATTTCAAAATGACTGAAAATGTCAATTTTTTACATTTTTAACTCTCCTCACCCCTCCTCCGAGAGTACTGGTGCAAAAAAATATCAAATTTGAATTCAGCACCCTTGAAAATGTACATAGATTTGAACACCCATATCAATTTTAAACTCCATGTTACATTTTAGACCACCATCACCCCTCCTCCAAGGGTCCTGGTGCGAAAATAATATTAAATTATGATTTAGCGTCGAAAATTTACATAATTATATTCCGTTCTAAAAAAATTCAATTCAACTTCATAGGACTTTTCCCCGCCTAAATTGCCAACTGAGCCCACTGTGGGGCAGTTTGAACAATTTTATTTCGTCAAAATTTTTTTTTCATCAACTTGAGTATTTTTTTAGAAAATATTCAGCTGATGAAAAACGATCGTTGAATGTTGAAAATTTGAAGCACTCCGGCATTGAGCCACCCTCTGCCAATATCCTGGGACTCAGAGTCACAAAAAACTCCTACTTAGTGAATTTCACCAAATGTGACCCAAAAAAGGATTAAAAAAAACATTTTTTCTTCAATTCATTCATTTTTTATCAAACCACCAGCAACGACAGGGTAGGTAATCCATTCCCCTTACGTAATAAATTCCAAAACAGTTTAATTTCCAAACGAATTCCACGTTCCCAGCACTCCTAAGTCGATTTCCTCACACAAGCCAACAGATCAGAATACCCAAGTGAGATCCAAAATAACACCGAAGAAGAAAAAAGTTAAAAATACAGCCTAGGCGGCGTCAGTCAGCTCGTATAATAGAATCAATTACGCATCAATTATAGGATTAGCCATAGTTTAATTTGGCGGTCTTATAACACATTTTTACACAGCTGTAAGCCATCTTCCCTGCTGAGCGAAAGCGCCCTATTCTTATGTTGTAATGTATGCTATGGTTATATACTCTATCCCTCGGTTGAATTTCACTACCCATATAGAAAAAAAATCTAATGGTTCTCAGCTTTATAATATATTCACGTGAACATTGTCCCATTTCGAATACTTCAGCTCCAGCTCCAGCTTCCGTTAGCACAATTTCCAAATGGTATTTGCTCGGCGTGAAAAGAATAAAGCACGTATTGCCTTCGTACACGCGGAATGTAACAACCAACAAAGATGCAATTGGAGTTATTGTAATATTTTATCCGACCATTGGTACACACGTTAGTATAATGTGTAAATTTAGCAAATACAGCGATCATTGTGAAAGTACACTCGCAAATACACAGTCAAATGTTCAGAGCTCAAATTACGATTGGCGAATCAAAACGTACTCGCACGTGTTTGCCTATTGAAGACCTTAAGTCTGCTATATAAATTGTATACTTTGATGTGCGAAAAAAAAATTACACCGTTAGATAAGCTAGACAATCTGACATATAAAATAATAATTACTCTTTTTATTTTCGTCATTTCGGCTTCACAATCGACATATTCGATTCACATAGGTACCATTACATTGTATATGTGGAATCTTCAGTCGACAGATACTCGGTAGCGGTCGTATACCGCAATAAGTTTCTTAATGTGGCGCACTTCTAGCCACTTATCTTCGCAATTGAACATTATGAGCGAATTAAGAACGATTAAGGTTATTTATCGAGCCTCCGTCTCAGCTTCCGTTGGTTTATGTTTGATTTTCTTCTATTAATAGTTTGTTTAAAGAGTAATTAAAGCGGTTGAAATGTAGGTCGATTCATATGTGTGAATTGTAATATGGGTATACGTTTGAATTCAATTGATCGACGTAGGTCATCGATATGTAGGTATATGACTAGTTTCGGCTCAACCTGGCGACAAGCTGGACCGGCGGCGACGGCGGCGGTTTTTCGAGTATGCAGATTTATTACCACGTCAATCACCTTTTGAGCCAGATTATAACGTGTTTGGAATCATAAATTGAACTTGCATTCGTCGAAATTGGATCGTAGGAATCCGAATACTTTGTCGTGGTTTCGAATTTATAAACGAGTAGATGGAGAGCCCGAAGCAGGACGTGAAAATTATAGATTTCGGTGGGTATGCTGAGGTTGGACCCCCACCTTCGCCTCCCAATATTCGACCCGAATGACTACGAAAATCAATTTTATTTCCTACGTGCTGGAATTATCGGTGCATCGCGATTCGTTATTATTTTCACTTTACTTTCAGCCAGGAGATATTGAAATGTTCGACTTTCATTATCTTCGGAAATTTTGTTATAATGTTTCGATGTTTAAATTTAACATTGAACTAGGTATTTTTTTAAAGTTGTCCACAAATCGAAAAAGTTGCTTAAAAATGGAAAGATTGTAAATACAGGTATCATAGCAAAATTTTTGAAGAAAAAAGTAATTTTCAGTAACTTTTTTTGAGCAAAAAGTGACCAAAAAGTGACCAAAAAATGGCCAAAAAGTAACCAAAAATTCCATTTTTTCGAGGACAATTTTTTATATAGTTTTTTGGGGTGGGAGTAGTTTTCTGCAAACATTTCAAAGATAAATAAACTGAGAAGACGTGAATAATTTCATTTATTAAATTCCTTCGTCAAAACAACAAACAAACAAACTAGCAAAAATCAATTTTTTCCTTGAAGAATTTTGAAAAATAGCAATTTCTACGTGAAAATTTGAATTTTCTCCTGGAAGTTCGAAGAAAAAGTGGCTTTTGAGGAGAAAAAAGTAACCAACGCGACCTTTTAGACGTGAAAAGTAACCAAAAGTGACTGATGTCGAAAAAAGTGACTCGCTATGATCCCTGTAAGGAATATTTAAGGAAAAGATGATTGAAATAGGATGAAAATCGTAGAAAATTTCATAAAATATGAGCGGAAAATTCATCAAAATTGTCTCCATTAAAATATTGCCAAAATATTTTTTTTAAATTATTCAAAGATACCTTCATAAGATATTCACAATTTCACAAAAATTTTCCAAAAATTAAAGAAATGTAAAAAAAAAATGGTTTACAATATTTAGGTATAGAATTTGTTCAATTGTGAAAATCGAAAAAAATTTAAAACATTTCAACATTTCGTGGAAAGTTTAGAAATTTTTACAACATTTTAATTATTATTTTCGATGATTTTTAACAAGTTTTGCAAGCTTCCTACGAAGTATCAAAAAAATTCGACAAGTTTTTGTGATATTTCAGACAATTTTCAAACTTTAAAACCATTTTTACAATATTTGAATGGTTCTTGTGACATTTTCAAGCGGTTTGCGAAACATTAGAAGTAATTTTTGAATTTTTGTGACGTATGTTTTTTTTGTTTTTTGACATTTTTATCCCATTTTTAAAATTTTTCATTTTGCGTTAAAGAATTTTTAGGACATTTTGCACATTCATCATCAATTTTTTGCAACCTGCGATAAAATTTTCCTATAAAATGATTAAATTTTGAACAGTTTTTACGAACGAACGAACAAAAAATATTTATCAATCGACGCCTGGCATCGATGACCTTGAACGATATTTGGAATAAGTTTATGATATTTTCAGGGGGTTTTCTCCTTTTTTTTGGAGGGGGGGGGGCAATTTTCATAAATTAATTTGACAACGACATATATGAAACTTTTAGTGATTTTTAGAACTTTTTGAGCGATTTTTGACTTTTTTGTCAATGTTTACCCATTTTTTGCGTCAGTTTTTTGAACGGTTCATTCACATTTTGAGATATTTTTAATTTTGAAAAGTTTACAATTTTTCAAACAAATTTTTAATTTTTGTGGCATTTTAACTTATTTGTGTTTTCATGAAACCTATTTTGAATAATTTTAATAAGTTTTAAATGTTTTTGAACTTTTAGGACAATTTTTCCAACAACTTTTTAAAATTTTTCTACAATTTTTAAACTTGAAAAAAATTTAAAAAATCAATGTTTTGCTGAAATTAATCATTTCTGAATATTTTTTCAACATTTTGCGGAATATTCTCAACATTTTTTCCAGGGTTTTTATGAAGTTTTCAAATTGATTTCATGAAGTTTTTAACAGTTTTTACAACTTTTTCAACATTTCTGATTTTTTGTATGTACTTATTTAATCACATTTATAAACAATTTATTGAATTAATTATAGAATTTTTTCCAATTTTGCGACATAATTCAAAAAATTAATTAAAAAAATTATGAACTTTCTTTTTAATTTTTTGACCGGGTTTTACAACTTTTAGAAAATTTTGTAACTTTTGTGAAATGTTGACTCATTTTTTATTGAATTTCCAAGCTAAATAGAAATTTGTATTGTATCGCCAACAGTTTTGTACGATATTTTGAATACCTAACTGTTTAAGCTTTAAGGAAAAATGTTTGTTTAGTATTCTAATTCAATTTTTACAAAATTTCTGGAAAAATCTCCTAATTTTTGAAAAATTTAGACCTTTAATTTTTGAATTTTACAATATTTTTTACCAAGGGTGAAAAATTAAAACAAAGCCTGATTTTTGATAAAAACTGAAAAGCAAAATGAATTACGATGAGTGGATGTGAACTAAAAATTTACGAGTATAAAAAATGAGAAAGTTTTCATTTCAATTCAGGGAAATTTTTCCATGTTTTTTAATCAAAATATCCAATTTTTGATTGGCAAGTTCATTTTTAATAGCCTTTTAAAGCAAACTAATCCTAAATGCATTGGCATCTCAATTAAAGAAAGAAAAAAAATCGAACTCAAAAGAAATTCGTATTGATTATTGATAAAAACTGAAAAGAAAATTGAAAACTGGACCTTTATTACGATGTGTAGATGTGAACTAAAAACTTTTAAAAATTCAAATAAGGAAAGTTTTCTTTTTAATTTAGGAAAACTTTTCCATCTTTAAAAAAAAAATCTTAAATGTCAAGTTCATTTTCAACTGTTTTACAAAGTAAACTAGTCTTAAATGCAATTGAATCTAGATTAAATTTTTTTTTTTAAATTCGAACTCAAAATTGGAAATTGCTTGAACTTGAAACTGAACTTTATTTCTTGAACTTGAAATTTAGACTGAAATCTGAACCTGTGTTTTATGAATTTTAAACTCAAACTTGAAATATAATTTTTATCCAATTTGAATAAGTTTTACAAGGTACCTATTCCTGATTTTCAATAATTTTTTACAATATCTACTCTGCACATCTTCGATTGTTTTTAATAATTTTTATAAAATTTTAAATAATAGGTTCGTTCGAGCGCTCCGAAATCATGTAAAAAAATCGTGAAATTCATAATTTTTTTGTTTACATTAACCTAAGGTGCGTTCTCACCAAATGCCAATGGTGTAAAATGCTCATTTTTTCGTAGTAAAAGTAAGTGGTTACCTATTATTCTTTTCTAAAACTTTACATCTTTTGGTGTAAAATTGATAAAAATTGAAAGGTGTCGTTTCGTGTATTACGTTTAAACACTAATTTCATCGATATTTAACAAATTCTGCAAGAACTTATTATCGAAAAAATGGTAATGAAATTTTACATGTATAAAAGTCAATAGTATAATGGATGACCCTTGTTACCTTGTTAGTGGAAAGGCATCCTGAGACTTTCTAAAAATTATGAATTTCACGATTTTTTTACATGATTTCGGAGCGCTCGGACGAACCTAATATTTCAACGTCAATTTGAATCATTTTTATGATTTTTAAAACTACTTTTTACAAAATTTTCAACGATATTTTCCAAGTTTGAAATTTTTTAGAATTTTCGACGGGTGATTTTTAATTTTAATAAATATTTCGAAAATTTGTATATTTTTGGTACCTATCAACTTTTCCCCAAGACGTCTAATTTTCATTTCTACATCTTTAATTTTTGGGTTTTTAAGACATTCCTCACTAAAATTTTGGCAAAATATATCTAGCAAAACGATTCATATAACTCATGAGAAGGATATTCTTCATTTTTTCAAATCAACTTTTCGAGACCTCTTCAAAAAAACTCATGTCAATATGAACGTGCTTTCCTCATAACTTTAATATAAAATTATTCTGACAAGAGGGGAGAGTATCTGAATTTGACCTTTGGCACAATTTCAACCCAAATCCAGACTACTTTTTTTCTATTTAACCTTTGAAAGAAATTTTAATTCAGTTTGTTTCGATTTCACCTCCACGAATGAATTCCGCAGCCAGCAAAACGAATTGCAGAAATCGATGTAAATTTAATATAGAAATTTTTTACATAACTAAGCAGTAAGCAATAAGCATCGAGAGCTCATTACGACGCTGACGGTGAAGATATCATACTCGAGATATGCACGCATCAAAAAACGCTACCAATATTAAACCTTACAACTGAAATTTTCTCTTTTTATTGTGCAACAGGGCAGTTGATTCGTAGGCAGGTATATATGAGCATGTTATAAGAGTAATTACTTTATATGCTCATTACACCAATTAAAAACTACGCTCGTTGGTCTTTACGAGACCTGCGAGGTGGTTAGAATTTTTACTTTTCTTTCAGCTTCGCGTAGGCATTTCTTGTATACTCAGCATCAATGTATAAGGAGAAATACTAGCAAGTTAAAAGTCTACTAGCAAAAATAATACGATTAAGAAGGCCGAGCTAAAGAGCCACGGTTCAGAGATTTTTTTCAAAGAGCGAGTACGGCAATCGAGACAAAGAAATAGTCATTTCAATGGAGCAGCTTGCTGCTTTAAATTGAATTATGACGATACGTAGAAGCTGGACAAGAGGCGCGAGGTAATCCTGCGCCGAGCAGCACAGGTGTAAGTAATTAGTTTTTCGATTACCGTTATTTTCTGGTTTTGTGGTTTCGAGTGATTTTTAATTTCAATCTAACCCATTTTTACGTAACGCTCGAGCTGAGACCGTTTCTCAAGTTCGCATTCGGTTCGGGTACAAATGGTATAGGTAAAGGTACCAGGCAGAGGTACAATCTTAATTCTTAAGGCGCTACGTTTAATTAATTTCCCTTTTAAACTACGTAAGCTTCCAGCTCGTACCGGGTATTCGGTAATTAACGTTTGGAGGTATTCGACCTTGCCGAGTACGGACTTGTCGCGAAATTATCTTTTCCATTTTGATCGCGGAATTACGATTTGTTGATTTTTCGCCGCCATGGTTTCGTGATGACGACTCCGTCGCGTCAAACCGTTTTTGCGCATCGCGTAGCAGACTAAAGGCGACATCGACATTGTGGTTGGAATTATAAACGGTATCGTGGGTTCGCCAATTACGACTGTGATTAATTTTCAAATTAGGTGTAATTCGCTGATTCGGAATAACGAATGACGATGGAAAATTTTCTGAAAAGGAGGCATCCGAGAATATTAATTTTCATTTTTTTTTTGGCGAAGTGATTTAGATCTGGAGACGTATTCTTGAAATTAGTCTACGAGAATTATCAAAGTTACGGAGTTATTTAGCACCCATAACCTTTGTCCCTCGCGCTATTCAACTCTCATAGCGCTTATGAAATAATAGACATAATTTAAATGCAATTGGTTGCATGAGTAATTAGGTTCCTCTATTTTAGTTGAAAATTGAAAGTACATAAATAAAAGTATTTTTACCAAAGAAAGATAAATTTTTCAACTTTTGATCGATTGTACCTTTCTTTTTCTTTTCTTGACAACATTTCGGCAATTATAATGTTATCATAAAAAAATTATCACGTAAATAAAAACAATGCGAATTCCAAAATCCAAACAGCCATTTGTATTTAAAAAAAAATACGATAACCTTCCATGGCTATTTAATTATCATAACCATTGTTTACATGGCTATTTAACGCCAATAACTCCGTAACTTTGATAATTCTCGTAGACAAATTTCAGGAATACGTCTCCTGGGCGATATTGGGAGAAAGAAGGGGGAAAATTTTCACAACTTTGTCACTGTCGTGAAATTCGTCGCTATCGTTGAAATTTCGAGAATTAAATTTTCTAAATTAAAACTTTCGTAATTTGCATAATTTTATGGGTATACGGTATATGCTAATCCAAAAAATGTCTAACAAAATCCTTCAGTATTTGACGTAGGTACCCCTCCCCCAGGCATTCTTTTCTGCTGAAAAATACATAATTTAATTACCTATCGAGTTCAAACTTTAAAAAATTTTTCAAAAAATTTTACAAATTCATCATTTTCTGCTTCAAATTAATTAATCTCAATGGCAAAAAAATCCATCGCCTTTGACATTTTGCTCTCGAAAAATATATTCAAAAATTGAACCAGTTTAGAGTAATAAATGCTTGATTATTTTTTGATGCATGAAAAATACAATTGAGACTTGACTATAACGTTTACGCCAAAATTTCAATTTTTTTTTAGAGATTTTAATGACTTTTATGAAAATATTGTGACTTTTTTATGGGTCTCAAACTCTCAAACCCATGGTTGATTTTTTCTTTTTAAAGAATTATTAAATACCTAGTAATTCAGAATTCTCGATAAAAACAATCAAATTTTGAAGAATTTTTTTCAATGCATTTCTTTGAATTTTATTATAATCGAGTCAATTTTTCATCCTAATTTAGTGCTAAGATCAAAGTTCATAATTTTTCAACTTTTTTTCCTCCATAAATTATCTGAAAATTTGCAATTTCGATAAAAATAAAATATTTAAAATTTTTCTTCACTTTGCAAAAAATTTCATTTCTTTTTTTTGAAATTATTGTAGACTAAGGCACCAATTTTACAGTTAGGCATCAAGGCAATTAAAAATTTTGCAGTTGACAAAATTTGGCCTAGGCTTCATAAATTTTTAATTTTCAAACATTTTTCATGAAGTTTTCAGCTTTTTAAATCTCTAAAATGAAAAAGGGCGTTCCGAAAATGAAGTTTTTCAAAAAGCTCAACATTTTCGGTAGGTACCTACCTATTCCTTCATTTCTTTACTTCGATCAGTGGAATCAAATTCTTGAATTTTCTTTTCTTTTTTATTTAAAATCAATTCGTCAATTGATTTATTCATAGACAATCCTTGACACAGAATGAGAAAAAGCGAAGATAAAATCATTTTCAAAGGTAATAACGTCTTAGCATCAAAATTAAGTATCTACTTATGTATGTATTTTTCGAATGATGAAAGATATTGAATAAAAGATGAAAGAGAGGAGAGACTTCTAAATTTACGAACATTATTTTAAAATAAAAAAATAGACGTAATCTCGTTCCATGGACCTTTGCTCTTTTGATGCAGAGAAAACAAGCTCAACTCACATCAATCAATAAATTACCTGCTCGCTCTTTCGGTTACATTTTGATCGTACCTCTTTCCTCCTCATTTTCCAAGGTTCATTGAGAATTAATCGCTTCTACACGAAATTATTTTTACATACCGAGACGACCAGCATGTATAGGCTAATCACACTGACACGAATACGTTTTTATCAAATCCTTTCGAAAGGACATGTTGGTGATAAATGAGGGATGACGTCAACATCCGATGTTACCTTGTTATCGTAACATAACACAAAACACGTGTTATCAATTTGTATCATTTCCTATGGTAAATGAAACTGGGTAGTTGTGTCGATAATTTACATTTCTATTTACATTACGAAGTCTAATTCCTAGTTCCTCCCTATCCTACCCTCACGTTACAAAATCTGTTGAGTGGGATTAGAAGGGAGTAAGTGGAAATGAAAATTAAAAATTTTAGACATTCCTCGAATTTCTGAAATTAGACCAGCTAACTTTGAAAATACGTAAGTAGAAGATTTTTGACAACCATGGAAAATCCTGAGAAATTAAAAGATTTTCAAATTGTTGAAAAATATGATAAAAATACCTCTTTTTGCAACATTAGTCGTCATTTTTCAAAAAAATTTCATTTTAAACCTAATTTGAATGTTATAAAAATTTTGTAAAATGCGATAGAAATCAAATTAAAATTCATGATATTTCATTCAAAAATTGGTGAAATGATTCAGTAAATTGTTGAAATAAATTTTTGATGAAAATCAAGGCTGGCAAGAGGGAGTGTCCTGCAAAAGGTTCAATTGCACCGGACATGAATATTTTAAAGAACTCGCCAGTTCCTCGCAAAAACTGGCACCTTTTAAATAGCTAATAAAATTTTAAATGTACACAAATCAACGTCAAAATAAGGTTTTCAAACTCGAATTATTTTTTAAAAATTCTTACAAATTTTTTCAACAAAGTTCACGTAAACGTTCCAAAAAAATATAGTATTTTTAAAATAAATGATAAGTTTTCAAAAAAATAAAAATCTTTTTAAAAAATGATCAGAATAATTGGAATTTTGAAAAGTTTTCTATATTTCAAGTAAATTGAGAATTGCAAACTTAATGGTAATACAATTTAATTTCTAGGTACTCAATTTAATTTCACATTTTTCATTTTAAAAAATGTTAAAAACAAAGACCCCCCCCCACCACCAAAAAAAAGTTTATATTTTCAGATAATTTTTGAAGTGCAGTTAGACGTTCTATATATTACGTTGTCGACTAGACTTGTTATCATAAATTAATCACCTCCCCTTTCAGATTGAAACGTGATTGTTCTTTCAAAAAGTATGTTCAAAACCAAAAGATGGACATTTAGAAAAAAATTTACACGTTATTTTCAGTCTTTAGCAAAGGAGAGGAAAATGGGAAAAATTATCAATTTTTGGTCAAAGTATGACTTTTGAATATAATCATATAACTTGTATGACCCAAAATCAAAAAATATTTCTTTGTATGAATTTTTTTTGAAAAAAAAAAATCATAATTTAAGGAGCGAAAAGATGAGTAGAAATATTAATTTTTTCGTTCAACGTGCGGTGTGGTTATAAATAAACAAAGTTGCATATTAAGAAATAAAGAAATTAGGCCCGAGCGGGCGAGGAAAAATTTTTATGAAAAATTTATGATAAAATAAGCAGAGAAACACTTTCCAGATGATTTATCCTTCTAAATTTTTTCAAAATTCTATCAAAAATTTCAAAATTCCTTGACTTCTCCAGGGTTTTTAAAAAATGGACAGTTGGACACCTTGTTATATGCTGTCATCAATGTCGATTTCCTCGTAGGTACATACTAGGTACCTTAAAGGACGTAAAAGCACCAATCTGTGAATTTTCAACTTTTTGATTTGAATTTGATACAAATCTCGAATCAAAAACCTATTCTTGTGGGGAGGGGGGAGAGAGAATTGAAGGTGAAAAAAACAAAAAAAAATTTCTCAAATTTACCTACTTCAAGAATCCCTCGCTCCATTTTTTTTTTTTTAAGATCCGAGGAGCCTAAAAACTACATACAGGGAAGGACTTCAACTCGATGTAAAATGACATTGCACATTACAGTACATTTTTCCGAATCTGATTACCCGAACATGAAAATACACAAATACCGAAGAACATGATCCCGAATGACTTATTACACATTCAAAAATCACAAATTTTAAAACCCCGAATTGCAATGCCACAAATTCCAGTTTTTCGAATATACACGTTTTAAAAATTTAATGAGGCAATTTTTCTTGGGCTACCTTTTTGGCCCTATCACTGAAGCTATCCCTCAGTAAAGCAAACTAATGAAGACGAACAAATATGTACTAGCTCTGAACATATATGTAAGCCTGAATGCAGAAACCACCCATAGGGTCAAAAATTAGTTTTCAAGTTAACACTGATTCTAGGCTTTTCAGAGGAAGTAGAATCAAGGGGGAACCTCAACTCAAAAACAAAATAGAAGCAAACAATTTTCAACTCTAGTTTGATTTTTTTTCGTTTCTGTTTGAAGTCCTTCCATTGCCTCAGTTTTTTTCGAAGTTAAGTTTTCAATTTTCAGCCCTGGATAAAAATTCCACAGCACTATCCCCTCATCCCTCAAAATCTCCACGATTCAGATTCATAAAAAATTAGGTCAATCATTCGAGAGATTACAACTTCACAACTGAACATAATTTAGACAATTTGAGCTGTATTTGATATTTAAAAAAAAATGAATTCGCTTGTCCTTTCCCTCTTTTCAGATTCTCGTTCTAGGCAAAATTCAGCTTTTTCGTTTTCAATAATAAAAAATATTTCGAAAAATTACCTTTTTATTCTTCATCTGGCTTGAACCTGAGGATCATATCGAGAGCTCATAATCCGGAAATAAAATCAATTCTTCTTCGCGACATACGACGATACCACCGGTCATCTGGACTCGAACCTGAACACAAAAAAATTTCGTCATAAAATTAATCATTTTTTCACGAGTTCATCATACTTTACAAATAATCGTGTAAAAACACCATTTCAGGGGGAAAATATCGCAGGAAACACCAACGGCGCTATTAATTTACATCACGTGAACGAATCGTGCTACAATAATTGTTATTTCGCGACCATACGATCTTATTATCAAACCCATACCGAGAATCTTGTTATCAATACCTTCCTACTCATCCCAACACAACATAAACTCAAACAGAAACACTCGATTCAATTGCATATGCCAAAGATAGCGGCAGCTTCGAGTAGATAAATGTATCACGAGACATGGAAGTTTGAACCTACCGCATGATTTTGTTGATTATCTGGCGAGTAATTCGTTCGTCAGAGCGAGCTCGACGCGATGCCAAGTTCGGAAACGAACGTAAACATCACCTAACTAATTTCCTGTCAAGTGTAGCGGGCTGCTGAGGTGCTGATGCATAAAAAAATCACGCCTGGGCCCCGTTAAACGACGCACACGACGGATTGCACATTCGTACATAGATCAGCAGGCCAAGGAGCTACCCTGTTGATGAAAATTGTCATTCGGCGTCTACGATTCCAATTCCTGCATAACTGTTGTTACATGGCCATAGAAAAAGAGATGCTGTAACGCGTGGTACCATCGAGGTTCAGTTACATCGTTAAAGATTACCAGAAAGTGATTACATTTTCACGGCTAAATTGTTTGCGTAATCCATTAGATCGGTAATTAGGCACGCGTCTCCGGTACAATGACAATGCTCGTTCGATATTTCCGCACGACGATGGATGCTTCTTCGGCGAAAGAATTTCCATGTATTTTTTTTACATCTCGTCGATAAAAAATGTACGACGCATTCCGGCCAACTACCAGAATTGACCTTTTCTCTCATTGTATCGTATGAGAAGATCTTTCACACAATGCGACCTTTTAAATGACCAGAATGCGAGAATTAATTACGCACAGAAATATATACGAGACGGTCTCGGTTAACTTTCGGTTTCGTGGATGTGCCCGGATGGTCCGCATTGGGTTAAATGACAAGACTTTACCATTCTTATTATATAATCGTAGATGCTCGAGCCACTTGTTATTTCATAACGAGTAAACACCCCGCGCACCTAGCCCACTGCTTGGTCAATTAAACCCAACAACTCGTTTAAATGGTACAATACCGAGCTAAATCACGAATTACATTTATTAGCTAATGATGGGCGTTTACGCGTTAATTTAGCGTTAAATGACCGCTTGCGCCGGAGAATATAACGGATCAACAACTCGATTCGTAGTTTTTTTTGCCGAGACGTCCCGCAGACGTCTGATTAATTTATTTACGTATTAAAATATGTTAAAAAATTAATTTAAACGTCGTTATTCGCTAAATACCGAATTCGTTAACCTTGGGTGTAAATTTTCCACGCTTTAGGTTTCTTTTTTTTGCGTTGAACAGGACGGAGAAATATGGCACATGGTCGACTTGGGATATTCCAGATTAGCAATGAATATTGAATACGGTAAGAGAGAAGACTGGGGAAAGAGGCTGGGGTATTATTTCAATATCCTCTTTGCCCCTAGATGCTTTTGTAGATTAGTGAGATGTAAAAGTAGAAGTGTGATTAAACACAGTTTAATTTTTCTCAGATTACGATATTTTATCGAATTGGCAAATTCACTTTTTTACTTACACGTATTACTAATGCGATTAAAAATTACGCAGAAATAAAGCTAGACGAGGTGAAGATGGAGAGAAAATAATTCCATGTCAATGAAATAACTCAATTTACCACAAGAATTCCATTTCTTAAAGGACAAAACTTTTTAGTTTTATCGAAGGAATCATTCGTAGTTGATTTTTACCGACGAATTGGTAATCGAATGTTCAAAATGATAAAATTTCGTTTTTTCCTTAAATTTTTCAATGAAAAATTGAACGAATTGTACACGAGCTTGTTTAAAATTAACGAAATTACTTGATTTTTAGGCATCTCTACCTACCTATGCTACATAAAAGGTGATATTTCAAAGTAACTTGCGAAAAAAATATCTCGACCGAGTAATTGCTTCAAAGTGAATGATTCACCGAGTAGATAAACAAATTTGCGGACGAATTTTTTACAAAAAATAAATTTTCTTCATTAGAATTACATCGTTTGAAATGTTCAATTTTTTAAATTTTGTAATGAAGAGTGGAATCTGAATCTGAAGTAAACGAATCGTTCACGAACATGTTTTCAGTAAATAAAATGCAGTAAAAAGAAAACGTCCTGTATAGGATATGGCACTTCGACGACGAAAAAGAAAATATTTCAGAATAAAATTCGAAAAAAATTGTTCATCAATGAATTATTTCACATTCGTTCGAGAATTATTCGTCAATCGAACAAACGAATCGTTCGCGAACGAGTTTTGTATGTAATTAGCAAAAAATAATTTTAAATGATGAATTATTTCAAATTCGTTCGCGAATGATTCACTAAATGAACAAATGAATCGTTCGCGAACGATCGAATGATTCACAAAGTGAACTAATGAATCGTTCGCGAACGAGTTCACAACGAAATTTGCCAACAAGTACTTTTATTTTAAAAAAAGCAACGTATGCAATTAACAAAAAATAATTTTTAATGATGAATCATTTCAAATTCGTTCGTGAATGATTCACTAAATGAACAAATGAATCGTTCGCGAACGATAAAATAAGTTGAAAAGTAAATAAGTGAATCGTACGCGAACGATAAAATGAATTACAAAGTAAATAAATGAATCGTTCGCGAACGAGTTCACAACGAAATTTGCCAACAAGTACTTTTATTTTAAAAAAGCAACGTATGCAATTAACAAAAAATAATTTTCAATGATAAATAATTTTTAATGATGAATCATTTCAAATTCGTTCGTGAATGATTCACTAAATGAACAAATGAATGAATCGTTCGCGAACGATCGGATGATTCACAAAATGAACAAATGAATCGTTCGCGAACGATCGGATGATTCAATGAAAAAAAATTAATAGAAGTATTTTGAAAATTCAAAAAAACTCGATTTATTTTGGATTTGTAAAAAAAAAATCGATTTATTTGGATTTATAAAAAAAAATCGATTAATTTCACAACTGATTAAGAAGTGGCTGAATTGTTCAAAGGAACAAATCATACAGATTAGTGATTAAAACTCATTTTTGACTCAGTTGTAAACCGTAAGTAAAATATGATAGATTTTTTGAAGAAATACGATGGTTCGCAAATAATTCATACTCAAATCAAAAAATTTTCAGAGCTAAAAAAACTAGATTTCAACTGAATTTAGATTCGCAATGAATTTATGTTCAGAAATAATCGAGTCGTTTGCAAACGATTCATTTAGAAAATGAGTCACAAACAATTGATTCACTGAACAAATGAACTAGCAACTCAAAGGAAAAGACATTTCCTAGCCGAATTTGAGAAATTGAACTAAAAAGAATAATTCTGAAAAGTGAGGAAATCGTTCGCGAATGATTCGTTATTTTAATTCTTTATGAATAACTGATTTTCACTAAATAAAAACTACACATTTTTCAAATCAAGTAGAAAATCTTATTTTTAGTCGATTAAGAAAATCGTGATAATTTCTTCCACAAGTGATCGAATCGTTCGCGAACGATTCGTTTCTCAAATCATTCACCAACAACTGGTTAACTGAAATAACACGTTTTGCGTCTAAATTTTGAAAAGAACTCATTTCCGATTGATTTTAGAAAGTGAGATGAATAATTCACTAATGACTAAGTCGTTCGCGAACGATTCATAGTTTGAGTAATTCATAAGCAGCCAAATATCAAAAGAATATAGATCAACAAAATCGAGAATATTTTCTTATAACCAATTATAGATAAGAGATGAAGAATTTTCATAAGTAACGGAGTCGTTCGCAAATGATTCATTTATGAAATGAATCATGAACAATTGAATACCCAAAAACATGAACCAATATTGAATTCGAAAAAAAAATTTCGATTGTTTTCCGTTTTGGACAGAAAATGATAATTTTCAAAACTGATCAAGACGTTCGGGAATGATTCATTTCTGAAACGATTCGCGAACGAATTCCAAAAAACACCAATCGTCTGAATTAGAAAAAATCAGTCTGTAAATATTGTAAACGTAATAAATTTTAAATGGGGGTAGACAATTTTCACGAATGATGAGTCGTTCGTGAACGATTCATTTCTTAAAATGATTCACAAACAGTTGAATCAGAAAAAAATGGTTTAAAAGTGAATTATTTTGCATTGATTATAAAAACTTCATATGACATCTGATTTTTTTGAAAAAATTTAGTCGTTCTTGAACGATTCATTTCTCAAAAGATTCATTCACGATCGAATCGTGATTGAAAACAACTCGAAAACAATTTTTTGAAATCTTTGCCAATTTTTTTCCTGCACTTCGACAAAGCACAACTCAAACTCAGCAAATTAATCGAAGCTGCAAAAACAACAAAGGCGTATTTTCCAACTACAAGAACCAGAATGATACGAAACTAATAAAAAATAAAATTAACACCATAATGAAAATTTATCTCGGTCACAGCAATCTCGTCATGTAAGATTACTCTCAACACTTAATATTACATCCGTAACTTATATGATACTTGAAAAAAGTAGTTTTTTTTTCAAGCACTAACCTTGTAAAACGTAAAAAAAATATGAAACTGCATTATCTGACAAAACACCGGACGCGGTCGATTGAATTTTCCATCAGAAATACATGCATCTATCGTGTAAAACGTAGGTACTTGGGGTTTGAAAATTAATTACTTCGCTGGTATGATCACTTTATGCATGTTAGTGCAAGTGCTGAAATAAAGGATACTTCACACGACCGCCGCATTGATAACATTAAGTGGATTTCTCTACCTTTTTATGGCCCTTAGCAGAGAGAAAAAACCTTTGAAGTAAAAAAAAAAGGCTATAAAAAAACAAGCCGGTGCGATCGAGTTGAGGTTCTCGATACGAGGGCATTGTATTCGTAAATTTCGTACCAGCAAACCAACTATCAGCAATGCAACACTATACCTACAGCTATGGATAACGAAGAAGACGATAGGAAAATATTCGATAGAAGTAACTCGCTTCTCATTTGCATTGCGAGCGGATTTCAAAGTACATCATAATTCTTTCACGGGACAATAACGAAAACACGTGAAAAGCTGGTTTTTCTTCGGTATCCGGACAAGGTGCCGAGGGCAGGGTTGGTTCTGCACTATGTATCGTATACATTGATCGTTCGAACATGAAACCATTTTCGTTTAAGGTCCGTTAATTTGGACGGTTCGCTTGTGCGGATATCGTTTTACGTAGTTTGGTTTCCTTTAATAAATTTCCAACGTTTGTCATTTCAATAACCAAGACAATTAATACCTGAGCGTAAATCAGCTCCGTTCAACGTGCCGAGTATATTTTAAGATTTTACCAACACCATTGCCGATATACGTGCACAATGTACATACATTTATACAGCGACGGCGCAGCGTACGCAATAAACCGCCGGAATGTTGTTAATTACACCAAGTTTTGTGTAAAATTACCTCGATAATGGCGGCGAATATTCGATACGTGCGAACTATTCGATACATTTACAAGATAAAAAGGGTTACCAAGATATTTACAACTTTGAAGCTCGCAACTTTATGGTTTTGTGTGCGAGAATGTTTATTTTGCTGTGGTATTTTCGTCGATGGCTTCGCACTATAAGTTCGCTTAATAGGCTATAAGATTATTTTGTCTTAATGGTTCATGTTCATCTTGTTCCCTTTCGATAATGCACGGTTTGCGGATCGGTTTTACATCCAAGATGGATTTTTTCATTCGATTTAATGATTTTATCAAGGCATTCGGTAATCAAATGAGAAGCTCGATGTTGAAATGGTCGAAGTTTTCCTACGTCAATTTATGAGTCGAAAGCAAAACTTGAAAAATCAGAGTTTTTTTTGTGGAAGGATGGCGAAAAGAGATTAACCTATTTTTTTAATCAAATTTTGATAATTTTCTTAAATGATTCATAAACGTTTCAGAAACTAGAAAAATTCAACTCAAAGCTACGAGTATAAATAGAAGATATTGAAAATATGATTAAGGTAATTTATAATCTAATCTACAATAACGGTACCCAATTTTACGATTCCGTTCTTTACACAATTAAATAAATTAAAACCTTCCATATTAATTGCTTTCCCAGTCAAATGATCCCGAGGTACACCATCTCATGATATTTGTTTTCATTACGGGTAAACCTATTTATTGCACGTGTAGATATTATCAACATGAAATAGAAATTTAATTACCAATCAGGAAAGTATATTAAATGGGATAAATAGACTGAAAAATACACGTCAAGCTAAATTTGAAACGATAACGAAAGATTTTTTCTCAAATAACGCAATAAAAACTTGAAAATCTGTGCTAGGTACACGAAACAAATTTTTTGTAAATTTTTTACGATTCAAGTGCTTTATTATGTTTCTGAATGCAATGTGTCGAACATTTTAAGCCAAATGGCACGAGCTTTGTATAAAATTGAGTAAAATTTTGTAATAATAATTTTCAATTGCTCAAAAATTTCATAAAAATTACCAGGTTTTGTAACGCAAACTGAAATAGAACTCTTTCATTTTGAATTTTAAAAAAATCACAAATTTTTGAAAGATGCACCGTACGCTACAATTCTATATTTTAATACCGATCTAGAAATATTTGTGAAAACTTATCACCCTACGCCCTATGTGTATTTTCAACCAGAAGAGTCCGAATTTGGCAAAAAAATTACCCAGGAGTAAGGGGGTGGGCGTAAGGGGCAATTTTTTTTAAATTGAGCAAAATGACACTTTTTTGACGAGTATAGTTACGCGTTTTCGTAATAAAATAATAATGTTTTCTGAGGTGCTGAACACGAATTTGAAGTCAGATTTGGCGAACATCTACGACCCTAAAAAGGGAGTGGGGAGGAGGTGAAAATTGTTCACATATATAGCGTGCAATGTATCTAAATACATTTTTAAGGTCGAGAAAAAACGAATTTGGTAATATTTTTTCGTTTAAGAGGGAAAGTGTGGGGGTAGAGAGGGTTAAAAATCGAAATTTTCTCCCTATTCTTACCTCTGCTCCTTAAACGAAAAAATATTGTCAATTTGTGTTCTACGACCTCCAAAACATAGATTCAGACATACATATAACAAGCCATATACATATTTTCACCCTCTCTCCCCTCTAGACATTTTTCGCACTGAAATTACGAAATTTCCATTTTTATTTTCAACCCACTCTGCCCCATCCCCTTGCCTCTTAAACAAGAAAATGTTGCGAAATTAGTGTTCTACAACCTCAAAAACGTTGATTTAGATATATTCAAACATCCCAGCCAAAATTTGAAAAAAAGTAACTTTAGGAATCTCTGACAGTCGGAAAGTAACCAAAAAAGTCCAAAAAAGTAACCTTTTTTAAATTTTAATTCATGATTTCACCTAGAAAATGTAAAAAAAAGTCATTCGAAATTCAACTTGGAGGATTCGTGATACTAAAATGCCATGGTATACTTTTTTCAAATCATTTTTTTAAAAACAATTTTTGATTTTTTTTAAAGCAAAATTTTTTTTAACATTTTTTTTAAAACAAAAACCAAAAAAATTGATTTTTTGCTCAAATTTTTGAAAAAAATGACTTTTTTGAATGAAAACTAGCCAATAGTAACTTTTGAGTACAGAAAGTAACTAATAGTGATTTTCCTTGAAAAAAGTAACAAAGTTACTTTAAAAGTAACCTATAGGATGCCTGTATATTATACGCCATATAAATTTTTTTCACCTCGTCCTCACTCCTACCCCACCTCCTCCTTAGGGGCGCAAATGGACGAAAAATAAAAAAAATCATGTTCAGGAAAAAGACATCGGATACAAATTTTGAAAGAAAATTAGTAACTTTAGCAACCTTTTTTTATGAAAAAAGTAACCAATTTTTCAATTTTTTTCTCAAAAATAAATTAAATACTCCAATCACGTTGAAAAGGAATGGTGTTTTGTTCAAGCAAAAATTATTTTTTTGTTCTGGTTTCGTTCCAGTTGATTTCTTCTGTTTCAGTTTTCAGTTTTCAGTTTTAGATATCAAGTATCGAGATTTAGGGGTGTAACTACAAGAAAAAAAATTTTCAACCTAAAATGACCATTTCATAAGTGAAACACGTTGTGGAAAAATGGTTTTTCGTATTTTTCAAGGTGTTCTACCACACCTGAAAAATTCTGAAAAAATCACGTCGTCGTCGTACATAGGTAGAGACCAAGCACATGAATTTTATTTCAAAATTGCCTCTCTGAAACATCACGTGGAAAACTCTATTTCTTGAAGTTTTCAACCACGAGTTTTGACTGTGAAAAATTATCAAAAAAATTTTCAAACCACCCACTAATACCTCTAAAAATTTTACTACGAAGTTTTTAGTCCATAAATAAGAATCAAATTCTATTCGTTAGGTTGTTTCAAATTTCAGCTCCGAGGTAGAATTGCCTAACTTATCCGCCGGTACCCTTTATTGAGAGCTGTTTGACCGAAAGAAGTAACTTTTAGTTACTTTGACAAAAAAGTAACCAAGCTGGAAAAAGTGATTTCTGTGCGATGCCTGCATCTCAAAAAACATAATGTACCATAAAAACACGAACCTCAAATAATTTCGAAATTATCTTCTCCAAATTTTACCACTAAAACAATTTTTAAATGTTCGAATTAATTTCATAGGTACCATTCTAACTTAATTTCAATACTTCCTCAGTGTTTTATGGAAGTTTTAAAAAATATAGGGTACTCTGAATACTTAATTTTTCAGTTATTAAAAAAATTTTTTAAGATATTTAAAAATCGTTTACCAAATGTGAACAAATCAATTGTTTTTGACACCTTTTTAAACGATTTACTGCTTGACCATTTTCAGTATTTTTTTCAAGTCATATTAGCAATTTTCTCATCAAGTATTTTGAATCTGTTTATTTGAAGGAAAATAAGTCCCTTTTTCAAAAAAAAAATCCTCAGTAACAAAAATTATTTTTGAAAAAATTTCGTGATATTTTTACCCCAAAAATTATCCACAAAGATTTTCCAACAATATCTCCATTTTTTTGGAGCAAAAATGAGTATCAAACGAATTTTTTTCATTATAGAAAAATTATCAGTGATCCGGTGGGAGGATCAGGGAAGGAATCTTTTCAAAATTGAAAAAACCTACACTGAATATTCGCCACAGAACCGTAAAATTTTCGCAACAGTTCGAACATTCATCACACCAACGAATATTTTCATGCACCACGATTTCAATACAACACATAAACGAGAATCCATTATCATGAGAATGTGCTGGACGCTCCAGAGTCATCGCCGAGTGCGACATGGTGGCACAGCATTAAGTGTAATCATACTCGGAGTTGAAGCTGCCCATAAATCAGACCGTATCATCCATAACGTGTATATGATTTAGAGCCATACACCTTAATGGAATAGACGAAGAGGTGTGAAGAGAATACAACTAGTATTATTGTATCACATATAACCAGTGATTCGTAAATTTCAAAGAGGATGCGGTCGTGTCAGACATGGTATGATTTTTAATTACCTTCGGAGGTCATGCAGATCATCGTGTAGGAGAAAGCTTTCGCCTTATCAAACGGAAATATAGGTAGTGGTATTGCATAATATGAAGCTTTCGATTTGGGTGTTGGTCGGGTTCATTATATTGTTTGTCTGTGTATATTTTCTGCAGACATGATGATGACTTTATCTGTACAAATAACACATTGGAACGACTGATCATCAGGGTGTACACAATATTTCAGAAATGATTTCTCCCGACTTTTCCAGGTTTTCCAGACCTTTTATAGACGATATTTATGAAACACGAGGGAGGGGAGATTTTAAATTTTGTCACGTGATAATGGTGGAGGGCATTCGTACGTCTCCAATAAAAAAATTCTAATGAATTTTTAAGATGTCTCACAGAATTTTAAAACTAAAAATTATGATTTTTGTACGACTGAAATTCTATTTAAGTAAGTATGATCTTTTTTGAAATGAGTTAAAATTTTAAAAAAGGGTGAAATTATTTATGCCATTTTTTTTTATTTTCTCAACGGTTTGAGCGATGAAGAGTCGAAAATAATGTGTTTTTTTGAAAATTTTTTCTAAAATCAAGTTTTATATCAAGTAGGTACAAAAATTAAAAATCGTAATCCCTGGATGACTTTGTCTCTGACCAGGGATAGAAACTTTCTTCAAAATTAATTTTTGAGTGTTTTCCAAATTTTTCGGATCAATTTTTTTCCAATTTTCTAGACCTTTCAAGTGGGTAAAGTTCTCAAGTAGTGAACAGATGTGGTAAGCAGGAGTGTAGTGATGAGGGAGCCATGATCATCATAAACATTCAAATTTTCGATAACGCGTACAATTTTTTGAAAATCAATTTATAACATTTTATAAAGATTTTTAAAAGAATTTTTTATGAGTTTTTTTTCAGCAAAAAATCAGAATAGGAATCATTTAGTGCCCGAGTGAAGCAAGGGTGAAGATTTTCTTGCAAAATCATGCTGAAAAAACAAAAAATAACAATTTTTATTCGTTCTGAGAAAGCTACACTGCATTAGCCTTATTTTTCTAAGTGAAGCGAAGACTAATACTTGAAAAGGTGTGATTTTTTAAGACAAAATAGTCAACTTTTTTCTCCAATTCGTCCTCCCAGTTTCAAACAAGTACCTATTCTGGATAATTTTCTATGTTTAAAACTGAAAAATAGACGTTTTTTTTTTAAATCTACAAGCAATTTTCGGCCTTTAGTAAACGAAAGCCGAATGGAAAAATTGATCATTTTTTGTCAGAAGTTTGACAACTTTTGTACAACTTATGAAACCCAAAATCAAAATGAATGACTTTTGTATGAACTGTATGGCCCAAAATCGAAAAGTATGATTTTTGTATGACTCTGTGAAATGAAGGGAAGTAAATTACACCCGAGCGTAACGAAGGCAATTATTTTTGAAAAATTCACAATTCAATGGAAAACATTTTTAATATGTATGGTACATCTACAAAAATTTTGAGGATTAACTGAAACGACCTACAGGGTGTCCCTTCAAAGTGATTTTCCCTTGACTTTTCCAGGTTTTCCAAGTTTTCCTGAAATTGTAAGTATACCCTGCTGTACAATAAATTTCAATAAAATTTTTGAAAAACAGTAATCATAACTTTAAAATACTTAACGAAAACGAGTATTTTTTGCTTGAAAGATTGGAAAAAGAGGCTATTTTGAGGCGTTTAAAGTGACGAAAGTAACTTTTGAGGAGTAAATAATAACAAAGAGTGACCAGAGTCGAAAAAATTAATAGGGTGTTCCAAAACTTGGGGGGGGGTGAGTCGAATGATTATTCTCTCAAGTTTGGAAAAATACTTTCAATTTTATGTAAGATTTGAATTTTCCCAACATTTATTACAATTTGGAATTTTCTCAAAACTTCCAATCTGGAATTTTCTTAAAGATTTTTCCAAATTAGAATTTTTTAAACATTTTTTCAAAGTGAATACCGATTAATATCAATAAAGCATAATAAATCCGAAACACCTAACCTAGGTGTAATTTTTTTCTTTTTTTCCATGCTAGAAGCTTCATCGTCATAAAAAAGGGGGGAAATTACTCCTACGCCACATTTATCATCTACGATTTTTAAACTTATACGGCTAGTATTGATTGGATTTTTTGGACTTATACTAATTACCTGATATTAACTGATCTTTACTTTATTTATTTTGAATTTTTTTCAACTCCAAAATTTTTTTCGAGTTCTCAAATTTTTACAATTTTTTAAACAACATTTCCAAATTCCAAGTTCAAATTTTCTTCACATTTTTTTGTAAGTTCAAGACGTCTCATTTTCTGGAACTTTCGTCAGAAGTTCAAATTTTTTCAAAATTGTACCTACAGTAAGTAACTTTGAAAAAATGTAAACTTGTAAAAAATTTTCAGAAAATTTATTTATTTATAGGTATATGTGAGCCTGGATATAGAAACCACCCTTAGGTGTAAAAAATTGATTTCTGAGTTGACACTGATTTTGGGAGTTTCAGAAGGTATAGAATCAAAGGAGAACCTCTACTCAAAAACCAATTTTTTACACCTAAGGGTGGTTTCTATATCCAGACTCACATATTTGGATTCTACTGAGTTAAATCTTTTCCTTCCTAGACTATTTCGTTATTTTTGTCATTGAATTTGGTTATTAATTAATAAAGAAAAATTGCAACTTGGATGAATTTTACCAAAAATTGTTACGTAGGCTGGAAAAATTACTTACAAGTGCCCAGGCACACCCTGCACCCCGACGCGACGGTGACGCCCATGTGTGTTCTGAGTTTTTACAAATTTCCATCAAAAATTTCAAAATTCCCCGACATCTTTCCAACTTTTCCAGATTTTCAAAATTCCTCGACTTCTCCAGGTTTTCCAAAAAATGGACACCCTGCACCGGTGCTGGAAATTTCAGGTAAATTCGCTTCCGTTGGCCAAGTAAGATCAGTGTCGAGCTGGGTCATTTGCCCAGCACACGTAGGTATACTTATTTACTCCGAGTAAGTAATTTATTACCATCCAATACTTTTCTTTTTTTTTCTCAGGCGCTCGTTAATTATCGAAGTACGTTTACGAGTACATTACAAATGTTCTCCAGATACGAGTTCTCTCTTTCTGCGCAGCGTGGAGGCTCGAACACTGGTCATAATGCCACCGTATGTATTGTTAACGCGGAAAGTGAAAAAAAAAGTGTAAAATAAAAATAACAAAAGTGGTTTTAAATTATACGCTGCTCGTCGCGTTGCTCCGATGTACCTACAGATGGTAATTTGCATGGTGCTTTTAGCATCGCGAACCGTAAGTTGCTGTTGCATTTGAACCATGCGATGAAAAAATTCATTAGTCAGCAAACTCGACTCTGGTCTTTCTAAGGTACATTGTAACACGTCTGTGAATTCTATTAATATGACCATCTCACCGCTGCCACTCAACGTAAATCCATTTAAAAACAATTACCCACAACAGCGTCGCGTACTACGGCACATCGGAAGCTATCCGTCAATCTGACCGATCTCCAGGTTCATTATTCCTTTAATTGCAACGCCGCTGTCCGATGCTTCTGCTTCTGGCGAGTTCATCGGCTTTTTTGTATGCACACCGTCTATGTAAATTAAACCGTGCAGAGATTGTTGGTTTTTCTTGCGAACGCGAAAAGGAGCTTTGGAGACGGCGAGAAAAAATACCGAATTAGGCGCGTGTCTGCGCTGGATTTTTTTTTGCGCTAAAAAGGGGAGTTTCTTCGGAACATCTGCTACACGTTGAAAAAATTCAAAAGGGTGAGTTTTTGCGTGATTTATTACCGCTATGTATATACGGCGACGAGTATTTGGCGACGTGAAATTTTAATCTGATGAGCAGCTTTGCAAAATAACGTTTTTATAATCCGCCCTAGTGGGGTACTTTTTATATAAGTAATCTTGTTACTTTATGAAAGAAATTGTACCGGGAGCTTCCTCCTACGGGGTTTTTTCTTTCATTAAATAGCCAAGTACCCCAGTTTTTAAGGTGGAGTTGTTTTCGAAATACGTGATTTAAGAATTTTGGTTTTTTTATAGCCGTAATTAGAAAGGAAGTTATTAGATAGTGCCCGAGGGGTTCTGAACTCTTCCTCCTACCTGTCTTCGGCTGCAGACGAGAACGTAACAATCTCTTTTAACCATCAATCATTTTGGTGAGGTATGTTAAATTTAGATTTTTCAATTTATTTACTTTTTTAAAACAACAAACGTAGTTGCAGGGCTAAGTTTTCATTAAAAGAGGAAACTTTTAAAGGGAAAAATTATGAAAGGCATAATTTCGTTAATACGAATATTTATTTCCTTTACTTTGTGAAACTGATCATTGAAATAGAAATAAAATCATTCACAAACGATTTGCATACTCATTAAGATAGGTAAGCCTCCAAGCCATTCATCTGTGGCTGATTTGCAAAAGAAACTTCTCAAAGGAAATAATTATATTTTGAATAAGAAGTTGGAATTTAAAGTGAATTCGTTCACGAATGATTTAATCGAAAAGAACTAGAAACATTCTTGAATCATTCCCACAAAAAAAGTCAAAAACTGTTTTTTTTATTAAGAAAAGAATCGATTAGAATGATAAATGATTCAAGGGAAAAGAACGTTGTACAAAGTATATACACATGATTTGATAAGATTCGAAAATTTATGGGCGAAAAAATGTAATGTTGACCACTTTTCCTACACGATTCTCAAAAAAACATTTTTAAAATCAATTTGAGAACAATTTGACATTTTATGTCAGAATCGTTCGCGAACGAAATAATCTCCCTGGTTTGAAAACGATTTCGTGCACAAAAATATTCAATCAATTGAACGAAAATAACTCTGAAAATTATTTGATATTTTGAGACGTTCGCGAACGACTTGGAAGCATTTCGTTCACGAATGATTCGAAAAATCAATAATGATAGGAGATAGGACAGTTGATGAAAAAAACGAATGTGAATGAATTGATTCAGATGTATTACGTTCGCAAACGATTCGCAATAATAAATTCAATTACAATGATTTTTATGTTGATTCGACGTTTTTCAGGAAAAACATTGGTAAACAACTTGAAAAAATTTCGTTCGCGAACGATTCTCGAAAAAATGATTCAATCATGGAAAATAATTGGTATAACGATTGAATGTTTCATGATAAAAGCATTCGTGAACGATTCGTAAAAAAAAACGTTCGTGAATGATTCAGGAGTATTTCGTTGGTGAACGATTTAGGAGTAGTTCGTTCGTGATATGTTTAGGAATAGTTCATTTATTTGTGGAGAGATTAATTCAAAGCTGATGAAAAATTTTGAATGATTCAAAAATAGTTCGTTCGCGAACTATTTTTAAAAAAAAATTGAATGTTCTGGAAAGTAATATTTTGATGTTGATTTAGCATTTTTCAAGAAAAACATTCGTGAAAAATTTGGAAGTATTACGTTCGAGAACGATTAGCAAAAAATAATTCAATCATGAAAAATGATTGGAATGACGATTTGATACCTATTTTAAGATATAAACATTCGTGAATGATTTGTGAGAAAAAAATTCAACGTAGTGGGAAACTATTTCGAAGATAAATTAAGATTTTAAAGAAGTGTTTTCGTGAACGAATCAGAAGTAGTTCGTTCGCTAAAGATTTGCAATTGTGAATTCAAAGTTGATAATAATAATTTTAATAACAACTGAACAGTTGAACACTAAAAAAAATAATGTTCTTGAATAATTTAAAAGAAGTTCGTTCGTGACTCATTCATAAAAATAAGTTGGTCGAGAAAAGTGAGTTTAATGGTGATTTGAAACATTCTTGCAAAAACATTTACGAATCGTTTCCGAACGATTCACAGAAACTGATACAACGTCAAAGAATAGTATATTATGCAACAAGGGAGATAAAGTGATTTTCGACGAATTTTGAGGTTTATTGCCCGAGCGAAGCGAGGGAAATAACTCAAAATCGTCGAAAATCATTTATCTCCCGAGTTGCATACGATATTTTTCATTGTAGAGGGAGTAAAAGTCGAGTTTGAGCACTCGAGCGATTCGCGAGAGGGAGTAAAAGTAGACTTTTACTCCCTCTACAAAGAAAAATTATTTTAAAAATGATTCAAGACGGTTATGAACAATTCGAGGGGAAAGAATCAAATCTATGAGCTATGATATCGACGATGAATCAATATTTTTTATGTTTCAAAAAAATGTTCGTAAACGATCCAAGAATACCTTATTCGTTCGCAAACAACTTGCATGGAAAACCCGAGTTTTCAGAAAATGATTCACTTAAATAACGATTTGATTTTTTCTGAGGAAAACGTCAACAAATGATTTTGAATCATTTCGTTCGTGAACGATTCGCGACAAAATAAGTAGATTCGATCACTTTTACAAATTCTTTCGAGAAAATGTTTTTTTTTGAATTGATTTATTGTTCAAATTTCGAAAATGTATCTTCAGAAATAATTTGAAGAATTTTTATGAAGAAAGATCTTTGGTTCCTAAATCATTAATACTTAGTGATTTCCGGAAAGAATTTTTTAAAAAGAAATTGTTCAGTACTCAGTAGTTTTAAAACTGCTCACATTAAAATTTACCAATAAAAAATTCACGAATGATTCGCTTATTCTAACAGTTCACTTCAAACAAAAAATAATTTTTTTAAATGCTTAGATCTGAAGTAGTTCGAAACTGATTCATATTTGCAAAGAATTTATATGTAAAACCGCCACATTTTTACCAAAGGTCAGAATTGTTCGACAATTACCCCCTCCCTCTCTCTACTCACTCATTTCTGAATCAGTGAAATTTATCAAAAATCACTGAAAAACAGTCAGAATTGTAGCACAGCAATAAATCAGTGAAATTTTTTTCACTGAAAGCAAGTCGGTGAAAGAAAATCACTGGAAATCAGTGAAAATTCCCTGAAAAATCTGTGAAATTCTTTGAATAATCAGTGAAAAATCGCTGAAAATGAGCGAATTTCACTGATTTTTCCTGTGCTGCAATTCTGACTGTTTATCAGTGATTTTTCAATGAGAGAGTACTCTAACGAATCTGGACTGCACATATGACAAATGCAGCCACTCCTGAATAATCACAAATAGCAGTTTTCGTCGGAAAACTTAGGTTTGAGTCAAAAATTTTTGAATAATGTAAACTTTTTTCCGATCAAATTTGCTATTAGAGCAGAAAAATTTTTAAAAAGTGCATTTTGAATCGTGAAATTGAAAATTTCCAACTTATTTGCTTCTACTCCCAAATTATTAATTCATTCGCCAGATTGAAAATTTAAAATGATTTCTCATCTTAAATTTCTTCTCCTCTTTTCTCGAAACAGAGGGAGAAAGACACGAGAAATTATCACTCTCTCATTCCGAATCAGTGAAAAGTCACTGATAAACAGTCAGAATTGCAGCACAGGAAAAATCAAGTGATTTTCCACTGATTATTCAAAGAAATTCACAGATTTTTCAGTGAATTTCACAAATATCACAGATTTCCAGTGATTTTTCTTTCACTGACTTGCTTTCAGTGAAAAAAATTTCACTGATTTATTACTGTGCTGCAATTCTGACTGTTTTTCAGTGCTTTTTGATAAATTTCACTGATTCAAAAATGAGACAGCAGTTTTTGATCAATGGTTCACCCCCCCCCCCCTCCCACCCCACCCTAAAAGGAAATTGATTCTAGCTTTCGATTCATTCGAAACAAGATTCTTTTAAAAAATGAATTCCTCGTAAACGAACAATACCGTAAGTAAGTAATAAAAATTCGAAGAAAAAAAAAGGTATTATGGACTTTATGACATAATAGAAGAAAATCATTGAAAATGGTCCAATTATCGAATCGTTTGCGAACGATTTGCTCAAAAATACTTATTCATTCGTACCAGAACGATCGATACGACCAAACTTTTGAAATATTCAATCCTTGGAAAATAATTTCACATAACTCGAGTCATTTTCATAACTTGAATCTTTCGTTCGCGAACGATTCTCACACACGAATGCGTCTTAATTCATCAAACACCATTACCTCGTTCCAAATTAGCATCGATTTCGCGCATCCAATATAAACCTGATTGATTTATTAATGAATCTGGTATATTAAGAGACCTCCGACAAGAGCCCAATCGAACCGCATGTCTGCCGAGTACCGCGAACAATAAAATCCATCAGACAACGTTCCATTACGCGTATCCTAGACGAGCAGAGTTTAAGCAGGTATTTCATCGCGCGCGGGTCATTTACCGTAAAATTATTATTAAATAAGCGTGGCCACAACGAAACACCTCTCTGCGGAGTTCATTATTATTTTCTTTCTTAGGCTTACGCCTGTACTTCTCGCATCGTATCTTCTTTCTTCTCTGGTATCTGCTATTCTTAGCTTCTTTTTCGGAACTCGCTTACAAATAAAATTAAAGCCTCATTACCGCGTATTATATTATTTAATCGTTACGTATAGAGAGGATTTGTTTACCGTAGTTTCTCGCCTAATTACGCCGTATCGCGGGCGTGTCCTTCGACAAGGACGATGAGAGTAAAAGTGTCGACTGTCGAGTACACGTAGGGTTGAAAATTATTCCAGATAAGGTTACTTTTATCATATTCGTCGTCACGCATCCCAGTTTTAATTCCTCGCTCGTACCCTTTCAATTTTAAAAAAGAATATGGCGCTAGATACATTCTCAATAAAATCCATTTCATCTGTTGCTTTTAATATACCTACCTATCTCATCATTTCTTTACCAATAAATAAACCATATATTCGTACAGTGCAATCACAGTCGATATTACGTGACCTTTTGTCGAATTCAAATTACATCTCCGGGGATATCTATACCGCTTTTATTAAATCGAATCGTAAATTTGATTTTTTTTCCTTACGTGAACTCTCCATTTCGAACTGTCCGCTATTTTGCAAGTTCGTTAGCATCATGTGTCTCTCGTGCGGACCAAACATGCACGTCAATATACGATAATACGACAAAAATTACCAACGTAGGTAGTTCATTAATTTATTATACGTTTCCCATACTCGAGTTTATAATTAGATGATCATATTACGACATATTATACCTATCGCATGTCCTATCAATTCCGACAATACGAAAGCAATAAATTGTTTCATTTTCTCGATATAGGTACGAGGGCGGGGGGAGGGAGAGGGTCAGAGCAGAAATGGACTCGCGTTGGTTTTTTTCCATTCGAACGTTTCTGAATAATTCGATTTGAAAATTAATCATTCGAATGATAAATTATTCCACATCGATGAGTCGTTTGATGAACAAATCATTCGCGAATAATTTGGTTCGTAATAATTTCGATTTTCTTTTCAACCTTTTTAAGTGCCTTTAATGTAAAATAAAAGTAGAAAAAATTTTGAATCCATCTTCCCAATTTATGGCTGTTTTAATACGTCATCTTCAAGAATTTACAATATATTTTGTTCAAATTTACTTTTCGAAGTGATGTAAGGTATTCAAGTACAACATTTTTTTCTTAAATTTTCGTACATTTCTTCATAAAAGCAAAAATTCTGAAAAAAAACTCAAAACTAAATTTTTTCACGTAGAATTTCCCAATAGTACTTTTGATTTCGTAGATTTTTTCGACTAAGAGCTGATAATCGAAAAAAACCTGCAGCGACAAAAAAATCGTTATCTATTTTGTTGTTTTTTTGTCATGAAAAATCCTCTTTACTTGAAAACGATGCATCCAAAGAAAAAAATTTCCAAGGATTAATATTGGGAATAAGAATGAGCAACCTGAAATATCCATTACTATTTTGTTTATCTACATTCTGAGGAAAAAAGTTCTGCCTATTACAAATTTCAATGACAAAAATGTAATAAACTAATAAGAGACATATCAAATTGCAAGTTTTCAATCCTAGGTTCTTTGGTCTTTTCCTGGGCTGGAAAAGCCCATAAAAATGGTCCATATGAACTTCAGCACTTATAATCGCGAATTACCCATATTGGTGACCCTTTTGATCGATTAAAGCATAATTTTTCAAAATTCGTAACATTGAGTTAAAATCTACATTTTTTTCCAGGAAAAATTTTCAGCCAAAAAATAAGGTTCTTAACTCAAACGTCTCAAAGTTACGAATTTCAGAAAATTATGCTCTAATCGATCAAATAGATCACCAAAATAGGTAATTCGCGATTATATGTAGATGCTGAAGTTCATATGGACCATTATGGGATTGTCTCCAGCGCTAGAAAAGTCCAAAATTTCCTGGAGGCTCCGAAACGTCTCGAAACCATTTCCAATAGATTCGGGAGATCAAAAATAGGGAATAGACCAAATTCCAGCTTTTTTCGTTGATTAGATCAAATTTTCATCTTTTGCAGGGCGATGAGATATAATTTTGAAATTTTAAAAAGCCGCCAAAATTCGAGAAAAGCACTAAGTAGTGAAAAATGCGTGTTTTTTTGAGCATGTTGCACCCAATTTTGGAATCCGAAAAAATATATAATGATGCGTGACCAATAGAAATAATTTTAAAAATTCCAGCCATGGGACTGCCCCAAAATTTTTTGAATTTTTTTTGTTGAAAATTTCAACTTGAAAAAAAGTTGGAAAAATGTGAACTGAAAATTTTCAAAAAATTCTCATACATACTACCCGGCATGACGCATAATCTGTGAAAATTTCAAAAAAAATTATCCACTCCTTCCAAAGATATCGCGTGTTGAATTTTTGACTTAGAGGAGGGTGTGGGCGATCAATTTTTTGGATGGTTTTATACTAAAAGTAACATTTCGGGTCACTTTTGACCGATTCTGGGTCAAAGGCCACTTTTTACCTTTGTCAAGAAAGGCTCTTCCGATTGAATTTTGGAAAAAAATTTACCCAGTAACCCTGACAAGAAAAAAAAGGCATTTAGTGCTTCGTTACTTACCAAAAAACCAAAAAATGTGGGTTGAGTAAAATCGAAATGTGACATGACTTTTTTTTTTAGTTCCAACTGGGACATTTTATGCGAATGAAAATACCTACAGAAGTATATGAGGTCAAAATTCTTTTGATAAAAAGGTGAAAAAATTACCATTTTTGGACATGTGATGAGACAGTTTCTGACCTTCTGACCTCGTACGTAGAGAGGGCGATTGCTAAATCGTCTCCTTCACTACCTTGGGAATGATCTTCCATTGAAATATTTCAGTCAGAATACGGAAAAATTGTATTTTCAGTTAGGAAATGGCAGTGTTACTCAGGCACAATTTTTCGACTCGAATTTCAATTTTTTTAAACAAAAAACTACTATTTTTTGTATTCAACCCTAAAATTTTCATTTATTTTACATTTTTCAGTCTTTGGTTCGGAGCAATAGACAAATTTTTTTCAAAACATTTACTTTTCAATTTTATGATGTTTTTGACATTTGAAAGGTCAAAGTGACAAATAAAACATGAAGAAGTAATAAAAAAGTAAACAAAAATTGAAAGAAAAATTTCGCAAATATTTTACCACGAGATATAGGTAACTAAGTACCGAAGGATGACAAATTTTCTCGATTTTTTCTAGAATAAAAAATTCTAGAGAATAATGCAGTGAAAAAAACATAAAATTAGTGTACAGGGTTGTTACAGAAAGTGAAAACCGAAAATTCGTACTTTTTTCGTGTTGATCTCGTGATAAGCTTTTTCGTTAAGGCTTCCCTTTTGTTTCCCCTTTCCCTTCTGGTTCAAAAAAAAATTCACGCAATTATAAACTTCATTCTAAAAAAAATGACGAATAATCATGTTTCTTTTTGAAGAAAAACAGATCAGAAATTTTAACCCCTCCTCCCACCACCCATTTCGAATTTTATTTCAAAGATAAAACGAGAATTTGAAAAAAAGGAATACAGAATATTTCACAAATGCATTCTTTTCAATTATTTATCATTTATGAAAAGACCATAATTTCAATTTGAAAATTTTTGGATAAAATTAGAAACATTTTTTCACTTTTTTCTAAAAAAAAAAATCCGAAGTATTGTTATTCAACTTTGTTGGTAAATTTTTACAATAGAATTTTACACCATTTAGTTATTTTTCAATAATTCATACTATACATATATTCGTATTATTTACATGCGTACGAACCTTGAAGAAGGGGGAGGGGGATTGAAACTTCCTGAAGAAAATTTTACAGGGAAAAGAACACCTCTTGAGTAGTTTGAGAAAAAAATTTCACTCATCTATTCTGCCAGGACCGTAATACCTTAAATAATTAGGTAATCAAAGCACTAATTATTTCATTTAAAAAAAAAAATACATTTCACCTGATTTCACCATGCGAAAAATACAATAGGAGAAAAAATTAACGATATAAATCGTGCAAAAAGGACGAAGACATTCCAAAGAACCATAAACATTCTAAACCGACTAATAGAATAAGGAAACAAGAAAATTTAACTCTTTCATTTTCATATGACATCGAATCGTTTTCGATCAATTCTGCCAATTCGACGGCATTATTTCCTCTCTTATTTTCCATCTACGAAAAAATTCGATCAACGAATAAGGTTCTACACACGCAATATCGACAGAAATTATCCCGAGGACATTCTTGTTCACTCGCTAACAAGGATATTAAAGTTGGAAAAAGATACGCCATCGAGGATATAGTCTGACGTACAGTTTAGAAGAATTAAATCGAAGACGAGCGAGCGAATTTACCGTACGAAACGCGAAACTACCCGGAAAATAAGGTTAAAAGAAGAAAAAAAGGAAGAACCGAAGCAGAATAAAATACACGCAAAAAGAGATGTAGAAAAAGAAATGGCGAAATAATCGAAAAAGACGTACACAAATGAAAGCTACCAACATCATTCATAATTCGAGCAACATACAGAGGGAAAAAAGATTGAGCCCTTCACCTCTCCTCAGTTCGTATCTCGATTTCGTTTTCATGTAATTTGAAAACTATCCGGGCTGCAGGAAACTGTTGGACATCTGTTACGAATTTTCGCGTTAGGATATTCAAATCAAATGCCGCAGATATTCCGTGTTTGGGCCTGACGATGAAATGAGAGTGAATCCATTATGAATGAAAAGCGTTGGAAGTTTGATAAGTTTAGCGGAGTGTTAATGAAAGAGTGAAAAAAATCTCGAAAGGCAGGTACCTACGTCAAATTATACTCGAGAGATGATGGAAATACGAGGAAATTTCAAGATGTATTGATTTTGTGCTATTGTCGTTTAGGTGTAAGTTTAACCTGCTGCTGTTAATTTTCTATATTAAATATTCGTTCTGCGAAATACTTATACATTAATTTATTCGTAGCGACGATGGACGTTTGCATTAATGAGTTTACTTTTTCGTCTGCGAATGACGTACGCGAATCTGAGAACTTTCAAACTGTTGCATACCAAAACTAACACAAATGCCCGGGAAATGAAATTTTAACGGGCTAGAAAAAGTCGCGAGAGTACGTTCGTGTCACCTGGATTATTTTACGTCATTATATTATCCCTTTACCCTTTTCAGCTGACAAACCCTGCTGCTAAAAAGGTGAATTTGTAATTACTGCGTACGAAATTTTCACTGCTAAAAGTTTAATCTTACACGCCATATTGATTTCATAAAAATTAAACCGAAGATTCATATGTAAGTATAGCTAAACCCATCACGCAGCATATTTTGTATCGTGACTAAGTTTATGTACAGTCGCGGTGCATTTTACCCATCTACCTGAACTCGCCCATACCCCGACAATTTATATGAGAAATTCACGCTCAGTCTGGTTGCAAATTTTATCGTCGAAACGAATAACAATTCAAATTAACTTTCTGCATCGTATTGTATGAAATTTCACCGGATTTCGTGCAGCTGGCTTTTTAAAATTAATGTAATGGATTTAAGTAGTTTACGAATATTAAAGGGGAAGTTTTCATCGGTGCGAAATGTTCGTGAAACGAATCGTATGCAAGAGAGTTTTGTTTTTTACGACTGAAAATGTTATTTTGAAGGTTGAAGTATTTTTGAAAGAGCAAATGTTCGCGGAATGGATCATTTTTCGACGTGAAATCATCCGAAGAACGAATCATCGGTGGAAGAATAGTCGCAAATTTGAAGTTGAGTCGAAGATAGAAATGATTTGTTCATGAACGAGATTTGAAATTTATAGACGAAAAATTATTAATCAAGATAGATTTATTTGGATAAAGGTAATTCAGTAGTGAACGATCTTTGAGGTTTTGGCAAATGAATCGTCGACGGGCAAAAATTCACGTTGAAAATGATTCATTTGCAAACGTCAATTAAAGTATGCGGAGAAAATTTTTAAAAAACGAAAATTCACTCAGAGTGACTAATTAGTGAAAGATACCCGAAATTTGTTAAATGAATCGTTCGTAAACGATGATTCATACTGGAAATGGTTCGTTCGCGAACGAAATAAAGAATTGATTTCAGGATAAAATTGTTGATGAACGAAAATTCAATCGAAGAGACTAATTAACAAACGATACCTGAAAATATTTGACAAAAATCGTTCGCGAACGATGATTCATACTGAAAATGTTTCGTTCATGAACGATGTTCAGAGTTGATTCTTGAAAAAATTGTTCAGGAATGAAAATTAACTCGAAGTAACTCTTTAACAAACCACATCTGAAATTTTTTGAAAAATGAATCGTTCGTAAACGATGATTTATACTGAAAACGGTTCGTTCTCGAACGACATTTGGAATAATTTTCAAGATAAATTATTTAGAAACAAAAATTCATTCAATCAGAGTGACTAATAAGCGAACAATACCCGGAAATTTTAGACAAATGAATCGTTTGCGAACGATGAATCATGCCGAAAATGGTTCGTTCACGAACGATATCAAGAGTTGATTTTTGGAAAAATTATTTAGGAGCGAAAATTTACTCAAGCGCTCATTAGTGAACGAAATGAATTTTTTTGGCAAATGAATCGTTCGCTAACAATGATTCATACTGAAAATGGTTCGTTTAAGAACGATATCTAGAGTTGATTTTTGGAAAAACAGTTCAGGAGCGAAAATTTACTCAAGTACTCATTAGTGAACAAAATATGCAATTTTTCATGTATGAATCGTTCGCGAATGATGATTCATACTGAATGATTCGTTCACGAACGATATTCAAAGTTAATTTCTGGAAAAATTGTTTAGGAACAAAAATTTAATCGGAGTGAATAATTAGCGAACGATACTAAAAATTTTTGACAAATGAATCGTTCGCGAACGATGAATCATACCGAAAATGGTTCGTTCACGAACGATATCTAGAGTTGATTTTTGGAAAAACAGTTCAGGAGCGAAAATTGTTCAAATACTCATTAGTGAACGATACATGCAGTTTTTCACGAATGAATCGTTCGCGAACGATTTTTTATACGGAATGATTCGTTCACGAACGGTATTCAGAGTTTATTTTTGGAAAGGTTGTACAAGAATGAAAGTTTGCACAAAATAATTCTCATTAACAAAAGGTTTTAAAAATTTACTGACAACTGAATCGTTCGCGAACGAGAATTCATTATTAAACTAATTCGTTTATAAACAATATTTTTGATGTCTTTTGATAAAAAATTCTTTACAAACATAAATTAAACGGCAAGATTGATTGATGAATAGTATTCAAAGTTTTGTAAAGAAATGAACCGTTCGCGAACGAAGATTCGTTCTGAGAATGATTCAACGAATTCAAATTCACAAACAAAAAAAAAATAATTTACAAACGAAAAGTTTTTAGAAATAATTTAATAGCTCACGCAGCTCAAGATTTTCAGAAAAATAAATCGTTCGCGAACGAAGATTCATATTGAAATTGATTTGGTCTCGGACACCGGAACATTACTCAAGATTCGTAGATAAAAAAGTGTACAATGAACGAAAATTGATTCTGGGTGATTCATTAGTGGCCGATGTTCAAAATTTACTGACAAATGAATCGTTCACGAACGAAGACTCATACTCAGAAAGTAAAAAAGATTAGTTTGGTTTTTAGAAAAAGAATGGTTAGTGAACGAAGATTCAGTTTGAGTGATGTATTAAGGAACTTTGTTCAAAACATATTGAAGAATGAATCGTTCACGAACGAAAACAAACACTGGAAATAATACGATCTTAAACAAAGTTGGGTTGATTCAAGAGAATAACAATAGGTACGAAACAAAATTTTAGGAGCTGAAATATCGCTCACTAAATCATCAGAGTAATTTTTCAAAAAAATTTCTTCGAAATGAATAAATCGTTCGCGAACGATGCGATCACATGAACGACATTTCTTCAAACGAATCATTCATTTAATTCGTTTGTATGTAACTTTTGATTTTCTAAAATTTCTAGTGCTGGAATATAATGAATCGTTCACGAACGAACAAATGACTCATTTGTTTCGAAACGATTCAGTGAATAATTTTGTCAATAATTCGTTTTTTCACATTAAGGACACAGAACTCGGAGTGAAAAAAGTATAAAATTTATAGACGAAAAATAATCTCACACTGGGAAAACTCAACAAACGAAGGTAGAATCGAAAAAGGATAATTTTACAATAAGTACAATCTAAAACAGAAACCTCGTTCAGCGACCATATTCGAAAGTTCATTCTCGATTATAAATTGCATTCGTCATCGCGCACCAGGGACAAGTAATGCAAATTCATTTCTCGGCAGAGAAGTCTCAAAGTATAAGCCGGATTTGAAGAAGGAAAAAAACCACTCGGAATATAAATTTGAAAAAATCAAATTTTAAATTGAATTCTCCTCGGGCAAATTTGATATTTTACGTGACTGGAAATTTTGCGCATTGAGGCAGAGAGGCATTTAAACTTGATATTCGTCTTGAGACTGGCGGAGTCGAGTTGGAACGTCTTAAGTAGGACAGTGATGTATTGTTTAAACTTTACTCCGAATATGCAGGTCGTTTTAAAGACCCAAAAATACCCAGTACGGGAGGCGGCAAAAAGAAGTCATATATCAACGACTCTTTGGATTAATAATTTCAACAATTCGGCGTCGTAAAATACGCAGCTAGGTATTCGCGGGCATGTATAAAAATTCGTGAGCTTGAGAATTCTGGAGTTGAAAATTTCATCCGGGCGACGGACGATGGTCGACGTTAAAAATCTAATTATTGCGTCGGAACGGACACGAAGCAGGAAAAAGGTACAGAGGTGGAAATTCAACCTGGTAGTAAAAGATATAGCCAAAAGTACGCATTCACGGCACACGCTCTCTGTAGAATGTCATTCTTGTCACAAGCATATCCATTGGCCGACACACAAAATGGTTTAGTTAACCGGATTACCTGCTAGAAAAATTCAATATTTGCCCCTTTTTTAAAACTCTTGCCGCGTCTCCGTTCATCGGCGTTCGTCGTCACGAATGGTATCGGGCACGAAATTACAGCGAAAACAATTCCGGCAAATAACTTATAATTTGTTTTCTTCGCCTGGTCCTCTCTCCGAATTACTCGTTCTGGATACGTATAAGTTTCTAATCAATGGTCAACGATAATGTGCACAGTTCGATTCGACAAACCGCAAATATACCTAACTTTATCATCCAACTTTGAACCGTTGTTCGTTGTTTCGAATTTCACTTCGCGACCAAAAGTTACCGTTGCTTGATCAAGGTGTGTCAAAGAATATTTCCGGGAAGGGGGAAATGCCCATGTACTCTGTTTTTTTTTTTAAATTATCAACTCTCCACCTCACCCTATCATTCGCCATGGCAAAAAACACCTTTTTTTCAAAAGAGGAAAATTTTTATTGTACAAAGAATCAGGAACAGTTTCAATTTTTTCCATTTTTTCTATTAATTTTAGGAATTTTTGAATGTCAAAAAAATAATCAAAACTTGTTTTTTTCTTTTAATTTTTCTTTTGTTTCATGATGTCATTAGTTTTTGAAAAAAAACACCAGATTTTCACTTAATTTTTACCATTTTTTGAAAAAATTTCAGAAGATCTCACCTGATCTCACCCATTCTCGCCACAGAAATGGCGCATGTGAAATTTAAAAAATTTTTACACAAAAAAAGTGTAAATCTTACAATCAAAAAATACAAACTCGAAATTACCAACAGAAAAATTAAATTTCATAACGAAAACGAGAGAATAAGTAGAATAAAGAAAGATGAAACAGATAAATGTAAGTGTAATTTGACAATGAAAAATTGCTCTATGTATTTATCTGATTTAAATTTCATTACGTTTTTCATAAATTCAGAAGTGCCTTCACTCGATCAAATTCACGTCAGCCCGTGAAATATTTTTCGGCTTGTCTTACTAAATTAAGCGCCAAAGAGGGGGATTTTCATGAGGAAAAAAAATTAAAATAAAAAGTTTCGAAAAATATTTTTGTAATTTTATCAAGATACACAAACTTATCGAGTTTGAGTGTCATTAAAGCTGAAATTTTTGTAAAAAGAGGTAATCAAAATTTAAATTTTCTTCATTTGTTTCCACATATTTCAGCTACTAAAGAAAGCAGGTTACGATTTTAGGTGATTTTTCAGGACAAATTTCACGACAATTTTGTAACTTGTAATATTTCTGATAATGAAGAGCAAAAAAATTGGAACGTTGCAGTTCAAAACGATGCGAGAATGAATAAAAATTATCAAAAACACCCCCCCCACCCCGGTAGAAGAGGAAAAATAAGACAAAATTATTTTGGTGAACTACTAAGGGTGGGAAAAAATGTTTTCCTCAATTATATTTCTTGAAGAGTAATTTTTTTAGAGAATTTTTCCATTAATGGGAGTCGAAAATATTTTTATTCCTAAAAAGTAAATTATTCATTATATTCAAACATTAGATAAGTTTGAAGAATTTGCAAAAAAGAGTGATTCGAAAGAGATTTGAATATAATTCTCAATGATTTGTGATTCAAAAATTTGGATAATTAGTGTTTTTCTTCATTGGACCAACTTTTCTTTTTTTTTTAAATTTTGCATTTTGGTTTTAATTTTAAATATGAAAAATTAAAAAATACCAGTCAAGTCTTAAATTTTCATTTTCTAGTCTACGATAATGTTTCTTTTAGTTGTTTTCCAAGTTTTGTCATCAAACAACGTTCTCTACTGTGACAAAACTGGGATTCAAATTCAAATTTTCGGCGTACTTATGATTGAGATTCGAATCGTCAAAATGGAAAATGATTCGTGATTCGAATTTCAAATCATTTTTTAGAAGATTCTTTCCCATATTGTTATTTTGAATGTTTTCTGAATCATGGGGTCGGTCGTAATAAATTTTAAAAAACTTAAAAACTCCTCAAAAATAAGTTTTATTCTAAAAAATGAGGTGAATTACAATATGAAAAAATCAAACTTATCAAGCTTGAAATTTTCTATTAGAAAATGTAAAAAATTTAACCCAAGAAAAATGAAATTTTTAGAAAAAATTGACCATTTTTTTCGATTTTTAAAGTGAGCTAACAAATTTTTAAAAATTTTACTCGTCAAAAATCTCAAAATACATATTTTAGCAAACAAATTTTTACCACCTCTTTCTTTTGGGTTTGGAATTGGGGCAACTTTGAGTTTTCCATTATTAATTTGTCCTCTTCTGTTCGCAGGAAAAGGGGCGAAAAATTCATCTAAACAGACCCACCCTTCTTTCAACATTTTCGTTTCGGTAGAATCAAAATTTTTCTTTCGATAAATACGTGTCAGAAAAAATCCCTCGAAACAAGAAGTTTATTCGCAACCGTGACAAAAGAAAATAACCTGAGGAAGAATGTTTCAGGCCAAAATTCTTTTCAGAAATACCCAATAACGTTCAATATAAATTTCAAAAATCTGAAGACAGATGCAAACTTTTGATTACGAGGTTTACAAGAAGTAGCCTATCAAATTTTCAATATTTCTACAAATTTTTTTTTGTTTTTTTCGTAGAAACAAAGAACAATTCTCTGCAATGCTTAAATAGAGGAGAAAATCTTTGAAATTTCGTTGAATTTTTCATAAAAATTCATCATATTTTCATAATTTTTATGACTTTTAGAACCAGTAGGCACTTTGTTGATGGAATAAATGTATCTAGTTTTATTATTTTCCCTCCTTTTTCATTTTCTTTTAAAATTTTGAAAAATTAATTAATGACGTTGAAAAACTGGGGCGGAGAGAGGGAAAGTGGAGATACGAGGAATAGAGATTGAAATCATTCAGATGCTAAACAATACGATTTTTAATTTTTTTCTCATTTACTTATCGAAAATCCTCGTCGGTTATGGAATCAAACTCAACCTTCGGTAATTGTACAAAAATACTTTGGTAAATTGAATAAAGGCCATAAATATCATCAATTTTAAGTGGTTTTGGTGTAAAATTTTAGGTAGTCCAGTTCACCCTGATTTTCCTCCAAGTGGACATCAAGTTTATGACGAACTTGACTATAGCTAAACTTACTATACGCTGAAAACACATAAAATGAATTCCAATTACATCAAGTACCTAAATTCTTTTAGTACATGGAATAATTCGAGTATAAATTCGTTACTAGAAGTCCTCTTCAGTTGAAAAAATTATCTCCTAAGGCTAATTTCTACCTCAATTTACGTATCAATTTTTTTAACGCTTAAAATATTTCAATTCCCTGCCCCCTCCCACTCATCTTACCTCATCTCACCGTATTCTCCCTCCTCTCTCAACACTCGTATTTTTCACACATCGGTACTTAATTAGCTTTATAAAGAGTTTCCGTAATTCGTAAATACATCATCATTATACAATCTCAAGTCCAAGGTCAGATTATTTATCCGTTCGGTTAAAAATGATAATCAAAGCGAAAAAATAAACACTTTAATGTATTCAATCCTGGAATGAAAATCGTATTAATTATAATCACGTATTTTATCATCTATTTAGGTACTAAAAACAATCATAAATTTATTCCGCTGATTTTCTTTTCATTTTCCACGAGAGATAAAAAAAATGCCAACCTAATTTTCTTTTCATTTACAACAGTTTTGATTTTTTTTACAAATATTTCCCTTTCAATTGATATTTTAACATTACGACCCAGCAAATACACATCGAATTCGTCAAATATTTACCAACATTTTTCCAAATCTCAACCATACTATTGATTTTCCAGTTTACTATAAAAAAATACCATTTTATTGGCAAATAAGCTAAATTAAATATTATACCAAAGGTTATGAAATCCAACGAAATACCAAGGGCGTTACCTTATCCAAATATTATTTTCAAATAGACGAATAAATGCGACAAAGATGTTCAATTATTCAACTCTCAAAGGTCGAATTGTCGTGTATACCAGGGCTGAAATGGGCTTAACCGTTGTAAAAGTGCGTTTTGCCATTTACATCGAGACCGTAGGTGGCAGAAAAAATTGAATTTAGAAAAATTACCAACGTATGGCTAAATATACATCGAAATTATTTCGTCGTTGTTTTCTACACACATGTAATTCCCAACGGACATGATCTGAAGTATGTAATGGCTTAATTTATAATGCATAGTGGTTTTTTCGGTAGTCATTTTCGGCTGAATTATTAACGATGGGGTAATTATTAACGTACACGTTCAATTTTATAATATCGGAGAGATAACAAATTTGTGTTTACGTGTGCAAATAATCGATACTGCAGTATCGTGGTAGTTTAGTGATTACACAGTGGAACTGAGGTGTAGATAGATTTCGATACAGGTGAGATGTACGAAGATGAGATCAAGATCAAAAGAATAGAATATTATGAAGTTGGGTTTCAAACGAAGTGAAGCACTCGTTTGTTGATATTTTTCCGGTGAGTTTGAATTAAAATAACCGAAAGATTACGAACGTAAACAGAATCATCTCTTACCTTCACATGATGCCGCTGACTGATTATTTGCCAATAAACATGGGCCAAGATGTGAAACACTATGTTAACGCGATAAAAATTAATAAAATATCAATTTTAAATCATCTTTTAACGATATTCTTTACAAAAATTCACTGAAATAGAAAAAAAAGCAGACGAACACGAATGTAAACAAACCAAGCACAACAATAAACGCTTAAAATACATCAACTACTAAAGCACCAGCACCAAACATGCGTAATGCATGTTCGCGTTTCAAAGTCAGTTGTTGCTCGCAGTGCTGCCACTTTATGAAATTTACACAGTGATGTATTAAATAACGATTGAAATGCGGCATTTCTTTCGATTTGCATAAGAATAAGCAGTAATTATGGGTTTGTTTAAAAGAAGTATTAATATTAGGACATATTTTCCATTCGGTGCTTTTGTTAATGTCAGGAAATATGTAACAAGTTACGTGTATCGAGTATTAGATCAGTTTTTGGCTTGTAAGGAGAAAAATATAATGTCCGGCGACTGGAAAAATTCGTTTTGAAACAACTTAATTATTGGTCAATTAGCATCTAATGAACTGATTTGTTCGTTTTCAAGTACAATACTTTCATTATTAGCGTAGAAAGTTTTAAAATGAACGTCGATTCAACAGAGAAACACGAAGTATACAAGTTATATCTTCTGTAAGTAACAAAATTTCAAGTTCACCGTCACAAGTGACAACTCATTTACGATGAAATAAAACAAAAATATGATAATATTGTATTAACGAACAACAAAAGCAATAATACGACACGAATAGGTACGAATTGTACAATGAAACGTTATACTTTACGTATGTAGATGGGTATAAACATGATAAAATTGAATAAATTGGAATGTTTTAACATAAATAATAAAAGCTCCTGTATGAAATATCTTCGTCGTAGTAACTCACAATGCTATAAATCAAAATCACGATCGAGAATTGGTTCTATGACGTTTCCTTGCATTTTGTATTCTTTGTGTTTTTCTTGAATCGATGAAAAATGTTTGAGTAAGGCGTCAAAACATAACGATTTGTTGTCATATTTTTGAGCTGATTTCGATTTGAGCGCAGTTCTGTACGGAGATAAAATTTATGATGAAAAGTTGTAAAATTAGACCGGATGTAAGTTTAGATAGGTATTTACTTGTTATCAGGATGTAACGGAAGTTTCGGAATACAGTCTAATCGATGCCTCAGAACATGAAATGCCTCAGATTGAGGTAAAATCATCAATAAACCGTACAGAGCATATACGAGGTGATTATTATAAGGAACTTCAAGTAACTCGAGCCGTAAATCTGGAAAGAAACGTGAAAAATATTGATAAATAAAGCGCAAAAAAAGTTATCAGTAAAAAATCTGGCAATCGTGAAAATACTCACAAGTAAAAATGGGCGATTCTATAAGTTGGATGAGTTTATCAACTTCGGCCAAGAGTTCGACAGTTATTTCTAAATCAGAGCTGTAAATTTTTAGTCAAGGAATGTTACGAATGAAAATGCCATTTACGAAAATATTAATTACTACAAGAGAGTCGAAAAAGGATACAATATTCTAATAATATCACAAGCATGTTCGTAATTCTGCGTTAAAAAGCACAACGCAACAGTAGCCACCGGATTATGACACCACGTCTTGTATAGAGTATTGAATAATGTTTTACTTTCCTGTAAAATAATGGATGTTATTTTTTAGCTAAGGTTTCGAGTGAGATGAATTCTTAAACGTACTTCAGTTTTTAAATCTTTTAGTTTCACTCTGAAGCTGAATAGTTCTGAAGATGTAAGCAATATTGTGTTCAAGTGCTCCACCATGACGCTGGCGAATTTTAAATTATCTTCGTTCAATAATATTACAGCCAAGGTTGTAAACACGTCTTCAGAATTTAGTAACACGCATAATTGCCTGCGTAAAAAGAAAACAGAATAAGAAAATTATTGAGAATTGTAGAATGGAACTTCTTTTAAAAACTTGGAAAAAATTTGACGATTGATGAATCGATACAATGACTATTTGTTACATTTTCGAAAACTTGGAAAAGTTTTAATGAATCAGTTGACATTGAGATATTTAATATTTAATTTATTGAAATTTCTTGGTAATTTAGAAACCGACGTCGGAAAATGTTACAAAAATATCAAATTTGATTTTAATTCGTACATTTATTATAATTTCTTTGCATTTTTTAAATTAGAAAAAAAGAGAAAAAAATTCGAATATTTGACATTTTAACAAAAAGGTTATCAATTATAAAAAAATTAATTATCTTGCATTTTCATAAAGGTCATTTTTAAAACGTATCCAAGAGTAGAAGCTTTAGCTGTGATTGCTGTAAAGCAAAAATTGACTGAGTTTTTCAAAAAAAATTACATTCACTGAAGTGAACTCAATTAAATTGAAAAGCACAGCAAAAAAAATATAGGAAAAATCTCTCAAAAAAGTTATTCAAAAAATATTTTTAAATGCCTAAAATAGCTTTTAAGAGGGTTTCAAAGATCTTGAATCCATTTTTGAGGTTCTTTTGACACCCTAATGTCGATCCTTGAGAAGGTAGATCAATGATTAAAAATTTTTCAACTTTATCGAGTGAGCTGTTGAAATGCATTTTAACTCCCTCTCCCCTTTTTTGGCATCATTTCGACACTAAACCCGAAAGACAATCCCTGAGAGAGAAAAAATGATCCAAAATTGAAAAATTTTCAACGTTTTAAAACAAGGTATCAAAATTTGTTTTCAACACCCCCCCCCTCCCCTCTCAAACAATTTCTGTGGTTGTTAAGTTGTTTCGACTTTCGACCATAAACCTCAAAAAAATGATCCTGGAGATGGAGGTGGGACCAAAATTGAATATTTTTTGCGGGCTAGTTTTCAATTTTGGGCTCCCTTTTCTATCAGTGAGGATGAACTTTTCGGTTTGGGATTGAGCTAATCCCAAAAATGGATTGGGAGAGGGATGTTCAAAAATTTACTCGATAAAATTGAAATTTCTTAAATTTGGTCCAACTCCCTCCCACACATCCAAGGATCGAATTTTGGATCCAAGGTCAAAATAATCCTAGAAATGGATTTAGAAATTTCGAAAACCTTCTCAACGCCATTTTTCAAATTTATTTCAAGTGATTTTTTTCTTTTTTTTACAATTTTTTTTTTGTTATGATTCTCAAGTTAATTGAGCTCATCTTCTTGAGGAGGAAAAATTCTGAAAAAATATTTTCAAATTTGAAAAACTCTGAAGGAATGAATTTTTTTACTATTATTTGTCTTTTGTAAGACTCGAAGTTCGAGCAATCCAATAAATGGTCCACCCTGCATCGTACAAAAAACGTACAAAACAAATTACCGTATAATAAAGGAACCTTTATCCTTCAACAATGTGTTTTCTCCTCTTCTAAATTCTTCTAATAAGCTAGTAATAAACTTATCGAAATACGGGTTATTGGTTTCTGCAAATAAAGTGATAAAATTAGCGAAACGATTTCCGGCGCGACGGTCATAAATACGTAAAATAATAAACTTACTCGTTTTTTCTGAACTAGGCAACGAAATGATCTTAGATAATACTTTTAAATTGCAATGAACAACTCGATCAGAAGGATCCGACAGTGTGCGTAAAAACAACGGAAATAATTCTTCGATGTGAGGGAACATCTGCTCGTGGATCATAAACTATTAATAAATATCAAATTGAAACACTGAATGAAAAAACAAACATTCTTACTCGTTTCGGAATCTTCAAATGTAATTGAAAAATCCATCCCAACACTGCTACTTTCGTTTCAACAGAAGAATTGATCAAATGTCTTGATAAAATTTCGATAACAGAAGGTAAATCTAGTTTAGAAGTATCTTGAGATGGTCCACGCTGAAATCATATTGTTCAAAATTAATAATCGGAAGAAACAGTAAAATTGATTGAAAATTTTTCACGTACTTTGTCCCCTTTGGCATCTGGTACATAATCTTCTTCGGTGGAGATCAATTTTAATAAACTGTAATTGATATTTCGAGCAATTTCTTTTATATCTATGAATAATATTAAGGAAAAAATAATTTCAATTGATTAATTTCTATGATAATTATACAGATTGAAAAAAAAGGATACGTTGTTGGGCTTCATTCTCATATGATAAACAAGGCAGAATAGCTACTAATATGCTGGAGGTAAATGGTAACATTTCTACACCAGATAATTGAACAAATTCTTTTACCCATGTTAAAGCAATAAACTGCAAAACAAGGATACTATTAAATCAGGTACCAAAAAACATCACAATTAAATTTATTTCAACACACCTGAAGAACAAAATCGTGCGATTGAGCATGAATAGTAACGATATTAGCCATTTCAGCAAAATTGACTCTAGAAGGATCTTGTTTAATAGTCCTCAGAAATTTACTAAGAACACCTTCACACCTGTAAGAAATATTTCAAATTAGATACGAAAATATATTCTCGTAAAGATTTGCAATACGTACATTTTTTTAATTTCTATCGTTGGATTTCCAAGAATACGAAACAATCCTTCTAGTATTTCTGGTAAAAACGAGATCATATCAATGTGAGGAACGTCAACGAGCGTTGCAATCCACGAAATAATAAACTGACACGCGAACTGATTATTAGTGTAAATTCGTTCTCTTAACAATGGCATAAACGCTACTAAATCGAAAGAAGGGTTTTCGGTAACTATGTCCTGTAATTTGTAAAACAACGTCAGCGTTTATTCATATTTCATACGACATTCTATCGACCATCGACTTACTTTCAATAGACGATCAAGAAGTTCGGAAGCATTTTTAACATTTTGATCGGGATCAGCAGCTAATTTACTTAGAGCTTGGAAAACATTACCAAAATATGGCAATATTGCACTTCTGGCTACTTTTATCACATTATACAACGATTCCGAGGCGTAATAACGAACTCGTAGATCGGAATCACTAAAATTCACTAATATGGGCATGACTAAATCTTCAATATAATCGGCACTATCCTACAAATGAAACGAATACTGTAGTACACGGGTTTTATGATTTAAATACAAAATTACGAACAACATGCCTTCCCAAGAGCAACTGCCATCGCAGCTAGTCCAATCAATCCGCCTTTTTTGTAATTTGAATTAGTAGATCGAGCGAAATGTTGACCCAGTACTTTTAACAGTTTTCTAATTTGTGCGGTATTTTGCACAGCAGCGAATTCTTTAACCATTCTGCGAACAGATTGACAACGTAAAATATGAATTAGAATACATAAAATTCCTCGAAACACGTGAAACACTTACTTTTCTATTTCTACAGCTGCTGCGCGCCTTTTTTCATAAATTTTATCAGTCAACGCCCTTACACAGGCTTGACTCAGAGGAGCATAGTTCGAATCCATACTGATTGAGATGACAGAATACAGAAAAATAATAATTCAATAAAAATTATGTAAACGGAGGTATTCACTTAAACGCAATGCACAAAGTGCCTCCAGTTCTCCATGTTTTCACTGACTGAAACAGATTCGTAACGTAAACAAAATCAAGCAACGTAACAATTTCCGGCAGTACGTCGTCAAAACAACACAAAATACACGCGAAACAATGCAATTATAAATTTAAATTAATTTACATTTTACTTCATCGTGATTTTTTTCGGATATTTTAAAGTAAATTATCTTCGCGTAGCGGTGTTTTAAGCGATGGACAAATCATATGAAATTTTTGCTATCATGACCAAAAATTGATAAAAATTATCATGAAATTTACAAATGAGCGGAAATTGTACTTGAACGTTTTTAAAATTCTTACAAACGCAGAGTGAAATTTATGTGTCACTCTTCGTTAAATTCAACTTTGAAATTCAACAACTGATACGAGTGATAAGGCAAGGGGCGTAGAAAAATTTTCAGGGCCAATTTTTAGAAAATTGTTGCTGAAGTTTTCGTAGGACGTACGTACTCGAAATCTTGAAAAAATCTACCTACGTGAGAGTTTTATAGCAAGCTGTATCCTCTTTTTAGTCATATTTCAAATAAGCACCAAACTTTTGTTTTAAGAAACAAAATTTTCAATTAATTAATCGATCAACGATAATTTGATAATCAATTATTTTCTTTAATAATTTAAAAAAAAAAACATGATAAAAATTTAATTCCAATGTTGTTATTGATGAAAGTACGTAAAAAACAGCTGATAAATTAAAAATCAGTGTTACCAATTTTTTCATGAAAAATAAAATTCCACAGAAAATGAACCATTACAAAATTACGAAGGCATTCGCAATATGGAGCAAAGTGCATTGACCTGATGGAAATAAAATATGAACGCGAATGAGTCATCCATGGGAAAAAAATAAAAATAATTAAATAATTCTAATTAAAATTCGCGAATGCAAAGTAATTTATACCTGAGAACGCGGATTAACGAAAATCAGTGAATTTCACGAATTAAAAATCTCATCTATGTTATCTTTTGATCCATTTACACTCGAATTAAAGTAAATCAAGTAGTGGCTTCAAGTTGAACTTTGGAGAGCTTTTTTGTGCTTTTGAAGCGGCGTGTTTCAAGCTTTCAACTTTCAATGAATGAAGATAGCGTAACTGTTTACAAGCGGTGACGTCTATGTGTCTATTCTTTCCACTTTCATCTCGCTTATATAAACTAAACATCGTTAATCGAAAAGAAGTGGAATGACCGATCGGTATGGCGTCAGGATGATTCCATCGGATTGTTTTTGTGCGGCGAAACTGAAATAATGGTAAAAATTGGTGTCAATTTTTGTCGGTATTAAATCCGGATCGAAGTATTCACTTAAATTCGACCATTTGATAATATTCGCACGATTCATGCCGCGTTTCTGTTACTGAAGATTTGATGTTGAAGTAAGCTAACTTATAATTTATGCCAAGAGCTTTGTCTGTATTGTATTTACAATTGTGTTTTCAATTCCGTTCTAGATGATAATCGGGCGAGACTAAAATCATAATGAGATGGTTGCAATAAGGGAATGCAGCGAGAGTATTGCAGTAGTAATCACCATGTAAATTCGGTATCAGATCTATACATAAGCGACGAGATATCAGTACTTTTAGAGGAAATACAAAGCTTAGAACCGTCCTCTTACCGTCCAGAAGACATTCAAGACTTCGAAATTGCGGGCAGTCAGACTGGTGGTACGGGGGGTGGGGGGAGAGCTGCCAGCAGCATTGCTGAACTAGAAACACCCGGCGATGCGACCACTGTCCATTCTTGGGACTCGCACGCCAATTACAAACATCATATACATGGCTCTTCCCCTACTCAATCCGTGTTTTCGGGTGTTATAGTTTATTGCGATGATTCGTACATTAAATCTACATCCGGCGTCATAAGATTATTACTAGTGGTAAGTTCCGCCATCGAATTATACCTCGAACTTGATTATGTTTAGATTTCGTGTCTAATTTACTCGTCTATTGTTGCAGATAACTTCGTTGATATGTTTATTATGTTTGTGCACTTCGGGTACCGTCAGACTGAGTTTGTTTTTGTTGCCGTTTTTGGGCCGGATAAGATTTATGATGTTTGTCACCATATTTAGTTTCATGGTTACTTGCGTTTTACTATTTTTGGATGTTACTCACATCATATACTTGTTCCCATTGAATTGGGGCAAAATTGTAAGTATTACGCTTGGTAAACTAACTCCTTCAGTGATTAGGTTTTTAGATGTGTATTTGATTATAGTATTCCTTTCAGAATGCCGTATTGTACGTAAGCATCAGCGTTCTGTATCTAATGAGCTCTTCGTTAGTCGTACATCAAGTATACGCGTACGAAGAATCCTACGCTTGGGTACCGAAAGCCACAAGAACACAGTTATTTGTTACCGGAGTAAGTCACCGAGAATCATTTATTACCTTATCGATCGTCATTTGACAGTTCTGACCTCACCGTTTATTTTAATTCGCAGATTATAGGTTACTTGTGCGCTTTGGAAGCTTTACTGCTGGCATTATTGACGAGATGCGACGAAGGTCAATACAGACCAGTCAACGATGACCCGAGCTCGATCACATTACAGGAGCGTAAAGTCATCAGATATTCTCCATCGCCGTGTCCATCGCTTCAACCTGCCGTTGTGACGCCTCATTGGGTCTCTCAAGATAATAATTTCCCATCATCTTCCTCCAAAACACGCGATCCGGTTTTGGCATGATAATATACTCCTTAATAAGTTGGCATACAGGGTGTGTCTCGTGTACTAAAGAAACGAAAAAATGATTACAGCAAGTTTATCTGTATACTTTCCCCTCTCTAGTCTTTAAAATAGGTTGTATAATACATGAAAGCTTTAACGAATTTATGTTCAAAATAGAGTGATTTTTCTTATAATATTATTAAGTTGTTAATTATGATTTAAAATTACCAGGTTGCCGTCATTTATGTGGGTGATTTCATGTCAATTATCAATTTGTAGGGACCAAGTAAAAAGTCTCTTTATAGAACGAGTGTATTTTTGAGCTTATTACGCGATACGCAACAAAATTACCTCTTGTTTCACGCTTAGAAACTTTCTGTCCGTCCGTCGACGTCCAAAATTATACCTGGGTTACCGATAGCTCATATTTTGACATGAAATGATCCACCGTTTTATAATTTATTTATTATCATGTATGTACGTAATTTTTTCTCAACAAGTGTCGCGTAGTATTTTCTACAAAGTGATCAGAAATGATTTCGGTTCTGAGAAAAATTGTCTAAGGTATTCTTTTATTAATCAAACTTTTAGATTTTAATGTAATGATACTTTCGAAGGAACCAAAAATCATCTTGATTACTTTGTATAGCTTTTAAAAATGACGTTTCACCTTTCACTTCGATCAATGATTTTCTCCGCATAAGCTCCCCCCTCCGAAGGGTAATTTTTCGTCTTGCTGTTTTCATTACGTTTTCATTATGTTTTTGATATTTTATGTGCATGTACATATATAATCTATATATGACGTGTGATAATATTACGGAATGTATTTTTTTTTGTGTTCAAGTATGTTTGGTGTGTTTTATGTTTAAAAGAAGAAAAAATTTTAATTTGCGTGAACTGTACTTTTAGGTATACTCTTTATCTTAGCTTTATTTTATTTAAATTTAACGAACTGATGTATTTATTAAGGATCCATAGTATTGTTTTTCTTTTCTCGATATTCTGCTAATCCATAGATCTAATTAATGGACCTTTTTTTTGAATGATCTCACGCGAAAGCTTTGAAGCTAATACACAAAACCATAGCCAAGATTCTAGTCGATAATTTTAAGTTATTATTAGCTGTTTTGAACGAATCGCTTACATGCTTGTTTTCCTATTTTTGTTGGTGGCGCGATTCTACGATTGGCATTGCTGGTAGTACAATTTTTGGGGTTGTAATTTGCAAGTTGAAGGTATTGAAGCGATTTGTCACGTTGTTGTCGCTTTAACCGTAGATACCCAGGCTGGTTGTGATGTTTGTGATGTAGCTATATCAAATGTTCCTTAATGCCATATGTTGTATCTCCCATATCTCTCCTCTCCCTCTCTATATATCAACGTGTGAATCACATCTAGTCTTATACTTTGTATATTTGTGAATTAAAAATAAATGCCATTTGTATGTTTGAGAATTTATTTCACGTGGTTTTTCTTGCTCTCGTGGCCCATTGTTGGAAAAAAAGGAAACGTGCTCGAGAGCGTGTTTTACAATGACTCTCTTGACCTAGTTTTTACACGGTATGAACGATTAATAAAAGGGTTACGGTGGTTAAGTACGAGATAAATTATACCCAACTTCACATATTGGCTTTTTGGTTTGTATTGTGGTCGTGATGTAAGTGAACTAGGAACGAGGTTAGTACTCGTACCTACGATGTCGGTCGATTTGAGAAAATTTTTAGCGTGACGTTGCTATATTATTTCGAAGCGAAATTTATTAATGGTTCGGGATAGTTGTGTTTTATGGACGCGTTGTTCTAGGATGGAATAATTTTTAAACAGCATTCAATACGGTTGATAAATAAATCCGAGCTGCGAGCTTATCCTGTTAATTTTTTATGGCTAATGGGATTACAGCACAGATGGGTATTGATTTCAACCTTAACGAACACAATTCAGTAATCCCTAGAGTAAAATGGTGAAACCAACGTAAAAAAATTTATTATCGGCGGAATAGTTATTTACAGAAGTAATCTCGTTTTATGAGAGATGAAAAAAAATTACCCAGAGGTAATATTTTTCGATGGAAAATAAACCGTCGGAAATAATTGACACGAATTAAAAAATACTAGCTCGATTTAATTTTAAAAATATCACAACTTTGGAATCGACGAAGGAAATCGAGTTTCCAATGAATAATTTTCGAATGATCAAAACCACATCCGGATTTTGAAAATTTCACGACGAAGAGGTTTTAATTCTGGATTGCTTGAATTTACTCACTGGTCTGGGATTGTTTTCAAATTTAGGTACAACAGTCGGTGTTTTTTCAACGATATCTCCAAATACCTGAAATGAAAAATTTGATTAAAAAAAAGATAAAATAATGTTTGATTGTTGAAAAATTTGTTGTTACCTCTTCTAATGATATTTCATCCAAAGATACCGAAGTATTCGGAACGGTCGAATTTCGCTGTATTTTTATTATAGACTGTTGTACTCTTTCGGGTTTATTCGGAATTGAAACGTCACATTTAGGAAATATCACTGTACGAGAAAATGGATCACTGGTTTCGGATGTTTCAGCTTGATTTGGAGAAATACTTTTTTTCAGTATCGATTTACGAGTAATACTGTCGAAATCGGTGAGATATTTTTTATAGATATCGGCAGGCGAGTTTATGGTTCCATCTGGACTAGTAATTTGAGAAGGTTTCACCGGGCTTGGGCTATGTTTGAACTGAATTATACTGATATCATCGTCTACGCATGTTGAATACTCTTGGGTGCTTTCTAGAGAATCTGAAAATGAGACTCGTTTCGATAGGAGTTTTGGAGCTATCTCGGGGTCTTTGAGATCAGAGTTGGTTTGAGATGCAGAGGATTCATCCATTTCTTGATTCAGTCTTATTGATTTTTCGATCAATCTATCAAAAAATAAAATAAGATGGATTGAAAAAAAAGATTCGTTCGTAGACAGGACCTGAAAGTAAGTAAAATTTACTCATTATATTCTTCTTCGTCGATTTCTTCATCATCATCGTAAAAAGAATCGTCATCGTCGTCGTCGTCGTCATCATCGTTTTCACTCTCTTCTTCGTCTTTTTCATTATTATCTTCCTCTTCCTCCTCTTCTTCTAATTTATCGAGTTTTTTAAACAAATCGTCTTCACTTTCTTTACTCGCAGCCAGCTGTTGTCTGTATTGTCGAACTTTTTCACGATGTTGTTCTATTATGGCAAAAAATCATTTTTTATTAAGCAATTAAGACAACGCGGAGGAACTGATATGAAGTACTTACCACGCCATCGTTTCTCTTCGTCTTCATCGTAAGGTTCTACTATATCTTGGGCATCTCCACTAGCGAAAATTTCATAATCAGTAGGTGCTTCTAGATTAGAGCACAGTAAATTCATTTCTTTCTCGTATTCGGCTAAATTTTGATCACATCCTGCAAAAGTTATACAGCTGATGAGAAATACACCGAATAACGATAGCAAGCGTTGATTGTGGGTATAAAAATTACTTTCTATCATTCGATTACAGGTTTGAATCGCTCCGGCGGCTGATTTTTTGATAAACCAACGATCTCCGACGTTTATGGTAACTTCATTAGTGTGCACGAGTTTTCCTTTAATCAGAGCTTTACTTCCTATCGGTACCATGATATTTTGATATAGATGATTTTGATTTTGCTCCAAATTGCTCTTCACGTCTTCTAGCTCCTTTTTAAAGTTACGAATTTTGCTAAGAATTTGCTCATTTTGTTTCAAAGCCTGTAAACACCAATGAAAACGTAATTCGGTGACGACACGTAAAATTTTACAAAGTAATTCTTACCTCTTCGTAAGACTTGGTGAAGATTTCCGGATCGTAGAATATATCTGATGACATTTTTCATCCGCTGAATGAACGAAAATCATTAGAAGGGCAATTTAATTAAAGGAAACCTTACGTTTTATGTCGGAAAATTTTCTATTCTTATCAAAAATGATAAGAAAACACGTTGCTCTTTTTCGATTGTTTAGTCGCTAGGTTTAAAAATAGCGCTATTTTTTAACCAATCAAAATCCACGTTTTAAATTTTCTTAGCGCTTCTATCGTTGGATTTTTAAAACTAATACTGAAAAAATTTCGAAAATTTTTTCTTTGAAAATTTTTTTATTCTATCTGTGAAACTCGAGTTATCACTTATCAGCTTCAGCTATTTCTAATTTTACTGTTTTAACTATTTTGATCGTTTTTTTTATTAATTAATCGAGTTTCAACCTTGACCGTGATTAATCAATGTTAATCGTCCGATCGTGATGAGCAATTAGCTGTGTAATTACAAACACCATATGACTGTTACATATAAAATGTAAACATACGCTGAATGTTTCAGTTGCTATCTATCGTAAGTATCCATTCAATGTCTTCGTTTCAACTTGTAGCAACTCATTATGACTTATTTGCTTACTCGATAAAGTATTTATGCACTTGTTAGTTTAATTACGCCTTCACTCATTGCTTCTCATGTGAACTTTCAGCTGTGTACATTTGATTGATATGGAAGTTGAAAATGGCTAACAACTACGCGTTGCAAAGTAAAATTAAAGAACTGTACGTGAACATTTTCAAAAGTCATGACGCTTATTTACACGAAGGCAGGTCACCGAATAAAATCAAATTACGCGAATTATTAGAAGGTTAGTGAGTCACATATTTGTACCATGTTTCTATTCGAACTCGAATATAACTGATTTGAATTTCTCGAACAGAATATATCGAAGAATACATTAGTCTTGTACCTCATCAAGATAAATTCACTCATTCTAAGTTTATCGAGATATTGAAACGTAGTATACAGAAAACCGAAGACTTTAATGCCACAGATGCTGCTTCAGCTTGGTTAGCTATTTCAACTTACGCTAGTAATCTGTGTACGGAGCCATGGCGTACCGAATACCGTGAAATTAGAGTAAGTATGGAAAATTCAGTCATGGTCTGAGCTATTCATTGTTAGCTAATCGTCATGTAATATTCTAGCTGTATTCCGGGTTCTACAAACATCATATCGAAAAGCATTTATACGGCGCCGAAGCTTTACTAGAATTAATGGGCTATGAACTCGTAGATGGTTGTAAAATGATTCTCAGAGAGCCACCGAACGCTGATAATTTAACTAATACATCACTAAACGCTTTGGTGGCGATGTGTGAATGTCAAGTACGTAATTGGAATGTTTTCGAAGAATATTCTGCGATATAATATCTAATCGACGTTGAAATTCGCAGGTATTATTCAGTATTTTTAGAGAAGTGTCCAAGTACCTGCCAAGATACACGTATTACGATATATTAACGTTTCGCGAAATGTACGTATGCTCCGTCGAATCAGCTATTCGTTGTATACTTTCATCGCAATGTACTCCGGTAAATTGTTGTACCGAATGCGTGTATCCATATCCTGTCTACGCGAGCAACTGTTGTCGAAAATGCTACAATCCTACTTGTATGCCCACCAACGGCTTCCGTAACTATTACTCGAGTAATGTGCCTTATCGTTCGTCCGAACAATTACCATATACTAACGGAGATTGCAATCACGTCCCAACGGATAAACTCATCGATTTAGACGATGATCGAGGTACCCATAGGAAATCTATGGAATATTTGGCAAAACCTGAAAACGATCGGAGTAGGAAGGTATCCAAATCAAACAGTGTTCTGGACTCGTTCAGCCAACTCAACCTCAACTCGTCCTCGGAGCCTGGTATTTTCCTCGATGAAGTCGATTCCGTATCCAACGATAGGAAAAAAATCAACGATCAAAGACCGAGATCCAGATCTAAAAAAAATATCACCTCCAAAGTTACTAAAAAATATTCTAGAAATTCCGAGTTTCCGTGGAGCTGCTCCAGTTGTACTTTCAGTAATACCAAGCTACCGGATATTTGCGAGATGTGCGGTAAAAGCAAGAATTTCACCAATGACACGCCGTTAATTAGCGGCGGAAAAGAATGCCAGCGATGTACCTTGGTAAATGAAAAAAATGTAAAGAAATGCGCAGCTTGTGAACAAGATCTATCTGGTTGTTGTCATTATGTTTAGTTATGTTTAAATTCCTTCTAAGTATTCCGTCGTTCCTAAATTTCACAAAATTGAATACTAATGTGATTAATTTGAGATCTGAAGTATTGTGTTTTTATTTCTCTCTTATTATTTTAATTGTGCGGAGTTGAAAATATCCTCGTTTTATTCGAGTTCTAGGAACCTTGAATTCTGACATCTGGAGTGAGTGAAAAATATATTCGAATAGAAATCACATAACTGTGATGTCATTCTTAGACGTTGAAATTTTTACAGCTGTTAATGTAGTTAACTCTAACTATGATGGGATTTTAAAGATGAGATGATGTAAAGTAAAACCACGAATCTTACGAAAGTAAATATTCATTTGATAATTTCAAGAGTAACATTTAATTAGTAATTACCAATTTGTTTGTTGCATTTTGTACGCTCTACGTTTGTAAATTTGTGTTGACTTGAATGAATATACGTCGAAATGTTTTCAAGTTTATTTTTGTATTTTTTAAAACATTTTTTACAGCAGATTATGATGAGTACAATCTTCTCAATGAAGAAATTACCCGTGGATTTTATTTGAGAAGAAATAAGGAAAGATGAAAATGTTTAATAATGAAATATTCAATAATGTGAATTATAAATAACGAAGTTGGACGAATAACGAATTCGTAAATATCTATGCTTCCGAGTTTTTATAACCATATTGCATGTGTAATTATCAATTCCGGGTATGAGTCTGGCAACTTGGTAATAACTCGTTCAGACCTTACAAGTGCTCGCACGTGTAGAAAGAAATAGCTACGAGAAGTAACGACTATGTATCAACACTAAGGTGGATAGAAAAATACCCAAGTTTTACTTTAAAGTAAACGTTTTTACTGTCAAGTACATAATTTTTTTTCATCTTCTGACATTTTATTGGAATACCTATCAGATATTCAGACAAAATGTTAAAATGTTACAAAAATGTCGAATTGAAAATCAATTTTTTTCAAAGTTTTGCGCTCGCTTCCCTTCGACATGAACAAAATTACAATTATATGGCGACAGAGCGAAAGAAAGCTCCCCTTTACTCCATTCCCGTAGTCTTTATAACCACTTTGTCCCTTCCCAAAAAAAGCTTCCGGCGCCACTGTACAGAAAGAAATGTGTCTAAAATTTGTCTCACTTTTCATGGATTGACGATTGGCGATTAGAACTATAACATATCCATGTTTTTAAAAAACGAAGGCCTTCCAAACAAAATTTTGAGCCCTGCAGTCCAAAGGGAGTGGAGATAGGAGATATCAAAGTGAGGTCATTTTCGAAAAAAAAAAACATAATATTTTGTCACTTTTGGGTAGTGCCACCAGCTAGGAACTTCAGCCATCCTCTCAAAAAGTACATACGATTTGAGTTTCTACTTCTCGCTGAATCATTGACTTCAAAGGTGGATATCATTTTTTGCTCTCTACAAGAGAGTTGAAAAATTGCAGATCGAAAATTTGAGGAATTTTTAAATTTATACAAATTCAAATCACTTAATCAAATCACTTAAAAATCAATCCCAAATTTTTTTGGTCACCTGTTGGAATTAAAATTGCTTTGCAATTTTGAAAAATGGAAAAAATTAATTTTAACAAATTTCATAAATGAATAGAATTTTGTAATATTAACGTAGGTAGGTAATAGAGATGAGCACGATGCCGCTTCTAGGGTCGGCGCAGTAGCGACGATACTGGTTTTAATTCGGCATCGCTAGTAGCGGCATCGTACGATGCCGATTTCAAGCATCGCTGGCATCGCAAGAATCGCCAGAATCGCCATAATGAGAAAATACCAGGGTACTATATTATAGTACCCTGGTATTGCAATTGACTTCACCTACAATGACTCATGCAAATGACTGGCTATCTGCGATGCGTCAACGTTAGTATCGCAAGTATCGGCAATATCGGCATCGTAGGCATCGCCGATAAAAGTAGCGTAGTAGCGGCATCGCTTGGGAAGTAGTCATGATTACAAAAAAGTAGTTGTAATCACGATGCCTGCTACCGCTACGCGCGTTTTATTGACTACTAGCGGCATCGTGCTCATCTCTAGTAGGTAAATACAAAATAATTATAGAAAGTAATGCTAAAAAGAACGTTTCGACAACATCAATTGTGCTGATGAAGACAACTGATATCGTCGAAACGTTCTTTTTAGTATTACCTACTTTTTATTATTATTTTGTATTTGCGTGATTATTACAAAATTCTATTCGGTTAATAAAATTATAATGCATCACGCGTCAATATTCTACTTTTAACATGGTTTTCTTTTTCTAAACTTGGACAAAATGTTAATGTTGCAATAATTTCAAATTTGATTACGTAGGTAGGTCTAGGTAGTTAGGTACATATTTTTCAATTTATTGAAATTTCTTTTAAAAAATAACAAAAAAAATCTTAGATAGGTATCAGGTATCTGATATTTTCACAAAAAGACAACAGACGAACGTGTTAAAATGATCTATTTTCGAAAAAGAATAAGAAATACCTATGCATTTAATTTTTTCTGCATATAGGAAACAAATCAGTGAAAAATCCTGTAAAAATTTCAACAGAAATATATTGAAAGTACATACAAAAAGAAACTCTTATTCGTACGAATTTTTGAAAATTCAAAATTACCATAAAACCCTAAGAAAGTACAAAAAATAGAAATTCGATCAAATAAGGTATAAAAGCTTAAATTTGTTACCCTATTTTCGACCCAGCATACGAATCAATCGAAAGCGATTTTAAAACGTTCTGAAGCCTTTAGTATCTAAAGTTTAGAATTCTCCAACTACGAAAAAATCCCATGAATAGGGCCAAAAAACACGTAACACGTATTAATCTCATTGACAATTTCCTGAAATTAATAACTGCCGGGTCAAGTCCACATTTCTCTCCAGAAAAAATTTTCGGCTAAAATTTAAAAATACGCCAGACGAGTTGATATGAAGATTGAAAAACGAATTTCGATACCTAAGTAAGTATTATAAGTAATAATCAATTTTCGACTTCTTGGACCAATAAGAATAGGTATCAGAAGCAATTTCAAACCAATTAATTTTATTTGAAATTTATTGTCGATATAAAAAGTTACTTTGAGTAAAATTCTGCAATTAAAATATTTTTAACAAGTACGTATACCTACACTTCGCGTACATTTTTAATTTTAATTGCAATGACCGTGAATAATCGAACTTTTCAAATAGATTTGACTAGTCAGTGTCAGTAGGTGCCATTTTCAGCTGTACAGATGATGGAGATGAAGATGACTCAAATGATCAAATCCAATTGAAACGTTCGATTATTTATACCTATGAAGTACGTACTATAATAATTGAAATTAAATATGTACATGTAGTTAATTGAAATCACCATTTTGTAAGTACTATTTCATGTTCATATAATTTTACTACCAACGCCTTATGCCTTAATAAAATGAAGGAATTCAGCGATTCAAAATCAATTTCATTCATTTCTTTAATTTAAAAAAATAAAAATTTTAAAATGTTGTTGTTGTTTATGTTTTTTAGTAAAAAAAACTGAAACCGGAACAATAACAAAGGTGTGCATCAATTTCAAAACTTTCTTTTTTTTCAATTTCATAATTATATTTAATCAATTTATAATATTTATATTCATTTAATAATCATTTTAAGCAATTTTAAATAAAAAATCTGAGTTTAATGCCCGATTTTATTATAAAAACGCTAAATCTGGAATTTGTAGTACAAATTTTGGATACAGTTTTTTCAAATTTTTGTGTCGGCGTCGATACATGCACTGATTTTCATTTAACGGCCATGCTTTTCATTTTCGAGAGCGTCGGTTTTCGTTTCTCGTTTAATTTTTTCGTTCTCGGGTTTCTTTTAAATTTTTGGAATGCTAATGGCCTTAAAAAGTGCCATAAAGCATTCAATTTTCACTTTTCCATCAGTTCTTGATATGGAACTTTAGTTCCTGTCGCTCAGTCGCTACCTACGTACTTTTCATAATTAAATGGCTGAGTTGAAAATATTCGCTCGTACGTTTGTTGTGTTTAATGTGTTTTCGCGGTTTTATTTTCATTTTTCTTCAATCTGACCTAGACGTGAGTAAATTTTGTATCCGAATTTTTAATATTCGATATTATTTATACGTGCATTGCTCTTCATATGGCTTGCCGGCTCGCTCACACGCACGCGCGCACATGGTGTATCGTATACTTAATTATACCTATGGCATTGTCTTCATTTCCGTATTCTATCTAGCTCAGATTTGATTTGAGTACATGACTCAAATTCTATAAATGCTCATACTCCAGCTTGAAAAGTGCACATGTGTATAGAATCGAATTTATGTACGGTGTGTAAATGCGCGGGTGCGTGAACTTGAGCCTCGAGCTTGTGCAGAATTTTTCGTGTTTCGAAGTTTAAGAACTCGAATCCATGAACGAAAGTTGCAATACGAATTGAATTAATGCAGTTTTTATATTCGTATCTGTCTTAGTGTCTGTATTGTTCATTGTAAGGCAAGTAAAATAGTGTACACGCGTCCGACGCTTTGTACGCGCTCATTTACTCACACTCATACACAGTTCAGCAAGTCTAGGGTACGCTTACGTTTTTAGTCGTGTGTGATTGATTCGTTTGACGATTATTTTCATGTTTTTGTTTGATTGTTAATGTTATGAGCCTCGAGCTTGTGCAGAATTTTTCGTGTTTCAAAGTTTAGGAATTCGAATCCATGAACGAAAGTTGCAATACGAATTGAATTGAAGCAGTTTTTATATTCGTATCTGTCTTAGTGTCTGCATTGTTCATTGTAAGGCAAGTAAAATAGTGTACACGCGTCCGACGCTTTGTACGCGCTCATTTACTCACACTCATACACAGTTCAGCAAGTCTAGGGTACGCTTACGTTTGTAGTCGTGTGTGATTGATTCGTGTGACTATTATTTTCATGTTTTTGTTTGATTGTTAATATTAGAATTACGTATCGTTTAAAATTTCATAGATTTAATTCTATTATTTTTCGTTTTTTTCTAGTATTCCATCTGCGTGATTCGTGAGTTCATTTTATTGGTTCATCTACGTCTACGTGTTGCTGAAATGCGTCGATCATCGGGTGAGTGTTGTGAATATGGGATCGGTGGAGGGTAGTTTAGCTTATCTTTTCCAACTATTCAGTTTTCAGTTCGATATCATGGCTTAAATATTCACTTGGAATTAAATTACCGAAGTTGAGACCAAAAAGACGTATTCGTAGCGTTCTTTTGATTATATGCGAAAACGAGAACTTCAATAATAAACACGAAGCAGCTTAATGTCAATCCGACGATGAGTATTATAAAAGCAATAATGACATTTTCGATAGTAAATACGACATGCGCCTGTTTCGCAGACTGATGGTAATCCGAAAGCGGCCGGAACGGTTTCGAGTGTATAAACCAACTACTAGTAATGCCAGCTTCGACGAAATAGTTTATTATATCGTTAAATATTGCCAAATATGGCGATTTTTTCGGCACCAGATAAGCAATATGATAAGATCGTGGGCATTCTTCAACAATATGCAGCTGCGCTTGGTTATTTTGAATATACGACGTGGCTATTTTCTCTTCTAAATCGCTTTTACGGCCAATTGAAGCTCCATTTCTATGATAAGCTATTTCACCTAGGATATCTTTCGTCTCGTCCCAGGAAAATTTCGACAATAAACGAGACATTATTGGGTTCTCGTCTGTTTCTATGAGCTCCTTAAGGTTCAACGATGCGGACATAATGCTGAGCTCCGATTCGGCTAGTTCTTCGATTGTTGTAATGTCTGGTTCGTAAGTTTCGTACGCTAGGAATCTGACCATCGATCCTTGGAAACTGCTCGCTACCACAAAACCAAACAGGATTATAATTAGCATCATTATTCTTTCGGAGCATTTACGAGCTGCTTTGTTGACCGGCACCATTAATAAAATAGCGTATAAATTTATTGCCAGTAAGGTACCGTCGAAGTGTTTCTCGTTTATGGTTTTAATCTCATACCATGCTAGTAACGTTATCCAATATGTAATTAATAGACTTATCCATATGGTTGTATCGAATGCTAAGAATACGCTTTTCCATTGCGGTTTCGTTGTCGATTTCGGGGCTACAAAGCAAACTTGATCGAAATGTACCGGCATAGTGAATTGAATCTCATCTGTGTGGTAGTTTTTGATGAAAACTCCGTTAAAAGCGATGTCTGCACGGTTACTGACTATTTCTCCCATGGCTCCTGAGGAATTAATTCGATTTAAATGAACAATAAATTAAAATACCTCGTATTAAGTAGGTGATGGATTATGATGATTGAGTAATTTTAATTTCACCAGAGATGTGTTTGAAAGAATTTGGATTCTCAACGTGGGCCTATTTAAGGCTCCTGGATATTTTTGAAATCTTTCAACGACGTTTTGAAAAAAATTTAAATTTACAAGTGCTTCTAATTGAAAAATATTGCAAGGCCTTATATTTTTTAAATATTTTTTTTGTAATTTTGTGGAGATTTGCAAAAACTGCAATCAAAGACTGAATTAATTTAATAATTTTTTCCAATAGGTATTTCAATTTTCAGATTCAAAGAGAATACTACATAGTTCCTAATTGGTGGATGATTCTTAGGTATTTGTAAATGATTGGAAAAGTTTTTTTCTAAATCTATTTTTCAATCCCTTGAATTCTTTTTTAAGGTTATTTCGATTCTGGGTACAAAAGTGGACCTCGAAGAGAGGGAATGAGATCATAATTGAAATTTTTCATTTTTGTGGAATGAGGTAACAAACTTGATGTTTTTATGCAGACTCCCTGAATCAATTTCTGGAGCCATTTTGCATGATTTTTTTGGTTTTAATTTTGTTAACATTTTAATTTTTCAATTTTTTTGTTCCAAATTTTTCTGAAGTTTTTACTTTTTTTCTACCTAGGTAGTAGGTCTAGGTAGGTACTTCAAGTTTAGATTTTCATCATTTTATCAAAATGTTTCATTTTTTATTCCGCTCTTTCAGGAAATTCAAATTTTTCAACTTTGAAATTTTACATGTTCAAAGTTTCCTTTTTTTACAAAAACAACAACAACGTTCAGTTCTTTAGCCTATTACATATAGCCTCCTTCTCCAATGTCGTTTCAAAATGGAAAAATTGAAAATTGAAAAGAAATTTTTTGAGAATTCAAACTTGAATTTTTTTTTGGAAATCTGAGGAAATTAAGAAAATTTTAATATGAAAATTCTTGGTGTAGAAAATATTAATCATTTGAATTTGGTTACCTGTAAACGTTCCATTTTTTTCCTTCCATCCATATTTATGTCCGTCTCGTGGTACTCGAATAATCGGTGTAAAATTCATGTGCTTTGCCAAAGTTTGCAATATTATTCCGTCCGATCCTTTGTACGTACCGTCCGGTTGTGGTATAGCTTTCAATCGCGACGGAAACATGACTACTCGTATTGGATATCCGTTCATATTTGACATTTTTTGACGAGTGATTTTTCGCACATTGTTGATCGGATTAGACGTAAACGTGGCCGTTTCTTCGGCTATAATGGAATCGAAAAATTGATTGTAGGAGATCACCTTGCTGAGATTTTTCAAAGCTATGATTATTACGTTGCTAACGTGGTGCTTATTCCATAAAACTTTGAATATTTGTTCGCAATTGGGTGGAAAATCGTTGAATAACATAACATAAAATATTTCCGGCGCCCAAAGTGGTACTTTTTGAGACACGAGATTTTGCAGAAGTGGTACGTTTCCGATTATGAGCAGAGTAGCTTCGCTGGATGGTTTAGCGGTATCTCCTTCGGCTAATACGATCGGACTGACCTGTAAGTTGAAATTGAAAATTTACTAATGCTTTGTATTACTTATTCCAAACAAAATAGGTACATATTCGTGGTGTGAAAGACCGGTTTAAAGGTAATCGTTGTGTCGTGTGCTCAACTCGATGAGCTTTTTTTTCCATCAATTTTGTGCGAATTTCGCGAGAAGTGCATACGATATCGTGTTGTTTGAAAAAGTGCTGTATCTTGTTCGCGAATCTGTGAAGAATTTCAAGACTGTTCCATTGGATGGGGCCAGCATCAGCGATCAATACCTGCGTGCGTTGGGAATGGATGGAATTTATGCGGAACAGGTAGTCCAATTTTTTAATATTTTATTCCATGGTAAACTTTTTCTTCTAGTTTTCAATTTTGCAGAGATCATTGTCCAAGTTTTGAAAACTAAAGAAATTTTCAATTGAAAAAAAATCGCTCAAGTATTGAAAAATTTTCTTATGGGCCTAATTTTGTAATAGAAAATTAATACTATTTACAAAACTATTCATATAGTGAATAATTAGGGGGGGGGAATCAAAAATTACGATAAGAGAAGAACACCCTTCTCTTGAAAACCGTCTAGGTATATTTTAATAACTTTGCTGTTGGACTCTGAGGCTGACTGTGATTCCGTATGCTTGAGTCAGCGTAAGGAAAAATGATGCATACAATACAGAAAACCCTAAAAATGCGTGGAAAATATGATTTTTCTATAGAGGTGTGAGTATACCCAAGCCCTGTTTTTGGGCCCCACATTTGACTGCTCAAAAATCTTGTTTTCAATGCCTTAGACAAGATTCTAACGTTATTTCACCAAAAATGCCCATTTTCGGGGTGCTAGAGGTTCCAAAAGTTGATGACATCAAAAAATTTTAGTGACTACGTAAATTTTCCCCCATTTTTCCAACGTTAAATATTTGTTCGAGTTGGGCAAATGTATTTCGAAGTGATTTTATGGTATTGAATCTTCGCGAGCAGATTTTTTTTTTTGGAGGGGAATCGTTTTCTGAAAATTTTGGAACCTCCATTTTGTGTCTTTGCCGTTGAGCCACACTGAAAGGGTTTTTATGATTTATTAATACCTAGGTATCTGAACGGCCTTCATCTTTTCAAAGTTTGAGCACAAAGTTTTGCGTTGGTAGATACTTACTTGGAAATTCAGTTATTTAGTTTTCGACTTTTTAATTTTTGAAATTTTGAGAACCCCTGAAAAGCTGGAAAATTTAGGTTCGCGGAAAAAGTAGTGTTTTTTATGTACAATCGTTTTTATCTTGGACAGAAAGTTCAATTGAACTCATCTTTTATATGTATTCTCAACTCTACAAGCTAAGTTTGGAATCCTCTATAATTTTACATTAGAAACGCAGCAGTGATCGGAGAATTTCTCGCTCGATTTCAATGGGAACTTTCCAAGTTGAGATTTTTTGAAGTCATTTTATTAGAATCGTCATAGTATTTTTTATGATTTGCTGAGATTAAGAAAAAATAGTGAAATTTATATTTTTGATGCAGACTGATCTAAAATACTGCTGCATTGTATTACAGGTTCATTTAGGATGAAGTGTCGAGGGGAAAAAACCATGAAAATTACTTACTGTCGTTAGTGTCGTTATATAGTTTTATTTTCTCTAATTTGGGTGGTTATTATTTAAGTAGTGCTAAATACTTTATAAATAAGTAACATAATTTCAGGACTAGACCAGTTGAGAAGTGAGGGAGCTAGGAGTAACTTCTCCAAGAAAAAATTGCTGATTATATTGATAAAAAAAATAGGTTTCTAGTTTGGGTACGTAGCTACCTGCCTACCAACCGAAAATTTGTTGAATTAAGCACCGTATTCCCAAACTGAGCTAACTTAAAAGACCGTGTACGAGGAAAGGGCCTTTAGGTGCAAATTTTTTCGGAAAGGGCCTTAAGTAAAATTTTTTTCTTAAAAAAATTACACCTAAGGCCCTTTCCTCGTGCACGGTTTTTGAGTAAAGCTCGGTTTGGAAAAACGGTACTCTATTGATTATTATTTTTTGCACGAAGACGTTAACTATACATGTATTTTATTTCTTGAGGAGGAACTCCTCGTTGAAGTTTTTAGTGATGGAGGGGAGGGGACATTCTTCGTTGGCTTTGGGGGTTCACATGCACCCCTGGTTTTTTGTAGAAAATCGAAGAGAATGGTGTTTTGAGTCGTAAAAATTGACCAAATTTCACCTCAGTTGAATTTCTCTCATTCCCTTTCAGTGCTAATTTTGGTTTGTCTCTGATATGTTCATGCATGTATCTCTCCAAAGTCTCTTACATCTATTAGTATTATGATGATTTTATTTTTAGAAATAGTGTAGATAATGAATGGCTTGGTTTGAAAATGTTATCACATTCACATAATGCTAGTCGAATACCTACAGTTGAAAATATTCATTTTATATCGTGCATTCGTGCTGAAAAACAGAACAAAAGAGGATTACAATCCAGTTCGTTCTTGTAGGTTCAGAATTTTCGTTTCGTATCGAATGATATGACGCGACGTACATTTGATATGGATTACTAATACCGATTGTGCATCGAAACGAGCCAGTTTTTCGAGGAAGGGCTTTATTTCAAACCGTAACGTGTTCGTTCGTCTTATCTCAACTGGCTACAAGTTCTTGCTACGATCGTTGTAGATAATGGCATTTGTGTGACGACGAATTGTCGATGTCGTTTTTTCGCATTTTCTATATTTCGTGTGTATTCATGAATCATCGATCAGATCGATGATGAATCACAGATAATCGAAATTCAGTACAAGACCAGTTTAAAAGTGATCGTTGTGTCGTGTGTTCAATTCGATGAGCCTTTTTTTTCAACAAATTTGTGCGAATTTCGCGAGAAGTACGATATCGCGTTGGTTGAAAAAGTGCTGTATCTTGTTCGCGAGTCGGTGAAGAATTTCAAGACTTCCATTGGATGGGTTCGGCATCAGCGATCAATATCTGCGTTGGGAATGGATGGAATTTATGCGGAACAGGTAGTCCAATTTTTGAATATTTTATTCCTTAATTAATGTAGCGTATATTTATACCTACTTAGATTTACATTGGTTGATGGTTTTTTATTTTTACTGTTATTATGATTCTCGGGTTATTCTGCAGGGTATGAATTTTCACAAGTATTCGAGAAATTTAGCCAAAGCTCATATCTAGCTTAGTATTTCATTATTTGTATCGTCGTAGGTATTCGCTCTTCGGCTGCGATAAAAACAAGCGTTGATTTACTTCTGTTTTCCCTCGAGTTTTTCGCAGATTTTTAGAATTAATTACGATAGATATTTTCATTTAATACTCGTAGGTAAAGTCCGTTGGATGAATTTTCACAAATTTGATCTCCCCCCCCTCTTTCTGTGCCAAAATTATACCAACGTCGTCAAACCTGAATGTTAAGGATCGCTTGAATGATAGAAGTGAACTGTAACTGAAATTTTTCTTGGAATTTTTCCAAAATTCAAAATAAGGGTAAATCATATAGAAAAGTGTTTCTTTGCTTATTCTAATATAATATTTTCGAAATATCTTACTCTCGTTCTGCTCGGGCCAAATTACTAAATCTATTCGCTGATTTGTTTATTCGTCATTTTTTTGCATCGTGATGTACAAAAAAATTGACATTTACCTAAATGCATGTCTTTGCCTTTTAAATTATGAATTTTTCAGAAGAAAAATTTCCCTCACTAGGCTTGGAGGTACTTTACACTCTTCTTGTTACAGAATTCATTAAAAATCTTAATTTATTTTAAAAACATACTTTTCAATGCTGTGGTGAGAAAGAAATGCCATGATGACCTTCACCACGACGTTGAAAAAATGGGAGGGAATGGAAGAGAATTCGAAATACTATTGGTCACGGTTTGGAAAATCTCGATGTGGGAAAAGTGATCCATTTTCAACTTTTGAAGGTCTTTTTCGCCCTTGCTTCGCTCAGGCTCAACACGTTGATAAATATCAACAGAATGATTATTTTACACCCTCGTCGATTTTTTATTTTCTAAGGCAAGTCATAAGTCGAAAAGATTATAGGGGCTTGCGTGTAATTTATAAATTTGAAGTACGTGTTTTCTGGCATGGGCTGATAGACCTAGTAGTTTGAACCCACAAAAAAATACGTGTTTTTTTTTTGGGGGGGGGGAGAAGAAATGGGAAGAAATTTTTAAATTTTCAACCCGAAGAAATCCGAATTTTCATTCGTATGAATTGGTACTTGGACATGCTGACATAATTTGTTTGATTTTTTCAAACTTGAAAATTTTGCTTTAAAATACAGCTTTTCCTTTTTATTTGAAATTGTTTCTGTAAGTAATTAATTCAAGTTCTTTCATAATTGAATCAGAGTCATTTTTGTGGTCAAAAAAATAACGTCCAAGAAATCTCGTAAAAAGTAGTTGATTTTGGAAAAAATTCGTTAGACATCATGATTTCAAATCATTCTTCTGGACAATTTCGTGTTGTAAATATATCACGCGAAAAAGTTGCCCTTTCCTCCATTCGTCAAGATGATGGTCTGGAAAACCTGGAAAAGTCAGGGAAAATCATTTTTGATATTGTGATCACACTGTTACTGGGTGGGCCAAAAGTTGAAAATTTTTTACCAAAGTAAAACTTTCTCTGATTCAGAGTTTCAAAGTAGAATTTCTACAATTTTTTTGACTTGAAACATGAATTTCTTAAATTAAGCCACCTCTTTCAAACATTTTCAATTCAAACCTCATTTTTTTGACTAAAAATATAATTTTACATTATTGAGAGAAGAGGTTACCTGCTCTGACCCCCCTCAGTCTGGACCGGACCATCAAATAAACGGAAAAATGTTGAAGAAGAATGATTTTTTTTTTGTTCAACGTGATTTATTACGTTTAAATCAAAGCCTTTTCGTATAATTTTCATAAAAAATCGAATGAAATCGGTTTGCATAAAAAATACTCTCGAGTGTAAAAAAAATGCATCGAAGTTCTAGTTGCTGTTTGGAGGGGATGTAATTGCTTCAAACGAGATTCCCGCTGCGAAATTTTTTATCGCGTTCATTTTCCTTTCATTTGGTACCTTATAGCAACCTGGTACATCGGTGTAGGTAAAATATCCATTTTCGAATAACATCGAGAAGAACCAATCAACGGTGAGAGTTTCAATTTGATCTCGAGGCTTAAGCACCTTTTTAGCTGCATCTATATCCCTAATGTTGTAACTCAAAGCTTGCAATTGTTGTTGGTTGAAATTCGTACTCATGTTGAAAGTAGTACTTCCAGTCGACGCTAATTGTTTTATTTGTTCGTCGATTTGTCTATTTACCAGGGCTATTTTAACCAAAGCTAGAGAATCTCCATCGATCCATTGTTTCAGTGGTTTGAGTGTTGTTCTTGTATCGACTCCGGTTATGGTTACGGTGGTGGGATTGGTCGTTGGTGTTTTTGAATTCAAGTATTTTATTATTGCAGAGGGCTGGAATAATTGTAACTTGGTGGATTTAGCGGTGTATCCGTTGTAGAGATACTGCAACTGTTGCATTTCGGTTTGAGGGATTTTACGTTGATCTAGCAATCGAGATACTTCTTCTTTGGTGAATCCGTAATAATTGACGAACGGATGCGAGCCCAAGAACCGATTATAAACGAAATCTTCGCTTTTTAACGTAATCGTATGAGTCCCGGTGATAAAAACGTACCCGATGTATTTGCTGAATTGGGGCGAAAACAGGAAATTAATCAGATCATGGAGCCAATCAGCGTATCCCATTTGGAATGGATCAGTATGGCGTAGCCCATCGTACCACATCGAGTCGTAATCGTCGACAATGAGGAAAACCTTTTTTTGAAAATATTCGTGAACCAGTTCGGCCAACTGGCACAAGGCGTAGAGCATTCCGTGAACATAGATGTGCTGATGGTCGTTGATCAATTTACCCATAGCGACGACTTTTTTCGAAAGATCGGTCTCTTTTTCGTCTCTTCGCTGAGCGTATCGTTTGTTCATAATCTGATACATCCATTTGTATCGTTTGAAAGCTTTGGATATTTTATTCATCAAACGGCGTTCGGTTTTGTAACTATTTTCCACCGTCACGTCCGTATAATCGAAATGAATTACCGGGTGCTCGGCCAAATGCTCTTGAATGATGTCCGGATGATTGGAAATCGCCAGTCTTTTATCGGTGAATAATTTATAGCTCGATGTATCCGTTTTATTTTTCACATTACCAAATTCGTCCACTTCGATTTGAACGAAACGTCTTATCATGTACGCATTGGTAGTCTTACCGAAGCCTGGGGGACTTGTGAGGACCTGGTATTTGGTAGGTTGGCGGAAAAATGTCTCGATCAGGAGAGTCTTGTCGATAAATGACGTCGAAGGATCGAACATCGTTTCATTTCCGGCAGGATCTCGCCAAAATATGGCTGAGGTGCTGGCCACGTGTAAAAGTAGGTAAAATATGTTCATGGTGGAAAGCTCGAGTTAGCGGTTTGATAATTTATAACATTGTTTTACGAAAGAGTGAAATTTATGAGTGTTTTTATACTTGCATTAGCCATTGAAACGAAATTCACTGAATGTTGATAAAAATTTGATACATTTTCATTCACCGAAAAAGCCAAGCGTTTGCAAATGTTACAATCTACTTTGAAAGTCATACACTGAGAAATTTATCCATGCAATCTATTAATTGATAAGGAATTTAATCGTTATTTAGGTTATCTCGGTTACCGATTCGAAAATTAATTCGAAAGTTTACCAGTGACGAAGGAATTTCTTTTTAAAGACATCTTGGTTTATTAAAATTTCAAAAAATTGTGCATTATAAAAATTCTTTCTGAAAAGAGGATATTTCCGTGCCTTTAATTTTTCATCTCAGATTCAAACAGAGCTTTCGATAAAGAGAGAAAATTGAATTAAAAAATTCAAGTTGCTCGACGCTTTCGTGTTAATTTTAACTCTTTGTATTAAAATTTCAAAATGTTGAAAAAATTCCAACTTTGACAAAGAGTTCCAGAATGGTATTAAAATTCGAAAAATGTACTTGAGAGAGGTTTAATGTAAAGTTCCTAAGATGAGGATCATTTTTTAGGAATTTTTTCCACGAAAAGAAAACCGATGAGAAATTATTCAATTGAGGCAGCTAGGTGAATTTTTTGAAACGTGGCTGGAAATTTGCGTCCTATGCTGAAGTATTTTGGAATTTTTTCTTGTGAAAGAAAAAAAATTGTGTGAAGCTTTGAATTAGAAAATTTCATAAATTGGGCAAGCAAATTACCCAATTCATTTATTAACAAAATGTCTATTATTTTACGTAAGATTTCCAGTCTTGGAAAAATATATGTTTCTTTAAGCATTATTATTGGTGCAGTTCGTGTAATGTAGTACATTGATTTCGATGCGTTGAATACCGCGAAAAAATACAAGTATAAGGCATAGCCCACCTGATTATGGAAATTCTTCATGAAATTTTCCGATAAGTCGATCTTTGTTAAATCAAACGAAGATATCGACATATAACTCCATTCAGTCTCTTCTAGAACAATCGAACAAATGGAAAATATAACTGATTCGTCGACATTATTATTCCAAGTCGCGATACTACGAAATGTCAGTATTTTAGTTAAAACTACAACCGTCAACGTACAGAGTTTCATTTTAAAATAATGATAGAAAGAAAAGAGAATTCGAATAATTTTTCATACATTTTAACGACACCACGCCCTCTTGGAAAATTGCTTCAAAGGTAATGAAATTAACAAGAAATGTCGTACTGGTGTGAAAATTGACGTAATATGGAATTTTAATATTTCATTGAAATTGCTTTGAATGAAGGTCTTGGAAATTTTATTACTAGGATTTATCGAGGATAACTCTCTGAACATCTGAAGAGTACCACCCGTACCCTCAGATTTCCTGAATATTTCATTTTCAGTGTTCTCTTACGATTATCGCTTGGAAAGTTGGGAATCACTGGGAAAAAGTGCTATATTGAAAATGCAGAGTAAGCCATTGTGATGCTGCGATTCTATCGTGTAAATTTGTTTTTAAAGAGTATTGGAAGCCTCTGAATTCATTTCTGATATAGTTCTTCCCCCAATCCTAGTTGATCGTATTTAGGGTTGGGGGTCGAAATAACTTCGGAAATGGTTTTCGGGAGGCAGGGAGATGGTAATACATCCATTTTGGTATCTCGTTCGATTATGGAAAATTGGTCATTTTCGCCTCTTTCCTCATCCACTTGGGGATTTATTTTTGGTAAAATCACCGATAATAAGGAAGTATTTAGAAATAATCTATGATTAATGCGAGACAATAAATGCTGGTGAACTTTCACTCATAATTATGACGACTGTAGGTGAGTTGATCACCAATGAAATATTCATGTGAGAAGATAGGCGAATTGATTCCTGTTTTTTTCGGGGTATGTACGAATTGATTCTCTTTTTTTCGGCATATGAACGAGTTGATTCTCACTTATCCTCAAAAATTTCTTTCAACTCTGAATTTTCGACTCAACTTAATTTTTTTCTCAAGTATTTTCAGCATCGAAATTTTTTCAATCTATAAATTTCTCAGATTTTTTCATGCTCATACTTTTCTGAACTTTTTCTCAGAATTATTTTTGTATCTTTTTCCGATTCTAAAATTTTTTCTCCAATTATTTTTCTCGAACACCCAACGTTTTCCCCCAATTTTTTTTCTACCCTGAAATCATTATTTCCATGGAATGAAGTTTGTACCTATTTAAAAATTTTGAAAACGCTTTAAATTGGATAAAAATATGAAATTTAAAAAAATCGAAGAATATTTTGGTTGGAAAAAATTTTGGTGTTGTAATTGCAAAATGTTTTGAGAAAAAAATTGAAGTTGAAACAAATAATTATGAAAAAAAAATGTCAAAGTAAAACAATCTAAGAAAATTTCAGATTGAAAAAATTTTTGAAAAAAATGAAAATTTTGAAGGAAATAGAAGGGGTTGAGAATAGTTGCAATGGAGTTGAAAAAAATTTGATAGAAAATTTTGGGATTGAAAAAGAAATATTGAAAATATGTACTTCCTCGTAATATTTCCTGGTTAACAGTAAACACGAATAATAGGATGAAAGGGGTTCAGAATCAACTAGTACATATCCTCCAAAAAAAAAAGTGAATCAATTGGCATTTCTGATTTCAGGGAATCAACTCACTAACTCCCATTATGACAATAAAATCAGAACTTTGAGGTCCGTTTTTACTGCAAGATTTCATAAAAAATCATTACACTTAGGAGATAAAGCAAAAATCAGTTTTGCCCGCCCCCTCCCTCCCGCCGATAAAATTTCTCCTGGCTCAAAAGTTTTTTCCCCTTCAAAATTAGGAATATGCCAATTCGCTTACATTTCATTATAACATCGAAGTGAAATAGCATACGATATTTTTCATTGTAGAGGGAGTAAAAGTCGAGTTTGAGCACTCGAGCGATTCGCGAGAGGGAGTAAAAGTAGACTTTTACTCCCTCTACAATGAAAATGCCTGTTCCAAGAAGTACTGTATTTTTCAAGCTGGTTTTTGCTCGAAATTAACGAATATTTCACGTGCAGTTATCGAATACGTAAGGATGAAGTAACATCGATACGACTTCCTTTCCCCTCCTCACTCCAATCGAAGCAGATAAAAATCAAGTGAAGCAATATTCTGCATGTGATCGTGTAGATGGAATTGTTGAAAAGTGCAAAATAAAATCATTCTACGTACAATATGTTATATTTCAAGTTTATTTTTGTCGAGATTATCCTGTTGCAAAGGAATATACAACTTTTTTCCCCTCCTCTCCCCAATCTAATAGTAAGCTCAAGTAGATTGAAATCATTTTCTATACAGGTATTTGACCATAGATGTACATTATGTAATTTTCAGTGAAAATCTGAAAAATACAAAATTTTCGTACGATACTTCATTCATACTCGTGAGAATTTATTTCCGTTTCTGAAAAAAAGTTGAGAGGGGGAGGGGGGGAGGTGAAAAAAATTACATAAAAGGTCACATACGCAACTAGTAGTTTTCATGTTTCATTCTGTTTGTCGTTTGTGGTGGTAAAATTTTCGTTCGTCAAGTCGGTTTGCGTCGTGTCGTTACGTACCGTCTCGTTATATGCCAGTAGAGAGCATTGTTACAATTTTGCCCTCGTTGCGTTGCGTTGCGTTGCTGCTTGCCGTAACATGAGCATTATTTGAAAATATCGTAGTGGCGTAGTTCAGTATCGAAATTATCTCGTTGGTCTTCGGTGGTCGTTCAAGCTCAGAGCTTATCTGGATCGCTTTGTTCGTACTCGATATTTTTGGTACGTCGGTGCGGTTTCGTCTTCGAACACGTAAAACTACGTGCATATTAGTACGTTTTTGCCGGTGTAGAATTTTGTTCGGTTTTTCTTGTAGAAGTTTGTCGACTGTCGAAGTCGAGGTATTTTCGGTCTGTACGATACGATGCGTCTGTCGAAGACGTAATGATGCTTTCGCGATGAAAACATGTGCTTTTTAAATTTTTAATACAGTTTCGCGAATTCCCATCGTTCTTGGCTGCAGATGTGTTGTTCGGTTATCCTGCAGTCGAGTGTTTTGTAAAATTTGACAATTTTTATTGGTTTTTTCGCGAGTGTGGTGTGTGATCGCGATGGATCGGTTCCGTATATCCAAGTACCAGGAATCCACCGATGAAGATGACGGCGAAGGAAGAACAGTCACGTCGAGTCTGCTGGAAATGAAGGAGTTGAACGGGCCTCGTTACGAAGGTAGGGCGCTCGGCGCTAATTTTTTCAATTTTTAGTTGTACTTAGACATGATATGTAAATATTACGGTGGAGCGGAAAAAACCATCTTGGATTTTGACCAAATTTGGTGGAGTGGTTTGCTTTGAGTGGGAGACCTCCCAAAATTTTTTCGAGCTCCCTAGGGGCAAGGGGAGGGAGCAGGAGGTGCTCAAAGTGCACCTCCTTTTGAAAAAACTCTGTTTTTTGTGTTTTTTAGTCAATCAAAGTTGTGTGAGCAGCCTAGCACTTGTAAGATGCAATTTGAGTTTCTTCATCTAATCTTCCTAAACCATCGCCATCCTCCTCCGATCAAAACTCAGACTGCTACCAGGGGGTTGAAAAGTAGCAGATTGCAGTATTCCAATAATATGACATTTTCACCAAGCTGGAATTATTATTTTTTCATCGAGTAATTGAACAAAAAAATTCTTCAACCACTGAAAGTGAATGTTGCCAAAAAATTGAAAATTTTATACACCAGTGCAGCCAACAACAAATCATAAAATTCCAAAATATGGAATTTATATAAACTTTAAATTGATTATTTTTTCCCCTGAAAAAATATTATGTTTTTTTTTCAATCGCTATAAGTATAATTATTTCGGATTTTTTTGGAAAATTTAGTATGTCAGTGTAGTCAGTTACAAATCGTGACATGCTACACTATAAAATTTACGTGACCTCGAATAAATTTTTTTTAGCTTCTGAAAAATTCACAATATGATGATGGTAAACAAAATTATGCTGAATTTTTCAAATGATAAAAAAACTAATTCGAGGTCAACGTAAATTTTAAGTGTCGCATGTCACGATTTGTAACTGACTGCACTGACATACCAAATTTTCCAAAAAAATTTCCGAAATATACCTATACATCCAGTGATTGAAAAAAAATACATAATATTTTCAGGCGAAAAAAATAATCAATTCTAAGTCTGTTTAAATTTCGTATTTTGGGATTTTATGATTTGCTGTTAGCTGCACTGGTGTATAAAATTTTCATTTTTTTTTCAAAATTCACTTTCTGTGGTTGAAACATTTTTTTGTTCAATAAATTACTCGATGCTTGGTGAAAATTTCATATTATTAGAATACTGCAATCTGCAACTTTTCACCCCCCTGGTAGCAGTCTTGAGTTTTGATCGGATTAGGAAGGCGATGGTTTAGGAAGATGTAGAAACTCAAATTGCATCTTTCAAGTGCTATGAAGGCTTCTCACACAATTTTGATTGACCAAAAAACACAAAAATCAGAGTTTTTTCAAAGGAGGCACTTTGAGCACCTCCTGCTCTCCTCCCTTTGTCCCTAGGGGGCTCAAATTTTTTTTGGGAGGTCTCCCACTCAAAGTAAACCACCCCACCAAATTTGATTAAAATCCAAGATATATTTTTTTTCACTTCACCCTAGTAAATATCTCCATACGAGGTTTCAATTTGATCCTTTCTAAAATACGAAATATGTACCCACCTATGGTAAATTTTGATATAATTTTCTCCTAAGACACAAGATGTCCATTTTATGGGGAACTGGGAAGTATTTGGGAATATTGCAAATCAGGCAGAACATTTTTGTTCAACTACAAAATTATTCCAAGATTTATGTTTTTCTAATCGTATTTCGAAAATTAAATTTCTCTAAACCTGAATTGTTTGTCATTGAACAAGTTTGAAATAAGAGTGTGGTCGATTTATTCAGATATAGACGATCTAAAATTCCCCCTCCCTCTTTTATATCATTTGTTTTTTCCATAGCGATGAAATGTAATGAATTTTTTAACAAAAAATGTATGCAACAATAAAGTTTTGGGTTTCGAAACCTTAATTTGGTGAATGAAATGAAGGAGAGAGAGAGAGAAGACGAGCTAGAAAATAGGTATGAAGAAATCGTCGTTTGAAGATTTATGATTTGTTTACATAGTACCTGTTTTTCGACATTTTTGTTGATTTTGTCTCGAATAAAACATTTCCGGTCCCATTAATTACTCGTGTAATTACATTTACATATGTATTACTGTTGAAAATAATGTATTAAATTATGATACCCGAATATTTTTAGTTTGCAATACCTGAAACTAAAATCGACTACCATATCTATTTTTGTGAATTTGCTCTGAAGGAAGATCATCCCTCCCCACCCCTCCCTCATTGCTCCGATGTGAGATGGATAATCTAAGAGTTATTAATTTAAGAATTTACTGGCGTATTATTTTACAACATTAATTTTACTCGAAAAATCCTAAAAAATGAAACTAAATGAAAATTATCTACATATAATAAAAAATTAACTTTTATTGAAATATAATTACAATTATGGAATATTTTATATAAAATTCCAATTGAAAAATTTTTATTTTAGAATTGAAACTATGAAAAATTGTAACAAAAAAAATCATATTTAAATTTATTTTAAAATATTGAATGATCAGTCTTTCGCGAATGGTTCATTTGAAAAGAAAAATCGTTCTAGAAGGATTAAAAAATTTTAATTGATCTTAATACCTATTTACTTTCTTGATGAGCATCTACTCGTATGTTGAAAAGTTTTACTGATGCCATAGTTAGTTGAATTGTCGGGCCTTTCGAATTCAATTCATCAAATTTTCGAATGCGTTCTTTTACGGCCTTTGCCTATCTAACTTTTTTGAGACCCATGAACGACTCTTGAAAATCGGTTTGGATGTGATTGATTCAGTCGGTTCTGATTTTTATTCTCGTTGCTAAAGGTTGAATCAAATCAATTGTTCGCGAACGATTCATTCTTGGATTGGCATTGTCGTTCGTGAACGATGCTTGAATTTCAATTTGGGAGTATAGGAGGATGAATTTTGGCATGAAAGAAACTAATTCTTTCGTTCCTGAATGTTCTCGTAACTTATCATTGTGTTTCTTTTGATGCAGCTTTGTTGCCTTTAAAACCGAATATTAGGTACTTTTTCTTTCTCGTTTCGTCCAGGATAAATTTATTCCTCCCTCTCCTCTTCCACGTGCTAAAATGAAATGGTAATTTTTCTGGTCAATTTTTGAGCAATTGAAAATACATTTTTTGATTCATCAAAAATTATAAATTTTCTGTCTCGCTTGTTTTGCCTGGATAAAATTAAAAGGACACCCAAGTTATGAATATTTCTCTTTCTGCATTCAATGTGCTTTGAAATCAGATTGTATGGGAAAAGTTTTCTTGACCAATAACTTTTTCTGATAAATATTGGACGTTAACGAAAAAATATCGAATTTGTTTAAATTTCATCAAAAATTGGTGAAAAATTGGATGAATTGTGAATTTTTGACGAAAATTAAAAAAAAATAGTTATTTAATACTTCCATCTGGCTTTATTAATTTCGTTGAAAGTTGCGAAAAAGTAAAGAATGTTGGAGTTGATAATCGAAGAATGAGTATTTTGAGAGAAGTTGATTTGTTTTGCAATTTTTGGGAGCTAGAATTTTCATTCTTCCTCTACTTCAATCATGAGATAACAAGAAATCGATTTTTTTTTGAAATTCTGTGTGGGCTTAGACTCTGAAAAGTAACAAGAAAGAAAATGAAAATAGGAGAAATGAGATCAATGTTTGAATTTATTGAGATGAACTGAATACTTGGTATAGTACGAATTAGAAAAGAAGATGCCAATAGAATTACGGTCTAGTTAATTGATTTATTTATTTATTGTAAAAAAGGACGGTATATCTACTTTGAATGGATTTTACAATGAAAATAATTCAATTATTTACCTAATGAATGCTATTATATGTTTCAATTAAAAAAATTCATGGTTTATTTTCCAACTTACCCCTTCTATCTTCGCTCATAAAACATAATATTCCATCGCCAGCGTCTCCTTTTTATGGCGGTTGTTTTTTACCATATACCTGACTATTGTATTGCGCCTTTGCATGCAAAACTACCCCTAATTCCATCAGTATAATTTCACTCGTTAATAAATTTTCGTTACATTTTTCACTCCGAAGAGAGATTTCGCTGTACGAGATTTCACACCGACACCTACGTGTACCTAATCGTGGATGGCATTTCACTACAACGGCCCGGGCCGGATATTAAAACGAGGATTTTAATTATAAAGTAAGGGCTTGTCGCCAAAGAGTTGAAAAAAGGGGAAGATGAAGCGACGAAGAGAGATGGCGTTTCACGTTGCTTCAAATTAACGACTTTTTAATTTCATTCGTGATCACGTTTATGAAATTCGTGAGATGCAACGTGTTGAAATTTTATAGCATGTTCGCAGCTATCTACTTGTACGTAATGTACTTCTAGGTTCAATTAATTCACCATTTTTTATTCATATTTTGATAGTCAGTTACGATTTTGAGGTAGATGATCTCCTTGGTTGAAATTTGAAGATGAATTTTGAAATTTTTTAGGACGAATGCGTTCTATGAGAAATTTCAATTTGCATCCAACTTCGATTTAGTTTTCTATCAATTTTTCACAGATCGAATTCGGTCTTCCAAATACCTATTTATAAGTTTTTCGGCCTATACTTCGTTAAAATGGTTCCCATTTCTTTTTTGATGTACAATGAGGTATGTCGTTTGCTGTTCTGATCAAAATCCTATTATTGAGCTTAGATTTGTCTTGAATTTTTCAATAACTATCCTGCAATGAAAAGTGGCAACCCAAAAATTTTGTGCCCTTTCCCATTCTTATTCGAACTTTCATTCTCTTCGTAATCCCTACCTATTTTACTTGGGTATTCTACATTAAATGTGAGTACGTACATACATCGAGATAACATTCAAACCATGAAACTTATCAAATAATTGTTTTTAGTAAATTCGAAATATATTTTCAAATTTTAAATGAAAATTTTGAATTGATTTGAAAATTACGGTACACCAGAAGGTAATTTAAATTTATGTATATTCGGACATCCGAACACGAAAATCTTGCCATTTGTCAACACGGAACACACATACGAGTAAAGTGCACCGCGTACAATGAACGAGTGAAGTGAACGAGTGTACTAATAAAACAATGGATGAGAGCACGAGGTTATTTTTCTGTTATTTGCCGGTTGCTGCGGCGTCTTTCTCATTCAGCGAACGTTTCTTTGTTCAATATGTATAGTGGAAAATCTTGAAAAAGAAAAATAGGTATTAGGACGCTTGTCATCCTCGAAATTTTCTACCCTCTCGCTCGCTACTTTTCTTGGTAATGAAACCATATAGCGTGGCGATGGCAAGAAATTTCACCGGCGTGTGTTTGTATATACAGCGAGTGCGGTCTCTTTTCAAGATGGCGATGCGGTGTGTGCCATTCGGTTTGACGACCGTGTATAGTGCAGTATATCACGTTGGTACGACCCCGCCACCGCAGTAAAAAAAATAACTGAATCGGCGAGAGAATCAGCACAGGCGTTAGAAAAAAATATACGCTAACAACCTTTACCAAAACTATCAACTTGGAAAATAAACATTTTACACGCAGCCGACGAGAATTCGCTGCGGCCGAGGATAAAGCTTCATCTCGCGTTTCTATCTTTTTCCAGCTCGAGAAATGATAAGAAAATCAATATGAAGAGAATTCGAATTCGAATTCTGTTTTCGAGGGATCCCAATCGATTTTATCTCGTTTGAGCCAAGCAAGTTCACAATTTTCCAAGTAAACTCTGTTGGGCAGATCAATAAGTCATTTCTTTCGTCAAAAATTACAACTTGAACTTCTCTGCGTAATTTATTGATTTCTGTGGGTACAGATACTAGACAAATCACTTGAGTACTTTTTATTTTATCCCATTTTTTCATATGGGTGCCTGTAATTTTATACGTTTTTGTAGAATATTAGTGCTCGCTGCTCAGTATTAATTTGGAAATTTGGAAATTTCCTAAAATGGAAGAAAATTCTTGCTCATCAGAAGATGGTCGAAAAATTGTCCAAGATTCTGATCGTTTTATTGATTGGAAAAATCTGGAAACATTTGATTGCCCTTTGATGGAATACTGTCATCATTTGGATTTAATTTTCATAATTTTTTGAACAAAATATTGGTATTAATTAAATATGTCGAATAGATGCAAAGAAAAATAAGAAGCTCGGACTTGTAGGATGAGAAAAATATGGCAAAGCGCCCCCCCCCCTCGGTGAAAGCTACTTGCTTCTTTTTTCTGCTAATTATATAAACTCATTGTAAAATATAGAAAAACATTTTCATTTGTCGAACTCGAGTCGTTCGAACTGTGCCAGCCAGGCTTGATGTAGGTAGGTACCAGAGCTGAAAGCGAGGCAGTTATATACCGCGGTATACCGTCGACTGCCTCGCTAAAATGCGGTACGGTTCAAAACGGTATATACCGTTTTGAATGAAAGGCGGTAGGCGGTCATAACCGCTTACCGCTCATATTATTTAACGGGGTGAGTCATCCCTAAACACGTATTCATGTATTCATGTTGATACGAAACTGTAGTAACATCAGGCGGTCAGGCGGTATACCGCGGTACTTGATCGCCTCGCTTTTTCAAAAACCGGTTTAAGCGGTCAGGCGCGGTATAACAAATGCGGTTACGGTATCCTGACTGCCTCGCTTTTGCGCGAGGCGGTCAGGCGGTATAAAATGACTGCCTCGCTTTCAGCTCTAGTAGGTACTCGTAAATTACAAAACGATCAATTTACGATGTCAAAACTGCAATTTTTTTCGGTGATTGTGGAATCTTTGGCTCTGTAGAAGGTCCGGGGATTACAGTCTTAAATTTCCTCCTCTTTAGAATGAACAGAGGATTGCTCATCCTCACTGAAAAGGACTCCTTCACTATAGGAACGAACTGTAGATTAATCTCTCTTGTCACTGGAACACATTAACGAGGTAGATGAGCTCAAACAGCAGCTTCCAGAGCAACTCGGTGCATCCGGTGTTGGCAGAATGCATCGTAAGTAGAGCTGCAAAGCATGATTCGCTCTTAAATATGGTTCTATTTGGGATTTCAATACGGGTTTGGTAGAAGCACTAATTACGTCAAGTTCTTCGGGAGACTTCAAAGATAAGTTTCTCGTAGAAAAGGAGATGAATTTCTCATGGTGTCCATTCTCTGGAAAACCGGGAAAAGTCAGGGAATTTTGGTGGTCTGGAAAAGTCAGGGAAAAGTCAGGGAATTTTGGAATTTTCTCTGGAATTTTTTGAAAATTCAAAAAAAAATATGAATCATTCAGAAAAGTGTTTCTTTACTTATTTTATTATAAATTTTTCAAAAAATTTCGCCCTCGCTCCGCTCGGGCCGGATTATTACGTCTTTTATCTGATTTTTTATTCGTAATTTTTTGTTGACCGTAATGTACATACAATAAAATTGATACTGAAAATGCATGTATTTATTCAGAAAAAATTTCCCCTCGTTACGCTCGGGGTACTTTAAACTCTTTCTTTCTGCAAAATTTATTTCAAATTTCAAGTTTTTTGGAAACTTATTTTTTACTGAGCTGTACTGAGAAAGAAATGCCATGATGCCCTTCACCACGATGTTGAAACAAAAGGAGCGGGAATAGAACTTACAGAATTCAAAATTATTGGCCATTTTTTGAAAAATATGAATGAGGGAAAAGTGGAGAATTTTCATCTTTTGAAGATATTTTTTCACAAAAATTTTCGCCCTCGCTTCGTTCGGGCTTAACACATTTCTGTGTTTCCATAAAATAATTTATATTTTACCTCCTCATTGACTTTTTTATTTATTGGTACTTAGGTACTAAAAAATGGCAGAGGATTACGTGAATTTATAAATTTGAGGCATGTGTTTTTCATAAGAGGGGGGGGGGCGATAAAATGTGAAGAAATTTTTGAATTTTTAGCCCGGAAAAATCCGAATTTTCATTCGCTTGATTTGGTAGACACCCTGACATAATTTTTTTCATTTTTCAAACTTAATTTTGCGTTGGAATACTTGGGTTTTCCTTTTTAATTTGACATTTTTTCTGTAGGTAATCAATTCAAATTTTCAAATTATTGTGGCGAGGGGGTGTTAGGTGGGCTCAAAAATTTTCAGAATTGAATTTGAATATTTTTTTTGGCTCGAAGAGGAGCATCTAAAAATCTCGTAAAAAGTATCTAGTAAATTCGAAAAAAAAATCGTTTGACCGCATGCATTTTATATCATTCTTATGAGAAATTTCGGGATGTAAGTACATCATGTGAAAAATTACCCCCCCCCCCCCTTCCCTCCGTTAACGAATATCATTTAAAAGGTCTGGAAAAATTCGAAAAATTGGTCTGGAAAACCTGGAAAAGTCAGGGAAAATCATTTCTGAAAATATAGTGGACACCATGTTTCTGTTCATCAAACTGTTCTGATTTTTTTTCTATGGAATACGTGCTGTTTCTTCAACTTTCCCAAAAAAGGGGACATTTTTACGACTATTTTGATGGCTTCAACTTTATAAATTGGATGTTTAATAAGTTTTCGTTGATATATCGCACCAATCATTGCTGATTTTCTTACATATTCCCAAAATTTTCAAGACAGCAGTAAACTTTTCTGCTTACGTCTTGAAAAATTTAGTCCAAAACGTATATAATTATAATATTCTTCTAGGCACATTTAAAAAAAACGACATGATAAAATTATCAACAAATTTTAAAAAAGTTATATCGAAACCATTACATTTCTAAAATAATCAGTCAATTCCGCTGCTTGAAAGAAGCAATTTTGGTCAACTAATTTAATATTTAATGGGTAATTTTTGACTGCTTTCTCTGTCGTTAGTTTTAATCTTTGATGCAGTCAAAAATTACTGATTCAATTAGTGAAAAATCGCCAATTAAATCAGTTGCTCGAAATAATTGTCTAATTTAATGAATGGAATTCACTGATTTACATTAGGAGTATAGATAAATACAAAAACAAAATTTTTAAATGAAGTAATATAATTGTAATACAATCATGAAAATTGAATAATGAAAATTTGAATAATTCAAAATGAATAAATATGTGTTATGAAATTTTAATCGTACAAAATATATCGTTTGTGTGGATTTATCGACAAAATATGTTGTGACGACGTCGACATGTCTTATACCTATCGTTGAATATGAAAGAATCTTTCATTTTATTTGATGTTTGGATGTCACATCTGGATTTCATTTTTCCTTACGAGAAATTTTTTGCTCGAAAGATGCAGTAACCAGCTGTGATAGGAAAATAGAGTTTAGTATCATAAAAAATGATAGCGGCGATTTCCGCGTTAGATACCTACCTATCACAGATTTTGCCATCAACTCCTCATGTCTGCGTAGAAAGAGGGTACTAAACTAAGTTTGAGACCAAATGAATACCACTATAACTATCTCAGATGATATTAATCTCGATATGAATTAACTAATCAAAAGATACAAACATAGATTAACCTGTTCTGCAGGCGTCTGGCATACGTCTTTTTTTTATCTAACCAGGTACCATTAAAAAAAATTCTAGATGAACATGTTGCTGATCTTAAAAATTGAAGGGGGAAATACTCCTTCTAAAAAATTAACGTAAAAATTGTTTTTAATCAAGGGAATGGATGGTACTTTGAAAATTAGAAAAATTTTGTGCCGAAGACTTTTTGCCTCACATCAGAAATGAAGGTGCTACGGGTTACTCGAAGTAAATGGACTTCAAAAAATTTGCAAATTTTTTCAATTTTGGATAACATAACTCTTAGCCTCTTTATTTTTGGTGGTAGGCAAAAAGTATTCAGAACAAAATTTTTCAGTTTTCAACGTACTATCCATGCCCTTGATTGATTGTTTTTTTTTAGAATTTTTTTGGACATTTTTTTGTAACCCCTTCAGTTTTAAAGTTGGGCGAAAAGTTTTAAAACGAAGATTTGTTCAGTTTTTCAAGTACTATCCATTTCCATGATTGAAAAAATTTCAACGTAATTTTTTAGAAACTATATTTTCTCCTTCAATTTTCAAGATCGGCAACACGTTTATCTCAAGTTTTTCTTTTAGTGGTATCTGGTTATATCAAAAAACAGAAGCATGGTGGACGATTCGTGGAACACCCTATTGTAGTTGGGTGACTAAAATAAAAGATTAAACACTTCGACCGTGAGGAAAATTTTCAAAATAATGAAAAATTTGTGTTCTTTGTTTCTGTCTTCAATATCCCACGTAATGGGAGAAACCATGTGGATTTTGGTTACACTTCTATTGGCAAGTTGTATGTACTCGTTTTACCAGCCAATCCACGTAATGTCTGTCCGAGCACTTCGAAATGATAGAATCGAAAAAGTCAAAATCGAAACACGATACCAGAACGGGTTTTTTCTTCCCAACTTAATTTATTTTTACACTATATACAAGCCTGACTAAATTAGCATGATAAAAGAAAATAATAAAATACTTTAAAACTTTAATTAAACAATAAAATGATAAATAACAAAAGGGTAACTATAATAGACCATTAAGGTCAGGATCATTCTGGAAAGCCAAGATCCAATTGGCAGGATTTGGCAGGGCAGACACCCGAGCCCTTGCTCCTCCTAAAAAGGCCGCCACTGCTGGAGAGAGCGCACCTTCAGCCGTGATTACGCCAGTCAATTTATGCCAAGCCATTTTTAAACGATTGGACATAAAAGTAGATTCCAACGTTGTGTTCATGAAAGTAACGATGTTTGTTTCACGGCCGCTTCTCTCTGCTGGCTTCTTCTTCTTGTTGATGATGTTATCAACAGTATCCTGAAGCAGGACAAAGTAAGTTTTGAACAACTTTCTTTGCTCTGCAGTCAGGGAAGAAGGGATGGTGGCGATAAAAATGGGATGCCTCATAAAAGCATGAGGACAAACCACATTACCAATTTGATTTGGCCCCAGTAGATTCGGTTGCACAGCGGTGATGATGTTACAACACAATATGGGGAATGTTCCAGCCATTCGACCCATGGTGACGTCCTTCGAACCCAGCTTACCCTTCTGCATAATTGAAGTGGTGAAGCGATACTTCTGGAGGTAAATCTGCAATAAGGATGCAGCAGTATCTTTTGACTTCGAAATTATTTTCTGCAAGTCAGCACCACGATTGATGAAGACTGTGCAGAGAATAGTCATCTCATCCATAAATGGATCAGAATGTGGCTTAACAATCAGATTACCTCCTTCGGCCACTACCACCACCTCAACATTTGCTTGGGCAGCGTTAGCTGTTAACCAAGCCGACCACCTTTTATACAACTCCCCAAAAATGATCTTCGGATCAAACCCTTCGTATTCGGTTGCCGCTTTGGCCCTCTTGGCCAGTTCCAACAGACGGTCACCGGGAGCTGCATAAGCTTGCTGTCATATAGCCAACGCTGTTGCTATCGGGAGGTCATCGCTCTTTAGGATGTTTGCGAGCTCTTCGATATAATCCTCATATTCAGGAGGAGGAGGATGATCGTCCGGCATTATGTCTTCTAAAGCTAAAGCTAGAGGAGAGAGAAAGACGTCTAAAGACGATGAAGAGGAGGGAGTAGAGGCACCGCTAGTGGTCTTCTTCTTCTTGGCTTTGGTCGGTTTACCTGTAAAGAGAGATGCTAGGTCGGGTTCATTCTTCTTCTGCTGATTTCCTTTCTTTGGCATTCAATCGGGAAAAGTTTATCAAAATTCTCTTGCCGTCTCTGTGCGACATTCAGAATCGTAGAGCTCGCTTCATTGTAAATCCTTTTCTATCCAGACCCCCTTTCCACGTCTTCTGAGAATCTGATAGATGGCTCCGTCATCGAGACATAAGAAATTATCTGGGCCGCCCTTAATTGTTCAATTAAAGAATCACACGTTACAGTTAGCGTTTGATATGTTGCTCGTAAATACTGATTTCAATACGTCAAGCGAAGGTTCTATTTACAATATTCGTCGTACCGCTTATTTTTTACGGCGCGGCGTAATGCCGTACACGGGCTCTCTCGTACTTAATAAATTTCGGGATCTGTTCATGTTCGTGCTCCCGACGTTGGTTGCGGAAGGGGGAGGGCGAATCCCTTGATCTTGGCGGCGGCGATCTGTCAAATATGGTGACCTCGTGATGACGTCGAATCTGTCGACGGAGGGCTCTAATTTTTACATGGGATTTCAATTCCTTTGAATCGAAGATTCAAGATTTGATAATTTTCAACTTGACGTTAGCGCAAAAAAGCAACGCCCTAGGGCTTATAATTTCCTAATTTGTCGTTGGCATGCAAAAAACGATATATTTTACTCGGTTTTTTGCTTGTGGTAATTTTTGTTCCATACAGATGATCTTATCTTTCAATTATTCATTTTCTTTTTTCAAGTGTTGTACAGCTTCACGTCTCATCAAATCGTAGATTCGTCTGTAAAAAAGGCAAAAAATAATTTAATAAATTGATGATGAAATTTGAAAAAAAAATTTGCGTGGTTCTTGATTGAATAATATATGAATTGGAGTAAAAATAAATCACAAATTTTGCGTGAAACGTTTGGATTTTTTAAATCTCGTCGCATTCTTCATTGTTGCTGAAAAAAATTTGTGGGTTTCCTCTATGATAGATACTGTAATAACTTCCTTCTGAAGATACATTTTTCAACTTTTATATACATTGAGTACCGTTTTTCCAAACTGAGCTAACTTCAAAAACCGTGCATGAGGAAAGGGCCTTAGGTGCCATTTTTTTCCAGAAAGGGCCCTAGGTGTAATTTTTTCCCAGAAAAAATTGCACTCAAGGCCCTTTCTGAAAAAAATGGCACCTAAGGCCCTTTCCTCATGCACGGTTTTTGAAGTTAGCTCAGTTTGGAAAAACGGTACTCAGTCATAAAAGATGTATTCAGAGTTTTAGAATAGAATACAAATACGATCAAACTCATACATCATTAACTATAGCGTTAGCTGAGCAGTGTTGCCAACATATTGCAGGTGAATATAAATTTTTGGCTTGAAATGCAGTGTCAAGGATCTCTTTTCGTACTCTATTGGATTGAATCAGTGAAAATTCACTGATGAATTAGCCAAAATTGAATCACTGCAGAAAGCAATGAAAAACTACTGATTCAATTGGTGAATTTTAAATTTTGAATCCGTAATTTTTTTCCCCTTAATTACTGATTCAATCAGTAAATGTAAATTTTTACTGATTCATTTCAGTAATGATTGAAAAATTTATTGATTCAAAGATTAAGATTCACTAATTGAATCAGAAGTTTTTTAATAATTGGTTTTGAAATTTCACTGATTCTTTAGTAACTTAAAATTCTGGCCATTTCTTCAGTGAATTTTCATTGATTCAAATTAAGAGAGTACCTAGAGTTTTTTGATTTATACGATGCAATTTTCTGAATAATTCCAATTTTTTCGATTTTCATTTCTGGAGCGATGGAAAAAATGGATACTTTCTTTCAATTTTTATGCTCTATAGATATATATTTATGTTGAAGAATGCAGCGCTCATAAAATTGTTCGTCAATATCTTTGTATGCGTATAAATATTTATCTGCGTATGAATTATAAGAATTTGATAAAACTTTGTTTTCTTGAACCACACCAGTGAAATGTATTTATTAAATTTGAATCAGTTGGTGAAAATCACTGATTTTTACCTATCTTTTTTTCAAAAATCACTAATTTGTCTGAAAAATCCAGTAATTTTGATTTTCAGTGAACATTATTTCACTTTTTCAAAAAGGCAGTATTTCACCAAAGTTGGCTGATTCAGATTTATAGAGTAACTTTTCTACTGAAAAAATCGCTGATTTTTCTACCAATAGTTGAGTGAATTGATTAAAAAATCAGTTTGAAAATTGCTAATTTCCAATAAAAATGCGTGTCGTTGATTTAGACAGCCAAAATTTCAACCGATTTTTCTTATCGAGGTTTAGAAAGAGGATAGATTACTTACTCTGAGTACGAGTATTGGAAACTTTATGTGAAATTCTTTTATTTTTTTATCTGTGCAGCCAATTGGAAAGTGATATTTCTTTCTATATTTTCATTTATACAGGCAGGGTAAATTTTATATCAATTCTGTAGACATGGCATATACGAAGAAATTACAATCCAAATTTTCTCCATTCATCGTCAAAAGGAAAGATAGTTTTAAACAAGGTGTCGCTGTAAAGCTGAATACAACGCGAGACAGTTCAACGTCGTAAAAGTTACGAATTACGTACTTTGTATAGATATTTTAGAGCCTCGCGATTACGCAACGCATGCAGCTTTTAAAAGCGTCCAATTAAAAGGAAAAGCTGCTATGATTTTATTTATATACGGATTTCGAGAGTCATTTTCTCTTACAAAGTCGTCGCAAAGCCGACAACAGCGTTGAATACGTGTACCATAGGTAACATTTCTGGTATATCGGTAGCTCTCGCGTCGATTCATTTCTTCCAATTTCAAAATACGTACTCGTTTCCTCGTATACCTTACTTTACCCGCACGTATGTCGATTTAGGTGTATAAAGTACCTAATACGTATTATAGACCTACGTATAGAAAAATTCCAAGTGTGCGATAAGCAGGAAATGAAATTCACGCTTCGGGTACTCGTTTACTTGGGGTATTTGTCGATTATGTAATAAGTAGGTTAGCTACATATTATGTATTATGCTTTTCCCATTTTCGTCGAATCAATCATTAAAATAAAAGGGGTAAGTGATTTTCGAACAAGTGAATTCAAAATTTTCCCCTAAGTTTGGCACTTGATTTCGAAGAATTGATAAAATTATTTTGCAGTCAACACGGCGGAGATTTAGTGACTCCAGCCCCACCATTTCTGGAATGGGGCCACAAAAAAAAGTGCTCTACTCTCCCAACAAATGCACACGTATCAACTCCACAAGGTGTATTGGGTACACACTTACACTGTATCCTTTTGGTCCAACTTTTTTTTCAAAAATTGAAAACAATATCTATTCACCCTTAATAATTTAAATAGAAGAGTTCATTGTGATTTTAAAAAAATCATATTTGTTTGAATTTGTTTATAAAAATTTAAAAGAGCTCATTGTTATTTTTTGTATTTATATTTTTTTTGAAGTTTTTCGCATTTTTAGAGAGGGGGGGAGTAGCCCATTGCAAAGAGGTCAAGCTACGTCAAGCTTTTCGCTCGACAAATTTTGTTAAACACCCTGAATGAGATGAAAAAATATTTTCCAACAATTTTATGAAAAATATTGAAAAAAAATCGAGTCAATATTCATCTCTGGTTTAATTTTATTCCAATATGATTGGACTGGTGGATTCATAACTTTGTGACACAACGTTCGGTTATTACCCAATTATACTGAAGCCAATTTTGATTTCGATTTTACCTTCGAACATCTGCCATGTTTAGACCCTCTAATAAAGGTTATCAACCTCGGTAACACCGTTCGATACGAGAATTGTCGATTTCCTCACTGAAGGCGTGGTAATTCGAGATATTTCCATTTATCTTGTCCGCGACACGACGCACAGATTTTCTGGCATAGAATATCACTTTAATACCTATGCTACCGAAGCAATTACTGCTTACTGAATTTCACCCCGCGTACGTCCAACTGAATAATTCACTGCACGTATCGCTCATTTTAAAACTATGGTTGCTGCTGTCTATTACCGGCGTATTAGGTGGTATCTTTCAGGGGTGCCAGTCATCCCTTCTTCTCCCTCGAGAAAGTGAGAGAAAGAAATGTTTGCTGAGAAGAGGGGTTTTCTGATGTCATATAACTGGTAACTACTGAAAAATACCTCGAGATGAACATGTTGCCTATCTTGAAAATTAAAGGGGTAAATGCTGTTTCCTAAAAAATCACGCGAAAATTTTTTTTCAATGAAAATGGATACCTACTACTCGGAAAACTAAACAAAGTTTAATCGTATGACTTCTTGTCCAACTTTAAAATTGAACAGGTTAAAAAAAAAATTGTTCGAAAATTTTTTGAAAAAAATGAACTTATGTAGGAAATGGATAGTACCTATGTTGAAAACTGAAGAAATTTTGTTCTGAAGACTTTTTGCCTAACGCCTAACATCGAAAATGAAAGGGCTACGGATTACTCAAAATTAAAAAGCCTCGAAAAATTCTCAAATTTTTTCAATTTTGAATGACTCGTAGCCCCTTCATTTTTGATGTAAGGCAAAAAGTCTTCACAGAGAAATTTGTCATTTTTCAACGTATTATCCATCTCTCTAATAGTTATTTTTTTAGAATTTTTTTTGAACAAATTGTTTGTGGCCTCTTCAATTTTAAAGCTAGGCAAAAAGTCATGACATGAAAATTTGTTCAGTTTTTCAAGTACTATTCATTCCCATAGTTGGAAAAAAATGTTGTTAACGTGATTTTTTTCAGGAACAGCACTTGCCCCTTAAATTTTCAAGATAGGCAACATGTTCATCTCTAGTTTTTTTCGGCTATATCCAAAAAAAGAAGCATGGCAGACGATTTACGGAACACCCAGTGTGATGAAAAATTTTAATTTTTCAAAACAAATTTTCTATCAGACTGAGCCGTTTATAAATTGTAAAAGAAATTCGTCGCCGGATGTAATTTTGCCTGAAGTTTTTCAAATCCAAATTGTTCTTGGTTCGAGGGATATCAAAAAGAAATGGAACCATTCTTATGGAAGTTGCCTTAATCAAATCGAGCTCGTTTTGGTCTTAGATGAAAAGTGACAGTCTTTTTTTCTATGAGACACACGAAGCCCTCAAAATTCAGTGATTATCAAACAGTGGACCATGGGATGAAGGTACTTTTAGAAGGTTTTGCGAAGTGTATGTTTGAAGAGTAGTATCAGTACTGAAATTGTCTGAAAAATAGTGAATATTTTGTATGGAGAAAGTTTTTCGAGATGGTTCAGGATTAGTCTAAGTTTGGTCCCGAATTGAAATAATGAAAATGGGAATTTTTTACGGAAAATACTACCTTTTAATCAAATTAATATAAATTTATAATTTAATTAATTATTTGATAAAAGTAATTAAATTCATAAAAATGAACTGACCGAAAAATAATGAATAAGTCAATAAAATACGTTTACGATGAATTTATAAACTAAGGTCTTTCCTGTCCCTACTGGCTCCTCTATGAAATAAGCATTGCAGTCACTATTGTCTAGGTGCTACATTCACAATTGCATTGTTCTTCATTTGCTTTTGCTAACATAACATCTAAATCAGAGTTGGAGATGAGTTGAGGTAGTGATGTTGATGTTGGTAATGGAGACTCGTCAACCATAGGTAATTTGAAACACGCAAGAGAAAAACTGTAACTTCAGAGTTGCTTCTATATCTTGTTGAGACAAATTAAAAGAATCATCGGTTCCTATTTTTTAAAACACGTTTGCGGTTTATGATGTACCTACTCTGAAAGAAAATACTCATTGACGGGTTGACATTCCACGACATCGTCCGTGAACATGGTTCGAGTATCATCCTTATCGACTGGATAGAAACAGGCAGGGCAGATTCTCGAAGTCGACACCAATCGTTTTAAAATGCTCCGTGGATGAAATGTTTGCATTGTTTAGGGCAAAGTAATTCGGGATCATTGTCGGGTAAATAGACAGAGGATGTCAAGATGTTGTCAAAAAAAAAATAAAAAAAATTGGACAACCTACAAATCTTGCAGTTGGTGACGGAGTTTCCTCCCTATTGTCCATTACTCCAGTTGTCACAGTTTTCTGCTGTGGATGATACTTGGTTTTCGTTGCATGTTGAAGGCTGCGAAGGCGTATTACTTCTGATTTATTTCCTCCACCAACGAGCACTCGGAGCTGTGTTAGAGTTTTCTAAGTATCTGGACCACCAAAACGTCATGAGGCAGAGAGCGCCCAGCGAAATGAATAATCTTGAAGAATAAGTGGTCATCGTCAAATATAAAAAGCTAATAAGTATTTTGAAAAGGACTCAGAACCAACCTTGGACTATCATTATTAATCGTGTACTACAATCCTCTGGAAATAATTTTGAGCAATTTTTTTTTTCGTAATATCTCCATGAAAAATAACTTCACAAAACACACTCAACGTATCTTCCTTAAATGGTCTACTATTTAAAAACCACAGAACATTGAGAGCCCTGTCTGAGCTCATTGGAAAGGAGGAACATTATTTTTTTCATTCAAGACCAAAGTTATGTAGTTTGCTGGCTTGATTAGAACGATTTCTATGAGACTCGTTCCGTTTCTTTTTGATCATCCCGTGTATTTTGGTGGATAGATTAAATGGGTAGATTGATGTTCGCAAACTAGAGTTCCATATAATGCTGAAAATTTCCACAATATGCGAGTATAAAAGACTTTTCAAATTCTATTCGAGGACTCGCTGAAATTAAAACTCGAAAATTTTAATTAAAAATGTTGGGTATGATAATATGTGACCTGTGCAGGGACAGGGTACCTAAAGTCGGAAAACATAATTTTGAGTTAGAGACAAAAATATGAAAAATGGGCAATTTTTTCAAAATTTTTTTTTTCGCTTTTTTAGGTAGTTCAGACCTCTACGCAGCTTTAAACGTGTTTTTTCGATTTTTTTTTTGAAAGTCATGATTTTTTAAAATTTTTAAATGTCTCTATCTCACCGAAAAATTGACTTAGGATGCTCATCCAGGTCTTAAAATGTTCCGCATAGTCTCCCCTATCATTTAAGCCAAAAAACTCATTTTTGAAAAATCCGGCTTTAGGTACCTTTTCCCTGCACGGGTCACATATGGTTGAAACTTTATTGAATATTATCTATCGAAGATCTTGAAAAATCGTCAATATTTCGGTTTATCAACTTGGAAAATGATCATTTTCCATCTCAACCGATAATTTGTTGCCACGAAAGAGTGAAGTTCTCAGTTCTACAATAGGTACATTACAAATGTGGTATTGTATTGCAGTCTGAGATTATGTACAGCAAGAAAAAATGTAAGTACATATAATATCGCACCTCCAGTGCAATAACACCACATCTCAAAATGAATAAACTTTTTTATTTTTGGTGTAAATTGAAAAGTAATCAAAGATAAGCACATTTCAGAAAAAAATATGAGGGTCAAATTTTTTTGAGAAGTGGTGTTATTGCACTGGAGGTACGATATTGAAAAATTATTAAAAAATTGAGAAATAAATTATTTGAATTGTTGAAAAAAAATATAATGAAAGAGTCGACTGATGAACTTGAGCATGGCAACACTTATTGTCTCATCTTTTCCCCTGAGTGTCCTGTGCAACTCTTCCACCGTGTCGCGATCGACAATATTTCCACTTACCTATCTTTATTTTGAATATGAGCGATGACGGGACCACTACGTTTATCGGGGACAAGACTGTTCAGAATGAGATAATGTACCGGTTTTCGTTTTTTACGTTTATTTTTAGTGTTTGAAATTACGTCGTTAGTCTTTTTTTTTGTCCATTTCATAAATATTGTTTCTCAGGTTGAAGCAATTTATTCAATTTCTCTTTTAGTGCTTTTTTTCTCAACTCGTTGTGATGGTTTTGTTTTCATTGAATGGCGGTCCTTTAAATGTGTTTGCAACAATTTATAATTGTTGGATTTCATGCCGCAATGAGGACATTGCTTGTAAAGGTTGGCTCTTCTGCGTAGGTCCTTGTGAATTCTGAGTTTGATTACCCTTAATTCATTTTTTTAAAACTTAATTTTACATGAAAATAATTAATTAGTTCTTCTTCAGAAAATTCAAATATTTCTGAAAATTTTGGAACTTAATCCAAATCGGTTGAACAGTTGAATCCGGAGAAGAGCGAAGAAAGATCAGATTACTTACATTTCACATTGTGGCAAACTGCACATATCGTATTCGTCGATTAATATGGCAATTTTTCAAGTTTTAACCCCCAAAAAAATTAGCTGAAGAAAAAGTTTCGTATACATATATAAGCCTAGAAGAGTATGTATTTCAATATGTCCGAACTTTTCTAAAATCTGCGGGCATTTTGTACCTTTTTTGGGGGGCGAGGGGTTCAAATTTTGGTTTTTCGGTTATAACTTTCAAAATTACGAGCTTGAGAAAAAAAAATTGGGACAAAAATTTTAGAGCATAAAAAAATGAACAATTTTGTAATTTACAATTTTTCCCTAAAACCGGACGTCATTGAGAGGAGCTGGGACCTTCAGAAAAAAATCAATTTTAAAAATTTCTCATTAACACAAATAATTTCCAAAAATCGGGTAAATCGAAGGAGCTGTTCTTTTGCATAGTACATTCTATTACTCTGTAGAATAAATTAAATGTATAAACGACCCCTCATCTCAGAGTGGGGGGCTCTGTAGAAAAAGTCGCATTTTCCCTCAAGAGTAGCTCAGCTACAGTGGAAAATTCAAAAAATTAGTTCAAACAAACGCTGTAGAGCATTTAAAGACGAACATTTTACTTTTTTTCAATGTCTTGGGGACGAGCTATTGCAAGGAAAAAAAAGCTGCGTTCGAAAATTCGAATTTTGAGCCCCCGCTTTTGGGGATCAATTTGGATCCAAGGGTCAAGCTATTATATAAATCGAGTTTAGCGCCCACGAAACCCCCAGGACTCTTCTTGTTTGACTATTGGTTCGCTAGGTTTTATGTGTACCAGGATTATATGTACATGCATAATTTATTCAGTCATCCTCTGATATTTCAGAAAAGTCCAGCCGTTTTTACTGGATATATTTTCTACTTGTAGTCACAGTATGCCTTAAATGTGTTTGGGATGTCAGGTGACGGATTGGAATGTTTAGGGCGTTCGGATACCAAATTCCGGCGTCACGGAAAGATCCTCTTTGCTTCGTGGCTCCATTGACGGGCTCCATTGATGCCCCCCCTGTCTATTAATTTCGCTTGGCCCGTCTCGGAGTACGATTTTTCTCATTTTTCTGTCTCTGAATGGAACGTAGCGACGCGACGTTAAACATTTATTGGAAAATTCATAGTAAAAAATCTCTCATTTATCCAAAAACGGTACCTGTGTTCGGTATCGAAATACAAAAATAAAACAACGAAGAAAAAATCATTTCGCGATTTCAAAAACCAGTTCCGATTCAAAAAGCAGCCAAGTCGCATTTTTCACAAACCTACGTCGCCAAGCACCTCGTCGTTCGAATTTCCATCATAGTTACTCGATCAACTCTTTTATCGTGTGTAACAATTTCCAGGGAATATTTTCTGTAATACTCGGTTATTTCAGTGTTCTAATTTCAGAAAAACAATGCAATGAAATGTCATACCTTATACAACAAATTTTTCGTCGAGACTTATTCTTTTCACAAATTAATGTGCAAGTCTTTTTGTCTATTTGACATTTTTATTCAACTTGATATCTATTCGTGTAGATCGGCGTCGGAATTAATATCTGATAATTTTAACTATAAACTTTGCGAGCCGGCAGGTATAAAGATATGGAATCTTCAACGTACGTATTAAAATTAATGAACCTAGGAGTGGCGCTAGTGGCGAATAAAGGACCCTTTACCCCCTCAGCGTCCATTCAAATTATCGCTGGCATTCTCATTATTTAAATTTTATCTTCTTATAATTCGTTATGCTGGACGAATGAGAGTTATGAAAATAAATTTCTCAGAAGAAAAGCACAATTTTGAAAAAAAAAATGCCAGCAGACTTATTAAGGCATGTTCGTCGAATAAATTTAAAAATTTTTCCACACACTGCCTATAGTTTTAAATATTTCATTGAAATATTTTCAGTAATTCTCAAAAGGAAGTTTTTTTTTGCTCAAAACTTCACATACAGCTATGACTCGATCATTCGTAATGACGTGTTCTTTTGCTTCATGTATTCAGTGCTATGTAACCAAACGTAGTATTTTTTTTTCTGTTGGAATCTGTTATCACTTATCGAAGCTTTACAAATGTTTTATCTGGTAATTAGATCTACCATGTTCTCCTTCATAATTTTCATCCGTATTCGCGTTTCGATTGAATTTTTGTATCCGCGTTTTAAGAATTGTTTGCCTATTTAAGACAACAGAGAAATGCGAGCATCGAGCTTACGCTTACGTCGATTCATAATCTGAAAACATTTCATAGTTTAATATATTTATGTATTTTTACTTGGAAAAGTAGTAGAAAATATTGCTTTTAAGTGATATAATTATGAAGAAATGTTAATGAAAATGTGATACTTGAAATTTAAGAAATGTTGAAAAAATTCTCCATTTGACTCAATTTGAGTATTTTGTTTTTTTCATTGGTGATTCATTTTTTCCAATGTTTTTTTTTGTTGGAATTATTGACTCATACTTCTGATTTTTCATCTGGTTCCAGTGGCGTCGGAAGCTTTTTTTTGGGAGGGTGTACTTCGGGGGAGGGGGCAAAAAGGAACCTTTTTTTCGCACTAATGACTCAAATAATGTATATAATTGCAATTTTATCCATGCCCGAGCGAAGCTTTGAAAGAATTGAGTGTTTGATGTCCAAAAAAGGCCTTTTTTCATGTTTTAATGCTTTAAAAATTCCTATCTGATGCAATTTGGGGGGGGGGGGGAGGTGCAAATGATACTTTGCATCACTGCCAGAATGGGGGGGGGGTGCAATGCACCCCTTGAACCCCACCTTCCGACGCCACTGTCTGGTTCGTTTTTTTTTACCGTATTGATAAAATGTGTTCAGGTTTCTGAAATATTAAGAGTACTTACATTGTTCACATTATCGTGTGTTTGGATATTCAGTACTATAGTCTATTCCAAATAAGAAGATGAAAACACATTGATAGAAACTGAGCATTTTAAGACTTTTCTAACCATGTATATTATTCGTTTTAAATATCAATCTCACTGATTGTGCTATGTACAGCATATGAAATATCTATTTTGTCAATTTTTTCAAATAATGAGATAAATAATTACCTTTATTAGCTAGAGAGAAGTGATCTGTAGTGAAGAAACTAATGGATGAATGTAAATCATGAGAATTTTGTATCCTTTGCCATGCACACGCAGTGAGATTGATATTTAAAACGAATAATACATGGTTAGTAAGGTCTTAAAATGCTAAGTTTCTATCAATGTGTTTTCATCTTCTTATCTGGAATAGACTATACATAATATTATTTTATTATAGTGTTGCGGTGTGATGAGGAGAGTACCTACATAATGTTTGTGGGCCAGCAGACTTATTAAGGCATGTTCGTCGAATAAATTTAAAAATTTTTCCACACACTGCCTATAGTTTTAAATATTTCAATGAAATATTTTCAGTTTTTTTAAGTACTATTGGACATGATAATTTGACTACATCGTTTCACGTCAATTCCCAGCACGAAGAAAGTACATACGACGTAAACGATCGATTTTGCGTGTAAATGGACGATTGAAAATAAGTACCGGGATTTTAATAGGATTATTTCTCCTCCCTTTTTCCCTCGTCGTAAATAATTGAACGACTCGTTAGCCTACTTCTCATCGTACGTACGAAGTGTCTTTGAAAAAAATATAAGAAAAAAAGCCATCCTAAAGAGAATTACGTGCACAGCACAAGACCAACCGTAAGCAGGGTATAGAAGTCACGTCGAGGCGGCATTTATGCACTTGTTGCTACGTTCGTGTACATTGATGAAAGCGCCATTGTCGTATTAACGAAGTGGTGACGACGAAGATGCGACGCTGGCAGGAAAAAAGGGGACAAATTTCGATTTGACCTTCTCTGGAATTTTATAAAATTTTCCGTCTGAAATGTTTTATTAATTTATTATTATGTCGTTTGTGAATTATTGAAATTCTTTCAAAGACGTATTTACATAAATGAACACGCAACAAAGACAAATTCAGTTGAAAATTTTAGGATTCTCTGTGAAACATTGATCTTCGAATATTTGTGGAGTTGAATTTGGGAGGGACTTTTGTCTGTTCTCGAAGCCTCGTTGGAGATATTATATGCATCTGATTGTAAGATGTATTCGGTTTTTTGAAAATCTTCTTTCGGTGAATTGAAGAGATGAAAATGGAGCATCTAAGAATTATTGTACTTGATGTGTGTTGATTCCAATGCTAAACAAAGTAACAATTTGCTGTGCATAATATTGGCTACTTTCAAAAACTACATCAGCTGATGGAAATATTGACGCACGTCTTTCATCCCCTTCACTTTTAAAATTAATAAGTATTTAGTAAGATGATTTAAATAATTGATAAATTTTTTTAACCTTAACACAAAAAGAGAATTGGAAATGAATTACTCTAATTCAGGTTGGCTGGCTATAAAAATATCAGTATATCACCTAGTCCAATTTTCAACTTCCAAAAATTGAAGTAAAAATATGTAGGTAATTGAAAACATAAATAGTAAATTTATTGAAATAATTATATTCTTAAATTTATTAATTTGAAAATGTAATTTAATGTAATAGGATACATGAAAAATATAAATATGTATAGAAAAAAATATTATCAATGATGAACCTTCTTATTTATTGGGAATTGAACGTAAAATAGAATTTGAAAAAAATTAGTTTGGTTCAAGGATTATTACTGAAATTTGATCGAAGTGACCAAAAAAATTTACCTAAAATATATGTTACTGTTGTTTGTTTGTTGGCATTAGCTACATTCAGATAATTATGACTAGTCTATGCCATCAGTGGCTATGACGATTTAGGCAATGACGATAGACAATAAAATAGAAGTGGGTAGTAACATTGTTACGCATACATGTGTTATAAAGTGTACCTAATCTGCCTATAACTAGCACTGTGACGGGTAATAGCACATACAGAACAATCTTATCGCCACCAAAGTTGAAAATTTTTTTAGAAAATTTTAATTGAAAAAAATTTTAAACTGGAGTAGCCTACTGGAAAAAATTCAAGTAGACCGATCTATTAGAAATTTTTTCAACATATTTTTCAAACTTTTGTTTCAACTCTACAACTTTTTTCAATAATTTGAAATTTTTCCGTAATTTTTTTCAACTTGAAATTTATTAAAATTTGTTCCAAGAATATTGAAAAAAACGACGTTATGTTTCATTTCTTTCACGTCAATAAGTTAGGGATTACTTGGAAGAAATTTTTAAGAAATTGGTAATCAAAATATAAAATTGAAAGAATCAAATTTGGAAAATTTTGAGAAAATTTAAATAATTGAAAAAAAATTACAGCTGGAAAAATTTTTAAATTTGATATACTTTTAAAAGAAATGTAGAATTGAAGAAATGGAAAAAAATTTGAACTTGGAGTAAATTTGGACCTAGGTAAATCGTCGAAATTCCATATAGCAAAAATAATTTTGCAGCCAATACTTCATAAAAACTACGAATTCATTTTCAAAATGACAAAAAAAAAATTATGAATGATATTTTATTTATTTATTTTTAAATTTTGAATTTATTTGGGTTCATACTACTTGTACGAGCACATCTCTGTTTAAAAACTGTGATTAATAATTCAAATAAATGTTACTCATTGATGTCATTGTCTTGCCTGTTTAGCCATTGACAACTTACCTAGACAATGACATCGATGACTAAATGCCATCAATGTTTGTAAAATGTTTGTTGAAATTTTAATATTCTATTAAAAGCTACAAGCACACAAATGTATAGATGGGGCGGGGGGGGGGAGGGGGTACTCGAAAAAGTCATGCGAAAAGTCATACAAAAACTAAAGTCATTCCAAAAGGTCAAGCCTTTTGCTCAACAAATTTTGTTAAACACCCTGACTGGTCAGCCTCCCCTCCCCTCGTGTCTCATATTCATATCAAATGGAGTAGTATTGAATGGAAATGAAGTATCTAATTTTCAGGATGTCGGAATGCAAGAATATCATCTGGTCCAATTTCAACTTCCTAAAATGAATTGAAAATAATTGAAAACAAACATTAAATTTTTCAAAAAAATCAAGTATATCTATTCTTGGATTTATTTTAAAAAATGTACTTTAATAATAATAGAACAAAAAATGCATAAATAATAAATATGTATTTAAAAAAAAAACTTCAAAGTCTCCTAAAAAGAACTACTTTTCCCATGAAAATGAAATTAACCTTAATAGCATCTGTGGCGTGGGAAGGGGAATTGAAAATTTCCCACAGAGATCGATTTTTCATTTTTGAATACAATTTTCCCTCAAAAATTATCAAGTGCAGCACCACATCACATTTTGGCTTCGACAGCGCCGTACTGCCTCGAGTAGGCAACTCATACGACACCGAAACAGACAGCATAAGGTCCTTGGCGTATGGTAATGGCATCGGCGATCAGAATTGGAAAAATGAAGTAGTCAATAGATGGTAATGACCAAACCTTTGGTGATAATGTAGCATTCTGGTATAATCGATAGATTGGCACAGAGGGCCTTTCCTGATAAGGATCGGGATGCTACAAATTTATGCACATGAAAATGGAAGCATTCAAGCATAGATCCTGAAGGGTGAAAATTAGCATCATTATGATTTATGAACTGTGTAAAATTTTTATTATTTTCATTTTACACGATTATCCCGTCACTGGTAAAATTTTTTGAAAAAGGAATGTACCTACGTACTTAGATACGATAACGATGAAATTAAAAAACGAATCATGGACATCGAACAAATTCTGTGAAGTTGTGTGACGTAACTCCTAGTTTACATTCTACAAATTGGATTTAGACAATCCGAGTTGAAATTCATTCCAAGTTCAAATTGTTTCAACTTTAAAAATTTTTTCAACTTCAATTTTCTCTCAATTTCTCCAGTTTAGACTCTTTGAAATTACATATTTTCAATTTCATATTCATTTTTTAAATATGTTTTCCAATTATTGAATTTGAAGAAATTTTCAAGAACGAAGTTGAAAATTTTAAAAAGAAATATTCTAAGTTATTTCTTGAAATTTTTTCCAACGCTGAATTTTTCAGAATTCCACTTAATGTTTTTCTGAATTTTTTTAAGCTTTATAAGTAATTAGAAATTTTTTTGTAAAATGATGAAAATTTGTAAATAATCGAAGAAAATTGAAAAAATTATGAGGAAGTATAAACCAAAAAAAAGTTTATTGATGGAAAAATTAAACAATTAGATACAATTTTGAAAAAAATTCGACTTGGAATAAATTTAAACTTGGATCGTCAGAATCCTATTGGCGTCGAAAATAATTGGAAGCTAGTAATCGCGTGGTTGCAATATTGCGCACGTAAAATTATGAAACATTCAAAAGTGCACCTTGCACTTAATTTAAATTTCATTTTCAATCTCATCTGTGACGTTCTTTCGAAAGAATTTCATAAAATTGACTTCATCTAATTTCACTTTTTCATATTCACCTCCGCCTTCCACAAATATTTTTTTCACTATGAAAGGTTTTTTTTTTGAAACAGAAAGAGGTAGCTAAATTTAAAAAATATTGACTGACAAAAAATAGCAAGAAACTGTTTGAATAATCATTTTATAATTAAAATCAATCAATTCACAATTCTTTCGATTATTATTAATAATCAAACAGAATGACTCAAAACCAATGAAAAAATTCGCTCAAAGCATCAGAGTATAGAGCCAGAGTAGTTACTACTTCCCCTAAATAAAAATATCCGCCTGTCTTGGATAATAAAATAAAAGTCAAATGTCTTTCCCTAGCAATAGAAAAAATGAAACCACTACACTCGTCGTAGAAAATTTAATCGTCAAAAGAAAAAAAAATCACGTAAAAATACTAAAAAGATAACAAAAGGAAAAAAATTACAAAATAGATCACAGCATAACTCTACTCATTGATAAGCCGACATGGAACAAAAATCACCGACAAAATTACAGAGATCCATAAAATAAAATAAAAAATCTACACGATATGTACATGGGCTCCTGAAAATGAAAGTGACCTAAGTCAATTTAAAAAAAAAACGTAATATTGCTAGGTCAGATGAGTACAGTGAACATGAGTTAGTTTGAAAGTGATTCAAGTCATTTCTTTTTCGTGAGATAGCGCCCATGCGTGCGCTGATATATGGTTATAGTAAACGTACACCCCTCCAACACTCGAAATGAATGAAATGTGACTTACGTCACTTTCATGCTCAGTGCCTCACATAAATAAGTTAAAAATAACGCTTAAAAATAAAATGCAAAAAAATAAAGGTACAAAGAAGGATTTTTTTCCCCAAGTATTAATTTATAAAATGCCATATCAAGCCAGTCGGCTACGATTACCAGTTCAAAGTGGTTTAAAATAAATATGTACCCGATCCGTGTTTCAAATCGTATATTTATCACATCGTTTTACTTATATCGAGCCGCATCTAAGAATTAACAACTTACAACCTTTGAGAAAAATTTCAAAACGAATTCCAACTTCGATAAGGCATCGAATCCGGTTCAAGACCTTTACTTTTTATCGCTGTACATGCAAACGCAACAGCTCGGAATTTCGATTGGCTCTTGAGCTGTCCCCGTTGAAGAAATTGTTACGAATTGCTTGTAAGCGTATTTCTGAACACATTCGAGTTGATAGTATGAAGGCAGATGTGTTTTTAGACCTCCGCAACTGTTATCTCCTCTGCTGTAATTAGAATAGTTTGATTGATCGTGTTCTTTAAATTGATGAGAACGAAGTGGGGTAAGAGTGTAAAATAGGGTGGATTGAAAAAAACCATCGACGTGGTTAACTTTGAGTGAAGGATCAAAGATCTAAAATTTTTTAGTCTCCCAGCCGAAGGAGAACGACACTAGAGAACATCAGTGACTCATTTTCAAAAAAAAACAATTTTTGCCAAATTTGCGGAGTGACACCTGGAAACCTCGGTTAGCCCTCTTCATCTTGAAAACGTGCGATTTTAGTTTCATACCTTCCTGAATCATAAATTTCGAATCAAATCGCTCACCCGAGCACTTCAAAATGGAGCTAAAAAGTAGAGTAGTCAGTTCATTTAGAATCATTTTTGATGAACATTTTTCAAAGTTTTCACGACGGTGCTGTCAACTGCAATTTGATCTACGCAATTTTCATCTTGAAATTTAAGTCGACAGACAGCACTTCTATCAAAAATTTCCAAAAAAATAAATTGAATTTTATTTCAATGATCATGAAAAATTTTGGCTCAGTTTTTAAATTACTAGATGAACAACTTCAATTTTATGAAATTTTGAAGAATCAAAATACGGTTGGCAACACTGCTATGGAAATTTTTTGAAAATATAAAAAATTATTGCGTTCAAAAAAAATTATCTCGATTTTGACGTGTTTGAGTGAGCAATTTGAATTTTGAACTTGGTAATATTGTCTCCCCCTAATTCGTTTCTGTAAATAAGCCTCTGGCAAAACATCAACGAATCAAAGTTCTGTAATAATAATTTTATAGGAATGTATAAATTTCCTCCACCCCCACCATGGAATGGGGACCCCAAAAAAAGGTACATCTACTCTGAAAAAATAAATCCCTTGTAAAAGATATAAAACGATATCTACTTCCGATGTCAATGGTTCAGGGATGTGTGAAACACAAATCGCATTTTCGGGGAAGGAAAGAGAGGTTCCCAGCTGGTAGCACTATACTCAAATTTGGCAAAAGACACGTTCTTTTCGAAAATGGTCATACTTTGAGGTCCTTCAGCTCCGTCCACCTTTATTCTGGAAACTCAACATTTTTTTTCGAAGGTCTCCCAATCAATGCAAACTATCTCGCCAATTTTTGTCACAATCCGGGATTTTTTAAAATCCACCTTATTGTATAAAGAATGTGATGTGAATAGAGATGCGGCGATCCGGTTACGTCTTACGTCGACGAGAGGTGTCCAATTTTCAACATACACTTTTTATATCAAATTTCTGTTTTTTGTTTTTAAATTTTCTTCCACTAGAATTCTTTGATTTTTTTCCTTTTTGATTTTTAATCAGGTAGGTAAATTACTAATTTGAATTTTTTTTTCGATTTTTTTGCAACGTTAAAGTTAATTTATTATGTATTTTTTTCTCCATTTTTTTTTTCAATTTTTATTAAATTTATGAATTTTTAATGTTCCTCACGTTCATAAATTATTTCCCAATTTTATTCTCATATGGAACTGATTCGCGGAAAAGCAAGAAAATATAAGAATGAAGGAATTCTGAAAATCGGGAGGAGCAAAGCATTCTACTTTTACATTGAACAAAAATCTATAAATAAAAACAGCTCGAAGCATCGTAGCTAAGAAAGAAATTGTGATGATAACTGATTTCAGAAGAAGCATGCGAATATAAAAATGGTGATTAAAGTAATTCCAATCGGATGGTGGTGGGGGTGGGGGATCTCCAAATTGAGGATAGTATACACAACGAAAATAAGCAATAAAAATTGGTTTTGAAGATTTAACAATTTTTTTTCATTGGATTCTTTCCATATGTTCGTGTCAAGTTAAATAGAAAAAGATTCAGGTGAATTGGCTGGAGAATCTAAAAAGACTGGAAATGATCAAATTTGGTTTCGGAGAGTCGGTATTGGGTGGGAAATATCTGAATTTTTTCTGTTGAGAAATTGGTGAAATACATATGTGAGGTGACCGCCGGAAAATTGATCCAAAACTGGATTTTATAATTGAACTAATCGTGAAAAAGCAAGATTTGTTTTGAGTTATTAAGTTGACATTTTTGGGGGAATTCTAAAGAAATTCGAAAATATTTGAAAAAATCGAAATTGTACTGCAGGATCTAGAATAAGCTAAAAATGGTAAATTTTATTTTAGATTCAGGAGGTCGATATATGGTAAGGAACTAAATTCCATCAATTTTGGTGGAAATGTATTTTTTACTCAAAAACATCCACATCACATCTTGCATTACTTAAGTTAAGAATTAAAAACTTGACGAGTTAAACTTACGAGACACACGTTTCGGTGCGAATTCCTTGAGTGATATTTAATTTAGGTGCTTGAACAATGAAACGATATTCGCCATCTCTATTTTTACCCCCATCGGGGTAAAATATATCTTCCTAAAAAAGAAAAAAAAAAACGATCAGTCAAAATTACAATTACAACTTTTTGTAATTAAAAATCATTCTAATTACCTTGAAATTGCAGAATTGCTTTTTACCCAAACCATCATCTCCGCTGCCATCGAGTCTGGTATTTATGTCTAGTTTTATTATCTACAATAATAAATCATTGTAAAATGAATATCGATTAGCTCCAATAAAGTTCAACAAATCATCGTTACAGTCGAATCAATACGTACTTCATTAACGAATAAATTCTTATTAAGTTTACCCTCCGAATATAATTTTTCTACGACGTCTCTGAAATTGAAAAACAAAAAATTTCATTGATTAGAAAATGAAAAAATGATCGACGAATTGCTCCTTGAAAACAGATTTATCAACTTACGAAGGATAGTAACTGAACCCTTTACATTCTAAAAAATTCTGATCGCATTTTCTCGTATCCCTCGGATCAGGAATGAAGCTTCTTTTTTGAGCATTTGCTGCAGTATTGGCAGCATCATTATCCGGAATCTTGACACGAGTTGACGCAGGAGTCACTGGCTGGTTGGGAGGGGCATTTATTGCAGGTCTATTCGTTGGGAACTTAACGCTGTCGTCTTTTCCTTCTTCTGTGAAATATCAATCGAGTTAATGAGCAGTTTATTTTGATTTTCAATTTTTTTTCTATACTCACTTGTAGCGGTACGAGTCGAAGTGGGGTTCAATTTTTGAGGTTCCATGCGGTTATCGACCTTTCGAGGAAGTGTTTTGGCAGCTCTGAAAAAAATATATAAAATTATTCCGAGTGAAAATATAACATACGAGTAAGAATTAAAAATATCCTTGACCATGGCTAAATTATTTTTATTTTATGGAATGGATAAGAATGAATAATGTCGGAAAACGTCTGATTCATATACCATTTTCAATGATTCATACAACGCTATGGAAAAATTCACTGATTTAGAGGCAATGGAGAAAATGACAACAGCGTGTAAGTGAATTTTTTATCATGGTCGTGATATGAAATTTTTATCAACTTGAGAGATAAACTTGGTCATGCATAAAATTTGAAAAAAAAAAATCGAAATCGTTGAAATGTGTATGAGAACAAAAATTGCCCATAGTTTCATAAAAATAATTAAAAATGCCATCATAGCTTTTTGAAATATTCTAAGTATCAATAAAATTAGGTGCAGAGCAGAGAATTTTGTGAAGTTGGGAAAAAAAGTGCTAAAACTTATGGAATATTGTTTTCAAAATAATTTAAAAAAAATTATTTCTGTAGCATTCTGAACTAATCTTATGGAATTTTTCATAAGTTTTCAAACTTTTCAAACATCTTGAAACATTTCAACGTTGAAATAATATTTTTTATGAATTTGATGTAATTTCCAATTGTTTTTTAATATTGCATTCGAACAATTTGTACGATTTTTTCACATGCCTTACGTAACTTTTTAAAGTTTTCACAACGATATCTACTCAATAACTTGATTTTTACAAAAATTTTAGGTACTTTCGTGGTATCTGTACGTCTACACTGTTTTTGATCATTGTTTAAAATTAAAATCAAACTTGATTTTTCAAATGATATTTTTAAACAGTTCTTCATTTTTAAAAAATATTTTCCATAAATTTTTGAAAATATTCGATAATTGGATCATCTATTAAATTTTGTGCTTACAACAATCAATATAGATTTTTCAAAGATTTGAAAAAAAATTTCAATTTTAAGAAAATAAACGACTTTCAAAGTAAAATTTTCAGTTGACTCATTTATTGTCATCTGTGCATTAGATTCTCATCCAAATAGATACCAAAAAAAAAACCTAAAATGTCATTGTCACCTCCTTTAAAATACGCAATATGCAACTTATCAATATTGTAGCAGAATTGGTGCAATGTCAAGCGTTCAATGTGTTCAACTTTAACCTTGCCAAGTGACGAATGCATTGCATTTGCAATTGAAGGCACCTTCATCGACCACCCACTAGAAAAAAATGTGCGAAAATACAGCAGGTGTAATATACTATGTCTTATTCGAGAGAACTCAATAGGCAACCAATTTACATATCACCGCAATACCATGAACTGCGTACTTGTCACATAATCCGGAAATGGTATCCAATCCGATAGGTTTATTTAGATCAAATTCGGCTGAAGGTTGGTAAGGGTATGGAGGAAATCGTTTCCTCCCCCACACGTCATAAAAATAGAAGAATCTACTGAAAGAAAAAATAGAAAAAATAATACCTAGTATTTTTTGTGGGTGTTTTTCTCTTTCACTTGAATCGAGATGAATTTTTGAAAAGTTACAAATGTGAAGAGTTTTCAATTAATTCAGTCATCTTTTTAACCTTTGATTTGATCACGAAATGGTCATAAATTAATATTATATCACGATGGGAGAGTACCATGGATATTTTTTCGAGCTTATTTTATGGGTGATGATTTTGTCCCTTTCGCTTCCTGTATTTTTTTCTACTTGGATTTACACGATTAAATTTTTATACGTTTTTCAAAGTCTAACAGTTTATGTTACCTACGTAGCTATGTGATTAAAATTTAATTTTTGTGAAAATACCAGGGGATGGGAGTCAGCTAAATAGTTGACTCCTGACTCCGACCTGACTCTAAGAGTCAATTTGGAGTCAATTTGATTCCGACTACGATTATAAACCACCCAGCCTCATTTCATGTTTAGACATTTCTTGTTTTCAATATTAATTTATTGATTAAAGTCAAAAATTATTCAAAAATATTAGAAAAGAATAAACTGAGTAAAACAGCAAGTCCGCAGCCCTAACATCATGATTTTTGATTCCGGTGTCAATCTCAAATGACTCCTGACTTCGGCCTGACTCTGGAGTCAGTCTTATAGCTTGACACCTGACTCCACCTTGAATCCGAAGTCAAACTCACACCTTGACTCTCGACTGTTGAAATATTTGGTATTTCAGCCTTTTTCTCAATTTTCAATATTGCTAAGCAATTTCGATAAATTAAAGTATTATAATCAGATTTGATATTTCTGTAGAATTTTAATATTTTGGCAGACTTTGGAAAACAAAAGATTGATCCAAAATTTTCACAAATTGAAGATGGTTTTTTATTAAAATGTCAAATACATTTTTTTCAGTTGATGGCTTTTTGTTTGAATCAGATATTCATGTCTTTTTTCCCCTTTTCTAATTTTCAAAATTGTTCAGCAATGAAATGATAATCAAGTTCGATTATTCTATAAAATGTTGACATTTTGTCGAATTCAAGTTATTAATTTCAAGTCTAACAGAATGTCGTTATCTCAGTGGATTCCAAATTTTGATAGAATTCCAACATCCATAACTTATCGAAATTTTATCACTTATCAGATATCATGTTAAAAACAATTTTCCAGAATTTTTCTAATTTTTTCAAGCCTATCAAAATGTGATTATGTCGAAGATCGTAAAACATTGATGTCTGAAATTTGGTCGTAAAAATTTGGCGTATAATTTTATGGACTGATTGGCCCTTAGCACTATAACATTTCCATATTATTATTATTAAAAATCTGTAATTTTCAATTTTTCATGTAAAAGTCTAATTTTCAAGCTTCCAATTTTCAAAAATTTACTCCCCCTCCCCATGACGTATCAATAGTTCTTCACTGAAATGGGTAACAATTTTCATAGTTGATCAATTTCTAGGGTTTCCTGAGCGTTGAGTTCAAAAATGGCGTCTATTCGATATTCAGAAATACAGTACGAAAAAATCACATTTTTCACTCGTGTTGTGAAAATTAGGATTGATTTTTGAGTTAAAAATTTCCTGCTGATAAGATTCTAGATATAATTTCAGGTTTTTTCAAAATTTAAACTTCTGAGAAGTGCGTAAGAATAACTGGCGAGTGGCAGCATAAAACATATTTTCAAAAATAACTTGAATTACGCCAGCTGTTGTAAGAAAACCCTCTAAAATCCGCATATACGAATAAAATTACTTCACATTATGCAACAAACCATACAATTACATTTCTAATTTTCTCCTCTCTTGAACACAATTTCGTAAAAATTCCCAATTCAAAATACCATTCAAACCCTACATAGACTACAATTTCCTAAACCGCGAACCAATGTATCACAATGACCGCCACCATCTCGACGTTAAATTTTACTCACACTTCTGCATACGATGCAACCAACTCAGGCCTCATCAGCAGAGACGGAAAGGTCATTGTGAATATCGAATTCGACGTGTATATACCATTGAAAACGTACTTCGGATCATCTGCAGCATCTCTGGCCACATTACCAGCGGACGTAGGCTCGTTCGAGGTCCCTCTTTGAGGTAAAGCTTGCGATATCGAAATTTCTTGCATCTGCAAAAAAAAAAAACATAAATAAGTACAAATTACACCGAGGCGTCTAAATGAGTATTTTTTTTAGAATTTCGACGTGAAAAATTCCGAGAATTTCAACAATCGTCGTAAAATACACATTAAAATAATGAACGCATGCGCTGATGAACAGTGTAATTTAAGGTGAACGAGTTTCCACAAGGTGGTATTAAGTATATATCTGCCTCTTTTTATATGTGTACGTATGTAGATTAGCTGTTTGATAATTTGTTATTAAATAACTCATACGAGTGTACATATTGTAGTACGTGGACGATTTGCCAACGAGCTGTCGTCGTCCGGATCAGAAATTTTGTCGCGTCTCGTGATACCGGAGGGTTGAATTTTTCTTCCTTTCTAAATCCAAGGCTGATCTTGAATTCATCGGTGAATAGTCTATCACGATGCTGCGCTTTTCTTTCCATATTGACAATATTTTCAACGCGTAAATACACGGTGAGCCCTGCCATTCACGGTTCGCTGGTGCAATTCTAATCCCATATGATTAAAATAACCGGTTCCCTCGGTCTTGACGTCGACTAAGAGACTAAGAGTTCGCGATAGACATACCCGAGTACAATATTTATGTACTTGTGTAAACATTTGTACGTTTTAATTGTTCCGAAAGCTCACAGTGAACAGGATTTTTCCTACGTAATCGCCAAGGAAACCCAAACAACGGAAATGGAAATTACCTACTCCTTGCGTGGAAATTCCCGCATCCAGTACCGGACACCCGGCATGATGAATAATTTACATTTTAATGAAAAATAAATTCGTCAAGATGAAAATGACTGATATCCTTCTAGGCTGTTGGGAAGTACGGCTCGTTATAATAAATCACTCGTTCCATCCTACGACTAGAACATTACGATGCGAAAACACGTGTCGCTGATCGCAGATCACGTTTGTACCGGTGTATTCGACGGGCTAGGTGCCAGAAAGTTGCCGAGGAGTGTTCAGTTGATGAAAAATTGTATTCTGGTTTCGTTTGAAAGCGATTCCAGTATTCAAATTGACAGTAGGAGAGGATCGAGCAGTGAAAAAAATCAATGATAATGGTAAAATCGAACAGAAAGAAATTGGAGAAAATTCTCCATATGAAGAAGCATAGCAGAATCTAATCTGCTGAACAAGACTCCAAATCCAATACCCATTCGCATGCAAAATTCAGTGAAAAGTTCTCGAAGTATGGAGATAATCTTCCAAAAGAATATCTTCCGTTCTTAAGAGACATGCAACCAAGACAATACACTCATAAGAATTACATCATGCCTTATCCTTATCCGATCACCGATCACCGTGAACGAACCTGGCTTCGAATCTGCTTCACTGGTACTCCTCTAATAACAGTAATCACACTTCTAGACCTCGGATCATCATTATTTTCCATTTTCAAATCACCGCGGTGAAATTTCCACTCAATTTCCGGCACCTGCCTCCGGCATTGGGAACCTTCTATACAGGTTTTTCCAGTATTGACACCGTACGAGAAGAGAAAAAAAATCTACAACGAACGAATTCAACATACAACCATACGTACGCACATAGTGATACATTTCTCACATGAGATACTCGACCATGTATAACATAGACTGCTAATTCAACCGTGAAAATTATAGTAAACGCAAAGCCGAGATTTTTGGAGAAAAATCTTGAAGTGAAGTTAACGAAAATTTGAATGATGAAATGAAAAAACGAATGCAGGAAGGATGAAGCTGATGATAAACAGTAAATTGAACATAACGTACCTACTTAGGTCTATATAGAAAATGCTGTCTGAAATTCAATGGGCATAAGAGCCTCCTAGGGAGGGGCTCAGAGGGCTCGAGCCCTCTCCTTTAGCTCGGAAAGGAGATTTTTTATTTCAAAAATGTGAAAAAGGAGTATTTTTTTGCTCTGCAAACATGATTTTTCAAAAAAATGTGTTGCCCTCGTTTCGCTCGGGAAATATTTTAGTCGTACTATTTCTTGAATAAACATCTAAAACTGAATCAATCTTTGATGAAATTCTGCCCTTAAGAATCAGTAAATTTATTTTCATTGGAAATTAATTATTTTTCACTGATCTTTCAGTCAAAAATCACTGATTTCTGAATCAATTCCTAATTTTAAAAAAAATCGATAATTTTGAATGAAAGATCAGTGGAAAATCACTGATTTTCAGTATTCATTTCCCTGATCCAAACAGGGAGATTTTACTAATTCAAATTTAAAGAGTGTATTGATTGTTTGTTCCAAAAAATTTGGCGATTTTCGAATTTTTCTTTGCTCAAATCTGCTTGTGTATTATCAGCCTACTGAAAATACCCTGACGACGCCATCGCCACTGAAATAACAAGTTGCTCAATTTTTTTTTATTGAAATTTGACCCCCCCCCCATTTTTTCTCAAATTCTCAGCCCCTCCATTGAATAATTTCTGACGTGCTTATAAAAATGAGTGATTTTGATGGGATTTTTTACACTGATTACGGGAAAAATAGAAAAAAAATTCCAGCACGTTTGGATTTCTTACAATTTAAATTTTTTGAATTTGTTCTGCATTTTTTGATAAGTACTGTTGGCACTTGAAGTGGATTTTCTGAGCAAAGGAAGTCTTACAAAAAAAAAAATGAATGCAACATAAATTGCAGAGTGTAATATTTTATTTTTGTTAAGTTCAATTAGTTTTTTCCTATGAAGCTTAATTTTCGTGATATTGCAGCCGAAAGTTTGAATTTCAACTTTGATCTTTTATTGAAAATACCTCAAAAGCCAAGATTTCTATTAAAAAAAAACTAATTCAACTCTACAGAAAGAAAAATTTACGTTTTACAATCTATGTTCTATTCAATTTCCACCCTGTGCTCATAAAATCGACTTTGAGGTGTAAAAATGAAAATTCAAATTGGACAAAACACTGACACAATGGAGAAAAACTGAAATTATATTCCAACTCAGCGTTAAAAATTAGGTTAGAACCGCCAATCAAAACTGATTACGCTGGAGAAATTTATCAAATTATCGGCCTGTGATAATTCAATAGTTACAAATAAGAAATGTTGTTAATGAAATTTCATTATAGAAAAATCAATTTTCTGGGAAAATCAAGCCCCCCTCCAAAAAAAAATAGATAGAATGTAAAATTTCTTTTCTGTGGAGTCTTAAACAGTTTTTTTGTAGGAGACTTTAGTTTTTGACATATTTTCAATAAAATATGAAAGTTTAATTTTGAACTTTCAGCTGAAATATTTCGAGAACTTCGCTTTCTAAGATCAGATTATTTGGACTCTACTAAAATAAAATTTTACGCTCCACAATTTACATTCTATTCATTTTTTTTGTAAGGCCCTTTCTTTGGCCAGAAAATCGATTTGAAGTCATCAAGAAGTGTTTTTAAATACTGACTAATTAAAACAAAAGAAAAAAATATGAAATCGAAAATTTTTGTCACATTCATCACAGTTTCAACTTTTTAGCGCGAATATTATGTTGATACTTGATAATTCAGCGAGTGTTATCAATAAACATTCAATTTTGCGCATGCGCAGTAGTGTTTCAAAATTTTTCTCCAGAAACTTCGGCTTCCAAATCGTCGATTTGAATTAGCATTCCATGTTGTACAGGTGTTCTGTGAGTCGTCTGTCAAACTTCTCTTGTTGGATATATAACCAGTTACTACTAAAAAAATTTGAGATGAATATTTTGCTTTGGAAATAGAAAGGACAAATGCTAATTCTAAAAAAATCACGTTAAAATTCGTTTTTCAAACATAGGAATGGATAATAATTTTAAAACCGAAGAACTTTTCACTCCATGACGTTTTGCCTAACTTTGAAATTGAAGGAGCTACAAAATATTGTTCAAAAAATGCTTAAAAAATGAACTAATCAAGGGAATGGGTAGTACGTTGAAAACTGAAAAATTTTGTTCTGAAGACTTTTTGCCTAACATCATAAATGAAGGGGCCACGGGTTATTCAAAATGAATGGGCTTCAAAAAATTTTCAAATTTCTTAATTTTGAATGATCCTTAGCCCTTTCATTTTCGATGTTAGGCAAATAGTCTTCAAAACAAAATTTCTTCAGTTTTCAACGAATTGTCTATTCTTTTGATAGTTCATTTTTTTAGAATTTGTTGAACAATTTTCTACAGCTCCTTCAATTTCAAAGTTAGGGAAAAAGTCATAAGATGAAAATTTGTTCAGTTTTCCAAATACTGTACATTCCTATGTTTGAAAAAAATTTTAAACGTGATTTTCTTAGAAATAGCATTTGCTCCCTCAATTTTCAAGATAGGCAACGTGTTTGTCTCGAGTTTTTTTTTAGTGGTACCCGGTTATATTGGAAAAAAAAAGAAGTTTGGCAGACGACTCACGAAACACCCTGTATATGTTCGATTCATGAGATGAATTCTTTTGAAGGTCGTTCGGAAAAATGGAAATTTCCGGTTGAACGAACCTCTCACTGTGGCCGATGTTATGGTAGGCCTATCATCGCACGAGAAAACCGGTCGCGAATTCTACACCGAGGTTTGATAACAGAATAAAAATGATTAGCAAATTTCTTAGAAATACTTACCATTAAAAATATCAAAATAAACAGTTTTATATTCAATCTTCTTTTTCGTATATGGTTATCCATTTTAGCAAGTAGGTAGGTGTATGTAAATTTCAGCATTGCGACACGAGCCACAGCACTAAATATTCTCTATTCAGCGACAATAACCGAATCGTTCACGAAATAACACACATTCGATAATACCAAATATAAATAATCGAAACGTAAAAATATCACGAAACGATCTCACAACACCGCGAATAGAACAAAGTTAAAATTGGTAACGCGTATCCGTCTCGAAAGAACGGAACTTCATTACTGAAATGATAATTAGTACGAGTACGCAACTTTATAACAAGTTGCACACCTCTGGCTTTGGTACATGTCGATAAACCAAACTATCGTAATTCAAACCAGAAAAAATCCCCACCTCTGTAAAACCGTACAGTAAACAACGCTGAACTTTCATACTGACCCTGACCACTAGTCTAGCGCCGGTCTTATCTGCTGTCTTGTCTTGTTCGTAAGATCATACTTGTTACCGTAGTCGAACATCGGAAAAACGCGATCTCGAGAGGAAGCTGCGTCATCGACAGTGCGCGGGGATGCAGCGACGATGTGGGCGATTTAACTGTTCGAAAAAAAACCTGCTCGAAAGGGTTGATTAAAGTTATTTTCAAATATTACCTAAATCAGTTCGATTGCGGTAATTTTGAAAAAAAAAAAAATAAGAAACGTATTATTTTTGATAATTTACCTATTTTAGGGAGCGGCTCTACCTATGCGATGCGGTGCGGCACGACGTGATTTTTTTCCGCTACGAATTTTTTGTTCGTGATGATTTTTTCACTTTTTTTCATTTATTTTTCTGTGGACCAAGATTTCACAGTGATTTTTTGAAAATCACCTTTAGTTGCTCTAATGGCAGTGTAATGTTTTTGTTATTTGGATGTACATGAGCATTATTTTTAATGATTGGAAGTACGTGAAAGCACGCTGATTTGCCCCTTGACTCGAAAATTGAATTTTTTGGGGGCGATTGTTGGGTAATGGTGAAAAAAAAATTCTGAGCCGAATTGCGATTTGTTTCCCTTTTAGGAAATATTCTTATTGAATTGTTTGAAATGATCCATTTTGAACTTTTTATTTTTTGAAACTTGAGATCTTCACTTTTAGACAAATTGAGGGAGAATTTTCTCAGACAGGGAATATGATAGTACTTTGATAACTGAACAAATTTTCATTTTACGATTTTTTTGCCCAATTTTTAAATTATTGAACAGACAACAAACAAAATTGCTGAAAAAATTGCAAAAATGAACCAATCAGGGGATTTGATAGCATGTTGAAAACTGAAAAAAAATGTTGTACCTCGCAGAGCTTCATTTTTACGCCAAATTCTTTATTTCTGAAAGTTTTCCAACAAGTTTTTTCAATGCTGTGTAGGTATAAGTACTTGATAGGAGTATTGTGGAATTTTTTCTGGGTTTTCTGATAACTTTAACGACCTTGAAAGTGACTTTTCAAATTTAAAACTACCCTGTAGTGCGTCGTTTTGGACGAGATAGGTTAGAAAAAATTTTGAAACATTTTCTGGAGTATTTTACACCTTTTCAATTTTTTTGATTCTTTTTTACACACACACGTTCAATGTCATTATTCACTCCAGCAAGCAGTCTGAAATGATTTTTTCAGGATTCACTCAGTATTCCTTTTGTGATGGGGGTTGTTTAAAAATTTGTTTAAGAATACATAGTTGACAACACAAAAAATGACGTTGGACATGTACGTACAGGGTAAATCGTGAATATTAATAGAAATTAATGTCAACCGAGGAACATTATACGCCAGAACCTTCAATTTCTGGCTGTAGGTAACAAGGCAAGTTGATTCCTAAAGAAATTCAGGGTATCCATTCTGTGGAAAACCTGAAAAACCGAGAAAGGTCAGGGAATTTTGGTAGTCTGGAAAAGTCAAGGAATTTTGGAGTTTTCTTTGGAATTATTTAAAAATCCCCCCAAAAAATAAATCATTTAAAAAGGGCTTCTTTGCTTATTTTATCATAAATTTTTCAAAAAATTTCACCCTCGCTTCACTCGGGCTCAACAAATTTCTATGTTTTCAAAAAATGATTTTTATATTTTACCCCATCATTGACTTTTTTATTTATTAAAAGAAACTAGAAAATTGCAGGGGATCGCGTGAATTTATAAATTTGAGGCATGTGTTTTTCATTGAGAGGGGGGGGGGGGGAATAAAATGTGAATATTTTTCGAAATTTTCAGCCCGGAAAAGTTCAAATTTTCATTCTCTTGTTTTGGTTGGCACCTTGACATGATTTGTTTCATTTATCAAAACTTAATTTTGCGTTGGAATACTTAGTTTTTCATTTTTATTTGAATTTTTTTCTGTGGGTAATAAATCCAAATTTTCAAATTTTTGTGGTGAGAGAGAGTTGGGTGGATTCAAAAATTTTCCGAATTGAATTTGAATCTTTTTTTTAGCCCGAAGAGGAGCATATAAAGATCTCGTAAAAAGTATCTGGTGATTTTGAAAAAACAATCGTTAGACCCCATGCATTTTATATGGTCATTCGTATGCAAAATTTCGGGATGTAAGTACATCACGTAAAAAATCCCCCCCCCCCTGGTTTACAAATATCATATTTAAAAGGTCTTGAAAAATTCGAAAAATTGGTCTGGAAAACCTGGAAAAGTCAGGGGAAATCATTTCTGAAATAAAGTGGACACCCTGAATATTCATGTGATAAGATGGGCGAATTAGTTTCCATTTTTTTTCGAGGTATGTACGAATCAACCCCCATTTCCCACTTTTTCTAAAAAATTTCTTTCAACTCTTAAATTTTTGTCTCAAAATTTTTTCCATTTTTTTGTCAAATTTCGTCTTTTATTTCTTTTGAATCATTTTCAGCTCTTAATTTTTTTCTCATCAACCTAAAATTTTATCCGATCTTTTCATGTCTATACTTTCAGAATTTTTCCTCAAAATTGTTTTCAATCTTGAATTTTTTCCCACTTTAAATTTTTCTCCAATTTTTAGGGTTCCCGGCCTCCAAGGCCGAGGAGCCCTATTAAAATCACTCATTCATCATCGTCATCTTTGCGATTTTCATTAGATCGAGTGAAGAATCTTATTGGCTTATACCTCGATGACGTCCAGCTGCATCGTGTTAGTAAACCAATTAGAAGAGAGGAAGTATAAATAACGGAAGTCTATTTTAAACATGAGACCATTGGATAATATTTTGTTTTGTGTGAATGTGGAGTACTTAGTTCCTTTTTCTGAAGTATAATTTCAGTTTAATTTCAACAATTTTTTTCCAATTTCAAATTTTCCTGAAATCAGTGAAATGTTATGCAATTTTGCGTTTTCTCCTCTTCCCAACATTTTTTCCAATTTAAATTATTTTTCTCAAAATTTCCGACCCAGAATTTTTTAAAGAAATTTTCCAAACTTGAATTTTTTGAAAAATTTTTTCAACTTGAAGACCGATGCCAATAACCCAAAACCATATATGTGAAGAAAATAGACTCAATTTTTTTTTCATCCCAGAAGCTTCATCACTATTACCTAATTGAGCCGTGTTAAGTTGAAAGCGACCAAGCGACATCAAAAATTTCATCAAAAAATAGATTTGAAAGTACAATAACTTCTAAACAGTTGAAGAAGAGATAAAAAGTATGAAAAATGTGAACTCTGGAGTCTCTGGTAACATTAATCTATTAATAATTTACGTGCTCAGAAGCTTATTCTGTATTACCAGCGAGAAAATAATACGTTAAAATATTAGCACTTCCAAATTTGCCGCTTGGTCTCTTTTGACTTAACATGGTTCAATTGGTCTTTACTTCATACATTTAAAAAAAAATTCAACTTCAAAATTTTTCCGAGTTTGTTGAATTTTGACAATTTAAAAAAAATAGTCAGCAATGTCAGCATCACTGAAAATCAAAATTCCGGGGACCCTATTGCCAGGTCGCCTGCGACCCTGCTTGTTTTACTTTAAAATTATTTGTATTTTTTCGAACTCCCAACGTTTTTTCCAATTTTTTTTCAACACTAAAATTATTTCCATGCAATTTAAAAACAGGTTTTGGAATCAAAAGTTGGTACCTAAAGATTTTGAAAAAGTTGAATCTCCTGGGTAACGTTGATAGGCTGAAACAGGTTCCAAATCAACTCGTACATACCCCAAAAAAATGGGAATCAATCCGCACATTTCTGAATTCAGAGAATCAACTCACCAACTCCCAAATTTTTTCCAAAAAACACCCTATTTTTCGACTTTTCATCACACCAACCTCGTTTTTATTTTTCATTTTTCAACATGTTTCGAACTTATCCTTTCCCCTTCCTCTCTGAAATTGTCATCTGGAATTATAACCGTTTACTTTCAAATTCTTACTTCATACGTTTTAATCAAGCATAGGTACATGTTTCTATCATGGAAACTCTTGATGGGTGATCATATATTTTGCAAAAAACGACATTAACATTGTTTAACTAGGGATTTTTGTTTCAAAAATTGGAGTTGAGAAGGTACCATTATGACTAAAAAATGGTTACGGAGGTTTGTTAGTACCTTGGTCATTATTCATTATTGATTGCTGGAGCGGAAAATGGCATTTAACGTGTGTGAAAATAGTTTTTGGGGTTGGAAAACCAGAAACATTTGAAAAAATGTAAAATACTGTAAACGATTCAATTTTTTTCAATTTATCTTGCCCAAAATGACGGACTACAGGGCAGTTTTGAATCTGAAATCACTTCCAAGGTGATTAAAGTGATCGAAAATATCTAAGAAATCCCACAATACTCCTTCTAGCCAGTTTTTAAAAAATTGCTTGAAAACTCTCGGAAATAGAGAATTTTGCTTGAAAATGACGTTTTGCGAGACCCCCTTGCCCTCCTCCAGGTTGAGAAAACAAATCGCAACTGTGCTCAAAAATCTTCTTTAATTATAACCTAATCGAAAATTTACGTCAAAAAATGTTTGAATATCAGAGAAATGAAATAAATATCAAAAGAATTGAATGATGCGTATAGAAATGAACGGTATTCGGTTAACTCTTGGCTTTTCTTGAAAACATAGAAACCACCAAAAAATTTCTCTTTCTTTAAGATCCAAACCGCAGCATTGGCAAGCTTTTCGCCATGACCCTGGTGGATCTGCAAATTATATAGATTAAAATCAACGATACGATACTATTCACCAAATTGTCCATTCCAAGAATTGCGTAACGTTGCCCAACGCTCCAGAGATGGAAAATTTTTCATCGTTGTAGGTGATTCTGCCAATCAAACGAAACACACGAATTTTGATGACAAAACTGGTCCTGCACCCATTACGTCATCCGACAAACCCAAACGGCAGAGTTTTCCCACTTTGAAAATTCAATTCGCCGGTACGTTTATGTACAATAAATTGTGAATAATGGCTTCTGGTACCAATGAATCACGTAATTCCTGCGAAGAAATCAAAGCAGTATAAACTTCACCGTAAAAGAACATCTGACGAGTATCTATCAGCCTAAAACTTAGACGTAGGTAGCAAAAATGCAACATTGACGTAAAGAATCGTCATCGATGGAGATATAAGATGATTTATTCAAATCTATCACCTGTTTGATTTGAATTTACGTCAAAAACCGCCGAAATTTAGCATTTTTCGCGTAGGTGGCACTGTATAAATTCTCACGATAGAATCGACTTACAGTGAGCAATTTATCGTCAATTAACGTAAAAATAATTATTTTTCAACATAAATCTGAACTTGAAATACGAACGTGAAACCCTTTTCTGGTTTCAAAATTCAACATCAGTTGCAAAAACCGTTGAAACTTGAATTTTCAAAAATTCTCACTAATCAGTGTTGGCAATTGAGAAAACAGAACAGTGCAAATGAAGCGTGAAATTTCGTTATGTGGTTGTAATTATTATGGAAGTTTTCCACGCTAAATTTATCAAATTAATTACCAAGAATAATAAAACAAAGGATATTGGTTTGGGAACTACGATTATTTCCATCTAATTGCTCTCGGAACAGATTGTTTTATTTACAGAGCAATATTACTGGATCATCTTTTGTTTATGATAAAATTAGACCTGGTTTTTTATATCGGTTAATTGAAAATCGAATTCATTGGCCAATCAAATCGTTTTATGATTACGTTTTTTTTTCAAATTTTGAGTGAAAAAAGTTGAACTCCGTCTACAAAAAGTATAATTTTACTCCGAATTCATGATTTTAAACAAAGCAAGAATTTCACTTTTGAGATACCGATCGTGTAAAATTTTCTCACGAATTGAATCAGCTTTTTTTAAAGTAATAAATCAGTAAGTTTAGATACTTTTCTTGAAACATATCCCAATTTCGTTTCTTTAACTGTCGCATATGAGTAGGGACGTTGGGAGTGAATTAAAAAAAATGAAGATAATGAATTAAAAATACCAACAACCTACATTGTACAAAAATACTTGTACAATCATATCAGCTTTTGGTCAAAAGTCCAATCTCAAAATATTTGAAAAATACCCAGCACATTGCAGCGAACGTTCGTAAACCGATAAATAACAACAGTGGGCAAACTTCCAATCAGATAACCGCATTATAGCTTTATAACGATGCAACGTAATATACATTGTCAAATCGGTATAAAATATGTGACAAATATACCTTTAAAAACAGCATCATGTGTTTTATAATTTTTCCCAGTGTTCTCTAGATTTCCGCTTGAATCATATATCAGAAAACCAATTGTTCGTGAATTTAGTAGGCAGCAATATGAGCAACATGTGAATGAACTCACACATTGTGCAGTTTTTGCTTCAAAATAGTGTGCCCACTTTCTGGAAAACCTGAAAAAGTCAAGAGAAATTTGACATTTTTGCTGAAATTTTGTAAAAATTCAAAAACAGGATAAATTATTTCAAAAGTTTTTCTTTTCATTTTATCATTAATTTTTTGTCCTTACTTCGCTGGGACCAAATTCTCCGGTTCTTTCATACAGGTGATTTTTTTTATTTGGAATTTGTTAACCATATTGAACAAAAAAATTGATTGCCTTTGTCCAATGAATTATGAATTTTTCAAAAAAATTGTTTTCCCTGCAATCGGGTGCAATAGTCATACAAAAGTACTCAATGTTTTCGATTTTTTTTGGAATATATAAGTCTTACAAAAGTCAGATCTTTGACTGGAAAATTAGTTCCTTTTCCATTTTTTTTTCTTTTATTGCATGCCGAAAATGACTTGTAAAATGGTTTTAAAAATGCTGATTTTTAGATCTCAAACATACTTTTCAAGAAAATTTTGTATTTGTTTGGATTGGATTGGACAAATTTTCTTTTCAAAAATAATTTAGTTTCTGTTTTTTTACTAAGAAAATCGGATGAAAATTTTTTTTAAAGTTTTGGTAAACGTTTTAAAGACGAGTATTTTCAAAAAATTTACGTTTCGTCGTTACGATTTTCAATTTCTATTTCTATTCTTATATGAATCTTGAATTTTGAAAATTCCTTCGGAAAAAACATTTTTATCTCTTATCGCTCAAACGATTGAGAAAATCCCAAAAAATTGATATGAATGATTTCACCTGTTCTTTAACTTTTTCTGTTTTCAGAAGAAAGTGATACGTTCTAAAATGAAAATTCAGTCATGCAAAAGTCATACTTTTTAGTATTACGATTTCGTGAGTACACTTTTTTTGGGCCCCAATAAACATTTTTTTGAATTTTTTTTTTTTGGAAACATCTTACTGATGCCTTTGACTATTATTACATGGCAGAATTTCCCTCCTCCAAGTCTCATCAATATAACTTGTGAAAAGTCTGGAAAACTTGGAAAAATAATCTGGAAACCCTGGAAAAGTCAGGGAAACTTATTTCTGAAATATTGTGGACACCCTGCCAAACGCCTAGTCATAATCTACTTATTTATTTACCACGGTACTCTACCATGGAAAAAAATCCACATCACTTACCACGTACATACGTACCTAATCGAATATTTTGATATAAAAAAATAATATTAATTTTATTAAACCTAGAAAAACGTGTGAAATAATTACCACGGATAATTACTCGCTTCGTTACACAGAACAGAATTTGTTTTAACCAGGCATTTAGCGATATTGATATTCTTAAGTATTAAACGTTTCGAATTTATTCGCACTGGAACTAAACAGACGTTCGTAATCAGCACGTATTTCTTCATTAGCGATGTTACACGTCTAAAATCAATTATTACATGTATGCAAAGTAGTCGCCGACGTTAAAAACGTGATTGCTGAGGTTTGATGAGTTCTACGTGTGTAAAAAAAAGTAGCAATAAGCAGCATAGGTATACAAACGTATCGCCCGGGGGTATTTAATAATGATACGTTTACGTCACGAGGTACATCTTGTGTGAGGTATTAACTAAATATACCTATCACCAGATGAGTTCTATTACGCCTATGCAACGTCACAAAAACCACCTGCTGTTATAATTTCTTTAAATAGAAATTTTCATCATATTTATAGAAATTAGTGTACCTACGTCACGTATACATTAGGTATAAACCGCATGTAGTAAGGTAGTTTTTATTAATATATTTTAAATCTATTTTTAGATGTGGTATTATTTCTATTTTTGGCTAATTGCCTATTATATGCATTGATTCGTTGCATTCAATGTTAAAGCGATTACCCAAAATTAAAATACCTTGGGGTATTTTCTAAGATTGCTTCATGAAAATTTTGAAAAAAATAATTTTTTTTTCATTTTTTAAAATTAATTTTTGAATTTTGAACTATTCCCGAAAATTTAAAAACAATTTTTAAAGAACGTCTGCAATTTCATTTCGGGTTGGGATGAAGCTCTCCAGATTCAGCTTCCATTGTAATTGGTTTGGGTTGGGTTGCGCAAGCGCAGATAAAGCCACGCGGAATGAAAGGGTCAGGGGAAGGTTGCGATCGTAACTGGTTATTGTAAGCCAGCTTCATGAACGTTTTATGTCAAGTGCATGCAATTTTTTAATTTTTTTTTAGCTTTGTAATTCATTTAATTTTGAATTTGATAAAAATCATATTGGTTTTTGAGAGAATTGATTAAAGGAAATGAGACAGAAAAGAATAAAAATTTACGTATCAAGAATTTTTAATTAGAAAAAAATGAGGTACTTAACAAGGGAGCTACCCGAGGTCTGACACGCCGAATGAAAAATTTTTCACAGGCTTGTAGAGTATCACAAGAAACTTCCACAGCCAAAATTTCAGCCCCTAAAATTAACACGGGGAGCAGTTATGGGGGTTTGAATTTCCGAAAATCGCCTTATACTGACAGACATCATAGCGAGTCACTTTTTTGGGACTTTTCACGTCTGAAAAAGGTCACTTTGGCACTTCCAGGCAAAAATTCAAATTTTCACGTATGAATTGCCATTTTTCAAAATTCTTCAATAAAAAAATGAAAAAAATTATTTTTTGCTCTTTTATTGCTTGTTGTTTTGACGAAGGAATTTAATAAATGAAATTATTCACGTCTTTTCAGTTGATTTATCTTTGAAATGTTTGCGGAAAACTGTAAAAAAATTTGACCTCTCCAAAAAAATTGAATTTTTGCTTACTTTTTGGTCATTTTTTGGTCACTTTTTGCTCAAAAAAAGTTACTGAAAGTTCATTTTTTCTTCAAAAATTATACTAAGATTTCTGTATCATACACCGAAAAATTATTAAAATCTAAATTACTCGCCCCCATATGGCATTTAGGATATGAATTTTATACCACAACCACAAACTACCCAAAGTAGATGGGGTAGTTGCTTGAATCCGGGTGTAACACCAGGGGGGGGGGGGTTATTCATACCTTATATGTCAGAAATAGAAAAATTGTGACACCTCGGGGTGAATTTTCACTGGAAAAAAGTTCTTTTTGGCTCGTCAGGAAGTAATTTCTACAAAATTACATCAAGACTGTAACAAACAAACTCAAGATGGCCTATGGCGAGGTTTAGTTCCTAGTAAAGAAAATTGTAATTTTTGTAATTTTTCGGTGTATTAGCCGATTTTTCGAAATTCAAACTACCATAACTCTCCCCCTTATCAAGTTAAGGGGCTGAAATTTGGCTGTGGAAGTTTCTTGCGATACTCTACAAGTCTGTGAAAAAATGTTCATTTGGCGTGTCAGACCTCAGGTAGCTCCCTTGTAAGATGAAATGGAGTTTGTAAAAGAGAAAAAAATTCAAATCTGAGTTTGAAAAAGATGGATAAAAAAATTTGAATTGAGAAAACCTGAGTTTTATGAGTTGGTAAAGGAGAAACATTTTTCAAGTGATGGAAAGGAAATTTTAAAATGAAAAAACCTGAGCTTTATTCTTTATTCTTTATTTAGATTTTTTACAAGAAAGAGATTTTTGTGCGTTGGTAAAATATTGAAATGATTAATCTAATTGGAATTTAATGATTTTGACTTGATGTTTTGGAATGTCGCTACGTGAATTTTTCTTGAAGTATCTTTTTATCTAGAAAATGTTGAAATCTAGAAAATGTTGAATTCTAATCAACTAATCGATAACCCATTTTGTTTTTCTTTTTGTTTTAGGTGAGTTTATGTTGAATTTCTTTGAAATAATGAAATCGTGTGCGAGATAAGTGAGTTATTCGAATATTTCACCATAATTTATTAGTTATAATGTAGGTAACACATTTTAATGGGTTGATTATTTACGTCGGTCGTCCCATAACTATAATAATTATATAGAATTTTATGTGTTCTCTAATTAACCCCCTCCTTCCACCACAACTATGCGAAAAGAAACGTGTCAATTTTTCAATTTGGATCTATAGATGCAAATTTTTTTGGAAATGGCACAACAAGATGTCTAATTAATAATCGCATGAACATAACTTTATCCACAATTTCGTAATCTGCAAAATGAGTTATATTCATTTTAAATTTAAATTTCAAATTGAACGAGATACAAAGGATGAAAGTTGAAAAAAGAATCAAAAAACAACGAAGTTATGATTTTATGATTTGATTAGCAAAGCTTACAAAAAACATTCGATTTTATTATTATTACCTGTTCCAGAGGAAAATTTTCTCTTAGAAATTCCATATAGATCGAATGCAGTTTAGATTTCTTCCAAGGTAATCCCTGTGTTGTGTTCTCACTAATCAAGTTCTCATGTGGAAATTCAATTTTCTGAGGAGAAATATATTCTTGATTGAATTAGGAATTGTTGCCTGCCCTTTACCCCTCATTTTTTTTAGATTATGGTATCATGAATTTTTCAATTCTTGGGTTTTATACATTTTTCTCCAGCCTTATAACTTAATTTTCTGAGCTGAAAGGTATTCCTGGTTGAATGAGAAATCGTTGCCTGCCTTTCTCCCTTTCAATTTTTTGTAGATTATGGTGTCACAAAATTGTTCAACTCTTGGCTTACGTAGATTTTCCTCCTATCGCACCTCTGAATAAATTCAAAATTTGCACCAGATAAACATCGATACATTGTAACGATCATTCAAGTTGCACAGAAGGTAATTAAAACAGCATCACCGGATAACAGATACGTCATTCTATCGATAACACCATCGTTGCTGCGGTTAGATTTAATTACTTACACCGCAACAGTATACTCGTGTAAAAATTACACTTTGTCCAGCGTTTCAATTAAAAAATCACGTTGTATTCAGTACTTACCCTTGATACGGCAGATTAACGTCGTCGGTACGAAATAGAAACCATATTGTGTATCGTATATCACCGAAAAATAACGTACCATTGTAACAATTCGACAGATGACAATAAATCTTCATCCAACGTGCATATGATAATTGATATTCCAAGGTGGCTACTGTTTAGGCGGAGTCGGTCGTCGCTTTCATAAACGAAAATCCTGTGCTATTTGTCAGGTATTGAGTGGGACAGAAGTTCAACAGTGGGGTATAGATTATGCCCAATTTCTCTAATTTTTCAAATCTGATCTGTACCTATGTTATTTGGACTCGGCGTATCAGGGTCGAGGCAGCTGCACTGAATTTCGATTTCGTCGATCGACGTAATTATCGAAGAATGCACTAATTTCAGAGTATATTAGATGTCGAAATTAACTCGCATCATGTTTGACCAGCATCGTAAACATCGTTAACTTGTACTTCCTGTTCATTACAATTGATAAGGCGACGACGATATGAATTCATATCTCGAGTACCTATGTCGATTTAAAAATAAACGATCAAATGAACAAACCATTTCAACTGGAACTCTTGAGGAACATTCATCTTTTGTCAATCCTCCAACTTGCTTTGTGTTTCAATCTCATACAGTGATAAAACAAAATGACATGATTTAATTGAAACGTTTAACAATTAAGACGTTAATACTGTTGCATATCGTTTAAAATCAAGGAAAACTTATTAATTTTATTAATTAAATCGTTAATTAGTGTTTTATATTGAAATTAGAACGAGAAACACGGTAAAAATTATGTCGAAAGTGAAAAAAAAAATGAAAACGTGCCAATGGCGGAAGATATGGATAATACAGATAATGTAAACAAACAGAAATTTCAGGGGTTCCTAAAATAAAATAATGGTAAATTTTGATTACCATTTTGCATTTTTTTTTTTTTACTATAATAGGTAATTTTTACGATCAATTTTTCTCGGGAAATTTTACGTATGCGCTGAAATAAAGGAGAAATTCTATTCGAAGTTAAAAAAGAATGAAGAATTTTCGATGATTTCTGTTACACTTTCCTCTCCATAAAATGTTATTTCAGTTCTTTCTCCAAAAAAAGTTGAAAATAAGTACAAGAAAGATATGATCAATTTTTACGAAAATTGAGTAAAAATAGTGTGAAATTTGACGAAATATTGAATTGTACATATTATTTCCGATTTCAAAACCACCCAAGCCTAAAACCTTTCCAATGTAGAGGAGAGAAATTTTAAAAATTTTATTTGGTGGAAAATGATGACCAATGTACTCGATAGAAGGAGTAAGTAAAATGGCATTTTACCTCCTCATTTTCTCCCAATTCTGAACTGATACCGCCCCCTCCCCCCAGGATTGGTAGATGGGATCAAAAACGAAAAAATTTACTAGGAGGAAATGGTATGTATTTAGTGTATCATTGATAAGAGGAACAAGATGCAGTTTTGGAACAGTTTCCACTTTCCTCCTATTTCTCTCTCACTCTTCATCCCATCATATTGAAAAAAGCTTAAGGGGGAAAATGAAAAAATTTGACAGGAGGAAAATAATATTAACCGCATTGAATTTAACAAAACTGAATGATAAAATATAGAGTAAAATGGTACGTAGAAAAATAATATAAAATATGAAAAAATGGTCACAGTTTCATAAAAATTATAAAAAATTAGTTTTTGAAAGTGAAAACATCACAAATTTCATTTCTAAAATTTGAAAAAAAAGATGAAATGAGTTAATTTTTTCGAATATTTCAAACATTTTTAATAATAATTCTGAATGTTTTGAAAATTTTAAACCTGACTCATTTGTATGATTTTTTTTGATAATACATTATTAACAACTTGAAAGTTTTGTGCATCTTCAACAATAATTTTAAATTTCAATAATGTAACGTAGGTAAAACTTCTGAAAATTTTAACTCAATGTTCTAATATTGAATAATATTACTGATTTTTCCAATTTTTTAAATGTCAGTTCGAAAATTTTTCACAACAGTTTTTGTTACATTTAACCCTTCTGTGTCACACTTAGTGAAATTCACTAAGCTTGAATTTTCAGTGACTGGTTCGACAAAAAAATAGGCGGAGGGTGGCTCAACGCTGGGGCGGTTCAAATTTCAACTCTTTGAGAATTATTTGCCGGCAAGTACCATTTGAAGAATTTTTTTGTACGCTGTACAAATTTTCAAAAAATTTGGATTTTTTGGGGGGAAATAAAAAAAAAAAAAAAATCACAAATGACCAATTCAAGTGGTAGACCTTATAGGAAATGAAAAATGCAACAAAAAACGTGGTATACACGTTTTGCCTATCTTGATAATTGAAGGGGCTAACGAAGTTTGAAATTTAAATAGCTCTTTCTTTCAAAGTAAATCATGTTTTTTTCTTTTGTTGAAAAATTACTATGCAAAAATAAATTCTCTATGTCGTACCTACTTCTAAATTTTCTTCAGCAATTTAAACATTTTTTTAATGTTTTGAACTAATTATGGTGAATTTTAATAGATTGTAATGAGATCTCATAGTTCTTTGTATTGAAACAATTTGAATTTTTGATTTGAACAGTTTTTTCGACAATTTGAACGATTTTTTCATAACATTTGGAACAAATTTTCACGGTTGAAAGTGATTTTCATCACAATTTTCTTATACGATTTTTTTTTTTAAATGGCGAATAATCAAGAGATAAGATGAGCCTGTTAAGTTTTTGTTCAACGGTTATTTAAAAGAAAATTTTTAGTTATATGTTGAAACAGAACCGAATTTCTAATTCAACAAATGACGCACGACAGCTTGCAGAAACATAGGTATTCATTTTGTAAAAATCCTGGAAAATACGTGTATTCCTCCTGGGTTTTGTCTTTTGTTACGCCCTTGTTCGTGTTTTCAAATACTGATGAATCAAATGCATTTCAAGTTTTTCTTGATTTTTTCCCCCAAATGTGTACTGTTAGGTAGTTTGATACTGTACATTATGTAGAACTATCAATTATCTCGATTGCAATCAATTCAATGATACGTTATAATAAATAGCCAGAAGGTATATCTACTTTTTTGTCAATGAGGTAAGCTCAAGTTCATGGAAGAGGAAAGAGAGATCATGTTGGAAATTTCGAACAATTAGTTCAATTTTTGTTGACCTTATGTTCACACGTTTCAGTACAACTCTCTCTAGTACTGATTTCTACTCCATAATTAAAGAATTTGATGATTTTCCCAATTACGTACGATAAATTTCTAAAGTAGGCGATGGAGTCATTCCATTTCATCTTAATTCGGCCAACTTCCTGCTTCAGATTCTCCAATTTCGTTGAATAAAATTTCTTGGCTCGTACATCGTATACAACTTGGTAAACGTCGATAATTCTCTTCCAGCTTCTAAAAAAGTTCGGAAAGGGGCAAAGGTTTTTTTTCTCCTTCAGTGATTTTATCCCTAAATTTTCAGTATCACTGAAAAAATCAATATGTTTTCAGAGGCGTCGAGTCTCCTTGTGATAATTATTCGGCCCGAAAATCAGAGCCCAACCCTTCAAATAACCCTATTTATTTTGATATCCTTACCTATAGAATTTTTCAAAATTTTGATGCCTCAATTTAGGAGACTCAGTTTTAGTTTTTGAATAGAACGGTTGTCAGAATTAGAATCAGCACTTTTGAAAACCTCCTATTTGACACGATCATCGCGTTTTTCAAATTTCTGAATCTATCTTTCACCTGTACTTCGACATCCGTCTGTTTTATTTTCGTACAAACGACATCTCGCTCAAGATATTAAGATTTTTCCAGATTTTGGGTCCAATTTGAATCTATTAGGAAGGAATGAAGGGGAAGGGGAGGATCGAGTCCACAAACCAACTTGATTTTCGAACTCGACGTTATAAAAAACACGTGGATTTAGCGTGGAGGGGCGTGTCGAATATTTTTTTCCAAAATCGAAGAGGTAGGGGAGGGGTAATGAAAACTTGTTTTTTTTAAAAAAAAAGAATCATTACTGTGAATGATATTGTTTCAGAAAAAAAAAAAGGATTGACGAAATTTCCGAGGTAAAGTTGGAATTTCTATGAATTCTGTGTTAAATTACAAAAAAAACCTAAATATGATCTTGAAAAAATGAAAAAATCAGATTTTTCATTGTACTTCTAAATTTCTTTTTCTGACTTCCAATATCAATTATTTTTAGAATTTTTGGGCATGGAAAATTTTTTTCCGGTGCGAATACCAACCTTATACATTAAATACCTCTTGAATTTATCTATCGTTCATTCTCTTCCTTCACTTTGAAAAATTATTATTCGCGCTTCTCTGCGAATTTTCTCCTCCGAAAAATCTGCTCAGATTGGGACGCGATGTCGCGCAATCGAGTGTTTCTGACGTTTGTGTCGTAGAAAACGCGAATGGAAAGAACAGCGTCGGTGGTGGTGAAAATTCGTCGTCTAGGTTTTAATTACCTATAGCGCGAGGGTAATTAAGAGCGAGGAATTTTAGCAACGAGTTTTTCATTCTCGACGTCTCGCATCGTCGGTGTTTTCGAAAGTTTTTAAAGGTCGGTTAGAAATGCACGTAACATTTCCCATTATCATCAATACCGGAATTAATTTTATAGTGAAACAAAGATGGTGAACTATAGTTTCAATTCGTTTTGTTCTTTTCTAGTTCATCGATTTTTTATGAGAGCTGCGGAGTAGTGTTGGCTTTTTTGGGACATGAGAAAATCAATGAAATCATGATCAATGAGATTACGATTCGTGAACCATATTTTTTGAGTTGTCCAGGAAGAAAAACTTATTTGAAACATTCCGGAGCAGTTTGGATCTGTCACCGAATTCTGTTTGAAGTCCCATAACGAATGATAAATATTCTCCTATTCGTGGATTTACTGCCTTGTTATACCTGTTTATTTAGGTATAAATTACACATTCTCTACTGAATTCTGAAAACAGGACGTAAAATGCAGCTTCTTCAGCAGACAGTTCAATCGCTTTAAATTTTTTTTTTTCAAAAATTGGAAATTTTCGTTCTAATCGAATTTTTCCTGAAAAATAAAAGTGCATCTTACTGAATTTTCTGAAAAGACAATATTATTCACGCTTTTTTTCATTTTCGGGGTGCCACCCAGATAGGGGTACGCAATTATAAATAATCTATAATATAATACGTCTTTTGTGATTTCAAAACGGTACCCGCAACAGTCATAAATTGGCCGCAATGCTCGTCGTCGTCTGCACGTAACAAGTTCTTTCTCTCTTTCGCACGCCTTTCTCCGCAGCTCTTTTTACATTATTCAAAACATACACAACCACGATAATTGCGCGCTTAACTTTTCAAAACCTTTGGTATAACCGCGTACCGCATACGCGATGAATTCATTCCCTCCTTCACCCCGCTTCGTCGATCTTTCAACCACCTTACGTTTAACTGGCGTGGAGGTACTTTCTTCTTCGGAGGAGAATGAAAGAAAAAGCGAAACGAAGGAGCGTATGAGTTAAATGGTACCGATTTATACGATAAACGTATCGAGGGTTTTTTTTTTATTCTTCCCAAGACGTTCCAGTCATCGTTGCGTCGAGAGAGATGAGATTATATTGTGTGTACGTTTCTGGGTTGAAGAGGTAAATCTGTTGGGAGGTTCGTTTCATATTTACGTACGAACCTATTCGAGTAGTTGTTGCGAAAAGACGTGTTTATTTGTATGCTGAAATGACTTAATTACACGTTGTAAAAAAATGACATTTTTAGAAAAATAACGAGTGAGAAAAAAATGCAGGGTATTTCATAACTGACTGCGCTCCTTCCAGGCTGTGAATAGGCAACTCATCCTGAGTCCATGTATATACAAGACAGTCAAACCTGGAAACTCGAATACCTTCATGACGTCACTACTCATACCACTGAATGCCGTTTCGACTTTTTTTTTTCAAAGTCCAGATTATTTTACGTGTTTTTAAATAGTTTAGAATTTTCTGAAAAAGTTTTCCAACTCCAAATTTTTTCCTCGTAATTTTTTCAACTCCTAATTTTTTTCTCAAAAATTTCTCAACTGAAATTTTTCTCTAATGTTATTTTTCCACGACCGAATTTTTTTCTGACGTAAATTTTCCACGACCAAAGTTTTTCCGAAGAATTTTTCCATTATTGAACTTACACATCTTTTTTGAAAAGAATGACTTCTGTTTGATTGACGTCGTAAAAATTTTATTTTCTCTCAATTTTCACATCTGAAAATTTTCCACGTCCAATCATAATTTTTTCAACTCGAATTTTTTTTCTCAAAATTTTTATGGCGTCAATCAAACAAAAATCATTATTTTCAAAAAAGATGAAAGTTCAACGATGAAAATATTCTTCAGAAAAAAATTTCAGTGGAGAAAATTAAATTACATATGTCAGAAATATTTCAGTTGAGAAAATTCTGAGAAAAAAATTACGAGGAAAAAATTTGGAGCTGGAAAACTTCTTCAAAAAATTCTAAACTGTTTAAAACTGACGTAAAATATTCAACGGCATTCAGTGGTATGAGTAGTGACGTCATGAAGGTATTCGAGTTTCCGGGTTTGACTGTCTTGTCTTTCAACTGTGTGCTGCTCGACAATCAAGATGGGTAGAAAGTTGCGCTTTGCGGCCACGTATAGCCTACTTTTCCTAAAAATTTTCCATCCGGTGGATAATTTTTGTAAGGAAATGAAGGTAGGAGTACTGCATAAAATATTATTTGAAAAAATGTGTTCAAGAGGTTACGATTTTTTAAAAGTTTTTGTGAATAACTGATGAAGTTTACCTCTTTCGGTACAATTTTTATTAGTGTTTCTAGAATAGAAAGCTTCGATCTTTCCAATGGAGAAATCGCCTCTCTTCTATCTTGCTCGAATCAAAAGTTACAAGCGTTCAATTTTGAGACAAACGCTAGAAAAACTTCTTTTTTGATAATTCAAGATTTTCTATCTTTGTGACTAAATGAGACAGGCAGACGGGGCTTATAGCAATGAAGTACCTAACCAAGCATTCGTTGGAATGATATTTCAATTTTCTAATGAACATTTTTTCATTTTTGACATTTTTTTTACAATTTTTGTTTTGCGTAGTGTCATGCTTGGTTAATTAGTTTTGAAAATTAAAATTTCGAAATTCGTAAAATCGAAAAAAGATGAAGGTTTTCTTGGATTTTTCTCGAAATTGAACGCTCGTAACTTTTGATTCGAGCAAGATTGAAGACTGGGATTTGTTCCATTGGAAAAATCAAATTTTTCTATGTTAGAAATATTGCTAATAATGGTATCAAAAAAGCACAACCAATTTAGTTATTCACAAAAGTGGAAAAAAGTATCCAATTTTTTTAATACGATTCTTCAAAAATTTGATGCAATGCACCCTCGTTCACCTACAAGAATTATCAATCGTATAGAAATATTCTGGAGAAGGAAGCCATACGTTGCTGTAAAGCGCAATTTTTTATCGATCTTGGATGTCGAGTAACGCACGGTTGAAAATGCCAAGCAAAAATCAGAAACAATTTTTTCCAAGAACTAAACTCAGTTTCGGCAGTTAGAAAGTCAGGCAAACATACGCACTTGGACTTCGGATAAGTTGCCTACTTACTGGTAGGAAGGAGCGTATTCGGCAATGAAACACCCGTAAGACGGGTAGTCAATTTGTAAGAATAAGAGAGAGAAACGAAATAAGGACTTCGAATTTGACTAATAAAACCTTACCTAGTACTTGAGTTGATATGTATTGATGAATTCAGACACATCTTGGTGATCGCGCTTGTATGAATTTCTGACACTTATCTTCATTGAATTTAAAGAACTTGATAATTTTCTCAGATTTTCCCCTTTAATTGGTGTAGGAAAACAATGATACTTATTTTGGAAATATCTATAGCCGTGTGGCATGCCAGCCTATAAATTTGATAAATATTTTTGTTGTTATTAAAATCTTTTTAACGTCGGAAAGACATTCTTGATTTTTCTCCGACTGATGCAACGATATTTTTAAAATATCTATGGTCATTTGGCATGCATGCCAAAAAATCTTGATCCATGTTTCTTAATCAACTCATCTTTTTACGATTCATCTTATCCTACCAATTGATATCGGAAAAAATTTATTCTGAAATTATTTGAAGTCAGTGTGATTTGTACGCTAAAAAATTGATAATCTATTTAGCGATACGGTCTAAAGTTGGGTCAAATGGACACTCCTGCTGGTAAAACGCGTTTCGCAACACCGCTTTTCCTACGTCATCGTCGATTTGGCAATAAATAATTATTCTTGATAACAATTTTAATGTAGGTTAATTTTTTTAATCCTATAGAAAATGGAAACTCTATTCTTTATCAATAGGTATTCATTTTGATTTTTTGGACATCCTGAAGTACGTACAATAATTTAATCTTACCTGGATTTGGGATCATATTTTATTCACCTTTCATGTATAGCAGCGTGATCTGCTGAGCCGAAAATGAATTTTCGTTCCCCCTCTAAATTTTTTAAGAATTTAAAAGGTTGAGGGTTGAAGTGAGATCTCTGAAATTTTTACTACTTTTTTTGACGTCATTTCACAACTGTTTTTCAACCCCTACCTGAAATTTTTCAAAAAAAAAAGACATTCCTCATTTAAGTGTTGAAATTGTTATATTTTATCATTTCCCCTTTTTTTTTCACTTGCATGATAATTTCTGAATATTGTTCCACTTTTCATAATGACATTTTTTTACTTAAGATTAATTTCCTCCTTCCTCCATTTCTCAGCCCTATTTTGAGCTGAAAGTTGGGAGTACATTTTTTCACGTGGATGATTTTCTTTGAATCGTTCGATTTTTGAATTTCCGTATCATTTTTTACGATGGAACAACTCAATTTCGCTCATTTTCCTTCCCGATTTTATTTTAGGTCAAATCATACTAAAAGTTTGAAATTCCGCTCAAAATTGATATTTACACAATATTCCAACAGGTTCGTTACGAGAAAAGCTCGTAAAAAGCCGATACAACAATAAGGCATAAAATTCGAGCACTATCGCATTCGTACTCATCATTTTCAACGGTATCCTCATCGACGATTATTTTTCACAAAATGTCTCTTTCGTTCGTACATTTGTCATGCAACGATCTCGAGTAACCGAATCGCATATACACAACACACGTACCATAAATAACCCAAAACAACATTTTTACAAACCTTATCTAAAACGTGACGCGATTCCTTAAGAATATTTTTGAATACACCGGTATGCACCACGTTAAAAAAACCAAAGCTTTGTTATCGTTGTAGTAGTATAAGTACGTATCTGTAACGAAAAGTTTTTAATATAAGACCTATTCCAGTACCGTATACAGGGCGTATAAAAAGGTAAATGTTACCTTTGCGGAAGAACTGAAGCGGAAAGGGGTAGAGGTGGTGGAAGAAATTCGGTCGTAAATACACAATATATACCTACTCGTATCTATCTATACGACGTACGCTTTTGCGAATAACCCAATAAGTTTCCAGCACGCAATATATATCTACGTTGGGTTTTTATAAAAAGTCGCTATATTGTTTCAATCACAATTCCTAATGATTTGTTTCTTTCTTTTTCAATTAGGTAAACCTTTTTATCTCGCGAATAGTCGTTTCCTTGTTGAAAAAAAAACAACGTGTAACAGTCAATTAAAACAAAAACTACGATGGGGGTAAAAGCAGGGTGAAAAAGCAATTTGCTTCGTATAAAATGAAGACAATTTAATACGAAGTCGTCGTCATCGTTCCAGCATTCTCACTCCCGTAGAGTTTACTCCGCCAGGGAATTCGCCTGTCACATAAAAAGGCGAAATTTTCTGCCAGCACGATGGAATATCAACTGTAGCGGGTCCGCTCTGGGTCGAGTTGTTTGCAGTTTTTATTTCGCCGTCCGAGAGGGGCGATAAACTTTTCCTTCGAGGTATTATAAGGGCTAAAAATAGCTGCCAGGTCGTAACTTTACACCGTTTCTCTGAACTAAATTAACATATTACATACCTTCGGATACAATTTGTATCCGAAGCTCATCAGAATCACGCTTTGTCAGTACCATTCATGATGCTTCGAAGGTTAAATCCTATCTCTTGGGAGAGCTGGTTTGGAGAAATTAGAAGCACGAGCGAAAGAAGTTGTTTTTTCATGGCTGAACATATGTTTGGAAAACCAATTTCAATGGTGTCAGGAGTAATCCGAGATTCGAATATGGGATTTGAAATTTGTAATTGCTGTGAATTTGTGCAATATGGTAACCTCGATTTCATCAATCAAACTGGACGAACAACTTTTTTTTGGTAGAATTGGTATGAATCAATCAGGGACGTAGCTCTTGAGCAGATTTTCAATTATTGAAGTTTGTATGTAGGTACTCTCTCATTCTGAATCAGTGAAAAGTCACTGATGAATAGTCAAAATTACAGCACAGGAAAAAGCGAAATTCGCTGATTTTCACTGATTTTTCAGCAAATTTCCTTAATTTTACTGACTTTGGTGAATTTTTACTGATATCCCAGTGATTTTTCTCACTGATTTGTTTTCAGTAAATTTTTTTTACTGATTTTCTCCTATGCTGCAATTCTGACTGTTTCTCAGTAATTTTCGATAACACTTTGTCGTGTTATTGAGTTGATAAAATTTATTGAGAAGAAAATTTAGAAAAAGAAAGATGACGACTACGAATTCAGAAAATTTATTCAAGGAAATTACATTTATCCCGCGAAAATCAAGATAAATTAAAGGCAGAATATCGAAGTAATTGTAGATTTTCATTCGTTTCTGGAACCTAAGGAAAAGAAACAGAAGGTCTCCTGTTGGAATATAAGTTGAAATTTTCATAAACTAAATGTAAGTATGAAAAAAACTACCAGCGTCGAAATTAATATGCTCATGATGAAAATTAATTGAAAGTGTTTCGTTACTCACCATTTCGGAAAACAGAATATTCAATAAGTACTTTGGATTATTTCTGTTGGAAAATAACTCGAATTATTCAGTACATAAAATTGTTGGTAAACAGTTCGAAATTTGTAATGAAATGAGAACAATACAACAATTTAATCAACATGAGAATTTGTAAACATCTCAAGACGAGATAGCCAGTAAATTTTCGTATTAGGCGGTCGAATATGAGAGAAAGAATTTTCCACTTTTAAATTTTATTAAAAGAGGAAAATATCACATTCTTCTATTTTCCAAAATGTGATAATTTTCAACAAGAGTACTTCATTTATTGAAAAAAATGAAATTTTAGATTTTATGCAGCAAAAAATTGATGAAAAATCAAGAAAAAATGAGGGGTTCAGAAGGAATTCGTGATGTCATTAGAAAATCTGAGCGAATTCGCGATATCATCACGGCCTCCTGTAAAATAGTAAACAAAGTAATTACAAGTGTAAAAAATTAATTTAAAAAATATTTAAAATGTTTAAAAAATAATAAGAGTCGTCGGAATGATCCGTGCCACATTACTACGTACACTGTAAAAATCGGTGATAGATCTATAAATTTACCAGCCACCACCTGAGGCTAAGGTCAGTTGGTAATAATTAAGTAAAATCTAAGGTGTTCATGATTAGAAATAGATCGCATGCCCTGAACTTCGAGTAATTCGGTTGAAACGGTGGAAATACTACATACAGGCTGTATGAATTTGAAAATTGAAAATTATTTACATGAAAATACGAGGGGTGTTTCATAAGTCATTGCCAGGGTTCTACATATAACTACGCTCCTAATAGAGCGAGACAACTGCGGTTTGCGGTATTCAATTCAATAGGATTTTTTGAGTTAAACTGGAAAGTTTTCATTGCAATAGCTTCAGTAGGTAGTTTTTTAAATATGGTTCAAAGCTCAAGCTACTCCTCAACCCTCGTACGCCACCACGAGCACCCGTGTGAGCACCTGTACCGCTGGCAGCTGCAGAGGGGGCCCCGGCCAACAGCCCCACCGCGACCCACGCCCCGAGAGCGAGCTTCCGATGCACAAGTTGGCGATGTGACAAGAGCTTGCGCACGTTCACACACTTCTTCCACGTCCACGCTCCGCGACCTAGATCTCATCAGGCGTACAGGAGGGATCGACGCAGCCAAACCAGGTGTACCTCCCCCAGCAGCCCCTGCATTCCCATGAGGACTCCGAATATGCTCCTTCATACCTTTGATGTCCTTTGCAGTGGCCTCGCAGGTACTACAGGCATACTCATATCCCTGGATCCTATGTTGCTTTCTGACGTGCTTAAGAAAATCCCCACATTTTTGATAGACGCCGCTGAGTCTAATACCTGCGGCGTCATAGCAGATCGGACAGCGTATTGGCTCACTGAACCGATAGACTATAACCATACGTCCCCCTTCACTACTGTCATTTTTGTTTTTCCACTGCGGAGAAAAATTTGGGTGAAACATTCAAAAATGCCTAAGAGATAGTCATTTAGACCTCGATGCTTCGCATAGAGTATTTTTAGAGCAACATTGTCTAGGAATAATGTAATTTTCTTTTTTCTTCACAAATTGAGAATTTGATATTGGATTAGGTACAACCATTAAGATTTGCGAAATAGAAAATACGATTTGCGAAATACAAAGTACAAATTACGAAATATTTCACTTACGCTAACCGCGCCTTTTTCGCACGAGTTTTTCGTGATGATTTGGTCAATTCCGGACCGATACTGTGTCTCTGTGTAACAACTCTTCAACACAGAGAAGTTTTAACGAAATACGAAATTAAAACTGCGAAGATTGATTTTTTATGACAAAAAACATAACTTTGTACCTATGATCAACACTGATGGTGAACAAAAATTTTTCAAGATCATTGTCGAATCCATTTGGCTCATTCCATGTCAACTCGACCAGGTTTTGATCTTGGGTTTTCCGATTTCGCTCAATTTTTTTTTACGAGTTCCCCTCGATGGTCTAATGAAGGAATCACCGTCATTTCGATCCTAATCCTTCAGGAGGCGGGGGTGGTCCTTGTAATTTTCGTATAATTGGGATTTTTTGCGAAATGGCTCAACTTTGAAGGCTCATATCTCAAGTTCGGTCACGTCCAAGATGAATCTGTTCATGCGGTTTTGTGGAGAATTAAAAGCAGATTCAAAATTGATAATCATATTTTGAAAAGTTCAAAGTTGAACTTTTAAGATGAAAACTCAATTTTCATGATAAATACAAAACATGAGGGCCCCCATTTAAAAATCTGAAAAAATTACTATGGAGAGAACTTTTTATGTACTTTTCAACTAACTACTTTTCAAGATGGGATCTCAATACCCCTGGGGGGCACAGAGGTCCTCAATTTTGGTCAAAATTCAAGAAAATGTAAAACGTGAAGTAATATATCGATTTCTACTAATTCGAAGGCGCTGAGTTCGAATATGAGCTCAGTTTTTTCATCCGGCCCCTCTGAACCCCCCTATCAGCCCCCCTGATGGGGTTAAAATTCAAAAAAATGAAAAATAACGTGTGACGTGTCGTTTGTCGGGTTTTTGAGAGCGCTGTGTTCGAATATTTGCTTATTTTCTGGATTCGACCCTTGGGCGCACACCTAGCACCCATTTTTGAAAAAAACTTCGTTTTTTAAAATATTTTAGCAGTTTGGGAGTCAAAATGGGGGGATGGGGATGACCGATCGATGAAGTAAGTTGATAATCAAGCTCAGCACCCTCGAATTAGTAGGAATCGATATAACACATGCTATTTCTTTTTTTAATATGTCTTTTCTCAAAATTGGGGGCTAGGGGTGCCCCCAAGGGTCGAATCCGGAAAATAAGCAAATATTCGAACTCAGCGCTCTCAAAAACTTGACAAACGACACGTCACACGTTATTTTTCATTTTTTTGAATTTTAACCCCATCAGGGGGGCTGATAGGGGGGTTCAGAGGGGTCGGATGAAAAAACTGAGCTCATATTCGAACTCAGCGCCTTCGAATTAGTAGAAATCGATATATTACTTCACGTTTTACATTTTCTTGAATTTTGACCAAAATTGAGGACCCCTGTGCCCCCCAGGGGTATTGAGATCCCATCTTGAAAAGTAGTTAGTTGAAAAGTACATAAAAAGTTCTCTCCATAGTAATTTTTTCAGATTTTTAAATGGGGGCCCTCATGTTTTGTACTTATCATGGAAATTGAGCTTTCATCTTAAAAGTTTGTTCAACTTTGAACTTTTTCAAAATATGATTATCAATTTTGAATCTGCTTTCAATTTTCTACAAAACCGCATGAACAGGTTCATCTTTGACGTGACCGAACTTGAGATATGCGCCTTCAAAGTTGAGACATTTCGCAAAAAATCCCAATTATACGAAAATTACTAGGGCCACCCCCCGCCTCCTGAAGGATTAGGATCGAAATGACGGTGATTCCTTCATCAGACCATCGAGGGGACCTCATAAAAAATTTTTGAGCGAAATCGGAAGACTCAAGGTCAGAACCTGGTTGAGTTGACATGGAATGAGCCATTTCTGTTATACAGACGCGAAGACGTAACTGTTGGGCAGCCATCCCATCCTCGCTTATTTTTATAATCAAGCAATTTTTATATTGTGGGTGTCGATTCCATATGAATTGAGTTTTCTGAACACCAATATTACGTTGTTTATGAAATTCAACCTCACTTTCAAAAATCAACTGTAGGTATTATTTCTATTAAACGTTCAATATTTTTTTGTCTCTGAGATAAGGAGAATAATGTTCGCGATGGAAGTCAGAAAAAAACTTGATGTTCGTGTTCAGCAACCTCAGTTCATATGGAATCTACTCCCAGAATCTAAAAATGCTTGATTATGAAAATTGAGTGAGGGGTTGGGCCCCAAATGTTAAGTTCTCGCGACTGTATGACAGATATGGACTTGGCAATGATCTTAGAAATCTTTGTTTGCCATCAATGTTGATCATACAAATAATTTTTTTTTGTCATGAAAAATCGATCTTCATAATTGAACCACATATTGCAGAAACCGCGTAAGTCACTTTTTAATTTTGAGAAAACAACAAAAAACTGATTGTACTGGATATGAAATTTTTTTGGGAAAAATGAATTGCGCCATCTTAAAGACCATAAAAAAAGGAAACTTTTTGTAAAAAAACTTTTTTTCAAAGGTCCTCCTAGTGCTGTACAGACGCGTTCAAAAATCGTCGACTTACGCTGTTTCTGCACTACATTACATTACGAGTCCAGAATTTTTGAATTAAACGAGCTATCACGTAAATAAGACCTCGAGCACACTCCAGGCGGACTCAGAATACTTAAATTTATAATTTTATGCCCCCGCACTCGCGTATTCTTCGATATTTTGACCCATTCACCTAAAAATCATCAACAGGAAAACTCCATTTCTTCAAACTAATACACCTTGTCCAAAAAAATTTGGAAAACAATGCGATTAAAGTTTATAATCGTGAAAGAGATAAAGAACATTACGTAGTGCAGAAACGCCGTAAGTCGCGAAATTACGTTCTTTCTGCACTACATGTAAACTTTAGACCGCTACGGGCAGTGCGGGATGCGGTACCACAACGCCAATTTTTCTCAGAAGGTGTGTCTACCTCCAGAGAACCAAAATCCGTGAAAACATGAGTTTCGGTTTTTTGGCGACTTACGCGGTTTCTGCAATATGTGGTTCAATTATACTTACGGTCCTTACTCATAGGTGGTAGGGATTATTTGGGGAGGGATGAAAATGAGAAATAAACAGTGGGACGTTGAAGAAAATTATTTACTCGGCAAAATCACGAAATCGGTACATTTCTTTTTGATTTGGCCAGTGAGCATCCGTGCTGAATTTCAAAATGCTACCTGACAGTTGTTGATTAGTTGACAAAATGAGAGTTATTGAATCTGACGAATGAACTAAATTCTACGGTGGAATATTCTGCGTCGAAATTTGCGCACATTTCCGGATATAAATTGCATATCCAATTTTCTTTCTGAATTAGAATTTATCCTCGTACTTTTCTCATTCAAGTAGTCGTTATACGATTCGAAACCGAAATCGAAAAATCAAAAATACTCGTATACTTACGTTTGATACATTTTACAAAAGATAACGTGCCATTTTTCCTGTTTTTCTTTTTCCTTTTTGCAGATTCCACTTGTTCACTCTTACTTCTATACTAAAAGGATATAGTACACTTATACGAGTGCGGTATTGGAACGTCGCGATGGTTTTGAATAAAATTTCACTCGACCTTTTTTTTTCCTATTGTTCGCGGACGTTTTCGTTTTTTTAATATAGGGATGATTTTTTACGTGTTTTTGCTCTCTGTTTTCCTTATTCTTTTTCCCATTCGCGGATTTGGTTTGTTTCTAAACACGATGTCGCGCGTCGTGTTGATAAATTTATTGTTTGGTCGTATTTAGGAGACGAGGGGTTACCGTCGAGATGGTTTTTGTTGGCGTTCGTCGTTTGTATTTGATTTTTTTCCACTTTTATTAGGCTCTCTTGTTGCTAAAAGAAGAGTTGCGATATAGATATTCATATTTCTGCGCGGTATGCTGGTTATATATAGACTTGTGGAATGCGAAGCGACATTCACCCTGTTGGGATTTTATTCATTTCGCTTCCGTCATTTCGCGTCGTATTTTAACTCTATCTTGGAGTTTATTTGAAAAGGGTTGAGAATTGATTCTTTCTGTCGAGTAGGATCAGCGTTGTTCAAAGGTTATTAGAATTTGGAGTTTTTAAAACTTTCGGTTACAAGTTTTGGGCATTTTATTCGATTTGGATCGTGGTTTGTTGTTGTACAGTGTTATTCGAAGATGAGGAGATGCATAGACCGATTGCAAAATGAATTTGATATATTCGTTATCGTTGCATGAAATTTACACATTCAATCTTTACATAGGTATTTTGAACCTTTTTCTATAGTTAACATTTTTCAATAAGATATGGAAGTTTGTATTGTGTTCTTGCATTATAACGCCTGCTATAGCCATTTCAGATGCTTCGGTGTAAATGTTACGCCGAATCCGTATAATTGCCGAATGCATGAAATGGGCGAGATTTTTGCCTAATGCATGAACTAATTTATGAATAATTTTTATAAATTCAAAGTATACCTTATGCCCCCCCCCGTGTGGGAGACGAATCGTGTTACAATGTGATGCGTTAATAAGCTTAGCTTACTGTGATACATCAAAAGCCCTCCCCGAGGAGGATATTATCAATCAGTGAATGCTGAAAACAAATTTGTATAACATGTAAATCAGAATCAAGGCACATTGTTGCATAATAGGAAATGAGAATTATCAATGAAGGCAAAAATATTGTTCGTTACCAGTTATACTTTCGTTTTATCTGCAATTTCTCAACACAATTAAAAACTGTTCGCGTTCACATATTTTTTTAAAATTCAGATGCTTTTTGTTATTTCAAGTTGTGAGTCTCAGATATTCTGCACTGTGCACAGGATATGTATTTTCTTACTCACGAGACCACCACCGCTATTGGTTTATAAAAGAAAGGGGCAAATTAGAGAACATTAGCAATACTAAGTATGATAAATTACATATTTCATCATAGAAATACTAAACAAATAGGCCTATTTAAATTAAAATGAACAATAAAAAAGTTACTTTACCTACCTACAAAATACCAATAAGAAATATGATTGAAGAACTAAATTTATGCAAGATTAAATTAATGAGTGAAGTTTTTTATTAAATTTTTTGAAGGTAATATTTTCTTGGAATAATTTGAAGAAAGTTTTTTCCAGCCAGTCCTGGAAATTTTTTCTTTCCAAATTATAATTTTTATCAAAGATCAAAATGTTTGCCACTTTCGTCTCAAAATTTTTTGTATCTACTTGATGAATTAAACGTTGAACAGAATTAAGTCAAAATTGATGATAAATCTATACATTGAGATGGTTATTTTTATCATCAAAAAGTTCTCGGTTGATTCAAGTTTTCCACGTACACAAACGTGGTTGTAAATAAAGCTCGTCTGAGCTTACACACTCGTACATACGAAAAATTATGTATTTTTTTCACGACAACCGAGGTAATCTCATATGTGTTTTAACGAGAAGTTTCGCATTTTTTTTGCTTAGCTTCGTGGGTTGTTTGTATACTTGCCCATGTTGATTTAGTCGTTTTTAAATCGCGTCGAAAGGTTTGGTAAAACGATGTACTCGTACGAGAGGGTTATAGGAATAGGAAAAGCCTACTCCTCCTTTAGCCTGTTTCTCCACACCACTTGTGCTTTTATTCTTCAATATTTACGAGTAAAATTCGTTAGCGGAATAAATTTTCCGCAGGTTTTTTCTCCTTCTTTTATTTTCGATTGCTTTCTAACTCGTGTGTATGCGAATGGTAGTCGCAATAAATGTATAGATTCTTATATAGTTTATTTAGGTAGGCGGCGAGCCGATGTGAAAACTGTTTCGTTATGGGGGTTTACCGCACCTTTTCTTCACGTTTCGCGTCGTCGATAAAGAAAACAAACATAAATAAGTCGAAAAAGTTTCGAGGTGTATTCGGCGAATTGTTTTATAACAGGTGCTGCGTATTATAATTTTATTATTTTGCTCGAATCGTAACTACTTTTTTGTTACCGTCCATCGAGTCAGTTCGAGTTGATTTTTTCAACAAAGGATGGGTTTTGTGCGATTTTTTCCCTCATTTTTTGCGGTGGAATTATTCGATTCGGTGATAATGGGGGAATCGTAGTTTTGAATTTGTTTTCACCTTTGTTTTACTCGTAAATGAGAAATCAGAAGTTTGTGGTGACAAAGTGTAGTTTGCAAAATTGACCAAATACAATGGGAAAATTTTCTTCAATGTTTGAAAAATAAAATTCGTATTACCAATGGAAGTTTAGGAAAATCTCTGTATTTGAATACTTTATTGTTGCATTTGAGATTAATCATTTTTTTATCGTAACAGCTCCCACTGGGATACTCCAAATTTTCAATGGAGAAAATTCTACAACTGTTGCGATGAAAATGAATTTTGGGTCTGGAGAAATTCTGAACTATCCAAATTTCTTCAAATTAAAAGAAAACTCTGTAGATTTTTTTCCAAATTTCACATGAAAAGAAATACGAATCCTAATATGACCTTTACTTGGGAAAACTTGAGCGTTTGTACTCCCAAAAAGACCTGAAATCAGACGACGTAAGAGACCACATTAAAATTAATTCTAATTTTTTCCACGGGGAATTGGAGAAAAATCCCCAGAATTTCTTTCAGTTGAAAAAATTTGGCTAGTTCAGAATTTCTCCGGATTTCATCGCAACAGTCTCAGAATTATTTTCTATTGGAATTTGGTAATTTAGAATTGAAGAGATGGGTGGGTTTTATTTAGATCACTGGTAGTTGTTGGATGAAGTAGAATGAGTTAGGGGAGGGTCTAAAATCTAACTTCATGCAGTGATGGATCCAAATATGTAGATATGCAGATCGTGGTGCCTCAGATGAATCTCTGTCAAACTCCTACACCAACAAATATTTAATTTCCAGCTCCTCAGCTGACGAGTTCTGTTATGCTTCTCGTTGTGGTATGAACGAGTACAAATTGGAAGTAGTGAGACAATAATAGAATAGAGAGGTGAATATCAATCCTGAAATCAAAAGAGTGAAAGTTGAGCGACTGCGAGAAATTTGAATCAATTGAAACAATTTCTAAGAATAACAATGCATAAAGCATTCCAAAAAGCGATCTTTTATTGTTTACCACAACACTACCCTGAGGTAGTTCACTTTGAGTAGGAGACCCCCAAAAATGTTTTCAAAAAATAAATACATTGAAATGATGAAATTATTATTAAATTGATGTAAAATGAATTTAAATATTCGAACCTTCCAGTCCAAAAGGGACTGGAGTTGGGAGTACCTAGAAAGAGATGATTATTTTTGAAAAAAAACCTAAAAGGGGGTTTTTACCACTTTTGGGCAGTGTCAACCGCTTCAAGCCTCGTCGTTCTGTAAAAAAGTACCATTTGAACTTCTACACCTCTGAAATATTGACTTTGAAATTGGATACCGCTTTTTCCACGTATGTACATGAGGCTTGAAAAGTTGCAAGTTTGATAAATAAATAAATGAAAATAAGCTTACTTACTTTCTTCTTGGATGTTTTCAGGGTATTTTATAGCAAAATATATCCACTCTCTTATGATTAATTCTTTTTTAAAAACATAATTTTAGGATTTTTTGATTTTCTCCAAATCCGAACTACTCACTCAGGCATTCCAAAATCGAATCAAAAAGTTTTTCTGATCACGTATAGAATAAATTTTGATGAAATTCTTCGAAAAATTTTCACTGCAGTGCTGCCAACTGCATTTTGATGGACACATTTTTCATTAAATTCTAGTTAGTAGCCTCGCCTGCTACTGAAAATTATGAGAAGAAGAATTCGTAATTTTGATCATTTAAAAAATGTTTGGGTTACTTTTCAAGCCCTTGAATGTACAACCTGAATTTTATAAAGATTGCGTTAGGTAATTAAAATGCAATGAGTAGCTTTGTCGTGAAAATTAAAAAAATATATATTTTAAGCGACCAAAGAAGAATTTGGCTCAAGTGTTTGAGTAAGCGATTTGGATTTGACGAGAATCATAAAATTTTCAAATTCGCAATCTGCAGTTTTTCAGTCCTTTTGTTGAGGTTGAAAAGTGATGTTCGGTTTCAAAATGAATGGTTCAGGGAGGCGCAAAAACTCAAATAGCATTTTTTTGAGGGAGGGGATTGACTGAACTTCTCAGAAGGTAGCAGTGCTCGAAAGTAACGAAAAACATTTTTTATTTTTCAAAAATAACTCATTTTTGAGGATCTGTAGTTCCAGTTTCTAGTGGGCAGGGTGTTCAAAATAATTGTTGTAGGAGGTCCCTAATTCAAATTGAACCATCTTACAAGCGTTCTTCATAATCCAAAATGTTTTTTTTTTCTTCATCCTGAAATAGGCACTTCTATGCATCGAATAATTTCAACTTTTTTTTGAAGCACTCTTTCCTGTTTCATTCCATTATTTTAGGACAACGATTCGTGATTTTTTCGGGAAAGCGTTACCAACATTCTATTTCCTATAATAATACCATCAGTTCGAATTAGAATAATTTTCACGCAGCCTTTGATAATTTTACCAAGGTTTTCCGGTTCGGAGTTGGTTTTTTTTACCCACCCTCTCCAAAACCTACGTAGACTGCGTAGGCAATAGGCATACCGAAGGTGAACAGCGTACGATGGCGTGAACGTTCACAGCAGCCAGCTGTAGATAATCGTGTCGAAAAAAAAAAGGTTTGGTTGTTTTGGCTCGACACGACACGAAACAATAAGGGTGTTAATGTTTTTACGCCACGGAAAATATTAAATCATTGTTTACTTTTGGCGGCGTGGCGATGGAAAGAGATAGGTAGGTGTGTTGCGAGCTTAAATCGGCAAACGAATCCGACAAACGTCTGCGGAAAACATTTCCGCGCGCGTTTTTTTCCATTTTCACAATTACCTACGTAACGTTAACGCGGATTTATGAGGGTTGCGTTTAGCGAGTCTATTTACGAGGTGACCTTGTGTGATATTTTAATCATATCTCGCGGTGTTTGATGACCCGCGAATCGTGCAAAACAAAGAGACTTTTTAGACACGCGCTTGACACGTGCGCGCCGGTCGGTTATTAAAGGTCGGGCCGGCGTGTTTTCCTTTTTTTCGACACGAAATTAGGTACACGTGAAATTAATAGCTGTGTTTTTTTAACCGTTCGCAATTTCTGTTCGGATTAAAAAGTTGAGGTAATTTGTGTCAGAATGATGGAAATGGGTGTTTGTAGTGAGTGGTCGTGGAGAAGAAAATGGAAGAGAGAGTTGGTTTATTTTTACGTGGTTTTTTGCTTTTGAGTTAGGTTCTTCGAGCTACTGGATGAATAATCGATGATGATTTGTTGTTGGGTGCTGGCTTGTGAAGCAGTGAAACCAGTGGTTTAAGAAGTAGCCAAAAATAAAACATGGAGTTGTGAATGATCTACCTGTTTAATGAAGATACTAATAGTTCAGAATGGAACGAGTATTGTATGTTGAAGATATTTTTATTACAATATTTTCCCTTCAGAGAATTCCAGATTTCAAATTAGTAACTTACTGATGAATTTTTGATTCTGAAAAAAAAATTTCATATCTGTTTCCCGGGATTATTCTTCACAAATTCGCAATTGACAAGATACCTATGAAATCGGGATTTGAGATTATAACAAAAATATCAGTGTTGACATTGACTCAAAGATGAGCTGTTGTAATTTTGCAATATTCTTTTAAAGAACGGCATCACAGAAAACACGTTGATAATAATTTGGATTCCTCGCAATCTAGCGAAAATACACTCAAACATCACTTTTCTTCACCATTTCGAATGAAAACTACAAATTAAGTTAATATTTCGGTCATATTTTGGTGAAAAGTCGAACATTAGGTACACACACACAAAGTACACTACCTACACTTGGAAAAGTAACGACGAGTTGAAGTAACAGTAATAGCAAGTACATCATTGTTATCATCGAAAAAAACTACTGTCAATCGATGTCAAATGATTTTTTTTCATCTGTGAAAAGTACTTTTCAAAAAAATACTTTTAATTGAAAAGTGAAGCGGAACGAAAAGTACTTTTTAATTGCTTATCACTACTCTCTAAACCTGAATCAGTCAAAATATCACTGGTTCAATTTGTAAAAGTGAATTATTTCTCAAACGACGGATCAATCAGTGATGTTTTGCAAAATGTGTAATACTGTAGAATCAGTAAAATTTCAATTTTAACTGAATGATTCAGTAAAATATCACCGATTCATTTCGTACATTACAAAATTTATTACTGAATCAGTAAAATTTATTGAAGTTTTGGTAGTTTTGTAAACGGATTCAAATTTTTTTTTTTTACTGGATGAATCGGTGAAAAATTACTGAAGTTTTGGTGGTTTTTCAACTGATTCAGAGATTTTTTTTTTACTGAATGAATCAGTGAAGTTTTACTGAATGAATCAATGAAGTTTTACTGATTCGGCAGTAACTTAATTTCTTAGATTTCAATCCGGCAGTTTTAACTTTGAACGAGTGAAAATTAACTGATCAACATTTACAGTGGAAAAAACCTCAGTTGAATCCGTGAAATGAAAAAAATTACCATCTGCTGAATCAGTGAAAATTACTGAAATTTTGGTAGTTTTTAACTGATTCGTAAGTAATTTTTTTTTTACTGAATGAATCAGTCAAGTTACATTTTTTGCTGTGAATTGGTATTAACATGATTCTGACGATTTCATTCAGTCATTTTCACTCAATTTCGACTTTAAACCAGTGAAAATTAACTGATTCAAATTGGGAGAGTAGGTAGATCAGGATCAGAATAAAATATGTATTCACGTGTTGCGAGATATTTCCGTTACAAGTTTTCCTTCAAGAGTATTCCGGATTTAAAATTAATAACTTACTGATTCCATTTCTACCTGCCCACCACAATGTTTCTGGAATGCGGTGGCTCATTTATATTTTTTTCAATTAACTTGGTTCAATTTGAAAAAATACTCTATCATTTTATCAAAACCCATTTCTTTGCATTTATATCTTTTCAGTTTTCCAAAACAAAAAAATTACTTTCGTTTTCATTTTTAAGAAAAATGTATTGCCAATTTTCATCAAAAATTGTAAATAACTTCGCTTCTTTCGTACCTAGAGGACTTCTTGTGATCTTTTTGTGAAGCTGGGGCCTTCCCTTTTCAAATTGATCATTTGTTACAATTTTTATTTGCCCCAGGCACATTAGCATTATTTTCATTTTTCAAAATTTGTTGCTATCATTTCAGCTTTTTAGTATCTTTGTTACAATCTCCTTAGTACCTATCAGTTTCTTCCAATTCGTGAGTAGAAGATGAAATTCAAAATCATCGGAGAGTCGTTCCCAGTGGCTGGACGGATATTATTGAGTGAATTTTTCGATGTTGAAAATGGTTTCGTTTGCCTATAATTTCACAAGCTAATTTTCTATCGCTAGTTTTCTGACTCATCGAATTTAATTTTAAATTATTGGGCCGGTAAATCATGGAGTCGTTACAAGTATCCAGTATATTTTTATTCAAAACAAGATTAATATTAAAATCGTTCGCGTTACTTACTGGTGCCATTTGGTGCCTCAGTACCACCCTCAGTAACGTTAGCGGTATGATTACCGTTGGAATTTTCAATATTATTTCCAAATTCTAAACGAAGGTTGGCAGGGAGTGGTGTTTTGCTTCGGTGCCCCTTGATCGTCAAGTTTGCGATCTAGATTTTTATCATTAAACCCCGAAATATCGAAGAACGTTCGCTTCTGGTGTCGATGCCATGCCGTAGGTTTTGGTAACTAGATGTTTGTAATTGACAAGTTTTACAAAAAGAAAAATGAATTTTATTTGGAAACACGCGAAATTATCCATGAATTCTCGGAAATTATAATTTTTAATCAAGGTTTATTTTTTAATTTAGATGTTTTTTCATATTTTGGGTTTTTCCTAATTTTTGTTCAAAATTTAGAATTACAATTTCGAAATTTTTCGTTACAAACAGGAAAATTTACATTTGAATTCGAATTAAAAAATCAACCCGGGGTACCAAAATGGCAGAAAATTCTGCTCATTTCATGAATTATTTCTGCTCCTTTCTGACTTTCCGATGCGCGCTGCAACGGTGGATGGGGGGTGTCTAAAAAGGGTCGTTCGATGCGCAACGGGGGTTCAAAGGAGCAGACAGTTGGAATTTCTGCTATTTTCTGTCCATTTTTCTGTTTTTTTTTGCACGCCGGGAAGTGAATAAAATTGGTTGAATCGTTGGTATTTTTGATACTTGCAATTGACAAAATTTTACTGATGGAAAAGGTCTAATATTAGATACAGTTTTGAATAAAAAAGATTTTTTGAGCGAAAATGAAAATTTGAGTGGAGGATCAATATCGTTCATTGTTCGAATAAATCATGGAAAATAATTCCCCCAAAAATGGCATGAAGTAATGAGAAGAAATGGAAGAGAGGAGGTATTTACTGTGGATAAATAGAGAATTTTTTTCTTATCTCTTCATCAGCACAATTTTTTCACTTCCCCGACGAAGTTAGGGGTAGTTTCTCGTTCCAGCTCACTGCTTGGAGACCAAAATGCACTTCGATAAATCATCCAGTTTTATGAAATGAAAAAATTAATTTCAAACTAAAATACAAAGAATCTGTTTCATTCGAAGCAATAATAATAACTCAAAAAGGTCTCATGTCATCATATTTAAAATACAAAGAATCTGTTTCATTCGAAGCAATAAAAATAACTCAAAAAGGTCTCATGTCATCATATTTAATACTAGAGTTCTGATTTCACACCTCTAATATTTTCATCCTACCACAACTTTTATTATTTTTCTCCATTCTCTAAATCAAGTTTTCACCAACTAAATCATTTTCCATTTCGTAATATCATAAAAACCATCATAGATATAATACATATCAATATGACGACGGCGTACAAAACACCATCTCGCCTTAGCTGTCAACATCAGCAAGATAAACTACACGAGTATACGGGGTAAGTTCCCCTCGCCATCACCGTCCCTTCGGCAATGTCCGAGTTTTGCTGGGACAACGGAATCGGTGTCTTTTTAATTCATTATCTTATTATACATTTCGTATTCTGTTTTCGTACGCGACTCGGGGACCGTGCACCGCGCTGCTTCGGCGCCCGAACCGTGCAAATAGGTCGTACCTTCGGTTCAAACCAGAAGAAATGCGGAATCGTGCACATTTACACAACAAACGACCAAACCGTATTAACGAAATGGTCGAGTAATTTAAAAAAGAGAATAAAAATGGATGAAAAACGAGTCAGAGTCATTTACCGTGAATATGACGGTGTTTTTTCTTCATTTCATATTTAGGGGGTTCATTTTTTTTTCGGGGCATAATGTTATTTTCAAAAAGAGAAAAACGAAACAATGCAACGGTCTCCATTAAAATATTTGCCTAGTTGGCTGTTTTGTTGAGCTTTGCTGTGTCGCGGCCTCGCAGCAGTTTCTGAAAATGTAACCGCTGTAACTATTTACCGAGTAAGTGGTAATGGTTAAAAGAGTGGACCGTTTTTTGATGTTTTTTTCGGAAAATTTGAGGTGGTTAAAGTTTTGGATTTTTCACATGAACCCCCATGACCTGGGCGGGATTCAAAGTTTTTTAATGTTCAAATTGATAGATGGTTTTTATATTACTCTCAAAGAGTGAAAAAAGTTCCAATTTTTCTTGTATTCTTTGGGTTGTTTACATGAATTTTTGTGTATAACCAAAAACTTTGTTTGAGGAAATAGGTAGTTGGAAAACGGACTATGATGACATTGAACAACCTGATTTTGCATGTAATTTGACATTGTTTCCCAACATATTGAAAAACTCTGGAAAACGAAAATCAGATCAGGAATGATTTAATATGCTTCTAGGATGAACATTTAATTCCAAAATACTGATCAAACTATTTGGAATCTTTTTTTTTTCAAAATAACTATCTCGTAATATGACGTTTTAGGTCACACAGGTACAGAAAACCATGTAAATATTTCAAAACATTTTTAATGAAATGGATTTACTCTAAAAAAGAAAATTTTGAATTTTTTGAAAATTCAAATTTTGAACCCTAACCGGGTGATGAGGGTTCAAATGAGGGACTTGAAATTTTCACGAATCCTTTTGAAGTAATTTCACAACTTTCTCTCAATCCTCACCTTCAATGTTCTGAAAAAATCGAACGACGACCACAGTTCACTCTGATGATTAATATTAATAATGCAATTATATTATCTTTCGTGACCCAAAGCGTTTACTACTAATAGGCGACCGTAGAAGCTGAATTTTCTATGAAATAGCCTAACTTCTTACCACACCTCCTGTAAAAAAAAAACGGAGGCATGCTTTTTCTACATGTGTTCGTGTGTACCTTGTTTGGTTTCTTGTCTGTGCTCGAAAAGCCAATCCATCATAACAAATTAAGTACTCCGGTAAATTGAGAATGTTTCTCGAAGGCTCAAACGCGACGATGGCGACGCCACAATCTATCAAAAACGATACATTGTAAGAGATGCTATGGTAATCTTATTACGCGAACTTGAGTTTTTTTTTAATGTGATGACTTTGCCGTCCTGCTCAACTTCGCGGAACAACCTGATATCAATACATTTTAATCATACTCTTGTTTTACAGCCATTATCAAGCTGAAGTAATCGAAGAAGATCTTATAAAAATTCATCATAAATAAGTTTTTCTTCAATTATTATTGCTCGTTAATGGTTGTAAAATATGAAGTCATTATTGAAATGTATATTTGTGACCACCAAGTATGCGATACTTTCGTCGAGAATTTGCGGTACAGATTTTCTAGAGCGTCCAAAATGTTTCAATTCCAATAGGAATTGGCAATGTTGATATTTTGCCACGTGGAACAATTTCATCGGGAGTCAATTAAAACCGTAAAGAATTCAACCATTTATTATCTACCTATGGAATTCTGCATATCTTGCATTTAAAAGTTGTGTCGGGATCATGTACTTTTAAGATAGGTAGTTTGTTATAAGGTCTGGTGTTCAATTTCGAATTTGTTAGACACAAATTAAATTGCGGCGATTCCTTCAAATTCATTACAATATGCTTAATCGCAAGAATTTTCATACAGCATGCACATCGAATTTTCTGTGTAGACGATTCTAAAATTGATTCAAATATTGATTGCATTTCTTTCAATGAGTAATTCTTGGAATGTCTCAATCATGCGTCTTAATCGAAATTGAGCATAGAATTTCAATTCACAAACTCATCAAAATTAAAATTATTCACAATGAAATTTTCGAAACGTTTGAAATTTGAATTCAAATTCAAAAACTTACCTTTTTCAACCGCCTCGGTTGTATATTTCACGAAGTAATAGTATATTACTGTACAGGGTGCGAAAGTGAACGTTTTCTTGTCGAGTGCGAGAGTTGGCGGAACGAGCGAAGCGAGTGACGCCATCGCACGAGACAAGAAATGTTCACGTTCGTACCCTATACAGTAATAGATTTTTCTTTATACAGCTACGAAAATAAAGAATTTTGAAATATTCAATAATTAATAAGTCATAAAAAGTAAACATACAATGTTGATATCAATAACACTGTTGCAAGCAGTGACTTGAAAATCGCTTCTTTTCGTCGCACTGCGATGGAAAAGTAGAGACACTGTCTAGTGTCTCTATGGAAAAGAGTACTTTTCATCGCAGTGTGACGGGAAAGTACACTGCGATAAAATCGAGTATTTTCGCACCCTACGGAACGGGAGAAATCCTACGTTTTCGTAGCATGTATAAAGAAAATATAAATATTCCTCTAGTTCTGTAAAGTATACCTAGGTAGACATGGTTTTTAATGTAATAAAACACTTTTCAAGTAAAAAATTGAAATTCGAAAAATGACATACCCCCATTTGATCTACGAATACCAGTCAGCAATCTGGACCCAAAAATAATAATGTTCAATGAGAAGTAGTATACTAATGTAAGTTCCAGAATAAGAGGAACTTTAAGTGAAAAACTTTCACATAATTCCTGTTGAAAAAAGCTCACATCTTTTTCACATTGAAATTTAAACAAGATTTCAACTGCAGAATATTCTCACATCATTTACATTTTGAATTCATCTCGCCTTGAAAAAATTTCACATCTTTTTCACTTCATATTTCATTCAAGATTTCAATTGAAAAAATTCTCTCTACATTTATACTTTGATTGCTTAAACAAGCTATCAAGTGAAATAAACTCACATACTTTTCACTTTATTTCACATCTTTTTTCACATAAGAAATATTTTCACATCAACCCATTTTTCTTGTATTTAGTTATCCTCACATATTTTTCACATCTCTTGAAACCTTTATTTGAAATGCAAAATAAATTGCATATTTTCAAACAAAATTGGTAAAACCGCCTGTTCTATATCACGTCACAATACACATGTGTAGTAGTTGATAGTCCTACGGAGCTGCTGCCCTCGTAATAGTGATACTGGGAAACCAGTACTATAGGCGAGAATGTAACCGTACGGCGTGCGTGCGTTGACTACTATACCAGTGTAAGTACATGAATTGGGAACCTCCCGTTCAGATAGCTTCATAGGTAGATGAATGGGAGGTTCCCAAGAAGTGTAATAGAACAGGCGGTTTTACCATTTTTTTTGAAATTATGCAATTCATTTAGCATTTCAAATGAAGGTTTCAAGAGATGTGAAAAAGATGTGAGGATAACTAAATACAAGAAAAATGGTTTGATGTGAAGACGATGTGAAAATATTTCTTATGTGAAGAAGATGTGAAAATATATTGAAGTGGAAAGTATGGGAAATTATTTCACTCCAGAATAAGAGGAACTTTAAGTGAAAAACTTTCACATAATTCCTGATGAAAAAATCTCACATCTTTTTCACTTCATATTTCGAACGAGATCTCAACTGCAAAAAGTCTCTCTACATTTATACTTTGATTTCTTAAACAAGCTATCAAGTGAAATAATTTCACATAAGAAATATTTTCACATCAAACCATTTTTTTTGTATTTAGTCATCTTCACATATTTTTCACATCTCTTGAAACCTTCATTTTAAATGCAAAATAAATTGCATAATTTCAAAATTTTTTTGGTAAAACCACCTATTCTATATCACGTCACAATACACATGTGTAGTAGTTGATAGTCCTACGGAGCTGCTGCCCTCGTAATAGTGATACTGGGAAACCAGCACTATAGGCGAGAATGTAACCGTACGGCGTGCGCGCGTTGACTACTATACCAGTGTAAATATATGAATTGGGAACCTCCCGTTCAGATAGCTTCATAGGTAGATGAATGGGAGGTTCCCTAGAAGTGTAATAGAACAGGCGGTTTTACCATTTTTTTTTTGAAATTATGCAATTCATTTTGCATTTCAAATGAAGGTTTCAAGAGATGTGAAAAAGATGTGAGGATAACTAAATACAAGAAATAGTATATTATGCAACAAGGGAGATAAAGTGATTTTCGACGAATTTTGAGGTTTATTGCCCGAGCGAAGCGAGGGAAATAACTCAAAATCGTCGAAAATCATTTATCTCCCGAGTTGCATACGATATTTTTCATTGTAGAGGGAGTAAAAGTCGAGTTTGAGCACTCGAGCGATTCGCGAGAGGGAGTAAAAGTAGACTTTCACTCCCTCTACAATGAAAAATGGTTTGATGTGAAAACGATGTGAAAATATTTCTTATGTGAAGAAGATGTGAAAATATATTGAAGTGGAAAGTATGGGAAATTATTTCACTCCAGAATAACAGGAACTTTAAGTGAAAAACTTTCACATAATTCCTGATGAAAAAATCTCACATCTTTTTCACTTCATATTTCGAACGAGATCTCAACTGCAAAAAGTCTCTCTACATTTATACTTTGATTTCTTAAACAAGCTACCAAGTGAAATAATTTCACATAAGAAATATTTTCACATCAAACCATTTTTTTTGTATTTAGTCATCTTCACATATTTTTCACATCTCTTGAAACCTTCATTTTAAATGCAAAATAAATTGCATAATTTCAAAAAAAAATTGGTAAAACCGCCTATTCTATATCACGTCACAATACACATGTGTAGTAGTTGATAGTCCTACGGAGCTGCTGCCCTCGTAATAGTGATACTGGGAAACCAGCACTATAGGCGAGAATGTAACCGTACGGCGTGCGCGCGTTGACTACTATACCAGTGTAAGTATATGAATTGGGAACCTCCCGTTCAGATAGCTTCATAGGTAGATGAATGGGAGGTTCCCTAGAAGTGTAATAGAACAGGCGGTTTTACCATTTTTTTTTTTGAAATTATGCAATTCATTTTGCATTTCAAATGAAGGTTTCAAGAGATGTGAAAAAGATGTGAGAATAACTAAATACAAGAAAAATGGTTTGATGTGATGTGAAAACGATGTGAAAATATTTTTTATGTGAAAAAAGATGTGAAAATATAATGAAGTGAAAAGTATGGGAAATTATTTCACTCCAGAATAAGAGGCACTTTAAGTGAAAAACTTTCACATAATTCCTGATGAAAAAATCTCACATCTTTTTCACTTCATATTTCGAACGAGATCTCAACTGCAAAAAGTCTCTCTACATTTATACTTTGATTTCTTAAACAAGCTATCAAGTGAAATAATTTCACATAAGAAATATTTTCACATCAAACCATTTTTTTTGTATTTAGTCATCTTCACATATTTTTCACATCTCTTGAAACCTTCATTTTAAATGCAAAATAAATTGCATAATTTCAAAATTTTTTTGGTAAAACCACCTATTCTATATCACGTCACAATACACATGTGTAGTAGTTGATAGTCCTACGGAGCTGCTGCCCTCGTAATAGTGATACTGGGAAACCAGCACTATAGGCGAGAATGTAACCGTACGGCGTGCGCGCGTTGACTACTATACCAGTGTAAATATATGAATTGGGAACCTCCCGTTCAGATAGCTTCATAGGTAGATGAATGGGAGGTTCCCTAGAAGTGTAATAGAACAGGCGGTTTTACCATTTTTTTTTTTTGTTGAAATTATGCAATTCATTTTGCATTTCAAATGAAGGTTTCAAGAGATGTGAAAAAGATGTGAGAATAACTAAATACAAGAAAAATGGTTTGATGTGATGTGAAAACGATGTGAAAATATTTTTTATGTGAAAAAAGATGTGAAAATATAATGAAGTGAAAAGTATGTGAAATTATTTCACTTCATAGCTTGCTTAAGAAATCAAAGTATAAATGTAGACAGAATTTTTGCTGTTGAGATCTTGTTTGAAATATGAAGTGAAAAAGATGAGATGAATTCATAGTGTAAATGATGTGAGAACATTTTGCAGTTAAAATCTGGTTCAAGTTTCAATATGAACAAGATGTATGCTTTTTGCATCAGAAATTATGTGAAAGTTTTTCAGTTGAAGTTCCTCTTATTCTGGAACTTACATTAGTATCAGGCAGATTTCTTTGGTCACTTTTTAGTGACTTGGTCACTTTTTTCATCAAAAGTCACTAAAGTTACTTTTTTCATCAAAAAGGTCACTTTTAATGACTTTTGGTCACTATTGTAATTTTCCCCGACCAAAAATTGAAAAAATTGAAAAACCGATTTATTTCCTTGAAAAAAGTTGAATATTTAGGGTGTCAACCGGTCGCGAAAGTCGCGAAATATACCCAAAACTCTTCAGAAGCCGCGAATTCTTCAGAAATTACTTGAATTTTTTTCGCCTTGTAAAAAACAGAAAAAGTAAAGAAATTTCACTTTTTTGAACATTTTTTCCAAAAATTTTCGCCCTTGCTTCGCTCGGGCTCATAAATTTTTTAAACCTATTCTTAAATTATAAACTTTCTCTTCCACAATTGAATATTTTGAAGCGGAAAAAATAAGTTTTTGTGGGAGACTTGGTAGCAATCATGATTGGGAATTTCAAAGGGAGTATCGTTTCCATTCTCGGGAAAATCTAAAAAAAAATCGGAGAATTTTGGAATTTTCAGTGGGATGTTTTAAATGCTGTTTTTTTTTTTAAATGAATTCTTCAAAAAAAAAAAATCGCCCTCGCTTCGCTCGGGCCCAATAATCACGTCCTTATATTAGTAATCTCCTAATGTTTCAAACTTCTCATGAATTTATTTCTCTATTTTAAGGTCAAAATCCGCGAAATCTATATTTAGCCCATGTTATACCAGCTTTCCATTTTGTGTTAAAAATACTTTATTAGGTAAATGTTCACTAAACATCTAATAATTTTATCCGTTCCAACATGATTTTTCATTGAAAATTTCTCCCTCGCTTAGCTCGGACCGTAACTATGCTTTAAAACGAACTTAGGAAAATTTAATGTGCTCATTTTCCCAAGTTCGTCTTGAAGCAAATTTACCTTATTTTAATGTTTCTATTACCTTCAGTGATGGAAAACTAAAATGATATTAGTTCTAGTTCCAGTTCCAGTTCCAGTACTCAAAATTTTGAAGGACAAAAAATGCAAAATTTTCTGCTAAATTTTAACTTTATTGTTTTTTTTTCGATTCAAAGTACAATTTTTTCTCTGTTCAAGCTCAAACCAAAAGAATTCTAGAGAAAAAGTCATTAGTAATATTTTTCGAAAAGTGACTAACCCCTGAATTTTTCAACGAAAAATTCGAATACCTAATTTGCGAGAGGACGTCTTTAATTGGATGAAATTTTCGAGTTTACAACACAATATTCTTCTTTATTCACTTTTTGACGTGAATTTTCAAGGTTTGGGGGTTTTAGTAAAATTTTTTTAATTGAATGTGGTTTGGTAAATTTCAACATCAAAATTTTGACTTTTTCAAGTCATATTTTAAGTACATATAAAAATTGCAACTGCTGGAACTGGTATAAAACTGAAATTCATTTTAGTTCTAGTTCCAGTTTTCAGATTTCAGTTCTAGTTCCAGTTCCAGTTCCAGTTTTCCATCACTGATTTATCTTACCCTTTTTTCAGTATAGTTTCTCAGTCACAGATTAAAATTAGTGCTCTGGAAAACAAATTTTTGAAAACACCGCGAATTTGTCTCGATTTGAAAATCTTTTCTAGTCGTAAGCCTAAGGAAAAACATTACACGATGGTCCACCGGGTAAAAAGCGATTCGAGAAAATACCCTGGCTATTTGGGCAATAAAAACGAAGAATAAATTGTGACACGGTTATACTCCACACGTATATCACTTTTTACCCAGGCACCACCGGAAATTTCCGATTTACGAGTGTTATTTCGCTCATCGTACTTTACAATATCGCGATATATTCGCATGTTTCATATTTTTTTCTCTCGCACACACGTCTTATCTCATCCTAACACACCGACGCGTGCGAAATTCGTCGCACCGGCTAGATCAGTCAGCGTATTATGTACTCGAAAGCAGGCTTGTCATTTGGCACGTCTATAGAAAGTGAGAAAATTTACTCTTCTGCGATGGTAGTATAGATATACCTACAACATGGGCGAATTTTCGTCGCATTACATCGCCAAGGTTAATAATCCATGTGAGACTGATTGACGTTTTGAAATTTGATGGCGAAGTCGCCTTGTAAAACGGTGGTTATTTCGAGCTACGACATCGACGAGGGTCGAAAGTCTATTTTTCTCGCTATTTACCCAATCGATCACTTTCGTTGGTTATCGAACCGCATAAATTATCTCCTGTCACCGCTCATCTTTGGTTCGCCAACCCTGTTACGATGGTGTTTGCGGTCTCGAGAACGACGCTGTAGGAGCCGGAGAAAAAAGTACGCCTTCGGAAGGCTTAAAAGATAATGAAATTTAGCTCACTCTTTGCTCTCTATCCGCACATCGTTCTCTTACTCGAGTACAAAGTTTGTCACAGTTGTCAACTTTTAATTACGCCAAAAGCCTGTATATACCGACTTTGTAAATGGAATCGTCGTCATTGTGTAGTACACCTCAACTACGCCTCCGGCGTCTTCTTCCAGCCTCCGCGAATAAACTTTTCAACCGAGTGTAACGATAACTCGAACGGTGTAATGTAAATCGGTAACTTATTCTCACGTGCGTTACTTAAAAGTCTACACGAATTCATATACGATGAGCCAAGTTGCCTGGTTTTTTTCTCGTTTTGGCACCGAGTAAATTTCGCCGACAGATTCGTCGTACGAATTTGGGGAAATTTTCCACGAGATTTTTCCGTCTAAGCTGCGTGTGCTGTTTAACGCGTATTAATCCTATTTTCATCCCTCGAGCGGAGTGAACTCTGCGTGCGGTCGATTTGCGGCGACCAGGTCGACCTTTCTCTTCCTTATCCTTTCGCAAGCCGTCTTTACCCCGTATTATAATTTACAGCGTGGTATTTTTACTACCTATCGGGGTCTCGTTATAGGATATATGGTTTTTAATTACATCGATAGATTAGATACGTCGGTGCGGGCCCCATCTTTACCTTTAGCTGCGTGTTTTATGGCGAGTCATCTTTTTTCACCTACGTACTGTGGATATAATTATCGATTTTTTTTCACCTCGTTTGCCGCCAGACCGTCGAGTACTAAGACTCGTAGCTATCGCGTAAGTTATGTGTATTTTTACACGCTTTTATTTGTCGTGTTGTCGACGACATCGTTGTCGCGAAGAACTGCGAGGAAATTAATATCGTCGACACCCCTGTCTCGGTCTCTCCGTGCATGTATTATATAAAGCTACGAGTCGGTAAACTGATACACACGTATGTACGCTTTACGTCCTGTGAGGAGTAAAGTCTTATACGTAAACGACGATACTTATCTATAGGGAAATGAATACGCGACAGATGCGATATGACGTGTATTCCACGTTACTGTGTTGCTTTTCCAATTTCTCTTCGGTGATATGTGCTCGCGTGTTTGTTCCTTTCCTTTTTCGCAATCGCTGCGTGCGAGGAACTTGATCGATGGTGAATGAGAAAATCTATAGTTGAAGGATGAATGATGTTTCGATCGGAACTCGAGGAAAAATACGTACAATGTGGAGTATTCGTTATGGTTGTGCTGAATGCTGATACGAACGAGTCTTTCCCATAAGCGTCGCTGGACCTTTTAAGTAGGGTGTGCCAAAACTTGAGTGGGGGGGGGGATGATTATTCGCTCAATTTTGAAAGAACACTGTCAATGTCCAATTTCATGCAATTTCGCATTTTTTCAATATTTATTCCAAGTTTAAATTTTCTCAAAATTTTCAACCTGGAATTTTCTCAGAGATTTTTTAAATTGAGAATTGAAAAAAAATTTCAGTGAAGACCAATTAATATTATTAACTACTCTCTTAATTTAAATCATAGTGAAAGTTCACGGCAAATTGGTAAAAAAAATGCTGATACTCTGTCATTTCGAATCAATGAAAAGTCACTGATAAACAGTTAGAATTGCAGTACAGGAAAAATCAGTGAAATTCACCGATGTTCACTAATTTTTCACCGATTATTCAAAGAATTCCCCAGATTTTTCTGCAAATTTCATAAATATCACTGAGTTTTCAGTGAATTTTCAATGATTTCCAGTGATTTTCTTCCACTGACTTGCTTGTAATGAAAAAATGTTCACTGATTTATTACTGTGCTGCAATTCTGACTGTTTTTCAGTATTTTTTGATGAATTTCACTGATTCAAAAATGAGAGGGTACAATTGGTGAATTTTCATTTTTGAATCAGTAAAAATTTACATTTACTGATTGAATCAGTAATTATGGGAATAATTACTGATTCAAAATCGAAAATTCACTAATTAGTCCGTAGTTTTTTCACTGATTGCTGGAGTGACTCAGTCATCACTCATCAGTGAATTTTCACTAATTCAATTGATGAGAGTGAGCATATGAATCCAAAACTCCTAACCTAAGTTTAAATTGTTTTTTTTTTTAAATGCTAGAAGCTTCATCAGTATCTTCCAGCGAAGAAAAAAGAAGAAAATTCACTCTCATGTCCCGTTTTTCATATACGGTGTTCAAACTTATACTGCTAGTATTGATTAGATTTCCTGGACTTTGATAGTTGTCTGATATTAATTGGCTTTTACTTGATTTATTTGAAATTTTTTCCAACTCCGAGTTCCCAAATTCCAAGTTTAAATTTTCTTTACTTTTTTTTGTAAGTTCAAGAAGTTTGATTTTCTAGAAATTTTATCAGAAGTTCGAATTTTAAAAAAATTAAGTATACTTATAATTTGTAATTTTGAAAAAAAAATTACCTGGGAATTTATTAAATGAATTGAAAAAATGGCAGAACTTGGAAAAAATTTTAAGAAAATTTCGCTTGGAAAATGAAATGAATAATTGAGAAAATGGCAGAACTTTGAAAAAATTTTCAAATATTTATTTAGTAAAACTCGAAAGATTGATCGAAGCCCAACTTCCGTAGCATTCTTCTATCTGCACTGCATATTAAATCGAAAACGACGTAAAGGGAGCGAAATTCCCAATATATTATAATATAACAAGGTATCTTTGTACTAGTTGGGTGATTTTCGCGAAATAATCCGAATCGGATGAGCAATACGGTTGACGTAAGAGCATTTAAGAACAATATTGTTGCCTTACTAAGCGCAAGCGTGAAATGAAAAAAAATTGCTTTCTGTAGGATGATATAATTTTTTTGAAAGCCAGTTGCCCCTTCAAATATCAGCTTAGGTGACCAGAGGTGCAACGATTACGATTTTAATCGATTATAATCGATGCTCATACCCCGATTAAAATAATTGGACGAGCATCGATTATTCTTCGATTAATCGAAGATAAGTAAACAAAAATTTCCAATTTGTCTGATTGGTCAAATTATATGTGACGTAATTTTTTTTTCTAATCAAAACAATTTAGGTTTCTGACGTCACGTATCTCTGGCCAATGAAGAATACTCAAATTTTTGGGACCGATTAATCGATTATTTCCGATTATTTGTTGAAAACACAATCGATGTAGCATCGATTATAATCGTTGCATCTCTGTAGGTGATGAATGCACACCACAACTACTCTCCACGTCACCTCCTACCATGTGCACTTATTGGTTTTCAATCATTTTTAAATGCAACATTTTTCAATGAAATTTTACTTCGAAATTGAGGAATTTTTATTTGATTAGAAATTCTGACGCGGGATCAGGGATGAATGGATTTACATGACCGGGGATAACCTGTTTACAATTGGGCGTTTGTCTAATCTTATCGTTCATTGAGATCTGTCCTTCTCAGAACCTATACTGTCGTGGGAATTGGCTGTCGTTTAAATACCCAATTTTGTCGTTGCATTTATTGGTCGTGGAATGTATTATTTCGTCGTGCAATTATGTTTCCCTTTTCTTTGTAGTAAAAACAAAAATTGCTTACAGTTCATATCTTTAAAAAGCGTGTGTTATATTCATCAACGTCGATTTTTGAATAAATATAGGGAATTGAACCAACCCTTCAAAAAACTTGGGAAATACCTCGTCCAGATTAAATTTTCAAAGATTGAGATAGAATAATTTCATTGAGCAAAAAATTTGAACAAATCAATGAGAGATGTTCAGTTCAATCAACAAATTGAAAAAAAAACTATCGATGCATATTCATCATGATCCACTCGCTTAAAAATACTCCGTCCTCACTACAGAAATAATTTCCAGCGGGTAAAACTTGACCACGAAAATTAATTCGATGGAGGGCAGAAGATGTAAATTTCAAAGCACTATCTATACAAGCTGACCGCCACTCTCGACAATTCCCCGCGTTGATAATGCATAAAGCTCGGTATAGCAGAATTTTAATTTGTAGCTTTATTTGCCCATACTACATATTTACTTTTCCAAGGCATAGGTATATACACACTTCTATACAGCACATGTACCTAACCCAGCAACCTATTCATCATTTACCAACGGAAACTGCGAAAGGTTTGCAGGTTAGGTGAAAGGGTAGAGAGGAGAGTACACGCTTCATTATGTACACATCACCGTTCTATGTATATTTTACATTAGGCTACGCGGAATTTTTCACGTTTCATCGACCGATTGCGGAGCAGGGTGAGAGAGGAGAGAACGAATGAGGCGACACGACCACAACACAGCGTATGGAGGGTGACAAACGCTGAAATTAACCTCATCTCGTTATCGAGATTATTGAGAAAAAAATTAAATTAAATCGTATGTGTTGAGATGAGAGAATGTAGAAGGATGAAATCGAAAAAAATCCGAGGTCTTTGATTTTATTCATTTTTTTATCAGAGGAACTTAATGACTGGGAATGACTTTAGATAGGATTTTAGATCGTCCTAATCCCTGAAAGAGGAACAGGAGTCCTAAACTGTGAGGCCATCCTTGAAACAATCCGATTCCTCATCTACCACAAACGAGAGTTTGAAATTAAGAATTCGAAATTTTGCATCAAAAAATTCAATTGAAGATGACAGATTTTATAAGGAGAAAATAAATCCATGAAAATTGACAGATTTTTGAAAGGAAAAAATCCACGAAGATTGGCAGTTTTTTTAAGAGGAAATTTGCAACTATAATCAGTGGTTATATTTTAGTCTTCCTTAGTTTTGAAGGAAAATTCAACCAATAAAAAACAGCTTTGATCATCTGTTTGTTCACTCTGGAATTCATTTCCAGAGTAATTTAGAGGTATGTGGCTGTTTTATTTTTTTCTTGTTGAAGTTCAAAGTCAGAAATGTAAAATCTTACAGTTTTTCTGAAATATCCATAAATTTTGTGTTTTTTCTAACCATCTTTAAATGAATCAGTGAATTTTCACTGGTGAATATAACAAATTAAACTCTTTTAATTCAATTTGTAATTTTGTTCTGTTGGAATCAGTTATTTTTGATTGATTGAAAGGGTTATTTTTGACTAATTCCTCAGTTTATCAACATCATTCAGTGATTCTATCAATGAAAAATCGCCAATTGAACCTGGAGATAGAATTTGCCTTATTTAACAATGAAAATTCCCTGATTCGTGTTTAGAGAACATTATTTTAGATAATTTTTGATAGTTTGTTCCTGAATTACCTCGAAAATGATTTCAAAGGTGAGAACAAGAAGTATGCAATTGATATTCAATTCGAAATTTTCGATAATGTTTACTGCAGATGGTCCCATCTTTCAAAAAAAGAGTCGAAATTACAAAAGTTCCTCCATCCCCACTTCTACAGAAAAACAGCTTGTGGACCAAAAACTATTAATATTGGAACCTTTCCGAGCCATAGTTGAAGAGCATAGTGGATTTATTTTTATTGTAACAAAATTCATCGTTTAGTCCTAATTTTGTTACTTTTTTTCCTTTTGACGATGAATCGTTGCCTATTCGTTGAAAGGGTATAGCAGGTTAAGTATGGTGTTTTGGCCTTGGAAAGGGATTTTGATGAAACCTACCCCAAAAGTTGAGTCATGATGAGAAAAAATTCTGACAAAAATTTTGGACCCCCAGAGCAAGTATTTTCGGGGGGAGGGGCCAAAATGTGTTTTTTAAACTTTATTTTTTCGTTTTTCACAAAATGTAGATAAAAATTTCGTGTTTTTTTCAATTGAATCTAGAGGGTTAGAGGAACCCCAAAAAATTTTTTTCAAAATTTTTGACCCATTTTTCGTTGAGTTATGGCGTTTTAAAAATTTTGAGCGGCCATTTTGGAGAGAAGTTTCAGAGGTACAGTCACCATTTTTTTTTATAAAATGTGTTATTTAGTGTTGATTATACCACATAAGTTTCAATGAGTTTGAGTTGGTGCAACATTGTCAAAAAAAATAAAAACTAACCACCGGTCATGCGGAGCCCGAACGTTCATGTCAATTTCCCACGGCGCTCTGGTGGAAAGCACAGTGCTCGCGCTCGCTATGTTTGACAAATGCCATTCTAATCCAGAGGCAGATTACATTTTTTCAAATATGAACGCAAATGGTGATGTAGGTATAAAATTTGGCATAGCGAAGAAGGATACCATAATAAAAATTTTTTGAGTCAGTAGAATCATCGCCAAATCTCATTGGAGGGGGAGGGGGAGGGGGAAGATCCAGAGGGGGTTCGGCTCCTTCATTTTTCAAAATTGAGCTATCGGTTTTTTTTCGTGTAATTTCTATACGATGGAATTCTGCTTAGTTCAAAAATGACATTACATTTGGAATTGCAAGGAGAGAAGTTCCTCAAATTTCGGATTTTTCATTTCAAATTTTCACATTTTCCTCGAATATGTTATCTATTTTGTAGAACCTGCCTAAATCCCAAATTATCTTTTTTTTTACATTTTTCGAAATCTGCGGGTAGATTAGGTACCATACATACGTATAATTGACTTTTCACAAATTCCCGTAAGTACCTCTAAGCTGAATGAATGGAGGAATTTGATGAAATTGAACCAATTTTTCACGTTCTGTGCCATAAACTATCTACGTAATATTTCGTTTCAGTTTTGATTGTGATAATATTGGTGGTATCTCTCAACCGCGTTTTTGGATGTAAACACGAAAAAAAACCGATAACTCAATTTTGAAAAATGAAAGAGCTGAACCCCCTCTGGATCTTCCCCCTCCCCCTCCCCCTCCAATGAGATTTGGCGATGATTCTACTGACTCAAAAAAAATTTTATTATGGTATCCTTCTTCGCTATGCCAAATTTTATACCTACATCACCATTTGCGTTCATATTTGAAAAAATGTAATCTGCCTCTGGATTAGAATGGCATTTGTCAAACATAGCGAGCGCGAGCACTGTGCTTTCCACCAGAGCGCCGTGGGAAATTGACATGAACGTTCGGGCTCCGCATGACCGGTGGTTAGTTTTTATTTTTTTTGACAATGTTGCACCAACTCAAACTCATTGAAACTTATGTGGTATAATCAACACTAAATAACACATTTTATAAAAAAAAATGGTGACTGTACCTCTGAAACTTCTCTCCAAAATGGCCGCTCAAAATTTTTAAAACGCCATAACTCAACGAAAAATGGGTCAAAAATTTTGAAAAAATTTTTTTGGGGTTCCTCTAACCCTCTAGATTCAATTGAAAAAAACACGAAATTTTTATCTACATTTTGTGAAAAACGAAAAAATAAAGTTTAAAAAACACATTTTGGCCCCTCCCCCCGAAAATACTTGCTCTGGGGGTCCAAAATTTTTGTCAGAATTTTTTCTCATCATGACTCAACTTTTGGGGTAGGTTTCATCAAAATCCCTTTCCAAGGCCAAAACACCATACTTAACCTGCTATACCCTTTCCAGGTGTTGGGTTGCTCTTTTCTACCTTCCTCTCCTCTTCGGTTAATGAGAACGAGTCTTGTCTATATATGAGCTAGATGTGTTCAAAGGATTCACACGACCGTAGTGTTGGAAAGAAGATGAAACACAGTGATAACGCTAATGAGCATCGTTATAGCTGCATTTTGCTCGGGAAAAAGACCGAAGAAAAAAGTTTCTCGGTCGTCCGATGCTACAAATGTTACATTTTCTCGTCGGTTTATGGTGTTTTTTTTCTTCTTTCGATACGTTGCGCGCGCCTGTCTCCGTGTTAGATTTTACTGTTAGTTTTTCAAATGAAATTACATTCATTACTGGTAAAAATTTTCAACTTCCCGATACGGAGCGAGAGATTGCTACGAAATAAGAAAGAGTAAAATTAATTTCACCATCGAACCCGGTAATAATTATTTATAAAAGGAGAAACGCGACGTTGTGTACTGTAGGGTAATGTTTCTCTCTGTCGCGCTCGTTTGTGTAATTCAATCTAAAATTCAATTTTATAACGTAAAATGGCCGAGCTTGTATCTGGTAACATTTGCACACGAAAGACAAAGTTGCGATTCGACGAGCTAGGTGAATTCATCCGCGTATTTTATTTATGTCGTGTCGCGTCGGCGAATCGTATTAAATTTCTATCCGATATTTCTCGATGTTTTTCAATTTCCAATCATTATGTTGCAATTGGACTTATTTAACGAAAAATTAACGTTTGGTCGGATATAATTTAGTAAAAATTGTGAAAAAATTAAGTAAGGCCATTTGGGGTAATTGTAAACATGGGGTAATTGTAAACAAGTCGTGCTGTAAATACTTAAATGCATCTAGCGAGCTGGAGTTGCCAAAAATAAAAACTGTGAATAATTGGCCTTACTATAATAAAGAACTTCGGGTTCTTGGTGACAGCTGAGATGAAAAATTTCGCGATGAAAAAAACATGATATCAAATTTTGGTTTTCACACAATCTACGTAATCTTCAAAATTCGAGAAAAAATAGAAAAAAGTAAAAAAGTTGGTGTTTGATGCATTAATTTAGTTCTACGGACATTCAAAAATGATGAAATTCAATACTTATGATTTTTGAAGCTGAGAAATTAATTTTCTGCAGCATTCACAAATACCCATCAAATTTTTCAGGTGTGGGGTAATTGTAAACACGTGTTATTTGAATGGGATTCACAAATTTAAACACAAAATATCATTTTTTTTGTTTTGATTTTTTTGATTTTTTTTTTACAAGTTAGTTTTTCCAGACGTTTAAATATTTAATCTGTATAATTTTTTTCCAAATTATGCAAAAAAACACCCGAGGGATACATTTTTATGGGGTACAATGTATGCATTTACATTTTACCCCATCATAGTGGGGTAAATGTAAATATTCTTGTCCAATTGTAAACGAAGTCCATAAGTTCGGAATGAATAATCGAATCGATGAAAACAACCCGCCATATTACTCCTCATACATTCATTGATACATGGAAAAAATTTCAATCACTTTGCTTTCTTACTTACAGAGTAAAACGAAAAAGAATATCACAAAATCGGTTCAATTTTCCGAAAAATTTACAATTACCCCAATTGACCTTACCTATTTGATTGCCTACTTTTTGCAATGGGGTTTTATGATAGTATTCATCGTATGCTTCAATCTTTATGAATGATGAAACAGCTTATGCTGAAAATGAAGCGATTGAGATCGAGCAATATGGTCTACGGAAAACCGTCGTTAAGGTCTCCGTGATCGCTTAAAGAGTAGTAGGTAGTACTTCACAACATGTTTCATTACCTACACACACGAATGTAATTTCAAAATTCTTAGTATAACCAAATTCGTTTAAGAACACCCCAACAGTAGGGTGGGTCGAAAAACCAAAAATTTTGATTTTTGAAAAGTTATTCTTGGAAAAAGTTGTTTGGCTGGATGGACTAAAAAAATGAAATAAAAAATTTCAAAATCGATTCATATCTTCCGATCGCGCAAAAGCCTTCAATTCTTCGGAAATTGCCAAAAATTCAGTATCTTTAGAAATTTTTAAAAAACGTCGAAAAGAAATCAAAATTTATTAAAATTAATTTGAGAGCTTGTTTAGGGACTATTTAAAGCAAAAACGACAACTTTTTTGAAAAAATCCATGTTTTATAGTTTTTTTAAATTTCTCATACGTCTTCAACTGTGAAGAAAAATTGAAGAAGGTTGTAAAACAATGATTTTTAAGTCACTGATAATCAGTCAAATTTCATTGATTCCCCTGTTGATAGGTGACATTTTACTGTCAATCGGTGAAAAATTACCGATTCAATTAGTGAATTTTCATTATTAAATCAGTAAAAGTTAATTGACTGATTAAATCAGTACAGGCGCGCCCGCAGGATTTTCCGATGAGGTAGCAAGAGGAAGTTCCCCAGATGGTGCCCCTTGATGTAAAAAAATGCTGTAAAAAATGTTGAATCCCCCCCCCCCCCCCCATTCCCTTCCCCAACCCCTCCTTTTCGGAGTTGAAGCCATTTTATTGCATAATTTTCAAAAAAAATTTAATTCCAAGGGGAGTGAATGAAATTTCTTGTTCTTTGGCACAAAGTTACATCTCGTAGAGGTGTATTTGCGATAATTTTTTTTATCAATTTTGGTGCACTCCTTCATGAGGTTTTGGCCATTTGAAATTTTCAACTGTAAAATAGACCTTAACAGCAAAGTTTGACTAATTTTTGAAAATATCCTAAAAACGTGTTTTCCAACGTAGATTCACGTCACGTATTCAGTTTTGGCGATTTTGTTGGCGCAAGGGCCGAAAATCGCGAAAAATCGCAAAGAAATTGTTGCTATTTTGACAGATTTTTCAAAATTTAAGCATTTTATACAGAAAGAAATGACGAAATGAAAAAACTAGCGTCGTATCGTGTTAAGCAGTTCAAAATACCCCGATAAACACCCTTTTCGCGGTCATTTTCATGACAATAAAATTAAATTTTGAGGATTTAATCCTGAATATTAACTATTCTAACCTACATCCTTAATACTGCACCAATAAAAAAAAATCGAAAAGTTTATGTGGTAGCGACCGCTACCTCCGCTACCCGCTGCGGGCGTGCCTGAATCAGTAAATTTTTTCACTGATTCCTACAGTGACTCAATTTTGTCTATTTAAATCAGTCAATTTCGATTGATTCAAATTAAGAGAGCACTCGATACAATGTAGGTAAAATTTGAAACAAAAAATTAGTTACTCATGAACGTAGCCAAGATTGTGCTATCTTATGTTTTTATTTCATGTTTGATTTCATTGAACAAGATAAATTAAGTAGCATATGCATTTGCAAAATTGAAGAATTCGCCGTCTCTGTCTACATAATGTAGGATTCGAAAAATTGGGAAGGCTGAGTCTTTTTACGTGTAGGTACAAGTAATCTACAAAAAAAGCAAACACAAGGTGTCTACTGGCTAAAAAAGCAAGAAAACACACAAATTAGCAAGAATTCCATCTCAGTAGCTAGAAAACAAGAAAATAACAAGAATTTTAGTAATTTTACAATGTGCAACATTTTGCTCCTCTTTGGATTTTTTAATCAAAATATATAAAAAAGAGGGGGTTCTTTTTTGAGCAAATTTGAAGTAAAAAAAAAAAATAGTATGAAAGTAGCCAGAAAAATCCCCCAAAAAAACAATTATTTTCATCCGGACCGCGCGAATCATTTCAGTCGTTCAGCGTTCAACTCTTTTTTACGTCTTATCACCATCTGAAAGAGGGAAACTGGAGAGTGATGCAATGAACAATTTTAAATTTCGTTGTCGGTTGTATTCTAAACGGTCGAATTTACTCAAATTATTGAATATTATTCATAATTATGTGCAAATTCGACCGTTCAGAATTCAACCGACAACGAAATTCGAAATTGTTTAGGTATTTCATCACTCTCCAGTTTCCCTCTTTCAGATGGTGATAAGACGTTAAAAAGAGTTGAACGCTGAACGACTGAAATGATTCGCGCGGTCCGGATTTTTCAGGCCCTGTAAACATCTTGAATCGGTAAATCGGTAGTCGTAAAAATTGTAATTTTGCAGATCTGCTGCGGAATACTTCCGAGTATTTCTCCCTGTTCATTATTCCTTATTCCTTTCCTTTTTTTCATGCGGACAGAGCAGTGTAGTCTGAATTCGGTTTGAAAAGCCTCGCAGAGTAACTTTTTATCAAAATGATAAAAATTGTAGAACTTAGTCCTCGATGTTGCCTGATTTTATTTTGTGACAATCCATCGTCACGAAATGACCAAATTTTGGGAGCCTCCTCTTTTTATACATTTTCTCGACGAAGGTAAATGCTTCATGATGTTCCCATTTTATATTTTCGAAACATACGCCAATCAAACTTTATTTTTACCAATACCTAGCACGGAATTTATCAGTTTTTTTGATATACGCATTTGAGAAACCGAGTTTGAATCTGCAATGGAATTATTTAACCCATGCATCAGATTTTTAATCTTTTAGCATACCTATTTTTGATTTGATTTTCGTATTATTTAGCACCAGAGCACTCGAGTGAACCGCTGTTGAAGATAACGCGACAACCCATCTGTTATTTGATTATCACGAGTCACGACCACCTGTTGTATTTCATTGATCTTTGGATAAAAATTTTCAAGGCGAATTAGTCAACCTGGTTTACTAAACAAAGTTTGGAACTGATTGATAGAATTGGCTACGCAGATTCAATCGCAAAACTCATCGAAGTCCAATGAAAGCTTACGTTCTCTGTGGGCCAAATTATTTATTTGAGTAAACCGTTATAAACTGCTGTATAGCGCTAAAAAAAAATACCGCTACCTGTCGATCTGGAGAAATTATTACTAAGAACAAATCTTGAATTCCCATTGCAGATTCTTGATATTCTTTTTGTTAGGGATTCGTTGGTGCAACAATTATTTCGGTCCCTGACTTGAATACTATTGCAGATCTGTCAGGAGCCAAAATGGTCCTAAAATATGAATATAAACATAAAAAAATGCATGTAGAAAATTCAAATTAAAAAAAAAATTCATTACGTAGTCTTTTTGAAAAATTCCACGATATATTTTGTAGGAAAATTGAAGCAGCTGCGCGTCCAGTCAATTCGATTTTCAATTCTAAGTGAATTTTTAATTCAACGACCATCAAAAGAATAATTAGATATTAATATTACGAACGTTGATTAAAGCGTTCAGCGGTTTAGTGGTTAAATTGAAACTGCGACTTCGAACTCGAAGTATCGTAGATTCGAATACCACTGCATTTGCGAGTGTAAATGTGCACGGTTTGGTTGAAATTTGAGAATATATTTCAACATAATGCATACCAAGCACTTATAATCAACAGCAAGGTAAATAAAAGCACGTAAAATGTTGCTAGTAATGAAGAAAGCTGTATTTTATTGGGCTGGGTGTGTACATGGGGCCCATCTCTGAACTCAGGGTTGTAATGACCCGGCTAGCGATGGATGGGTCACATGGGGATGATTTAGATGACAAACAGGAAACTGTATTGTTCAAGTACTGTGACGATGACTTATTTTAATTTCGTCATTGACATTGGTGCAAAGTTCTGCTTCTTTGACAGAATATGTGTTCCTATGGTACAATATTTACCTGGGGTAAGCTTCAATGGTACGATATGTTTTGCCAATATAAATAAAGGCATGGTGTATGATTTCTTTCGAAGCATTGTGATTTTTGGAAAAAGTACTCCGATGAACTACGAATAAAGATTTAGGTGCCCAATTTGGTTTTTCGATTTTTACGAATTTATAAGTGAAAAAAATATAATGAAAATATGAAAAATTTTGAACATATTTTTCAATTTAATTTGCTAGAAACACGTTTCTCGTTTCCTATCGATCTACAAGAGCGTATATTTCGCCTTTTCAGTCGTTTTGAAGCCTCCAGCGAAATATCAATTTTTCCAACTTCTTTCAAGTTCACCAGAATACGTAGAAATCAACGTAATTTGGTGAAAAACTGATTCGAGTTTGATTTTGAAATCTGCAATTCAGAAAATCCCGTGGAAATGTGAAAATTTTTTGACATTGAGGCAGAATCTGTCGAATGAGCGAAATCGATTTTTACCCTCAAGTGCTTCTACTTGAATTGAACTTTACTTGAGGTAATCAGATTCAAAATTTGTAGTATTCAAGGATTGAGTTGATAAACTACTTATTTTGTTAATAGTCTGAATTTAAACCCATGAAGAAACATGATTAACTTACTCGTTTTTCTTGGGAATTTTATATGTATCTGCGTGGTATACAGGCTTCCCAGTGGGTTACTTTTGAAGTAACGTTGTTACTTTTTTCAAGGAAAGTCACTTTTAGTTACTTTTGTACTCAAAAGTTACTGTTGGTTACTTTTCATTCAAAAAAGTTACTTTTTTCAAAAATTTGAGCAAAAAATAATTTTTTTTGGTTTTTGCTTTAAAAAAATTGTTTCAAAAAAATTTTACATTTAAAAAACAAAACAAAAATTTCTTTTAAAAAAATGATTTGAAAAAATTATGCCATGGTTTTTAGTATTACGAACCTTCCAAGTAAAAGTTCAAATGACTTTTTACATTTTCTAGGTGAAATCATGAATTAAAATTTAAAAAAAAAGGTTACTTTTTTAGACTTTTTTGGTTACTTTTCCGACTGTCTGAGGTTCCTAAAGTTACTTTTTTTTTCAAATTTTGGCTGGGATGTCTGGGTATATTCTTTTATTCCGAATCAGTGAAAAGTCACTGATGAACAGTCAGAATTGCAGCACAGGAAAAAATGATTTTTCACTGATCATGCAAAGAATTTCGCAGATTTTTTAGTGAATTTCATAAATATCACTGAGTTTTCAGCGAATTTTCACTGATTTCCAGTGATTTTATTTCACTGACTTGCTTTCAGTGAAAATTTTTTCATTGATTTATTACCGAGATGCAATTCTGACTTTTTCTCAGTGATTTTTGATAAATTTCACTGATTCAAAAATGATAGAGTATAGTATTCTGGCTTTTACAATTTTGAAAATTCATATTTTGTGAAATTTCAGGCTAGAATTTGCCCTAGAATTAATAATCACCCGAATGAATTGCTGTAAAGTGAACATGAATAATTAAATTTTTGTGTTACTCCAACTAATTTTCATAAGATGTGGAAATGTTCATGAATCCAAAGATGTTAATTTATTGCTGGAGACTTCAGAATGACTGGTAACTATCTAATTTGAATTCTGAAAGTTGATACGAGATAGAAACGAATTTGTCTAGGATTTTATTTTGAAAAAGATGAAAAAAAAAAAAAAAAAAAGTTGAAAGATTGTTCATCGTAACATTTTTTCCAAAAAATCGAAGTTTCGTTGAAATTTAGAATCGAAGGGATGAGAGGATCTCTTGGCAGTCCTCTTGCATATTTCAACCATTGATATACATTTTTTCATTTCCGTCCAATTTTTTCTTGGACTTTTTTGAATGGCGTTGAACTGAAATATTTTAAAAATCGAACTGACGCTTTCGCTGCACCTGCTTCATAACGACGACTGCGAAAACAATTATTCTATAGATTTTTTGGACCTTCTGTACAGAAATTGCTGCAGTTCTTGAATTTTTTTCAACGAAATGAAAAACTGAAAGAAAAGCAGGTACATTGGATTATGTACTTACTTCAAATTGAAAAAACCAAAAAATAGTGCCTTCCCGTTGAATGTTGAAATCTTAACGCTTATTCTGGAAACTATAACCATTAAAGAAAAGAAATTTTGGCCATCCGATTGCTCATCTCCGCTCAACAATGAGAACATACCTTCCGACGCCAAGACAAAAACCCTTTTTTTCTCACGGTCTCGTTACGACAATAATTGTTAAATCTCGTTGGAAATTATTAATTTTTTCTCGCCATTCTTCTGCGTAGTCAATTCGAAAACATACCCTGGGGGTGTTTTAATTTAAAAAAAAAGGAAAAAAATCAAAGCAGCCCAGCATTCCTCGTCGCTTTGGGTTTTTGTCCAAACCGAATTTTCAATTCAGCGACCATCAAAAGAATATTAATATCGTAAACATTAAAGTCTCTCTCTAACGTTTGGGCGTAATTCAAATTACTCGAATTGTACCGGGTATAGCGGAGAGAAAAAATGAAAAAAAAATCATTAAATTCTTCCATTCGAATGACTAAAACGTGCGGTGTTTTGGGTTAGTTCCCTGGTGAAAAAAAAATACACAACGTGCTACGAAAACCTCTCTCTGTGTCGTATACCTTCGTCGAGTGTATTAATTTCTTGTTGCTTTGGCCGGGTATAGAGAAAATTTTTAACATACGGTTCGGGTACTATATCGTGTGTATTTATACGCGATAGTATAATTAGTACGTCGACAATTATTAGTACATATAGTATGGTGACTCGATTGAGAGTTACGCCGCCGTCGCATCGAGCGGTTCGTATAATTATATCAACTAACGAGAGCGTAAATTATAAGCGTAAAATTCGCGTTATTTGACTTACATATAGGTTCACGTCGAATAAATGTATAAACGTTCACACAAACACACTGACGTTTGGCGTACGATAAATACCAATTAATTGATTCGCGTTCGCGAAAATTAAACTTTGTATAGACGAGCGAGGGCGAGAAGGGTTAAGGGCCGGCTGGCTTTTTGGCTCGACGTTGTAAATACCATCGTACCGACGATACGTGTAAGTTTATACGTATACGTGTGTAGTACACTCGGCAGATGGGTAGTATTTTGTCGGTATACGAAGGCTTAGCAGATAAACTCTTTTTAAATGCGAAATAATTTCCAAAACTTTTCTCGAATTATATCGTTAATGTCGAATACATTTATTCCGCTTTAACCGCAGCGTCGCCCTCGCTCGCCCCAAGAAAAGCCTTATCGTCGAGCTTTTAATATGCCTTTACCAATAAACCAATTGTAATCTCAGAGGCTCTTTTCGCCCAATCGATTGATATTCAAATTCTGCTCTGTCTTTATCCCGGTGTCTTACCCTGCATCCTCGATTCTCCAGCAACAACGGTTTATCTTTTGTCGATGTCACGCTCTCTCGCCGAGCGTCTTTTTCGGTTTCGAGTGGAATTGATTTTTTTTCTACGCGACGTCCTTTTTTTTCTCGTATTCATTAAGTAATGGAGATGCTGGATGGGATGGGGGATTGGGATTGTCGAGCTTTTTTTCTACAGATGGCGAATTCGTAATGGTTGGCCGGTTAATTATTTTTTGCGGGATGGTTTTGATTTTGGAATTTTTCAATTTTTCTCTTTTCTGTGAATGAAGAGTTTATTTAAAGAGAAATGGAGAGATGGGGGCAAATTATAGGTGATGAAAAAAATGAATTTTAAGGAAAATTCATGCTGTAATCCACCATGCATAGATAAATGTCAAAACCGACAATTCCCTCAAATTTCAGTCAACCTATCACCTACAAAAAATGGAAAATTCCTGAAAATAAATGTTTTTTCGACAAAACTACTTCATGGAAAAGTTACGTCTGACAAGGGAAGTGCCCGAGGTGTAACATGCCGAATAAAATTTTTTTTACAGGCTTGTGGAGCATCACAAGAAACTTCCACAACCAAGATTTTAGACCCCTGAAGTTGTCTTGAGAGGAGTTATGGAGGTTTGACTAATACACCGAAAAAATTACAAAATTTAATGTAAGAATTAGAAAAATTGAAATGACTTTGCAATTTATGACGTTTAGGACGTAATTTTTTTGTCACAAACTAACCTCGCCATAGGTCATCTGCAGATGGGGTGTAGTCGCCTGGATCCGCATGTAACACCTTGGAGTGAATTTTCACTCATCCCTTATTGGGCGATTTTTCAAAATTCAAATCCTCGTATTCCCCCCCCCTCCCATCTCACAAGTCAACTTCAGGGACTGAAATTTTGGTTGTGAAAGTTCCTTGTGATGCTCTACAAGCCAACAAAAAAAAGTTATTTTGACGATCGCCCCTCGTACACTTCCCTTGGGAGGTGAAATTGATTTTTTTTTCAATTGTACTTTTTAGATGTGTCAATTTTTTATGTTTTTGCGTTGAAATGATTTACATAATACTGTCAGTCGTAACTTTTTCAGAAAATAGTTTTGTCGAGAAATCATTTTATTTTCCGAAATTTCCCAATTTCTTGTACGATAGGTTGACTGAAATTAGAGCTGGTTGTCAGTTTTTTCATTTGGATTATTGAATGAATTTACTTTAAAATTCGGTTTTTTCATCATCTGTAACCCTCCCTCTCCCTCCACTGAAAAGCACATTCATTAGCCCATTTCGGGCCTGATTTTTTAAATATAATTTTATTTGTTTTTTGAAATTGTTCTGAGAAAAACCTCTTGGGTATTACTAGATGATTTTTATTTGCTTGTTGATTGAATTTTTGAATTTTAAAACTTGGAATCATTTTTTACTGCTTTCTAGCCACTGAATTTGAAAAGTATAATCCCAATTCGATATAGCAAATGCATAGGAAATAATTCAAATTATGTAGATAGACGGTAAAATTGGCACAATACGTAAAACCTTCGAGACTGAAACATTGTTGTTGAAAATATGTGTGTAGAATTATGTTAGAAAAGTAAATTTTACCGTTGAATTGAGAAAAAAATAATGAGGTAGGTACTTGAGTACTTGCCTTGAAAATGAAACGCGATTTTCGAAAAAGAAAAATCACTTACTTAATTTATTTGTAAAACCTAGTAAAAATTGGTCAACGACGAAACTCGGCATGAAAGTCTGACGTCACATTTACCACTACAACTGCATATTATCAGTTGTGTACTTTTTCAAAAGGGGGATTGCGAAAAAATTAACATTGCTTCTTATGGGAGGTCTATAGTTTTTCCAATTTTTTTCATTTCTGATGTGTGTAATTCTTTTTGTTTTTACAATTTTGACTAATTTGATAGCTTAACTCGTCAAAATTATCAAAAAATAAAAAATTCAACACATCAAAACTGAGAAAAATTGAAAAAATGATAGAACTCCCATCAGAATCAATGTTAATTTTTTCGTCGTTCCCCCTTTTGAAAAAGTACACAAATTGGTACATGAACTGATATTTGCATTGTGGTGGGGCGATGACGTCAAGACTTTGATGCCGAACTGTGACCACAAATTACTTCAGTTGTGAAAACCGGAGTGAAGTTGAAATGAAAGCTCCAAGGAAATCACGCATTCTACATAATCTTATCATAATTCTGAAAAATACTTTCGAAAAAGTTTTTTTTCTTCAAATTTTATTTACTTAGTTCAATTTGGTATTCAACTTCGAAAGTTAAACTCTGAAATGAGCTGAATTTATTATTTAAGTACATTTTTACCCACAAACTTTTTAAAAAAAGTGCGCAAAGTAGGTACAAATTTTTTGAGAAATTGCAAATAGTACGAAATTTTGACGAAATTTGACTAATGAAAACAATGAACAAGTTGCATGCAATTTTTTTTGGAAAAAAATTATGAAAAACCGAAAGTAGACATTAAAAGATGAAGATTAGAAAAGAAAAAAATGAAAATCAGTCCATTAAAACTCGCGCAATAATTTTCTGAAAGTTCCGTTTTCTTGTAGTGTTCAAAAACGGAGACGTGGTCAAATCGTGCTGTGACGTCACACCATGAAATTTTCTTTATAGTATCACAGAAAATATTTGGCTGGCAGGTATTGAAGCGTTCTAAACAGCGTATTGGCGTAAAACAAAAAATTCGTAGAATTCTTACGCGCGGGTACGCGCCACGTCGCGAATTATAAAACGAAAATTTCATGGTATGATGTCACCGCACGATTTGACCACGCCCTTGTGATCAACGCAAAAATTACTATGAAAATCACTCATCAAACTTCAAACAGCATTTTCCATGTCGACTTGTTGTAATTAATGATTTTTATTTGATTGGTGTCTGATGGAATTGGCACTTTGAAAAAGAAACATCACTTACCTACTTGTACGATATATCTTCTTAGTTTAACAATTAATTAAAAAAATGTTCAAGCGTGTAATCATCGCCGTATTATGTTTTATAACCATGTTCAGAGAATGAAAATTCATAGTAGAATACAATTTTCTTCACACTGAAACTTCGAAATTTTACCATTTTGTCGTCCGATTTTCTGAACAGCCTGTACATTGAAAACGAGCCATCGCCGATTCTTCATTATGAATTGGCAATGCGCGCGAAAATCTTGATAACGTTTAATTAATGTGTTGTATCGATGTATTTTTTTCTTTCTTCTGCCATTCTATACTTATACCGAACGAAAGTTCATTTTCTTATAAATTGCCGTTTCATTTGGCGCGTATAAATCGAGCATTAAAATGAAGCTGAGAAAAAGACGAGAGGCACGAGGGCGCCGAGAGAAATGGAGGGAATTTCTTCGTACACGATTCGTTTACGTTCACGTACTTGTAACAAATTTGCGAAATTAATTCTTCGGTATTGAATTATCTCCATCTTTATAATTCCGAGGTAATTTAATTTTTCTTCGCAAATTGCCTTACTTAAAGGGAGATTTTTCTTCTTTGATGTGCTGCGCGAAGATGACCTATTTTTTTAGCCGGGAAATTTACGCGTATTAAATATTTAATAAAGGGTTATGCGGATAGATGAATGTGTAATGGAAGGTATTCTCGGTAGAAAATGACGCTGCGACGGTGGTTAATTTTTTCTCCTCGCTGAGACGGTTCGTATGAGAGAAAAGGGATGATGAGGTGATGAGGGTGAATCGTTGACGAGTTTGAATTTTCTTGAATGCCGGATTGCTGTTTATTATCTGTGGTGTATCGTTTATTATTAATTATTAGGCTTTGTATGTGTAAGCCTGTATGCTAAAACCACCCTTAGTGGTCAAAAATTGGTTTTTGTGATAAGGTTCCCCCTTGATTCTACTCCCGCTTAAAGGTATAAAATCAGCGTCGACTGAAAAATCAATTTTTGACCTCCAAGGACGGTTTTAGTATCCAGGCTCACATATCTGAATCAGTGATGTCTGGTGAAATTCTGCCTCCTTGAATCAATGAAATGATTTTCACCGAAAATCAGTGATTTTTCATCGATTTTTTGTAAAAAAATGACTGTTTTTCTGACATTTTGGTGAAATGAGTGAAAAATGAATGATTTTCAGTGGAAATTAATTTCACTGATTTACAAAGGGAGAATTTTGCCAAGTTTGACTGATTTTGATTTAGAGAAAATATGAAAATTTACGATCAGACCTACTTATTGGGTGATTTTTAGAATAAAATGATTTTTTTCCTATTGAAATTCTCGTTTATTTGAAGCAAACGTTATTGTTCAAGTATAAGCACTCTCACGATATGACGCGGTGAATGTACATCCACATCCTTCTATGTAGCTATAATTTTTTTCTTTTATATACCAGCTGATATTGTTGGATCAAGTGGAGAAAACTTTCTCGAGTTTTTTTCCCTTTCAAATCCACGAAACTTTATAAAGCTCACTGTGGGTCGTATATGCATTCGAAACAACACCGTCGATTAATATCGTAAAAGCACCTAAGCGTTGAAAAAGCACGCCAAGTGGATTGTTTGAAAGCGGAAATTTGGCCCCGAATAGTTCACCTTTTTCGAATTACTTTTGCTGGCGTATTACGCGTACTTTTCGCAACGAAATTATCAAAGTTTTGTTGAAGTTAGTCTTCCTCGTCTTTTTTCCCTTCTCTGCTCCGTACTTCGGTTGGTTTTTCTCTAACGTCTTGTGCGTTGGTATCTCGGTTTCAGATACGACTCCAGACAGAACGTTAGAATATGAAGGACATACCAAAACAAACAGAAATTACGTACGAGAAACAAGATGTAAAAAATTCACCAAGTACTCGAAAGCCACTACATAAAAATAAACGCAGAGATAGGCAGGGGTGGAAAAAACCACCAAACTTCTCGTTTAACCGATTCGACCTATGTACCCTTTACAGCATCATTTCAAAAAAAATATTACTTTACGAAATACCTGCGCTAGTGAAAAGCTGTCAAGTTGATTCAGTTATACTTGTTGGCGTTTGAAAAAGATAGATGAAAATTCGTCGACTGGCTGAGAAAAAGCAGTACGCCGGATTGAGCGGGGTCATCGGGGAGGGTTTGTGGGAGGCCAGAGGGCTACGTTAGTGTTTTAACCTACCCGTCGAGTATTTTTCTTCGTCGTGTCTCGTTCATTAATTTTTCTCTTTCTGGCCTTCCTCCCGGTCCCGTTCTTCGAAGCTAAAATTGAATAGAGACCTTTCACCGTACGCTGAGAAATATTCGACGTGTATCTTTTCGCGATACTAGTTTTGTCGAAATTGTGTATTTTCATGTGTTCGCTTGTAATGACTTGAGTATGTGATGAAATTCTCAATAGTAAAGGGTAGCTGCGAATGAGTGTTCGTTTCTATCATATTTGTGTATTTTAGATGTGTCTAGTTTGAGGAGATGGCAAAAAATCTGGAATTAAGAGTGGGCTCGAATATTGATCAAATTGAAGCCGATGTTGCGTCGAATTGAATCGAATATTTCAATAAATAAGAATATTAAAAAATTGGTAAACGTAGCGATTTTTGCATCTAACATGGGTATGTATTAACATTAGGACTTCCGTTGTGGAACAATCCCAAACATTATTGAAGGGTATTGGCGCTAATTCTATTGTAACGTTTTCCAATATTATTTGCGTGAATTGAGTCCATTTCGGAAAAACGATGTGAATTTGTGCAATCTTAGCACATTGAAGGCTCATATCTTGAGATTGGTTGTGCTTGGAGCAAAACTATTTGAGGGACTTGAAAGAGAATTGATAGAAAATTCAAATACGATAATCACGTTTTGAAAAACTCAGAGTTGAACTTTTGTGGTGAAAGCTCAACTTTCATGAGAAGTACATACATACAAAAAAATAAAGGATAACATTTAAAAATGTTTGGAATAAAGAGCTTCTTTTACACACGTTGATATAAACAGTATAGTCTACAGTCCAACTGGCAAAAAGTGTTCATTGAGCGTGCTTTTTTGGGGCGCAAAAAAATCAGTTGGCTTATTGTGGGTATGGGTCCCATGGTATGAAAAAAGTGTATTTTGGATTTTTGCCCTTGCACAATAGGGAGCTGGGGCCTAAAAACCTCTCTTTTTTCCCATTTTTTCAACTTGACCGGGCGCAAAAAATTTTTTCACAGTGTAATAGCAGACACTCCCCCGACTCCAAATATATGTCACAACCCTTGGGCCACTTGCACAATGGGGCGCTAGGCCCCCCAAAGTGCGATTTTTCGCCAAATTTGACCATTTTTGGCACAATAATGCCTCTGTATGCGACATGTGGTCTGGGGCGCAGAAAAAATTAAACGAAGTGTATACCCACATTCATTCCGCATCCGATGAGCCAAAGTTTAAGGAAAATGGTTTGCACAATACGCCGTGGTGGAATTTCAAAGTTGAGAAAATGCGCGATTTTCACCCCTTTTCATCATAAATTAAGTTATCAAAAAAATTCTGAAACTTGGGTTGCGACCTATCAAAATGGGTTAAAATTTTACAAGCAGAACGAAATTATTAGTGAAAATTGAATTTAAGCAATTTTGACCCTTTTTGAGCCTCAAATTGAGCCCCATTTTTGAGTATTTCCCAAAAATTGGCATGTGACCTATAAAAGCGGGCTAGAATTTCTTCAAAAATTCAAAAATGTTATCCAAAACCATTTTTGAGCAATTCTTGAGAATTTTGAGCCCAAAATATGATCAATTTCTGAGTATTTCGAAAAATTGGCATGTGACCTACCAATTTTTTTAAAATACTAAAAAATTTGCTCAATTTGAGACCCAACGTTTTTGAAAATTGCTCAAAAATAGTTTTAGATGACATATTTGAATTATTGGCGAAATTCTACCCCTCTTTCATAGGTCACATGCCAACTTTTGGAAAATACTCAGAAATTGATCCTATTCTGGGCTCAAAATTCTCAAAAGTTGCTCAAAAATGGTTTTGAATAAAATTTTTGAATTTTTGACGAAATTTTAGCCCGCTTTCATAGGTCACATGCCAATTTTTGGGAAATACTCAAAAATGGGGCTCAATTTGAGGCTCAAAAAGGGTCAAAATTGCTTAAATTCAATTTTCACTAATAATTTCGTTCTGCTTGTAAAATTTTAACCCATTTTGATAGGTCGCAACCCAAGTTTCAGAATTTTTTTGATAACTTAATTGAGAGAGCGAATAGGACCCTATTTACTCTAGACAAAAATGTAACACATTTGCGATGATCACGATGTATTGCACAAGAGGGGGTCGGTACTCTCAATATTGAGTTAAATTTCACTCTCAGAACTCAGTGTAGGGTAACACTACTGAGCTATGTAGGTACGTTGAACAATGACGTTTTGGTGATGCGAGCTCCTTTTTTGTAAGGTTAGGTCTGGTTCCTTTGCTTAGGTGGTGCGGGGGTGCATGCATGGCTGTGTTGGTAAAGAGATTGTGCGAGATATACGTTTGCGACTGTGGTTTTTCTTTATGCAAATACTAAAAAAATGTTACAATGCCTACAGCAGGTACATATAATGTTTCTCACTAGCATGTAAGAGAATATGTTGGAGGTCTGTACAGTGGGCTAGTACTGTCAAGCTATCTGTTCTCAGAATCACCATTTATGAAGTTGAAAAGGAAAGAGACAATTCAATGTAAAATGTGTTCGCCAAAAATGTATGATTTTTCAAGGACACTTTTTGCCAAGCAACTTTTTCACATTAAAACTCCACATTAAAAAATACACCACTTTAGACAAAATAAAGAAATCTGAGCATATAGCATTTCAGGCACACAATGCAAAAGAGAACTCGCTTTAATCTTTTCTAAAGTTGAGAATTTTTACTTCAAGTTAACCAAGAAATATATCTCTAAATACATATACCGATATTTCGCGATGTATTTGGCTTAAGACCTTTATTCAAGTTTGAAAGTGAAATGGAAAAAATGGCACTGAAAGTATTTCATAGTTAAGAGGGAAATGGTGTGATGTTACTTTAAGTAATTGCCAAATATAATTATATTTATTTCACAGACAAATGAAAAAATAGGTACATTAATTTATAATATTTTACATCAACTTATGAAATTTTGCGTTAATTAGGCGTTTTTAAGTTGACTTAAACCAAAAATTCAAAGGATGCAACGTAGGTTTGAAGATCAATTCCAATTTAAATGGAAAATTCGGAAAATTATCAATTTTTTTATTGATATTTACGATTAAGTTAATTTTATTGCGAAAATTTAGGGAAAATTGAGAGAATTTTGTCAGGAACGTCACTGCACAATTTTCACTTCAATTTCAACAGGAAAATTGTGCAAAAATCAAAACAAGTTTGCAGGTACGTTGCTATACAATTCTATTCAATTTCAATAGGAAAATTCCATGGAAATGAAAACGAATGTACAGGCACGTTGCCACAAAATTTTCCTTTGATTTCAACCGGAAAATTCTTCGGAAAATCAGAATAAATGTATAGATAAGGTAAGGTATGTTACTGTACAATTTTTTACTTGAATGGAAAATTTTTTTGTCAATTGGAACTTTGTAGGTATGTTTAATTTTAATTATTTATTTTGACTTGAAAAATTACGTTTTCAAATATACTCTATTGCAAAGTTTTTCTCTAATTTTAATCATTTTATTGAAATAATGAACTGATACTGAAAATATAGAAAATTTACATTAATCTGGCTAAAAATTTTCAAATAATTTATAAATGTCCATAAAATTTAAAATTCACTTCAAACAGTACTTTTTATTTTAATTTTTGCATAAAAAATTATGAAATTGTGAAGGGTAATATGGCCCGTTTCTCCCTTACGCTGCTGGGCGGTAACACTGCTGCCCAGGTAGCTACCTGGTTTCTCTTATGATCGAATGATCTTAAGGGAAACTATTCTTCTAACAACCGCGAGCTAGGCGCAACCGTTAGGTTTCTCACCCTATATGACAGGGTAATCGGTACGCGACGCGATGCGGGCATCATCCTTAAGATGATAGTCTGCCCGATTACCCTAAAAGTTTGATATATTGTTTAACGTAAGATGATGATTGAATATAAGATTTATTGTTTAAAGTACATACGAACTTGGCCGGTATGTATATTTTATTGACGAATAAAGTATTCTACCCGCCATACGGTGTACCGCGTCTTTATTCCGTAATAGTGCTTATGTAATAATGAACAGCCGTCACCACCTGAAACCCGCTAGAATAGGAGGACCACCGAAGGATGACCCCGATCAAGTCTCCCCTTCAATGGAACCCCCTATATCTAACAAAATTTACGAAAGTACTTTGAGACACATGTAATTTAGAAAATTACGTTATTCTGCCCTAAGTCATGAATTTTTTAGGGGCTGGGGATTTTTGGGGTCTGAAGAGGTAATTTTGAGGGGTCAGTGTTCTTGATGCTGAAAGGGGTTAATTAGGGGTTTGGGGTTCTGAGGGGTGAATTAGGGTAAATTTTAGCGTCGGTCCTGTATTAAATATAAGGGTCTGTAGGGGATTTTCAGGTGTTTGTGATGTCAGGGTAAGGGGGACCAGATCGCGAATAGGACCCTATTCCTGTAGACAAGAATGTAACACATTTACAATGATCACGATGTACCTATTGCACAAGAATATATGAGACGCAGCCAGGGATACCCGACCATATGTCGGAAAAATTTTTTTTCGTTTTTTTGACTCTTTAAATAGTACAGACTTGTACCTTTCGAATAGCTCAAACCGCATTAAAAAAGGTTGAGAAATGAATTTTATATGATTTTTCAAAGTTTACCAAAAAATGATTTTCAAAAATCAAAGTTTTGAGAAAAACGCAAAACAAAATTTGAAACTGTTTTCAATGAATAAAAAAAAAAGATGTTCTGTAAACGACTTTTCTCATCGGAAATGGTTTATTTACGTCCTCTTACATCACTTTAGGTCATTGACCCCTTCCAGAAGTTGCCGGCATCGAAAATCGAAACCATACCATATGTCGGGAATCATCTTTTTTCAAGAAATAATGACATTTTTGGTACAAAATTTGTTTTCTTAAAAATCGTACACCACTGTAGTTCATTAAAACGAACCTGAAATTACGTGCATTGAGAAATGAAATCATAGTGCAAGTCAAACAACTTTACAAACCAAACGGTGAAAATCATGCTTTGAAAATTAGTGTTCAACAAATATCCGGATAATCGAAATGAAGAGTTTCAACAGGAAAAAATTGAATTTTCGATTTCGATAATCGACCTTTAAATTTTGTGATTGTGACATTGTGAGGGTTCGTGAAAGAATTCGGGAACTCTCGGAAAAGTTCAACCGTTTTCGGGATGTTTTCGGAGCTGTTCGGCAATTTCCGTGTGATATCCGGATAATCCAAATAGTATTTGGTATTTGGATATCCGAATATTTGTTGAACACTACTACGTTTCAATAATAATGAAAGGTGTAAATTTTAACATATTTTTATAAAATTCCGACATATGGTATGGTTTCAATTTCTCAGAGGCCTTCAGCAAAATTCGTTTTTTAACCAAGATGACACTTTTGGGACCTGAACCTATTCTCATATGAAAGTAGAAGGTTCATAGTATACAAATTGATAAAAAAAAAATCCATATTTTTGGTCATTTTTTCTTAATTTGCGTTTTTCTCGAAATTTACTTTTCCGACATATGGTCGGGTATCCCTGGCTGCGTCTCATATGTGTACCTCCATATCGAAAGGGCCCATTTGGTCGATCCAGGAAACGGAGATACAGCCGTTTTTGTGAAAAATGGTCAAAAATTAAAAAAAAAAAATTTTTCGCGTTTTGTATACCTGAAGGCCTCATCCATCAGCTGGTTTTGAAAATTTTTCGTTTTCGCGGTTCTTCCGCGAGATATCCCGAAAATGAGTCGCGGATGAGAAAGGGCCCACTTTGTCGATATACCATGTTTTCAACGCATTTTCCTCTGCACGACTGAAATCCGCGAGAATTGAAAGGACCCACTTTGTCGGTACACCTATTTCACTGCATTAAAAAAAAAAATAAAAATCTGGACCACTAATAGTGATCAGTCAAAAAATTTCATTAAACCCCCAAAAAAAAGGTTTTATCCGCAAAAAACATTTCTGAAACTTTAAAATGCGTTTTTCTCGAAATTTTGATTTTTCAACTTTTTAGTTTATCAATTTTCAAAAATTCATAAAAAATCGGGATTTTCACCTAAAGACCTCGGATTTGCGTCATTGTGACCGGAATTCATCCTACTATTGCCCACTGGTCTTAACTCCATACCGACAGAATGGGCCCTTTCGATATAGAGGTACACATATATGCGAACACAAGAACTAATTTGACTTTAAGAACTTATTTAAACGGAGAATTAACAAATTTTGGCTAAAAATAGACAAATTATGCATCTTGGAGTAACGCTAATCGAAGGATAGCCATGAGTGCGTGTAAACAGAGCCAAGATACACAAGAGCTACGTTAAGATAGCTTTCCATACCACCCAAGTCACGAATCGATCTTGCGGAGGTGCAGATACGTATTTACAATTCTCTGTAGTACCGGCATCAACGAACTGATTTCTCTCTCCGGACGTCCGGACTTCGGTCCATCGAGAGCTCGTAGATCTGCCTAGCTCGCGGCATGAACCGTTACCAACCCCCACCAGGGTGGTCGGTAGGGCCATACTACCTCTTACAAGGGTGTTCACAATATTTCAGAGATGATTTTCCCCGATTTTTTTTTTCCTTCTTCCAAATCCTACAAATGAAAGTTGAACTTTCACCACAAAAGTTCAACTCAAGTTTTTCAAAACGTGATTATCGTATTTGAATTTCCTACAAATTCTCTTTCAAATTCTCCAAACAGTTCTGCCTGAATTTATTTCATTAATTTCCATTTAATCTCATAAAAAGCCCCCAATTCAATACAAAAAAATTCAATCCATCAAATCGCCTTATCCCAATACATTCACCGAATCGCACAAGTACCTTTCAATGGTCACACGCGTAGATTAAATATTCAAATTTTTATTCTTTCCGATAACGATCTTCACAAAAAAGGGGTCCGGTACGAGATGAATATTTAAAAACAAACGACCATCGTCGCGCTATATTTAATTACTCGTGTACTTTTTATTCGTTCGTTTCTTTTCAAAAAAACCATCGTCGAATGAAAATCGTAAAAAAATTGTAATTTCTATTTAAATTTCCTTCGATGGCCTCCCAAGTAAACAACTATATTGCAGGCGAACGTGAAAAACAAAACGTACGTAGGTGTACGACTTTAATACGTATACCTTCGACTCAGATATACGCGAATATGAATGAAGGGGCTTAGATCGGCGAGGAGGGAAGGGTGTGACAGTACAATTTTTGAATGTTTTCGCCTTGTACATCATTAGCATTTATATTGCATGTTAAAACGGACTTAACGATCTGTTTACCCCACCCCCCTCGTCTCTATGTACGTTTGGTTGGTATTTTATGCCTATTCTAGGATATCGTATATTGAAACTAAGGTACCTCGGTATGGATACCTTTATCAGCTCGTATATTGGGTAATATAAGTACTGAAATGAAAGATATCACTTCGTGTAGACTGGTATATGTTATATCACCTAAAATGTAACTCTACTCATCGGTATAAGTACGTATTATCGATTGAACCAATACCTCCCTCCACTAGTCGTAGGTTTTTCGGTATACAAATAGGTATATTTTGTTTGAAGTAGGTTTTTTTTCCAACGGTGTCTGTGTGAGTACTCCAAGTTGAAGTGAAGACACACACGACGGCTTTTATTACTTTTATGATTAATGTTTAATGTACGCACGTATAATACGAGGGCACAGGGATGATGAAAAAAACACATACGTACGAATCAGGTACGATATATTTATCGAAAAGTGGAAAAAAGTGGAGGTACGAGGGGTAAAAAAGGTGAAACTCGCTAGATGATTTTTCTCTCCAATCTATCTGTACCTTTTGGATGAAAGTTTACTCGTTCATCGTTTCGTTTACCGAGCCTGCTTTTTTTCCCTCGTGTTTTTTTTTCGAATTCTATTTATCGACTTCTTTTTGTAAACTTTGTATTTTACCCAATTACAGATCCATTATAATAAAATTGTAATTCAATCGTCGACGATTAATTCGGTGTATTGATTTAGAATTAAAATAAGATTCGAATTTTTCTACTAGTACGGACATTTTAGCTTTTGACCCAAAAAAATTCGCAGAAAGTGGAAGTTTCGTGTATAAGCCCATTAGGGCATGTATTTCAATATTTCCTCCCTAAAACTAGCGGATATTTTGTTCTCTCTTGGGGGCGAGGGAATTCAAATTTTGTGTTTTCGGCTATAACTTTCGAAATTACGCACCTACGAAAAAAAATTCGAAACAAAAATTGTAGAGCATAACAAAACAAACAATATTGTTATTTACAATTTTTCCCTTGTACGTCATGAGTGGGGAGCGGGGCCCTTCAGAAAAAATCAATTTTGAAGATTTCTCATTTACACAAATAATTTCCAAAAATCGTATTAATCGACTTATAGGAGCGGTTCTTTTGCATAGTTGTTCATCTTATTACGATGTAGAATAAGAAAAATGTAAGACCGACTCCTCATCTCAAAGGGGGGAGGGCATCTCTTTCTCCGAGTTTCTTCCTCTACGCTTCCATTGGGTCGCGATTCCCATTTACATTTATTTTAAATACAGGTGATAATGGGGCCATACGTTTATCGAAGATCAGACTGTTCAAAATGAGATACTGTACCTTTTTTCGTTTTTTACGATTCCGTCGTTAGTATTTTTTGGCATATTTCATTTGAGCACCTGGTTAACTCGTCAAGTTCAGTCTTATTCAAATTCTCTTTTAGGGCTTTTTTCTCAGCTCGTTGTGATGGGCTTGTTTTCATTGAATGGCGGTCCTTTAAATGTGCTTGTAACGTCTAACAGTTTTTGAATTTCCTGCTGCAATGATGGCCTTGCTTGTAAAGGTTGATTCTTCTGTGTACTTACGTCTTTATATTCTGAGGTTAATTACCCCTAATTCATCGTTGCAAAACTTTATTTTACATGAAAATAATGAATCAGTTCTATTTCAGAAAATTCAAATATTTCTGAACATTTTGGAACTTTGTTCAAATTTTTTGAACAGTTGAATCCGGAGAAGAGCGAAGAAAGAACAGATTACTTACATTTCAGTTTTCACATCGTGGCAAACTGAGTCGTACTCGTCGATGAAGACAGGATTTTAGGTTCAAATTTTGGTTTTTCGGTTATAACTTTTATAATTACGTACTTGAGAAAAAAAAGTTGGAACAAGAATTGCAAAGCATAAAAAACCGAACAATTTTGTTGTTTACAATTTTTCCCTAGGACGTCACGGGGGGAGCTGGGTTTTTCAGAAAAAAATCAATTTTGAAAATTTCTCATCAACACATTTCCAAGAACCGGGTTAATCGACTTTTAACAACGGTTTTACTGCATATTACGTCCTACGAAAAATTGGTCCAAACAAACGTAGAACATTTAAAGACGAACATTTTCCTTTTTTTCACGTAGTCTTGGGGACTAGCTATTGCAAAAAAAAAAAAAGTTGTTCGAAGATTCAATCCCCAGAATTCCATTTATTCGACTATTGGTTTGCTAGATTTTATGTGTACCGGTTGATCCGATAATCCTGCGATCCTCGGATTTCGCAAATTGCGAGATGAAAAAATTATAGCATTCGGTAAATAATGAAATCCATTAATGAGCCTGTATAGAAACCACTTTTATGTAGGTATCAAAAATTAATTTTTGAGTTGATACTGATTTTGGGCCTTTCAGAAGGAGTAGAATTAAGGGGATACCTCCACTCAAAAATCAATTTTTGAGCCCTAAGGGTGGTCCTTAGATCCAGGTTCACACTGATAGCATAGTTGACATTCCTTTCTCTTCAAGAAATATAAACTCATTCCTCATTTAACAAATTATTTTTAAAAATTCAATTTTTTCGAGTCTTGCACTTTTCAAAAAAAGTTGAAAATCCAAGATTTTAAAAATTTTGAAAATTGAAATATTTTAAAATTATTAGTTGCACACGACGCGACGTGAGTTTTGGATACGGATCAAAAATTATTCAATTCAGATTTTGCCTAATCAAAAATTTGAAGGGCAAAAATTTACAGAACAAACAAGTTTTCTTGAAATTGAAAGCACTGTATATCTCCCCTCCACCCTTTCCGGAATTTTAAGTACGGCGTTGGCGTTGTCCCTCGACAATCTAAATGTAGACAACCATTCGTTCAGGTCAGAGTAGAACAAAGAGAAACGATTCCTCTTCAAACAACAAATAAAAATTGGTTTGCAGGACTTTTATGTCACTTACCAGGTTTACATTTGCGTAATTTATTGAGTTAATGACAAATTTTCGAACTCTGATTTTTTTTTCTTTTTGCAATAGTTCGTCCCTAAGACCACGTAGAAAAAGAGTAAAATGTTCGTCTTTACTCTACAACGTTTGTTTGAACCAGTTTTTCGAATTTTTCACAATAGGTGAGCTACTCTTGGGGGAAAATGCGACTTTTTCCCACCCACCCAATTTTGAGATGAGGGGTCGGTCGGTTATAAATTTTTGTTATTCCACATTGTAATAGCATGTGCTTTTCAAAAGAACCCCGCCTAAAAGTTGATGAAATCGATTTTTGAAAATAATTTGTGCTAAAGAGAAATTTTCAAAATTGATTTTTTTCTAAAAGACTTAGCTCTCTCCCACGACCTCCTAGAAAAAAATTGTAAATAACAAAATTGTTTGTTTTTTTATGATCTACAATTTTTGTTCCGCTTTTTTGCGCAGGTGCGTAATTTAGAAAATTATTACTGAAAACCAAAATTTGAGCCCCTCATCTTCCAAACGAGGAACAAAATTTCCGCGATTTTAGGGAAGTTCGTGCATATTGAAATACATACCCTACTAGGTAAATATGCAGAACTGCCCCCTTCTGATAATTTTTTCGGTTAGGGCCTTTTTTTTTAGTTAAAATGTGGGTGCTTTACGTAAAATTTCATCGAAAAATACAAACCCCGGTATTAAACTATCGATCGGCGAAAATATCTTTATGAAAATTGAACGGGCATTTGGTCGCGATAGTCGTCGAGTTCACGAGTGAATATTTCATCGCATCGGAAAGGTACACGGTTATTTACAGCCGACTCGGCACCGTGTGACTTTTGGGAAAGAAAAATCGTGCTTTTTTTCTATCGTTACGAAATGCTACACACCGTCGACCTACACTCGCATACCTTTTTAGCTCCAGTCGGGCAAACCGACGAAAAATTTCTCCCATCTAGCCATCTTCGCTTTCAACAAAACCATCCAATTGAATCGCCCAATCAGAGATCTCTATACATCTGATTCGCGCTCCACCGGGACATATAATTAAAAATCCACCATACCGAAAGAGGAAATAAACCATCGTAAGATACTACACCGCAACGCAGCAGCAATCAAGAAAATTACCTAGCGGCCTAATTTATATACCTACTCTCGAGTCGCTCTCGTACGCATTTCCATCTCAATATGCACATAAATTCCATTAGAAAATCACAGCACACATATACCACACGTCGATAATGGTAATAAGATGGTATTCTTCAACCTTTGACAACGACGACGACGTACATGTCGACGAATCCACCTATGTAATTTATTTTGATTACTGTCGTATCATTTTTTCCGAGTAATATAATGTGGAATACGAATCTTTCTTTTTTTCGACTTTCATCTGTCGATGTCGAATACAGCCGGTGAGAAAGGGGTAATGGAAACGAACGTAGGATTCGAATGGACCGATTTGAGCAACGAATGGGGAGGATCTTGCCAATGCATTTTGTAGGATTGAAAAATGTATTTTTTCCCATTGATTTCATCATTGGTCCTATCTTCTTCGTTTATTGTACTTGAGGGTGGACCGAAAAAACTGAAGTTTTGTTTTGGGAATTGTAATATTTTTTGTGTCTTTTGTTCACGCAAGAATCTTCATTTTTTCAAAAATTAATGAAAATTCAATGAATAGAAAATTTCAAAAAAAATCAGAAAAATTCACAATTGGTCCGGATTAATTTTAGAGCTTGTTTAGTGACTATCGAGACCAATAAAGAATTTTTTTGGTTAAAAAATCAGCATTTCATAACTTTTTCCAATTTTGCTTTACAGCTAGATGAAATGTGTAGTAGTAAGAATTTTTTAAAAGCTATAAAACGTCAATTTTTTCAAAAAAATTGTTTGTTCTTTTTGGTTTAGATAAGTCATTAAATAAGCTTTAATATTGATTTTAATAAATTTTGGATTTTTTTTTGAAAAATTGAAGACTTACGCGATCGAAAGAAATTGATTGATTTGATTAATTAATTTTTGTGATTCGATAGTGTTCCTGAGGATAAACTACTATTGCAATTTGCCAAAGGAAATTTCAAAATTGGAAGCAACCTTAAGCCCCTTTCAAAAAAGTACTTACAGAAATTAAATACTAAAAAAAACTTTTATTATCATATAGGTATCATGGATTTCACGAAAAATATTTGAGATAGCGCAAAATGTGTCGCAACAAAAAGCATCCAGAATAAAATTTTACACACAAAAAGTTCATCATCATCACAATACCCCCCTCCTCACTCGATTTTGTTTTGACAAGAGAGTAATGTTCTTAAGAGCAGATTTTAATATCTATTTTTTGTATAATAAAACTTGTGTATAATATAATTATAAATGTTGGAAAGAAAAAACGATTACACTTGGTCCAAGTATTGATCAAAGAATGCTCTTTAACCGAGCGCATTCAGCCCGGTCCTGCGTCACTCTACAAAACAATTTATTTTTTGAAAATTTCTCGAAGGATGTTGAGAAATTTCTTCTTTATATTTACAATCGTACAGAATATACTCAGCTTCCAATAGATATTAACGACATAGATTAATTTCTTGTTTTGGGATCAATTTTTTGAAGCTTGAATAATTTTCTTGAGTTTTTCTATCGTGAAACGTGAAAGAACTCGAATGGTATTTCATTTCATATGCCACAGCAGCTAGCACATTGTCTGAAGTGAGAAGTTCCGACGAACGAGCTTTCAAATTCTCTTCGTTTGTATATAGAACAATATTTTTCAATTCTTTCCCCACAACCATTGTTTGAACATGTATAGTTCGCCTTCTAGAAAAAGATGTTGAACTATTTGAAAAGAGAAACGATTCTGGGCAACCTCGTTTTTTAGTATTTTCTCATTACAGTCGTCGTTTTCAAATTTACTTTCAAATCGCCGCAATTTTCCGTGACTTCGTATTTCAAAGAAGCAGGTCTTGTGAAGACCAAAATTTACAATGAAGTATGAGGGGTCATACGTTCGGAAGGTTTATTCAGTTCCTTGAAAAAGTCATAATTTTTCCTGTAATCTTCCATATTTTGAATTGGAGATTTAAAATTAATTTAAGAATATTTTATGAACAAATAATTAATTTTTTGATATAAGGTACATAATATACATATATAAATATTAAAACAAATCTGAAAAAGAAAAGAAAAAAACAAATTTAAAAAAATGTTTAATGAAAAATAAAAAATTTTGTTCATTTGTACAAGAAAGGTACAATTTACCTATATCTATTTTTTTTTTAGAAAAAATTTAAAATTGTTTGAAAATAACTGTTCGAGCCAAGCTTTTTCCAAAATGGGCTTGGTCACCACTGAAATCAAAGTGTATGTGTCATGTTCCTCACCTGTACATATATTGTACGTGTACTCCTTATTTCTTCCAAACGTTATATTTCGTTGCGTTATGACTTTACTTAGGTACTTCACTTGAACGCGCATTTTAGGCGATACGTTAGGCAAATTCATTAACATTACCTACCAACATATTTAGCGTTTCGAAGCGTCAAAACGTAATTATCGTCTTTTACCTGTATTCTACGGTATTCGGTTATTCGCTCTTCGTAGAGTTTTATAACAACCGGATGCGTGAAAATTGGAAAATTTAAAACCGGATGAAAAGAATAACCGAATATTTCGATTATCGATTATCAAATTGGAATCCACTCATGAAACATTTCATTTCTAACCCTTTTTTCGTAAGTTTAGAAATTAACTTGGTATCATCCATTGAAAAAATTTTCAACGTCAATTCAAGGTCTAAATGAAACCATGATAAAAAAAATGCTCCGAAGACCAAAGAAATACATTCAATGGACTCATCAATAGACATTTCTTGCTCTCCGGTGAGTTTTTCTTCATCGTTCATCTTTTTCAACTCGTCCGCTATACTAGCCTAGGAAAAATAGCATCGAAAAATTGGTTAAAGAAAAAAAATATTTTAATCGCGATTTTATTGCTGAAAAAGCTTCTATATGGTGTCTAGAATCTGTGATAAATTCGCACCGCCCCACCTCGGTTCCTGGACATTTCCCCGAATCCGTTTCCCCGAATAGAAATACCCCCGAATGACCCTTTACCCGAATAACTATTTACCCGAATACGTTTTTCCCGAATTCAATTTTCCCGAATGCATTAATGCCCGAATTAATCCGAAAAAATATTTATTAAATTGGAAGTAAAAAAAATTATGAACTACAAAGAAATGTTATGTGATATATGTAGTTCGAAGATAATCGAGTTCAGTTTCCTGATTTACAAAATCGTTGAAGGTAGCGACAATTCTGGATATCCGCCTTTGAAGTTCCACTCTAGGGTAGTCCAATTTTGGAAATGTCAAGTTGTCCCCCTCTAAATTTTTTCCCAGCTATGGTGTCATTCAATTCCTTATACTCTGGCGAAGAATTTTTGTCATGGTCATGACCTCATTTTCACAATTTTTCTGAAGAGGAGTGGGGGTGAGAGTAAATTTTTTCATTTCAGTTTTTAAATTTTCAAAAACTTTCAAAATTTTGAGAATTCTTTGCAAAAATCAGAGATAGGTATCTAACGAAATTTAATTTCCCCAAATAAATGTGAACAACCTCCAGTAGACAACTGATTTTTGTGTTTCGGGTGCTTCCCTCGCTCATATTGGGCCCCCTTATACGTCCACAAGGGTAGCTATCGGGTCATTCGATTCCTTACACTTCACTGTACAATATTTTGCCATTGCCATGACTCGTTTTTCCCCTATAAAGAAAGTTATCTGGCATATTGTGCGATGAAAGGTTAAATTCGGGAAATTAATATTCAGGGAAAAAATTATTCGGGACATTTGATTCGGAATTTTAGTATTCGGGGGAAAATGTATTCGGGGTATTGGATTCGGGAATATAGTATTCGGGGATAAAGGATTCGGGGAAACAGTTATTCGGGGAAATGTCCATTCGGGATTTTTATATTTCGGGTACGCTCAAATTCGCGTGGAGGGTTATGTAGGTGTAGAAGTACTCCTCAAAAAAATTTCAGCTTCCCCGACCTCAGGGGCCTGAGTCAGCGCTTCCCTAAGTTGGACATTTTTGACTAAAATGCCAAAAAAAACGAGTTTTTTGAGTATAAAATACCCCAAAATTTCAATTTCGAAAAATTTCATGTTTTCTGTATACATTTTGAGATGACAAATCCGATTGGCCTATCAACTTTTTCATTTGGAGTGTTTAACCCTCCGTACGGTCCATTCGAAAGTACATAGATCGTGTTTTTTCAGCAAAAAATGACCTCCAATCTGGTCCCAAAAACAATAATGTTCAATTAGAAGTAGTATACTAATGTAAGTTCCAGAATAAGAGGAAATTTAACAGGGTGTCTAGTCTACCGTTCGCGAAAGTCGAGAAAAAATCTCGAATTTAGATTTAGGTCGCTGAAGTCGTGAAAAAGTCCCGAAATTGACCCAAAATTCATCAAAAGTCGCGAATTTCTCCGAAATTACTTCCATTTTTTTCGCCTTTTACAAAACAGAAAAAGTAAAGAAATTTCACCTTTTTGAACATTTTTTTTTTTAATTATATACCTCTTCGTCCTCTTCCCTTTTATTTCAGACAATTGAATATTTTGAAGCGGAAAAATATGTTCTTGTGGGAGACTTAAGTAGCGATCACGATTGGGAATTTCAAAGGTAATATTGTGTCCATTGTCAGGAAAATCTGAAATAATTGGAGAATTTTGGAATTTTCTAAGGGATGTTTTAAAGGAGAAAACCATTTGGAAATATGTCTTTTTTTGATGTTTTTTAAATAAATTCTTCAAAAAAAATTTTGCCCTCGCTTCGTTCGGGCCAAATCAACGGATATTTCAGACTTTCCAGGAATTTATTTCTCAATAATCATTTAACAATTTTATCCGTTCTAACATGATTTTTCGTAAAATTTTCACCCTCGCTTCGCTCGGGCAGTAACTACTTCTCTTCTTTACCATAAAATAACTCACTTTTGGAAAATTTTTGTAAAAAATTGTCTTTTTTCAAAATTAAAGACGTATTTTCTTCCGTGTATAAACTTTTTTTTATAATAAATTTGATCTCGTTGATTTTTTGGTGTGGGTGGGTGGGGGGGGGGGGGTGGGGGGGTGTCAAATTGAGAGGTAGATACTAGATACCTTGAAAATAGGTCGCGAAAAAGTCGCGAAATTTTATTTTTTAAAATTGGTAGACACCCTGTTTAAGTGAAAAACTTTCACATAATTCCCATTGAAAAAAGCTCACATCTTTTCCACATGGAAATTTAAACAAAATTTCACCTGCAAAATATTCTCACATCATTTACACTTTGGATTTATCTCACCTTGAAAAAATCTCACATCTTATTCACTTCATATTTCACACAAGATCTCAACTGCAAAAATTTTCTCTACATTTATACTTTGATTTCTTAAACAAGCTATCAAGTGAAATAATCTCACATACTTTTCACTTCAATATATTTTCACATCTTTTTTCACATAAGAAATATTTTTACATCGTTTTCACACCAAACCATTTTTCTTGTATTTAGTTATCCTCACATCTTTTTCACATCTCTTGAAACCTTCATTTGAAATGCAAAATGAATTGCATATTTTCAAACGAAATTGGTATAAAACCGCCTGTTCTATATCACGTTACAATACACATTTGTAGTAGTTGATAGTCCTACGGAGCTGCTGCCCTCGTAATAGTAGCTTTGTTCGTTTTGTTGCACTTTCTACACGGTGTAACAAAGTGTACACTTTTTCTGTTCGTTTTTTTTTTGTGTCTGCACTAGCTGCACTGGTTCTGTTCGTTTTTTTTCAGTACATGCACGGTGTACATTTAGTGTACACTTTTTCACACCTTTTAAAAGGAGGTGTGGAAAGTGCAGGGCAGGTTACGAGTGTTGATTACGAATTTACCCGAGACCTACACTGCTCGCGCGGTGTACTTTTTGAATGAACCCAGTGTAAAAAGTGCAACGAAAACGAACAAAGCTAGTGTGATATTGGGAAACCAGCACTATAGGCGAGAATGTAACCGTACGGCGCGCGCGCGTTGACTACTATGCATTTAAGCAGCTCCTACACGCGATTGTAAACGGCACGCTTTTGTGCCCTCTGATTGGCCGCTAAGCTCCACCCATTCATTCCAGCTGATTGCTTGTTATCACTGCATTCCTTGCAATTTTTTTCCAAGTTCTGTTCTATTTCTATGCATTGAAATGTTGAAAACTTGCAAAAATTAATACATTCAAAGTAATAAAACCGTTTAAAGTTCATTTTTAATGGATGAATGAGTAGCCAAACGTATAATGAACGCTAATGATGCCAGAAAGCATCACACAAGTGAATATTAGAAAAGCTAAAAAGCTATCCTTTTTTTCAACATAACTTGAAATTTTAAACTAGTACATAGGTGATTGAGGTAGGAAAAAATAATCTACGCTAAATTCTCTACAAGATGGAATTGATTTGAAAGTTGTACATGTACCGGCAACCGATCGAAAGTTATGCAAAGTTCAAAGTTATAAAAGTAAGTTTTTATTGCGAATATTATATTATTACGTATTTTTTTATCTTTACATCAGCTGCCGGCAGAACTTTCAATTTCAAATCTATTCTATCTTGTAGAGAATTCAACGTGGATTATTTTCTCTACCTCAAAAACCTATGTTCTCACTCAAATTCTTGAGTTATTCTAATGTAAAGTTGAAAAAATGCATATGCATTTGCAATACAAATTACAAACTCACCTTCGTAACTTTGAACTTGAATAACTTTCGATCAGTTTCCGGTACAACTTTCGAATCTATAATCTATTGCATCTGATAGAGCATTTAACGTAGATTATTTTCCCTACCTCAAACACCTATGTTCTTACTCAAATTCTTGAGTTATTTTATTTTAAAACGACTTGATAGTTGATAGTTGTTGAGGTACGTGATTGCGATGTGAAGAACGGCCAATCAGAGAGCGTAAAAACGTGCCGTTTACAATCGCGTGTAGGAGCTGCTTAAATGCGACTACTATACCAGTGTAAATATGTGAATTGGGAACCTCCCGTTCAGATAGCTTCATAGGTAGATGAATTGGAGGTTCCCAAGAAGTGTTATAGAACAGGCGGTAGGCGGTTTTAGCAATTTTTTTTTTTGAAATTGGGTATGCAATTCATTTTGCATTTCAAATTAAGGTTTCAAGAGATGTGAAAACGATGTGAGGATAACTAAATACAAGAAAAATGGTTTGATGTGAAAACGATGTGAAAATATTTCTTATGCGAAGAAGATGTGAAAATATATTCAAGTGAAACGTATGTGAAATTATTTCACTCCAGAATAAAAGAAACTTTAATTGAAAAACTTTCACATAATTCCTGATGAAAAAAGCTCACATCTTTTTCACTTCATCAAACAAGATCTCAACTGCAAAAATTCTCTCTATATTTATACTTTGATTTCTTAAACACGCTATCAAGTGAAATAATTTCAAATAAGAAATATTTTCTTATCTCTTGAAACCTTCATTTAAAATGCAAAATGATTTGCATAATTTCAAAAAATAATGGTAAAATCGCCTGTTCTATATCACGTTACAATACACATGTGTAGTAGTTGATAGTCCTACGGAGCTGCTGCCCTCGTAATAGTGATACTGGGAAACCAGCACTATAGGCGAGAATGTAACCGTACGGCGTGCGCGCGTTGACTATTATACCAGTGTAAGTATATATACTTCTGAATTGGGAATCTCCCATTCAGATAGCTTCATAGGCAGATGAATGGAAGGTTCCCAAGAAGTGTAATAGAACAGGCGGTTTTACCAATTTTTTTTTTTGAAATTATGCAATTCATTTTGCATTTTAAATGAAGGTTTCAAGAAATGAGAAAAAAATATGAGAATAATTAAATACAGTAGGCGCCGCTTATAGTGATCGAGTTGGGACAAGGTGATTTCAATCCTTATAACCGAATTATCCTTATAGCCGAATAATATTTATTGTAGCAAATTTAACACACAATATACGTTTGACACGAAGAATAGTAATTTAAGCCTTTTTTTTTTTTTTGAAAAAATCACCCATTTTTTTTGCTTCTTAGAATTCTCGAGCATATTTTCTATAAATTTTACATAATTATAATGAACATCGAAGGACTCCGCATAAAATTGAACATCTCTATTCAGTACAGTCACAGCATCCAGCATTTCTTGGTGAGAGGGTGGTCGTGTTTGTTCATCAATATCATCCACTTCATCTTCAGTGGAAGTGGGTTCTATTTCGTCCTTTCGAAACAAATCATTTTCATCAATAGGGCATGAGGTTGCCAAATTTTCATCGATGTCAAGCCATTCTTCGTATTGATCTGGCTCAAAGTTGTTTTTTTAAAGCGAAATCATTGGCGCGAAAGCTGGTTTCAGAGTGCAAAGATTCATCAATAGATTCCAAAATTCGGCTTCTCATTTCGTGACGATGATACGCTTTCATGGTACGAATGATCCCTGGTCACAAGGTTGAAGAAGCTTAGAAAATTTACCTCTGTATGTACTTATTTCATTGAAGTTTGTGGGCTATCTTTAAAATATTGAATCCTTATAACCGGCTTCATTCAGTTTCAGTTATGCTATTAACCGAAATTTCTTAAGGCCCATTTATACTGGCACTGAATTTGTCACTGAAAAAGTTGAGTCTGTGTTTTCTTACGGAACAGTTTATAATGAGGTACTGAAAGATTCCCTATCCTTTCCATGAAAAGTTGAAATATTTTAACTTTTCACTGACAAATTCACTGCCAGTATAAATGGGCCTTTACATGTAAAAAGATGGAGCCGCCGTTCCGTCCCAGCCACTTTCAATCCTTATAAGCGAATTATTCTTATAGCCGAATTGCTTATAAGCGGCGCCTACTGTACAAGAAAAATGGGTTGATTTCATGTGAAAACGATGTGAAAATGATTATTTCTTTTGTGAAAAAAGATGTGAAAATATATTGAAGTGAAAAATATGTGAGATTATTTCACTTGATAGCTTGTTCAAGAAATCAAAAGTATAAATGTGGAGAGAATTTTTGCAGTTGAGATCTTGTTTGAAATATGAAGTGAATAAGATGTGAGATTTTTTCAAGGTGAGATGAATTCAAAGTGTAAATGATGTGAGAATATTTTGCAGTTGAAATCTTGTTCAAGTTTCAGTGTGAACAAGATGTGAGCTTTTTTCATCAGGAATTATGTGAAAGTTTTTCACTTAAAGTTCCTCTTATTCTGGAACTTACATTAGTATCAGGCAAATTTCTTTGGTCACTTTTTGTAACTTTCCCGGACCAAAAATTGAAAAAATCATTTAAAAAAATGAAAACCCGATTTTTTTCCTTGAAAAAAGTTGAATATTCAGGGTGTCTACCGGTCGCTGAAGTCGCGAAAAAGTCGCGAAATTGACCCAAAACTCATCAAAAGTCGCGAATTCTTCAGAAATTATTTGAATTTTTTTCGCCTTGTACAAAACAGAAAAAGTAAAGAAATTGCACCTTTTTGAACATTTTTTCCAAAAATGTTCGCCCTCGCTTCGCTCGGGCTCATAAATTTTTTAAACCTATTCTTAAATTATAAACTTTTTCTCCCTTTATTTCTAACAATTGAATATTTTGAAGCGGAAAAAATAAGTTTTTGTGGGAAACTTTTTAGCAATCATGATTGGTAATTTCAAAGGGGGTATCGTTTCCATTCTCGGGGAAATCTAAAAAAAATCGGAGAATTTTGGAATTTTTAGTGGGATGTTTTAAAAATTCAGAAAGAGAAATTTTTTTGCTGTTTTTTTTTTTTTTAAATGAATTCTTCAAAAAAAATTCGCCCTCGCTTCGTTCGGGCCCAATAATCACATCATTATTAGTAATCTAATGTTTCAGACTTCCCATGACTTCATTTCTCTATTCTAAGGTCAAAATCCCCGAAATCTATATCTAGCCCGTGTTATACCAGCTTTCCATTTTGTGTTAAAAATACTTTATTGGGTAAATGCTCACTAAACATCTAATAGTTTTATCCGTTCCAACATGATTTTTCATAATATGTATAATTTCTGAATGCATTATAGGCACCCTCGTTTCTGACAGCAGGTTCTTACCTACATACTTTCTCATAATGTACATTGGTCATTATTACAGTGCACTACATATCTAAGTAGGCACGTAGTAATTACGTAAAACAAAAAAAAAACAAAAATAAGAAAACCTCGTACGTATGTGTATTTTTGTATTTTACAACACTCGTTAACGTTTTAAAAACTTAACGTAGGTAAGCAGGCGAACGTACGCGTGCAATATGTATACTAATTTGCAAGAAAGTAAAGCAAAAACTGTTGACGGATGGAAAAATAATTTTTCAAAAAAAAAGACGAAAACAGCTCGGCCAATATTGACAAAGGGTACGGGATGGGAGACGAGGGAAGAAGGAAGAGAGGATGCATATAATAAACAACACGAATAAGAAGACCAGGAGGAAAGAGGAAGAAGATGAAAAGGTACTAAGTGGATTAGGGCGACCATGGTCGTGGTCATTATTTTCTCAAGTGTTATTGGAAGTCGTTTGTACTCGCGCGTTTATCGCGAAATTACCCTTTTTGTTTCTAAAGTGGCGAAGTATCTGCCGATAAGTGGTGCCCGAGGGTGCCGAAATCCAGCAAATTTTAGTTCCTTTTAGAAATTGAAAATTTGAAAAAAAAATTTCCAAACCTGATTTTTTGCAACGAAGTTTGACCCCTCTTGTGTATTTCGTGGAAAAAAGACGTTTAAAATTTTGATATGGTCGATTAGACGTTTTAACAAATCAGTTTCAAATTTTCAATTTTGGGCGATTTTAAATTTTTTTGAAAATACAAATCAACTAAAATGACATTTTCTCCCCTCCACATAAAATTCGGAGAAGAGGAAGCATTGTAGTGTTGAAAATCAAATAGAACTAAATAAAAGCCTCACCTAAATAGGTGCCATATTATAGGAGTACCATACGTACGAGTAGGTCTAAATAGCTGGGCAGAAGTGGAGGTTAGCGTGCCAAGATGACAGACGATTTTCAATTATGACCGGGCAAGTATAATGGAATATAAACAACGTTATAAGCTTGCGGAATGGCGTTGGAATTATACTCGAGAGTGCGAATATGGTCAATATTGCTGCGGCCGAGGCCACCGAGGATGCTCGAGTTCTCTTCGTATTGTCTGGTTTTATTGGCAGCGACGGAGGAAGAGGAATTTGAGGAGGTGACAGCATTGCTCGAGTTAGCTTTGGGCTTATCGTACCTTTTTTTGGCGCCCGGCAAACCTACCAATTGCTCTGACCCTTGGACGCCAGCTATAGCGGTAGCGACTGGCTTGGCTAAAGCTAGACCTCCCGGTCCTACGACGGCAGTTCCCACCGGTCGGGACGACGCTACGCCGCCGGGTCCGGCGATCGCCAATCCTACCGGCTTCGCTTCAGCCACGGACGCGTTTTCGGGCGGCAAACCTACGGACACGCTCTCGTCCGGACCGCCGGAGCCGGATCCGTTCGTACTGTTGGATGATTCGGATTCGTCGGGCTCGCCTCCTTCGCCTTCCATGCCGACGTCTTCTTCGTCGTCGTCGTCTCCTTTTAGACCGTAAAACGAAGGATTTCTATGCGTTATAGACGTTCGGCCCGAAGGATGTATTAGAAGATATTTACCTTTAGCTCCTCCGTAAAATGGTAGACTTTTTACTGGCGCGTCATCTTCGATCGCTGCCCGATGTTCTGCTCTGCGAAGCAAACAAAACCAACCAATCACAAGTCGCGTCGTACCGGTATCGAAATAATATCGACTATTCTTAAAAAAATACATATAGAATAATTTAGATATTGCGTAGCCAAGTACACGATTAATATTATAGGTACCTAGACCTACGGGTGCCGGTGCGAACTCCAGCGATAGTAGGAAATTATATTTATACAGTATGACGCAGAAGTCTTGTCCACTTGAGATACTTCTCAATATCTCGTAACTGACAAGAAATACGAGGACGGTGGAAACGGCGCGGCGTAGTGTTCCCAGTGATGAGGGCATTGAGGACCGATGGCCATATTTCAAGGCCGACACTCGGGAGGTCTACCCCTTGAGAAACCGGTTTGGGTCCAAAAATGGGAGTCCTAGTTTTTTTGTGAAATAAACTCTACACACTGACACAAATAAAATGTGGTATATATTTTTGAAACCGGTTCAGAAGCAGTGATGGCATAACGGAATTTTTTTTTGTTACGTTATTTCGTTACGTTACAAATCTTTTGATATCGTTATTAGTTTCACAATGTGTAACGAAAAAAGGTCGTAACGCAATTATTCAAAAATAACGTTATTTTAAGTTTTCGTTACCGTTATTTCGTTACGTTTTTCGTTACAGTCGAAAAAATTGCAAAAAAAACTGAAAAATTACCCACAAAAACAAATAAGTTGATTTGATGATTTTCTGAATACCTGCTCTCTGCTCCATCAGATCAATCAGATGGTGTAATTGAATAAATTCAAAAATTGTTTTTCCATGAGAAACTAGTCTTTAAAGTTACCCCTCTCTGATCATTTTTTCAAGGAAGAATGTTTATAATTTTTCATTTTCGTTTTGAGTGATTCTCACTCAGTCTCTAAAACACTTACCAACATTCCAACACCAACTCGTTTTTCACATGATAATGGTCGGTATGTTTCAAAAAAATTGTTTCAATAGATTACAAATTAAAAATAAATTACCACTTTTGCAAAAATCAATATTGTAACTGTAATAATTTCGAAAAAAGAAATGATGGAACGTTTTTTGTGTATATTTTGAAAATTGTATTAATATAAATTATAAAAGAAAATAACATTTCAACGAAAAAGTTCAGAGGATTTTGATTCTTTTTTTTTAATTATACACCACCCTGTTTTAGTAATTTCATTTTTTTAAAAATACGAATAAATATCACTTTCATGATGGCGACCCATTATTAATTATTATATATTTTTTTCGTTTAAAAATATTTCATAAAATTAAATTATAAGGTAATTTAAAATTTCGAATTGGAATTCCTTCTTTCTGGTAATTTTTCTAAAAAATTTTCAACTTTGTTTTTATCAGTGGTTGGCTTTTCAGAGTGAACAATACATGCAGCACAAAAAAAATAACGAAAAAAATAACGAAATTTTTTTGTTATTTGTTACATCACATTTTCAAAATATACAGTAACGTTATTATTTTGTTACACGTAAAATTCAGTTACAGTTACAATTCCGTTATTTGTAACGAAAAAAAATCCGTTTTTTCGTTATTCGTTACGTTATTCGTTATGCCATCACTGTTCAGAAGTCTTGAACCAGTTGTCAATATTATCCAAAAAAGTGGAGAGTTGAAGAAAAGTTTGAAACAAAAGTTGTAGAGAATTAAAAAACAAACATTTTTTGTTCTACAACTTTTTTTCCATCCTGGAATGGAAAGAAGTTGTACTATAAACGGTTTGAATATCATTTTTTATTTTTCAATTCGTAACTGTCCTCCATTGTTAAATTGAAAAAAAATTTACAGAACGTGAAATGTTCAGTTTTTAATTCGCTATGACTATTATATCTCCACTTTTTTGAAACCGATTCTGGATAAGCCCTATTTTTTCAAGTTTCTTAGATGATTTTTTTCCAATCCTAAAGTGGAGATATCAAAAAAAGTGTGAAATAAAAGCAGTTGTAGAGAATTAAAAATTGAAAATTTCACATTCTGTAAATTTTTTTCATCTAGCGATGGAGAGAGTTATTGCTTGAAAAAAAATTATACTCAAACCTTTTATAATATAACTTCTTTCAGTTGCAGGATAGAAAAAAAAGTTATAGAAAAAAAAATGTTTTTTTTTTTAAAATTCTCTACAACTTTTGTTTCAAACTTTTTTTCACATCTCCATTTTTTTGAATATTATTGACAACCGATTCGAACCTGCTGAACCATTTTCAAAAAAACATACATTTTATTTGTGTCAGTGTGTAGAGTTCATTTCACAAAAGAACTGAGACTTCCATTTTTGGACCCAAACTGGTTTCTCAAGGGGTTGAACCCCCTGTGTGTCGGCCTGAAAATATGGCCATCGGCCCTAAATGCTCCCATCACTGGGAACACTATGTTGTTTCAACCGTCCCCATATTTCTTTTCAGTCTCGTGATATTGAGATGTATTTCAAGTGGACAAGACTTTTGTGTCATACTGTATTGATTTCGCTTGCACGTTGAAGATTGACCGATCCACGTTTGCTGCTGTTTCGTCTGCATAGTTATGTAGCGTATGCATTTTGTTTTGCCAAACGCAGGAATACTGGAGTAGACTTATAGCTATACCTATAATTACGATTACGAGAAATCTTCGAATAATTGAATCGATACCGCCACACCGCTTCAAGATCATCGAGCGAGCGAATGAATCGATTAGAACTACAAAAATTCAATGGAATTTACTTAAAACGTATGAAAGATACAAAGAATGTTTTTCATTCCTTGCGATTCTTAGGCCCATTTCACCCTTCGACCTCTGTGAAATGGCACCGAATTTCAATTTTGAAGAATGACCACTTACACTCTCTTCGACTGAATTTTAGTACATACATGCATTTTGATGTTTTGCCACGGGAACCCTTTGGAACAAAAAGTTTGACTCAGCACGTACACGTCCACGTCCCACGAGTACACTCGTAGGTTTGGTTTGAATTATAGGTATTTTCTTCAAAAAATTCAAAATTGATTAAAATATATTTTACAGATTATTTAGCGACTGTGTAGACCAAAAGCACCATTTTTTTGAGAAAATCTCTGTTTGAAAACGTTTTTAAATTTTTCTTCATAGATCGAGTGAAGTGTAATAGGAGAAATGAAAAAATCAGTAGAACATTGATTTTTGCAACAAAAAAATGTGCTTTTTGGTCTACACAGTCACTAAATGATCTCTAAAATTTATTTTACCTAATCAACTTTGAATTCTAATTTTCTTGAAATTTTTAAAAATTATTTTCGAGAATACCTATTTACCCACTGAATTTTTGACAATTTTCAAAAAATTGAAAACACTTGCGCGATCGAAAGATATCAATCGATTTTGATTTTTTGAAAATTTTCCAGTCTTTCAAGCCCCCGCGTTTTTCGCAGTATTGGAACTCAAAAATCAAAAAGTTTTGTTTTTCGAGTCCTCCCTTTGTGTGAGATTTTTTTGATCTTTAATTCTTCCCGGTTCAATTCTCTCTGCTTGTCCTGTAGGATATTATGTACGTATGTGTATAAGTATAAGCAATTCATTAGGTAAATAAGCGAATGCGTGAGTGCAGCACCGTATATTTTATAGGAATAGTCGAATTTGTATTTCGTACCTATAAATATGTATCTAGACAGACATATGTACCTACTTAATGACACATTAGTAGCTCACTAGCCGCTCTCTACTAGTATAATTATACAATAATAAATGCAGGATGGGGTAGGTACAAGGCAACGATGCCTATCTTTAGTCCTTTACCTACCTAGCAATAATGAAAAACGATAATACCTACTCTTCTTGTCGTCGCCTATAAAGTTCAGTTACTCAGACATCGGACTTAGTAAGCAGTAAGCATATGTGAGATCCGCAAGCGAACAGCGAAGAGAACTACGTGAGATTTTCTCACCTCCGAACACGAATTTGAAGTCAGATGTTGCATCCACCTGCGCCCTGACGAGGGGTTATATCGGGAGGGAGGTGATGAATAGATGAAAGAATATCTATAGCGGGTACTTAATATGTCTGCACCTACTTTTTTGAGATCGTACAACACGAATTTGGCAATATTTTTTCGTTTGAGGGTCTAGGGGCGGGGGTAGGGAGAGTTGAAAATTATTAAAAATCGAAATTTAGTCATTTCAGCAAGAAAAATGTCAAAACCCATGTTTTTGAGATCATGGAACATAAATCTAAAGTCAGATTTTGCACACATCTTCGCCCTTGAGAAGGGTCAGGGCAGGGTGAGAATTCAGACATATCACATCCTGTATGAAATTTTTCCATCTTTTTCTCACTGCTACCCTCCGTCCCCTCCGCAGGCACGCAGGTGAATGCAAAATCCCATTTCAAATCCCAAAAAGCATACGGACTTCCCATCGTCGATAATATGTAATTTTGTTCAATTTTTAAAAATTTTTGCACTTCATATTCGCTCTCTCTCCCTCCTAAGCAAAAAATTTTGCCAAATCCCAATTAGAATGATAGATTTCATTGATGTCTCAGATTGTTTCTGAAACATAAAATTATGGTCATTTTCGAGGGTCTGTTGACCCACTGTGCGATAGTACAAAAGAATAACGCGAGGAAATTATTGGTACCAAATCGGAACGAAAAAAAATACCAACTTGATAATGGGCTTTTAAATCGCCCGAACGCTGAAATTCGTTTGGGCAATTTGAGGGAAGAAAATGGCGGACCAGCACATACCCCCTTTCAGTGTGCCTTACCTAAACGAGACGATAGATAGAGTAGTTAGATTTGTGTATATGTGCTATTTCCATACAAAGTAAATCAAAATGCAGTTGGTTGCATTGGCATGGAAATTTTTCTTAAAATTTCATCGAAAATTATTCCAGGAGACGAAAAAAATTTATTAGCTCGATTTTGAGCCATTTGAGCGAGCGATTTGAATTTGGTAAAAGTCAGAAATTTGTCAAATTCAAGATCGACAACTTTTCAACTTCCTGGAAAGAAAGAAAAAATGGTATCCATGGTGAGATTCGTAGCTCCTTCCTACTTCGGGCTAGAGAGCTCAAATTTTTTTTGGGTCTCTCACTGAAATTAAACTACATTCTTAGCTATTTTTTGTTAAAATACAGGAAGTGTTTTTTTTCGCTCCACCCTAATACATATAAGTTAAATCTAGGAATCCTAAGAAGCGTGTATTTGTGGTATAAGCGTAACTGCGTAGACGTAGGCATATCGTACCATACCATAAGCATTCGACTGCTGACTTCAAATGCGAATGCGATCAAACCAAATCAAACCGAGCCAAACCAGAGTCGAGCAAAACCGAAAAAAAAAACAAGAAAGTAGGAACAGTATACAAGACAGTGACCGAGGCCTACTTATTTTCTTCTATCGACGAAATGTATAATCAATTCGGGTCGCGATATCGCCACTCCGCCTTCGCCAACGTGCGCTTTGGATTGCGGTAGATATTCGATTTCCACGTAATCGCCTCGTTTCACGTACGCGGTAGATATAGGAGCCGAAATGGCGATTCCCTGTTTACCGGCGGTCGCGCTCGCTTGAGGCCGTAATATGATCTTGGTGACGGGCTGCTGCGGCGGTGGCGGTGGTTGCCATTCTTGTCGAGTTTCATTATTTTGTAGCCGCGAAACTTGGTGATCTGTGGCAGTAGTCGTGGTGTTGGTGGTGATGGCATTGGCATTGGCGTCTACTTTGTCGCTGGACGTCGATGGTTTGCGCGAAGCAGCGGCTGCGGCGGCTTTAGCGACTGCTTGGTAGTAGTCGTTATCCAAAGACGAGTACGGATAGTAGCCGAAGCTGGCCGGTAATATCGCGGACGGATGAGATTTGCGGACAAAATTGTCGCCGTTGGAAACCACCGGTATCGTTTGTTGTTGTGACTGCTGATGTTGTTGTTGGATGAAAGGATACCAATCGGCGGCTGCCGCTGATACCGGATACGAATCTGGCGACTGAAGTTCGTTGAGCCAAACCGGCGTCCCAATTGATTCCGAATTCAACCCGTTACTTCGACTTAGATCTTCTAAACGTGACGCTTGCGATCGTACAGACGCCGGCGCTGAGGTCGCGGAAATGTGCCTCGTACGTATATTTTTTGTCGAATCGTGATTAGTGGTCGACGGTGATTGCGCGGGTGATCCTGCCGACGTAAGTCGATTCAAAATACTCTTGAAAAACAAAGGTTTACTTTCGCTTTTGCATTCGACATCGGACACTGCCGGTGCCGCCAGTTCCATATCGTTCGATGTCGCGGCGATGAGCGAGAGTTTTCGGTTTTCCAGCGTCGAGGAACGGGCACGTGCGTCGACGTCGGTGCTGATGCTGGTGCCGGCCTCGTCTTCGACGTTGGCTTTGGTTTCCCTTGGGTTAGCATTACGTCGATGTGACAGCCCCGTAAATGGCTCGTTTCCGCTTGCACGCTTCGGGAACGACCGCCAAGACCATAACTCCGAATTTCGATTTTGATCCGACCTATGCAAGTAAGATACGCGCATTAAGATCTTGGTCGCACACGGAGACGTTGGTACCTAGACTTAGGTTTTTATTTTTCGAGATGGACGACGCACTTGGACAGATGGTAGAATGGGATTTAGACAGAGAAAGGTAGATCCGTGTAGGTATAGGTACTTATGGTTGTTTTTTTCAGGGGAGGGGGAGTTGGACTATTAGGTCTATCAGGCCATGTCAATAATATATTTAAATTACATCAGAAACGTATAGAAGAGTTGATGAATATAGTCATTTCTTGAGTGAAAGTACTTGGAGCAGAATGGACTTTTTTATTGTGAGGACTTTGAAAGGTTGGAAAGGATTCGAATCCACTATATGAGACTTGATTCATATTCGTTTTCGTTGTTCCTCCCGGCCAGCTGGGGGGGGGGGGGTCCGCTAGGGCAAAAAATTCGGTCTTTGTCGCGGGGGGGGGAGACTTTCCAAACTGAAAATTGAGATTCGTAGGTTTGGTTCATTCAATTTCTCCCCAAATTAGGGGTTCGTGGATTCGGAACCACGAATCACGAAAATGCGAAATGTATTCGGATCCGGACTAGAAACCGAAAAAAAGTAATGATTCGTGGATTCATCGTATCCAATTTCAGATGGATTCGTTTCAATCTTAGCTGCACAGTATTGATAATGCTGGAAAAGAAGCACTCATTCTTAAACTCGGTACATTTTGGTAGAATAATTGACACCTCTATAATATGAAAGTGATGGGCATTCTAAAAATATATGAATAAAATCGCATGTCGGTTCAGGGTTTAAACTCAAAGGAATGAGTGACCAGTACGAAGTCTAATTAATGAAGTTATGGTGTAACGAGAGAGATCCTAATTAATAAATTATCGAGGGGAGCACACGCCATCGCTCAAGATTCGCTGTACATATTTTTGCAAGTACCTAGGTGTGTGTGTTGCTTTATGCAAAATTCATCAAGAATCACACATTTACGAAAGCTTTTATTTCGCTTTTTCGCCTACCTAGTACCCCTACCTACAGGGTCTATAAATGAACCGGGCACCCTCAGCGCAAAATACTCTACCTAAAATAGCGATATTTCTGATTTATGTTTTTTTCCGTTAAAAGGGTCTGGGGTATAGTTTTTAAATTACCAAAAATCATAATTTTGATGAATTTAATTTTTAATGATAAATTCATCACTTATTTGTCAATAATTGTAATTAATAAAAAATTTTAATTTCAAAGAATTGATAATTTTACGTTCGAGATTACGGCATTCTGATATTAAAAAAAAGATTCATTTAATGTTATCGTGTGGGCATTTCAACTCTGTGAAGCGTATTTCACACTTTTACCTGCATATTTTATAAGATGACTCATCCCTTACATTAAACTTCGTCACTTTTTTGATCTTGTTTTCGTTTCGTTGCGTATTACAACAATAATATCAGTGATGCAACGCAACGAAATGGGAAAAAAGAAAAGAAAAGAATGGGAATTTTTGCGCTGAGGGTGCCCGGTTCATTTATAGACCCTGTATACTTGTCTATTGTCTATGCTAGGTTTACCTATTTGAGGTTATAAAGTCTGCTGTAACTTATAGTGGGTACCGGGCATGGGCACTCGAACAAGGCAAAGTCGTCGAGATACCATAATTGCCTTTTCTTCACCCTTTTCCTCCACCCCCTCTCAGAAAATACCTACTTGACATGAAAAAAATCCAAAAATTCCGCTTATAAGTATTTCAAAAAAAATTTATTTTATTGCATTTCCAACTTTCAAATAGGTAGGTAATTATGGTTAGATAGGTAAGGTATAGGTATACAATAAACAGTACACGGTAAGTAGGTATACGATACAGTTGTCAACAACTCGCCATACATTCGTAGGTATAGGTATCTCTATATCTACTCATAATTAAGGTATAATAAATGTCGTTATGTACTTAAATTAACAAGTCAATCGTCAATAACAAACGTATGCGAGTACCTTGGTGATGAAGTGAATGAGTAGGTACAAGATGGTCCATTTACAGTGTTACCCGAAATTTAAGATCGCACCAATGATGCATAAAAATATGGGGGAGGAGGGTAGCGGTATTCCATTCCTTGAAGTTTTTTTGGGGGGGGGGGGGTACAGTAGGATACTTTTGTATTTGAGGCTATGAAAATGGAATTTGTGAAACTTGGAAAGATAAAATTGGTAAATAGAGATTTTTTAAAGTTCCTAATCGAATTTTGAACTTGTTTTCACCCCTTTTGGTGACCCACTCCCTGTACTAGGGGATGGAAACTCAAATTTTTTTAAAATATCATGTTGGGTGTCTGAATACATAGTTTTTGAGGCGATGAATTTGATTTCGAATTCGTTTTCGCCCTTTTCGATAATCTACCCCTTGTACTTGTACATTGGGATGAAAACTCAAATTTTTGAAAAATACCGTGTTGACGTGTTGAAATACATATATGTTTTTTGATATCGTAAATTCGATTTCGAAACAGTTTTTACCCCTTCCGATAACCCAATCCTAGTGTACAGGGGGATGAAAACTCAGTTTTTTAAAAATTATCGTGTTGGGTGTTTAGTTGAAATATATGTTTCTTGGTGTCCAGAATTCCATTTCGGTCACATTTTCACCCCTTCCAATAACCTACAGGGGAGGAGGTATCTCACATTTTTGAAAACTACTGTGTTCTCTCTCATTCTGTACGTATTTTTAAAAAGATTTTCACTGTTTTTTCAGCAAATTTCATAAATTTCACTAACTTCAGTGAATTTTCACCGATTTTCCAATGATTTTTCTCATTGATTTAACTTTTTACTGATTTTCTCCTGTGCTGCAATTTTACTGTTTCTCAGTGATTTTCGATAATTTTCACTGATTTATAATTGAGAGAGTTGGGTATTGAAAATTGAAATATATGCGTTTTGAGGTTCTGGACAGGCGCGCCCGCAGGATTTTCCGATGAGGTAGCAAGAGAAAGTTCCCTGAATGGTGCCCCTTGATGTAAAAAAATTCTGTAAAAAATTTTGAATCCCCCCCACCCTTTCGGAGCTATAACCATTTTATTGCATAATTTTCAAGAATTTTCAATTCCAAGGGAAGTGAATGAAATTTTTTGTTTTTTGGCACAAAGGTACATCTCGTAGAGGTGTATTTGCGATAATTTTCTCATCAATTTTGGTGCACTCCTTCATGAGGTTTTGGCCATTTGAAATTTTCAACTGTAAAAAAGACCTTAACAGCGAAGTTCAACATGGTGTCCATTCTCTGGAAAACCGGGAAAACCGGGAAAAGTCAGGGAATTTTGGTGGTCTGGAAAAGTCAGGGAAAAGTCAGGGAATTTTGAAATTTTCTCTGGAATTTTTCGAAAATCCCAAAAAAATGTAAATCATTTAGAAAAATGTTTTTTTGCTTATTTTATTATAAATTTTTCAAAAAATTTCACCCTCGCTCCGCTCGGGCCAAATATTTACAGATTTTATCCAATTATTGTCTTATTCATCATTTTTTGTCGGTCGTAATGTACAATAAAATTGATATTCAAAATGCATGTCTTTGTCCATTGAATTATGAATTATCCAAAAAAATTTCCCTCGCTACGCTCGGGGTAATTTACACTCTTTCTTTCTACCGAATTTATTTTTAATCTTAAGTTTTTTGGAAATTTACTTTTTAATGAGCTGTAATGAGAAAGAAATGTCATGATTCCCTTGACCACGATGTTGAAAAAAAAAGGGAGGGAATGGAACAAAAATCGAAATTATTGGCCATGTTTTGGAAAACATGAATGAAGGAAAAGTGGTGAATTTTCATCTTTTGAAGATCTTTTTTCCCAAAAATTTTCGCCCTCGCTTCGCTCGGGCTCAACACATTTATATATTTTCATAAAATGATTTATATTTAACCTTCTCATTCACTTTTTCGGTACAAACTAAAAAATTGCAAGGGATTGCGTGAATTTATAAATTTAAGACAAGTGTTTTTCATTTTGGAGGGGCAGGGGGGAATGAAATGTGAAGAAAATTTTGAATTTTTAGCCCGGAAAAATCCGAATTTTTATTCGCTCAATTTGGTAAACACCCTGGCATAATTTCTTTCATTTTTCAAAACTTAATTTTGCGTGGAAATACTTGGTTTTTCCTTTTTATTTAAATTTTTTCTGTAGGTAATAAATTCAAATTTTCAAATTTTTGGGGCGAGGGGGAGTTGGATGGGTGGAAAAATTTTTAGAATTGAATTTGAATATTTTTTTAACCCGAAGAAGGGCATCTAAAGATCTCGTAAAAAGTATCTAGTGATTTTGAAAAAAAATCGTAAGACCTTATGCATTTTTATATCATTTTTATACAAAATTTAGGGATGAAAGTACATCACGCGAAAAAATTACCCCCCCCCCCTCCTCTCTGGTTTACAAATATCATATTTATAAGGTCTGGAAAAATTCGAAAAATTGGTCTGGAAAACCGGGAAAAGTCAGGGAAAAATCATTTCCGAAATATAGTGGACACCATGTTCAACAATTTTTGAAAATATCCTAAAAACGTGTTTTCCAACGTAGATTCACGTCACGTATTCAGTTTTGGCGATTTTGTTGGTGCAAGAGCCGAAAATCGCAAAAAATCGCAAAGAAATGTTGCTGTTTTGGCAGATTTTTCAAAATTTGAGCATTTTATACAGAAAGAAATAACCAAATGAAAAAACTAGCGTCGTATCGTGTTAAGCAGGTCAAAATACCCCGATAAACACCCTTTTCGCGATCATTTTACTCTAAATGTCGAAATTCACTTTTATCACTGATTTTTTATGACTAGGTATAAAACTGAATTTCGAGGATTTAATCCTGAATATTAACTATCCTAACATACATCCCTAATAATGCACTAATAAAAAAAAATCGAAAGGTTTATGAGGTAGCGACCGCTACCTCCGCTACCCGCTGCGGGCGCGCCTGGTTCTGGATTCGATTTCGGACTCGTTTTCACCTCTTCAGATAACCCGTCTCTTTACAGAGGGTTGAAAACTCAAATTTTTGAAAAATGTTTTTGGCTTCAAAATACACTTTTTCGATCATTTGAGTTTTCATTTTCCTGTACAGGGGATGGGTCATCAAAAAAATGAAAATAAATTCGGAATCGAATTCAGCACCCCGAAAATCATATATGTTTTTGACACCCAATATGATATTTTTCAAAAATATGAGTTTTCATCCCCTTGTACTGCAGGTGGGGTTTCAGAAGAGGTGAAAATGAATTTAAAATTGAATTCAGCACTCTAAAAAACATATAATTATTTGGACACCCAACACGATATTTTCCAAAATTATTCTCTCAATATTTTGCTTGAAAAAGTTGCTTTTTGCTGGAAGCAGCTGCAGTTTGCTGCAAATTGCACTTCGTGATATTTGAAGGCAATAATCAAACAAATTAATTTTCTGAAACCATTTCGGCGTATATTCCGGCGTATAAAACTACGTAACTAATCTGTTGCATAAATTATCTCGAAAATTGTATTTACTTTATCTCAATAAAAAATATACAGGATGGAATCCTGAATCCAAATATACCACGTGATAAAGGGAGCGCTTTAGCTTTGAAAACCTGGGAATATTTTTCACTTCCTTATTTTTTGACTTGGTGCCTCAAATTCTGAAATATCCCATTTTGGGAGGTGGGTTTTGAAATTTTTCTAGCTGCTGAAATGTTTCGATTTTGGTCCCACCTTCTTGTCCACAAAAGGGTTAATTTTTTGGGCGGGGGGGTGGTGAAAATGGACTCATGAGCTTGGAAAATCTCCCTGCAGCTGTTTTAGAAGTTTTCGATTTTTTTTGAGTTTTTCCCGATGTTTTTCTCTGTTATGGTTTGCTTTTTACCCTGAGCTCCTTTGCCATTGTGGGGGGGGGGGGGGGGGGTAAAAATTGGAAAGAAATTTTCTTGATAAAAAACTTTGAAGAATAGAATGTCACTAGCCCGAAAGCTCTTCCTCTTTTTGTGTGCCTTTGGCGGAATATTTAAAGTTCGGGTAACACTATAGCCACTTTTTACACGGGCTTTCCCTAATTTGATTTACAATGAGTTGGCTCTTCCTTTTGCATAATAATATGTATGTGGTACCTAGTACTTAGTACGTTAGTATTCGTATCCAGATACATATATTATTATTACTACTTAGCCTAAACCTTATATACAATGTACATACAAATCGTACATCAACTACCCAAGTAGGTACCTATTTATTAGGTAATGAAGGTAACATACTGATAAATTGCAGCAAAACGATTTATGAATGAATGACCACGGCGGCGACGGTGGCAGAGCATTATGCCTTACTCATCGTGTACGTAGGAACTTGATACTGGCGCTGGCGACGACGAGAAAATTGTCGCCACGCCCGTCAGGTACAAATTTACTGATTTACCCGGTACCCGTACATGGTACACATTACACACGCTAAACGCTACGCAAGAAAATTGCAATTTCGCAGTGGCAGTGGCGGCGGCGAGTAAAATCCAACGACTCATCGGACCGGAGCGCTGACCGCTGGGTAAACCGGATTATAATAAATTATCGGACCCGTAGTCAACAATCTAGCACCGGCGGGTAACTGCATTTCGTTAGGTTGTTTGGCTTCGGAACGTTGTTGTTGCTGCTGTTGCTGGGACAGCTGTTGTTGCAAATTATCGTCGTCCGAAACGCCGAACAAACCGCCTCCCGGATTTACGAGGGCTACGCCGCCCGTATTGTCAGACGTGGTGAATACCTCGCCGTCTTTGGTGGTGAAGGTGGATTGGCCGGCGCCGGTGGCAGCCACATTGGCATTTCTGGTGCGACCATACAGTACGTCCGTCAGATCGGAAACCTTGACGACTTTACCGCCGGGACCGACCATTGCTACGCCACCGGAAGACGCCGGAGTCGTGAAAGCAGTGCCACCGGGACCGACGATGGCCGTACCTCCGGAACCGGCGGTCGCGATACCGCCAGCGCCTGCGATCGCTACGCCGCCACGTCTCACGATCAATTTGGATATTTGAGGTCCGACGTCGGTGCCTCGGACGTTGGAAGGGAGCTCGCCAGGGACGCCACCGTTGTTGCTGCTTCCTCCTCCGAATAAGCCCTGCTGATGTTTGGCTTGTGGCGTCTTCGTCTTGGATGTATCTTTACGTTTTAAGTCGTCGCCGCTGTCGGCGGGGGGGACGTAGTGGTATTTTCCACGATTATCTTTTTTATGAGTGTTTCGTTTGGAGCGTCGATCGGACGATCGTGCCGTCCGAAACGTCGGCAACGCTGATGCTTCCATCTCTAGTTTACGTTGGCAAACGTCCGCCGCTGGTCCGTATTCCAAGAAGTCGGAAAACGAATTCAAGATCGACTGAAACGGATCACGAATAACGATCGGAAAGTATTGAGAGAAAGGTGAGCCCCATTGCCTCAAAATGGAATCCACCGGGACTCCTGGTGGCGGGTAAAGGCCGTAATAGTAGTACGACGACAGTGCCTGTGCCTGAGCCTGTTGCTGCTGCTGCGACAGCAGCGGTGGAGACAGCCCCGCGAACGGAAAACTTGGAAATTGCGCCTCTGGCGAGTACGATGGCGCCGGTGGGGTTTGCAAAGCGTTCGGGTAAGAATTGGCGAACGAGGAAGGAGCTCCGGCACTGGCACCGTTCGCAGTCCAAGTCGCCTCAGCAAGCGTTGGTCTATCATTCTGATCAGTCAGTTCTTTCAGTTTATCCAGAATTGGAACGATGTATTTTTCCGCCATTTCGTTGGTCGTGCGATTCGTTTGATCCGGCGCTGTCGCCAAAATGACACTGGTGGAAGCGGCGACTGCACTGCCATTGTCTTCCTCGGTGCCTTTCCGGTGGTCATGAAGTTGGTGAGGTGGGGTCTCGTTGCCACCGTCTTCGATGGACGCCGCTATCACCTGGCTGGTGTTTTGCCTCGGCTCATTTACTGTAATCGACGAAGGAGAATCAGTAGGCGTTGCGGTGAGGACTTCATTTGGCAGCAACTCAAACGACTTTGATGGTTTCGAAGAACTCGATTCGGATTCGGATCCGTCTATCGAATTCTGATCCTCGTTGGCATCTTCGGGAAAATTTCGCTGCTTGGAATTTCGTCTAACGGTATTCGACGAACTACCACGTTTGGCTGCGTATCGTTGAACGGGCGCTTCGTAAATGACCCGAACCGGTATGTGCAAACCGGACAATGACGCTGAAGAGGTCGATGGCGCATTCTGATGGATCTTGGCTTCGGTCGAATTGTAGAACAGCTTTTTAGAAAAAGATTCTCGGCCTTGGTCATTTGTGGCCGAATCTAGTTGCGTGAGTTTCCATCTGAAAAATATACCGGTTCCAAATTGAAATTGAGTAGGCCTTTACCATATAATTAGCCGAGTCGCCTTACCACCTACGTTGCCCAAATCACCCTATTTACATGGTGTGGTGCGGTGTTAGCTTACTCGAGTACGCAGATCCACGGTCCAGGTGTAGCAGGTACCTCGTAAGTCTTGGTTCGTATGTCCACTTACCCAAGTAGGTTAGAAATAGTAATGGTATAATGCAATATTTACAAATGCACACTGTACAGCGTATTTAAAAATAGACGTCACGACGCGATATACGTATTCCAACACATTGACGAATAATCGAACAAAAATAAATTTGCGGGTGTACGTAGGTACCCAGGTAGCCTACGCCTACGTAGCTAAATGAGCGCAGTTCAACGCAGAGCAAATACCTTTTTAAATTTTCCACCAGTCCACCGAGGAGATACACATGGCTAGCTATAAGTTCACAGACACAGAGGTGGCAACCTTCGTATAGCACGTTGTGCCACTAAAAAGGTTAGCAACACCCATGAAAATTCCGCAGTTGTTTTTTAAACAGAGTGTCTACAGGTCGCAAAAGTCGCAAAATTGGCCCAAAATTCATCAAAAGTCGCAAATTTTTCCCAAGTTAGGTACTTAAATTTTTTTCGCTTTGTACAAAACAGAAAAAGTGAAAAAATTTCAGTTTTTTGAACACCTTTTTATAAAAAATTTCGCCCTCATTTCGCTCGGGTTCATAAATTTACATAAATCATTCTTAAATTATAAACCTTCTTCCTTTCTATTACAGAAAGTTGAATATTTTGAAGCGGAAAAAATGTGTGTTTCTGGGAGACTTGGTAGCGATCACGATTGGAATTTTCAAAATATTTCGTTTTTTTTTTTTGGAAAGAGGCTTCGTGTCCATTCTTTGGAAAATCAGGAAAAATCGGAGAATTTTGGAATTTTCACTGGGATTTTTTAAAAATTTAGGAGAAATCATTTGGAAACTTTTTTGCTGTTTCTATAATAAATTCTTTGAAAAATTTCGCCCCATTTCTCGAAAAAACCAACGTGATCAAATTTATTACAGAAAAAATTTCAAATCGGAAGGAGATATGTATTTTCAATTTTTTCTGTAACGAATTTGATCACGTTGATTTTTTTTTTTTTTGGGGGGGGGGGTCAAATTGAGATGTAGATACCATGGGAAGAAATCACGAGTTTCGAATTTTAAAAATCTGTAGGTATCCTGTAAAAAGATGATACTAATTATCAATTGACATCAATGACCGTCTCAGAGGAAAGGGACCTTAGAGGTCATTTTACCGAAAAACACTTTTTGACGAATTCGGGATCCTCGAGCACCGAATTTTATATTGAACATGGAATTAGTGGAATTCGTTATGAAAAAGTTGTTACAACTTCACTCTTGATTGTTCAAGTTCTTTCATTCTTCAAATTTTGCCCATTTTCTAAAATGTCAAAACACCCCATAGTCCTACAAAATACGAATATTTGATCTCATCAAAAGGGGAAGAGCTGCATAGGGCTACCTTAATTCCCTAATTTCGACTTCTCAAGTCGATTGTAAGAGCTTTTGAGCCGATCTGGAGCCTCCATATAATTGACAACTTTTTTCAGGGAGAGTGTCAAACTCGCGAAAGATCTCTTTTTCTAGCGAGGTTCACCCTTTAAAATTCTGGCAGCACTATGAAAAATTCTAGGCTGACACCGTTGCAAAGACGTTCTTAAATCCACTACTGACCATTTGCCTGTTTCAAAGTCGAGCAGTTTGCACTGTATTGCAATAAGATGCAGTTACAATTGCGAGTGTAACAGACAATGCCGAATGTCGGGCGTCAGGCATCTAGATGAACAGAGGAGAGAAAGAGCTGCATATCACGGGTATCATGATGCTGACGATGAGTGCTGACATAATGTAGCGTTGCGTGGTACCGTAAATTGCTTGATTCTGCTACAACTTTAATATTTTCCTTCGATCAATTCCCAAACGTACCTAGTTCGGCTGTTTGCTATCCGTATATATTTCTAATCATGTCTGGCAGCTATAACGCCAGCGTAGCGCACACTTTAAATTGACGAATAATGACCTACTTAACGTTGTTTATGTACATTCACCTACTCGTCTCATCTTTCCTACAACTTTTCGACCTACATAAATCTGGGTACCTAAAAACCGATACCTATATTTCCAATTCAATATCCTAGGAATATTCCAAGTCTGGACTATCACCCTTCTAGAAACGAGACGATCCGCCGACCTATTTCATTTAGGAGTAGGTAGATAAAGGGACTTTGATATGTAAGGTGTCCAATTTTTGGGAAATCTGGAAAAGTCATGGAAATGTCAGAAAATCCTGAAATTTTTGCTAGAAGTTCGTAAAAGTCCACAAAGATAAATCGTCCGGAAAAATGTTTCCTCGCCTATTTTATAGTTTTTTCATTAAAATTCACCCTCGTAGTTGCACCACCTGCCTGATTTTCTTAGTAATCATTTACAATTTTTCTTTCTGCAGATTTCATTTCAAATCCAATTTTTTCCGGAAATGTATTTTTTAATAAGCTGTGGTGAGAAAGGAATGCCATGATGCCCTTGACCACAATGTTGAAATAAAAGGGAGGGAATGAAAGAGAATTTGAAATAATTTGTCACGTTTTGGAAAACCTCAATGAGAGAAAAGTGACGAATTTTCTAATTTTGAAGGTCTTTTTTCGTAAAATTTTCGCCCTCTTTTTGTTTTACTCCCTTATCGATGTTTTATTTACTGGGGCAAGCCGAAAAGTTTGCAGGAGCTTGAGTGGAATTTTTAAAATTTGAGGCACCTGTTTTTTGAAGGTGCAGGGAGAAGCAATGAATTGCGAAGAAATCAAATTTTCAACCCGAAAAATCCGAATTTTCATTCGCATGATTTGCTAGGTACCCTGACATAATTTGTTTCATTTTTCTCAACTTTATAATGTTGTTTTAAAATAGTTTTTATTTTCTATTTGAATTTTTGTCTAATGAATGCAATTTCTCAACTGGGGGGGTCAAGAATTGTCAGAATTAAATTTGAGTCGTTTTTTTTGCCGGAAAGGAGACATTTAAAAATCTCGTAAAGAGTAGTCATTTTTGAAAAAAATTTGTTAGACACCATGCCTTTCAAATCATTCTTCTACCCAGTTTCAGGTTGAAAACATATAGCACGGAAAAATTCTCTTTAACTCATCTTTGTTTCATGAATATCTCATGTAAAATTCCTAGAAAACTTCGAAAAATTTGTCTGAAAATCGGAAAAATTCAGGGAAAATAATTACGGAAGTATCGTGGATAGAGATTGTATTTGAACGTAGCACCTAGCACGTATTGATTCCACTTCGAATTTAAAGATCGTCTCGCCAGATTTCAAAACCTCCTACAGAGACGCCACGTACGCTGGTACCGGATTCAGATTCGAAATCGAAATCTATTGTTCACTATGCAGATCTAAGCATTCGATACCTATCGGACACTTGGGCGATATGCAGTAGACGCTAAATACGAGAAACTAGACACCGAAGAGCCACTTTGATAGATTATTGCTTCGATACACTCAACTATCTATTACATATTTTTAAATTTCAATCATTACAAACTCGAAGAATCAAACAAACTAATAGCTACCTAGATCTGGTACCTTAATACACGTAGATATGTAGATGTACCTATTTACTGAGCGAGCAAAAAGAAAGAAAGAAAGATCGATCGATTGATCGATCGAAGATGAACAGGTTTTGAGTATCAATGAAAATGAAACCGATACCTACGGGGCAATATCTAAATTTTTTAATGATCTACAGTTAACGAGAAGTTGCGGACAGGATCTCACCGGGTCGCCGTGTCTCGTAAAATTAATAATGTCACTAGGCGACACGACGATGACAACCGCATTAGTGAATAGGTATGCACAGACACACGTAACTAATCTACATGCCTATGTGAATTATTGGAAAAATTGATTTACTCCGAGTAGAGGACTGCACTACGAATACTTCGTTTTTGTCTAGAGTGATTTCCTTGCTCGTGAGGCCTGATTCAAACTTTGAAGCGACGAATTTCAGGGGAAAAATAGTCAGGTCCCGGGCGGAATTCTTGTTGAGATTGATTTTATGATTGATTCTTGTTCGACATTAAAACAGATAAATTTCGCTCCTATGCCTTTTTCTCCTCCTTCCCCTTTTCTCAAAGTCCACCGCCAATATTTCAAACGCTTCTACCCCCTAATCTATGGATCATAATGAAAAAGTTCTGAAACACAAGTTGTTCCTCAACATCTAATGTAAATTTTTATTTCTTATCAAAATTCAGTTTTAAGCAACTCCTGGCCCCCAAATTTGGAAATGAAACATGTGTTGAGAAAACTTCAAAATATTTTTTTCTTCATTTTCAACGAAAAGATTAGGAGATAGGGCAAAATTTGTAACCATCAAAAGTATGTAGGTAGGTATTCAGAATTAAATTCCCTTTCCAATGAGCTATATCACGACCATTTCCCCAACTTTTCCGGACAGAGTGTACCTTCCCCTCTCTCCCATCGCGAAAGTTGGACCATGAAAAAAATTTGCTCCAAAATGAGTTCCGAAAATTGACGACATTGTAAATTAGATATCAAAGACAAAAATCGTTCAATTTTTTTCGTAGGTCCAACTTTTGTGATGAGGGGAGAGGGGGAGGTACACCTTGTCTGGAAAAGTTAGGGGAAATGTTCGTGATGTAGCTCACTGGAAAGAGAATTAGATTCTGAATACTTTTGGTAGTTACAAATTTTCCCCGAGTTTCTAATTTTTTTGTCGAGAATAAAGAAAACGTGGTTTTGAAGTTTTCTCAAAATGTGTTTCGTTTCCAAATTTGGGGGCCTGGAGTTGCTCCAAAATGGATTTTGATAAGAGATGAAAATGTACTTTAGGAGTTGAAGAACAGCTTTTATTTTAAAACAAGTGACCAAATCCAGATCATTTTGCTTAAAATCTCAAAAATTACTTTTCTCTACGAATTTCTTCAATCATTCGTGAAATATCAGTGGAAAGTAATGAAAAAGATGGCAAATATTCGTATCCGGATTAGTATCCGCATACGTAAATAAGACATTAAAAATTACGGCAATTGCAGCCGACGCGACCAAGACCTGTTTTTTACGCTACAAAAAATTAGACCAGCGTACCGGCATAGCAGCCGTTAGTAACGAAAAATTTCCACGATTAAAATCGCGCTTAAAAAAGACATAAAACAACGCGATTCGCTAGATCAACACTACTCGCACGTGTCTACTCATCCATAATATGTAGATATGCGTACGCCTTAGTTCTCGCACCTTACCAGTTTATCAACCTACTACCTACAGGACCTGAGTAATGTAGATGCATGGTATTTCGATCCTAGACCCTAAACCATAGGCAGTTATCTTCGAATCAAAAAGGTTGACGGTAGCCGGCAACCGGTTGTCGCATAACAACAGCAACTCGGCCGTTATTTTCCTGGAAAATTTCGTGACTGGTTCGAAATATGCTTTATGTCTGTTTATTTTTACGCGCGGGGCGCGATGTGACGCGACGCATTAAAATCAAAACAAGGGCACCGCTAATGGTACAGCCACAGCCACAACGATAAAGATAATGATAACGAACAGACGGCTCGCCACGCCACGGCGCCCGCGTAGTTACGATACTGTCTGTAGTTACTGTCTACTACTCGTATCCGAAAACATACATCACATCATCTACCAGTCTTCCACCTAGAACCTAGTATCTAATTACCCAAGTAGGTAACTAGGTGTTGGTGTAGGTATATACTAGGTTAAGTCGTACAAGTACTGTAATCTGTATCAGTACTCTGGTACTCTGTAATGCGTCTAACTCTCTACTCTTCAGCCTGGATTTGTGCAATATAACTGTAATACGTACACAGGTACCTAATTTTACGTAAATATATCTCTATCTACGCAAACATTGTCGAAAATGACCCTCTAATCGACATACTTCGACCTCCTCCCCCCCCCCCCCTCCCTCCCTCTTGATGACCACTCTTTTGTGGACTGAAACTCCCTAAAATCAGTTTTTAACTTCTATTTCATTTTCTCTGTAACTTTATGAAAAAATACTTCGCAGACATCCTATTCTATGTAAAATTTCCTATAAAATGAGAAATCAACTATTTCTTTCATTTTTCAGATGTATCCGACTCAAATTCTGCCCTCTTCCTTAATTTCATCCGTCCCCCATTGCTTTTCAGCCGATAGATACTGCACTGTGGTGAAAATTGCTCAGGCAGTTTCTCTGTAAACATCGCTTCGATATCCTCAACACATTTTGTTACAGCAGTGAGCAGAAATTATTTCATCTTGTAGCTCAAAAAATGTTCTTTCAGAGTAACTAGTTCAGGGTGTCTAAAGGTCGCGAAAAAGTCGCGAATTTTTCCCAAATTACATGAAATTTTTTTCGCTTGCACAAAACAAAAAAAATTAAGAAATTTCAGCTTTTTGAACACTTTCTAAAAATTTTCGCCTACACTTCGCTCGGGCTCAAAATTTTCTTCCCTTGTATTCCAAATAACTGAATATTTTGAAGTGAAAAAAATGTGTCAATCACGATTGGAATCTTCAAAAAAGTTTCAATTTTTTCGGAAAAGGGGGGCATCGTGTACATTCTCTGAAAAATCTGGAAAATCTGATTTTAAAAATTCAGAATGAAAAATCATTTGGAAATGTGTTTATTTTTTGCTGTTTTATTTATGATAAATTCTTCAAAAAAATTTTTGCCCGTGCAAAGAGAGGGCGAAATAATTACATTATAATTATTGATGATCCGCGAAGTCTTATCAGCTCATGCCAACTCTCCATCATGTAAAAAATATCTTATTAAATGCCCAATAAACGTCTAACAATTTCATCCATTCTAACATGATTTTTCGTAAATATTTTCACCCCCGATTCGCTCGGGCAGTAATTACTATCTTTGACATAAATTAACCCACTTTTACATAATTTTGGTGAAAAAGGGTAATTTTTTTGATTTTTTTTTTCTCATTTGACCCTTGTTTTTATTTTTTTTTCGCTGTTCCACCTCGAACTGTACATTACGAGAATAAATTAATTCTGCCGTCTCCATTCTTCAAAAATTTTATACGTTTGTATTCCTCAGATAATGGAGTGAAATTAAAAAAAATGAAAATTTACTTACTTTTCACCAATTTTGGGGTTATTTTCGAGACTTATGTGTTCATGTTTTTATTATTTTGATTTGAAATATGTAGGTAGGTACATATTTTCTTTCGATTTGAGCTTTTGTCTGTATTAAATTTTATCTCGTTGATTTTTTTGGGGCGGGGAGGGGAAGGGGGTTAAATTGAAAAGTAAATATCATGGAAAAACCGCGAATTTCATTTTTTATAAATCTGTAGACACTGTATTTTATTTTTCGATTTTGGTCTATATTTATGAAACAATACCCTACCTGAAATGCAAAAAATGATGAAGTTCCTAATTTTGTACCCCTTCAAAATTTGTTGAAAATCACTTTGAAAGTAATATAACGAGGTAATATTTGTTACACACTCAACAGTATTCTGAGTACCGAAAGGGTGAGACGTGGACAAGGTGCAATGGCTGTTTTGAATGGCTGCGTGATGAGTGAATAATCGGAAACGGAAAATCCAAAAGCTTTGTTGCTATTTTTTTAACGATTAGATCGGCGTTTAAATTTATCTTACAATTTGCTAAAATATACTCGTTATTTGACATTTTGTAAAATTTTTCAACGTTTTTATATAAAATTACGGGGGCGAAATTCGGTTCTTTTTTCTCTTAGATCAAAAATTGACAATTTTCAGTTTTTGGCCCGGACCTAGGACTCAATTTGATAAAAAGTTGGGAGAAAATTCAACCTTTGGGGGTTATGCTCAGAGGTTTCAGGTACCCCAAATCACGTTTTGCTCTTTTGTAGCTTCGAAAAATCAAATGAAGAGGGTAAAAGTGAAAAAATCGATTGGTGGCAAAATTTGAGCCCTACCCTACAGGTATGGATTGATGGCATTTTGGAAAATGAGGTTTCCGGATTTTTTTTAAAAAAAATGAGTGTGAAAGAAGTGCTGTGCTCGAAAAAGACCTAATTTACGTTTAATATTCAGCAAAAAAACTTTGTTTTCTTCTATATATGAGTTTGCCCTTTGAAAGTGCCCATTGACCGGGCTATTAGGTACCAGTACTCAAGTAGTACGTAGACTAGATACGTTTTGAGAATGTAGTATGACGCCCTGTCGCCGATTCCATGCCATGCTAGTTCCACAAATATGAGACGCCATGCCAATTGCCAATTTGGACCAAACTAATAGATCTACGACTACTGTACACCTATTATTACCTATGGTATGTACATAGATCTCTTATCGCATCGCCGCGCCATCGCCATATCCTGCAATCGTTTCGCGTGTCGCTTGTCGGTGTAAGGTGTAACGAATGACAGTTGAAAATCATCAAATCGCGGAAAATACCAACGAGAACATTAAATAATAACGAAAACTGATTAAAACCAATTCTCATTTCATCTGTAATATTGGGAGAAAGAAAAAAATCGAAAAAACATAAATTGGGATCGAATCAATTCTCCCCTCTCTGCGTTCGATGGCCTCGATACAGTTTTTTCATCAATAGGTACAAAATCGGAAGCCTTTTTATGTCTACACGGTCCGTATTAAGCAGCAGCGCAGCGTACAGAGAATTTAAAAAATAATACTCTGGCGAGGAAATCGCAAAAAAAAAAGGATTCGCAAAGTTGGTATCATATCTGCGATGTTATTTTTTCAACCCCTGCGTAGTGCACGTTGGGCGAGGATTCCATCGGCGTTGATAAAATTGCATAACCAGTTTGCCGTAAATGTCGATGTCGACTGTGATGAAATTTCACCCCACGTTGCATGTGCTGGGCGATCCCTTTCATTGGTGTTGATGAAATTGCATAAGCGGTTCGCCGTGAATGTAATATCTTCATTGTTCGACGTTCAATTCGGCGGCCTGAGTACTCCTGAATTAAAATCGAGTCAGTGGGCAACTTCTTGGTTCACTTTTTGCACCCTTTCACCTGGTCGACGAAGTTTGCGTTCCATTCGTTTGTTTTTATTTTTTACGTGTGTGCTTTTTTTGACAAAGATTTATTAAATGTGCGAGCTCGAAAAAACTTGAATTATCGCCTCGATTTGTACTGCTTCTCGAATACGTTCAGATCTCAACTACTCCTCGTCTTGTCGTACGAATGTATGCCTCTCCGTCTCCCTCTACTATAAATTACCCCTAGCGAACGAATAACTATTTATGTACTACATTATTCAAAAACGTATAATAGCTAATGGGTAGAATGATGGATATTAGATAAGCACTCGAGTAGTATATTTAAAGTTATTGGAAGCGATAAAAAAGTCGAATTGGATTTTTTTTTCATCTGGCTATGTGCTTTAATTAGGTAAGCGGATGGAGAGCGGTTTCTTTATTTCGTAATCCCCTGCCTTTCCTTCCCTTCATCTCCTTTTGTCTCCAGTGCTTGGTGCAGAATATTAGTAGGAAATTTTTGGAAGGTCAAGTACTCGCTTGTTATCGTTACTTACATATATCTACAAAATTCTACGTCTATATAGCAATAGCAAAGCGCAAATTGCAGCACATTTACATTCGTTGTAATATTTTAGGTTTGCTCGAGCTCTCCGCAGAATCTACCAAAATTTCAGAAACTGGTTTACATTTTTTTTTTTTCAGAAAAAAGTTGAAAAAATCCCATTTTTTGTCTACTTTTCATTCAGTCAAAATGAAAATCTACGCGAAAGTACATTTTATTTAATCTACTTCTCTCTGAAAAAAAAGTAGAACTTTGAAAACAGTTTCTGTGATTTTTCGTAGATTCTGTAGAGGGCTCGAACAGACTATTTGAGTATATACACTGTAGCTGTACATCAGTACTGATATATTTTGAATATTTGTACATATTATTTCGAATTACATTAGCTTTACCGGGACCACATGCCGTAAGGTACTCGTACTTGTAAGTTGGCATGATTAGTTTTTTATACCTAGATGGTACATACGTCTACGTAGTTATAGGATTAGGAACGTAGTATCTCATTCATCTTGCTGCATGGGACGAGGTTCACGCATGAACCGTGTAACATCGGCGTAAAAATTTTACTTTTTTATAAGCGAGGGATTTTTTTGCACGTAATTGAATGAAATATACAATAAGCGGGATTTCAGCATAGAATTTACTTGGTTCACGTATATTAATGTACATATGTACAGATGGTTTATTGGTACCCTTGTGAAGACTTTTAGGGTGTCCACTTTCTGGAAGAATCGGGAAAATGTAAAAGAATCTTTCTCTAAAATTTTTTAAAAATCCAAAAGAAGGTTTTATTATCGAGAAAAGTGTTTCTTTGCTTATGTTATAATAAATTTTTCCAAAAATTTGATCCTCACCCTGCTGGGGCTAAATTGTTACATCTCCTATCTGATTTTTTTGTTGATCTTGATGTACAAAAAAAAAGTATTTAAATGAATGTTGTTGTCCATTAAATTCAGAATTTTTCAAAAAAAATCCTCGCTACGGTTGGGAGTAAGGGCATGTCCGGGTAATAATGGTATATCGGCTTCTAAGCGATCTTGGAATGATACTTACAGAGCATATAGGTACCCTAGAGATGAATTATTCTCTTGAGTTTCAGGCCCCTAAGTCAGGTGGTTCTTGAGTAATGACTAGAGACCGGATTATTATGCGCTTAAAATCTCTGTTTATGCGCATAAAATATGCATTTATAATTGCCCAAATATGCAAAAATATGCACTTATGAGCAAAATATGCATAAATATGCACAATCGACATGGGTGTCTACGGAAAGCATTTTTCAATCAGATTTACACTGTTACTGTATTTTATCATTTTATTCTTTGAAAAAATCGTCAAACATTAATCTTTATTATTGAAACACGAAATTGAAAAAAAAACTTCGGGAAAATGAAGCAAGATTTCCAAATATTTGTTAGAAATCTGAAAGTATGATTAAATTTTGATTTTCATACAGGGTGTCCGGTAAGTGGTTTGCCATACTTCATTTTTGGATATAACCGGGTACCACTAAAAAAAAGTCAAGTAAATGAACAATTTTTTTTTTAAATTCTGATTTTTTTTCGAAAATTTTGTGGCATTTTTTTCATCACGGCTCTGTTTTGTATGGAAAACATTGAAAAAATACCAAATTTTAAATGTTTTGGTGAAAATATGCAGAAAAATAGTGAAAATACGCTAAATATGCACAAATATGCACTTAAAACACCTCATTTATGTCGATTTATGCATTTATGGCCCAAATATGCAAAAATATGCAACATCAATGGGGCTCTATGAACTCGAAATTGCATGAATCGCAAAGATCTGATCGATATGCGCAATCAACTGTCACATAGAAAAATATGCAATTGCATAAGAATCCGGTCTCTAGTAATGACTCAATAAGTGGAAATGAGTTTCAATTTTTTTCTCAGGGTTGACTCGACCGATTTTCTTCAAATTTGGGTATAAATATAGGTACATATATGTAAGAGTTTTTCACAGAAAATTTCCCCTCTACTCTTCCTTCTCCAAAAATTTGACTCAATATTTTGAGGCCCTTCTGAACTGTGAAGGGCTCCAGGCAAAATTTTCAGGAAATAATTTTTTCAAAATTTTACCTCGGGTAGGCCATAGTCAAAATTGACCAAGATTGTAGTATTATATGATCAAAAGGTGTTATTTTCCTAATTTTCTCCAATATGACCAAAGGTAACTCAAGTTTTGGTCAATTTTTACCATGGCCTACCCGAGGTAAATTTTTGAAAAAATTATAATGTTATTCTAGGATTAATAATGCATCAAAAAATTATTTCCTGAAAATTTTCCCTGGAGCCCTTCACAGTTCAGAAGGGCCTTAAAATATTGAGTTAAATTTTTGGAGAGTAAGCTGTAAATTTTTTGTGAAAGCTCTTACATATACTTACATTTATACCCAAGGTTGAGAAAAATTGGTTGAGTCAACCCTGAGAAAAAAGTTGAAACTCATTTCCTTTTTTTGAGTCATTACTCAAGAACCACTTAACTTGGAGGCCTGAAACTCAGGGGAATAACTGTAAGTATCATTCCAAGATCGCTCTGGGAACGATTTACAATTATTACCCGGACATGTTCTTTACATTTTTTTCGCTACAGAATTCATTTTTAAAATCTGATTTTTTTGGAAACGTACTTTTTAATAAGCTGCGATGAGAACGAAATGCCATAATGCCCTCGACTACGATGTTGAAAAAAGGGGGAAAGAATAGTAGAAAGCTTGAAATAATTGGTCAAGTTTTGGAAAACTTCAATGAGAGAAAAGTGATGAATTTTCCACTCTTGGAGGTTTTTTCCTAAAAAATTTTCGCCCGGATTGATACCTCCTCGTCGATTCTATATTTGCAGTGATAAGCTGAAAAAATTTCAGGGGATTGCGTGAATTCTATGAATATGAGACATGCGTTTTTTCAATATTTTAAGGAGTAAGGAAGGAGCAGTGAATTGTGAATTTTTTTTTAATTTTCAGCCCTGAAAAATCCTAATTTTCATTCGCATGATTTGGTAGACACTCTGACATAATTTGTTTCATTTTTCAAAGCTTGATAATTTTGCATTATGGTGGAGTTTTTCCTTTCTATTTGAAATTTTTTCTGTGATAAATTCAAATTCTTAAGTTTATGTGTGGACGCGAGATAGGGTGGATCAAAAGTGTTCAAAATTGAATCCGAGTCGTTTTTGTAACTGGATAAAGGAGCATTTAAAAATCTCGTAAAAATCAGTGAATTTTGAAAAAAAAAAAATGTCCAGGAAAATTTCGAAAAACTGGTGTGTAAAATCTGGAATTATGAGGGAAAATCATTTCTGTAAAATATTGTGGACACCCTGAATATTTTTAGCTAGTTTGTTAGCTGCTTACCGACAAGTACGATTTAGTATCCAAAGTTGTTAGCTCTTAGGTATTAAGTTCTAGGTATGTAGTTAGGTACTCACATTTGAACCAAGTCTGATTTATTTGGAATTTCGACGCTGTGAGCATTGTTCTCAGCTGGTCTGGCTGCCACACAAATTATCACGGTCACGAAAACGCCAAACAATATCTAAAAACATACCAATATGTGTCATCGTTTAATAGATGAGGTGGTGAGGTGTAAATAATAACGTGTCGTATACTACACAAATACAATACAATATGATACGTCTGCGTAAGTAAGTGTGATGTACAAATACACGTGTAATTTACGTTTATATATACCCACATTACACTTACATACACATATTTAGTTATACATTTAAATCGGCGTACGCTGCAGGGCTGCGGCTTTTCTAACCAATTTACGTGAATAGGAGCAGGTATAGGTATTGATAAGTAATCAAATTGATGGCTACGAGCTATCGTCAATTGTATCTCTACCTCTACCTACTACCTAGTACCTCTACCTATGCGGTCTCTTCAACGTCAAGTCAGCCAATACAGTGCCTATTTACATACCGTATGTCAGAAGGAAAAAAGAGACGTTGCGTCGCGACGCGGTGGGTGCTTCATTATCCTCATGTCTGGGTATTAATCTAACTCTTAGACACGACTACCATCGGTCATCGTAAGTAATCGTATCGATAGTGAGGTAACAGATGAGTAATTAGGTATGCCGTTACAATTTACGAATTCAAATTGACAAACATGGCACGTCTCAGTTTGGTACTTGGCTTACCATATGCTTTACCAATACCGATACCAACGGCCAGCGTAGTTTAGGGTTCACGTACATACCGTTATAACTAACTAACCAGTCTGTAATCGCGATCGTGGTCGCGCATCTCGTATTTTAGTACCGTATGTTTAGTTTACACATTCAGGTATTGGGTATTCACTTCCTCAAAGATGAATTGTGAGAGGTAGGGTAACGATTTTTGAATAAAAATTGAAAAAAAAATCGAAAATTTGGGTACTTGCCTAGGTACCGATTTACATTATACTCGTTCAATTGTTGTGACGCTGTATATCGCTCAGCTTATATCGAAATTTCGAAGAAAAAAAAGATGAAAATTATGTTCATTGAAAATCGAATTCTGATTTCAAACTATTCGCGAAAATTCAAAAGTAGTTTTTAAAAACGTCTATTATTGCATATTTCGGGTTGCGATGAAACTCCCCAGATTCTGTAATTGGTTTGAATATTGTTACGCATGCGCAGATCGAGCCACGCGACATAGAAGAGTAAGCGGAAGGTTGCTTTCGTAGCCGGTTGTTGTAAGTTAGCTTCATGAACGTTTTATGTCAAGTTCAGGCAATTTTTGATTTTGAATTTGATCAAAAGATCACGCTGATTTTTGAGAAAATTTAATAAAGGAAAGGAGGCGAAAAAATATAATTTTATCGTGTGTCAAAAATTTTTAATTCGGAAAAAATTGAGTTGGATGAGATGGAGCTTGACAGGCATTAAACAGAGTCACCTTTTTTAGTGAATTGTTCCCTATTTTCAAAGTTGGTCACCAGAAGTAACTTTTTTTTTGCCAAAAAGTCACTATTGGTCACTTTTTTCATTCTGAAGTCACTTTTTTCGTTCAAACGGTCTACCGCTCTTGCATAAAATTGAACAAATACTGGCATTTCTAAAAGAAAAAAGAAATCCTATCAAATTTTTTTTACCTACTTATTAGTTCACAAGCTTTGTTGATTGATGATATCTTGACAGAGATTTATTAATAAAAATTTTTTTCAGCACTATTGCAGAGAGAAATACAGTTTGAGTTATGAGAAAAAGTAGGGGTGTATTTATTTATGAGAAAAAAAAATGAAAAATTTGCCTCATAAAAAGTCTCTAAAGTCACCATTTTCCCCCGAAATCTGTGTTTGATGCCTGAGTTGGTAAAAGAGAACAATTTTTGAAAGTCAGAATTGAAAAAAATGGAAAGGAAATTTTGAAATGAGAAAACCTGAGTTTTATTCTCTATTATTAATTTTTAATTTTTCCAAGAAAGAGATTTTTGTGAATTGGTTGATGGTTGAATTGATTATTTTTTACTTGGAATTGAATGATTTTGATTTGATGTTTGGAAATGGATTAGAATGTGACTAAAAACAGCTTTCTTGAAGTATTGTTTGAATTAGAAATGTTGAATTGTAATCAACTGATCGATAACATATTTTGTTTTTTTTTGTTTTAGGTGAGTTTATGTCGAATTTCTTTGAAATAATGAAATCATGTACGAAATAAGTGAGTTATTGGAATATTTCACCATAATTTATTAACCAATGTAATATTTTAATCGATCAATCATTTATGTCTTCCCTTGAATAAAATAATGTAGAATTTTATATTTCAAATTAACCCCCCCACCCACCACCACCACCCCCCCCCCCAATCAACTCTCCGAAGGGAAACTTTTCAATTTTTTCAACCTAAATTTATAAGTACATACTTATTGTTGCAAATTTCCTTTGAAATGGTGAAACAGGATGTCTGTTTAATCGTATGAGCATAAGGCCAGAATGTTAAATCATACCTTAAAAATTAAGGTAATTTCAAGGGTTCTTTATCGCATTTTCAATCAATCTGAAATCTCGAATGAGCTCCATAAAACCATTAAGGTTACCTTAATCGAATGAGATACATGGATAGAAGTTGAAAAATAAACAAGTTTTTTCAATTTTACGAAAAACATCAAAGTTGTGATTGTATTCAATGAATTAGCGAAGTTTACCAAAAAAAAAAAGAAGAAAAATCATTACCTATTCTGGAGAAAAAATTTTCATACAGAAACTCCATATTTTGTACATAGGTCCAGTGAAATTTAGATTTCTTTCAGGGTGATCTGTGTGTTGAATTCCAACCAATCAAGTTTACACGTGGAAACTTATTTTTCCAAGTAGAAAGGTGTTCCTGATTGAATAAAAAATCATTGCCTGCCCTTTACCTCTTGACTTTTTTTTCGTTTTTTTGAACTCTAAGCTTGCATTACATTTTTCCCTAGCTTCACTTTTGCATACGAATAGTAATTACATAAACAACACACTACTATTATCTCTGTATAAAGGTATCTTGAAACACCAACTATCTATTTCAAGTAAAATATCCGTGCATGTGCATGTTGCACGCTAGATTAATATGGTAGTTTAGATAGGTCTTGGGTCTGAATACCTATCAGAAAAATCCAATGGGCAGGTAACCGAAATCGACTTGAAAAATATGATACTTATTTGCAAACTCAACTACGAGTATGTAAGGCGAATACGAGCAAAAAAATGACAAACTAGTTTTAGCGAATGCTACGCTAATAAATTGCCGGCGAAGCGTGCAAAATAAGCTAGTTACTCGCTTCTTCTGAACCAAAACTCGTTTTCGAACGCATTTTAGACAATTTAAGGTTGATTTTCGCCCTCGCGACGAGCACGGACGCGGACGCTTGGAAGACGACTCGACCGCGGCCGCGGTCGGTCAATGAACGCGATGACAAGCAATTACTACCGCGTTCGTGTGTGCTGTACAGTAAGCATCTCACATCTACATATGAACCTCGTAGATGATCTGCGACGTGAGGTGTGCCGCGTCGATGATCAATGTGCGGTAGCAACAATAGGTATCTAAGTGTACGTACGTACGTATACTTATATTGACATACAATACTTTTATAAGATGTACTTGATACGTGTCTTCCACGAGATGTAATGTTGAACCAAAAAACAGAAAATTTCTTTCATTTTTAATGAAATAGAAAATTCTTGAAAATAATGCGATAAAATGGTCATAATTTCTAAAGGATAATGAGGGGAGATCCAACATTTTCCCAGAGTTTTTTTTTTTTTATACCGAGGGATTCTATCTGAGGGGTTCGAATGAAAATCGGAGCTGGGGACGATTTTACCTCACGAATCTGGGATCAATTCAAAAACTACCACACAACGTATTAAAAAATTCCCAAAAATGAAACTCCTATCTGAAAACTATAACTCAGTTCTTGTACGTTATACATCTATGGTGTCTACTGGCAGAAAAAAAACCTAGAAAAACCACGGAATTTCAAAAATTTTACCCAAGTAGCAAGAAACCCAGGAAATAGCAAGAATTGTAATGCTTTACAACAAAAATAGAGAATTTTTCACATTTTTTTTTCCCCTTGAATTTTTTAATCAAAGTTAATCAAAGGCTAAAAAAGGTCATTTTTGGACAAATTTGCAGAAAAAAATGACGTGAAAATGGCAAGCAAGATTCAGAAAATTGAGAGAATTTTAATTTTGTAGATTAAATGTACCCCATGACATCTGCATGAAGCAATTTTAGCGAAAGCGTTGAAATAAGTATAATGCACTTTTATATAAGTGAATAAGAGAAAAATGGTATGTGTAGAGTGCAAGATGGTGAATATAAAGATAATTATGACCAAATTAAAAAACCAATCCCAGATTCATGTTTAACCGGTCAGAATACCCTGATGAACTTTCTTTTTGGCCTCAAAATTCACTTTTTTTGTCATGAAAAATCAGCGAGGAAAGTGAATTGTGAGACTTCAAGTGAAATGATCGTCAGAAGGGTAATTTATCCGGGTATTTTGACGCGCTGAGCGCAAATCCGGCGTTATTTTCTTCATTTGGCTGTTTTTTCAGTATAAAAAGTTTGAAATGTGAAAAATCTGCTGAAATAGAAATGAAAAGAACGTGCTTTCTTGTAATTTTTCGGAGTGGTCGCTTTCCGCTTACCTATATGGTGTTTTTTACATTTGAAAACTTCAAATGGACGAAAAAACACGAAGGACTGCATCAAAATTGATGAAAAAATTACCGCAAATAGACTTCTTTGAGATGTAACTTTTCGCCAAATTGCAAACAATTTCCTTTCATTTCTATTGAAATTGGAAATTTTAATAAGATGGCTGTAACTCCGAAAGGGAAAGGGAGAGAAGAGGAGGAGCGAAAGGTCAAAAATTTTACCAGGATTTTCTCACATTAAAGGACACCATGTGAGGGAGTTGGAATGAAAATTGGTGCTGAGGCCAATTTCACCTATTTTATCCAGCTACATCCTTTGAGTGAATCACTCGAATTTGAGTCAAGTTTAAGTTGAACCAATTGTTTTGACAGTTTAAAATCAAAGCATTGAAATATCACTTTTGTTTGATTGTTAACAATTCTTGGGGTTGAAACATTTTTCGAGTTGAGTGAATCTGCCAAAAAATTCATCAACTCAGCTTCAACCTAAGTTAAACAGCTCTTTAATAGTTCATTGATTACAGACTTTAATGGAGCGTGCTCAGTTCGTTGTTGTATAGGGTTAAAATTGAAAAAAAAAAACTTACCTCGTATTTTGAGAAAAAATATTATATCAAAAGAGTGGATTGATGGTGTATTGGTAAGATGAAAAAATTATTTTCAAAATGAGTCAAAGAAAAAAAAAATTGAGCAATTTTCTAATTTTTGGTGATTTTCTAAAAAATGTCGACTTTTGAACTTTAGGCTCAATTTGAGCAACTTCGCATTACTTTTCCGTTATACCGGCAGACTTGTTGTATTCAACGGGTCCTATTTATGAATTATCAGCCGCCGCGCCGGTACCTGGTATAATTTTAGCATCTACGGAAACCCAATTTCGTCTATACCTAATAGTCCCTTGACTGAAAGCAAATTTTGAGAATTGAGGTTTTCTTATTTTCATCACCTCGCAGTAGCAATTAAATTATAAAAAAGTTGACGAACATAGGAGTAAAAAAAAGAATTTCGCGGCCACTATCGAGTACGACTCGAATAGCTTTTGAAAAAATAATTCTCATAGCTGACATGTAGAATATATTTACCTGGACCTACTGATAAGCACCGAAATCGCTACCTAAAACCTAGGTGTAGGTAAATGTTTGTCGTCCTTTTCAGAAAAAACCAGAAAACAAACCGAAGATGGATTGAATAGTAAATGAGTGAGTCCTGAGTACGTACGTAGTTTGAGCGTCGCGTCGTACCGAAAGGCAAAACAACGTCAATACCTAGGCTTACCTAATTACCCATTAGGACGGTTGAAAATTCCGAATAAACCGCGATAAATAGCGAATAAATCAAAGAAAATGAGAGAAATTGGTGGAAAGGGGAAGCAGAAGGTGAGAAAAAAAAACTACATACACCGATATTTTAACGTCAACGACACCGACAGCGGAAATGCAAAGTAAAACACTTACCGACTTGCAATGGTAATACGAATATGAATACGAGTACGACATGATGGCGATGGGATTTCGATCACGATCACACTTTTACACTTGATGATAACGGGCACTCGAATACGAACGCGCGATTAGTAGCAACAGCCGAGTCAAGGTTAAGGAAATTCCGCCATCGTTGGTTATAGGCACTTTACGGTCCACTCTGGGACGAAAGGTGAGTAGCGGTGTGGCGACTGTTGTGGCCGGGGCCGGGGAACTTGGGAAGGTGGCGATGACGGTAGTGGAGTGGCTGGTGGCTGGTCAGCTGGTAGTTCTTGTATCTTGTTCTTGTTTCAACGACTCAAACGACTGCGACCGCAACTGCGACTGCCAGCGGTGTACGGTTTGATCTGCGCGTGCGTGATATGATTTTAGACGAAGATGAAGAATAGGTAAAGCGTTAAGTAGACGGAGTAGATCATAGATCTGGATACGTCGACCTACGAACTGGTGAAGCTGAGGTGAGGTGGGAGGTGAAACAGTGAATAATTGCACCTCTTAAGGTAGAGTTGAAGTTGGAGTATCACTATGACGCTAGCAATATTAGTCCATACGGTAATAGAATATTTGCCCCCTCTCCCCACCGGATCGTCGATCCTCTGAGAGATGTTTTTTCTTAAAGGGATCATCCTAAGGAACATTTTGAGCATAGGTGCCCAAAAAAAGTTGGCCCTAAGTACATAGACACCCTTTGAATTGTTCGAAATTCAGGGGTCGAGAGCTAAAAAAATTGATCATTTAGAGGTGAAAAAAAGCTAGTAGAAAACTGAAGTCGTTTTTTGAAAAAAGCCAAGGTCAGTTTTTAATAACTTTATTTTTTGACTTTTTTCAATTATAATACTGCATCTAGTTGATCAAAAATATGAATATTATGAAATCTAAATTATTGATCTCCCATTATTCTCGTTGCGTAATGTTTTTGTAATTGATGAAAGGGTATAGCCGGGTTTTAGGTGAATTTGCCCCCCGCTCCGATTTTTGATTTAACCTCCTCAGATGGTGTTCCTTGATGTAAAAAAAAATTAGAAAAATTTTTGACTCCCCAACCCCGTCCCTTTTGGAGTTATAGTCATTTTATTGCATTATTTTCAAGAATTTTTAATTTCAATGGAAGTGAAGGAAATTTTCTGTTCTTTGGCTCAAAGTTACATCTCGTAGAGGTGTAAGGTGTATTTACGATAATTTTTTCAACAATTTTCGTGCACTCCTTCATGTTTTTTCGGCTATTTGAAGTTTTCAATCGTAAAAAACACCATATAAGCGAAGAGCGACCACTTTTTGAAAATATCCCAAAAACGTGTTTTTTAACGTAGATTCACGTCACGTATTCACTTTTGGCGATTTCGATGCACCAAGGGTCGAAAATCGTGAAAAACTGTACAAAAATATTGTTTTTTATAGCAAATTTTTAAAATTTTGAGCGTTTTATATAGAAATAAATGACTAAACGAACAAACTAACGTCGGATTCGTGTTTAGCGAGTCAAAATACCCCGATAAACACCCTTTTCGCGATCGTTTTACTTCAAAACTCAAAATTCGCTATTTTCGCCATGAAAAATCAGTGAAAAAGGTGAATTTTGACACTTCAGGCAAAACGATCGTGAAAAGGGTGTTTATCGGGTTATTTTGACCCGCTAAACACAAATCCGACATTAGTTTGTTCGTTTAGTCATTTATTTCCATACAAAACGCTCAAAATTTTAAAAATTTGCTATAAAAAACAACATTTTTGTACAGTTTTTCACGATTTTCTGCCCTTGGTGCATCGAAATCGCCAAAAGTGAATACGTGACCTGAATCTACGTTAAAAAACACGTTTTTGGGATATTTTCAAAAAGTGGTCGCTCTTCGCTTATATGATGTTTTTTACGATTGAAAACTTCAAATAGCCGAAAAAACATGATGGAGTGCACGAAAATTGTTGAAAAAATTATCGTAAATACACCTTACACCTCTACGAGATGTAACTTTGTGCCAAAGAACAGAAAATTTCCTTCACTTCCATTGAAATTGAAAGTTCTTGAAAATAATACAATAAAGTGGCTATAACTCCAAAAGGAAGAGGGTTGGGGAGTCAAAAATTTTTCTAATTTTTTTTTACATCAAGGAACACCATCTGAGGGGGTCAAATCAGAAATCGAAGCAGGGGCCAAATTCACCTAAAACCCGGCTATACCCTTTATGCAAAAAATTGAATAAAAGTTTTCTATTTTCATTTTTCTAATTTTTAACGTTCAAAGTTCTCCCCATTATTTTGAGGAAAAGCTAAAAAGCTGGAGTTGAAAGTCGAAAGCTAAAAACCAAAAATCACAATTAGCTAGACATGAAAAGCCCCAATATCATTGTCGATATAGTCGAACACCAACCCCCCCCCCCCCTCCCAAAAAAAAAGTCAAGGCCAAAAGTCGAAATTTGATGATGTGTTTTTTTTTTTCATGCCAGTCTTTTATTTGTATTTCGTCCTGTAACCCAGAAACCAAGGGCTTCACGATGAGAGTTATGATGATGAAAAATGTTGAAAATTTAATAGATTTCGAGCATCTAATTTACAGAATTACTAAAATTTTCTTTCTCGTCTCCATTGCAGTTTCGCGAGAATTTTCCCAACTTCGGAATCTTATTTTCGTGGCTGGTATTACTTGAAATCTTTTTTATTCGCGCTGTTGGAAAATACATACGTAATTATGTCCAGAGCAAATGTGAAATATTTTCAAAACTGTAAAATGAGTTTTTTCATAAAAAATCTCAACTTTCAAACATTTCACAAAGCTAGAAGAACCTTATTGAGATAGTCAGAAAATACCACGAATAACCTTTACTATGAAATTCTATTATCGATGATTTACATTTTGGAATCTCTGAACCTTTGGAAGTCACGGCGGTGCCACCCCCTCCCCCTCATTTTTGGTGAAATTCAAAAATTTTGAATATTTTTTGAAGCATGTTATTGGTTAGGCCTTTTAGCCGCTGGGTTTGAAAAACTTGTCGTCCCTTTCTACTGAACTATGTCCAAGAAAATACTGAATTCCTTCCCGATTTGGCGTCGAGTATCAAGTTTAGAATTTTGTTAATATTTGATCATTTTGACTGACTGTCAATTTGTTACTCGCATCCTGCAATATTAGTTTGGTCTCCTTATTCCCGTACCCAGGGACTCAAATTTGACTTAGAAATGATTAATCCTAAATATTGGGTACCATATTGTTTGTTACGTTTGCAGAATGGTGCTGAATCCAGAAACGAATTATTTAATTGTTTTGACTTTATACCATCTCCTTGTTGATCTAAACAAACAATATGTCACGGTAAATTTTAGATTTCTTTGAATTTCGTCCTTACGGGGAGGGGGTGGCATCGACCGTGAACTCCTAAGGTTCATTGATTTCAAAATTCGAATCATTGATAATAGCACGGTATGAAGACAGGGATGTGATTTTTTCGTGTAATGTACAGTTCGAGGTAGAGTATAGAGGAACAAAGGCATACTTAGTCAGAATTTTCTTATGATTAGAAAAAACATGTAGGTGACAACGTGGTCATGCTGAAAAATCAAAATAAGATTCTCAAATGAAGAAAAAACGAAAAATAACACGGATTTTTTTCTCAAATTAACTAGAAGTATGGTCATTTTTTGTCAAAGAAGACCCACGAAAGATCATGTTAGATCCGCAAAAACTGTTATTTATTGACCATTGCAAGGTATTTTCAATTTCATGGAAAACTGACATGGTTGTTTGATCTCGTAATCTGAACTCCAAATTACGAAAATTTAAAATTCATGTAGAGGCCTGATTCATTACCAAATTACAGATACACGGATGTGATAATTTGGCTCTCGCATTTTCCTGATGATTTCTCTTTTCTTTTTGGATTTTTGAAAAATCCCAAAGTTCTCAGACTTTTCTTCTCAAGATTTTCCAAAATTCCTCAATTTTTCCAAGTTTTTCAGAGAGTCTTAGACACAATGCTTCCTTCTCCAAAAAAATGAAAATTTTTAAAATTTCATTCGTGATCGTCAACTAGTCCTCGGATAAATCAAAAAGAAATATTTTTCCCTCTTCGAAGTATTCAGTTTCTGAGATGGAAAAGAAGAGGGTTCATAAAATTAATTTGAGAATGAAATGTGTAAGTTTATCGAGCCCATGCAAGCAAACCGAGGGCAAAATTTTTTGACGAAAAAGCATCCAAAAAGTTGACATTTCTTTATTTTTTATCAATATTTTAGTCTTGAATAGATTGGGGGTAACAACTAGTACAAAGGCTCCCAGTACATTATTGGAGCCATTTATGTGGCCGCAATCGCTGGGCACCTATTGGGCACCAGTGCCGAAAAATCAAAATTCATTCTTTCCTTTGAGTTGTAATTTTAGCCAAAAGTCATATTTTCGAAGTAGTTCCGTAATTCATTTGAAGACTTCAATTCCAAAAAGTGCTTAGTCCAAAAAAACGAAAAATGAGTTACTGACGTCATCGAGTAGTCTAGGTAATTTTTCACCAGTTTAGGACGTCACATAGCCGAAGATGGACAATTTTTATGGCGTTTTCTAAAATGTTGAAAAATATCAAAATTTTCTAGAGGCTCCGAAATGTCCCGAAATCGCTTCCAATCGATTCGGCAGATCAAATTAGGGTATGCAGCGTTTTTCGTTTCAATTTAGAATTTTTGCAGAATGATCAAAATGAAAAGAATAATTAATAATAATTTCATTACATTTATGTAGGTCCGAGATTTCACCCCAAAAATTTCAAAAAAAAATCAATACTGTTCCAAAAGGTACCTACTTAGTCCAGGAAAGAATAATATCACTACAATATTATTTTTAGGCCTGAGATTTCGCCATGAAAAAATCGTTACTATTCCAAAAAGTATGTACTTAGTCCAAATTTCATCAGCCTTTTACACCGACAGAGCCGCAGTGGTGAGAAATGTTTTAAATGAGATTACCTAGAGGAACCGGTGCATTACAGTTTAAGATATGATTCATCAGCTTTTTCAAAAAATTGTGGGTCTGGGAACATTTTTTCTGATTTCCCAATTAAAATTTTGGATTAGGCACTTTTTGGAATTGAGGTCTTCGATTTGGTGTCCTGGTTGTTACGTTCTGCACACTGTACCTGCTCCGTTTCCGATTAGAGAAGTAAATCCAAAAAGTACATACAGTATTTCAATCGAATTCGACTGGATAGGTTGGGGCGGTGGTGAGGTAAATTCGGGTGATTTGGTACGCGTATAGGCGCAACCGAGGTCGAGGTCGTGATCGAGATCAAGGATGTGCGAGATAATCAATGGGTTGCAATCCGCAATCGCAAAGTATCGGTTGCGTCGCCACGCCACGCCGCCGTAGTACGAATACGAGAAATACAGTACAGTACAAACAATACCGTATGACCATTGACATGACTAGATAGTAGGAATCGATAGCTATGATCAAGAGTGCGAATGGGTATGATTCATTGTAGCGCGCGCGGTAGGTATGAAATTCGACGACGCGACGCGAGTTTTTTGTTTTATCTCTTTCTCATTGCGCATTGCGAGACATTGTAACAACAAAAGAAAAAAGCGTCGAATCGGCAAGCAATCATGCTGCGCCGCACCGTAACGCCGCAGGGTCGCATTTTGTTCGCGCGACGAATCGTAGCGTTTCTTTTCGATAGTTTTTGTTTTCGCACTCGGCACTAGGCATTTGATCTTTCTTTCTTTTTGAGCCGCTGCGACGCACTGTTGCATCGTCTGATCTTTGACGAATGCACAGGTATAGAGATGTACGTCCCACGTACGTAAACGTACCGTAACACTGTCACAGCACAGTCGAAGTTTAAATATCTTACCCACATAAGCATAGGCGCACTCAGAAATTATGTTTGGGAGGTGCTAAAATGTCGAGAAAAAATAGGGGTGGGGTAAAAATTCAATGAAAAAATTGGTGACCTGTTATTTTAGTGGCGTTGGTGTAGTCAGGGAATTTTCTATAGGCGGATACATGCACGGATTTGAACAAGGAAAAATTGAAAAATGGTGGGATTTCTAGAACAAGTAATCAATATACTCTCTGAACCTACATATAAACTTTTTGAATCGATGAAATCAATTTAGCAAAAAATTTGTGATTTTTCACTGATCTTTTAGTCTAAATTACTGATTTTTTTGACATATTGGGAGTTGACTGAGAAATCAATAAAAAATCTCCAATTCTCAATGTGTACATTATTTCCCCGATTCAAAAAGGCAAAATTTCATCAAAATTGACTGTTTCAAATTTAAAGCGTTATAATGTGTGTTCAAGAAATAGTAATTAACGTTCAGGCAATTTTTTTTTTGAAAAATCGTGTTTCAAAAGCAAAAAAAATAAACTAATTTTTGATATATTTATGTAAAAAATCTTTTTGACGAGCTTATGGAGGGGAGGGGGGTTCGTGTCATCTAAGCCCCTGCTTCCTCCCTTGGGTGCGTCCATGAATTTTTCGAAGGTTTTCGGATTAGGCTAATTTTTGGGGATCACCATTACTCGATAGCCACCCCTTTGAGTACGTCCCTGCACAGGCTCGTATAAGGGGATAGCTGTGGGGGCTTGAGTCCCTCTCAAGCTCGAAAAAGAGATTTTTCATTCTAAAAATGTCCAAAATAAAAACATTTTTTGATTTTCGAAAGTGATTTTTCAAAAAAAGTTTAGCTCTTTCCAGTCAAATCTGTTTCTTGGATAAAAAATCGTATTATATTATTGAATTAGTGAAACTTGATGAAATTCTGCCTTTTTGAATCAAAAAATTACTTTCATTGAATATTGGTGATTTTTCACTAATCTTCCAGTCAAAAATCACTAATTTTCAATGAAAATCATTTCAGTGATTCAAAGAGGTTCAAAAATTCAAAGGAGTAGAATTTGACTAAATTTGACTGATTCAAATGTGGAAAGCATACCTATTGATTGTTTGTTCTAAAAATCCCACAATTTTTCGATTTGTATCATCCACCGACTGAAAATGCTCTGATCACGCCAGCGCGCCTCTGAAATAACTGGTTTCTCACTTTTTTCAATGAATTTTGACCCTCCAACTCACCATTTTTTCTCGAAATTGCCGACTTTCCCTGACATCATTTCTGGGTGCCCTTACGCTTACCTAAATATCTACCTACCATATGTTTGTTTGGCGTTTGATATTGATTACTGCTAAATTGAGGAACTTTGATAGTTCAGTCAAGACTTCGACTGTTCAACTGTTTGCCATTTTTTTCGTTTCTCTTTTTTTCGAGTGCATATCAGGCACCTATTCGTTCACTTCACAGTCATAGGTCAGGTTTGGATTTCAGGTAGATAGAAATACCTCAACATTCGAACCATGCAAATGGTACGCTGCTAGGGCTAGGAAAAGGGCAAGGGCAGGAGCCGATAATTGATAGACGAGCCGAACACGTTTCGGATGAATTTTAATTTGGATGAGAACACGCGCGCGTACGCGTTATTGATAAATATTCTTGCTATACCTACAGCACCACAGTAGGTATGCAAATTTTGACGGCTGTCGATGTACTTGTCGAGACGTTGATGGTCAATAAAAGATAATCTAATCTAGGTAACGCTTGCCAAAGTACATACGAAACGACATCACGCATGGGAGTATGAGTACACGAGTATCAGCATAAAAGTCGAGTCATTGAGGAGCGGACGCTGGCGCGGGCGTTCATATTGGCGAAGACGTGGACGCGAACGCCACGCTGAACTGTCGGACGGGTGCGCATTCCCAGTTCATCCTGGAAGCCGCAAAATCAAATCATCTCGTCGCTCGCACCGAATGACCGCCTTTCAGTTTCGTCGGGCGATGGGACTCTTGGACAGTTTGTAGGGTTGGTATACCATACCACGGACATGACCATGACAACAAACCCGTACCGGTTCAACAAACCGCGATAAAGCATAAAAATGTAACATCCAATTGTAGATTTAAAACTTTATTAAGAAAATATTACAAACAGATGAATAATTCAGCACTAGGCGAGTAAATACACCCCCCCCCCACCTTGTGTGGTTCGAAGCCGATGTATAAGCGAAGCGAGGATGTCAGTAATACATGATTCCTCAGAGGAGCTCCTGTTTACCTTGCTGTTTACATCAGTCAGATCTGCCAACGCACAATTTTTGACACAAAAATCCCAAGGGTGCCAGAATATTCGAGCACACCTCATATACAATGTACTTACTACCTAAGTATGTAACATCAAATTAAACAAATAGCAAACTAAAATCATACCTGAAAACAACTACATTACCGAAGTATCCAAGCATATAGTCAAGGTACCTCTGGAACCTATTGTGCCAAGTATATACTAGAGAATCTTGCAATGGGCAGTTTTCAGTCTTCTTTTGCTTGGCAAGCAGTTCATTTTTAAGCAAAGAAATATCTAATTAAGGAGAAACTACTTCCATTTTGTGAAAAAGCTGGTATAGAAGATGTTATTGTTGTCATCCTCAGCTTTTGCTTTCAAGAATTTCTTTGTATAGTAGATAATAATTCAGAAGGTTGACATAGAAACGCCATCTTGTGGACATCCGCACTCCACTTCTTTCTTTTTCATGAGGCCCCTACTCCAGGAATGCCGGGGAAAATTTATCCAATTATGCTCTTACATAACCTTGAATATGCAATGCTTTATCAGAAAGCTTATAAATATCTCCTTAATCAAGGGGAGACTTTGATTATAACACAATGAAAATTAAATCAGAAAGTAGCATAACTTGAGTCGTAACATCAAATAAGTCACTTTATTTGTATGAAAAAATTAAACATTCATCGTAGAGAACTATTGGATGTATGTTACATGCTATTAATAATTGATTACATCGCACCTCCAGTGCAATAACAACACATCTCAAAAAAAATGAACTCCTTTATTTTTGATGTAAATTGAAAACTGATCAAAGATGAGCACGTTTCAGGAAAAAATACGAAGGTCATTTTTTTTTGAGATGTGTTGTTATTGCACTAGGGGTGCGACATGGTGGAAAATTGAATAGTAAGGGTAAGGTTGCCATATTTCGATCACTTTTTTTCAAACTTCCACCAATCGAAGACTTTTCGAGGTAGAAACGTCGAAAATGGCTTAAAAAATACCTTGATCCTTTCTCTATCACTCCCTAAAATTTTGAGCCGATACAATCATTTTTTGTATTTTTTGCGATTTTTTTTGTGAGGGAACTCAAAAATCGATTTTGAAATTTTGGGTTCCTAATTTCGACCACCAGCTGATTTCGCCCGCATAGAGCCGAATTTACCCGAAAAGATTTTTTTCATATTCTTCTTTCACAGATAAACAAAATGAGACCAAAACGACAACCCTACAGCCAAAACTCTCAAAGAAAATCAGAAAAAACAAAATCGCATTCAAAAAACAGATTACATAAGATAGTATAGCTGGTCGAGATTAGGGCACCCCAAACAATTTGAACATTGGTGAAAATTTTTGTTACGTACCTACAGTTGTTTTCAAAAACGATGATTTTATCGAAATCTGACACCATGTCCCATCACAATTCACAATTATTTGGTAGAATTTATTTAAAAAATTATTCATAATTTGAGATCAAAGAATACGTAAAAAATTTTTTTCACCTATGCGATTTCGTTTTTTTCAATTTTCTCAGCCAATTTTGCCTGTAGAGTTGTGATTTTGGTCTCAAATCGTTTACCTATGAAAAAGGAACATGAAAAAAAATTTTCGTGTAGATTGCGTCCATAGCGGCCGAAATCGGCCGGTGGTCGAAATTAGGAAGCGGTCGAAGTTAGGGCACCTTTACCCTTAGTGAAATTGTAGCAGTACTCAGTGTTGATATTTAGTTGGGATAGTTGCAATTTTTAAAGAGAATTTGTAATTTTGATATTGGTAAAACATCATTTCTTTGATTTTTCCTTGAGTTCTCGACGTTGTACGATGCGTTCTGCTAAGCGACACTGTTTTCTTGATTCCTAGTGCAACATAGCACGACTTATACTCCTCCTCTCAACGTATCATTGCTGTGCGGTTTTCCGAAGTGGAATATATCGCATAGTTGTCCATCACCTCATTCGCATTTGTCTCACTAAGTTATGCTTCTGGCTTTACTTCACCACTGGGGCATGTTCAATACTACATTCAACATAACACAGTCCCACCACAATTTTTACAAAGTCACTGGGACACCCATTGTTGGTTGCAAAATGGTCATCTCCCCACAAGAACTTTTTCATAAAAACAATAGCTATGAGCCAGAGCAATTATTTCTTTTGGAAGTCCATGTTATCTCATGTAATTGATCAAATCAGTTGAGCTACATTTAAGACTAGGCAGCCTAGTAAATATAAATTATTGTTCAGTGCTACTTATTAAAGAATTTAGATTAAAAAAGTTTAGATTATTAAAATTATAGTTAAAATTATTTAAATAATGAATAGAAAAATTATTATTGAAAAAAATGAACTTGCCTACCTGGGAAATCAAGGTGTTTATTTGTAATTAGATGGATATTTTTCCTCACTCAACCACATAGCAAGTCAAAGTTCTTTATGAACATAATTTCACAATGATAACAAAGATGGGTTTCCACTAATAGGTAATCAAAACATTATATCTGAAGAATCTTTCATCTACCTAAAATCGTTTGTAGACTGATTAAGTTGAGGTTGTTAGGTTTTTCTTCTGAAGAACTCACCAAATTTTTATAGAACTAGACTTCAACTTGGAGACATATATTTTTTTCTTGACTGGAATTACCTTCCATTACAGTATTTGCCGATTTTTTATTTCCACTTGTATTCTAACTGGAAGCTATACTCCTACCTGAATCTTCCTTTGGTGGATTCAATAATGGTGTCGCAAAAGAATGAAATGTCGCTTGAATCTACTGTTTTCTTCACTTTCAGTTATTCTATCCTAATGGAAATGCGTCTACTACAATATCAGTCTAGATAGATTAGTGCTTAGCACTCCTTTACAATACCTGCGGAGTGAACCAAAAGCAGTTTGCTCATCCAAAGAAGTTAAGGCAACACACCTGCATTTTCTACACATTTGACTGTAAGTAATGTCCTAAAAGCATCTTCGGTCGATACTTTCTTGACAAATCCAAAGTGACGACTGCCGGTGAGCTTTTTTCCCTCCGTGATGTACCAAATTTGAAGGTTATAATTTTTTCAAAAACTTGCACCATTTTATAGGGAGAAAAGTTATTGGCTTACATTCGTCAGCAGTATTCCGATCAGCATGTTTTTAATCCCTAATCAGTAGCATTTTGTTGATTTGCTTCTGGACTGGGGATTGAAATTCTTTTGTGGTGTACGATTTATTGATTTCGGTTTTGATTTGATCACAAAATTCGGCGATCATACCATTTACATTTGTCTCATTCAGTTTTGTTCCGAGAAGATGTCTGATTTCTACGATAAGCTTAGAGGCAGTAGTGAAATATAGAAAGTATGCTGTTAACTCATATTGACAATAAATATGTACTTCAGAATTGAAAAAAAGTATCTATTTCAATCCCGATACGCCCATTGAAAATAATGGGCAACCCCAGCGCAATGAAGCCATATATCAAAAAAAAATCTGTCCCCTTTTTTTGCCTTTCGACTTGAACCAAAAATAAGAGTTGCATTTTTTCCGAAATGAGTTGCTGGGTTGGGAGCGCGAATTGTGTAGGTGGCTAACCAGGCGTAGGTATCAAGTGTTGGGTACTTTCTCATTCCGAATTAGTGAAAAATCACTGATGAACAGTCAGATTTGCAGCACATGAAAAAAAAAAACGATTTTTCACAGATTTTTCAGGAAATTTCATAAATATCACTGAATTTTTAGTTAATTTTCACTGATGTATTACTGTGCTATAATTCTGCATGTTTTTCAGTGGTTTTTGATAAATTTTACTAATTCAGAAATGAGAGAGTACTGGGTACCTACATAGTAGCTACCTAAGTTTCTGTTATTTGAGTTTTTTTTCTCAAATTTTGATGTGAATCTAATCATTTCTAAAACGCTAAATTCCTCTCCAAAACGCGAAATTTTCCATAGTTAGTCCTCCTTAGCGATTGGATGCAACAGCTAGAATTACACGTAGACGATAGATGGCAGACGTCTGACGTTTGATTTCAGACGTCAAACAGTAGACGCTGCTTGAGAGTGAACTTATCATATGTATGTACGTACTATTTTACCAACCATCAATAGGTACAGCGTACATGCACGTACACCATACACGTATATAGGTTTAGGTCGCTAATTATCTAGGTAAAGGTAAACGTATACCACCGTACGTGTATTACGTGCATTTGCACGTACTCGTATCCGTACATAATATCTGCCTACCTAAGTATAGGTACACGTTGTCGACGTAAATGCACTGAGTTATTTTGATGCACACCATACAGAAATGTGCGAGAGTGCTGTACACTTGATAGTTGCATATTTACCTAAACTCGCCGTATTAGGCCAACAAGCAACCCATCTCACACAAGTTGAAATCAAAACTCGCATCACAGAAAGAAACAAATGAGAAACAAACGTGTAAGTCCAGATAATTGTTCTGGGTAAATCTGCAAATCGGTGGTTTACGAGTAGATTTTATGGAAGAAACTAGATACAAAGTAGGTGGAAGAACACGAGTTTTTTGCGTTCTTTTAATGCCTACAAAACTGGCTACGTTGAAATACCAACAATACATTCGTGATCTTCGACCTCGAATTCATTCACCAACGATAATTCGGCTGCTTTGTTTTTTCGAGAAAGAACTCGATGTCATCTCGAGAAGAAAAATCCGGCGCTGAAAACAGGGATGTCAAGATAGCCGAAAGCCAATAGCCAAAAGCTGAAAGATGAAAGATGAAAAGTTTTATAATTTCGATTTCTTTTAGTTTTTTTTTCAACTTTTTTGTTTGCACAATTACATTTAAAAATGTACTTTTTTTCAATTTTTACTCAAACTGAGTGAACTAAAAAAAAAAGTTGAATGCTGTATGCTATGCCGGAGTTGGATGGCGTAAAAATAGATGAAATTATGTTCATAAAGGCTAACTGGAGTTCGCTTGAGAAGCTGTTAAAAAATCGCATAATACGTGATTTTAAAGAAGTTTTGTTCATTTTCTTTCTTTATTGTTGAAAAAAAAATGAAAAGTTTTAAGCCGAAAGTCAAAAGCTCTTGAAATCAAGCTGAAAGTCGAATATGGAAAAAGCTGAAAGATAGCCGAAAGATGACGTTTAGAATTTAAAAAATCTAAAAGCTAAAGCTAAAACATTCTTGTCAAAAATCAAACTGAAGCCGAAAATTAAAAATTTTATCTTACTGTTTGACACCTATCATATTTGACTCCTATTGCGAGTTTCTCACTTCAGTAATGGCTTTGAAAATTACCTGTCGTGTTGAAAAAAGTTCGATGTTTTGAGAATAAAATAAGTATATGTAAGTGAAGAAGTGGCCTTTTTACGTTATCTACTTATTTTTATAATGTCCATTTGGCTATTTTGGCCATTCATGAAGGATGTTCAAAATAGGGGTGGAATATGACTTAATTCGACGTCGCTGATTTTGAAAATAAATGGTCAAATTTCACCTCGAAAAATTTAATTTTAAGGTGATCGAGCCTCGATGTACCCGGAAGAAGGGTTGCTTTTGATTAATTCGAGGTTGTTGATTCCGATTCCGAGATCGAAAAAGGTGAAAAATTCCGGAAAAAATCGATTACCCATTGTGAACTTTTTGTGGAGTTGACATCATTGAAGGGAAAATGCGGGCACGTCTGTCATAAAATTTCCATAAAAATGACCAAAAAGTCGTGAAAAGTTGTTAAAATGGACTAAGAATTATTGACCAAAAATAAAAATTTTTTAATATGACGAATGTGTTCATATTGCGACGAGCACATGTGAAAGAACAGGGTGTCTACCGGTCGCGAAAAAGTCGCGAATTTTGATTTAGGTCGCTGAAGTCGCGAAATTGACCCAAAATTCATCAAAAGTCGCGAATTTTTCCGAAATTACTTCAACTTTTTTCGCTTTTTACAAAACAGAAAAAGTGAAAAAATTTCACCATTTTGAACATGTTTTCTAAAAATTTTCGCCCTCGCTTCGCTCGGGCTCATAAATTTTGACAACTCATTCTTAAATTATAAATATTCTTCCCTTCTACATATATCAGACAATTGAATATTTTGGAGCGGAAAAATATGTAACGATCACGATTGGGAATTTAAAAGGGGATATTAAGTCCATTCTCAGGAAAATCTAAAAAAATTGGAGAATTTTGGAATTTTCTAAGAAATGTTTCAAAAATTCAGAAAGAGAATTCATTTGGAAATATGTCTCTTTTTTGCTGTTTTTTAAATAAATTCTTCGAAAAAATTTCCCATTTTTCTTGTATTTAATTATCCTCGCATCTTTTTCACATCTCTTGAAACCTTCATTTAAATTGTAAAACGAATTGCATAATTTCAAAAAAAATTGGTAAAACCGCCTGTTCTATATCACGTTACAATACACATGTGTAGTAGTTGATAGTCCTACGGAGCTGCTGCCCTCGTAATAGTGTGATACTGTGAAACCAGCACTATAGGCGAGAATGTAACCGTACGGCGTGCGTGCGTTGACTACTATACCAGTGTAAGTATACGAATTGGAACCTCCCATTCCGTTAGCTTCATAGGTAGATGAATGGGAGGTTCCCAAGAAGTGTAATAGAACAGGCGGTTTTACCAAATTTTTTTTTGAAATTAGGTATGCAATTCATTTTGCTTTTCAAATGAAGATTTCAAGAGATGTGAAAAAGATGTGAGGATAACTAAATACAAGAAAAATGGTTTGATGTGAAAAGATTTCTTTTGTGAAGAAGATGTGAAAATATATTGAAGTGAAATGTATGTGAAATTATTTCACTCCTGAATAAGAGGAACTTTAAGTGAAAAACTTTCACATAATTCCTGTTGAAAAAAGCTCACATCTTTTTCACATTGAAATTTAAACAAGATTTTAGCTGCAAAATATTCTCACACCATTTACACTTTGAATTCATCTCACCTTGTAAAAATCTCACATCTTTTTCACTTCATATTTCAAACAAGATCTCAACTACAAAAATTCTCTCTACATCTATACTTTGATTTCTTAAACAAGCTATCAGGTAAAATAATTTCACATCAAACCATTTTTCTTGTATTTATAGTTATCCTCACATCTTTTTCACATCTCTTGAAACCTTCATTTGAAATGCAAAATGAATTGCATAATTTCTAAATTTTTTTATTAAAACCGTCTGTTCTATATCACGTCATAATATATATGTGTAGTAGTTGATAGTCCTACGGAGCTGCTGCCCTCGTAATAGTGTGGTACTGAGAAACCAGCACTATAGGCGAGAATGTAACCGTACGGCGTGCGCGCGTTGACTACTATAACAGTGTAAGTATATGAATTGGGAACCTTCCATTCAGATAGCTTCATAGGTAGATGAATGGGAGGTTCCCAAAAAGTGTAATAGAACAGGCGGTTTTACCAATTTTTTTTTTGAAATTTTGCAATTCATTTTGCATTTCAAATGAAGGTTTTAAGAGATGTGAAAAAGATGCGAGGATAACTAAATACAAGAAAAATGTTTTGATGTGAAAACGATGTGAAAATATTTCTTATGTGAAATTATTTCATTTGATAGTTTATTTAAGAAATCAAAGTATAGATGTGGAGAGAATTTTTGTAGTTGAGATCTTGTTTGAAATATGAAGTGAAAAAGATGTGAGATTTTTTCAAGGTGAGATGAATTTAAAGTGTAAATGATGTGAGAATATTTTGCAGTTGAATCTTGTTTAAGTTTCAATGTGAACAAGATGTTAGCTTTTTTCATCAGGAATTATGTGAAAGTTTTTCACTTAAAGTTCCTCTTATTCTGGAACTTACATTAGTATCAGCCATATTTCTTTGGTCACTTTTTTAACTATTTTCATCAAAAGTCACTAAAGTTACTTTTTTCATCAAAAAGGTCACTTTTAATGACTTTTGGTCACTCGTTGTAACTTTCCCAGACCAAAAATTGAAAAAATTAAAAATATCATTTAAAAAATGAAAAACCGATTTTTTTCCTTGAAAAATAGTTGAATATTCAGGGCGTCTTCCGGTCGCGAAAGTTGCGAGAATCGCGAAAATATCGCGAAATTGACTCAAAACTCATCAAAAGTCGCGAATTTTTCAGAAATTGCTTGAATTTTTTTCGTTTTGTACAAAACAGAAAAAGTGAAGAAATGTCACCTTTTTGAACATTTTTTCCAAAAATTTTCGCCCTCGCTGCGCTCGGGCTCATAAATTTTTTAAACCTATTCTTAAATTATAAACCGTCTTCCCCTTTATTTTTAACAATTGAATATTTTGAAGCGGAAAAAATAAGTTTTTGTGGGAGACTTGGTAGCAATCACGATCGTGAATTTCAAAGGGTGTATGTATCGTGTTCATTCTCGGGAAAATCTAAAAAAATCGGAGAATTTTGGAATTTTCATTGGGATATTTTAAAAATTCAGAAAGAGAAATCATTTGCAAATAATTATGTCTTTTTTTTTGCGGTTTTTAAAATAAATTCTTCAAAAAGCCCAATAATCGCGTCATTATATTAGTAATCTCCGAATGTTTCAGATTTCCCATGAATTTATTTCTCCATTTTAAGGTCAAAATCCGCGAAATCTATATCTAGCCCGTGTTATACCAGCTTTCCATTTTGAGTTAAAAATACTTAATTAGGTAAATGCTCACTAAACATCTAATAATTTTATCCGTTCCAACATGATTTTTCATAAGAAATTTCTCCCTCGCTTCGATCGGGCAGTAACTATCCACCTTCTTCAACATAAAATAACTCATTTTTAGAAATTTTTGTGGATAATGGTTATTTTTTTAAATTGAATTGCAGATTCATCGGTAATATTATTCATGATACTCCCAACGTTCCTGAAAAACATCAGTTTAGCCAAGAGTGCCACGAATAATCTGTGGTCTAAAGTCTCACGAGGTACATCTTCATAGTCAATACTAAAAAGAATGTGTCCCGGAGTATTTAGAGAACTTACATACGCTATAAAACTTTGCGCCATTTCGGGCCTAAAAGTAAATGTGGCGATATTATTTAGAAAAGAAGTTGAAGAAATCCCGGTATTTGCTTGGCGTAAAAGATCAGTAGCATGTTGCGTCGCTAAGTCAATATTCGGCATCGTGAATGTATTTACGAGTTGATAAGATAATTCGGGAGCATAGACGTGATTTTTGTAAGTCACAATTTTTTGGCCAATTAGAGAGAGGTAGTAATCTGCACGCTGATTGGCTGATAATCTTATCATCTGTGAGTTGGGCGCAAATTTGGCGCATTTTCTATTACAATCACTAGAAGTACGAAAAATTTAGAAAAAGTAATTCTAAAATCGGATTCTACAGGTTGAAAAACCTATAAATCATTAGCGCATCAACGGTTTGCATGCTTTATCTCGGAAAAAATTGAGATATTTATGACTATTTTTTGATTTTTTTGAAATAACTTGAAAAAGACATAATTTTAAACATTTTTCATAATAACTTAATTGAAAGAGGATAAAAAAAGCTTTCAATTGGTACCATTCCCATTCGATTTCGTGCCACTTTGTTATTTTGTAAATTTGGATGGGGAAAAATTAGCGATTTTCAAAAATGCATGAAATCAAATGGTAATGGTATCAATTGAAAGCTTTTTTTTACCCTCTTTCAATTAAGTTATTATAAAAAATGTTTAAAATTATTTATTTTTCAAGTTATTTCAAAAAAATCAAAAAACAGTCATAAATATCTCAATTTTTTTCGAGATAAAGCATGCAAACCGTTGATGCGCTAATGATTTACAGGGTTTTCAACCTGTAGAATCCGATTTTAGAATTACTTTTTCTACATTTTTCGTACTTTTAGTGATTGTAATAGAAAATGCGCCAAATTTGCGCCCAACTCACAGATGATAAGATTATCAGCCAATCAGAATGCAGATTACTACCTCTCTCTGATTGGCCAAAAAATTGTGACGTTATAAAAATCACGTCTATAGGGTAATCCGGCGTAAATTTCATTGCAGTCAAAGGGATTAGGTATATAATGGATTAAATCCTTATGAGAACTAAAAGGTGGAAATTCGTGCAAAGCGGCAACGTTTAAAATATTACGCATTGTAGTTCTTAAAATAGGCGCTTCTTCAGCTAAGTATTCATTAATATAAGAATTTCGCATTTCAGCCACTATGCGCGGCTCCATGGTCGAAACTTGAACAAATAACGTATTGTTTTGTTGTGCTCGGTTGATCAAAGTAATAATCGCTCTTGAATTCGCCATATCTTCACTTGCACGAGTTACAGCATCTAACGGGTAACCGAGTTCGTTGGGATTTAGAGCATCAAGCTCAAGAAAACGGGTGACAGAAGGACATTTTAAGAGTTTGAATGTATTTCTTGAAATTTCTAAAGAACGTTCCCAAATTGCGAGCATTAATGTTTTAAAATCAGTAAATTTAAAAGCGTTAAATTGCGTTCTTTTCATCCAATAAACGTGCGAATCGCCAAAAGTAATAACATCCCATTGTGTGTCTATCTTTGAAAGTTCAGTAATCTGAAATTCGCCTGATTCGCAATCTCCATTAAACTCACGAACGATATCCCTCCCAAATGAAACATCTGCTTCAAGTATAACCTGAACTCTTCCAATAAGATCGAAAATACTATGAAACCCTTCTCAACGGTACCGGTACTTGTTTTACTCGCTATTTTAGAATTATCTGACTGTTGATTTTCATGATCTTTTTTAGCCGTATCTTCTTTTATCTTTTCTTCTGGCGATTCTTCCTTAGGTGCTTTTTCTTTCTTTTCCTTTTCTTCTGAATCTAACAGATTATCTTCATCAGTATCTTTCTTTTCTCCTTTTTTCTCTTTCTTTTTGATCGTTTTTGAACTCCCTGGAGCTTCACTCATTTTGCAACCGGCAAGCAACAACAATCAATATCAATGTGCGGAAACTGTGGGGGGGGGGGTGTCAAATCGAGAGTTGGATACTAGATATGTACCTTAGAAATAAGTCGCGATATTTGATTTTGAAAAATTGGCGATGGACACGTTGAAGAAAATGCGCGTTGCTCGAGATTTTTCTCGTGCTTTTTCTCAAACCCATTCATGGCTGACAATTTTTGGAATAATTCCGATTAGATTTTTTTTCATTCAAAATTCATTACCAGAGCTCGGATTTTTATGCACGAAAAACTTCAAAATATACATTTATAAAGCGAAATATGCAAAATCGATATGGGTGTCTTTAGAAAGCAATTTTCAATCAGATTACCCCAGTATGCTATATTTTATCGTTTTATTCGTTTTGCCGGGTGTCTAACAGGTCAAGCTGACCAATTTTCTCTGATTTACTCAGAAGGTCAAACTTTTTTCAAAAATATAGCGATTAAAATTACGTTTTTTTTGCATTTAATGTGTATGTTAGAAATTTAATTTTCTATAAATAGCTACAAGTACACGAATGAATAGATTTTTTTAGGTGGAGGAGAGGGAGAGGTGTAGGTACTGGTGTACAGACTCATAATTTAGGGCGGGGGGAGGGGTACTCGGAAAAGTCATGCAAAAAGTCATTCCAAAAGATCAAGATCAAGTTACGTCAAGCTATTTGCTAATCAAATTCTGTTGGACACCCTGTTTTGAAAACTTTAAAGTAGCAAAAAGATTATTTTATAATTTTCATTTATTTTTTCTTAAATTTTTTGGAATTTTTTTAGGCAGGTCACTCTTTGTTTGAAAAACAATAAAAATACAAAATTTTGAAAGTTTTGGCCAAAATATGCAGAAAAACGGAGAAAATGGGCAAAATATACGCTTAAAATACCTGAAATAAGCAAAATCATGCATTTTTGGTCAAAATATGCAGAAACAAGTAGGGCTCATTTGACTCAAAATCTCACGAATCGCAAAGATTCGATCGATATGCGCAATCATCTTTCATGTAGCAAAACATGCAGTTGCATAAAAATCCGAGCCCTAACAATTAATTAGGCAGTGCTGCGTACATTTACCAACCTAAGAAATAAATACACCTGGTTACAAAGAGAGAAAAAACGTATAATGATGGTAAAATAAGGCAAAATAATGTACAGAAGGTATGTAGGATAAAAGTTAGCGTCGTCTGTAATATTAGCAATACATAATACCATAGGTAAACGTAAACATACAAATACGTAAGAAGTGATGAGTTAGAAATGGGTTACATGCGACCAGTATGTAGAAGTACAATGCTATGCAGTCTCCAAGTGCAGCTTCGATACATTTTTCTTACACGTTTAGGTAATACCACTGGGAATTGGTTATTCGACTAGCTAGTAGGTACATTCTACACGTACAACCTACTTGAAATTGTTCTTATATCTACGCGCTCGCACCTGGCTATCTGCTGTCAAGGAAAAAATGTTGGCGACACACAGTTTGATATTTCAGGATTTGAGGCCTCGAAAATAGAATTTGTGAAACTAGGAATGAAAAAATTGGTTAACAGGGGTTTTTTGAGCTGTCGAATCCGATTTTTGACTCGTTTTTATCCCTGTCGATAATCCATCTCCCCTTGTGCAGGGGGATGAAAATTAAAATTTTTGAAAATATCGTGTTGGGTGTCAAAATATATGTTTTTTGAGTTGCTGAATTCGATTTCGAACTCTTTCACCCCTCCCGATCACCCACCTCTGTACAGCGGGATAAAATCTCGAATTTTTGAAAAATATCGTGTTGGGTGTTGAAATATATGTTTTTTGGTGTCCTGAATTCAATTTCGAACTCATCTTTACTTTTCTTGATAACTCACCTCCCTGATAGGAGGATAGTAACTCAAATTTTTGAAAATTTTGTTGAATGTAAAAATATTTATTTTCTGAAAATTTGAGTTTTTATTCCTTTGTACAGAGCGTGGGTCATCAGAAAGAGTGAAAATAAATTCGAAATCGAACTCAGCACCCCAAAACCATATTTAGACACTCGACACCATGCTTTCCAAAATGACGATCTGCTGATGAACTGCGACAAAAAATTGTGCTGATCTGCTAGTTCGAGTGTAACGAAGATCTGGACGCATTTTTCACATCATTTGGGAAACTTAATTTTTCGACCTTTGAGACCTCAAATTCAGAAATATCTCACTGTATGCCACCTAATTATTCGGACGATATGTGACAAAACAAGCGAATGATAATAGAAGAACAATAAACAAATGAATGAATAAATAAAAAATAAATTAACGAGTGATTCCTACGGAGACGAAACGAAAGCCGATCGATTTTTAAAAAAAAATGCAGATGTTATTTTATAAAATTGAAAAACGACCTTTTCTCAATACTTCTCCGTAATACGATCAAAAAAAATACGCGAGCGTAGATACTACTCAACTTATCAAGTAGATATCTACCTACCTATGCGAAAAGTCAACAAACTGCAGTTTTGTATAAATACCAAATAAATAAATAAATAAATACTTAGGTAATTAAAATACTTATATGAGAAAATTTTTTAACGATTTGACTTAAAAATAAAAATATAATCGTACGAATACGCATTTTAAAGATGAAATCGTATACTTAAAAGGCACGCAATTATAAACCTACGTAATTAAGTAGGAAGATAATGGTAAAATGCATCGAAAATTTAATTTTTGGTAACTCGAATTTGTTACTTTTCAACCGTTAAACGAGTGAAACGAAGCGAATCTAGTAAACAAATAGGTAAATAAATTAACGAATTAAAATACCCTGTAAATAGCACCTGATTGGCCGCGGTACAGGTAATTCTTGGGTACCCCCCCTTTTTCGCGCCTATTTCGATCATCGATAATCGCCCTATAGAAAGAACACGAACATACCAATATCGATATATTTGTACTCGACTAGTGGGCCAATAATTACATGGATGATAAATTAATGAGGAATGTGATCAATCTCTTTTCTTACGATCTCGCAGCGAACCGGATAACATAAGTGCTTCATGATTGCTTTCGAATTGTATTCACATTGCACATTCGATGGGTTTTGTAGAAAAAAAAAAGATGAATAAATATTAAAAATAAAAACTGTGAGCGGTGCGGATGAGGGATGAGGAAAAGGAGAAGGAAAAAAAAAAGGAAACATGAAAAAGCGATATAAAAATACGAAAACTAAATTCAAATAGAAGACGAAAACGACGGCACGACGAACGAGCCACAAGTAAGCTGTGACATATTACGTTTTTATTAATCATGCTCCACAGCTGCAGTGGTAAACGTAAAAGGTCGTGTAGATGTAAGGAGCAGCTCCATAAAAAATGTTAGTTTAAGGAGTCGCAGTCGCTTCATTTGAAGTTTCAGAAGAGAGGAGAGACGAGGACAGGAGAAGAGAGAAGATAAGAGGAGGAAAATGGATATGAAAAATAATGGGTTAGATACATTTATTTTGCTTTGTGGATTAGGTACCTATTTTGTACGAATGAACGTTTAACGTTTATGGTGCTGTTCGTGTGTGTTGAATTGTTGATATAGGTACATACATGATAATACATAAGGTAATAATGTGTATTTGTTTATAGTAGGTCTAGGTCTAGGTATATGTGTAGTGTATGCTGTATAGGTATTAAGTAAGGATTTAAGGTACGTGGAGGGCACACTTCCACCGACCAGAGGCTGCTTTACAAATTACGTGAGTTTCTGTTTGGCACATTCCGGACAAATAATGTCGTCGCTGTCTGTGATGAAGCCACGTCCGACCAGCGAAGTATTACAGGAAGCGCAAATGAAACAGTCGTTGTGCCAATGGCGATCTTCGAAAGAAATGAATCTCGTTCCGCCGATACCTGTCGCAGTAGATGACCAGATTATAACGTTGTGTGGTTACGTTTACAAAGATAAAACTGTACCTTTAAGTAGATGGGCTAGGAGACCCCCCCCCCCATGCCTATAATTCTATATTTCAGTACCGATGTAAAAACATTTGTGAAATTCCATCATTTTACGTGGATTTTGAGCCGTAGAATCCTAATTCGCCAAAAAAAATGTCCAGGCGGGGGGGGGGGGTGTAAGGGACACTTTTTCAGGATTGAGCCAAATTACGTTTTTCCACCGAATAAGGTCTAAGTTTTCGTGTTCCATTATGTTTTTTGAGGTACTGAACACGAATTTGAAGTCAGATTTTGCGGCCCATGGGGGAGGTGGGGTGCGGTCGGAGTAGGGAAGAGGTGAAAAAAATTTTCAGGCATCATAGCGGGTCACTTTTTTCGACTTCAGTCACTTTTGGTTATTTTTTCCCCCTCAAAAGGTCACTCTTTCTTTGCAATTCCAGGCAAAAATTCAAATTTTCACGTAGAAATTGCTATTTCTCAAAATTCTTTAATAAAAAAATGAAAAAATCAATTCTAGTTTGTTGTTTTGACGAAGGGATTTAAAAAATTGAATTATTCACGTCTTTTCAGTTGATTCATCTTTGAAATGAAAAATTTCCCCTCCCTAGAAAACTGTAAAAAAATTTGCCCCCCCGAAAAAATTTGGAATTTATGGTTACTTTTGGTAGGATCAGTTACTTTTTGGTCACTTTTTGCTCAAAAAAAGTTACTGAAAGTTACTTTTTCTTCTAAAATTTTGCTATGATGCCTGTATAGCGTGTAATATGTGAGAATCTACGTTTTTAAGGTCGTAGAACACAAATTTGCAAAAAATTTCATCTAAGAGGCGGGAAGGGGGTCGAGAGGGTTGGAAATAAGTTATAAATGGAAATTTCGTCATTTCAGAGTGAGAATTGTCTGAATCTACATTTTCGAGGAAATCTGAAGTCGGATTATGCAATTGCCTGCACCCTTGAGACAGGAATTGGGGTGAATGCAATTCTGGTCTTCTTACCGGTGATTGGTTTGCTGCAGGATGTGCATCGTTTGGCGAATAATTCTCCGAAGCATTCGGCGCAATACGGTTTGTCGTCACGAGAAGTGAAACGTTGTCCGGCCAACGAAGCGTCGCAGTTGGTACACGTGAAACATTCTCTGTGCCACGGCTCATTTTTGTAGGTTACACCTCCGCTGGTGATGATCTGCAATAAGAGAATGTCGAGTAAAATTAATATCTTCAAATCCAAAATTCAAACTGATTCAAAAACAGATAGCTGATGCTCGACTCGACAAGACATGATCAGATTGATCATTAGAAATCCGGGTGTCGAATAAATTGCATACTCAGTTCGCCGTGTAAACGTTATAAAAACTCTGTGGTTTTTTTGTACGGCGAACCGCGTATGCAACTCTTCAAACATGTCGGTTTCGACTTGGCCTTCCACCTCCACTTGTTCGTTAACCCCGCGCTTAGGTATTAGGTAATAGGTGTAGGTAGATATTGGATACCTTGTTGCATTTGATGCATCTTGTGGCGAATTTCTCCTCGTAACAGCCGGCGCAGTAAATTTCTTGTTCTCTCGGTATGAAGCTTTTTGTTCCGATCGGAGTTTTACAAACTACGCAACAGAAGCATTTCTCGTGCCATTGTCTGGTCTTGTATTCCATTTTTTTCGTACCTGTCGCACAAAAATGTAGAAAATTATAAGTACATATTGCAATTGATTAACTTGACGTCGAAAAGTAGTATCGTAGATTAACCTATACTACAGATTGCTATTCTAATGTTTAATTTTTATCGTTCTTTTTTCGTTATTAGAATTTGTTGATCCGACCGCCTAGAAGCGCTATAGTTACTTGTAAAACTTGATTACTCGTCTAGATCACCCCCTTCCTCTACCCACCACCCAAGGAATGGTATCCATCTGTATACTTCTTTACAATTGCATTTTTGAAACCCTTTTTAGGTATCTCGATTAAAGGTTTATGAATAAATCGGTTTCTTAAAATTGTATTTTTTGATCATTTTCAATCAAACATAAAAATGTTTGGGATCTTAGGAACGGTTATAAAACTCTGGTGCATTTTTATGCCTGCAAAGGTTTCTATTTGAGATCAGTATGGACTATGAATTTGAAAAATAAAAGTTTATCGAATATTCAACGAATACAGCTATTATGTCCCTTTCAATTTCCATCCCAAAAAACGAAGTAGATCGTATTTTACGCCAAAATTGCATTTTTAAGTTTCCAATTGAGAAAATCCACTGAGAGTTGAATTAAAAAATTCAAAAAAATATATCTGTATTAATGGGGGTTTAACGTAATTCAGAAAAACTGTTGCATAGGTAAAAAAAACTCAGTTTGTAATAAGAAAATTGTTTCGAGATCAAAAATTATTTATTTAGTTCCCCCCCCCCCATCTTCTTTTCGTCGAATCGATTTTGATTGTACATATTGACGAGACTCTCATCACTCAATTAGCCAACTTCATATCTAGGTGCAATGTTAAAATTGAAATTTGAGTTATGAAGAAAACTTTGGGTAATCGCAATTACAAATTGTAACTCATTTTTTTGAAACACTAATGGTATAGAATAATATAAAGAAAAGAAGTGGGTGAAAGCAGTCTCTAGGAGTTTTAAGTTTTGTAATTTTGTATGATGATTTTCAAGATTTTGATAAGCTTGCTCTGGGAATTATGTCTTATGTGATTTTATCTCAACTGTGCGAAATTTACGTTTTCTGATTTCCTCTACGATTTACGATTGAACAATTTAAGTATCCACTCAAAATGAATGATTAAAATTTGAACTTATAGTGAATTATAATTTGCGTTTATTATGATGAGCAAGTATCTATAGCAGATAATGAAAGTAGTAAAAAAGTGGTGAATTCCATAGAAACTTCCGAGAAAAAGTATAGTGAAAAATCCTATATTTTTTCCTCATAATAGTCATAATGGGTTCATTTTTGTTCAAAATTATAACTCCATTCTTTGCATCTTTTTTTTCATAATTGAATAATGCATTCATTTTTTTAAAATTTTGATTTAAAAGTCAAATTTTCTTCTAAGTAATTTTATTTTTTTTCTACAATTAATGTGATTTCACGAGGGGGGGGGGGGTCGAGTTTTGAAAATTTGGTTAAAAGGTAGTGAAAAATTGGCGATTTTTCAAAAAAAAAAACCGTTAGATACCCTTTGAATGTACCGGTTAAGTTCATGATGCGATATTGCGATGAGTGACATTCCACGATTCAGTGTTCATGTAGTTTATTACCAAATATTGCATCTTAAACAGTAATCTTGCTATTTGAATTGTGATCATTTCTCAGTTTTTAAATTCTTCGTTAATTTTATTTTCAAATTTTCAAATTTTGGTTTGAAAAGTAAAATATTGATCTGAAATCGGAGTCATCTCAGAAGACAAACATTGAGAATAGGTGGAATCGACAAGTGTGTTTATCGGCCAATATGGTGATGCCAAAATAGCACTTTCGAGATATGGCTGGTGAAACATGCTTGGGGAAAAATTGAATCAAAATGAAATACAGAAATTATGTAATTGCCAGTAAATCGACGACGAAAATAACGTTTCCATTAGTATTCGTTTGATTATTTTCGTGAATTTTTCAATTGGTTTGAACCGTTTGAAGGAGAAATGATCGAATCTCCGACTGCATATCATAACGAGGAGTTGCTTTCTTATTATGGTAGTTGGGTGCTACCTTGACTCGTTCGTATTTCTTTTCCGGAACGGAAATCTCAAACACGCCGGCGAGATGGGGCGGGTTAATCAACGCTTCTGGCACCTGCCACCGAAATATCGTAATAATATCTCCATTTTTTGAAAAATGCTACCAAATATGTAACCCTCTTTTTCGTTTTTCTTTCTCCCGAACCTTATGATTTTCTGAAATGACCACCGCAGTCACCCATTTCTTTTGCTTCCTCCGCGTTACAAAATCCTACGTACGTTTCCGGTCTGACGCGTGTCCGATGGTCGGAGCAACGCGCGAATATTCGTTCGGTATTGCGAGACGGAAAGAAGAAGAAGTAAAAGCATAAAAACTAGTTGAAACGCGTGGTAACCGCGAAGACGACCTTCTTCTAGGTTCTAATCATTTCCTAATACAGTACGAATGAAGTACCTATGTGCGAATTACGAAGAATTAAAAATAAACCAAACCCGGTACCAGAGATGGTGCCGTGTGGCATGGCCGTATGGTGCTAAATCGCTCGACTACTGAGTACTGATGCTGGTGTGACGTGCGACATTCTAATTGTGAATACTTGTCAAGAGTGTGAGAATAAGCGCCGTATTCCTTCCGTCCAGCTCAGCGTCTTCTGTCATACTCACGTTAATAGGATAGACGAAATACTTTTACTCTTACTTTTACTTCATTGAAGAAATTATTAGCTCTGACGTGAGTAATGTACATCAGGGTACTGATCGCGTATTATACTGTAAGCTGTAGTTGTAGGTAGTGAAGTAAGTAGCCGGCTGGTGGAGTCCCAGAGTCACAGACTCACGAACTAAATGAATAGGTAGTTAGCTGATAAATAGAGTCTTGTCGACGCGCTGATTCGTATGTACATTGTACAATTAAACATTTAAAATACATGTGACGACGAGACGACTGACCGCTGATGACCATCATTAATTCGGTCGGTTTAATTAAATACAATAAGACAGAGTTTGCGCGCCATTTTCTCATCCCCCCCCCATGTAGCGCAGCATGTTTGTAAATCATATGTACATCTGCATGTGCCCACTAGCTATTACATTCGTATCACGAATATGTCACTTCAACTAACATTTGACCAAAATATTTGTACCATACACCAAAATTTTAGCTGCCAGTTTCAAGTTAGGGTCTTTCAATAGAAATTCGGAGTAGAAAATGAGAAAATGACAATTTTTTTTTCAACGAAAAAATCGATTGGAATATTTTCTATCAAGGCTTGATATTATGGGGAGTATACATTTTGAAAAACCTGTAAAAATCGAGGAATTTTGAAAATTTACAAATGTCAGGGAAATGTCTTGGAATTTTTAAATTTTTCTTGGATTTTGTTTAACCCCAGAAGAAAGATGAATTAAGTAGAAGAAAGTTTTTTGGATTATTTTATAATAAATTTTTTGAAAAATTTCACCCTTGCTTCACTAAGGTGAAATTGTTTCTTTTCTTAACTGACTTCTTGACATAGATATATCTGAAGCCTGGGGGTAAAATTTTGAAATTTATAACGTTTTTGAGTCACGTTTTTAGCTAAAATTTTACCCACCACTGACATAATGACATTCTGTTAGACTTGACAAAATAATTAGACATTTCTAAACCTTTTCAACATTGGGTCATAGTTATCTACTTAATTGGTTTTCAGCAATTTTGAAATTGAAAAAAAACAACATAATCATCTTACCCACATTTTATTCAATTTTTTCTTTATTTTCAACATTTCAAAGTTCTTTTTTCATTTTTTTTCTAGTTAAAATTTCTTTTTCAAACACTCTAATTAGTGTAGGCAAATTGGACAAAAATCAACATTCCTGGCCAACAAAGCTTTTATTGCGATAAAATTGTCGAGAGAGGTTCCCTGAGTAACCCCTAAAAGTTACCACCCCAGACCCCTTGCTAATTTTTTTATGGGGGTTCAACCCCCCTAAAATACGGGGTTTCGCTTCTATCTCCTTTCAATTTGATTTTGCGGTAAAAATAGTTCAGTACTTTTTTGTTCTACAGTCAATTTCCAACATTTTTTGTGAGAAAAATTTTTTTGTACAACGATGAGCAGAGGAGATAGAGAGTCCTGAAGGAAGGGGGTTATGTGAAAAATACTACATTTCATTTAAAAACGTGATAATAGGTGTAAAATCGTACTAAACTGTGTGTTTTGGTCATGAAAACAGTAGTATTATGTAAATTGGTGTTATTAATACCCACTCGACCTCCCACCCCACCATACCCATTTTGTTTTTATTTAGCAGCAGCAATATGATTGAGGGGTGAGGTGAGATGAACTTGAAGGAGGGGGGGAGCCTAGATAACTTTTTGAACCTATTCCCACTCCTACGAGTCCATCCCTTTTCCCCCCCTTAATCATATTGCCGCTGCTAAATAAAAACAAAATGGGTATGGTATGGTGCGGTGGGCACATAGGAAGGGGAGGGGGTCGAGTGGTTATTAATAACACCAATTTACATAATATTACTATTTTCATGACCAAAACATACAGTTTAGTACGATTTTATACCTATTATCACGTTTTTAAATGATATGTAGTATTTTTCACATAACCTCCTTCCTTTAGGACTCTTTATCTCCTCTGCTCATCGTTGTACAAAAAAATTTTTCTCACAAAAAATGTTGGAAATTGACTGTAGAACAAAAAATTACTGAACTATTTTTACCGCAAAATCAAATTGAAAGGAGATAGAAGCGAAACCCCGTTTTTTAGGGGGGTTGAACCCCCATAAAAAAATTAGTAAGGGTAACTTTTAGGGGTTACTCAGGGAACCTCTCTCGACAGTTTTCCGTAATGAAATTTTTTATTTTTTTAAATTATTTTTTTTATTTTTCAACGTTTTTTTTTTGTGTAACCATTTTGCGTAACTTTTTTTAGTGTTTCCGAATACGATTTTTAAAAAGTTATGAATTTGGTATTTAACGTTATATTGTTGGCAACACTGTTTGCATTAATATGGTTTAAATTCTCAATATTGGTAACACTGTTCTTCTAAATTGTTATAGGTATACTTGATGTAAAAATTTCCAAGATATATTTTATTCAAAAAAATTTTAAAATATTGAAAGTAAGGGGAAAACTGGAAAAAGTATTTTAAAATGTTGAAAAAATGAACAAAAATTGGAAAAAAATTCAAGTGCTCTGACATTTTGATTAAGAAGTTTTTTCTCTTCATCTGCAATAATAAACATTGTCTCATCGCTAAAGTAAGTGTATTTGTACATCTCCTTGATCTGAAGTTTTTACCGCTAAAAAAAACTCCGTACTATCAGCTCCCTGTTACCTAGTATCCAGCACCATACCTATATGTAGATGTACAAACTGTAATTGTTTTCCTTACAGTTGATTAACATTGATATACAAGCATACCCAATGCCGATCGCTATGCGTGTAGTTCACTTCATCTGATTGCTTAATCAAGTGGGTAATTAGGTACCACGCAAACGTACAGGTCGAGTACGCATGTTTACTATTTACAGTCGCTTGATTTTTGTTTGTAAATACGCAAATTGTTTTCTATTTTTCTGTTTTTCTCCTTCGATTCGCACATTTAATTTTCGTTAATATCATCGCGATTACGCCACGCAAATACGCGATGTATATAGCGTAGTATTCGTATTCGCAGCGTAGTTCGAGATTTTTATATCCACCTACTACCTGCTACCTATAGTACCATAGTACCATAGTACCTATACAAGTAGTGAAAATCGACGAATTCCTAAAATTCCAAGCTCGAAGCAGCATGGCGATCCACTTTTTGTGGTCTCCTCTTTCACTCCTTCTAGCTGTCGTTTTTTTGCACGTGTAAATTGTAATCACACTCATTAAATTATCAGCAAACGACAAATCGGTCCGGTATCGTTTTCAATTTTCATTTTACTGTTACCACGTCTCGGTTACTCGGAACTGATTACATTTTTTTTGGGGGGGGGGGGGGGGTCAACAGAACGGTTTACAGTCGCAGGTATTTTTCGGAATGTACCCTTCTAACTTCTTCCCTAAGCACCAGTTTTAACGAATACCTTCAGCGTTAATTGTTTAAGAGACACAGGTGACGCTTACGCCAATTTATTGCCAGATTCGAGTCATTTTTCATATTTTTTGCCAAGTCCGAAAAGTGGGTTACCTATTCTGCGACACAAGTAAATGGCTAACCGTCCAAAACTTTATTCACTTACTCCCTTAAAGTATGATTAATATGTAGGTCTAGGTACCTAAGAATTATCTACTTATAACTAACGAATTCCCGTAAATCGAAATTTTAGAAGTACATACTTTAAACTTCCAGAATATTTATTACCCTCTACGCCGATTCTCGTGAATTTTCGCCCAAACGGTACATATAAAGCCTTTGATCAGGTCCGGCGTTGACCCTCCTTTTGACATGGTTAGGTATATTTTAGGTTTGGGGTTAATTTTTGAAAAGTGTAAGGTAATATGACGTAACATTTTCAAGGTCAAATTTTACCCACCACTGACATAATGGCATTTTATCAGACTTGAAAAAAATTGCAAAGTGTTGACCAATTAATATGGTGACTTTTGTCAAAAAAAATTGGCGAATTGTTATTTATAATTCATGGCTTGTAGTAAGATATCAAAAATGTTCAGAAATGTAAGTATGGTAGATATTTCAGTCCTTTTCTCCCTCTCTTTTGATTTACGAAATTGCTAAGCAATTTCAATGAATGTAAAATTATGTAAAAAATTTGACATTACCGTAACTTTTCAACATTTTTCGTTATACTACTTGTTTTTTTTAAAAGAAATTTTAAACATTGGGATAAAAAGGGGAAAAACATGAATATCTTTCTAATTTTTTCCTTATTTATTTATTTTTTTTCAAAACATACCCTACTTAATTTTTTCAATTTTTTTTCTTTTTTCAACGATTTTAGATACTTTTTTCCTTTTTTATCACTTTTAAAAGTAAGTATTTTCATTTCTTTCAAAACATATGTACTTTGATTTTTAAAATCATTTTTTCGATTTTTTTTCTTCTTTTTTCAACATTTTTGAATACTTCTTCTTCTCACTTTTTTCAAAACATATCCCAATTTTTTTTGAATATTTTTTGATTTTTTTTCTTTTTTCCACGATTTTTTCTCATAAACTTATTCTTATTACATATTTTAGAAAATGTTTCACTTTTTTTAAAAAACACGCTCCATTTTTTGGTTTAAATTACATTTTAAACATCTTTAAGTTGGGTATATTAGGTACAATATTTAGAAAAACATTATTGCCAATATTAATTCGAAATTCAAACAATATACTCTTATTTTCTTTTTTTTTATCTTGAACCTGGGGGTAAATTTTTGAAAAGTAATTTAGATTCTCAATATTGACATTACTGTCTCTCCAAATTGTGACGTCATGTGAAATGTCCAAGATGCATTTCACTCGGCAAAAAAAGATATAAATGAAAAAAAAAAGTTGAAAAAGTAATTTAAAATGTTGAAAAAAAAAAAAACATTTCAGTTCATTAACATTTTTATAAAAAGTCATGACGTTTTTTTCCCCCGCTAATAGGATACAGTGCTATAGTGCACCAATTTTCTTCTTCACTTTCATCCGACACCGTTGACGCGTCGCTTCGCCACGCCAAATTACCGTCAATATTCGGCGATGAAGTAAAAAAATGAGGACGCGACAGCGACAGACGTAGGATGTACAATGTAAAACGTACATATACCTAATGGCCATTACCTAAATACCTAGTTAATAAGCTAATAACAGGGTATCCGTTATCTGGCGGCTGGTGGGTATCGGGTATATTGGGTAAGTAATGAAAAGTGCGACAACGAGCCTGGCTGTTGGAAAACCACCTCACTTGCGTGAAATTTACAGCAATTTAACATGCATGTATGCTTGTACTTTACGTCATTACGCGTGTACGTATATCTACGCATCCCCGTGTGGTCGTCCCTTTCGACCGAGTTTCGGATACAGTCAAGTCAAGGACAGTCGCGTCAGAAAGTAGGGTATATCCTCCCCCTCAATCGGCTGCCAGTGTACAAAGCATCAATTGTGCCTACCGCCTCCCCCTCCCAAATAACACCAGATAGAGATTTTCAAAATACCAAAGCAGGAAAAAATTTTCTGTTTTGGGCATTAAAAATCCAATTTTTTCAAAATTTTGTATTAGTTTTGCTTGGACATTAACAAAATCACAATAATATGGACTATAAGGACGATAGTGCAAAAGAAACCTCTTTTTTTACACCCCTCCCCATCTACATAGAATCCTTCTGGTTTCTGGTATCCCAAAATTCCATGCCCACTTTGCGTCCTCCCAAAAAAAGCTTCCGGTGCCACTGACCAAGTAGGGTTGATGGAAAGGAAAATAATAGAATGGTATGAACAAATTTCTGTCTTCGCTTCGTTGAAAAAAAAAAAAAAAGAACAGAACAGCATACATAGAACAAAATTCTTCCAGCTTTGCAATGCGGCTCACAATTTTTTATTTTCTTAAGATGGCATTAATGCCCTGAAATTTTGGAAACTGGTCGTTTTAAAGGATGAAGCAGATTTTTGATGGATTTCATGGTTCAACTGTATTCTGTGAGATCATTTTTCGAAATTTTACTCTTAAATTCAATTCAAATAAATACAATTTTTTTTATTGTAAAACGACTGGTAAGAAATCACGAAACCTCTCTCTCTCTCTCTATCTATCTACTGTTACACATTTACATACATTTCTAAGCAAATATAAATATTATAATATAAGATGTAAATGCCGAATGCTCTTTATATAGTTACATACTCTTGACGAGTAAAAATTTGTTATAAAATTCAGTCTGCTAATTACATTTTCTTACGAAATTTTGGTCATCCGGCCCAGAGGGCCAAAATTTGGTAAGAAAATGTAGTTAGCAAACTGTATTTTATAACAAAACTCTTTGGTCCTCTGGGCCGGATGACCAAAATTTCGTAAGATAACAAATTTTTACTCGTCAAGAGTACCTATGTAACTATATAAAGAGCATTTGGCGTTTACATCTTATATTACAATATTTACATTTGCTTGGAAAAATAAATTTGTAACAGTAGATAGAGAAAGAGAGGTTTCGTGTTTTCTTACCAACGACTTTTGGGTGCCTAAATATGGAATCCTTGAAATCCATAGTTCATGGGATGGAAGTTGAAATATTCAAATTTTCCTCATTTTGTCATAAATTTTGTTGAATTTTTTTGAACAATTGACCAGAACAGATCAAATTTGAGCAAATCAACTTGAACAAAACCAGAACAGAACAAGAAATTCATTCTTCCTTGAACAAAACACCAGAATGTCGTTTTGTTCAATTCCACCAACCCTGACTGTACATAAAACACTAGTTGAACAAATACTCGAATCGACGTCGAGTGAAATTTACCAGGCGGCGCGAGCTTGGGATCGCCGTAAAAACAGTCTTCCATTCTGGCGCATTTGAAATCATTTTTGGTATTTTCGGTGATCAGGCAGGCCGGTAAAAAGGCGCTCAACACGGCCACATCGCTATCGTTACCATTGACGGTCTTCGTTTTGGCCGACGACGGAACGCCGCCGCCATTTATGTGCAAAGTCGTTCGAAATTTGTTATTCAATACGTCCGTAGCCATCGCTTTTGCAGACAGCCTTTGCGGAGGGTGAAAGAGGCCGGCAGGGGTAAGGGTGCAAATGCCAACTCGTCGAAAAACCCGACGCGACACCACTCGAGGTACCGAAAACAGGTACCAAACTTCGAACACGAGACCGAGCAATTAAAAATAGGTGTAAGTTGTAACTATGTCGACGTCTACGCGTTCGCGCAAAAATCAGCACGCAGCGTACTCGAGGGCTTCTGCTTTATGGGTAAGTTTCAAGCACTCGTAATATAAAATGTACGTATTTTTAGATTCAGGTACGTCTAACTCAACACACCGCAACTTAGGGTATGGCACTCGGGTAGCACGTGAGATATGCGAGAAAAATAGAGAAAATGAAAGAAGGAAAATGGAAAAACCACACTCGCACGTCGCACGCACACGTACTTCGATAACCGCGAAAGTGAACCGTGAACGCGAAAGTGAAAAACGTTAACGCGGGATCGCGACGAGGCCGAATCTAACTATCCCGAGTAGGTATAGCACTGTACAGCAATGGTAGTGGCTATACACATGAATGTATGACTACGACGACTACAACGACTATGATTAACGAGTCAACGAAGTACGTAGGAAGCCTAGGTAGAGGTACGTCTCGCCTCGCCTGTGTATTGTGTTGTGTACCTCTACCTATGTATTGTGCCGTGTACTAGGTACGTAAAGTACGTCGAAATTCCTCGAATTAACCGATATCGATGTACCTAGCGTACTTTTTCGCGTAAAATTATCGTCTACGTCTCGCCCAAAAAAAATATACCCAAAATTTATGTCCAAATTGAGGCGACGAGCAACACGAAAAGTTCGTGTATTGCTTTTATGCCTTCATTATTACGTGTCCAGGTTTTATCGTAAGTGTACCCAAGAGCTGCTCGTTGCTTCGTTTCGTTGGTAAAGTTGGTCGGTACAATGATGATTCGATGCGACGCGACGCTGTTCGATGCAAAGTGACCTTTCGTGGTGAGGTGAGGCAAGATAGAGGCAGCCAGGCAGGAAAGGAAGGTACGGCACAACCACCTGCCAGGCGCAGCGATGAATTTTTTTCATGTGTTGCTCGACATTTTTCGTAAAAATAGTACGAGGTTGTTTGAAAACTAATGATAGAGAATTTTTTTGAGGGTCACATCAGGTTGAAATAGGTTACCCAGCGTCAAGTTTGTAGCACCGTTTGGGTCTTGCGGTCGGTCCGGTCTGACAGTCGATGTACGGATACATGCATGTGGTCCGGTCTATTCAAATAATTTTGAGGTTTTACGCCCGGTTGTTGAAAACATGCATTTTTTTCATAGAATTCGTCAGTCAGGTCTTTGATCTCATATTGTCATCTTATATTTTCATTTTTGGGAGGAGAGCCCGGTCCGGTCCATCAGGCCGGTTCCGATTTGCGAACCGGTTCTATTGCTATACCTCAACCTCTCCTTTTGTTATGTAGATTTATGACGTAATGTGAGACATTTGTAAACCAACGAGATTCGGAATCAAAAATTGATCACGAGCGAACGAGTGATTCACATTTAGAACAATGTAGGATATTTACAAACAAACATCGTGTAATTATTAAGACCCTTTGAAGTTTGGAAAGTATGATTTTTTTAGTGATTGTCATGGATGACCTAGGTCGAGGATGGCGATACCAATCCGATATTTCTGGGTGGATCGATTTGTTTTCGTTTTTTTTCTACTCTTGAAGTTTTTTCTTAAAATTTCAATTTTTCAACTCCTAAAAATTTTTTCCCTGCTTGAAAATTTCTTCAAATTTCGAAAATTTTTCAGCTCCAATATTATTTTTGCTTAAAAATTTCTCAATTTTCGACTTCAAGTTCCATTCTTTGATCTTAAAATTTTTTTAAAAACTTCGAATCGTCTTAAAAATTTTTCATCTTGAATATCTTAAAATGTGAATTTTTTTAATTTGTTGTGGAATTTTCAGTTTCAAAAATGAAATTTTTGTTCCCTTCTCGAATTCGATTGACTTCTTGCCCAATTTTTCAATTATTATAATTTTTTTTTAAATCCAAAATAAACAACACCATTATTTTTTTATAAAATTTCATTTCTGAAACTGCAATAAAAAAAATTTCCTCAATTTGGACTATGGTTGTTTTTTAAACGGACGCTTCAATTTACATGTAAATTTGAGTATTGACTGAATTTTGCTGAATTTGCACTTAGTTGAAAGAAAAAAATGAGTATCGAATAGCGAATACTGGTTGGTTCGCAAAAGGATTAGTTTTGAATTTGAATGTATGAGCAGAATAATTCTTTACTTTCGGTTTTTATTTCTATTATGGTTGGCAAAAAGGTTATTTTTCACGTATTACTATTGTGGTTCGCAAATGTACTACGCCTGGTCCGTCATTTGATGTAATTTATTTGGGGTCATTGTAATTGGTCGGTTTTTGGACCGGTCATCAGTCATTATAGCAGAGAAAAATTCAAAATAAATGAATTTAAGGCCGAAAAAGTGAGGAAATTTTTAGAAAAAAATTAACCTATGAGCGAAGGTTTTTTAAGCGGTCATTGGTCCGATCCAATCTCCAAAATATACTGATCAATGGTTCATGTTCTAGAAAAGAAGGTGATGGGTCTAAGATTGAACATTGTTATCCTATGAAAAATTTGAGGTTGGTCAGGTCGGGTCCATGCGGTCCTATGACCTTTTTTGAGGTTCCAATCGGTCATCGGTCGGGTCTCTCGGTCCTCTTCTACAAGCTTGCCTTAAATTTTAGTTTGAGCATTTCACTGCTCTTTTTGTATGCCAATTCTTCATTTCTTCTCTACTTCGTTTAAATGTTGGAAACCAGTGAATAAGAGTCGACCCCGGAGTCAGAGTCAAACTGACTCCATTGACTCCGAATCCGTAATTGCTCCGAATTCAGAACAAGTTTTCTTTAGTGTTTTATGCTCGTAATTATGTAAATTTGATATATTTCGCTACATAATACTATTGTGAATTCAAAAAATCACTCCTGAATTGGAGTCAATAAAATCACTGAGGAGTCAAGCTGGAGTCAGGAATCAAGTCTCAAAGTCTGAGAATGTTTAAAATTCAGATTGAAACATCGAAAACGTTTCAAATCACCTGTTACTTTTTTCGAGTTGAGGTCAAAGGTCAAATTGTTGATTGTATTAATCTAACAAATCGAAGTCAAAATTTAAAATTCAACTCTTCTCAGGTTAAGCAACTCGAAATTTTTTCATGTGCTGCTCGAAATTTTTCATAAAAACAGTACATGTACAATGAAAAATTAATGTAAAATATTCCCTTTGAATATGATCACCTTTATTTCCTTAGCCTCTCTCCCCCCTCATGAAGAACCAAGCATCATCGTGTTACCTCAGAATACCTGCTTTTTCGCGACCTTGTGCCTTGTAAAAGATTATAGAATTAACAACGCAAACACCAGTGGGTGTTGTTTTGATTTTATATTTCGTTGTCGGCCGTCAAATATCGAGCAAGGTTACCGTAGTGCAGATTACAGCAGTAAGGCGCGGGGCGGCGATCCGTGAAAGGATAGGTGGGTTGAAAGGGCGAGACACGGATGGTGACATTTTACTTAATGTTAGACATTCGATTGTTAACAGCTAATTACTATTCGTATACGTACACGTAGGCATCAATTCAATCGAATGCCTACCTGGCAAGTACTAGCTTCGCTAGCTCTGACGTCGTCATGCTAAATTTTGACGATTGAAAAAAAATCTTATTTTCGTCTTTTTAGATTTTTTCAACCCTCCAAGCTTCAACAGACTGATAGAAAGCTGGCAGTATTATCGGATTACGTTTCAGTAGGAAACTTGAATCGCAGTTTTCTTACATTCTCAGTGTCGTATTCGTGAAAAAATGTCTGGGTACGTAGTGTTTTCGAGGTATAATGAATAAAAGTTTTCCTTTTTTTTCAAAATTAACCTCTCTCGTCACTTTTGAAGACCCAAAGCGGCTTGTCTCTTAGACTAAGAAACCAAATAACATCTCGTACAGTGAATTTTCATAAATTCGGAGCAAACTTTGCACTTCATCGACGAGATTAAAGTATGAGATTTTAGCCAAACGAGTAGTCTCGAGTCTAAGTAGACTATAATATTTCAAATGGTTATGCTAAGATCAGTGACCTTTTTTCTTTCTTCATTCTATTTTTGTATCAGCTGGTAAGGGAGAAATGCTTAGACTCAAGTTGAGTATCTTTTTTTGCGGGGGGGGGGGGGGGGGGGTGTCCCATAAAAAAGCAATACTCGCACAGGTGGTTATAATAGTTCTAGTTACTTATATGTACTTCGTAGATGTAACATGATGTCTACTGGTAAGAAAAACACCAAAAATCACAAAATGACAAGAATTTTAATGATTTTCCTGCAAAAACCAAAAACCAATAATTTTCAATATTTTCCTTTTTTCTTGAATTTTTTTTAATGGATGGTTAAAAGTTTTTTTTTTTTTTGGGGGGGGGGGCAATTCAAAACAAAAAAATTACATGAAAATGACCTGAGAAAAATCCAGAATATAGCAAGAATTTTTCAAATCCAGTAGACACCATGTATAGGTCTAGGTATGAGTCGATGTTCTACCTGCTCTGAATATATCTCCGCAACCGTCGCATCTTGAGGCGAATTGGGAATCGTAGCAATTTCCGCAGTAGATTTTTTCCAATTTTGATCCGAATTGTTTGTCGACTAAGGATACGTGGCATTTGCTACATAAAAAGCAAGCCTCGTGCCAATGTTTATCTTTGTAAGACAGATCCTAAGGAGGCAAAAATTACGACAAAGTATTCGTAAATTAGATATTTGTATCTTTGTAATAAGGTGGCTCGCAGAAAAAAAAGTTTATTTGATTTCGCTTATTTTTTGATATTTTTTATAATTTGGAAAGGAAACCTCTCAAAAAAATTTTGAGCTTTTTCGAACCCTCTGAGGCGGAGCTATGAGCTCTCAAATTGGACCTATTTTCGAAAGACACGTTTTTTGTGTTTAAATTCTCCATATCCCTACATTTTTTGAATGTGGTAGTACTGAAATGATGAAATTTGAGATGCGGAAGCAAATGCCGTGTTTGATTTTTTGATTTGAGGTCGAGTAACCCTCTGTACCAGGTTGTTTTGTTTTGCAAACCGATGTTTTCTTCTTGTTAAAAAAATGAATTTTGAAAACCTGAGAAAATGGTCGCTAAAAAAAGCATGAGGGGGTCATCTGACCAGTTGAACGCGAAACTGATATTGCTTTTCTGTTTGATCATTTCTTCCCTTGAATTTTTTTTTTGAATTTTTAGTGGAAAATCATGGATTTTTAGAGAAAAATGGATCAAATGCAAACTCTAACATCAGATTCGTGTTCAGGTCAGATAACCCATAACCCCTTGTACACTTTTTTATGGTGACCATTTCGCACCTCCCTCTTTTTTTTACATTGAAAGAAACATTGATTTGGGAACCAAAACGCCTTGGTAGGGAGGGTTAGCCAACCTCGAATCAAAAAACAAAAATCTCAAATTACGTTTTTTCAGTTTTACCACTTTATGGAGTTTGAACATAAAAAACAGAGTTTCTTTCGAAAATGATCCAACTTTGAGAACCCCTAGCTCTGCCCTAAAAGACTCGCGGGTGTTCAAAATTTTTCTGGGCGATTCTCCACTCAAAATGTACAACATACCGAAAAATGAGCGAAATCGAATACTTTTTTTCTGACCTGCCCTAACGTATAAGTACGTACCTTGGAATCGATTCCGATGATTTTGTTGCATTCTTCGCAAGGATTCGCGAATACGGATTCGTAACACTTGATGCAATACGGATGATCGTCTCTTAACACATATCTTTGACCGGTCAACGATTCGTCGCATTGCCAGCAGCAGAAATGCGTCGATTGCCACTCTTTGTTCGTGGTTGTGGTTTTTGTAAAGTCGGCGCTGAAAATAATCTGTAAAAGTAACGATTTAGATTTAGATTTCAATCAAAAACCATACGTTTCCTGTCCTTTTATTCAAGGATATCTATACCAAGAAGCAGGAGCGCTAACCGAAATGGCAAAAAATATTGGTTACGGTTACGGTTGTGAACATCTACGGTTACAGTTAAAATTAAAGGTCAAGATTAATTTCAAAATTGAAAAAAAATTTAAGAAGCTAAAATTTCATATTTTTTTGAACTCGTCAACTGTCTTATGATGAATTTCATTGCTATTTATTTGAAAATCTAAACAAAAAATCCCCGAATTACCAATCAATCACTGCTGACTGTTGTCCATTATAAAATATTATCGTTGTTACAAATGAAGATTTCAAATAATATAGACTTCTTGCGAGAAAAAAGCATTAAAAATTTGATATTTCATACATTTTTTTAAATTTTGAATTTTCAAGTTGCGAGGGGTAAATTTTAGAAAAACTCGAAAATCCAACAAAAAATCTCATTAAAAAATTAACCGCCTCCGAAATGAAATGATTCGGTTACGGTTACGGTTACAAGTAAACGTTTTAGATATTGGTTATGGTTATAATATTTCCGAATTTCGGTTTCGGTTACGGTTTTTAAGCTATTTCAGTAATTAAAATGGAATTTTGGTTACGGTTTTTTTTTTTTTAGGCCATTTCAGCGATTGAAATGGAATTTCGGTTGTGGTTTCTAGGCTATTTTAGTGGTTGAAGCAGAATTTTTGTTACGGTTTCGGTTACGGTTTTTGGGCTATTTTAGCACTTGAGATGGAATTTTGGTTGCGTGAGTTTTTTAGGTCTTTTTAACGGTTAAAATGGAATTTTGGTTACGGTTTCGGTCAGCATCCCTGCTAAGAAGTAAGAATCTAGTTTCGCCTAATTCTTAAATAAGCGTATTTACTTTTAAGGATCAACTTACCAATTTTATAAGTGAAAAGGTATTTGCTGGTATATATTTTCACCAAGAGGGTGGGGAAGGGGTGAATAGGTAGTAGGTATAGCTAGTTAGCTACAGAATACTCGTACCACTCTAGACTCGGAACTGCTCGTACTTCATTGGACACTTCCAAAACACTTGAAATAATGAAAAAGCTTTCGGCGTCGTGCTGCAGCAAGTTATTCAACAGCAAACGTACTAATTGTATTCTAGGTGAAGGTCTACGGTCTACGTACACAAAACTTTCTACACGCGATTTTAAAATAGATTACTAATGCCAAGGGTCGCGGTCCCTTTTAATGGTTACCCACCAGAGAGTGAGTGAGGGAGTGAGGAAGTAAATGAGTAAGTACATACATATATCTGCCTACTAATTAAGGAACATATTGCATATTATCAGACGCGTGGTAAATAGAACCGTCTACATGGATGATAAATAACGGCGACGAGTCGACCGAGTCGCCGTCGACCCTTCGCGTCGCACTGTCTCGCAATTTTATTACATGTGAAATGGGCTTTGGGTCTGGAGGTGTGGTAGCGGTGGCAGTGTGTGATTCAACAGATGCACGGTCGCACTGTCACCTCCACCTCCACCTTATCCTCACTACTGCCGCGTATACGTTGAAATAAAAATACTTATTCGACGTCGACGCGAAACATGTGCTTGAGCTTGTGGACTTGTGTTGCTCACATTCAGTGCATTGCAAGAAGTGCACTGCCAGAAGTTGCTACAGCACGTGTATCTCTGTCGACTCGAATTGACACGCCTTGTGCCAAATATCACTACATATCTAGGCGACGTCCACTTTTCAAAGGATATAAGTGAGCCTGGATGCTAAAAGCATCTTTAAGGGTCTATTTTTTTTGGAGATTTTGGGGTTGACTCTGGTCTTGGGGCCTTCAGAGGTAGTAGAATCAGGAGGAAACTTCACATAACCCGAATTCAGGTGACTTCTTGACTGGATAAAGAAATAACCCTAAGGTGTCATACTGGGTGTTGAAAAATCCCTGGCGTACCTATTTTAATAAAAAATTACAAATTTTCGAAATAAAAATTGTTTCTTGTTTTGCAATGCTTCTGTAGACATTCCTAAAGTGAGGAAAGCCATAAGTTGATAACAACTTGAAAATTATGCGAAATATTCAAACTGAAGGGGGAGGCAGATGAACTAGAAAGTTGAAATTTGGATGTATTAGGCATAAAACAGAGTTACTTTTTTTAGTGACTTGTCCCCTATTTTCAAGGTTGGTCATTAAAAGGCATATTTTGTGCCAAAATGGTACTATTGGTCACTTTTTTCATTCTGATGAAGTCACTTTTTTCGTTCAAACGGCTTACCGCTCTTCCATAAAATTAAAAAAAATACTGATATTTCTATTAAAAAAAAAGTTTTATCAAATCTTTTTTTACCTACGTATTAGTTCACCAGCCTTGTTAATTGATCCCTTGATAAAGATTTATTAATAAAAAAAAAAATCAGAAAAAAAGTTATTTCAGCACTATCGCAGTGAGAAATACAGTTTGAGTTATGAAAAAAATAGGGGGGGGGGGTGTATTAATTTATGAGAACAAAATTGAAAAATCGGTCACTTTTTTCGAAAAAAAGGTCACTTTTTGCCTCATAAAAGTCACTAAAGTCACTATTTTTCCAAAATCTGTGTTTGATGCCTGAATTGTTCCTATTAGTGTGACATAATTATATGAAGTTTCTCTTATCAAGGTCTGATAAGTCTGATTCTATGTACTGAGGTGTTCAGACATCAGGGAGGAATAAAACACTCGCAAAATGCACGTTGGCCCTTCTGCGTCTTCTGTACTCTCCTAACACCCCTGTACCATTACGACTTCAAACGTATTTTTCTCAAAAACTTGTTTTTTCGCTCCTTAGGGGTATCTTAAAATCCAGTATCTATCGCAAATCTATTCTGTACCTACAAGAGCATGGTTTGTTTACTTTTATACAAGGTAAGTACTTCTCGAGGTTGGGCAGAATTCAAATCCTTCCGAATTTAAAATCCAAAAAATCTCAAAATCCGGATTTTGAATTGAAATCCTATTTTTTTAAATCCAAACATTTTTATGTTACGTGATCCGGTAATCATTTTGTAATCAATTTTAAACTTGATGAGAACGTTCCGAAGTTCAGAATTATTTTCAATTTTTTTTTCATCATCTTTACCTAGATTTTGGATTTCGAATTTTTCCACTTGGATTTTAAATCCGCTTTCTGAATGGATTTTGGATTTTGAATTTGAAATCCATTTTTGCAGAGGATTTTGGATTTCAAATTTGAAATCCTTTTGTTCCGAATTTTGCCCAACCCTGGTAAGTACTTACGTAGGCAACGTAACGTAAATGCATTACTTGGAAATATCGTGAGTCGTTCAACACAAATTTTTCGTTTTCCACGATTTATCCCCCACCTCATCCCCCCAATGAGTATGCCACGAAATAAAATATTGATGAATTGGGGAATTGGTGATGCCACCTACACAAATGTACTTGGCTGATTGGAGAGCAGTTGCTTAATACCTATCTGTCTATCTACCTATCTAACTATGAATTACGAATAAGTATAGGTAGAAGGATATTCCACGGAAAATTTAAAGGCTTTTGTGCCCATTCCCTATTCCATGTCTTTTAAAATGTTGAATAAACTCCTTTTTATTGGGGTGGGGGGGGGGGGGGTAAACTGGGATATCTGATTTGGCATCTCTTCAAAATGTTCAACATCACAAAGTAGATGAATGTTACAGATTTTGACTCTCTTCCCCCTCCTCCCACCGAGTAATCTTCTGACTGGAAGAGAAGAGAAGAGAAGAGAAGAGAAGAGACGAGACGAGAAGAGACGTTGAGTACCGTGAAAACTAAAAATTAAGCACAACTACGTGGGACTACGTGCATATAGGATCCCATTACACACGGAATACGAGTTTTGGCCACACGAATAACTAATCAAAGGGTGCTCGCTTTCTGGAAAACCTAGGAAAGTGAGAGAATTTTAAAAATCTGGAAAAGTCAGGGAATTTTGAAATTTTCCCTGAAATTTTTTAAAAATACAAAAGACGGATAAATCATCTAAAAAAGTGTTTTCTGTTAATTTTGTTAAAAATTTACCCTTGCTTCACGCGAGACGAACTGTTACATCTCCTGACTGATTTTTTTATTCATTATTTTTGTTCACTTTGATGTATAAAAAAATTGATAATCTATTCCTTTTTTGGAAAAGTACTCATCGTGTAATACGAAACGAATACCATGATTTTCTTCACTACAATATTTTAAATAATAGGATAGGAAGAGAATTCGAAGTTATTGGTCACGTTTTGGAAAACCTCAAAGAAGAAAAAATATGAATTTCCAACTTTTGAGGGTCTTTTTCGCGAAAATTTTTGCCCAGGGACAAGTCGAAAAGATTCCAAAGGGTGTTCGTAGAATATATCAATTTGAGACACGTGGTTTTCCATTTTTCTATTCTGAAGAAATCTTTAAATTTCCGAATTTTCAGTAGCATGATTTGATAGACAGCTAGACACCCTGAAATAGTTTGTTTCATTTTTCAAAACTTTATTATTTTGCTAATAAAGATTGTCCTTTTTATTCAATTTTTTTTCTCGATAAATTCAGTTCTCAATTTGTTTTTTTTGGAGGGGGGGGGGGTCGAAAATTTTCAGAATTGAATTTGAGACATTTTTGTGGCTGGAAAAAGAGCTCTAAAAATCTATTTCTATGCACAATCTCGAGTTGTAAGTACATCTTGCGAAAAAATCGCTCCCTCAACCCTTATCCAAATATCCATGCTTCATGAACCATATTAAGTATGTAAAAGTTCTGAAAGACTACGGAAAATTGGTCTGGAAAACTTGAAAAAGTCGGGGAAAATAATTTCTGAAATGTTGTGGACATCCTGAATAACAAGATTGGGGACCAAAAAAAAAAGAACGAGCTGATTTACGAGCATAGGGTCGAGCTATGAGTACCTAAGCAGCTATCTAGCTAATACAAACTGTGGATACGTCGCGTAAAAACGTGTGTAAAAAAATAAAAACAAAAATTCTGGACGTCGAGGATACGGGAATGCATTTCGCGAAGGACAAAGGACGATCACGATCGCCCTACTGCCTCCGATACCAGCAAATACCTTTGTTTTCGCTGAACTCCATTGGTAAGAGACGGGATGTGGTTTTCCTTTTCGGTAATTTCGGTAATGGTGACTTCGGCATTTCCGCCATCCGTACTTTCGCGTCTCTTCGTAGACGTGGTTTTCTTGGTTTTGCGAACCTTTGTGGTGGTATAGGTGAATGAGTCGACGTCGGCCATCTCAGCTGATTAGATGGACTATAAAGGTGTCGGATCTAAGATTCGGAAAAAATCAACCGGAAATCCGCACTGTCGTTCGCGTCGATCGAAAAAAAAATTTACGCGGCACAAATGCACTGGAAAAGTGTCACGGTGTACTGAATACCGACTAGAACTAGCACTCGACTACGAAGAAGCCAGCAAACGCACTAACCGCCGTTACCGATAGAGGCACCTAATAATAAAGAGAAACGAAAACCGAAATGAAATTTTGTTGCCGACGGGCCGTGCCGCGCCGCACCGGTCAGAAAGAAGGCGGTAAAGGCGTGCAAACGATGATGCTTCTCTTTCTCTAAATCCTTATTCACCCCCTTTCGGTTCGGCTCGCGTACCTTGTTAGTAACATACGAACGACACGTCGTGTCGTCACTTGCAGTAGAGCGATTTTCGGCGTCTGTGTTGGGACCGAGGCCGAGGCCGGGGCCGGAGTCGGAGCCGGCTGCGGTCCTATTCATTTGAAGACGAAAACACCGCGAATAGTACGAAAGGTGATGCGGTGCGGTAGTATATTGGTAGTGAGGTAGTGAGGTACACGTGGTAAGTGAGCTACTCTCATACGTCATCGTCTTCGTCATCGCACTTTATGAGACCGAGTTGAGTAAGCGAATCCGTGCACCGAGCACCGCGAGTACGGACCACGGAGTGCAGAATAGGTCGTACGGCCGCCAATGGGTTATTTATAACCATGGCACAAGTTACTTCTCCATCCGACGACCGACGACGTGATTTTTTTTATTCTAAATTAAACTCGGCGTTGTCCGTTGCTTTTTGGTGCCGAGCAGCGTTTGTTTTCTGTTTGTTTATTTGTTTATTTACTTATTTTGGTATTTATTTAATTATCCTCTGCTTCGTTTCGTTCGTTTCCATTTCTTTCATTCACTTGCTCATTTCATTGTTGCGGATATGGCAAGGTACTACACGATACGACGCATTTGCAATTTTTACAACTCCATAGACCTACTTGGCGTGCAAAAAAACTGAGAAAATAGAAAAATTGACAGAAAAGAGCGGAAATTCCCACTGTCTGCTCCTTTGGATCCCCGTTGGTCATTCTACCAGAGTGTCTAACAACTCCTGTTCGTCCTGTTTGTACTGTTTTGGGCTGAGTGGTCCTGTTTGTCCTGTTTTTGTACTGTTTTGGGGCTTTTTCAGTGAAAAGTCCTGTTTTGTAACAATTTTGAAATTCCACCCGCCAAAATAGAAAAAAAAATTCAATAAATGATCGTAATTGAAAAAAAATTGAAAAAAATTGAAAAATAGCCAATTTTTTTGGAACTTTTTTTTTTAGTATTACTATCTAATGTTCGTTCTTGTTTTTTATATACAGGATAAGATTTGTTTTTATTCTATCTTCCTTGTCCTCGAATTTTTAAAATAAATTTTTTGCTCATTTCTAACAATTATTGAAAAAATTCGTTTCAATTTTTTTTTGCCAGAATAGGATTTTTTTTTGGGGGGGGGGGTGTACAAAATCGATCGGAACCGATTTTTTAAAGGTCCTGTTGAAGGTCCTGTTTGTCCTGTTTTGGGGTTTTGAAATTTTGTTAGACACCCTGTTCTACGACCCTTTTTGACCCCCCGTTTTGCGTTGAACGACCCTTTTTGACCACACGTTGCCGAGAGAGTAGAGAGGAGCAGAAAGGATCAAAAGAGACCAGAGAGGAGCAGAAATAATGCATAAAAAAACAGAAATTTCCAGCTGAAAAGAGCAGAATTTTCTGTTCTTTTTGCACGCCAGGTAGGAAAAATGTGTTCCGTACCAGCTCCGTAAGCTGAGTAAGTTTTTCTATGAATACGAGTGGTAGAATCACACTTGAGCGGTTTTAGAATAGGTGAAGGGTATCCACTGGCAAGCAAAACAGAAAAATAGCAAGATTTTTGATAACTTGACTACGAGAAGCAAGAATTTTAACATTTTTTTTACAATTTTTTCAATCAAAGGATTGCCTTCAAATGCTTTTTCAACTTTGATCTTGCATAAAAATTTATTAATATTGTAAAAAAAATCCGTTGAATTTTTTTCATGAGTATTTCTTTGGTGCCTGTTTGAAATTTTCATTTTTTCTTCAATTTTTGACCTGGTTTCGCTGGGGTCAAATTCATGGACAAATTGGAATAAAATCTTTCGAGGAGGAGGAGGAGGAAGAGAAAGAAGTTAGAAAACAATTTATATTTGCCAATTAAAAAAATATTAGAGTGTAAGGGGGACGACTTGTTTTTCCAGTGCTGAGGAGAAAAGTTCTGCAATCGCTGAAATCCTGCCTGTTGATTTCGAGAATTTGTTTAAACACATTGAATGTTTTTATTTTGCTCATCAGTTTGTTTTATTTTCTAGCTGATGAGTAATATCTCATCAGAATGAAATTGCCAAATAAGTGCTTGAAATTTCCTTTAAAACAAGTACTCGCGACGGGGGTCTTTTTGGACAAATTTGAGGCAAGAATTTTCATTTTCCAGATTCAGTGAACGCCCTGAATGAGATGTGTCTTGTCGTCTGTCTTAGTTTTAGTCTAGGTCTAAGTGTAGGTGCAGGTGTCAAACTCACCAGATACGGATGAGGAAAAAAAAAAACGATACGCTCTACGGGTCAATGTCGTTCTAGGTACTAGGTAGGTGTAGGTACTTGTACGAATATGTGCGTCAGGGGCAAGGTGGTGCGGAGCTTATTTACTTTTATTTTAGTACATTCGCACGATTCACCCTTCACTGTCTGCTGTCTGTACACTGGCGAATGTATAAAGCCTACAATAAAGAAATTCAGTTTCATGAATTGATTTTTTTGATTTGGGTTTTGCTAACTGAAATAGTCAAGAACTACAGTTTTTCAAAGTATATGTCTAAAAATGATGTTTCTTTTTAATTTTGAAAAAATAACTCGCAATTTGAAGAATTGATATATTTTGAAAACTTGATAGAATGAAAAAAATTTAATGAATTTGAAAACATCGAAAAGTCTACAAAATTTAGAAATGAACGAAATTTCAAACGTTGACTCAATTTGAAGAATTTCAAATCTAAAAATATATTAATTAAAAAAAAGAATTTACCTGCAAAGTTACCTACAAAGTTTAAAGATTTTGAAACGAGGAATTGAACTTTTAAAATTTGGAGAATGGTCGGAATTTCAAACGTTGTGTTGTCACAATTCAAGGAATTTATTAACTGTGAAAACTTTTGAAAAATTTGAAAAATTGACCAAATTTGAAGAATTTAGAAACTTGAGAATCCTTGAGAAATTCACAAATTTAAGAAAACTAAATCTTTAAAAAATTAACCAATTCTGCAGGGTTGATAAAATTTGAAAAATTGACAGTCTGATTGCCAAATTTTACGGAATTTCAAAATTTGACGCAATTTGAAAAATTGAAAAATTTTAAAGAACTTTGTAGTGGGTAAAGTTTAGAAAAATTACAGAAGTAGACAAATTAAATTTTTTTGAAAGTTTAACAATTGAAAGTAACACGCTTGTAAAAATTGACAACTTTCAGGAAAAAGTAACCTATTTTTAAAAAATAGCAAATTTTTTAGTTTTATATTTTTATCGCAACTCACATACTTACAAGAGGAAGTCTTTGAAAACTTAATCGATTTTCATTTTACAAAAAACAAAGAGAGATGGGGGGGGGGGGGGTTATGGGGTTATCCCTTTCCAGAGAATCGTAGGTTGGGTTAGGAGTCAAAATATTCTCAAAAACGGATTCTGGGAGTCGGAAAATATGCATTTCGATACCCCACTGGATAATTATAAAAAGTTTTAGATTGGACCCCACCACCTCTCGTATGGATTTCTTGTTTTTTTTTTTTTATTAGGCAACATCTAAGGCGGCGGATGAAAAAACATCGATTCTGATACCCCGCTCGATATTTTCGACACATTTTTTCGCTTCGACCCCTCTTTATTCTCTACCCGTGTGGGATCTGGTTCAAGTTTGAGGTCAAAATGTCCCCAGAAATGGGTTTAGGAGCTCTGAATATCCTATGGAGCCAAATTTTCCTCCCCCTCTCCGAAAAATCTGTTTGAATTATTTCGATCAAATTTTGCTTGTTTTTTCAATCACTTTTTGTAATCCTCTTCATCTCACGCTCTCTTCCCGCGGGTGTAAAAAATTGAAAAATAGCTTTTCCGATTAGATATTCTACAAGGAATCGAATGCCGCAAATCAGAAATTTCTGTCTTTATTTGTATGCCTTTGGCGGAATTTTAAAGTCGCCGGTCGCTACGAATGTCTTCCTGTATCGAGATTTTTTTGAGGGGGCGTTTGTGAGCTTGATTCGCGTTTCGTGTAAAAAACGAAGATAGTCATTTTGTAGCAAATTTAACGTTAGACTAATATTTTTACATGACTGATTTTTTGAAAAATTGCGTTTTCGTCGAGTTATAACCAGAAAACTCATAGGAGGGTTTATCCTCCCACAGGGGTTTCCAGTGGTCTTTGAGGAGCAGAAAGTCTTGCCATGTTGTTTGATGAAGTATCTTGAACTAATTAAGCCAAAAAGACCTTGGATCGGAATTTTTTTAGTACTTTGAAATTTTTTGGTCCAACTGCACTATGGACCAAATGCGAACAGCGAATGAATGCATCTCTGTTTTGGTATTTCAACATTTTGCAAGGTCACTCTACATAATATTGCACGTCTTCGGTATTTCGTATCCGTGATCGATTGTTTGATCGTTCACGAACCACAATGAGGGCGAAGGCTCGCCACTCGTTATTTTACGAAACAATACTATGGTACCTCTACCTAGTACCGACTGCGAATGCGAATAAAGTCGTTTAATTGGGCGTTTTTTGCGTTTTAGAATTCGTATTACGTAGTTCTTATTACACAGTATATTGTCGTACATTTTCAAAGTGAAAAAACGAAAACAAGACTCGAATCTGCGACCACTGAGCTGAGCAGTGAGCCACTTACTTTACACGAAAATCAGAGAAAACATACGCAAAACGGAGCCGCTAGTTCGCCTGCTTCGCGTCGCGCCTCGCCGCGCTGGGCCGATGCCGATGCCGATACTGTTGGCGATGTTCCGAAAAAACAACAGCTGCGGCACCTACGCTATAATTTCGATCTTGTATCGTCATAAACAGAAATTAACCATCCAGCGTTTCAATCGCCGCTCTAAAAGCGGTCCAAAATTTACATCATATGTACGTTTCTTGTAGCTGTCGGTGCCGTGTGCAACGAGCGCTCAGCATATTCGTTCAACACGTATTCGTATACACCGCACACGTAAGCGAGTACCAAAAATATAGTATCAAACCTACACACGTTAAGATGTACCTAGCATCTAATACCTAACCTATGGTACTTAGGTATCGAGTGCTGCGATGTACGAAAATGTACGTTTAAGCCTACGACTCTACGTGTAGCATTGCCCGAGTGAAACGACGCGAGAAAAGTAAACCTCACGAAGTCTAGAATCATTTTTTTCTTACAATTGGGTACTGTATTTTACGTAAAGGTAGTCGAGGAAGATAAAACGCCCATGTAAACACTCGAGTTCTGGTGATTAACATCAGCGAGAGAGCTGTAAGTGCATCTTATCGCCCTCACTTACGTAAATTCTCTTCATCTACGTAGTATTATGTATGGTACTAATCGACGAAACCCCATTTTATGTGTACAGTAGCAATACCTACATTGTATATGTACATTCTACAAGTACAGAGACAGAAGAAATAAAATGAAATCTCGAAGAGGGAAAAATAATATTTTTTCGAATATTCGACGAAACATTTTCGACTACGTAAAGGGGAGAGGGGAAGGGGAGATTTCAGGCAAATACCCCTATGTATATGTCACGTATGGCATATCAAAACGAATGTTACTAGTTCCTAATTATTTTTTCCGAAAATGCGATTTGAACAATCGAAGTTGAAATTTTTCCAATTTCTTTAATTTTGAATTTTTTTAAAAATGTATCCAATTTTAAAATATTTTCAATTGTAAAATTTTTTAAAACTTCACTTTTCTTAAACGGTCAACGTTTTTCCAATTTCAATTTTTCTCAATTTTTTTCAATTTCATATTTTAAGTAGCAAATGCTAAACGGGGTATAAGTCCATTTTTGAGTTTATGACGGAAATTGGGGTATTAAAATACGGCGGATCGACCTGTGTTGTCGGATTTTCGCGATAGTGCCGGGAACATGGTATTTGGCAACGTCACATTATCGCATTGATAATCAAAAGAGAAAAATTTTAAACGAAAAAAATTTTTTTTTTGAAAGTCATCTATTTTTGGGTCAAAGATATGTTATAAAGTGGAAGAAAATTTTCTTCTACATAACTCAATTTCAACTCGAAGAATGAAGGTTTTCAAAAAAAAAAATCGGCTTTTCTGGAGTGGTTTTACATTTTTGGACGTAGCTCGGGCAAATTTTCATCTTTTGACGTGGGGTCAACGTGAAAATGATGTGATTGGATGTACGAAAAAGTCCCACTAGGTGTCGAACCTTGAAACGCACTTTTGGTCACCGGCAAGTGCTAAACGGAGTATAAGTCCAAACGCGTTTTTCGGCCATAGCTCCGTTATGTTAATTTTTTTTTCGCATTAGGCTTAAAAATCGTCTCTAGTAGTCCTCTTTCGATGGCCTGGAACTCGTTTTCCACCAACCTTTACTTTTGGAATAAAAGTTTTTTTTCGTTTTCTGAAAAACTCAAAAAATGAACTTATACCCCGTTTAGTGTTTGCTACTTCATTTTTAAATTGCGTTCCAATTGAACAGGTTAACATTTTTAAACGTTTGGAAAGCTGTTTGAAGTTCAATGGCTGATTTTTATGGTATTTTTTACGCTGATCATAAACGAATTAGTGGAGAAATTCATTCACTCAAGGATTTTTCACAATTTGAATTTTTTATTGGACTTTTTTTCACATCTTTTGATAACTTTTGACAATTGAAGTCGATTTTCTAGGCGAAGGAAGCGTTCAACGAAATAAATTAATAGAACATGAATTGTAGAGCATACGATTTCCTTTCTTTAGAATCCATTTAGTAGTTTTTTCTTGAGAGGCTGAGCTTTCAAGATATTTTAGTTGAAAGTTTTGAGACATTCTCATTGAAAAAAGTTGAGCTTTGATCTAGAACATCTCGAAAGCTAAGCCTCCAAAGAAAAAATCTAGTCGACTCCACAGAATGGAAATTTTACGCTCTATGATTCATGTTCCATTCAACTTTTTCGTTGAACTCCTCCTTTGCCTTGAAAACTGACTTCAAGTGTCAAAAGTTATCAAAACTTTCAAAAACAATATGGAATTTTTTCACTATTTTTCTCGTGATCAGCGCAAAAAATACCATAAAAATTACCCATTAAACTTCAACATTGTCTATGTTGACCTGTGTTTGTGTTATCGAGTTGGAGTTTTTTTATTTCAAAATTGAAAAAAAATGAGAAAAATTTTTTAAATTATTTATTCAAAATTTCGGCAGAGAAAATTTCAGGAAATATAGAATTGAAAAAATTTTAAAAACTCGAAGTTGTAAGAGCAAAACAAACTGCTTTAGGTAGCTTGTTCTGGTTCAGATGAATCATTTGAATCAGAGATTTGTTCGCAAAACGTATATAATATCACTGGATAATTCTTCTTCTGATAACGATGGTAGTACATTCTGGACTGTAATTTGGTTGTGTTAGTCAATACGAATTTAAAAACTGTGGATTTCAGATTTTTGAGATTGGTTGTGTTGGTCAATACGAATTTAAAAACTGTGGTATCATGGGTCACGCTAGGGACCCTCCCCGCCCTACACAGTCATTTCAGATTTTTGAGATCAAGATTTGTATTTGGAAAAGGGACGAAAATCTTCCACACTCCTAAGGTTGATTTTCAAGGTTTTACCCGACAGTTTGGTCATGAATTTGTTACTTGTGTGGTTTTTTAATGAATTTAACTTCTTCAAAATAGTTTCAGTACTTCTTGTAAGAAGATCGGTGGTATTCTCTAGTTGTAGATTCTTCCTTTGTTTCTTCAGAAGCAAAAGATTCGATGGTAAGAGTTTTGAATCGAATTTGTGTTATTGTGGTTGGTATTTTTTTTTTGACAATGGTTTATTTGTCTTCCGAGGAAATTTGAGTCCATCGTTGATGGTATAGTCTTTAGCCCTGCTACAGTCGCATGTCAGCAATAACATAAATGGTCGCATCATGAGGGAATCCCTCAGTTGTTACTTATTTGGTCGCATTATGAGGGAATCCCTCAGTCGTCACATATGGTCTTTTTTGCCTAGTTGGTGAGCGCTGGTGGGGATAGTGAGAGGATTCGGCGTTGCTACGTGTACATACTTACACATAACGCGACAGCTTGTCCAGCCAAGGGTCTCGGGCTAGAATCCCGCCACCAAAATAATTTTTTTGAATTTTTTTTCGTTCAAAAATATTTTTTGAATGCTTTTTTTGTAAAATTTTATTTTTTTTACTGGTTCGTTTTTTACACTAAATTACGCGTTGTAAATTGATAATTTACTTTTTAAAGAGATTTTATAAAATCTTGAGTGGTATGCGGAGGTGTATATAACAACTGAGGGATTCCCTCATGATGCGAGCAAATGTGTAACAACTGAGGGATTCCCTCATGATGCGACCATAGCAGGGTTAGTTCGTCAATGATCTCTTGTTTTTGTTGATCATGGTTCGACATCACTAAATTAAAAAAGTTCTTGACGTGACAACGTTTAGACGTTTAGCGAACGACTAAAATTTTGATTTTTTTTTCAAATTTTACGGTTCGAAAAATTTTTAAATTGCAAAAAATTCTGGTACCTGTTACTGTAGGTAAATTTTATTCTCCTCGTTTAGAGTTTTGGTATATTGATTGACCAAACAAACGTAGCAGTGAAAATAATAAAAGCAGGAAACGTAGGCGTCCCCAATTGTCGCGTCGTCTTCAAGAAATACATAGTGATTCATATTTTAAGTACCATTTATTCAAGAACAGCTAACGGAATGATAATCAACGGAATGAAAGTCGAAATGTGAATCTGAATATAACATAAAAATAAACAAACGCGACGGTGTCTTGACGGTCACATTTTCGAGGTACGTTTTATCACGTCGCTACATATTTGAAATTTTTTAAGAAAAATTTTAATTTTGTATCATTCAAAATTTCTTTCAGTTCAATGAGCTGTTCGAAAAATTTTGATGTAAGAATTTTTTCAGAGTTGACAAAAAGTTGAAAAGTTCATTCTTTCTGGTATCTAGAGTAAAAATTTAATCGCGAAATATTGAAACCATTAGCGTACGTGGAAAATTTTTACAAACACCAGTTGTGTTTCGCCTTCATTATGAAAGAATTGATATAAATCGTTGCGAAGGTAAACGAGGTAGAAAAGAATTGAAGGATTTGCATACAAATGGGACTGTAAAATGCTCAGACAGGGGCCCATTTTAAAATCTCCTGGACTTATCAACGGCGTCTGCGAGTTACAAGGCATTTTAGGCAGTTTTTTTTTTGCCATTTTGCTAGAACACCAACAATGCAGAATACAGGTCTTTAGGCAGTGAACACAGCTGAAGAGTCATTTTTCACGAAGAAGGGTAAACATCCCCCCCCCCTCATCAAGTGTACAGCCCAGACAGGTCAATTTTGACTTTTGGTCATTCTCGAAACTGAAAAGGAGGTCGAAGGAGTAGAAATTTGGTACTTTTTTCATAACAAAGGCGAAATGCAACCAGTATTCGCAAAAAATTTTCTGCAAGCTAATGCCTTCAATATTTCGTGATGGAATTTTCACCAAAGATAGTCGAAAAAATGAGCTTTCTAACGAAATGCTGAACTACCCATTTCAACTTTTTTTGTCTTTCAGAAAAATTTTGTTTCAAAACTTTCTGAACAGTTCTGACCTAACTCCACCATTTTTCCAACGACTCTTCATTTTTAATTTTAGTGAATTTCAAAAAATTGTAATCTCATAGAAGATCTTTGCAAACACCTCTTTCCTCAACCAAAATAATCATTCAAATGATTGACAAAAAAATTGCCATTTGTATGATGTAAACATATTGGAGATGTACATCAATAAATGCGTAGCTAGTACTTACTGCCAACAGAAAGGTACATTAATTTACATGTATCTGTCTACTTGAAAGTATAAATTGAGTATGTGGTGAAAAAATCCAAAACTGAGAACGAAAATAGGTGGACGTAATAAGGAAAAATGACAACCAACGTACGTAACGTAGCCCTAAGTATTTTACGAATTGCAAAATATTTGGCTCATTCGTTCGTAGCGTGTGCAAAAAATTATAAGAATTAAGACGATTCGTCGACGGACGACTCGACGTTCAGCTTGAGATAGCAAATTTAGGCCAAGCAGCCGAGGGGCAGTCGAGCATACCTACGCCACCGCCACCGCCGCCGCATCTTCGAGTAACTTTATTTTAACGATTGCGAGTAAGTGAACTTCGAGAACTCGCGATTCTTACGACTTCTTTCACTCGGCGCGACGTTCTCTTAATGGTACTTGGCAGTTGGCATCTTTGATTTCGATGCAAATAACACAAAAAATTTGCGACAAAATTAGTCGTTTTTCCGAATACCTACGTAGAACGTATTCACATCACCCGAATATTATTTTTTCAACATTTCTATGCTCTGATTTCAATTTTTTTATAAAAGCATTACTCTCCTTCATTTTCATGTGCAGACAACACATATTCGTTCAATCCCACATTCAGCTATATTTACTTATAAGTATCTAAACTTTCTTATTGACAATCATTCTTTCGCCAGATACTTATGGTACGTCATTACCTATTGCCGATATAGTCTCTTCCATTCTATCAACTCATTATCGCGTCGTCGTCTCGCCACGCAGCGCCCACCACTTTTTGGCAATGGATATTCGAAAATAGAATTTTTACTTGATTTAAGCTCATATAACAACGCCATCGCCAATAATTTAGAACATAGTTCGCGAAAACGTTCGGATCTGGATTTATTGAATTCTTCGCTCGTTATCGACGATCATGTTTTTGGCAGCTCAACTACTGACGCGGGATGGAAATTTCTCAACACAATTTCCATCCTAGCCGGTAGTAAGGAGAACTCGAATCGTTTGGCTTCACCATCAAATTGGTTTAGGTTCTGAGAAATTCGAAAAAATTGAAAAATTAACATCCGGAGGTCGAGTCAGGATGGCTAAAGTCGCGAAAATGTCGCGAAATTCACCCATAATTCATCAACAGTCGCGAATTTTTTCCAAATTGTTGTTTTTTGCTTTGCACATACAAAACAAAAATATTTAAAAAATGTCAGATTTTCAACGCTTTCTCTAAAATGTGTCCTTCTGGGAGACTTAGTAGCGATCACGATTGGAATTTTCAAAAAATTTTCGATTTTTTTTTGGAAAAGGATGAATTGTTTCCATTCTCTGAAAAATCTGGAATTATCAGAGAATTTTGGAATTTTCTCTGGGATATTTTAAAAATTCAGAAGGAGAAATCATTTGGAAGTATGTTTCTTTTTGCTGCTTTTATAATAAATTCTTCAAAAAATATTTCGTCCTCGCTTCGCTTGGGCCAAATAATCACATTATTATATTGGTAATCCGCCAATGCTACAGACTTCCAATATTAATTTTTTTCTTAATTTTAGGTTCAGAATCCGCAAAATTTATCACCCCATGCTAGCTCTCCATCATGTTAAAATATCTTGTTGAATGCTCATTAATAATTATTCAACAAATTTATTCGTTCTAACATGATTTTTCGTGAAAATTTTCTCCCTCGCCTCGCTCAACATAAAATAGGTAACCCAATTTTTAAAAATTTTAGTGAAAAATTTTCTTCATTTGACCCTAGTTTTTTTTTGCGTTTCCTCATACAATGCGTTCATTATTTATTATTTCGATCTCGTTGGTTTTTTATTGGGGTGGGGGGAGGGGGTAAAATTGAAATGTAGCTACCATGGAAAAAAGTTGAGAAAATGCGCGAATTTCGAATTTTAAAAATCTGTAGACACTCTGTAAGTAGATTTTAGAACACTTTTTTTAAGTTAGATAAATGGGTGAATGATTGGATTTCTTTTTCAAATCAGCATGAATTTATCTACCAAATTGAAAATTTTCATCGTTGTAACTCTTCACAGACTCATTGAAATTTGGAAATACGTAGTATTAAGACGGTTGAGAGTGATCACCTGTTGAAGTAACTATACGCTTTACTCTTTGGTTGAAAAAATTCCAACTACCTATACAGCAGACACTTCAGAATGAATCATACTTAAAACGTGTGCTCGTAGCAGAAATACCAATATCTACGTACGATCGTGTACGAGTCTAAGCACATCTACATACGCATACCTATAAAGTACGTACGTCTACGAAGGCATACGTTCGTCGTTTACGAATTGCAATTGAAAGAGTAATATTTGTTTGTAAACGGACAAGTAAACAATTCTCAAGGCTATGCCTACGTATAAATGTAGAAGCGCGTAAATAATACCCAAAATTGGTTGCCGGAAGAGGTAAGAGGGAAAGAGGAGGAAATACGTTCACGCCTCACAATGGACCAAATAGCCAAAAAGCACACGCATGTGTCATATTGAAAAAAACTAACAATCTGAATGAAAAAAAAGAGAATAATCCTATGTATTTTTTAACGTAGAATTTGATTTTTACACCATTTTCCAGTTTTGGAAAATGATCAAAAAAATGGAGTGTAACATGTCAAAATATAAATTTTTTGTGCTCGGGAATTTGATTCTAGACCCATCTTACCTCTCAATCCGGGGGGGGGGCAGTACCGAATTTAAATTTTGGAAAATTATCAAAAAATCGGTGTGACATGTTGCAATATGTACTTGTAGATTTTTGACACCTGGGAATTTAATCTTACGATCAATTTCATCTCTCAACCTCCTTGGAAAATGGTACCAAACTCGAATTTAAGAAAAAACACCGAAAAACGGTGCGAGATGTAGAATTAAAAATTTCTGATTTTATAATTAAATATAAGGTGAGCATTTAGGCATCGTTGATTTAAAACTACCTCAATTTTGGGGCATTTTCCCAAAAATTAATTTTTTCATCAGTTTTTTTGCTGAGGTTAATTTTTGGGTCGTTTCCCCTTGAAGTTCAATTTTTGATCTTTTTTTTTTGTTGACAGGATCAATTTTTTGTCATTTTTTGCCAGTTGTTACTTTCTTTTCGCTCGGCCGACAATCCGCACACTCGTCACAAATCAGTTTTTTCTCCTTCGTTGTAAAAAATACAATTTTGAATCCTGAAAATTCGATTTTTGGATCTATTTACTCTTTCCCCCCTCTCCTCTCCCTGCCTCCCAGAGGATGGTATCAGACTCAAATTTAAATTTTACTTGATGGAGGTTTATTCTTTAGTATTTGTTTACATTTTTGAGCCCTGGTTTATTTTGTTTAATATAAATAGGTAATGGTTCGATTTTGGCTTCACATTCAATTTGTATGTTTGGAATAAATCAAGTTGTCTTTTCTAGCATAGTTTTAGGAGTTCCTATCCGTAAAATGACAATGAAAAGTGTGGTATAATATTGTATCACCTCACTAGGGGGATTCGAGGGGTGAAACAGACTTGAAAACCGAGCATATGAGTGATCTAAGACATACATTTCGACTTGTCACACTATTCTTTTTTTAGTAATTTTCTAAGATTTCAGTCTGAGAGGGTGGAAATTGAATTTCCAAACAGCAGATCGGATTTTCAAGCATCTAAAACTAAAACTCACATTTTAACCTCACATTATTTTTTTCATTTTCTAAAATTTCAGTCTGTGGGAGTGAGATGGATCCAAAAATTTAATTTCTGAGCATCAAAAACCCACCCTAAGACATATTCCACCAGTTTTTGGTCATTTCCGAAAATTCGAGTATGGTTGTATTGTACTATTTTCCTAAAAAGACAAAGAAGCGAGGTGGATCTGAAAATAATTCCCGAATATCAGATGACTTATTTCGTTTGGGGGGGGGGGCAATGAATTGTGAAAAAATCCGAATTTGCATTGACATAATGTTTTAAGCTCCCTGGCATACTTTGTTTCATTTTTCAAAAATTTATAATTTTGCTTTAAATAATAGTTTTTCCTGTTTTTTTATTCAAGTTCTTCTTTTATTTTTTGGGGGGGGAGGGGGGCGTGAAAATATTTAAAATTGTATTTCAGTCGTTTTTTGGCCGGAAAAAGTTGTGATTTCTGAGATAAAAAATTCAATAAACTAAACACCTTGAATTTTAAATCTTTCTTCTGCTCAATTTCGTATTGTAAGTACATCACGAGAAAAAATTACCCTCTCCTCCTGTCTCATAAATATTATGTAAATGGTCTGGAAAACCAAAAGAGTCGAGAAAAAACTCATTTCTGAAATATTGTGGACACCCGGCAAGGTTATAAAATTTTTAACCAAACTTCAAACGTCTCTGTACATCTATCTAGCGCCTATAATTTTCTACGCCAACGAGTTCAACTTGTCCAAGTAGACGAAATTGCATATACGCGTCTTTGAAGGTGAAATTCAATCGCGGACGGAGTGTTTCTAAAACGGCGATTTTTGCCTTTTTCGTCGAAAGTATCCCATAAGAAACACCGTTCTCGAAGATCAGTTGATCGAATATTTTTCCAAATCCAAATATTAAATATTTTCCAGGGATGTGAACTGAAATCGAAATGATACCGGTTTTGGTTTCATTTTTTTTCATTTCGGTTTTTTAATTATTTTTATTGAAGTAAAGAACTAGAAACCAGAAAATCATGAAATTCCTACTCATTTCTTACTCCATACGTTCATACTCCTTCATAGACATGAAGGTTTTTTAAATTATAATTTTAAAACAATAAACAACTATAGTCAAAAAAACTGAAAATAAAAAGTTACCAAATGAAATGAAATAATTATCTAATGTTGAATTTTACATAAGATTCGATGCAAAAATTATAAAAATACCCCTCCGTATTGAGTCAGAAATGAAATACCCCTCAAAAATGGGCATCTTCCCATTAAACCCATGTGATTTTTTCGTTTGTTTTGCCTACTTATGGTGACGTCACACCTCCTACGTCCAGGCTTTTTAAAATTCAATTTTGGTTTCGAGTTACATCCTTGATAGTTTTGGAAATTTTTGATTTTTTATCGCGATCAAAATATTTTTTCAATTTTCTGCCCAATTTGTAATTTTAAGGGTATGCTCTACCTTGTTATCAGTGGAAAAATTTAGGATCGTGATATCTTAAGCATTATTGAATAAAATTTTCTGAAAATTTAGTAAGTATGAGCTTAGGAACAACAGCATCTTTTGAGGTATTTTGAGATATTTTCCAATTTCTCTTCCATCTTTGAAAAAAAAGAAATCATCGAAAAAAATTTAACAAACAACAACAAACATTTTTGTCCAAATTTTTTTGAAAATATCTCTAAATATAGGTACCTGAAAAGATAACGTTGTTCTAAAGCACGTATTACAACTACAGAGTATTTAATTCGCCAATCATCAAAATATCACGATCCTAAATTTTTCACTGAATACAAGCTAAAGCATACCCTTAACATTTTCCCGAAAAAAATTTCAAACACTGGAAATTTCTCCTAAAGTTTATTCGAATTCCGAAATATTTTCTCAATTTTTTGAGGGGTAAAGAACCTCTTTACGTTTATAAATTCTAAAGAAAAGTTTGAGGAGCTTTTTGGAAATTCGAAACTTTCAACTTAACGGTCTCTTAATTGAGGAAGATGTTGTTGGCGATCTTCATTCTTTGGTCGCAACGAGGGACTTGCACCTGATATGGTTTTCCGTGTATGGGTTAATTCTAATTTCAATTAACACGCGGTGAATTTAAAATTAATTAAATTGCTTACAAAAGAAAGAAATGCTCAAATAAATAATCGTAGAGAAAAATATAAATGAATAAAAAATTGATGAAATAAATAATAATTTAAATGATTAAAAATAATTTAAAATTATCATCTTTAAAAAAACGCTGATTTCAAAAGATCTCTTGAAAACTGAATTAAACTTCAAAAAAATCTTACGTTAGATTGTCCATAGATCAATTTATCCGTAATGACTCAGGGTGTCTACCGGTCGCGAAAGTCGCGAAAGTCGCGAAAAAGTCGCGAATTTAGATTTAGGTCGCTGAAGTCGCAAAAAAGTCGCAAAATTGACCCAAAATTCATCAAAAGTCGCGAATTTTTCCGAAATTACTTCCATTTTTTTCGCCTTTTACAAAACAGAAATAGTAAAGAAATTTCACCTTTTTGAACATTTTTTCTAAAAATTTTCGCCCTCGCTTTGCTCGGGCTCATAAATTTCAAAAACCCATTCTTAAATTATATACCTCTTCATGTTCTTGTGGGAGACTAAGTAGCGATCACGATTGGGAATTTCAAAGGTAATATTGTGTCCATTGTCAGGAAAATCTGAAATAATTGGAGAATTTTGGAATTTTCTAAGGGATGTTTTAAAGGAGAAAACCATTTGGAAATTGTCTTTTTTTGCTGTTTTTTTAAATAAATTCTTCGAAAAAATTTCGCCCTCGCTTCGCTCGGGCCAAATCTGCTAATATTTCAAACCTTCCATGAATTTATTTCTCAATAATCATTTAACAATTTTATCCGTTTTAACATGATTTCGTAAAATTTTCACCCTCGCTTCGCTCGGGCAGTAACTACTTCTCTTCTTTACCATAAAATAACTCACTTTTGGAAAATTTTTGTGAAAAATTGTCTTTTTTCAAAATTGAAGACTTATTTTCTTCCGCGTATAAACTTTTTTCTATAATAAATTTGATCTCGTTGATTTTTTGCTTGGGGGGGGGGGGGGGGGGTCAAATTGAAAGGTAGATACTAGATACCTTAAAAAAAGGTCGCGAAAAAGTCGCGAAATTTGATTTTTAAAAATTGGTAGACACCCTGTGACTGCAGCGTAATTTCAGCAAATTTTGGTCTAAACGTCGAAAAGTTATGTAGATTGTGGTGTTGGGTAATACTCGAGAGAAAAATTAATACCGTCGTTAATTACGCGATAGCTGATTTGCACGTGAAATCCATTAAGTGAAGCAGGTACATGGGAACTAGGAAGTAAAAGTCGTATCCTCGCCTCAGCTTTTTTCAGCACGTATACCATAAAATTTAGTTAGTAAATTCGTTGCCTCCACTTTGCCACTTTCTTTTCGCCATTACTGGAGAAGTTTTTTGCTCGGCTGGCGTTAGCATACCGACAGTGTAGGTCTAGGTACACAGGCTGCGTGTCGCGAAACCGGCATTCGACGCTGGCGTTTTAAAAGCAGCTTCTAAATTTTATTCTTCATAAAGCGAACAACTTTTTAAGTCGCGGCAAACGACCAAAAAAGGGATTTTGTGTAAGCGCGGGCCGTAATTTCATCGAAATTTACTCCAGAGAATAGTATACTTAGTGTAAAGTTCAAGCCCATTTGATTCTGTTATACTGTCGCAATGATACCGCGGTGCTCGTGCGGCGACAGACGACGTCGAACTTCAGATATGCCGTGTGAGTGAAGTAGGACAAAAAGGGTGTCACGTAAAGACCTTAATATTACTGATACGCGGCGGGCGAGACCCGAGTCGCTAGAATCAGTTTTCATAGAAGCCGGCGCGGCGACCGAGGCCGCGTATTCATATAATACCGCAATTTATCACGTTAAAAGTGACATCGATAACTCTTCGTCGACTCTCGTTTGCTGTACCTTTTAACCTAACGGTAGTTTTGCTTTTTTATTTTTTTCCCCCTTTGCGGAACGAAAAACGCTTCAGTTTTGTTCGCGAGGGGTGGAAGCCCGTGCCGAGCTGAACGATGTACATAATACATAAAAGAACAGCGATTTGGAAGTTCTTTTTGCCACGATGGTGTTTTTGAAAACGATACGAGAAGATGAGATTTATACGTAAATGTGGCGTAGTTTTCGTCAAATTGAAAGGTAAATTCTCGAAGAGGCTTAGAATGGATAGATAAGGATTAAAATGTCGAAGAAATTGAATTGGAATTGAAGACAGATACGTGGAAGATGTTGAATTTGGGTTGTAATCAGGCTAAAAGAGTCTTAAGATGGTTTGGTACTATCTTGGGGATACGAGTATTTCCAGCGAGGTAATTTGATTGGTATTTTGTGCAGGGTAAAAATGTTCATCATATCATGCCAACTTGGAGATAATTTTTTTTCATCATATATAGTATGACACATAAGTCATGGTCACTTGAAACATTTCTTATTATCTCAGAACTGAAAAGAGATACCTAGACGGTTCTAACGGCAATGTGTTTCTGGCGTCAAGGACATTGAAGATGAAGATCGATAATCAAACATTCAGCCCAACCTATAGGGTGTCCACAAATAGAGAAACCGGTTTGGGTCAAACATTTTTCTTGTATTTAGTTATCCTCGCATCTTTTTCACATCTCTTGAAACCGTCATTTAAAATGCAAAATGAATGGCATAATTTCAAAAAAAAATTTGGTAAAACCACCTATTCTATATCACGTCACAATACACATGTGTAGTAGTTGATAGTCCTACGGAGCTGCTGCCCTCGTAATAGTGTGATACTGGGAAACCAGCACTATAGGCGAGAATGTAACCGTACGGCGTGCGCGCGTTGACTACTATACCAGTGTAAGTATGAATTGGAAACCTCCCATTCAGATAGCTTCATAGGTAGATGAATGGGAGGTTCCCGAGAAGTGTAATAAAACAGGCGGTTTTACCATTGAAAAAAAAATAAGGTAGGTATGCAATTCATTTTGCATTTCAAATTGTTTCAAGAGATGTGAAAAAGATGTGAGGATGTCTAAATACAAGAAAAATGGTTTGATGTGAAAACGATGTAAAAATATTTCTTATGTGAAGAAGATGTGAAAATTTATTGAAGATAATCTATTCGTTTTTTTGAGCAATAATGCATTTTATATTGTAGTTGTCTTAATAATGAGTTTTCCAAAACGCACTAAGTCGGAATTTGTTTTCCAAAACGCATCAGAATCCCAATCTGTTTTCCAAAACGCATTAGTGCTGTTTTCCAAAACGCATTAGTGCTGTTTTTTCTCAGTCCATTGTGGATAGGTAACAATGTTTGAAACTTCGCAATGTCACCTGGTGTATCGAAGGTCGTCCCAACTACTATGTTAAAAAGGTTTCAAACCGAATGCGCATGATTTGTTGAATGGAAAAGTTTTTTTCGTTTATCTCGAAAACACTTTTTTCTCGTTAATGCGTTTTGGAAAACAACTCTTCAAATGTATGTGAAATTATTTCACTCCAGAATAAGAGGAACTTTAAGTGAAAAACTTTCACATAATTCCTGATGAAAAAAGCTCACATCTTTTTCACATTGAAACTTGAACAAGATTTCAACTGCAAAATATTCTCACATCATTTACACTATGAACATCTCATCTTGAAAAAATCTCACATCTTTTTCACTTCATATTTCAAACAAGATCTCACATTGTTTTCACATCAAACCATTTTTCTTGTATTTAGTTATCCTCACATTTATTTCACATCTCTTGAAACCTCCATTTAAAATGCAAAATGAATGGCATAATTTCAAAAAATTTTTGGTAAAACCACCTGTTCTATATCACGTCACAATACACATGTGTAGTAGTTGATAGTCCTACGGAGCTGCTGCCCTCGTAATAGTGATACTGGGAAACCAGCGCTATAGGCGAGAATGTAACCGTACGGCATGCGCGCGTTGACTACTATACCAGTGTAAGGATATGAATTGGGAACCTCCCGTTCAGATAGCTTCATAGGTAGATGAATGAGAGGTTCCCAAGAAGTGTAATAGAACAGACGGTTTTACCAATTTTGTTTGAAATATGCAATTCATTTTGCATTTCAAATGAAGGTTTCAACAGATGTGAAAAAGATGTGAGGATAACTAAATACAAGAAAAATGGTTTGATTTGATGTGAAAACGATGTGAAAATATTTCTTGTGTGAAAAAAGATGTGAAAATATATTTAAGTGAAAAGTATGTGAGATTATTTCACTTGATAGCTTGTTTAAGAAATTAAAGTATAAATGTAGAGAGAATTTTTGCAGTTGAGATCTTGTTTGAAATATGAAGTGAAAAAGATGTGCGATTTTTTCAAGGTGAGATGAATTCAAAGTGTAAATGATGTGAGAATATTTTGCCGTTGAAATCGTGTTTAAGTTTCAATGTGAACAGGATGTGAGCTTTTTTCATCAGGAATTACATATGTGATAGTTTTTCACTTAAAGTTCCTCTTATTCTGGAACTTACATTAGTATCAGGCATATTTCGATGGTTACCTACTTGTTAGTGACTTGGTCACTTTTTTCATCAAAAGTTTCTAAAGTTACCTACTTTTTTCATCAAAAAGGTTACTTTTAGTGAATTTTGGTCACTTTTTGTAACTTTCCCTCACCAAAAGTGAAAAAATTGAAAAAACCATTATAAAAATGGAAAACCGATTTATTTTCTTTGAAGAAAGTTGAATATTCAGGGTGTCTACCGATCGCGAAAGTCGCGAATTTGGATTTAAGTCACTGAAGTCGCAATAAAGTCGCGAAATTGACCCAAAACTCATCAAAAGTCGTGAATTCTTCAGAAATTACTTGAATTTTTTTCGCCTTGTACGAAACAGAAAAAGTAAAGCAATTTCACCTTTTGGAACATTTTTTCCAAAAAATTTCGTCCTCGCTTCGCTCGCGCTCATAAATTTTTTAAACCTATTCTTAAATTATAAACCTTCTTCTCCTTTATTTCTAATTCAAATGAAAGCAGTCCCAAGTCTTGAAAATCATTTTTGTCGAAGATATGGACGTTTGATGTAAGAAAAATAGCACAAAATTCACCAAAATTCGAGTCAAATAGTCAGCTGTTTTGTTTTATACTTCACAAAACTTGAAAATATTTCCAGTTTCGGACTCATGTACACTCACATGATGTCACAGTACGAAATAAAATCGAAACCGGAACAAATAATGATGAAATGTTACAGAAATATGACGAAATCTCACAAAAATATGACACCTAAACTTTAAACAGCTTTTCTGCAAAAGTTCACTTTTTACCCTTAGGTCCCTTTCCCTATGCGTCGTCACATATACCAAATTTCTGTATTTTTTTTTATTTTCATATTTTTTTGCAGGGAGCTGGTATAATTTTTAAATTTCAAAAATTAGCCAAAATTCGAAAAATGGTTTTCAGCACCTAAAATTTTGAATATGGTGTTCTTCTAAAATGTACTTTCGATTTATTTTTGTTTCCGAAAATTTTGATTCTATTCGGGATACCTTCTTTGTTAGAAATTGAACTTATTCAACATAAGTACCATTTCTAACTGCATTATTATTCATTTTCAAATCTTTCGCAAAACTATCGATTTCTTCTATAAATAAAGTATATCAGTTCGAAAAAAGGCCAATATCTGTCCCCCATCGTATTCGATTACGTGCTGAAAAAGAAAAGGCAGCAAGGTAGACACTTTTGTCTTCATTTCGCCATGTTTTCCGACGTGAAAGTTCGATCCATGGCAACAGTTTTTTTTCTACACTGCATTTTCCCAAACGAGATTCCGATGCCAATACTACGTAAATGATGATGAGAGGTATCAGTTCAGCATCCAGGGAAGGAATCCAGGTCGGTAGCAGGAGCGGTGGAAAAATCGACTCGAAACGAATCGCCTTTCTCGTCGTAACGTTTGTAATTACGCGAGACGACGTTTAAACGCTTTAAGAAAAGGAGAACCTATACCCGAGTAGCTGAAACTATAACGCCCGATTAAACTTTGAACTTAATTGTAAAAATGGGAAAAAAGCCATCGTTTTTTTCCATCACGCTTAAGTATTTGCCATTTTAAACAATCCCCGAGTGTTGTACCGCCTTGTAATGTAATGTACCAAATATGCGGGTGAGGATGGAAGAGGGACTCTGTCGACGCCACCGTCGTATAAGCCGAAAGAGATTTTCTTAACAACGTGTATATTATCCGGCGAATATACTATAAAGAGGATTATTTACTCAGGTATTTCTCCAATTGGTACGTGCGCTGCTGGCCTGGTTGGTGGCGTCGATCGCGTGTACACAGCTACGTAAAAAAAGCCTATAACGCGACGCATATTTTTCAATCTGCGATCCCTCTTCGCCGACCCTCTACCTTTATAAGCTTATATACTCGTTTGCCGGAATATTTCGGCGCAAATCGTCACGAAAAATATTATGGAAATGGTCCACCCCTCGCTTCGTCGAGTCGTTTTTTTCCCTCTTCGTCGTGTGTCAAATATTCAAAAGGATTTGTCTTCTACTTTTTTCCTCTGTTGAAAAAAAAAACGGGTACCGCGTGTACCTTCGATAAAATGTTTATCCATTTGCCCCTCGTCTCGATATCTGGTAGCTCTATAACGTATGGCATTCGTGCTCAAAAAGAGCTACTTTGCGCAATGAAAAACGCTATATTTGGTATCGTTTCGGGCTAAATGCAATCGAACAAAAAAAATAACTGCTAAAACGTTAGTTTTACGTATTTTTGCCTTCGTGGTAAAAAAATATCGCAGCGGTGTGGATTTCTTCGTGTATGCATCGGAAAGCAAAAGAAAGGAAAAAAACGCAAATGCGGAATGGAAAATACATGGTACAAATTTCTTAATGTTTTCGTTCATTCGCAAACTCATATTCAATGTGGTGTTTTCCCGTAAGAATGTATATTTTAATAATACAAAATTCCCGACTTCGAGTCGAGTTTATACCCTCGATCGAGTGTATTGACAAATGCAGCCAGCGTGTGTTTCAATACCCTACGAGTACTTGTTTTCGTGCTTTTCATCGCTCAGAATGCATTTATGGCAAGTTGCAAGTTGAGAATTACTCATTGTAGTGTTCTTGCTGCATTTTCTCGTCCGCCCTAAATGATGTCAACTTGACAATGTCGGTGTTTCATTTGAAGTTTCTTCTTGAGAGTGTATTGAAAACTACGTGGTATAATTTATTACGATGTTGTAAGAGGGTTTTCTCGTTTTTTTAGGTGATTTTTTTTTTTGAAAAAATTGTGTATTTTTTCCCAGAGAGATGTTTTGTTTTTTTACGATGGGAATGATGATGATATTATTGTAAGATACATGTAAAGTGAGAAGTGGAATGAGATCACAATGGATGCCACGAACGAATTATTATTTATGGTTCGACTATCATTATGACTAGTGAACTTTATAACCCATGGAAAAAAGTAATTTGTGAAAAATATTATCCTTGTACCACCCTTAATGTGTCCAATTGGTGACTTTTAAAACCTTTGGTCATTTTCATTTCTAATCACTGTTTTCATCAAACAGTACCAAAGTCACTTTTTTCTAATTAAAAGGCTTAAAAAATTGGAAATTTTTTTTATTTTTTGAATTGAAATTTTCATATTGTTTTTTTACGGAGGGTTTCTGATGAATTGTCTGTCATACTTTTTTGGGCGTTCTCTGCAATTTTCCCGAATACGTAAATCCCGAATTCCATTTTCTCAAATGCTTATGTTCCCAAATAACAATTTTAATTTCTTATCAAAGGCTCTGGTGCAATAAGGGGGTCATTTGGCCTCAAGTGGAACTTTGTAAAAATTCTTATGCCATTCGATTTGGATTGGTAAAAGATGATTTTAGAGCGCATGAGCGAATTTTTATCTCACCCCTGGGGGGCTGGGGCCCAAAATACGCGATTTTCAAGCTAAAACCTTTTAAAAATTCTATCTCCGCGAGTTTTCAACACATTTTTTTCTAACTTGGCACATAGGTAGAGGTACTGGAGGGGAGTGCTCTGAAATTTTTTCAGATTTTTCTGACTACTTTAATGACCTTGAATTTGACTTTGAAAATTTCAAATCGCCCTGGGAAGCACAGCCTTGGTGCTGTCTCAAAAATTTTTTCGAATTAAAATTTCCTAATGCATTTTACACTCCTGAGAATTTTTTCAGATTTTTTCAGTTGGTGGAAATTGGTCAAACATTCAAAAAACTGGTGTAATTCATCATTTTTGTTGCTTAAAATCATTGTTTTTCATCAATTTTTCATTTTTTAGTTTCCTGCTAAAAATATTATTATTTACTCGCCGTGTCCCATTTCGACCTTTATTCATTAATTTCTTACAACTACAATGATGTTTTGAGCGAATTTAATGCTTACGCCATGGCAGTAGTCCAATGTAGTCCCTGCGGTTAGCTCAGGCATACTGCACTTTTTGAACTCGAGTTGAAACGTGGTTTTTATATTAGTGTGTGACCCAAAAGGAAATTTTTAAGAAGTAAAGTCATTAAAAATTTCTCTTATGGGGTGAGCGTGGGGGAGTTTTAGAAGAGGGGTAACCCCGATTTTTTCACAAACAAGGGTCGGGGTAAGCTTGGTGTCATTTTCATATAATTCGACCCTCTTGAACTTTGATCTGCGATTAGTTTTCCGACCAAAAGCGTAGAACTCGCTTAATCGTACAATTTGTGTCGCGAAAAGTGGCTGATTTTTAGAAAAAAAAGGTAAAATTGCGATTGTTTTCATTAGAATTTGAAACCAGTTTGTAATAGAATCTAAACCTTCTGAATTCGAATTTGTTATTGGTTTCCAGATAGAAAGTGAAATACCTTCTTGATTGTCGATTTTTGGTGGCGAAAAAGAGCAGATTTTCGCTGAAACCTACTCGAATTCGCAATTCCCCATTTTCTCAACCAAATATGTACCTGGAACTAATCCTTTTTTCAGAACTACACGAAATTGCCATTTTCAATTTTCTCAAACTGATCCAAGGCTTCTTAAAGTAAGGAGTTATTCAAGAAAAAATTAACTCAACTCCCTGACGCAGCATGTGACTAAAAATTTTTTAGAACATTTTCAATTCTTCAATTACTACTTTCTTGAGTTTAAACGAGATTGGAGCATTTTTTTTGTATACCTAAACATTGGCTCGTGAATGCAGCAATTTCCACGAAAGCGGCATGAGAAGCCTCGGATCGGTTTGAGAAAATTGAAAACGGCAATTTCGTGTAGTTCTGAAAAAAGGATTAGTTCCAGGTACATATTTGGTTGAGAAAATGAGAAATTGCGAATTCGAGTTGATTTTAGCGAAAATTTGCTGTTTTTCGCCACCAAAAATCGACAATCAAGAAGGTATTTCACTTTCTATCTAGAAACCAATAATAAGCAATAACAAATTCGAATTCAGAGGGTTTGGATTAAAGTTCAAGAGAGTCGAATTTTATGAAAATGACACCCAGCTTACGAACCCCCACCCTTGTTTCATGTTTGTGGAAAAATCGGGGTTCCCCCTCTCCTAAAACTCCCCCACGCTCACACCATAAGAGAAATTTTTAATGACTTTACTTCTTAAAAATTTCCTTTTGGGTCACACACTAATATAAAAACCACGTTTCAACTCGAGTTCAAAAAGTGCAGTATGCCTGAGCTAACCGCAGGGACTACATTGGACTACTGCCATGGCGTAAGCATTAAATTCGCTCAAAACATCATTGTAGTTGTAAGAAATTAATGAATAAAGGTCGAAATGGGACACGGCGAGTAAATAATAATATTTTTAGCAGGAAACTAAAAAATGAAAAATTGATGAAAAACAATGATTTTAAGCAACAAAAATGATGAATTACACCAGTTTTTTGAATGTTTGACCAATTTCCACCAACTGAAAAAATCTGAAAAAATTCTCAGGAGTGTAAAATACATTAGGAAATTTTAATTCGAAAAAATTTTTGAGACAGCACCAAGGCTGTGCTTCCCAGGGCGATTTGAAATTTTCAAAGTCAAATTCAAGGTCATTAAAGTAGTCGGAAAAATCTGAAAAAATTTCAGAGCACTCCCCTCCAGTACCTCTACCTATGTGCCAAGTTAGAAAAAAATGTGTTGAAAACTCGCGGAGATAGAATTTTTAAAAGGTTTTAGCTTGAAAATCGCGTATTTTGGGCCCCCAGCCCCCCAGGGGTGAGATAAAAATTCGCTCATGCACTCTAAAATCATCTTTTACCAATCCAAATCGAATGGCATAAGAATTTTTACAAAGTTCCACTTGAGGCCAAATGACCCCCTTATTGCACCAGAGCCTTTTATCATTTACATAAAGCAGAACCGTTTTTCGAACTTGGATCGTATTAAATGAGTTGATTCCCTGAACTTAAAAATGGGCGAATTGATTCCCGTTTTTTTTTTGAGGCACAGGCGAATCAAAATATTACAAAAATTACAAAAATTTTCAACAAGTCGGTTTTTACCCCTCAAATTTAAAACTTCGGCAAATATTCCTCCTCGTTTTTAATACAAGCTGTCTTTAGATATTCGAGAAATTGGTATTCGGGAAAATGGGATTCGAGATTTATGTATTTGGGAAAATGGTAGCTGTAATCTTTTTTGGGTATAACCTATAACCGGATACCACTAAAAAAAAACTTTGTTGTTGGAAAATGAACCAAAAGTAGGTATATTTTTGCCATGTTCAATATCTTGCTTCATTTCACAAATTATTTTTTATTTAAAATGCTCCGTTAATTTGGATCAGTTAAACTGACTGATTAAAAAGGCAGAATTGAATCACTGAAGAAATCAGGGAAAAATTTACCTATTCCATTAGTGAATTTTTATTTTTGAATCAGTAATTTTTTTCTCAACTACTGAAATGAATTGGTAGAAATTTTAATTTACTGATTCAATCAGTAAATTGAAATTTTTATTTTTTACTGATTTATTTCAGCAGTTAAGAAAGAAATTATACTGATTCAAAAATGAAAATTCACTAATTGAATCAGTAATTTTTCACTGATTGGCAGTCAAATTTCACAGATTACCAGTAGAATCAGTGGAATTTCACTGTCAATCCAGTGACTCAATTTTTTCAATTTCAATCAGTCAATCTTCAGTTTCTGACTGATTCAAATTAAGAGAGTTGGTATATAAATCATAGAAAAATTAAACTAAAAAAAATTGAATATCCAACTCTATTTTATTCAAAAAAAAAAAATTACCACCAAATAAAAATAAAATGATGTATTAATTTTTATATGAACAGGTATCCCAATAAGTTACTTGAAAGTAACTTTGTTAATTTATTCAAGGAAAGTCACTATTAGTTACTTTTTGCACTCAAAAGGTACTATTGGTTACTTTTCATTCAAAAAAGTTACTGAATTTTTAATTCGATGGACAAAAATGTACCCAAGGTTCTTTGTTGGGAAAATTTGAAGCAAGAAATAGTCGGAAAACGGCAAGAATTTTCAATTTTTAAATTCAGTAGATACCTCAATTATGTAGTCCATATTCGAACTCAACATCTCAAAAAGATATAACAAACGATGTGCCACATGGCATTTTCTAGTACCTACATACATACAATATAAATCAGATGTGATGGGAAAGGAATTGAGAAGATGGTGGAGGGTCAGAATTAAAATATAATTTGATTATTGAACTTGGAGCTATGAAAAACGCAGCAAATGATATACTGCTCGAGCTTTTTGAAATTTTCATTTTTTGACCCAAGTTTATTCCCCTGTGGAGAGGATTGGAAGTGGTCAATACCGAAAACTAGTTCGAAATTAACGTCTTTGAAAACATTGCCAACGGTTTGTCAATTACCACATGTAATGTTTATTTTTTTGGAATTTTGACCGAAATTGTGAGATATCTCGATGCCCTCCTTCCTTTTTTCAAGGTTTAGAAAATCTTTCACAGATTAGAGTGTACCCAGGAGGCAATGAGGTGGTTCCTTTTTTCCACGAAGACGTAGCAAGTGTCCTAAAAATATTCAGTTTTTATTTTTTTCAACTTGATTGATCGTAAGATTTTCGCTTTTACTTGATGAGTGAAATAAAATTCCGTTAATTATTTACATATCAGCTAACGAACATTTGATTTTGTTTCTTTTTGTTTCAGGTGAGTCACTAGTGTTCATTGTTTGAACAAAAAGTATAAATGAGTGAGTAATCTTCCCAGATAAACGATTACCTATATTACGATTAATTATTAAATGGAAAAATACTTCATTATTTTAGAAATTTTTTTTCAAAAATTATCCAATTTTTAGATCTTTTTTACAATCGAGACCTTTTTTTGGATTTTCTGACATATTTTTTAAAATAATGTACATGTCCCACTCCAATTTTGAATAATAAGATTTTCAGGAGGAAAAACTTGTTCTAAAATCATTCCAACATAATTTTTAGTTTTACGATTTTTTTCCTATAAATTCTTGAAAATTTTAAAAAATGTAAATTTTTAGTGAAAATAAGTTTTAAAAAAATGGATTAATAGTATACAATTTCCAGGCGAATACCTTGAATGTATTTTTATAACTTACGTTCATTTTTTTTTGAATCGTTGATTACCACATCGGTCAGTTGGTGGATTCTGTTCAGTCGTTGGTCAGTCATCAATGCTTCAGTGTTCAATGATTTAAATCTACCTGTGATCGTTCACGAATGATTTATCACCACTAATAAAATCATTTATTTGATCTAGAATCAGCGTTGGACTATTTAGTCGAAGATGGCGATGGGAATTGTTTTGATGAGATATTTTAGGGGTGAGGGGGGGATTGCAAAATGGATTTGAATTTTAAAAAATCACCAATGTTACGTACAACGTAAACTCCTAGTTAGTTTAGCTTGTCACTGCGCGTCGAACATGTGCTTGGTGTCGTCTCTGGTTTCTATCTCACGTTAGAATCAGATTATCAGATTAGTCAAGTTCGGTTGTTAATTACTTAATTTTGGTGCCAGTTTCAGTTCTGAATTTTTAATCGGTTAATATTTTTCGTAAATAATCCTCGTTTGTGTTTTTGAAGTAAATTCGAGTCTATCGGTTTATATCAAGGTTATGATGTCACCTTCTCATTCGGATACCTGCCGAAAATATTGCTGGGGTAATGTAAAATATTTTTCATAACTTATACGTATATTAAGTACACTATTACACCTTTGTTGCCAGCTGCAAAAAGTACTTCTTTATGATCCACTAAAACTGTAGGGAGCTGAACATGGCGTTTACTGGCAAAAAAAACAAACAAGAAAAACAAGAAAGTAATGAGAATTTCACTTTAGTAGCCAGAAAACCAGAAGATAACGAGAATTTTAATGATTTTACCGCGAACAGCAAAAAATTTCAACATTTTCCTCTCGTTGAATTTTTCAATCGAGAGATGAAAACGGGCTCTATTTTGACCAAATTTCAAGGAAGAAAAATTGCATGAAAATGGCAAGAAATCTCCAGAAAATGGCGATATGTTTCATTTTTCAGATTCAGTAGATACCATCCTCCCATTTATTTCGTTCCACGTCGTGTTACCGCGCGAAATGGCGTTAGAGAATTGAATTAATTATTGAAGTTGTAATGTTTCACGTAGATAGGTACCTACTTTCTATTCCTGAAATGATATAGCGGCGTCAGATTGTTATATATCATACATATATACGTTCGCGTACTGCATACGGATGCAGTTCTTGTTTAGTATTCCTATTCCACATTCACATTTCATTATATTTTTTTCTGGTTCTGGGAAAATTCACTCGAGGTAGAAAAATTCAAAAGTAGCAGATGAGATGCTGTAATGTTCGTTACGAAAAAAAGTACGAAAAATATTAGATATTATATTTTATACAAAATGATCTGTCGTCTACGAAGGTGCGACGATTTTGGCAATAAGAATCAAATTTTCTTCGGTGGCATTTACCACTCGGTAGCTGGAACATCATATGAAGAATATTTCCACGTTGAAATGTAAAATAAACTTATACATCTACATTGGTATATTCAATTACCGCGTGCAACTCCCATCGCAATAAATTTTCTTCCCTGGAAACTTTTGCCTTCTTCGATGTAAGATATGACTAAAATAGATGTGTCGTGGAGCGTTAGCGTCGTGCGAAGAATGGAGCACAAAACGAATAACCGTGTAAGACTCGCCTTCTAGCACATTTCTCTCATCCGCTTGTCAATTTTTTTTCTCGAGATGAAATTTCGAGCATAATTTACTCGGCACATCAAATGTACAATGTTTTCTCTCCCCTTTGCTTTTCCTCTCGATACCGTGTCGTCAACGTTGTTTGGAAAATTACAAGGTGAAACTTTCTACTTTTTTTCGCCTCACGAACAAGTTAACATTTCGACTTGATGAAATGTGTTAAAAGTAACAAAACTTGTTAAGTTGTTCGAAAAAGCGAATTTTACCGTGTTGCGAAATTGAAAGAAAAAGCTCCTTGCGAGGATTTTTTCGCTTGTTTGGTATTGTGACGGAGAAGACAGAGGGTGAACAGGAAGAAAACAAGGATTATCGAAGTTTCGCTCCAGGCTATATTGATATTTTTGGCTTGGGTAAATTATGAAAAAATTCAACTTGGGCTGGGATCTTTTTTTTGGAAACGTTTCGTTCTGTTTGCAGGAAGTACATATTTTCTGTTCTCGTTTGATTCTATCCATTGAACGATACGAATTTTTTGAGAATGCTACTATATTATCGTATGTATTGGGAAATAACTTCGTTTTATATTTTTTCTGTTGGTAAACGCTGTTAAATACGAAGAAATTTTGATATTTTTCTATAACCCCTCCGCAAGTTGCTACAAATGTTGGAAAACTTACCGGTAATTTTTTAGAAAATGCCTTGAAGTGGTACGAACTGGAAAAATGAATTGAATAATAATCGTTGAATTGTGTGAAAGTTTTGAAAATTATGAATATTGCAATTGTTTGCAAATGTCGATGTCGTAAAAAATGTTTGAAATTTGGAAAAGTTGTGAGAGTTCTTTTTAAACTTTGGTAATGAACAGTCAAGGTGCATGAAATCCAATTACCATTGTTCTAAAGATCATTTAATGAAGTTTACCTTGGTGGTGGAGGAGAATTCTCTTGAGGTATGTCATTAATATCTGAATAAACATTGAATGGGACATCTCTTGCAGGTCTAAGGAATGAAATAAAACTGAATTAAATAAAATGCCTGAAAAAAACACACCTACACACAGAAAACTTACTCCCAATTTTCTTCTAGCACTAACTAATCAGAATCACTGAAAAAAAGCAAGAACTGACCATATTTGAGATCACCTTAAGGTGATCTCAAATGTGGGGGGGGGGGATAGCCGCAGGCACGTGGACGAATAGAATTTTAAAATTCATTCCCAAAGGTCAAGCTAAGTCAAGCTTTTTACTCAACAAATTTTGTTAGACACCCTGTTTGAGATAGTCACTGCGGCTTCGTCAACAGTTTTCAATTTGCTTTCTATTCTGAAGAATTTGTTTGTTTCTTTGGATGTGGGGAACATTCCTGCAGTCTTCTTGGAAACATTTTCGCAACTCGTTACGTAAATTCATAGATACGTTTCTAAGTTCGCTTTCGTCTATGGATTTCTACAATAGGTTTGAAAAATCTCCTTCCAAACTTTTCAACCGATTTTTCGCATCATAAAATTTGCAGACTTTCATTTACCTATGTAATTTGAAATTGAAAATTTTTTACCACTAGGTATTGATCTATGAAATTGAAGTGTTCGATTCTTAATTACGTTAAATATTGAAATATTAATTCATCAAATCGCGTAATTCCTTTGAAAGTTGATACTACGAGTAAAAGTTCTGTGCATATACTTTGGTATATTTTATAATAATCCATTTATATGTAGTCGTATATAGCTACGTTGGGTTCACTGTAGTGGGTTTTTTGCTGCTTAACGTAGGTCTAGGTATATCTAGGCTGGCGTTTAACCAGCTCGAATGAATATTAAGTGGATCGCTGTGTATGTATGGTATACCAAAGCGTGAGCTTTTATTTCATTAAAGCTTTTATAAAATGCTTGTTATAAGCGCTTCTCTGTAGTCTTTGTATAAAGCTACGTTTAATCAGCCAAATGGTTACCGGTATTTGGTACGATTCGCGCATTTAGGTCTTTATGCAGATTGGAAAAGTTTGTCTAAACCGTTATCGCTTCGCGGATCGTGTATCATAAATATTTTAGGTGTATGAAAACGTCGTTTTGTGACTTTAATGTTATCTATCTTTTTTATAGTGTAATCGAGATGTTTGGTTGGATTTGTTGGGTAAAAAAATGAATGCATTGATTGAGAAAAATTGGCATTGTTTACGTGCTGTTCTGTAGGGTGGGCCGAAAAGGAAAAACCAATTGAAAAAATTTCAATATTGATTATTATCTTTCGATCGCTCAAAAGTTTAAATTCTTTAAAAATTGTTAAAAATCCAATATTTTGAAAAATTTATTAAAATTAATTTCAGAAGTTACTTAGTGTCTATATAGACCAAAAATCACTTCTTTTTTTTTTGAAAAAATCCATGATGTTTTATTGCTTTTTTAATTCTTCCCGTTACGTTTCATCGTTGAAGAAAAATTAAAAAATGTTATAAAACTCAGTTTTTCTCAAGATTTTTTTTTGGACTGGGCAGTCACTAAATTACATTAAAGTTGATTTTAATCAATTTCGATTTTTTTCAAGTTTCTAAAATTTTTGAAAATATTGAATTTTTGACCATTTTTAAACAACTGAAGGCTCTTGCGCGATCAGAAGATTTTAATCGATTTTGAATGTTTTTTTTTCTTCTAGTCTTCTCAGTCCCCGTCTTTTGCGCAGTATTAGAAATCAAAGATAGAACTTTTTTTTCGGTCCACCTTATACTGTTCAGTACTATTATGATAAATTGATAAGGAACTGAGGAGGCGAAGACGATTATTGTCATAGTACTGAAGAAATTAGTAGTATTTAATGACATAATGGCTGATAATTGAAAATTAAAATGTTACTTACTTCTTAAAATTGATTTATTTTCTCCCATTCTGCATACTTCTGAATGAAAAAACTAACAAATTTTGAATTCGCTCACTTCAGCACCCCAAAACTGAGTCAATTTTTCAGTCATTTGAATCAATTTTTGTTGAAAATTTCCAAACAATTAGTATTTGATGCTGTCAATTTTATTTGGTTTACGTAATTTCATAACATTCGAGTCGTTTATTCGATTAATTGAAAATTAAGCTAAAAACTTTTTTCTCATTGAAATAATTTTTAATTAATTTTTTTCAAAATTTTTCGTTGTGCCTACTTGGAGTTGTTTTTTGAAATGTTACAAAATTTCATAAATCAAAACTCAGCTGGCAACACTGCTATGAATTTTCCTGGTGAATTCCATCAAAGGTTATTCCAGAAATGAAGAAAATTCTGACTTGTTTTCGAGTTGTTTGAGTGATCGATTTGAATCCGATGAAAAATTTTCAAATTCGAGAGTTGCAATTTTTCAACTTCCTCAAAGAGGGGAAAAAGTGGTTACCGATGTTGAGGTTACTGGTTAAAGTAGATGTGAAAACTGAAATTTCACTTGCGCAGGAATAAGATGCCTGGGGTTCCCATGTGGTGACGTGGTTCAAAATTTCCAGAAAATCTACTGTTTTCCTTCGAAAATTTCTTCATTTTGATGCTCTCTGGCTCAAAAATTTTTTACAAAGGTTCCCAGGCAATGAGATCTGCTTCACCAAATTCATAAATTTTAATCAAAGTTTAGAAAATTGGTTTTCCCCTCTCTTTCCAATGAAATAACAACTAAATATTAAATTAGAATTGGGTGTCTGCTTTGATAGAATTATTCATTATGTTTTTAAATACTTTTTTACAAAATCTTTTGGATATGCGTCTATGCGGGTAGTTTCTAACGAACAACTTTTTGAACTTCGAAAAACTTTGCAACTTTCTCATTTCAAAAATTCTGTTCTTGAAAAGTTCATACAACTTGACTAAGGAATTTAATTTGAAGCAATAGTAGCTGATTTTCGACTTTTTGGTACAAAGTTGTGCTTTCAGTACTAGTTGATTTTTGCATTTCCCTTTTCAGTCTGGGTCATTTTTGAAATAATGAGCTGGCGTAGTGTATTATAGTTCGGATCTTGGATATTGGAGATATCTTCTCTCCTCCAAAACATAAGTTTTTTCAAATATCTTTATCGACTTTTTAAAATGATGACTGGAGTATCGAGGCAAGGTCAACTGAGTACATTGCATAATGAGAATAGATACCTGATAAGTCTTAGCAGCATATGTCACGATTGTAGGAGTACTTTTGTTGTCAATAGATAAATTAAGAAAAAAAAGCTTACAGATGACAGTGAGATTGGTGAAATCTGCAACTTGAATAATGAATTTCGCCATCTTGAGAATGATCATTGCTAATAATATAGTGTTTGATTTTCTCTCAGTTTTTCACTAAGAAAACATGATGACGACTCCACACAGTAGATAGTTTCAGTTGAAAAAAAAAACATTTTGGTATCAGACGGTGCTGGTGTAATCCAGGGGTAACCAAATGAGAAATTCTGATACCAAAATGTTTTTTTTTTCAATTTTTGAAGTTAACATTTAATAACTCTGCATTTTCACACATATTAATGGGTGTTGAATGGAGTTAAAATGCTTTTACCGACTTTTTCTTTGAATATGGTGTAAAATTAACAAAAAAAAAAATCAATTTACACAATTTTGACATTTGAAAAAGAAAATTGTATTTCCTTCCAATCTTTGGAATTTTTTTTCTCGAAAATACGAAATAACGTCAACTCAATTTTTTAATATATTAATCAGCATATTATCTACATTGAATTTTTTCAGACATTCTTGGAACGGGTTCTGAGAATCTGATGAATTGAACCATCTCTAATGCGGAGGTAGTGGTTAAAGTGGTAGCTATTCTCAGAATTCGAAGTTAGCAGTCAAATCGAACGCTTCATATGGTTTCGTGAAGTTTGAGTGCTTAAATTGTGTTATTGTTTTGCTTTGAGTATTTTTCAACACAGCTTATCGTTTCGACCAAGAAATCCTTGGAATCCTTCACAGGGAACATATTGTAATTTATTCAGCTATCATAATGGCTGGTGAATGAAGTTTTTGTGTACTCGTAACATCCCATAGACGTTATGGATTATGGAATTCGATTGAATTTTTGAAGAAGTGGGTTAAGAATACTGAATTTATGTATTTCAACAAAATATGCTATTTTTATAGTCCGGCCTTTTCTTTGAAAAAATTCTAGGAGTCTGCTAGCAAGAAAAACCAAAAATTGGCAAAAATTTTATCTTTGAAGCAAGAAAGCCAGAAAATATCAATGATTTTAATAATTTTACGGTAAAAAGCAAGAATTTTCATAATTTTGCTCTTTTTTGAATTTTTTATTCGAATAACAAAAAGAAGAGATCCTTTTTTGAGGGAATTTGAAACAAGAGAAATGATACATATGAAAATGATTAGGAAAATTATGAAACAAGCTAGAATTTTCACTTTTTTGATTCAGTAGACGCATTGGAAAATGTATTTTCATGAAAGATTTTACTGGTTTCATGATGCCGAATTAAGAACAAAGTAAAATATGAACAATTGATTTTATTTTCTTTGCGAAATGTTGATTTTCTGTGGAAATTTTGGTCTCGAAAAATGTCTAGTACTATTGTCCGATTTTTCTGAAATCAGAGCAATAAAATTGTCTTGAGTTTGATTTTACTCGAGTTTTGAATTGATCAGTAACTTACTAAAAAAAAAAAAAACTCTTTTCGAATGATGTCTTCGCTTTCATCCGTAACCATCCATTTTTGCGAAATCAACTCTTCGTTCATTTCACAAAGTTTTTTTTTGCGAAACTCTTCAATTACGCAGTGTGGTATGCAACCTTCGATGATTCGAGTTAACCTCATGAGTAAATTAACATTCAAAATCGGGTTTTTTCCGGTTGACAATGCGATATTGTCCATGTTGTTGGCGAACGTCTCCGCAACTAATTATTAAATTTTTGTAATCGAATTTAAATGATGCGAAAACGTCGCCTTGTGTCATGGCACATCGTAAATATTCCTGCGTGTTTTTTTTAATTAACCGCTTTGTAATTTATTAATTTGGCGAGCGTTGTTTTTGCAGTGACCATCTGTGAATTTAATTTTCTCAGTGGTTGTGCTGATTTAGTTCGTATGAGTGTGGTATTTTTTTGTTTGAAAAAGGAAAATAATTGGAAAAAACAAACTTACGCTCGTCATGAAAAGGCTCACTTCCGCTATTTAAATTTTGATTATTTAATTTATACCATGTCGTGTACATTATTTATTTACATTGGCGATTTTTCTTTAGAATTTGCTACCTTCAGTCCAAGGAAGGGAAATATCGGGGTTCAAATTCATCATCAGATTGTGAATCTCCCTCATCTCAAACCAAAATGAAACGATGTCATTCTTGCTTTAAAGCAATTGATCTTATTTCAGACGCGATATCGGGTCTATTAATGAGTTTGTAGACCTGATTTTGTTCACCTTGCTCGTTAAATCCCCCTGAAATCAATTTGTTGGCCACTATTGCGTCATCTAGACTTTTTAGCTGTGGGGCAAGGGGTACTGAATTTGTTGCAGAGTGAAACAGTATAACCAAGTCCCTTTGGGGAAAGTTAGAGTTCAGATAGATTTACCTCCTCAAGTGTTCGCAAAGGGATGTATCATTTGGGCATGTAGACGTAGGATATGTGGAGTATTGATGGAGACTGAACTTTCGTGTATTTCAATCTAATAAGGCATCCAAAATACAATAAAATGCAAAAGAAGTTTATATACACTGAAAAAACAAATAAAAAATTTTATCCAAAAAAATAATAATGGAGCACCATTCACAAAATTGGCGAAATTTATTCTGAAGAAATGATATTTATCGCGAAATTTGGTAAAATTTATTTCGATGCAATAAATTTTACCAAATTTTGTGATAAATATTATTATTTTTTTAGAATAAATTTTTCCAATTTTGTGAATGGTGCCAGTTATTATTTTTTGGATAACATTTTTCTTAGGATAAAATTGATTCTTTTTTGGATAAAATTTATCATTTTTTCAACACTTTATTTATTTTTCATTTCTCATTTTTTTTTCAGTGTACAAATGTTCAAGTATATTTTTGAAAGTTGATACAAACATGCGGTGCCTCTACAATCTCGGACGAGGGAAAATATATATTAATTTAGCACGGATTGCACTATGTCTGAAAGTACCTATATCACAAATGAACCCTATATCCGAAATTTCAGGTCCTAAAGTTCATTTCTCCAATTTTGACAAATTCAAAATTACCCCAATGATCGTATGACTCTAAATAGTATGAAACTGTGATCGATCACCAAAAAAAAACAAATTGAAATTTGCTATATACCCTATTTTCAATCTTCCGAATCAATTGGAAGTGATTTTGAGACGTTTTGGAGCGACCAGAGTATTTTAGATTTTTCCAGCCCTGACAAAAAGCGTAAAAATGGCCTGTATGAACTTTAGCACCAAAAACCTATCTCACTCATAATTATTGGTGATCTATTTCAACTATCAAAACACAATTTCCTAAAATTCATAACTACCTATTCAGATTCATATTTTTTGAATGAAAATGGGTGAAAAAGATGGATTGGGCCCGACTGTACAAATTTTAGAAAATCGTGGTAGAGAAATATTCCTTGCTGTTAATGTGGTTGCTAGATAAAAGTTATATCTTACAAAATGGAATAGAGTAAAAAAAATGGTTTAATGTAACACAAAGTATAACAAAATGCAAAAAAATGTAAGTGGACTTCCACAATAGTCTTCTTCAACTTGACAAAATATGTACATTTAAATACCAGAATATTAAAAAAATGCATACAAATTCCTATAGATTGCTTACAAATAATGAGAAAATACTGTACACTATTGTACATAGCATACATATGCTTCACTGTAAATACCATACTGATATTTCTGAAATTGAAGACATTTTTAAAGGTAACTTTCGTTTTAAATGTTTATAACGTTTGTATATAAGTACAAAAAAAATCAGTATGTATAGGGTGTAAAGATACATATTTACAAACAATTATTATGTATAACGTATTAAAAAAATCCTATTGATACCTTGTAGATAAGATACCTCTTCCTCAAGACTTTAAGCCAGTGTTTATGCAATGAGCAGGATGGTTATACTGACAGTTTGACATGATCAATAGGTGAAATATCCATTTCTGTAATGAAGGTCTTATTGTAAGATTCTTCATCACCTCCAAATCTAGTTTAAAAAAGTATTGTCACCTACATGTTGCATGCCAAGAATAATACATAGGTACCTAGCTACCTACATTTAAAAAAAGTAGGTATGTTATCAAATTATACCCTTTTTTAAAAATTGACTTCTGTACAGTCACCTTGACAATAAATGAAGAAATTTTAATTTGAGTTTTGGTGCTATAATGTTGAGAAACTGATGGCAAGAAGTATTATTATATTCTGCAAGTCGCGATGGGTCAGTATGGCAAGATGTCATTATACCGCAGTTGAAATTACACCATTGTCATCTTTATTACTGAATTCTTCTGTCAAAGTATCTAGATAATGAAAAAAATATCATGATTTAATTGTATTATACATTGATAGGCATGTATAAAGGTACTATAGGCCTATTCTTTTTAGAGATAAAGAGAAAGCAGTGTATATATAAACATACACCCAGTTGAGTATCTAATCATGGCGTCTACTGATTAGAAAAACAGGAAAACTTAGAAAATAGTAAGACTTTCACCTTAGTAGCAAGAAACCCAGAAAATTCAAGACATTTAATGGGCTTACTAAAAAAGCACAAATTTTCAATATTTTCCTACTTCCTTAAATTTTTTAATTGAAGCATGAAAAAGAAGGGTTCTTCTTTGGACACATTTAAAGCAAGAAAAAGAACACAAAAAATCCAAAAAGTGGTAAGAATTTTCCATTTTTCAGATCTGGTGGACACCATGTTTTAATGAATGCATATGAAGTTGAATTTCTGTTAGTAGGTTTGGTAGCTAACCAGTTAGGAACTTATTTATATTATCAAGTATGCAAATAAGTTGAGTACACACAAGTATTAATGGGTACATACTATTTGAAGAAGCTGGTAAGAACACAAAAAATGTGATGCAATTGAATATGCATGAATTGCTAAAACTTGGCTGATGTGTTGATATATGTTGGTTTTCTGACATTTGTTGCATCGATGTAGCTTTGATTAAAAAAGCAAACTGGCTTCGTATTTTCAATCTTGTCATCTGCAAAGTGTACATAGGTAGATGCTCACTCAATTTGACGCAATTAAGACCAAAGATTTGTGTACCTACATCTATTAAGACGAAGTACTGAGTATAATTGTTATGAAATAAAAGCACACTTAATATGATGATAAAACTTAAGTCCAAAATAGGTACCAAGTTCATGTTAATGATGAAACTCCATACAATAATATAGGTGGATAAACTGATAAAATGAGTGAGCTAGTAAGGTATCTTGTACAAGGAAATAGTGAACTGATATTTGAAAGCGGGTAAGCATTTTGTTGGGAATTCACTAATCACTGTTCATTTTTTTTTCGTTCAGTGTTACACTTATCAATTTTTTTCCAGAATTTGGTTGGGCTTGTAAAAAATTTATTGAGAACTCGATAAGCGGATGTATACATTTTGCTATTTTCTTAGAAATACAAGTGTAGGAAATAATGTAAATGCAAAGAGTTATTACTATTTTAGTAATTGAACTCTACACAGAAGCAAATAGCAAGCCAACACATGATAAGTTGAATATTATAGGTATTAGAATATTTCACTATAATAGCGAATCATAACTTTGCTCCCAGCTCCAAATGTAAGCGTGCCTAGTTCATTCAACTGTCTCATTCTCAAAGAGTACATATTTAGGCAGATTTGTGCTCACCAAAATATGTATCACCTTGAATCATTGGTGGAAAGTGACATTTAGAAGCATTATTTTATGAACTAGCTCTCTTATCATAAATTTGGAAAGCTTTTTTTATTGACAAAATATGTGATCAGCCACTCCCACACTCTGCAAGCGAATAATGTAGTCAAACTGAGAAGGTACATATCTATTAGATCAATTTACCAGGTTTTTTAAGCATTGGTTTCATTTCAACATCATCTTCTGGATCAGATCCTTCCCTCAAAGGAATGTTAACATATCGAGGTTCTTCATAACCAGAATGATAGAGAGGAGAATTCAACATCGCCAAATAGTCCACACTGTTATTCAAATCAGCATTCATTTTTATATACATTTCATTCAAGTTGGTATAATGCTGAAAATCATAATTTCACAGGATTATAGCGATTATAATTCTTTTATAGAGTTAAAAAACACTATATCCCAGCTCAAGTGTAACTTACAGATCGAACGCCATCTTCTAGGAAGCTTCCAAGTCGCTCACTTAGTTCTGTAAATGTTGGCCTCAGCGTTGGACGAGAATGCCAACAGTCTTTCATCACAGCATAACTACATGAAAATATGTTTGTGTAAGAAAGTATAGCAAATGTAATAATGAATAAGGAATACGTAAATATGGATTGTGTTTGGTCATATTCAGTATTTCTGGCTTTTGCAGATAACTTCAGTTCTAAATTTTGAACCAAATTTTTAAAAGAAAAACTACTTGCCAAATGGTAAAAATGATTTTCAATTGAAAATTACAGTAGAACTTTTTCAATTCTGGAACTCTGACATTGAATGATGAATTTAAAATTAGTTGTTGTCACAGCACAACTACCTTAATTTATTATTGAAAACACCGGCAAGAAATTAAGGAAAACAATTATTTTACTCATCAATGCTTCAAATGGGAAATAATAACTTTGCCAAATTTTGAATGTTTTCGCCATACTTGATGACTAGAACTCAGATTTCTATGCACAAAAAACTTTGAAATGTGCACATAAAATATGCATTTATACCTACTGGATGAAATATGCGGAATATATATATTTATGAAGCAAAATATACACAAATATGCAAAATCGATATGGGTGTCTTTAGAAAGCATTTTTCAATCAGATTACCCCAGTATGTTTTATTTTATCATTTTATTCGTTTTGAAAACTTTAAAGTAACAAAAAGATTATTTTATAACCAAATTGATAATTTGATTATTAATAATCAAAAACGGTTTTCTTAAATTTTGTGATTTTTTTTGGCAGGTCACTCTTTGTTTGAAAAACAGTAAAAATACAAAATTTTGAAAGTTATGGCCAAAATATGCAGAAAAACGGCCGAAATGTGCTAAATATGCAAAATCAAATGGAGCTCATTTGACTCAGAATTTCATGAATTGCAAAGATCTGATAAATATGCGCAATCATCGTTCATGTAGCAAAACATACAATTCCATAAAAATTCGAGCCCCAATTTGATCATTTTTCATCGTTATATAATTTATATTTCAACTTCAGACTTACATTTCTTTGGAAGCAAACGTTGGTCTGTCCAGTCTATATCCGGATTCCAATTTATTATATAGGTTATCCAATTGTTCAATGCCTTGAAAATTATACGCAAATGAAAAGTTAGATCAATGAATAAATGAGTTGTAAACAACAATGTGTTAATCAGTAGAGATAAGTAACTAAATTAGTGACAAAAAAGCCTTTTACTTTTCAGTACCTATCAGATGCCTGATTAATTTCGGTTTGCAAAACTAGTTTCTGACATGAAAACCCCAAATACTTATTAGGAAAGTGTATGTACTCAAAATTAATCAATCATCTGGTCTGGTGCTTACCTACAAGTTACTTAAGGGGATACCTAAATCTCAATAACTTACCTGGATATGGAGTAATCGACAATGAGAACAATTCCCACATTGTTATACCAAATGACCAAACATCAGACTGTGTTGAAAACACTCTGTCCCTGATTGACTCAACAGCCATCCATTTTACAGGAAGCAACGTCTAGAAAAAAAAGTACCTGTTATGTATCTATTATTTACAGATTTATGCTGACACACAAGTTTGTGTGTGTTATCAATTTTACAAGTAACTTACGTTCTTTTGCCTCTGATAATTTTCACTTTGGTACATACTTTTGGCAAGACCGAAATCACATATTTTTACAATATTATCGTCCGCTAATAACACATTTCTTGCAGCCAAATCCCCATGCAACACCTAATCAAATTATCTCGAGTTAACTGAATGATGATATTATTTTTAAAACTGTAAGCGGGTGAGTAAATTTTTTGATTTTGGTGAGATTTTTAAATGGAAATTGTGAAGGGGGAATTGTGAGGGATGAGATGCAGGAAAAATTTGCAGTGGGAATCTCCAATGGTGTGAGTATAAATTAAGTACCTTTCGACTAGCCAGATAATCCATGCCTCTTGCTATCTGGAATGACCAACAAATCAAATCGGCAGTTTTAATTGGTCTAACTGTACTGGCTTGGTAGTCGCCACGATAATTGGAACGCCAATCTGGTTCACCATCTTTGCTGATCAAATATCCATCCGATCCTAAACAATACAGCTACATTAACTAAGATTTATTTATGATGCATCTCATATGAGTGTGTAAATCACATGAATGGGATTTATGCTAGGAGGCGTGAGTTTTAATATTTTTTGCAAGATAATGCCAAGACCTATGCAGTGTTTGGCACAATAAATGAACAAAGAAATATGGGATGGTTTCCTACCTATTGGTGTGTCTTCTGTACAACTTTCACTTCTGGTACTATTTGTTCTGCCATTCATCGCGGTATAATTGCTAAAGAAAAAAAAAAGATCCCTGTATTATTTCAACATTTCTACAATGGATAGGTAAATGGCAGAAGTGCACACTGTACCATGTGCAAGGCAACCATGGCTACCATTAGATAGGTAACCAGGCAGATAATCAGAATTTTTATTTTCAATCAACATCTAGAAGAAATATTAACCAATGTATCAATGGGTACATACCGATTAATGCTGGTAATTGAAAAATCAATTTCACCATTTTCGTTAATCTGGTTGATAAAATTATTTCTCTGTTCCAAAAGGAACTTGTGTAAATTGCCAAATTTGCAATACTCAACTATGACACATAATTCCCCTGCAAGGCATGAAGAAAACATGAATGAATCCGATTACTTGATACTTACAAATATAAATAACTCGAAAAAAAATGTTGAAGAAAAGTGCTAAGCAAGTCTTACTTTTGTGCAGATCTTTAGTGCAAGCTCCCAGTAAATTAACAACATTTAAATGTCGCCCGAGGTGAATCATAATTTTCAGCTCAGAGGCTAGAGCCCTGATATAGAGAGAATCGGCATTGCGTTTTACTGTTTTTACAGCCACAATGGTTACAACATTTTCATCAATTATACCATCTGCTTCGGCTTTCCTCACTTCTCCAAAGGCTCCAATACCAAGTAATATACCTGAATAAAAAGTGTAAACTATTAGTTAACCACTACAGGCAAATAACTATGTATTGTGTAAAATATTGATGGAGTGTTCAATTTACCAAATTTCAGCTTTTCTCTTGGAAATTCCCATTTTTTATCATAAGGTAACAAATCAGCTTGTTCATCCACACCTAAGTCTGGATTGAGACTGTGAATAGCCCCTTCTTCAAAATGTATCAACCCAGTATCTTTCAATTCTTTCCTTAAACTCTGTGAAATGAAATAGTCCATTTAGTAACACATGAAGATTAATCAACATCATCATACAGCTTCTCAATTGAAATTTAGAATGCAAAAACTTTAGTTAAGCACTAACCTTTTCTTTGCGTATTTTTATCATCGACCATACAATGCACATCAAGAAAAAAATGATAACAACGCCAAAAATTGCTACAAATATTGTGTGTTCGTGTTCTTCTGGCTTATCTAAATGAGACAAAATCAACATCAGTAAAATTTCATTAATTTTTTTTTTAAATATATAGCGTCGACCGTCGAGTGCATTACAAAATTGGCTGTACAATTTTATAAGCCTTTTTACGTTATGATAAGTAGGTAGTTGTGTATACAACACAAATCATGTGACACAAACAATATAATACATGAGTAACATTGTATACATACCAGATAACCATAGCATCACCTTAGCTGACACATTTCCACCTTTATTGCTGGCGACAAACATATATTCTCCTTCATCATAGTATCCTACATATTTTATGACTAATGTTTGATTTCTATTGAGTAAAACAATACGTGATGACTCATTGCTACTTAGTTGGATGATTTTGTTATCCTGGATTCAGCAGACAGATTCAAAGCAACACATGAAAAAAAAAAAAATTGAATAAGAAAAGATAACCCGGAAGTTTTTCTCGCCAGCCTTAATTACATTGACGAGACTCACCTTGTACCATAACACAGACGGCGTGGGAGTACCATCAACTTGAATTTTCATTTCTGTTCGCTTGCCACTGGCAACCCACAAATGACTGTCATTGAAGTTAGTGCTGATTATATTGGGCATGGAGACACCTGTGAGATCAAGTTTTAAATTTTATAAGGAAGTTTCAAACAGATACTTGCACAAAGTCTAAATCTGCAGGACAACAGACACAGAGATTCCTTGAATTAATTACACTAGAGAGAAGAGAGAAATAAATGAATCAGAATTATGAGAATTTCCTCGTTAGAAATGAATTCCATTCACCGATTTCATTTTTGCCACAGAAAGGGATGAAAGTTTAACGCCTCGAAAAGTTGTATAATGAATTTTCCGTATTTTTTACTTTTGTCCATGCTATTGCTTAATAGTCAATCAATGCATGCAAGTACAATAAATTTGAAAAATGAAGCTGATCATTACTTTTAACATTGATCATTATATCCTTTTCAACTTCGTGATCCGCCGATGAATTACTGAGCAGGGAAGCTCGACAAATGTACTTCCCACTGTGTTGTGTCTTTATGTTTGAAATTCGCAAAATCGATCCATGCGAAAATTCAGTGGTAAAATTTACTGTGCTGATTCCTATAACATACAAAAATGATGGTTATTTGTAAAGAAGCTACTCTGGCAAAAAGATGCAAATTATAAATCTGAAAAAGAAATTTCACATCCGTTTTTTCCTTACAATAAGTCGATAAGATGAGTACAGAGGCGTAGCTATGGGGGCTGGGGTCAAGAACCCTCCTTGGCGTCGAAAGCTTACGTGAAAAAATGCCTTCTTGAAGCATTAAAAATCAAATTTTCTCAAAGCTTCGCTTGGGCATGAACAAAATCATAATTCTATGATCTATTTTTGAATCAACTATGCAAAAAATTGCTCCCTTCTGATACTCCAAGTCTCCTTACTACTTTGCACCCTCCTCCTAAAAAAAGCTTCTGGTGCCACTACTTGGACCTGCTGGGGATTTTTTAGGGTTTTTAAGGTCAAAATAATTAGTTTGACAGTTGTTTGTTCCGAAATAACACTTACATCGATTTTTTTCATCAAACATGCTATGAACATCGAGTTTAAATTTAGTGTTTTTATAATAAGAGGAAATTTAGGTGGGGGGGGGGGGAGTTAACTTAGAATTTCTCAAAAAATTATAAAATTTTGGATTCTCTCCATGAGAAATTTCTGGATACGCCACTGGATAAGTACTTAGTTTGGTTATAGAATATCTATTTGAAAAACTTCTCACCTGGTAGATGTTTAGCTGGCAAATCTTTGGCAGTATTTTTGTACCAAGTAACGTTTTTGTGGTACGCGTATTTAGATGATCCGCATTCTATTTCCACGTTGTCTCCTACTACAATTTCTTTTGATTCGCTCTTAATTGCGAATCCATTTTCAAAATCTGTGTAAAATGATATATTGAGATTATGACTTCGAATTGAAAAATAAAAGTCTCGTTTGTACAATTGAGCTCCATTTTTTTTTAGTTTTAGTTTTTTTCCACTTTTTAGTGGAGAGGGCAAGTGTTGCCCTTCCATCTATTCGCCCGATTCACTCTACAGTCTGTACCATTTAAGAATAGGTTAACACCATCAAAAAACTGAAAAATACACACAGCTACATTTGAAGGAAAAACATCAAAAGTCGACGTTTTCTGATGACCATTTGATGACATCAGACTATTTATAAGTAGAACAGACTGTAAGTATGTATTTCCTAGGTACTTGTATTACACAAGATCTATACCGAGTATTCTCACCTGAAACTATGTAAAGTGCTGATGCATTCGTAGAACCTTCCGAATTGCTCGCTTCACATCTCAGAATTTTACTCTGATTAGCTTTGAAAGTGAGGGTGGATTTCATTTGATACGGCTTCGAGCTCATGTTTGTTTCTTCAAACTGAGACATCTATCAAATGAAATAGATTTGAAACAGATAAATTTTATGACCAGTGAGTAAAATATATCCGAGATTAAAGTTATCTATAAGTATATCTGGCTATTTGACGAATGTAAGTATACATAAAGCAGATGGAAGCAAATCTTACCGAGATATTTTGGAAAGTTGTGCTTTCGCAAACAGGATAATTATCACAATCTAGAGCCGACCACCTGACTCTTGGTAAAGGGTATCCGATTATAAAGCATTCAATGGGATAAGTACTTTTGAAAAGATAAAATTCATGATTGTTTTCAAGCTTCACCATGGGTTTATCTGAAAATTTCGAAGTACATTTTGGATCAAATTTACTCTATTAAAAACATATGGTTGAAAAATATAAATACTACCTACACTGATTGAGTAGTTAATTTCAATATTTATAGGTATTTACCTTCGACAGTGAGGCTGAAATTCGCGATATCGGTTCGATGAATATTAAATGCTCTCATTTGATAAATACCAAAATCCTCAATGATGATGTTCCTAATTTCAAGCGTAGTGAGTGGCTCTTTGTTTGTCACGATAAATCTACCATTCGGATCGCTTTTAATTTCTTTACCATCCGGATCGAACCTATTTTTTCAAATACAGATTGTAGTAAAATGTATCTTATTTCATCGTTCAATAAAATCGCGAATAATTATTACCAAGTAATAGCTGCTTTCGGGTAAGCAGTCACATTTACAACCCATTTGACTTGCGCTTCACCAGCTTTACGAACCAATTCTCGAGATTCTCCGTGAGTAGCGATGTTCAGAAATGATTCATTTTTATCTATAAAATAGCCATCAATCGAATAAGAAATAAACACCAACACTTATCTGGAGGATAAATCTTCTGCCATACCAACCATGAATGTGCAAAAAAAAAGTTTCATTTTTGCTCGAATAACCTTGTACTTCGCAAGTATACGGTCCTTGATCGCCTTTTGTTAAATTTTGAATTGTAAATGCTCGATAAATAATTTTATGTTGCTGGGTACCGGTACCGTATATTTTGTTGTCCTCGATTATTGTTTTCTAAAACGAATTGCAAACGTTATTATTTAGTTGGTGATTTTACATTAGGTATTTATATCTACTGAAATCGATCACAGTGTGTCATGTACTTGTACCTATTATTTACTCGCAAGTGGAACCTTAATTTCAGACTCAAAATTCGGGCAGAGATTGGATAAGAATAAGACGAAAAACCATTACATGGCAAAAAAAAAACTGAATACTACTCTATTTTTCGACGACATTAATTCAATTTTTTAGTCAATTATAGTATGTATGAAATTCCATTTTTAGCAATTGTTGTAAAATTTTATGGAATAAACCAGTTGAAAGGTTGGTTTGGATATCCTTTACTCATTCCATTTGAAAGCGATTATCCCAATCTTTGGTAGATTCTGCCTACATGCAGGTCGACTACTTTCTCAATTATAAATCAGTGAAAATTACCGAAAATCACTGAGGAACAGTCAGAATTGCAGGTTATGGACCGTTTTCCCGAAGCCGAAATCCCGAACGGACATTTTCACGAAAAAAATGTTCACGAATCCTTTTTCCCGAATACCGAAATCCCGAATCCTTTGTTTCCCGAATTAAAAAAATCATTGTACTATTGAAATATTAAGTTTATTTTATTTTTGCTAAAAACTACCGAAATCGTCGATAGTTTTTTTGGCCTTCAGTAGTCGAAAACTACAGTTTTTTTCCAAAAACTACCGGGAGTTTTATTTTGTTGCAATAAATAAAAAAAAATAGGTAGTAAAAAAGTTGGTAATTTGTAAAAAAAAAAATCAATGAAAATCAAGTGCAATGTAGTACAAATAAAAGAAAATACATTCAAAAAATTAGTTTTCTTCAAGGTGTCATCAATGTTGACCAACTTTTTGAAAAAAAGTTTGATTTACAAAATTTTATGCCATTTTTGAGTGGTTTTACCTCCTGAAAAACTATACTACCGAAAACCTCTGGAGGATGAAAAAAAACTACTGTTCCACCACTATGCAATAGGCATTCCATAGAAATAATAAAAAAAAGTGATTCGTGAAATTCTATATTCGGAATTTTTACATTCGGGAAATTCTTCATTCGGGATTTTTGCATTCGGGAAAAAGGTAATTCGAGAATTGTATTCGGGATTTCGGTATTCAGGAAAACGGATCCGTGAAAATTTTTTTCGTGAAAAATCTTATTCGGGGAAATGTCCGTTCGGGATTTCGGCTTCGGGAAAATGACCGTGAACCAGAATTGCAGCATAGGAGAAAATCAGTGAACTTTGTTTTACTGAATAGTGAAAACAGATCGTGAGAAGAATCACTAGAAAATCAGAAAATTATCGAAAATCACTGAGAGACAGTCAGAATTGCAGCACAGGAGAAAATCAGTGAACTTTTTTTTTACTGAAAACAGATCAGTGAGACGAATCACTGGAAAATCAATGAACATTCGCTGAAAAGTCAGTAAAATTTATGAAATTTGCTGAAAAATCAGCGAAAATTCGCTAAAAATCATTGGATTTTGCTGATTTTTTGTGCTTCAACTCTGACTATCAATGACTTCGCTGATTCAGAATGAGAGAGAGATACCAGCGAAGTGGCGTAATAAGTAATTGAAATTGATTTTTGGAATAGGTATTGATGCTCGGATTCGTGGACGTCTATTGTGAACGTGTGAGAGGGAGCCCTTTTTTTGTTTTTTTTTTATTCAATGAATAATTTTAAGGTATCGTCAGAAAATCCATTTGTTAGCATGATAATATGGACTTCAACTAATCCAAGCTAAAACATGCGGAAAAAAACAGCCAATAGGTGTTAAGTATCTTGAGATGTAAGATTTCATAGGATCCCAATAACTTTTTCCCCTCCCCTCCCCTAATTTCATTTTCAAGATTCGCATGGCTGTATTTGAAGTTGTAAAACAGTTGATTTTTGAGGAAGTAGTGAATATGGGATGTTTTGAAGCACCGAAACCATTTCTGGATATCAATTTGATCCTAAATTGAAACGGTGGCGGGGGGGGGGATGCAGAGGTATACATTTTTGGAATATTTGAGTGTGGTATTGTTTGATATTTATTTTGAGCTTCTGAATTCATATCCCAAAGTCAGTTTTACTTTCACTTATTCACTTGAAAATTACATCCTGGGACAGGGGTTGTGCAGAGGGACAAATTTTCGAAATTTTTGGGCGAGGTTGTGAAGCATCGTTTGGCACATATTTTGGGAATTTGAATTCATAGGTATCTAAAGACGCAATATTTCCTCCAGACGTATCCATTATTTTCTCAATCAACCTCTTCTTATTTCCATATTCAGGAAAAGATATGACGTTGGAATGTTTTAAAAAGTTGCCCTCCCTAGGGCATAGTTTTAGGTAAGGAATCAACTTTCACACTCCTATGGACACGGGTTTCAAAAAAATTACTTTTTCCTTGGTTTCTTCTGGGTGCTCAGGTTTGAAATAGGGGTAAAATCGATTTCAGATATGAATTTAGGAGTCCAATACCATTATTTTTTTAAATTTTCGAATTTTTTGGTTTTGAGAATTTTTTTAAAAGAAGTACAAAAATCGAAAAAAATCTGAAATTTTTTAATAATTTGTTATCAATAAGGGATGAGCTCATATTTTTTGAAGGGATTTCATTATTTGTTGGGCGTTATTATTTTTTACGGAGCCATTTTTGAGTTCTGGAATTTTCAAATCATCCCAATATCTACGAATACCAGTCAGCAATCTGGACCCAAAAATAATAATGTTCAATTAGAAGTAGTATACTAATGTAAGTTCCAGAATAAGAGGAACTTTAAGTGAAAAACTTTCACATAATTCATGTTGAAAAAAGCTCAAATCTTTTTCACATTGAAATTTAAACAAGATTTCAACTGCAAAATATTCTCACATCATTTACAGTTTGAATTCATCTCACCTTGAAAAAATCTCACATCTTTTTCACTTCATATTTCAAACAAGATCTCAACTGCAAAAATTCTCTCTGCATTTATACTTTGATTTCTTAAACAAGCTATCAAGTGAAATAATCTCACATACTTTTTACTTCAATATATTTTCACATCTTTTTTCACATAAGAAATATTTTCACAACAAATCAAACCATTTTTCTTGTATTTAGTTATCCTCACATCTTTTTCACATCTCTTGAAACCTTCATTTGAAATGCAAAATGAATTGCATACCTATTTCAAACAAAATTGGTAAAACCGCCTGTTCTATATCACGTCACAATACACATGTGTAGTAGTTGATAGTCCTACGGAGCTGCTGCCCTCGTAATAGTGTGATACTGGGAAACCAGCACTATAGGCGAGAATGTAACCGTACGGCGTGCGTGCGTTGACTACTATACCAGTGTAAGTATATGAATTGGGAACCTCCCACTCGGATAGCTTCATATGTAGATGAATGGAAGGTTCCCAAGAAGTGTAATAGAACAGGCGGTTTTACCAATTTTGTTTGAAATAGGTATGCAATTCATTTTGCATTTCAAATGAAGGTTTCAAGAGATGTGAAAAAGATGTGTGGATAACTAAATACAAGAAAAATGGTTTGATGTGAAAACGATGTAAAAATATTTCTTATGTGAAGATGTGAAAATATATATTGAAGTGAAAAGTATGTGAAATTATTTCACTCCAGAATAAGAGAAACTTTTAGTGAAAAACTTTCACATAATTCCTGATGAAAAAAGCTCAAATCTTTTTCACTTTGAAATCATCTCATCTTGAAAACATCGCACATCTTTTTCACTTCATATTTCAAACAAGATCTCAACTGCAAAAATTCTCTCTACATTTATACTTTGATATCTTAAACAAGCTATCAAGTGAAATAAACTCACATACTTTTCACTTTATTTCACATCTTTTTTCACATAAGAAATATTTTCGCATTGTTTTCACATCAACCCATTTTTCTTGTATTTAGTTATCCTCACATATTTTTCACATCTCTTGAAACCTTTATTTGAAATGCAAAATAAATTGCATATTTTCAAACAAAATTGGTAAAACCGCCTGTTCTATATCACGTCACAATACACATGTGTAGTAGTTAATAGTCCTACGGAGCTGCTGCCCTCGTAATAGTGATACTGGGAAACCAGCACTATAGGCGAGAATGTAACCGTACGGCGCGCGCGCGTTGACCACTATACCAGTGTATGTTTATGAATTGGGAACCTCCCGTTCAGATAGCTTCATAGGTTGATGAATGGGAGGTTCCCAAGAAGTGTAATAGAACAGCCGGTTTTACCAATTTTTTTTTTTTTTAAATTATGCAATTCATTTTGCATTTCAAATGAAGGTTTTAAGAGATAGCTTGTTTAAGAAATCAAAGTATAAATGTAGAGAGAATTTTTGCAGTTGAGATCTTGTTTGAAATATGAAGTGAAAAAGATGTGAGATTTTTTCAAGGTGAGATGAATTCAAAGTGTAAATGATGTGAGAATATTTTGCAGTTGAAATCTTGTTCAAGTTTCAATGTGAACAAGATTTGAGCTTTTTTCATCAGGAATTGTGTAAACGTTTTTCACTTAAGTTTCCTCTTATTCTGGAACTGACATTAGTATCAGGCATATTTCTTTGGTCACTTTTCAGTGACTTGGTCACTTTTTTCATCAAAAGTCACTAAAGTTACTTTTTTCATCAATAGTCACTAAAGTTATTTTTTCATCAAAAAGGTCACTTTCAGTGACTTTTGGTCACTTTTCGTAACTTTCCCCCACCAAAAATTGAAAAAATTGAAAAATTAATCATTTAAAAAAATGAAAACCCGATTTTTTTCCTTGAAAAAAGTTGAATATTCAGGGTGTCTACCGGTCACAAAAGTCGCGAAAAAGTCGTGAAATTGACCCAAAACTCATCAAAAGTCGCGAATTCTTCTGAAAGTACTTGAATTTTTTTCGCCTTGTACAAAACAGAAAAAGTAAAGAAATTTCACCTTTTTGAACATTTTTTCCAAAAATTTTCGCCCTCGCTTCGCTCTGGCTCATGAATTTTTTAAACCTATTCTTAAATTATAAACCTTCTTCCCCTTTGTTTCTAACAATTAAATATTTTGAAGCGGAAAAAATAAGTTTTTGTGGGAGACTTGGTAGCAATCACGATTGGGAATTTCAAAGGGAGTATCGTGTTCTCAGGAAAATCTAAAAAAATCGGAGAATTTTGTAATTTTCCAGTGGGATGTTTTAAAAATTCAGAAAAAAAAACCATTTGCAAATATATCTTTTTTTGCTGTTTTTTAAAAATAAATTTTTCAAAAAAATTTCGCCCTCGCGTCGCTTGGGCCCAATAATCACGTCATTATATGTATTAGTAATCTCCCAATGTTTCAGACTTCCCATAAATTTATTTCTCTATTTTAAGGTCAAAATCCGCGAAATCTATATCTAGCCCGTGTTATACCTGCTTTCCATTTTGTGTTAAAAATACTTCATTAGATAAATGCTCCCTGAACATCTAATAATTTTATCCATTCCAACATGATTTTTCATAAAAAATTTCTCCCGTAACTATTCATCTTCTTAAACATAAAATAACTCATTTTTAGAGATTTTTGTGGAAAATTGTCTTTGTGGAAAATTGTCTTTTTTTAAAATTAAAAACGTATCTCCTTCCGTGTATGAAATGTTTTCTGTAATAAATTTGATCTCGTTGATTTGGGAGGGGGTGGGGGGGGGGTGTCAAATTGAGAGGTAGATAAGGTACTAGATATGTATGTACCTTGAAAATAAGTCGCGAAATTTGATTTTGGAAAATTGGTAGACACCCTGAAATTACTCATAAAACGATACCCACTCAAAGATTTTAAAAAGTAACATCTTTTTGGGCCCTGTTTTCAAATTTTGCCCCTTGCACTCTCCTGGTAGCTCAGGTTTTGTAATAAGGATAAAATCGACTTCAGATATGAATTTAGGAGCTCAAATTACGTATCGATTAGAAACAATTTTCTCTCTCGTGGCCCTCGCACAATCTAGGGGATTATATTTTCAATAAATTTAGGGTATGCCCTACCTTGTTATCAGTGGAAAAATTTAGGATCGGGATATCTCAAGCATTATTGAATAAAATGTTCTGAAAATTTAATATGTGCTTCAAAACAACATTATCTTTTGAGGACTTTTGAGATATTTTCAAAATTTCTCTTTCATTTTTGAGAAAAAAAAGAACTGTTTGATCAAAATTGGACAAACAACAATAACATTTTATATCCAAAGTATTTTTTTAAATTCTTTTTTTTTCTAAATTGAAGAAAAATTTTGAAAATATCTCAAAAGTCCTCAAAAGGTAGGTAATGTTGTTCCGAAGCACATATTGAATTTTCAAAACATTTTATTCAATAATGCTCGAGCTATAATCCCGATCCTAAATTTGTCACTGATAACGACAACGAGGTAGAGCATACCCTTAACCAACAGTAACATCGAAAACGGTTTTACCAGAGCACTTCAAAATACTCCATACATAAAACATTTGAAGTCGTTTTTTCGAAATTTTTTATTTTTAACCAGGTAAAATCGCACTCTATCCCATTGTGCCTCAAAGGTATCGCTTCCTGTCACTGATGAATCAGACCTACCTATTCTTGAGACTCGATGCAATTTCGAAAACGCTTTTCACTCAATGCAGAAGATTTTTTTTTTAATTTTGAATATTTAACGCAACATTTTCTATATTTCACCTCAGAAGGAGGGATCCTTTTTTTCATTTCTCCCTTTTTCGCTATACGTCATGGCGTCACTGATCGTGTTAATGAAAGACGCGTCTATCTTACTTTTTCAACATCTTTTGTAGGCAATTTCCATTCCAATCCGAGGTTGTCACCGGTGGAAATTGTTACCGAACAATTTAGCGTTGCGTTGTCTCCTTCTGCCAAATTGAAAGCATTCGAAGAATCTATATATGGCGTTGAAATTTCGCTTTCTACAGCTGGAAATAAAAATTCAATTGTTAGTCTAATAATAAAATAACTATCCGAATTTGACTACTTCTACCTATCCGCGCAATCATTTAGTTTTTATTCCTACCTATTTCTTTCCTTACCTGGTACCTAAATAATTGACTAACTTTCTGATACCTACGTAATTTGAATGCATTATAAGCATTGATGCAGTATACCGATCGAAAAATATATGTAATTAGTATACCTACTACCTAATTACTACCTAGACATACCTACATAAGTTGAAACCTGTTTAAATATCTTCAAAAATACAACAACTACGCAACCAGTAAGTAGGTATCCAGTTATACTCGCCCAATACCCGCACTCTTACCAATTATTATGGCAATTTCGTATCCAAAAAGTTTTATTCTTGTGAAAAATTCAGTCGGATGATACATTATCGTTGCTTAATTTAGTAAGCACTTGATAAGTAGACAATAAAGGCGACCATTATAGCGAGCAAGAACAGAAGTCGACTCTACGTGATGAAAGGAGAGAATGGGGTGCTAAAAATTATAAATTTCTCACTCGCGAGACTCGAACGATTTTTCAAAATTTTTCTATTAACAAAGCAATTTTTCTAATATTGATGTGAAAAAGAAAACTACTTCCCCGCCACCTTGTTAGGTTTAGCTCGATTGTTTATTCTTTCCCAGGACATAAATCGATTTTATAACGAAAGGATCGCAGAAATTCGTCCGCGGTAACGATTTCAATATCGAATAAATTAATAAACCCCATCACCGATACCCAGCATTTATGATGAGGTAAACTCACGAGTAATTATAATTTGAATGATGTAAGTAAGAGAGTCTATGCCATTGTAAGAAGCTGCGCAGTTGAGAAAAATAGAATCTGTGACTTCAACGTTCGACATAATGAATCCGATTTTTGGATCATAATTGAACCCCGTTACCTGCAAAATGAATTCAACCGTAAAATTCGAACTGTCGTTGCTTTCAAGCACACTTCAAAAATATCCCGACAGACGCGAAATCGCGCACTTTAGGTACATTAAATTACATTACATAGGTCTAGGTAAAACTAGGTTTGTGGAAATTTTGGCTTTACCAGCACCACGTGCAAATAATACCCATAAGTTGGATTAGATGTCTAATGTATAAGAATCGATGAAATTACGAATTAACCAGTCTATGAATTTTCCGCGAGACGATTCGATTTCAGCAGATTACGTAATCGTCTGTGAGAAATGAAGCGTGAAGGAAATGAGCAAATCGCGACATGCTGGTGATGCGATGGCCTGATCGATAAAATGCAGCGTTGAGAGTGAGAAAGAAATTGAGTAAGTACTACGTAAAAATATGAAATCGAAGGTAGATTTTCAAAAAAAAAAATCATTCAAAGTTTAAAGATATTAGGTGGTAATCAAAGGAAAATATTTTATTTGCACGCCACAAAAATAGATTTTCACGCCCTAATACATGTTCACGAAATAAAAAATTCGTCGAACGTCCCAGTATAGGTAATTCACACTTTAACTGCAGCACACCACATTTATATAATTTCAAGTAGTGTTTCTGATAAAAAGGAAAATGAAAAATGTTGGAAGGAGGCGTTTGAAAAAATTAGTGTTTTGGTGGGGAAAGAAGCAAAATCGAATATTTTTGACTCAAATGCAATTTTACAATTTTTGTAAAATAGTGATTAGTTTCATAAATTTTGTCCATTAAAATGAAAGTATAATTTTTCCATGAGGGGGAGGGCTGGATTTTGTATCCCTTTTCGGGTCCGGCTCTGGATACACTATGTCCAAATTTAGGGTTTGTGGTACGTTATCTCCAAATTGGTTTTTTGGGTAACATAACAAGGTTTTTGGGACACTATGTCCAAACTGGGAGTTTTACGAAACAATGTACCTGCAAATCGAATTTCTAGGGACAACTTGTCAAAATTGTTTTTTTTCTCTCTTTCTTATGACACTTATGCCCAAATTGAGTTTCTTGTTAGACACCATGCGTACAAATGAGACAATGAGACCGTCGATATGAAATTTTTTGTGACAATGTTGACCCTTAATCGAGAGTTTAGAGGACAAGAAGGGACCTAAAAAACAAAACAATTCGTTAATATTTTGTTTTGTATCCAAACGCATTTTTTAAAAAAAATCTTTCAATAATTTTTGTGACGAGATATAATTTTTTGGCGTTACATTGTTTTTTGAGACATTCCTGACGAGGGCATACGATTTACTTTTTGTAGCCTGCTAATCAATTTTTATGGCATGCTTTTAAATGTATGCCTTAATCAAATTCAGATTTTACTCAATTTTTAAAAATTAGTCAAGAAAGGAGATTTTCGCACCACTAAAAGATTGCGGCTTAAGGTTCTTTTTTTCATTTCAGAAAGAGTATTATTTTCGAATTTTGGAAATTGACCTTCATTTCATATACTTATTCAGGGTGTCCACTCACTGGAAATCCTGGAAAGTCAGCGAATTTTGAAAATCTAGTAAAGTCAAGGAAATGAGGAGGAATTTTGCAATTTTTCAGAAAATCGAAAAGAAGCATAAACGTCTAGAAAAATGTTTCTTTGCTTATTTTATTATAAATTTTTCAAAAAAATACAGTTACAATTTGTTTCATTTTTCAAAAGTTATAATTTTGTTCGAAACAAAAATTTTTTTTATTTAAAATTTTTTCTGTGATAAATTCATTTTTTCAAATTTTTGCATATGGGGAGGGGGTTCAGAATTTTCAGAATTGAATTTGAGTCGTTTCTGTGGTTGGAAAAAAAGCATCTAAAAATCTCCTAAGAAGAAGTGATTTTTGAAAAAATCGTTGGAAACCATGCATTTCAAATTATTCTTCTGCAATTTCGGGCCACAAGTAAATTACGTGAGAAAATAACCCCTACCTCCATGCTCCATGAATATCATATTCGAAAGGTGGGGAATCTTTGAAAAATTGGCCAGGAAATCCTGGAAAAGTCAGGGAATATTATTTCAAAAAAATCAGGGTCAGGGGACACCGTGTTATACTTTTGTACTCGATCGGCACACATGTGCAGCAGAAAAATTTTCCTTTTCCGAAATACATAGGTACACCTAGGTTTTATTATATAAGTACTTGGTAAAAGTAGATGTGTTTGTAGGAAAGCAAACTAAAATTAATCGAGCAAGCGTGAAAGCTCCAAAATCTACTCAAATCCCGTCCTCTCTTCTGGAGTATGAATAGTAGGTAGATACTTCACTCTTACGTACGTAGGTGTAGTACATATGAGTCAATTGTTAGAGTAAACTTAATATACCCATGTCCAACGAATACGCGTGAAAAGAGTACAGGTACAGTGGTGGGTGTAAGCATATCTACATAACATAACACAATACAACATATGTACTTACATATCGACATAGATAAGTACTTACACTCGAGTAGGTTTCTTACATGTGTACTTATTTTGACCTACCCAACTTAGAATATTTATCTTTTCATAGCGAAGTTAATTTGTATTGTTAACATCTTTGTAAAACCTATCAACTACCAACCAACTGGACAAGTAACTGTAAGTACCTGGTCTAGTATCTATATACACAGGTACTTTGTTTAAATCTACATATGTATATCACGTATAAATGTATAAACAGTGGCGCAACTAAATTCAAGAATAGATAAAATGTTTGATTCTTCATCTCACGTGTGAATTAAATAGGTATTTTCACTTCAAAGGGAATAAGAAAATGATTATTTTTCACAAATGTGAGGTGTGCAATTCGAGCGAAACTAGGGTGACAGTTCACACTAGTCGAGAGTCATTTTTTTGATTTTTTCTCCGAGTTTGAAAAGATTGTAGTGAAAAAGTAACGAATTCAGTCAAAATTTCAAGAAAAAATAGTGAAAAAATGAAAAAGAAAACGACTATGATAGGTATGCATAATTGGCTATAAGTAAGTTGATTCCCAAAAAAATATTCATGTATAAAAATTGGCAAATTGATTACAATTTTTTTTTCGAGAAATTTACAAATTGATTCTCACTTTCTTTTTAAGTAGATACATACAAATTGAATAAGTATTGAGTTCCAAAACTCGAAAAAAATTTTATTTAAACTCGAAAATCGAACATTGAAAATTGAAATTCAAGTATCAAAATTCAAACAGTTCGGTACCTACTCAGGGCGATGGTTTTACATTTTCTTTTCGATAGTTGAAGAGAATGTACAGCCATAAAATTATACCCAGAAACCCCGTATCTCAAAACGACGAAGTAATAATTCTACCGCGCGCCCGACTCCACATTACCCCTCCCTACCGGACCCTAAAATCTGACCCCCCCTCCGACCCTAAAATTTGACTATGTTCAAAAATTATTTGGTACCTATATTTAGATGTTTTTCTCCAAAAATACCATTGGCATCAATTTTTTATCAAGGGTTCTTAAAAAATATCAAATTTCCCTGAAAAATGAAAAAAAATGAAAAAAATGTTCCTAAATGATACCTATTGAACGAATATTTCAATATTGCGTCAATTTTCCTTGCTTTTTCATTGGTGGGTTGAATTGAAATATTCATATTCCATCATTTCAAGGAGAATTCTTTCCATTTATTTTTTTGCTGAATACCTATTGAAAAAATTTATATTTTTTAAGAACCCCTAAAAATAGGATTATAATTAAAAATGGATGTCAAATAGTATTTCTGGGTAATCGTAGAAAAAACATCCACACTAAAACAACTTTTGATTTTTTGAAAAAGTCATTCAGTCAATTTCCTCGTGATATCTCCTGGGTGTCGCTAGTAGGCTAAAAGAGGTTCGGAATCAACTCGTATATTCCCTGAGAAAAAAAGGGGATCAATTCGCACATTTCTGAATTCCGGGAATGAACTCGCCAGCTCCTGCATAATTATATGTTGCGTTTATTTTTTTGACTTCGTATACCTTTTTTTTGATCAGTGAATGCGTTTATTTTTTTTTTATAATTTTGATTGAAATTACAGGTTTTCTTCCAATTTGAAGTTTTCTGTAATAAATTTTGATTTCATTGATTTTTTGGGAGGAGGGAGGTTTGAGCTGAGGGATTTTTGAAAATTTGGTAATAAGGTAGTGGAAAAGAAATGATTTTTCAAAAAAAAAATCGTCAGATATCCTTCCTAGGTGCATAAACATCCACGAATTCAAATTTACAAAAAAAAAAAAAAAAAAAAACGCTACGGAAAGGGGTACATAATTAAACGAGAACTCCTGACCTTGTGGTCCAACCCGTTCTGCGCCACTGTGCACTGCAGATGTGCTTCTAATAATCAATCTAATGAAAAAATGGTAAGCGATATCCGAATTTCGTTATTTGTATAACCCTAGGCGCGGCTCGTTGGTAATGAGTTATTAGATAGGTATAGGTCTATAGGTAATTGGCTTCCATCTTACGCAAAATATCAAGCCCGATGCTTCTGCAAGCTTTTGTATATGAGAAAGCCCCGGGTCGCTGCGGACAGCAATCGTATTCTTTTTTAAAGATTCTGCTTACATTTTCCACAAAAAAACCATCGTTCCGGCTATACGGGTAATTGTCGCTTGACATGTATAGCTAGATTAATTGAAAAACAAAAACAAAAGCTTAAGCAAAGTGCCTGCATGAAAAATGCATCAAGGTGCACGTGCAATGTGCAATGTGCAATTTGCAGTATCTATGTAAGTAAGTATTTCATACAGCCTACCTCATTGCTTACCTACTTACTTACTGCATGCATTTTTAAAATAATAGGGTCTCTTTTAATAGGCGCACTTGAGGGTGGTGCTCAGGGGGCTCGAACTCTCTCCTTAAGCTCACCAAGAAGATTTTTCTTCATAAAAATGTCAAAAAAGTCAATTTATTTTGCTTTTTAAACATGATTTTTCAAAAATAAAAACATTCTTAATGAACATACCTAAATGTATAACTGTCTGAATCAGTTATTCTCCATTTTGAATTACCGAAACAAATTTCACTAAAAATCTGTGATTTTTTTTTTTACTAATCGTTCAATCAAAAATCACTGATTTCTCAGTTAATTTTTAATTTGACAGCAGAAATCGGTAATTCTAACTTGTAGACCAGAGAAAAAGAACAGATTTTTAGTTGAACTTATTTCACTGATTCAAAAAATCAGAATTTCACCAGACTTGACAAATTTTTAATTTTTCTTTGGTTCAGTAATGTACATGATCATCCATTCGTCAAAAATATCCTGACTACGTACACCCCTGAAATAACTAATTACTTAATTTTTTCATTAAATATTTGAAAATTGAATGAAAAATTGGTATAGCGATTAGGTAAACCTACACCTAGACGTAAATTGGCGCGGTTCATCGAAATTTACTCTTAATTACCTACATACCTACCTGTACCTACCTACGTAATACGTATAAAAAATGGGAAACGATGCGGAAAACGAACACGAAGTATCATAAGATTGACAGGTACACAGCTACACACCAAGATCTACCGAATTGCGAACGATCACTCTACGACTTTACGTTTGTATTTCAGACCATCGAGTACCTTTTTCGCGAAATACATCCAGAAATTAAATTTTTTGAATGAGCTTTAATGGGTTTATCATGGTTTATCATTATCGAGAGAATGGTCATTGTCAGTTTGCAGCGTGCAATTTGTGTTGTCATTCGGATGTTAATAATCGATAATCGAAACACGATAGTGCCCTCTCTTCTCTCAATCGATCATTTCTTTACACCCAATATCATTCATAAAGTGTTCAACAAATATCCGGATAATCATTCGGATACCACGTAAATTGCCGAACAGTTCCCATGGTGTCTACTGACAAGAAAACCCAGAAAATAGCAAGAATTTTCAACATTTTCCCCCTTTCTTGAATTTTTTAATTGAAGGGATAAAAAGAGGGTTCTTTCTTGGGCTGATTCGAAGCAAGAAAATCGCATGAGAATGGCGAGAGAAATACAGAAAATGACAAGAATTTTTAATTTTTCAGATCCAGTAGACACCATGTTATCCGATTTCCGACAGTTCCCGAAACTTTTTACGAGTCTTTATAGAGCGTTGTTTAATTTTTCTTTTGTTATAATTTAATTTAGTACTTCTAGCGGAATTTCCACTGAAAATTCCTTATTTTAGATACGAGTAATTCGGGCAGTGGTGGCAACTTTGATTTTTCCAGAGCTTTGCCAGAATTTACACGGTTCGACCTCACCAAAAATGGATAATTTGACTTCTCTCCTCCCCCTCCCTCCAAAAATTGGTAAATTTTCTGGAGGCTCCTGATTGGCTCGAAAGCTCTTCCAATCACTGATTTGTCAAGCCCATAAATGATACCAATTAATAATTAGTACCTTAATTTTAAAAAAGAATCAGGAAATTTTTTTGGTCGGTGTCATGCTTTTTTAGACTGATGCCAGCTGCTTTCAGTGTGTTACCGCTGGCACCACATACGAAGATTGCCAACATTGAATCCGAATTTTTTTCAAATATCCGAATATTTGGTCAATACTCGAATTCTCCTGATATTTATTGAACATTTTCGATAGTGGACGTCAAATTGGAGAAATAAAAATAGAATAAGAGAACTGTAGCCAATTAGCCATCGATATGCATACTTTCAATAGGTACCCAAAGCGTTTTCGTTAGTCAATGCCAATGAAAATGAAAGTGAGGATGTGAAAATGGCGGTTTAATTTGTTTTATTAAGTATTTTCGGAAGTAAAAAGCCTAAAACCCGCGTGCATCTTATATCAAGCGTACCTATACTACTTGCTACCTACGTATCAAGTAAGCGATTACATTACATATAGCTACACACTACGTACGCATACCAAGACTATTTATTCACGTCAGTGGCGTCGGAAAGTGAGGTACAAAGCCCCCGAAAAAAAAATCAACGAGAGTCCAAAGTATAATTTTCACCCTTCCCCCTTCCCCTTCAACTACATTACGTAGGAATTTTTAAAGCATTTAAACATGAGAAAACGTCTTTTTTGGGCATTAAACACCCGAGTTTTTCAAAGCTTTGCTCAGGCATAAACAAAATTACAGTTATGTGAACTATTTGTGGCGACAGTGCAGAATATGACTTCTTTTTGTCCCCTCCTTCGAAAATCTTTCTGGTATTCCAAGTGTTTATACTATAACTTTGTCCTCCCCCCCCTCCCCCGGCCGAAAAAAGCTTCCGACGCCACTGTGCTTATTTGTAAAAAAATTTAAGCCTGTAAACATAACGAGCGCCTAATAGGTGTTTGAGTAAATGTCCCTATATGAATTATGCTATGGACTAACGGTATGCTCAACTTACCTCTTCATCGGTCGAAGTCAAGGTGACGTTTATATCAGGTTTGGTGGGTTTACAAGGTATTATAATGTTCTGATGCACCTTAGCGTGTACTATTATCAAAGAATCATTCAACGCGATCAAATTTTCCTCATCTAAAAATGAAAAAAAAAACTGAGATGATACAACCGATAATGCTCAAGAGTAGCAATTTAAATAGGTACCTATATTTACGTTTGCTTAGTACATTTTACTGCTATGTAAATTCATATTAGGTGGCAAAATGTAAAAGATGAATTATTTTGTATCTTACCATAAATGTAGATATAAATTTTAGCTGTTCGACTAGAGTTGGTTTTCGATTGGCAAATGAAATATCCGGTATCGTCATAGGAGGCTGAATTTATAGTTAAATTATTGAAATAAGTTCCATTTTCATTTTGACTTTCGACGACAATTTTTTCCGACTCCTGTGTAAATAAGTAAGAAAATTATTCACGCCAAACACGAATATTATTAGAATTTATCATAACAAACACAAAAGCAGCGAAATGAAAAATGAATCTCCATTGTTCAGAATATCCATTTTTTCTGGGAATTTTGAAAATTTGACATTTGGGAATTTCGGAATTTTTTCCTGCTACTGAGAAACAGACAGAATTGCAGCACAGGAGAAAATCAGTGAAAAAATTTTCAATAGAAACAAATCAGTGAGAAAATTTAGTAAAATTCATGAAATTAGCAGAAAAATCAGTGAAAATCTTTGAAAAATCAGCGAAAATTCGCTGTAAATCAGTGAATTTTGCTGATTTTTTCCTGTGTTGCAATTATGACTGTTTATCAGTGACTTTTCACCGATTCAGAATGAGTGAGTGGAATTTAAAAAAAAATCCAAAAGAACGATTATTATCTAGCCCGCTGCCACCACACTGGTGACAAATGTCACCAACTGATTTTTTTCTTGCGTTACGTTGGCAGGAACGAGTGTTCGGGTGGTAACGCCTCCTAGTACCTATGCGGGCTTGGTCCACCGTTCGTTTCCGCTATTCAGCAAATTGCCTACTTTTTCATTTGAAGGGGCAAACGTTTCTGAAAAAAATCTTGACCGGTACCAATTTTAATTTTTTTGTCCTTTAAATCCAAAGGGTAGGCAAAGTGTTGTGCACGAACCAGTAGGGCATAGATACACAAGTATCTGTCAGGTGACGATTTCATCCCTTCCACTTTTCATTCAGTGAAAAAAAATTTATCAATAAAAATGAAAAATACATATTTTTTTCTAAAATTGTTGCCCCTTCAAATAAGAAAGTAGACAATTTTCCCATCAAGGGAAATTAAAGGTTGAACATGTATGTACACCCCCTAGAAGTTATAATGCCGTATCAAACTTTGGACCGGCGCTAGAAAATTAATTTGTTAATGACATTTTTTTAAGCGTGGTGTCGGCGGGCTAGTAAAGTGTTGTTGAACGTCTGATAAACAAAAAAATTGATATTCAAATTCATATCTTTGTCCATTGAATTAGGAACTTTTCAAAAAAAAAATCCCTCTACTCTCATCCTGAATTAGTGAAAAGTCACAGGTAAACAGTCAGAATTGCAGCAGAAAAAGAAGAGATTTTTTACTGAATTTTCAAAGAATTTCACTGATTTTTCAGTAAATTTCACTGAGTTTTTTCAGAAATGAGAAAGTACGCTCGGGGATGATTGACACTCATTCCCACAGAATTTATTCAAAATCTAATTTCTTTTGGGAACGTATTTTTTAATAAGCTGCGATGAGAAAGGAACGGCCATGCTGCCCTTGACCACGATGTTGAAAAAAATGTGATAGAATGAAAACGAATTCGAAATTATTGGTCCTGTTTTGGAAAACCTCAATATGAGAAAAGTGATGAATTTTCAACTTCTGAAGGTTTTTTTTTGCAAAAATTTTTACACTCGCTTCACTCGAGTTCAACACATTGATGTAGGTATCTTAACAAATTGATTGATATTTCCCATATTTCTTGGGGCAAGCCGAAACGATTTTGGGAATTTGCGCAGAATTCATAAATTTGAGGCATGTGTTTTTTTCATATTTTGGAGGGGAAGGAGCAATGAATTGACTTAGTCATATTGAGGATGATTTACTATGAAGTTTACTCCTTCCCTTCCCTCCTCAATAGGCCTCGAACGCTTTCTCCGTGAAATATCCTATTAGTGTAGGCAAATAAGGAAATAAAAAAACATTTTTAGCTAGCTAAGATTTTATCGCCAAAAACTGTCGAGGGTGGTCCCCTGACTAACCCCTAAAAAGTCCGCACCCCCTAGACCCCTTGCTAATTTTTTTATGGAGGCTCCACCCCCTCAAAACTGGTTTTTCCCAAATAACTTCTCAGGATTTGATTTTACGGCAAAAGTAGCTCAGTACTTTTTTGTTCTACGCTCAATTTCAAACATCTTTTGTATGAACAATTTTTTCGTACGACCAATATCAGAGGAGATGGAGCGTCCTGAAGGAAGGGGGTTTTGGAAAATATGATATTATTTGAAAACGCGATAATATGTATAAAATCGCACTAAACTGTATGTTTTGGGCATGAAAATAGTAGTATTACGTAAATTGATGGTATTAATACAACTTGACCCCCCCCCTTTCCCTCCCTATGTACTCACCCCACCTTACCCACTTGTTTTAATTTAGCACTAGTAATATGACTGAGGGGTGGGGAGGGGTGGACACAATGGGAGGGGGAAGAGGGGAAAAATGCTTCAAGATCATCTTTACCCCTCCCATTGTGTCCACCCCTCCCCACCCCTCAGTCATATTACTAGTGCTAAATTAAAACAAGTGGGTAAGGTGGGGTGAGTACATAGGGAGGGAAAGGGGGGGGTCAAGTTGTATTAATACCATCAATTTACGTAATACTACTATTTTCATGCCCAAAACATACAGTTTAGTGCGATTTTATACATATTATCGCGTTTTCAAATAATATATTTTCCAAAACCCCCTTCCTTCAGGACGCTCCATCTCCTCTGATATTGGTCGTACGAAAAAATTGTTCATACAAAAGATGTTTGAAATTGAGCGTAGAACAAAAAAGTACTGAGCTACTTTTGCCGTAAAATCAAATCCTGAGAAGTTATTTGGGAAAAACCAGTTTTGAGGGGGTGGAGCCTCCATAAAAAATTTAGCAAGGGGTCTAGGGGGTGCGGACTTTTTAGGGGTTAGTCAGGGGACCACCCTCGACAGTTTTTGGCGATAAAATCTTAGCTAGCTAAAAATGTTTTTTTTTCTTAAAAATAGCGCTAATTTGCCTACACTATATCGTGGTGCGCTATACTTAATTTTACTCGTAACGTATAGGGATGTATCTAATCTACCTGTGTGTGTTTAAATACAAGCAAAGAACATCTTACCCCACTTCCATATGACCACTGCAGCGGTCCATCATCGTCAGAGCAGATCAACGTCAATGAACTATTTGTTACGATTTCTTCTTCGGTAACATTGGGTAAAATTTGCAAACCTATAAAACAAAATATACAATATAGGTAGACGGTACATAGCTACATACATAGAGTGTATACGAGTAAAAATTTGATAAGCTATCTAGATATCCGTTCAGTTATAAATGTTTTGAATATCTTTATACTAACAAAGGGAGGTATCCCAACTTCATGTAAAATTCCAATCCAAAACAAAAATAAATTGAAATTACATAATAAAAGAACCCCATATTCAAAATTTCAGATGCTGAATTTCATTTCTAGAATTTTGGCGAATTTTTGAAATTTTAAAATTAGTTCATGGCTTTTCATAATACGAAAATTTGATCTAATCAACAAAAAAAAAGGATAAAATTTGGTATATGTCTCATTTTCAACCTTCCAAATCAATTAGTTCAAGACGTTTTGGAGCCTCCAAAATTTTTAAAAATTTTTCAGCACTGGAGAAAATCCCATGAAAATGGTTCATATGAACTTTAGCATCTATGTCATAACTTCCAAATCAAATCCATATTTTTTGACAGAAATTTTTTAGCTGGAATTGAAACATACGCCTCATGCTTTCACATTGAGCTGGGAGTTGTTCTGGGGTCTCTAGGGAGTATCACAACATGTGCATGTATAATGATACCTATCTAAAACATTGGCAAACGAACAAGATTAAACTGTTTCCAAAGTAGCTTGTCTGTATAATTCTGCGAAAAATATGGATTTAAATTGGAAGTTATGAATTTTGGAAAATTTTACTTGAATCGATCAAATAGGTCACCAATATGGATAATCCACAATTATAGGTGCTAAAGTTCACATGATTCATTTTTACGGGCTTCTCTCTAGTGCTGGAAAATTTCAAGATTTTCTAGAGGCTTCGAAACGTCTCGAAACCACTTCCAATCGATTCGAGAGGTCGAATATGGGGTATATACTAAATTTCAGTTTTTTTCGTTGATAAGGTTGAATTTTCTTATTTATCAAAAATCGTATTGTTTTTTGTTTTTTATAATTAAATTTCAAAATTTAGGTTAGTATTTCCTGATCGATGTACTGTGGAAGTACATATTGTTGAAAACACTTGAGGTGTAGTAAAGATCTAAAGATGTAAAGTTCGGAGCTCATTAATGGTGGTTTTTTTTAAATTATATATTTGTTTGAAGTTTTTTTTGTAAAAATTTAAATATCGGAGCTCATTGTGATTTTTTAAAAATTATTTTGTTTGAATTTTTTGTATTTTTTTTTTTTGGGGGGGGGGCATTAAAAAGTCAAAACAGACATGCAAAAAGTTCAAGATAAGCCAAGCTTTTTGCTCAACATTCTAATTTTGTTAGACACCCAGAATTTCAAAAATTCTCCAAAATTCGACAAATTGACTTTACCTAGCACCTGAAATTTTGGATATGGTTTTTTTTATGATGTACGCATACTTTCGATTTATTTTTAATTTGGCTCAAAATTTTACGTCGAGTTTTGTTTCACAATAATACGCGTCTACTTAGGTAATATGCAAACGAAGTTTCTAGATATAGGTAGGTTAGGTGCCCAACTTCCTACTGCCTAAACTCGCGTGAAATTTCATAAATAACGCACGATTTAGATTAATACGTTAAAATTTTTATTTTGGATAAACACTGCACGTTTTAAGGTATATATAGACATACTACGAGTACGAGTATTGAGTATACATCGTATGTTGCCAGTGAAACCAGTTAGTCGCGGTGATGACGTGAGTGGGTATTTCTTTCATCCGCGAAATGAACCAGATTATTTCCCAGAATACATTACGTGCTTGATTTTAGAAGAAAGAAGAAAACCCCGCTAACCCCGGTGGTCTACTCCTGAATGTGATTTCTGACTATCTCGCGTACGTCGACATGCTTATCCAAACTTCCAAAGTCCAAAATACACGACAACACGAATTAGGTAGCCGTAGTCTACGTTTATGGCACATCATAGTTCAGAAGTGTTCTATGCTTCCGTTTATATGATCCAGAGAAAATAGAATCGAATAAAAATGAATAAATAATTAATCGACGGGCTGCGTTGCCAATTAGTGTCTAGTTGCTGATGGCTATTGGCTCAGCTAACGTGTTGCAAAGATTCCCGCTGTTTGGCTTTTCCACATGACGTAGCGGGTAATCTTTCGACGATTTTTCATCGCACCAAAACAGGTGACCGCACCGAATGCAGAATAGTTGTTTATTATTCCGGAATTTTCGGTTGTTTATCAGAATAAAATTTTCGTTAGCTTAAATTTGAAATATCAACTTACCACAAACTACAAAATTTAAATTTAGAATGTTCGATATCCGTATAATACTTATTCTTTTATAGAAGTTTGGAGGTACAGAGGTGTTCAAAATGTCTAAATTTAAACGTGGCTTAATGTACTTCCATCGTCATTACGGCTCAATCATTAACTAGCAGTTGACGAGTGACAACCTAGTAGAAGTATATGGGGTGATGGTTAGAGGGGTAATGGCTGGTGGCCGTTGACAGTAGCAGTAGGGTTAATAAGGCGGATGAAGAGATAATGCGTTATTACATTCAACACTTGAAACTGGCAAAGTAAATAGACCGAATATTCAGCTAAGAAAATAGGCAGAGGTATGAGGTATCGTAAGAGTGTAGACGTACCAATCGACAAAAATGTACAGTGGTAGAGGTACTTATACTGAAGTTGAGTTAATTACGAAAATTTTCGTATTTAAACTCCGGAGAATGAGCGAGCAAGGGAATTCCGGAGAGTATAGGTTCAAATGTCATGTGTTAATTGCATCCGCAGTTGCGACCCGGATCGTCTATAAACAATAATGGTCGGGGCTACCGCTGCGGCCGTCATATTCAACTCGTACTCGTTATTTGTACATGACGACACTTTATTTTGTGGAAAATCATTTAACGTGAAGTAATTCTTTTGGCTTCTGAGTACCTTGAAAAAGCACTCAAGTAGAGGCAGATCCAGCTACAAACATCTTCTTACCTATCTACGGATGTGGGAACAGAAGTACAGTAGCACGGATGGATTACAGTGCCAATTTTTTTGGAAAATTTGAAATTCTGGAATTGTCAGAGAATTTTGAAAATCTGTAGTCTGGGGAGTTTAAAAATTTCGAAAAGTCTGGGAATTTGAAAATTTTCGCTGGAATTTTGAAAAAAAATACAGAAGAAGGATAAATAAGCTGAAAAGTGTTTCTGCTCATTTCATCATATATTTTTCAAAAAAATGTAGTCCAAGCTGAAGCTAGGGCTAAATTCTTCTATTCCTCAATGGATGTGGTTTATTTTATTTGGAATTAGTTAGTGAATGCATGTTTGTGTCCATCAAGTTGAGAATTTTCCAAAAAAATTGTATCCTCGCTGCGTTTAGGCGTACCTGAATTACTTTATTTTATTTTACAAGGTCATATGTACAAGTCATACAAAAGTCATACGTTTCACCAAAAATGATTTTTCCATTTTCTTTCCCGGTTACTAAAGACTGAAAATGACCTTGAAAAATTTTTTTTTGGTTTCGATTATCTGTACTTTTTCAAAAGAAATTAGCCATTTTCTGCTTCGAGCTTGACAAATTTTTCTTTTCAAAAACAATTAAGTAAAAAATTATCCAGCATGGTTATTTAAAATTGGAATGAATAATTGACAAAATGGTCGAGTATTTTGTTCCAAAAAATCACACTTTTTTAAATCAGTCTTCCTTTCACCTGGAAAAATAGGAGAAATGCAGTGGCATTCTCAGAACGAATGGACTCTTTTTTTTTGGATTTTTCAAAATGATTCTGAAAAAATCTCGTCCAACTTTTTTGCTTACAAAACCTCATAAAATTCTCTCGAGATTTTTTTTGAAATTTTATTATACTGGACGTGTATAATTTCCAGGATTTTTCCGCCCAGTGTTTGAGAAAAAAATATTGAGAGGCGGTTTAGATTTGATGTTGGAATTTGAGTTTTTTCATTAGTAGTAGTTTTTTGGTTTTTTTATTTTTGAGCCTGGAATATGGTAGTTGCGGTGTTTTCTGAAATGTTAAATTTTTGTCGTTCTTGTTTTAGGTTGGGCAGAGGGAAAGGGGATGTTGGGTGGATATAGGTTCACAGTTGCAGAATTGGCACAGTACTTCAAAGATTCAAAGATTTAGGAAGTTGTGACTTGTGATTGAGTTTTGTGTGGCCAATTCTGTGGCATGTATAATGAGTTTCTTCTAAACGGTTAAGCTGTGAGAGTTCTCAAAAAACTTGGTAAATTTTTTTAAGCAAATTAAAAAAAAAATGTATATGTGAGCCTGGATATTGAAACCACCCGCAGGTGTCAAAAATTGGTTTTCGAGTGTAGGTTCGCCCTTGATTCTACTTCTGAAAAGCCCAAAATCAGTGTCAAATCCAAAAACAATTTTTTTCTTCTAGGGTTGTTTCTACTGAATCCAGGCTCACATACGTTCTCTCAAAAATTTGAATGCATATGACGATCTTCCTTCTTAATTTTATCACATTTTATCATTTTATTGCCACTTGAGAACTTAACTTGAAAGGTTTGGAAAATTTGGAAAAAATATATATAATTCGAAAAATTTTTCTAAAACAAAAATGAATTTTAAAAAAGTTTGTGCCTCAGTTCAGGAAACAGGCCATTCAGGGATTACGATTTTCAATTTCTATACTTCATGTAAATCTTGATTTTGGAAAATTCTTGCAAAAAACTACATTATTTTAGATCCAAAAAAAATTTACGTGAATTAGTTCACACTCTTTTTAAAATCTTTACTCATTTCAAAAAAAATGTCAGTAAAAGGATTTCGATTTCGTCTTTGGTTTGTATTACGAAATCGTTTATCTGATCAAGTGATCAGGTTTCAAAAAGAATTTCTCTGCTTGATGATTGGCCATTCTACAAATATTAAATAAAAAATCCAAACATCTAGGCATTATGCTAAAATTTTCCTTTATTCCTGTAATTGTGGTGGTATTATCACTTTCATTACAAAAAAAAAAGGTTGTAGGAAAATCCAAAAATTTCTCACTTCGTTTGCTTGACATCATTTAATTTTTCTGCCTAATTGGTTGAAATTATAAGAATTGCTGTGGAGTCACGAATTACTTTCTCTCGTTTATAATTAATTTGTAGGGAAAAATGAAATTACATAAAATATATTTCGGGAACGTCCGGATTCCTTTGACCAATATCACGTGACAGAATTAAATCCCCCCTCCCCCCAAGTCTCACGGTTCAAAAATATCATACGTGAAAGGCCTGGAAAATTTGTAAGTATAAATTAGTCTGGAAAACCTGGAATAGTCGAGGAAAATAATTTCTGAGAAAATATGGTCACTCTGTAGATAAATACGATTTTGCCAACGTCGATAAATGAAAAAGAAAATTAAAATTTCAGCCCAAATTGGTGTCAAATTTGAAGAAAAAAATCACCATTGGCTCAACGCAGCGTCGCGTTGCGCTATGTTACGTCACGAGGATACGAAATGACGCGACGCCCGATGATGTCATCAATAGGGAATGCCCGAACAATGATTTCCAAAGTATACATTCGTATACGCGTACGTATACGATTTACGTACGTATTTATATGTAAACACACCAATACATGGTTACTTTGTTGATGCTTGTTGCTTGATGAATGCAGTCGACAGCAGACGTGGGGAGTTTACGTCCCGCGTCGCGCTCGCGATCCACAAATTGCTCTTACGTCACGAGGTGAGGACGGAGAACCGGTGACCGGTGAAAATGACTAATACAATACACATACCTATACTTTTGCTAGGTAGAGGTAATGAGAAGTGCTGTGTGTAGTTGTACCTTATGCCTAATCCTACGTGGTTCGTGGCCGCTCGCGCTCATTCGCTCTCAGATCTCACTATTTTGATTGTCGATTCTCGTTTCTCGATATCTGATAACTGCTGCAAGTTCTTGGAATTCGGCACATCGCAACCTTGCTCTACGCCTCGCGTTATAGGCATGGTTATTACTATAGGACATTCGTGCATGTAAGGGTTGCATATTCTATGCCGAATAGTTAGGTATTCTGTTATCACAATTTTTCTTTTCTGAATAACTCGAAAAAGAAGCAATTTTGAAAATTTTTCGTAATATCTTGATTGAAATAGAATAAAATATGCTTTCGATTAGAATTATTACTTTTTGATTTCGTGCAACTTATGAACTGAAAATGATCCAGAATTGCTTTCTTTTTGAGTCATTCAGAAGAAAATCAAGAAAAAGTGATAACAGGATACCAAACCATCCGGCATCGAGTATGCAACCCGCACATACACGAATGCCCTATTGCTATTGCTGACTTGTCTGGCAGGGTCGCGTCCAGTCAATTGGCCATCACTTCATAAGCTGTATTACAATACTTTTACCTTGGTCTTATTCTTATACGATAATCTGTAATTTAATAATCGATGGAGGGAAAGAGGCTAAAAAATCGACGTCCAAGGAAGTATTTTCTCGATTCCAGATTTGAAGAAAGTAGGTTAGGTGACGAATTGACGACATACATATGTAGTTTCTGATGAGCAATGTTGAAAATTTGTAAAAGGGGAATGGAATGGATAAGGGGTAGAAACTTTTCACAACATCAAAGCAAATAAATTACATTACTGAAAAAAAAGTGAAAACGACTATAGTTGCTCTTGCAATAGATGATTTTCAAAGGTGGATTGAGGGTTAGTACCTAATTTATGCAATGGGGGATGAACGGAAGTTGATTTTACAACCTCAGAACATACGAATTACGATGTTTTCGAAAAAAAAACTGCGCAAAAATGACTGCAATAAACTTTGCAATGGAAAATTTTTTAATTTTGTTAGAGGGAATGGAATGTAAGATGGGAGAGGAGCGGATATTTATTTTCATAATTTCAGCACATAAATAACATTATTAGAAAAAAAAACGAGAGATTCTCAAATTTTGAAGGAGGGGGTGGAACCTAATTATAAGGCACTAAACAGTACCTACCAAATTTTTTTTCAATCGAAGTGGGTACTCACTACTCAGAAATTATAAATTTTAATCAAAGAATACTTCCCCATTTTATGGAATTCTATGTACATAAGAACGCATCCAATTAGTTTTTATGGTGCTGCATGTGTATTTTACTAAAAATACAGTGTTTCCGCACTTCGTGCGAAAAGTATCGGAACCAAAATTTTGACTTTTGTAGCCCCCCTCCTCCAACTCGAAGGTGCCAAATAGGTTGGGTTTGGGAACATTGCTTTTTCGAAACACCTCTTTCGCAAGTTCATTTTAAGCATGAAACTTCTTACTTCGCACGATTATTCAAAAAATTCATTTTATAGAGCTTTTTTTTGCCTGTAGAATGTAATACGTAACAATTGAACGCATCAATAAATTCGTTGATCTCTGAATTAAATAAAATCAGCTGATCGGATGATCGACGATTGTTATGGTTTAAGGTATCGCATAGTAGATAGGTTAGTTACGTCTCACTCATTTATCAATGTTTCAAACTAGCATTTTTTTGGTATAAGGAAACCTGGGCCCTGGTAGATGCACCACAGCAGACCAAATAGTCTGTCAAATCTATTCAAATTGACCAAATCATCTGATTTTTGCAACAAACTGAAGTTCAATCATTTTCCTTCTATTTCGCTGAAAAAAATTCCCTTTTGTTGTATACCTCAACCCTGCAGAATTTTTTTCAATTGGGGTATAATGCAAAATGCCTTGGGGCATATTGCTAACAGTAAAGACATGATGAAAAATCATTACTTTTTTCGTCAAATTTAGTCAAGTACACTCAAGGTGCATGTCACAATTTAAATGTGTGATTTTTGAAAATTTGAGTTTTAAAACCACCGTAATAAAAATTTCAGATGTCTTCGTTGATTTTCCATTTTTTTTTGGCAAATTTTTGATATTTTATCTGAAAATTGAAACAAAAATGTGATATTCTGAGAATAATATATCAAGAATATCAATTTCAGCATGTTTAGTACCTAGTGTGACTTTTTCAAGAAATTCGTTTTTAAAAACAGTGTTTGCAACATGGCCTATTTTAAATTTACAATTTGTCCCACCCTTGCTACATTTTTTTAAAAGCACTATACTGGGAAGAAATAATGAGAGGAAATGCAAAACCAATACATCATTCGATAGCTAATTACAATGAGTCACAAAAATCTTCGTAGGTGCACCTAATTTTTTTTTCTCTGTGTAGGGGAGTGAAAAGTTTTAAAAAGAATTGAAAAAATTGTACTAGATAAGAGAGAGGATGAAGAGTGCAAATTAGTCAAGAGAAACGAAATTGGCACAATGTGAAAAATTAAGGAGTCAAAAGAAGAAATATAGCCGGTCACAAAAGTATTCGTATTCTATGTATTTGTCCCATACGAAGAACCAAAGTTTTCATGCAGTTTTGCTGTAGAAATTCAAAAATTTGAGTTGACAGAAAAAAATTTGTTGCATATGTGAAGGAGAATGTAGGGAACCCGATGAGTCATCATGCATCACTGTACCTCCATACCGATAGTAAAATAAGATATGGGGTCTAAAGGTAAGTTGGTGAATTGTACAGTTTCAACGTGTATTTTTATCATTTACTTACTCGTATTAATGAAATTGTTTCACTGATCATACCTTATTCCAATATTCATCAATGAAAGTACAGTGATGCATTATGACTCATCGTCTTCCTTACACTCTCTTCTACACATGCTGCGAAATTTCTGTTTACACAAATTTTTCAATTTCTAGAACTAAAAATGACGTGAAAACTTGGGTTTTTTATGGGACAAATAGGAAAATATAGTGTACGAACACATTTTTTGTGACATGCTAATTTTCTTCTTTTTACTTTCTCGTTTTTCTCATTGGGGCGGTTTGTGTCACTCGCTTGATTTTCACTCTTTACCTCCTTCTATCTAATACTCTCTCATTTATCGATCCGTAAAAATTATCAAAAGTCACTGAGAAACAGTCAGAATTGCAATGCAGGAGAAAATCAGTGAAAAATCACTGGAAAATCAGTAAAAATTCACTGAAAAGTCAGTGAAATCTATGAAATTGGTAGGAAAATCAGTGAAAATCGCTGAAAATCAATGAATTTCCCTGATTTCTTCTTGTACTGCAATTCTGACTGTTTATCAGTGACTTTTCACTGATTCAGAATGAAAGAGTACCAGGTTTTTTCAATTTTTGTAGAGAGAATTTCTCGCTCTTCGAGACAGAGGAAAATGAAAAAAAAATGGGAGTGCTACGAACAAGGGAGCTACCCGAGGTCAGACACGCGAAATGAAAAAAAATAATTAACTGGCTTGTAAAGCATCACCAAAAACTTCCGCAGCCAACATTTCAGTCCCTAAAATTGATACGGGGGGGGGGATGGGAATTTGAATGTTGAGAAATCGTCTAATACATCGAAAAATTACAAAAATCTAAATAACTCGTGTTCTTATGGCGTTTAGGAGATGGATTTTATACCACGAACTGCCCTCGGTATAGGCCATCTAAAGATGGGATAGTTGCTTAGATTCGCGTGTCACATCGGGGGGGGGGGGGGATTTTCACTCATACATTGGTCGTTATTACAATTTTTCTACATCGCGCATAAAAGATATAAGTGACACACCCGGGCATGGTACAAGCGAAACTGGACGACTATCCCATCTTCAGATGACCTTCCTGGTATAAAATCCATCTCCTAAACGTCATGAGAACGCGAGTAACATATTTAGATTTTTGTAATTTTTCGGTGTATTGTGTTTTTTTTTCGAAATTCAAACCCCCATAGTCCCCCCGCCCCCTTCCCCCGTATCAACTTTAGGGACTGAAATTTTGGCTGTGGAAGTTTTTGGTGATGCTCTACAAGCCTGTGAAAAAATTCTCATTCCGCGTGTCCGACCTCGGGTAGCTCCCTTGCAAGACTTTTATGATTCATTGTGGATGTAGTTCATATAAAAATTGACCTTCATTTTATTTTTCAAAACTTGAAGAAGAAATATTGCACAAAAACGGTAATTTAGAAATTTTACGGTGGGAACACTACATCATCAGTGGCGTTCTCAGAATTGAAAATGATGGGGGGGGGGGGCACAAAAGTGGCTGTGTGTTGGACAGCTTTTTCGAAGTGGAAAAAAGGGACTGACATTTTTCACCTGCTTAAAATGCACATATTTAGTGGCGTCGGAAGCTTGTTATGGGAGGGTATAAAGAGGGTATGAAGCCTTGAAATACCAGAAAGATCTCAAAGGAGAGGGGGTAAAAAGGGAGCCTTTTTTCGCACGTTCGTCTCAGATAGATATTTTGTATTGAATTTTTAGTGTCCTAAAAAGACATTTTTTCATGTTTTAATGCTTTAAAAATATTTCTGATGTAAAGGTAATGTGAATTTATAAATACGAGTACAACATGATATTTTTTGGGATTTCCCCTCTCCCCCCGACGACGTCTTTGGGCTAAATCACATTTTGTCCCTCTAATACTAAAAGTAGGAGACTCCATTTGTCCCTTGAGACCTGTGTAGATTATTCTTTGCAGCCCTGACGTAGTTTCCATTAAATGTATGAAACTTCTCAATCAAAAGAAGGGTTAAATCTACTGGTAAAACCAACTTTTCAGCAGTTCCTAACATTTTAGATCTAATTGAGACCGCATCGAGCTGAAAAGAAATCATTTACATGGTCTCAAGTGGCGAATGGAAGCAAATCTTTTTGGCATTGGAGGGGCGACTTTTGATGATGACTTATAACCAAACAATCTGAGAGGTCGGTTACTTCATGCAGAGTAATCAACCGATCAATGAAACAGAAAAAAAGTTTCAACTGCATCACAGACGACAATAGGCCAATTTGCATTCTGCTTTTACTTGTATCCTGTCCCAGGTTCCCTTACATGAGGTAGATCTGTATACCTAGAAATCAAATCTGGTACAACGAGAGTGAGTCAGTCAGTCAGTAATACTCGGTAGGCATTGAGTAGTAAGACAAGCAATCCGCGAATTTAAAATAAAGAGCAGCACTAAAGTAAATCACGTACAAAATACTGAGCAGGTATCCAAGTATAGATACTGATACTACCAATAAGTAGGTCTGGATACCGAATTTATACTAATAATTTGACACATTATTCACTGTACAGTCAACTGTATGTAGGTTGAATGTGGATGTCGATTTGATGACTCACTTGTGGCCAAATGAAGGGAGTACAGCAGAAACACCAAACGAATCACGTTTTTCATTTCTCGTCAACGATATTTATAAGTTCTATTGAGCAAGAGCAATTGCAGCGACGATGGGCGACAGCTGATACCAGAATTTTCATCTCTATTGCACGAGTTCACCCTGCAGCCTACATCATGAAATTAGGTTGGTTTCTGAGTTTCGCTTTAACTGGTCACTAAAAGTTACACTTTAGTTAGGTTTCTTCACTTTGGATTTTATTTCTTAATGTGTCACTAATTCGATATCCTGTTACGTACGTATTTACGCCTTAGTCGATACCATACGCCACATCAACATCAACAAGCAGCATCCGCGAAACGTTACGAATAATTGATACAGTACGTCGTACACTTCGGTATGCGCGAAAATAATATACCTACTAATATGACCTAGGTAAGTCTTTCGATCACGAAAATCGCGATCGCGATGGGTTTCCCATTTCCGCACAAATCACTAATTTAAAATCACGTCACACTGAAACACAAACACAATCCCGACTTAACCTCCGGTTATCGGGTTAAACCGCATCGATACCGACAGGCAGCGCACACTCGAAATTTCCTTATCACAAAGTTATTGTTTACATTTGTCGATTAATTTACGGTCGTTCGGATTCGAGTTATCAATTTTTTTCTCTTGGCAGGCAGGCAGGAAAATAGGCACCTGCCTAAATACCAATTTTTAGTCAGGTACGAGTCGAATTCCGAGCAAAACACGATACTCGAGTGGTAATTTGATCGTTATTATCGCGAATTTAACTCGCGAAAAAAATCATTCGATTTACTCGGGCTATTTTAAACACTGTTCGTCATCGATAATTAAACGACAAATCAGCGCGAAACGACAACGTTGAACAGCAAACAATAGGCATCTATAAACGTTAGTTTGCTATTAATAAGTATACTATACTCGCTGTTTTCCACATAACACATATCTACTTGAACTCGGATCTATGCGGCGCGAAGGCGAACGCGAACGCGACCATTAACGTAAATTAAATAGATACAGAAATAGTATGATACGTACAACCGGTACGTCGACGCATTGGCCTAGCACTACTACATTCATTTTGCCTCGCTGTATTTCTGGTTCTGGGTTCTGGGTTTCTGGGCGTTGTGCGTCGCGTCGCCATCATACATCGTCAGGGGTTCCAATTCTTAGCCGTCTGTCGTCGATACGGTGCCAGTAATTGCTGCTGCTTTATGCCTTCTTGGCTTCTGCCCTTCCGTTCATTTAGCATCGTCGTCGTCGCCGTCTCATTGGCTGACGTCAGAGTTACCATACGAATACGACGGAACGCACGTAGGGATCTAATTAGTAATTAGGTAGGTATTTTAACACGTCCAAGTGTATCCAGAAATAATAATAGGTAGGAGCTGAGAATTCTAGAATAAATTTGAAAAATTCAATGAAAAAATTGAGTACTTAATCTGTTATTTCAATGGCGTTGGTGCAGTCAGGGTGCTTTTAGTGGGCGAATAATACATTATACAGATTTGAGCAAGAAAAATTGAAAAATTTCAAGATTTTATAGGGACAAACAATCAACATACTTCAGTGACGGGGGGAGGGGTGGAGACAACCTCTCCCTTTCAGACAAGCCTCAAAAATCAATTTTTTGGGCATTAAAAATCCTATTTTTTTAGAGCTTTACCCTCACTTCGCTCGGGCATACACAAATTCATTATTATTTAAACGACGAGGGCCATTCAAAAAATATTATACCAAAACTGATTACAGAAAACGTCATTAAATTCTATGTATTATTCTCGACTAATCGACACATTGAACAAAAAATTCGTAAATTTTTCGAATTTCCGCAGATTTTTGGGAAAATTTGTTCCCCCACTAAGCCAGTTGAACACTTTTTCACACATCTTTCAGATCTTCGGATTCTTTAAATTTTTGCTGATTTTTATTGTTTTTTCAAAATGTGATATTGCTTCAGGGGTGCCGAGAAACCTGAATTCTTGGTTACAATTCCTCAAAAATATTGTAGGTATCAACATCATTATGTGTATTGAGAAAATCGGAAATCTGAGTTCAGATTTTCGCAGATTTTACTCTCTCCCTCCACCTTCCCGGGAAAATGCCTTCGAAACGTTCCTGGTTGGTTTAAAAGATTAAACTTTCTATTGTTTAGGACCCAGAAACAGGAGCACAGTAAGGTAGAAAGACTGATTTATTAGTTATTGAGGGATGTGAAAAATGGGGGGGGGGGCACGCGAGGAAATTGGGGGTAAATCCACAAAGGCCTAGGAATAGAAATCAGCCATTAATTATTAATTTTCCCAGTGCAACCTCCCTAAATATTACGAATAGAGGAGGAGAGGGGGTTAGGGGAATTTAAAAATTTAAAAGTTTACTTACCCCTGACTCCACCTAACTCCCGGAGTCAATTTAGACCTTGACTCTTGATTCCGGAGTCAATTTTCAACCTTGACTCCCTGAATCTAGCTTGACTCCCTACTCCCTGATGTCTAAGCTTTGAGAAGAAAATAAAAATAGTTTTCCACGCAATATATAAGGGCCAATTTTGTGGCTGAAAACCTTGAAAAAAGTTACGATTTCTTCATTGGGGTTTTTCAAAATTTTGATCAATACATTATATCCTCAGCATGTACATTTCTTTTAGCGAATTATTTTTAATGAAGATGGAAGTGTAGATGAATTTATAAAAAATTTTGATGACTGGAAACATGAAGAATTCATGAAATATACACTAATTAACTTAGCTTGATGGGAGAAAAATAGGAGTGAATTTTCTCAAAATTCTGTAGAAATTCGATAAATTGGTGAATTTTTTCTCAACTATGTTGATTAGTGGAGAAAAATATGCAGAATTCCGCGCCATTTATCTTTTTTTTCTGGCTCTTTCAGCTTTTCTGTAATCGGCTTAATTACCTTATACTTTTTGAACAGCCCTCGTATGTAAGTATTTGAGACGACACGCCAGTGCGAAAAAAGGCTCCCTTTCAGCCCCTTCTTCTGAAATACTTCTGGTATTCCAGGTCTTTATACCCATTTTGGACACTTCCAAAAAATACTTTTTACTCTCCGATTTCTATCCCCCCTCCCTCCAGAAGTGGTGTACAGTTACGCTGGTGACATACTCTTTAAATCTGGATTAGTCAAATAGTCTTGATGGATAAGAGGTGAAATCGAATCCAGTTACGATTTTCATTTTAACCTCCTCATATGATGTCTCTTAAAAATTCTGGAAACATTTTTGACTCCTTACCCCCTTTTTGGAATTATTTTCCAATGGAAGGATATTGAAAAAGGTTTTTCTTTCGATAAATTTGAAGCTAGAAAAATTGCATGAAAATGGCGATAAAAAATCCAGAAAATAGTACGTAAGAATTTTCATTTTTCAGATCTAATAGGCACCGTAGTTATTTTCTGAGATTTTTAATTTCACTAGAAGTGAAGGAAATTTTCTGTTCTTTGACGCAATATTACAACTTGTAGAGGTGTATTTACAATAATTTTTTCATGAATTTTAAGTGTACTCCTTCACGTTTTTTCGACGTTTTAAAGTTTTTAAACGTGAAAAAAGCCATACCTATAGGTAAATAGTGATGGACTTTTCATTGAAAATGTTTTTGATAAAATTACGGGTAAAAATTTGTTGGCAAGTGTGAAACGTGTTCCTTGTAACATAGTTGTAAAGGGCTTACTGAGAGGGTCACAATTGTGTAGTCAACTTAATTGAAAAATTTTGTATAGGACTTTGGCCCGTAAACATATTACTTCCTACGAGAGTGTTGTGGAAAATATGATATATCCTAACGGGCTCTTGAGGCACGTAAACACCTTACTTTCAACGAAAGCATCGTGGAAAATCTCTCTTATGTAATCTGTATTTCTTTAATGAGTCAACGATATGATAAATTTTTGCAAAATTGAAAATGAAGAATAACTGTTTATGAGGCAACGAGCTTCCGATTTCATGCAACAGACAAGAAAATAGCCTATTTCATGAATTAGGCAATGGAATCGATTCAACGTAATATAGAAACACGTAAGAGCTAAAAATGACTAGCTCCTAAGTAATTTTGATGCAGATGGGATTTCGACGATCCTAGACCAAATTTATTCCGAGTTCAAATTTTTTCAACTCTTTTTTTCAATTTTTCCCTTTCCTAGTTTTTTTTTCAAAGCTTTATCCAATTTAGAAATTTTCCATCTGTAGGTAAAGTTTTTTTAATTCAAGTTTTCTCGAAATGTTTTCCATCTTCGATCTTTTGAATTTATTTTCGATTTCATTATTTTCATTATACGCTTCTTAAAATTTCATTTAGGTTGGTAATTACTTACTTAATGAGTTGGAAAAAATTTTGAAAAACATGACGTATAAAAATTTATTTTAAATGTTCAAAGTAGTAAAAAATCTTAATCAACTTTCAATTGGAAAATTTTTATAGTTTAAAAAAATTTAAGAAAGATTTTAAAATTACTCGGGGTACATGAAAAAATTTTCGAGTAGGAAAAGTTTTTTTAAAAAATTGAAGAAATCGAAAGTTGAATTTTTTTCATACTGTAACAGTTTTTTTGTTTTAATTGAATTTTTTTAAAAAAAGTTTTCAACTTCATACTTTTATGAATTCCTTCCAAATCGAACATTTTTTTCAACAATTTTCAAATTTTTCTTCAACTGTCTTTCAATTTTCAATTTCTGAAAAAAATTTCAGCTTTCAACTTGATGCTTTGCAAAATTTCTTTCAACTCAGAATTTTTAAAATACATGAAAAAAAAATTAATTCGGAAATGGACAGATTTTGAGAAAATTTAAAGTTGAAAAGATTTTAAATTTGGATACAATTTTGAAAAAAAAATAGAATTAGAGAGATTGAAAAAATGTAAGAGTTGAAGGAATTTGAATTTTGAATAAATTTTGACTTGGATCGTCAAAATCCCATTTGCGTCAAAACTAATTTTTTTTGGTTAGGTAGTCCACAAATGAAATAGGTAATTTAGAAAATAGGTACGTATGTCATATGTGTTATAGCAGTATCAATTCTTATCTATTTAGCGAGAAAGATAGCTTAAATAGTGCTCGACATCGTCGCTTTGTTTAACCAAAATAAATATAGGCCTATGTACTAGATTTCAAATACATGGTTTGTACTTCGTACTTGTAGCGCACAAGTGAGAAGAATTTACCGCGACAAAATGTCTATAAACGGAATAGAAAGATTGTGTGTATGTGTCGAACAAGCGTAAAAGATACAAAAATGATTACCCGCAACCATCCGCTGCCCTTTATGATAAGTACACACTAGTTCAGTACGTAATAAGTACTCGCAGCTTGCTACAATTAATCGATATTTAATTTCTTATCAAATATAATTTCAACAACTTCCCGGGTAACACTGGGGGAATTCTTATCTCGACTTGTTTCTCTGGTATATAATATCTAGTTATCTACTACCGGAAGTAAAAAATCTACAGCGACAAATTGAAAATATTAAAATACTCCGAATGGTTTATCTATGTAATGTATGTATGTACTCGAATGTGTAGATATAATTACTGCGACGCGACGCGACAGATGTATCAAAATCAACGTAGCCAGTTTGATGGACAGTCCGCGTTTTTAGATGCTGAAGTTTATATGTGTTATGTTTATGGTCTTTTTTTTTTTTTTAATTTTACGCCATATACAGCGACTAAGGCAAGAGGTGTATGGTTTTTTTTATCAGTGTTGGAAATTTTAAAATTCTCTGAAGACTGTGAAACGTCTCGAAACCATTTCTAATCGATTCGAGAGGTCGGAAATAGAGTGCATATCAAATTTCACTTCCTTTTTTTTTTGTTGATGAGATCAAATTTCCATATTTTTGCACCGATATATTTTTGTTTTAGCCTGAAATTTTTCTGGCGATTGGGAAACCTTCCTTGTAAGTGACTTGGAAGTTCAAAATTGAATATATTTCACAAGATTTGAAAAAATCATTTTTTTTGCTCGTCTTCTTTCTGAAGTATTGTCCACTTGATGGGCAAATTGAAAAAAGGTGAAAAAAATCATGTTCACAGCGGTTCTTTTTTCATTATTAGCACACTTTCTAAATTTCTGAAAGAAATCAGTAAAAATCGCGATTCTTTCGGGTCTGCGAAGAGTTTCACTTCTGCAAAATATTTTTTGAATTTCAGACCACCACCCCCGCCACCAAATTTTACCGGACATTTGTCCGGTAAAGTGGTATGTCTGCACGCCCCTAGGATTTTTTTCGCACATAGCGTTTGTTTCATCAATTTGAGTTCGTGTGATAGTCTTTTAGATTAATAAACGGTTGAAAATGTGATGAATAGCGACAAACTATTTGCTAATACGTGTATTTTACGCTCGACTTGGCTCTTTCGACAGCGACGTGGCATTCGTGTACACTCAGCTTAATTCGTCTTCTTTCGCGTCTTGTCAACGTAAACAAATTAGCAAGAAAAACTTTTATGGGTAATTTAACGAGAAGCAAAATTTAATTCTCAAATTATTACCTACAATTACATTATCGTTGCAGGTACTTAGTTGACTTTTCGCTACATCATTCCTTTAACACCTTCTTCAATTGGACATGAAGATTAAAACTTTGTTTCTATTGCGCGATTTCCACTTCTTTGCCTTCGATCCTGAAATCTGAGAGACGCGCAGGGAAATTGGTACATCAATGTTATTCAACAGGTAGAAAGTTGGGACCGGTCCCAAAAGATCCACCAGTCTGCCAATCCTCGGGTGATGTGGTCAAGAACAGCGAAAGCTCGAAAGTTCACACTTTTCATGATTTTTCGCCCCCAAAAAACTACGATGCACAGTGGTCCAGGAGACCCCTCAAAACGCGCGAAATTCAGTATCATAAAAAAAGAGCAATAAAAGTGGGTACCTAAAAAATAGTGTACATATAGTTTTTTTGGTCGTAGATTATGAATCTGACAAAAAAATTGATTTGGGGCAATGGGGAGGGGGTAGGGGAGGTACTGAAATCGAAATTCACTTAAAATATCGTGTAATATATCGAAATCTAGGTTTTCGAGGTTGTAGATTAAGAATATGACGATTAAAAATTTTTTAGCGGTCATGGGGAGGGGGTGGGGGTGCTCAAATCAAAATTAACCATAATATCGCGTAGTATATCAAAATCTAGGGTTTCGAGGTTGTAGGTTACGAATCCGACAATTTTTTTTGTGAAAGTAAGAGGGAAGGGGTGGGGGTGCTGAAATTGGAGTTGAACTAAAATATCGTGTAGTACATAGATCGAAATCTAAGGTATTTTTGTGATTTTAGTAATATAAATTAGACCAAAAGTATAAGTGCCACGCCTCAGCACGAAAAATGTTTCAAGTGCCCTGAACACGATTTTCCAATTAGTTTTTGCACCCGTCTGTGTCCGTGTGCATTATAAGCAAAAATGTGCCTTTTTCAATGATTTTTCCCGTTTTTAGTAGTTTTTTTATCTATCAATGTCATTATTTACATGCCGGGAATGTGAAGGGGTTGTAAATAATGACAATGGTGGAAAATAATTGCTAAAAATGAAAAAAAAATCGTTGAAAAAGGCACATTTTTGCTTATAATGCACACGGACGCAGACGGGCGCAAAAACTAATTGAAAAATCGTGTTCAGGGTACTTGAAACTACTTTACCTATAACATTTTTCGTGCTGAGGCGTGGCACTTATACTTTTGGTCTAATTTATATTACTAAAATCGCAAAAATACCTTAGATTTCGATCTATGTACTACACGATATTGTAGGTCAACTCCAATTTCAGCACCCCCACCCCTTCCCTCTTACTTTTACAAAGAAAATTTGTCGGATTCGTAACCTACAACCACGAAACCCTAGATTTTGATATGCTACGCGATATTATGGTGAATTTTGATTTGAGCACCCCCCCCCCACCACCTCCCCATGACCTCTAAAAATGTGTTTATTGTCATATTCCTAATCTACGACCTCGAAAACCTAGATTTCGATATATTACACGATATTTTAGGTGAATTTCGATTTCAGCACCTCCCCTACCCCCTAGCCATTGCCTCAAATCAATTTTTTTGTCAGATTCATAATCTACGACCAAAAGAAACTGTATGTACACTATTTTTTACCCATTTTTATTGCTCTTTTTTTATTAAGTATAATGAATTTCACGCGTTTTGAGGGGTCTCCTGGACCACTGTGCGATGGTTCAAATTGGGGTCAAATTATAGCATTTTTTGCGGTGAATCCAAATATATGAGTCTCTCGATCTCGTAAGTGCAGCCAGAGTCTCGGCGGATGTGGGTCAAAATAAAATAAAATAAGGAAAATTTACAATTTTCAAGCTAAATTTGCATAAAAAGCAATATAATAGTTCAAAAAATGATTTTAAGCCGGTTTGAAGGATGCGTGTTAGCAGTACTGATTTTTATATTTCAAAATTTCTCAGAACTTTCAAATTTGGGGGGGGGGGTGGGGCAAGGGGGAGCATTCATGAATTCACCAATTTGGGCATATGATGTATCGAAATCTATGGTTTTTTGGTTGTAGAAATTGATCCTGGCAATATTTTTCACATGGGGGGGTGGCCCATTTTTTCATTTTCAGTTTCGTTTGTCATATTTGTCGATAATCAGACGGCTACAGGCCATACGAACAGCTGATGAAACTAGCGACACTGTTACGTTACCCTCGTAAATTGTAAAAAAAGAAGAAAAACAGCAAATTGATTAATTGTGAGAAAACAAGGCACCCCCCCCCCTCTCTCTCTCATGTGAAAAATTACCAATCTTTCACCAACTTTTTTCAATTTTCAATTTTTAAAAAAAATTTCAGCTTTCAACTTCATGTTTTGCAAAATTCCTTTCATCTCCAAAATTTAAAAAAAAAACGTGAAAAAAATTAAAATGGAAAATGGAAAAATTTTAAGGAAATTGTAAGTTGAAAAAATTTTGATTTGCATACAATTTTGAAAAAAAAAAAATAGAATACAGAAATTGAAAAAATGTAACAGTTGAAAGAATTTGAGTCAAAAAACATATATTATTTTGATGTATTACATGCCCAAATTCGTGAATTTATGAACGCTCCTCCTTGCCCCATCCTCCAAATTTTAAAATTCTGCGAAATTTTGAATTTTAAAAATCATCGGTGCTATCGAACATCACTTGAAACTGCTTAAAGTCGTGGCTTTTTATGCGAATTTCACTTGAAAATTGTGAATTTTCCTTATTTTCTCTCCTTTTGACTTCGTCTGCCAGGGCTTTGACAGCAATTACGAGGTCGACTCTTTTAAATTACTATTATTCGGCACAAATCTGAACCATCAGTTTTTTTTGGGAGAAAGTTCATGAAAATTTCAAACTGTTGAGCTTTCGTTGTGCTTGACTATGTCATTCGCGGATTGGCAGACTGGTGGTTTTCAAAATAGGGGTACATGCATTTAATTTTGGGATCGGTCCCAGCTCTTATGGACTGAGAGGGCTGAATAGCGAAAAAACTCGTGTGTTGTTATTCAAAAAAATTACAGTCTAAAAGAGAAAAAAATGGAATGAGCCTTGGGTAATTTTCAGCGAGAATTCGTTTTTGATATTATTTTCACCCCCTCCTTCCCTACCTTCGAGAGAGATTTTGGAAAATGATCAAGAAAAATGGTATGATGTCCAGATGTAGGTTTTTGATGCTTTCAAATTCGATTTTTAGGTCTATTCTCCTCCCACCTCTGGCTCCTGTATGGGAGGAGCTGGTACTATTATTCGAATTTAGGAAAATGACAAAAAAATGGTGCGATATGTCGAAATGCAGGTTTTAGATGCTCGGAAATTTGGTTTTTGAGTCAATTTTACCCCTTAGCTCCCTAAGGGAAGGGAATGGTATCATTCTTGAATTTTGGAAAATGACCAAAAAACAGTGTGGTATGTCAAAATGTTGGTCGATTTTTGGGTTCATTTCATGTCTCAGCGAACCAGAAAATATTAGACGAGAATTTCGGCAAATTACTAAAGAATTGTGCCATAATACTGAATTTACCCAAATTTACTATCTTTGAGGGTGAAGGGGTGAAATGGATTTGAAAATCGAGTATCTAAAGCTTACATTTCGATGACATGTCACACATTTTGTTGGCCATCTTCTACAATTTGAATTTGGTTTCACTTTCCTTCAGGGAGTCAAGGGGTGAAGTAGTCCTCAGAATCGAATTCCCAGGTATCAAAAACCTACTTTTCAACAATTGCACTGTTTCCTTAATCATTTTCCCAAAATTTGAATTCTGTATCACCCACTGGGGGATCGGAAGGTGAAAGTGATATCCAATCATTCGTTTTCTGATTCCTTTGTGTTGAGTTGTGAATAAAATTGTGAGAAAAATTCCAATATACTTCCGTTAATTTAATGTTGAAAAAGAAGTAGGTAGGCCATCACACTATGGAAATTCCTGGTTAGAAGTAACAAAAGTGCTGAACAAGTGAAAATTACGCAGTTTACTAAATCGACCATCATTGCATTAAATACCTTTATGCATATTTTTTGCGAAAATTTGTATAGTCCCTACAAAATTTGGGCTCAACTAAGGTCAATAGTTTAAACACCGATGCTTTATCTTGAAAAGTATAAACGGTTGAGAAAAGAGGCTTAAAAACGGAAAAGTAGGTGCTTATAAATCGATTGAAATATATTATATATCATATGTCATCTGCAAGAATAGAAAGTGCGTCTAATCCAATCATAATTATGACTTTTTGCTATTTGGGTGTGTTTTTTGGCTATTCGCCCCATTTGTGAGGCAATTCAATCTTTCTATGAATTCTGTAAATATTTCTTCTGGGAGTTGTTCCGAGACTAGCGAATTGTACAAAATGCATCGATCATTTCGAAAATATTATTGACGTATATTGGTAAAAGTTTTAATTGGGATGGAAAAAAATTCCCACGATGGTTGAATTTCTCAGCCCTGCTCAACCCTAGGGTATCATTCGTCGTATACTTACCTTTTACGATAGTTTTTCACCATATTTCGGTATCTCTCGGTTGAGAATAAAATTATATTATGTAATCGTAATCCGGCGTAATTATTTTTTAAACAACACGGTTTCCATTTCGTTGCAAATTATCTGCTGTGGCGACCCGTACCCCGCTGCTTCTTTCCCCAAAAAGGATTTTTTTCATTATTAAATTTCTCTTCTCGCGCTCGGTCTTTGTGAATTTCGCTAACGGCGGTCTAACTCCTTAATACACGCGGTAGAAAGAAAGAGGAATTAAAAAAGGTGTTTCGTAATTTTTCTTACAGTTGGAAAAACATTCGTCAAAACGAAAGAACCCATTTTTTCTCCCGGTCTTCTCGGTGTAAAAATTCGTTAAGAAACTGCACAGCCTTGCTCGGGAGTAAAATTAATTCCGACGGGGTTACCGCGTTTCGTACCCCTCTCCGCGTCGCCTCTTGCTCGCCGCTGTATGGAAATTCCATCCGAACGAGCATCGCGAGTTAATTTCAGAAAGCGCCGCTGTACTGATATTTTCCCGAAGGCGAATAAATTTTAAGTAAATTTTAAATACTAACGAAATTTAGTCGGGTGCGCCATGCCGATGCTGCGCCGTCTTATGGAAAGTTTTTCCTTTAAATCAGGCTGCTCGGTCGGCCTTTACCGACTCGTTACTGGTGCTTTACCGCAAAACACTAAGGAGGTTTCGTCCGAGTACCGGTATTGTCGTCTTTTCGAGTTTACATTAAGGCGAGAAAACATCTCGGAATCGTAAATTACCTTCAGATTTATTAAGCGGAATGAGTATTTTGGCGGAGTGGTTTGCGATTTTATTAAATTTCCTGGTGTTGCGATGCGAGCGATTGTAAGAGTGGTGCTGAAATATCCACCGACTGGTATTTTTCGTCGTACGTTTTTTTACGTAATTTTGTAAGTTTTTCGATCAATTTTTTCACTTTTTTAAATGTTTACATAATTATGAATAGTTTTTTTTTAGTCATTTTGGAGCAAAGGAAAAAGGTAAATGGATACTTACTTCGTTTCCAAACATCTTATCATAGATTATCATCAAAAATAGAGTCGGGTCTTCCGATTTCGCTCAATTTTTTTTTCGAGTTCCCCTTGATGATCTATTCACAAAACCACGATTATTTCCTTTCAAACTCTTGGGGGGGGGGGGTCGATATTTTTATGCAATTGCGATTTTTAGTCAAATTACTCAACTTTGAAAATCCATATCTCAGGATAGGTTGTACTTGGGAAAAACTGCTTGCGGGGTCTGAAAGAGAATCAATAGTAGATTCAATAACGGTAATCACATTTTGAAAAGCTCGAACTTGAACTTTGGTGGTGAAATCTCAACTTATATGATGAGAACAAAATATGACAGGTACCATTTATAAATCTGAAAAACTTACAGTAAGTAGCCCTTTTATCAACCAACTAATTTTCATGATGTGATGGGGGGTAGGTACAGCAGGGGTCCACAATTTTTACCAAAATTTTAAAAAATTTAAAAAGTAAAGTAACACTTTGATTACTGCTAATTTGAAGGCGTCGATTTCGAATATGTACTCAGTTTCATCCAACCCACCTGAACCACCCTATTAGCCTCCTTGATAGGGTCAAAATTCAAAAAAAAAGAAAAATAACCAAATAACGTGTGACCTGTCGTTTGTTAGGTTTTTGAGGGCACTGAGTTCGAATATTTGCTTATTTTTTGGATTTGACCCTTTAGTGCCCTTCTAGCCCCCTAATTTTTTTGGGAATAGTACGTTGAGAAATGAAAATATCGTGTGGCATATCGATTCTAACTAATTTGAGGGCGTAGAATTCAAATATCGACTTACATTTTGTGATCTGACGACCTCTCCCCCCCCCCTCTACTCTGACCAATTCCCTCTCCAAAAATCCGATCTTATGTGAGTATAACGAGAAAAAGTCCCGAAATATTCGGACTCAGTGCCCTCTAAAATCTAACAAATGACAGGTCTCACTTAATTTTTAAGTTTTTTGAATTTTGACTCTATCAAGGAGGCTAATAGGGTGGTTCGGGGGAGAGGGGGTATCGGATGAAAAAACTGAGTACATATTCGAAATCAGCGCCTTCAAATTAGTGTTAATCGATGTGTTGCTTCACTTTTTCGATTTTTTAAAATTTTGGTCAAAATTGTGGACCCTTGTACCTCCAGGGGTCTAAAGATCACATCTTGAAAATTTGTTTGTTTTAAAACATGGTACATATCTTTCATTTTTTGTTTTTATCATGAAGATTTCACCACCATTGCATAAAAATTTCGAAAGAAATGATCATGATATTGTGAATAGACTACCAAGGGGAACTCGTAAAAAAATTGAGTTAAATCGGAAGACTCGACTTCATTCTTAGTCCATTTTAGAACGTTTGGAATTGCTCATGATTGTGGTTTCTCTCCCGTACAAATATGTAATCACATTTTTACACGCAAACGTATCGTCGTTGGACATTGAAAATCAACTTGAAATGGTGTGCTTCGTATCTTCTTTGGAAAATGATACTTACACATTTAATTTCGTTTTTTGCATTTCAAAATTTTTTTTCTTTTCTATCTCGTGTCTGAACCTGCAATTCTTGTAACTTGTTGTATGTGTTCGTCGCGTACACGCAATGTTCATAGTTGACATAATTTTTCAAGATTTGCTAAGAAAACGAATTGAATGAAAAAAAAAAAAAAAAATGAAAACCAGGCCACGAACAAAGTAAACGAGTTGCCCTAGAAAAAAAAAGGTGTAAATTTGTGCGCATCAATAATACCGCATTCGAAACAAAGATGAGTAAAAATACAACCTTTTCTAGAGTTTATAAAGACCTCTTGCTGCCCCAACTGTTATTTATTGGTGTGATGTTTATGTTTCACTTTTTTCAGATCTTCACCTAGAGTAAAATACTCAGTTTTTTTACATAAAAAAGAAAGAATTAAAAAATGAAAAGTATACTTACTAGGTATACCTTCTTTTTTATTATAAATATCCAATAATCATACATTTTCAAAGTAAGAAATACAAAAGGTACCTTCACATACTACTTCGGTCTATTGCACAGTGGTCATTGTAAAAATTTAGGATGCCAAAATTCAAAAACATGGTAAATGTTTTTTTTTGATGATACTGGCTTGGTGAAAAAAGATTTCTGGTGTTGCTGAGTTCATTTCTTTAATTCTTTGTGCCCTAAAACAAAGGAGGGGGTAAAACTTGAAATGCTCCAATTTATCACTTTGGGTTCGAATTCGAGGTTAATTTATTCGAAAACCGAAATAAGATTGAGAGAAGAGTTGCAGAACTCAGAATTTTTAAATTTATCGTTTTGGGAGTCAAGAGAAATGTATTTTTACCTCCCAAATTCGAATTAGAGGTTGATTTATTCGAAAATTCAAGCAGGAAGGAGGGGAAGAATATAACTCAGAATTGTCAAAATATGAGCATTTTCATGTGTGATTTGGGATACAAATATGACGATTTTTCATAACTCTGTAACTAGAAGCAAAATGTAAATAAACCGTAAAGAAATTCATTCCAGAGAAGAATTGCGTGAAAAAATTTCAGCTCAATTTCGTCCGGCTTTTTTTAAATACTTGTATACTTATAATTCACGAGAACAGGGAAACTTTCTCCGTACATTTCTTCCTTGGGCTACCTCGACGTGGTTTGATTAAAATAATTTTACTTTTATTTGAAAATTTTGGGGTTTACTCGTCTCCCTTAAACCCTCCTTTGTTTTCAAGTTCCAAAAGACCAAAGAAATAGACTCAGAAGCATCCGAACCTCTCATTTACGAAGGTTCTGAATTTTGGCGTCTTAATTTTTTATAATGATCTTTTTTTGTTATGTACTGATTACCAATATCAGGACTCATTTCCTCATTTGTTTTGTTTTTTTTCTCCATTAGCATAAGTTACATGCATAACTTCGAATCCAAATTGATGTTATTTTGAAATTGATATATTTTTAGGTAATTTTTATCGAATTTTATTTCGCTTTTCGTATTACCTTTAAGTTTAAATAACAACGCGTGTTGATACTTCTCAAAAAATAAATAGATATATTCTTTTATTGAAAATTTGTCTGAATCTATTTCTTAGATCAGTTCTCAATAACTAAAGAAAACAACAACATAAGCTTAAGACTAGGTATAAAAAAACTGAAAAAAGTCTGTTTTTCAAAATATTACTTTTCTATTTCTTTTAAATTTGTTCAGTATTTGGTGTAGCGGTGCCTCAACCTTCAACTGAAACGGGACAGCTGTCCAGTTCCAGTATCCAATCAAACTCATAAAAGGGCAAACAAAGCAAACGTGTGCGATAAAATTTGTTATAATTTGACATGATCCGATAGAACTATCGGTCGTGTGTCCATCATAGTCTCCAACACGTTTGTCGATATTTTATTTCTGTTTATTTAATTTGCTGTTTCATCGAAAATTCAGACAAAATTTTGAAAAAAAATTACCTGCTTTTTTAAAAATTTAAAAATGTGATCCGCTCCGAGAGAACAGGGCTTAACGAAGAAAATACGTTTTCGAGAAAAACGCGTTTAGAGTTTGCGCAAAATAAAAATTGTGCAAATGTGACTACAATGGGCTTGTAAGCCTTGCTGTCATTGGTTATGGTTGTGATGAAGTCACTATTACAATTTCCAACTTTTTTTCGCCCATAGGTAATGCTATCTGCAATTATTACAACCATTAAATTAATGAATTCGTATTTTTTCAAATTATTTTCGTAATTTTTTAATGTAATTTAATTAAATTTTTTATACAAATTCAGGTTGCCAAATTTATGTGATAACTCGAAAAAAAATTAATTTTGGAATTTTTAAAAATTATTCCCTATTTTTCTTTTTTTCCCCCATTTTTTCAAATTTCCTTCATTTGTTTTGACGTTTTATGACATGTAATTAATTTTTTTGAAAATAACCATCTATCCCATCTCATTCTACATACTTTCAAGTATCAGAATCCGTGAAAAAGTCTAAATTCATTTTTTCTTCTCTAAGCCCTGTTCTCTCGGAGCGGGTCACAAATTCTTAATTATTCTCTATCAAATTTCGTTCTCATATACGTTCTTGGATGGGTTAGCTTTGAATTTTGAAATTACGTATGCGAAATTTCAAATTATGAATAAACTTTCATCAAGTGCAAATTCGTTCATTTCAATTCGTCTGAAGTGACGAAATGATCAATTCGAATCCTTCAGAATCAAATGTTTATACGTGATTTCAAATTGTGTTTACATCATTTCAAACCCCAAAGCGAACGCAGCCCTCATTATTAGCTTTTGCATCTGAACATTGAGATATTCTACCACATTTAGCTTTTTCAAACACCAATAACATATCGATGTCCACATCGCGAGTTACAAAATTTGGGTCTGTTGTTTTTAACGTATAATCTCAGAAAAATCCTGGAATTATGTAATACCTAAACTGAAATACGGTTGTCTAAAATTTTCTATAATATCAGTCAATAAAGAACGTCTATTGTATGACACCCAAAATATGTACATGCATCGTAAAATCTTTCATACGAAGTGATTAATTGAACTCCAGACACAAAAACGGAAAAAATATTTTAATGGGATGTGATGAAAAAAACAAACAGGATTTTTTCACTTTGTGCCCGGGGTTCAATTAATTATCTAGCATTTTTGATATTTAATTACTTCCAAATTTCATCAGTCTGAGCATACTTAATGGTATTCTCCATTATCAACATGCTCATCCTGCAATAAATTGTAAAAATGTTTTTTTCGAAAATAATTCTTTTTTATCAGATTTTTCTAATTATTTCATATTATACTTAATCATATCTCATATAGATTAGCCAACTTTTTAGTCAATAATTTGAATAATACTTTATTTCCATCTCGGATAAGTTTTTAAGTGTGATTTGATCAATCTATTCCTTTAAATTCTTAAATCACATCTTTCTTTATTTTTAGCTAATCAAGCAAGGGAACTTAATAGGAATTTTTATGTATCTAACTTAAAATTTAAGCTGAGTATTATTGCGAATTATTTCATTTTCACTATCCTTCGACCCAAAATCATACTTAATAATTTTAGAAAATTACATATATTTTTCTTCATTATTTGGTATAAATATTCAATATGAAAATCAACCGGTTTTTTCTGGTTTTCCAGAAAGCTATAAAATGAGAGATAAGATAACCAAATCCTAATTGTGATGAAAAGAAAATAATAGATTACTTACATGTACAGGAGGCTGGATAATTTTTTTATGACGTCATAGCTAAGATGAAGTTGTCTCGACCCCCTTTGGCGTCAGGAACTTAAGTGTAAAAATGCCTTCTTGGACCATTAAAAATCAAATTTTCTCAAAACTTCGCTCGGGCATGAACGAAATCACAATTATAAATGAACTATTTGAATCAACTATGCAAAAATGTCTCCCTTCTGATATTCCAAGTCTTTTTACCCATTTTGCACCCTCCCCCAAAAAATCTTCTGACGCCACTACTTGGATTTGTTAGTTTTTTTTGGGGGGGGGGGAGTGTCAAGGTCAAAATACTTTTTTTCTTTGAACATGTTATGTAAATCGTATAAGAACATTATCAAGTTTGAATTTAGTGGTTTTATAGTGAAAGGAAATTTAGTGTGGGGGGCTCAACATTTTTTTCAAAAAATTATAAAATTATGGACCCCTTTATGAGAAATTTCTGGCTATGCCGCTGGAATAATGGGTCGAAGAATCAGAATGTAGAAAGTTTATATAAAAGGATACAAAAGGTTGACAACCTACAACGCATATGATATGATTATTAAGCGTAGGTAATTAAGTGTCTAAGTATATTACAGTAAAGTCTAGTATATTAAATGCATTATGTAAGTAAAAACAGCCTTTTTTTAAATGGAGGTACACGAATGTAGGTACCTACCAAACGAATGCAAAGAAATACCGTGTACGAAACGGCGACACGATACGATAGATACCCTGTATCTGGATTACCTAATGCCTACTTGTAATTCGCAGACGCAGAATAGGTACAGACCTAAGTCATTACAGGCATATAGATAGGTAAAGAGTGTAGGGGTTCTCTGCTCCTGGCGCAGAACTACAAGACATAGGCAACCTAACCCTATACATGAGTAAATAGCTTATTTAGGAAAAATGAATATATTTTTTTAAAGAAGATCTTACCATTGTACTTAATCATTTATTATCAGATTGAAAAAAAATTTCATATATGTTCCCAAATTGGAAATTTTACCATTTGTAGACATATTTTTCCAAATTGGGAAAGTTGAACCTTCGTCCTTTCATGTTTTTTTTTTTTTTTAATGAAAAATTGAGAAAGCAGAATTAAATTATTATTTTCCCAGGGAAAATTTATCATTTTTTTCATATTTTTCCCCAAGTTGAAAAATTGAAGTTTTACACTTTGTGTGTGTGTGTATTTTAAATACTTACCTATAAAAAAGAAATCTAATTTTTCATGAGGTTTCTTTTCTCCTTCATGATTACATTGAAACTACAAATTTTGATTTATGAAAGTGTAATTTCTCTTGAAATTTTCCACTCTTGCTTCGCTTTATACAAATAGACAATAGGGATTTTCTATTGCAATGAAATTCGTAATGGGTAATGGGTTTGAAAAAAAATGGAAAATTTGGAATAAGAAATGAAGTGAATGAAAGATTTTCAAAATTTTCAATTGTGTTCGCAGCGTCTACATACCTTCTATGTACATAAATTTCAATCAAATTGAAGTTCAAAGTGGGTATGCAGTAAAAATGGAGCCTCGTAGGAGGGTAAAGAAATTCTTTTCATAATATAGTTGGGAAAATTGAAAATCTGAGTTTGAATTTTCACAGATTTCACCCCTCTCTCCCCGCCTCTCCGGTAAAATACCTTTTGGAACGTCTTTGAACCGAAGATAGTCGATTCTGCGATTACTGGTAGGTAGATAGGTGAGCAGATACGTGGGTATTTAATCGTTTTGCTTCGCAGATAATTATCTAGTTGCTAGTAATTAGAACTACGTATCCATATACAAGTTCGTAATAATCTATAAAGTTGGTAACGCTGACATGGAGTCGCTGCCGCCGCTAGTCGAACCAGAAGTCGAAAATTTCGGCTTGCAAACGCAGCCACTCTCCACTAGCACGTAATCTTGTCCGGTAAGAGTGACTGGGCCCAACGGTATGACCAAGAACAAGTAAGGAACGTAAGTTTGCGTGCATTCTCCTCGCACTACGTCGCATTCGTTAGATCTGAAAAATATACCAGACAAGGTTAGGAGAAAAATCCGCTTTTCGTCTTCGCCTTCCAAAAACAAAACCACTTACTCGCAAACTTCGTAAATCACTTGTTGCAACAGATCGGGAAATTTTTGCACAATGGTGACTGGTTGGCCGGAAGTTAAGGACACTCCGTACATCGGAGCTGTCGTATTGTATCGTGTTTTACATAATCTGGCCGGATTACTGGACTGGCAAATATCTCTGTGACTGAAATCTCTTTCTGCGAACGAGCAACAGCGTCAAACCACGAAACAAAAAAACAACTAGAAATTAGTACTCTCGAAAATTGAATCAGCCATTTTTAGCCCGTCCATCATCTATCCCATGAACTGGGTGTACTTCGAAAATTCCTTATTTATAGATTCAATTTCAAAGTCGTTTTCCAATTGAAAAATTGCATTTTTGCAATTGAATTTGATTTTGATCGAATCATCTCGCACAGTGAAGTTGGGCCTTGAAATCTATCAAAAATGCAATATTTCATCCTTTAATACGATCACTTTCAAAAATTTCTGGACAATATTGCCATCATAAAGTATGAAGATGAGAAATTGCTACATAATAATCCTGGAAGGGAAAATCAGAACAAAACAAACTGTTTTCAAACGGTCTGTTCTGTTCTTTTCCGGTAACGTCGGAAGCTTTTTTTGGGGAGGGTACAAAATGAGTACCAAGACTTGAATACCAGAAGGATTTTCTGAGGAGGTGATAAAAAGAAGCATTTTTTCGCTCTGTCGCTTCAAATAATTTTTATAAGTGTTATTTTGTTCATGTCCGAGCGAAGCGAGGATGAAGCTTTGAGAAAATTTAGTTTTAAAAAATCAAAAAAAAAACATTTTTTCCATGTTTTAATATCCGATGTGATGGAGGGGGGAGGGGGTGTACAAATGATACTTTGTACCCCCGTCAGGATGGTGACAATGTACCCTTTGTACCCCACTTTCCGACGCCATTGTTCTTTTCTATTCTTGTTTGTTTGTTCAGAACATCAGTTGGTTCTGTTCCGTTTATTGTGCAGAAAAAACAGAAATGTAAGAATTTTTATTTGTTCACACTTTTCTGTCCCGCCAGCCCTGCTTATTAAGGTGAGCTAAAAAACCAAACATTTTGATTTTTGAAAAGATACCCCGTAGGCTGGAGACTGGAGAGACTAGAAAAAAAATTCAAAAGCGATTCATACCTTCCGATCGCGCAGGAACCTTCAATTCTTCAAAATTTTGAAAATTAAAAAAAAATGTAAAATTGATTAAAGTCAATTTTAGAGCTTATTCATTTTAGTGACTATCTAGATCAAAAAGCATTTTTTTTGAAAAAAACTGTTTTATAACTTTTTTCAATTTTTCTTTATAGGTTAAGAGATAAGAGAAATTTAAAAATACTGTAAAACGTGGATTTTTTCAAAAAAATTATGCTTTTTTATTTAGATAGTCACTAAATAAGCTGTACAATTTGATTTTAATAAATTTTGATTTTACAATTTTCTGAAATTTTTGAAAATATTGAATTTTTGTCAATTTCCGAAGAATTGATGGCTCTTGCGCGATCGAAAGATATGAATCGATTTTGATTTTTGATTTCACTTTTTTTGAGCTCCCCATCGAGCAACTTCTGCGCGGGGTATCATTTCAAAAATCGAAAATATGTAGAAGATACGTACTTGTTCGTGATAGAATTCCGGCTGACGCATCCGTTTGTTGCATTTTTACGACGTTATTTTCGTAATTTTTGAGTAAAATTTGTTTAGTTTCAAACGGATCTAAGGCCTTGTTGTCCGATCGTCCAGATCTCGAAGATATTGATGGCCAGTTTTTACGAAACATTCTCGCTATCGAAGCTCTGTAAAATAATTCGACACGAAAATTGCATGTCATAAGGATTGATCGTCTAGATATGTTGTGTGTAATAAGTAAAATACTCACGACGGGTAGGGTTCATTACGTGGTCCGATACAGTCGGACGGATCGATTAACGCGTCGCCCCACGTATATTTCAAATTCTTACTGTAAGCTCCACATTTGATCTCCGTTTTTGGCGAAGTTATTTCTACGCATTTGGTCTCAACGTTAAGCCACGCCAGGAAAGCTACGATCTTCCAAAATTGACTTCCCTGGAAATCGAATAGATAAGGTTGAACAAACCTACTATGTAAATTTACATGTAGATAGGTATTTGTCAGCGTTGGTTTCGATAGCATACGTCGGGTCGTTTTGTTCAAGTGAAAGGGTATCCATTTTCTGGAAAACTTGAGAAAATCAGAGAATTTTGAAAATCTGGTGAAGTTAAGGAAAAGTCAGAATTTTGGAATTTCCCCTGGAATTTTTAGAAAATCCTAGAGAAGGATAAATCATCTGAAAAAGTGCTTTTTATTTTAGTTTGTACTTATAAAATTTTTCAAAAAATTTCACTCTCGCTCCGCTTGGACCAGATTGTTACGTCTCTTGACTTTTTTTTTATTCGTCATTTTTTGTTGACTGTGATTTACAAAAAAAAAAAAGTAAATGCAGGCCTTTATCCATTGAATTATGAATTTTTTTCCCAAACAATCCCCCTCATTACACTTGAGCGTAATTTACACTCTTACTGTCCTCAGAATTAATTTATCTGTTTTTTAAAGGTTCTTTTGATAAGCTGTGATGCGAAAGGAATGCTATGATGTTCTTAACCACGAAGTTAAAAAAACAGAAATGGAATGGAAGAGAATTCAAAATTACTGGTCACTTGGTCACGTTTTGGAAAACTAAACCTCAATGAGGAAAAAGTGATGATTTTCAATTTTTGAAATTCTTTTTTCGCAAACATTTTCACCCTCGTTTCGGTCGGACTCAACACATTCATATACTCTCAATCAGTGAAATTCATCAAAAACCACTGAAAAGCAGTCAGAATTGCAGCCCAGTAATAAATCAGTGAAAAATTTTTCACTGAAAAAAAATCACTGGAAATCAGTGAAAATTCACTGAAAACTCAGAGATATTTATGAAATTCACTGAAAAATTGTGAAATTTTTAGAATAATCAGTGAAAAATTGTTGAAAATCAGTGAATTTCACTGATTTTCTTGTGCTGCAATTCTAATTGTTGTATCAGTAACTTTTCAGTGATTCGGAATGAGAGAGTATATCTCAACAAAATCATTAGATATTTTATCCGTTTGTTAATTTTACCTCATAGGTAGGTATACTGGGGCTAGTTGAAAAGATTCCGGGGGCGCGCGGCGTGGAATTTTGAATTTGAGACACGTGTTTTTTTGGGGAGAGAGAAGCATTTTTAATTCTTAGCCCGGAAAATTCGAATTTTTAATTCGCATGATTTGGTAGACATCCTGACATAATTTTTTTACTTTTTTCAATACTATATCATTTTGCTTTAAAATAGGTTTCATCTTTTTTAATTGAATTTTTTTGTGTTGTAAAATCGATTTCTCAAGTTTCTGCGCGGGAGGAGGGAATGAGTGGTTCGAAATTCGAACCACTCATTCCATTTGATTCGTTATCAAAAAATCTTGTAAAAAGAAGTGATTTTTGAAAAAAAAAATTGTAAGACTATTCATTTCAAATCATTCTTCTGCACAATTTCGAGTTGCCAGTGCATCATGCGAAAAAATCACCCCTTTAAAAGGTCTGAAAAACTTCGGAAAATTGATCCGAAAAACCTAGAAAGGTCAGGGAAAATATTTTTTGAAATATTCTGAACACCTTGACTAATACTACGTCGATTTTTGGTAACAAGCTAGCTTGTAGTACGCATACCTGAATATATGCACCTACTACCTGATTTAATGTGCCATAAATTTAGGTAGTAGGTGACTCATTCGTTGGCGTAGCATTTTTAATCTATGCATAGATCTAGGTGCATAGTACAGGGCGTCTTGAAAATACCGCTACCCAAAAATTGCTTCGTAAAAAAAATTTAATGATAGCGTCCAACGACTAATGAAATCCCATTTTATAACATAGTCGACACTCTTTTCGCTCTCAAAAAAATGAGCTCATCCCGCATTACTTGAAAATCATCAAAATGTTTTAGATTTAAAAAAAAATTTGCTCTTGAGAAAAAAAATCGAAGTCCAAAATTTCGAAAATTTTAAAAATTGAAATAATTATTTATAGACTTATAGTTGCACATGGTTGCACATGATATTGATGGAGTTTTAGATATTGAATGCCGATTTTGCCCAATCTTAAATTTGAAGAGCAAAAATCTACAAAGAAAATCAAGGTATCATGAAATTGGCAGTACTGCATCTCCTCACTCAACCCTTTTCCAAATATTCCTAGTGCAAAGTTTGCGTTATCCCTTGACGATTTAAACGTAGGCAACTCTTCGTTCAGTTCAGTGTAAGAAAATGAAGAACGATTGCTCCTTAATTAACGAGAAAAAAAACCATTGGATAGCCGAATTTTTGGGTCATTGTGTTTGTATACGTAGGTATGCGACAATAGGTACGTATGGAAATATTTTTCCTATTCGTGTACGGTATGTCTGTGTACAGCTTGGTATTGCTGTACCTGTAGGCTGCGTAGGCCTACAGTATGGGTACTCAGGTAGTCGCTAGTCGCTGGTCGCCGGTCGTATAGTCTGGTACAGTGTAAAAGTTAAAGGTTTAGGTACTTGACTCGACTCGTATAACACGTCAACGTTCACGTATAGTATTATACAAATATATAGGTTACAGCTACAGCACAGCGCGCTGGTTCGGACGAGCCGGAAGAACCGTTATGAAGCGTTTCATCCGAGCAACCAGTCATCTAGACTACGCGTCGCCCTTTAGCAATTAGTTCGCGCCACGCCACGCCGCCGATTGACGATTCTAGATTGGAGGTTTCTTTATACCGAAAAATAGACCCCAAAATCGTGGAAGAGAAGCTGATTCTCGATGGATTCGTTTATGTGAAGTTGAAAGGTGATAAAAGTAACACAAAACGTATTGGGATTATCGACACGTCCGTCAAATAAGGTCAGGCTGAGGAAATTGAGGCCCAAGGGAAAAAAAGATCTTTCGTCTTTTGAGCGTTGGACGTTGATACAACGTGGTTGAGCCAAAAATGTTTGTTTGAGGGTCTTCGCACAGTGAAGACTAGAGTTCTTTTAATTCTAGCGTCCCCTCGGGCCCCCTACATTACAAAAACTCAGACTTTGGAGGAAATCTCCTTTTCGCCTCTGGGGGGGGGGGTCGAGAAATCAGATCATTGTGTTGAAGAATGGTGATCTGAGAAGTCATATTCTTTTAATGAATCAGGAGGACTGCTTGTGAAGAAAATTCAAGTTGGAATTGAAAGATTGAAAAGAATGCAACAGAAAACACTGCTCAGGACCGTACAGAGAAAATCGGGGCCCGGGAAAAAAATAAAATAACCAAAAAAACATATAGGCTGTCTCAAACATTAATCAGTAAAAATTATCTAAAATAACTGGGAAACAGTCAGAATTGCAACGCTGTAATAAATCAGTGAAAAAATTCACTAAAATCTCGGAAATTCGCTGAAAAATTGGTAAATTTTTTAAAAATTAGTCACTTGTTTTGAAAAATGAGTGAAATTTTTTGAAAAATCTGTATTTTTTTGAAAAATTAGTGAATTATCTGAAGAATGAGTGAAATTTTTTGAAAAATCAATGAATTTTTTTGAAAAATCAGTGAATTATTTTGGAAAATTGGTGAATTTTTTGAAAAATTGGTGAAATTTTCTGAAAAATGAGTAAAATTTTTAAAAAAATCAATGAAATTTTAAAAAAATTAGTCAATTGCTTTGAAAAATTAGTGATTGTTTTGAAAAATTAGCAATTATTTCGAAACATTAGTGATTATTTTGAAAAATTGGTGATTTTTTTTTTTGAAAACTCTGTGAAATTTTCTGAAAAATTGGTGAATTTTGTTGAAAATTAGTCGGTTGTTTTGAAAAATTAGTGAGATTTTTTGAAAATTAGTCAATTGTTTTGAAAAATCAGTGAAATTTAAAAAAAAAATTAGTTACTTGCTTTAAAAAATTGGTGATTGTTTTGAAAAATTAGCAATTTTTTTGAAACATTAGTAATTATGTATTTTGAAAAATTTGTGATTTTTTTTGAAAAATCAGTGAAATTTTTTGAAAACTGCGAAATTTTCTGAAAAATTGGTGAATTTTGTTGAAAGTTAGTCGATTGTTTTGAAAAATTAGTGAGATTTTTTGAAAATTAGTCAATTGTTTTGAAAAATCAGTAAAATTTTTGAAAATTATTGAACAGTTTTGAAAAATTGGTGAATTTTTTGAAAAATCAGGAAATTTTTTCAAAAAACATCGAAAATCCGCTGAAAATTGAAGAATTTTGCTAATTTTTCCTGTACCGCAATGACTCTTTATCAGTGACTTTTCACCGGTCTAAAATAAGAGAGGTGTCTTTGCGACTGAAATCATTAAACAGGGTATGTTCTCAGCCAATTTTTTGTCTAGGAGGGCTCCTGCGCGGAGGAGACCGAATTTTTCATCCAATAAAACGCGGGCTCGAGGTAAACCTCCCTTTTCACCTCCCTCTGCACATGCCTGACCCAGCTCAGTTCCTCAAAACTGAACTGAGTGATCTTTCTCCAGGGATTCTCGCCCAGCTCCCTGAAAGAGAAAATTTGAGGAAAAAATACTTGCGACGAACCAGGAGGATAAACTTACCTCCGAATCCTCGATCGTTTTATAAACTCGAGGCTCAGCTGAATCGATTTCGGATTTTTTTGGTCGGCAATTTCGAGTATTCGGGATTTCACATTTGGGATAATATTTTTCGTGAGAGCGATGTTCGGGATTTCAAAATTCTATGAAGTAAGTTTGGGATTATATATTTATCGGGGAAAAGTTTGGCAAGTGGCAATCCAAATTTCATATCGATTTTGCGGCCATAATTGAAATTTTTCATTGAAAATGAAGGAATGCGACTTCAATGTCTTTGAGGGATATTTATGTATATTTTCAAAAGTAGACAAAGAAAAGCCTTAAGAAATATTTTAGTGTTTCCAAGTTTTTATCGAGTTGGTGTACGTTTCGTGGTTATGAGCGTTGTGGAATGAATGCTAGTTAGTTCGATAATAGGTAATATTGGTGATTGGGTGAGGGGGGGATTCTTCGATTTTGAGAATCAGATTACCAGAATGCGGTTCTTTTCTGAAAGGAATCGCGATTCTTGTAATTTATACACGAATAGAGTACGGAATCACGAAATGAACGTTCAAAATCGTTCTTTTGATACGTGACGCTTCTATTGCATTGAAATCGTACGGAGGTGGCGGGAGGACAGTAGGAATGAACCTCCTCAGCTTAAATTGCAGAATAAAAATGAATTTTGACTCGTACGAGATTATGGCTGGGCAGGAAGGCACCGTGGTTGAACCTCCGGAGCTTAAAATTTAATTACATTTTAGACTCGTAAGAGGTTGGAAGATGTGAGGGGGGCACCAGAGATGAACCTCCTCGTTTCGTTCGGAGTGTTGTGTTTCAAAAGAATCGCGACTCTCAAAATTGCGACTCCTATAAAAAAAAATCAAATCAAGAATTCGATTCAGAATCAAATTTGGAAATTCTTCGCGATTCATACGAGAAATTCTGAGTCGCCTCGTCCTCGTCACTGGGCAAGACCCACGTACGATCAAGTCAGCTAACCAAGAACAACTCTCAGGTGTCGAATACGACCGAATAAATACCATACCACTACCTAACCAGCTATTCACTGCTCCTAGGTGCAAATATTTAAAGGTATAGATATGGGTGGGGTATTCTTAGGAATTTCCCATCTGCCTGAGTCCTTTGGGCTCTTACGTGGGTACGCCAGCCAAACACTAAACCAAAAGAGACGATAGGTGATGAATATCTTACGTTGAGCTTGGCTGCTATGACCATAGCTGCGCTAATTCGAAACACCGTATCGACGCTGGGAAATAAAAAAATCCACCGAACAGCTCAGGAAGAATGTACGAGTCCGCGAACGAGTTGCCGTATCCGAATTACGAAGAATGAAAGAAGTGCTGCTGCGGCGCCGGCGGCTTCATTTCAAAACCTCACGCTCCATCTGTATCGTAATTCGTATTCGCACAGGCACAGTACAGGTAGGTACACGCACACGCACACATACACGCCAGAACCACACCGACGACGATGAAAGACGTAAAAAGTCAACGACCCGCGGCTTACGGTATAAATTCGAACAGTTCAACCAGATCCTTTCGACGACAAATACGAGCACCATCGGCGGCTAAGGTTACCTTACCACGGCGAACGGCTAATTTATCACTCGAGACGTCGATGGCACCGTGATCGCGGATACGCGGCGACTACGACGACCACCAAGCACTGCAAATGACTGAACTGCCAACGCCGACTGTTCAAAAAACACTTCTCGTCTTCGTCTTAGATCGTGTTCGTCTCAGGTTGCAGCGTCTTGGTATCTTCCGCCTGCCGCCACCAACCACCGCGGCTGCAACTTGTACTCAGGTATACTTCGACCATTATCCGTATCCAGACTTCTCATCTCAATCTCATCATTTCGATACAGCGTGTATGTGCTGTACGAGTACAAGAAATATGAATTACGACAACGGCACAGCGACCGCGACCGCGACATGTACCTTTTGTCGAGTGGTCTTCGATCTTCCTCGTCCCTCGCATACTCGGATTCGGGTTTGGCACCTGATCGTTCGTCGAAATCGACGAAATTCCCGTTCAAATCGACGAAAAATTAAATAAAAGCCGGCGTCAAACTATGGGAAACGAAAACAAGCGAGGTTCAGAGGCCCTGGCAACAGGGTTCTCCTAATAAGTAGTTGAGAAGACGCGCAGAGTCGTGCAGAGAAAATCGTGACCAAAGGTCCAAAGAGAAGAAAAGTATGAGCAAAAAATAGATATTTTCAAACTTCGATACCACGTGGTTGAGCCAAATTTTTTCACGACGTTGTCAAAAAAAAAAAAACAGCAAATATTTTGAACGTTGGACTTCCACAACACACTTGAAGTTTTTTTTTCAACTCATTTTGTACAACTCTGAATTTTTTGTTTGATGGCCCTCGCATTGAAAAGACAGAATTTTTTCAACTCCAACGGACCCCCACAGGCCCCCTAAAGAAAGTCGGGCTGTATGGAAACCCTCTTTCCCCTCTCTTCTGCACAGGCCTGAAGACGCGGATATTTACCCATGAACGAGAGAATGATTTTGTTTCGTATCGGCACTTGCTTTTTTTTTCAAGTTCAAATTTACAGATGACAATGACGAAATGATCTAAAAAGAAAAGATCGAAGTCAATAGGAAAGTCGATCTAGCTAATGGTGAACAAATGGGCTCTACAGTCCCCCCTCCACTCCTAAAATGTAAGAAAGTTCATGGGAAATGATGTGATGTAGGTGAAATCTCGGTAGAGATATAATATTTATGTATTTGGAAAATTTTCATTTCTTGTCACGGTGTCCAAAAAATGTCAAATTTTGATTTTGTTGCATGATTTTTGAAAATTCGTTAAAAATGGAGGGTTTAGGAAAATTATTTTGACTTACGTTTCTAAGGTCAAGTACAGATAAGAGATGATATTTCGTGGTTTTTTCGAGTAAAATTTGATATAAAATTTTGAGCTCTATTCATAATTACCCAGAGAAATTTTCTACTCCATGGGTAATTGTAATCGTAAACAAATTTCAGCATTTGTTCCTGAAATTTTGATTGTTTTTTTGTAAAAAAATATACCAAAACAGTGATCTTGGAAGGTGAGGTACTCTCCAAATTGGCTTCCGGGGTTCAAAGAATCACTTATTCATCTCCCCTCCCAGTGTGGCGTAGTCAGGAATTTCTCTTACAATGGAGGTATCCCAACTTGAAGTAAAATTTTGAGGACAAAAAAAATCAAAAGTACATCATAACAGGACTCCGTATCCAAAATTTCAGGTGCTGAAGTTCATTTATCGATTTCTGGCGAATTTTTGAAATTTCAAAATTACCTCAGCTCTGCGAATTATGAAAATTTGATCTATAATGAACGAAAAAAACTGAAATTTGATATACACCCTATTTTCGACCTCCCGAGTCGATTGGAAGCGGTTTCGAGACGTTTCGGAGTTACCATAAAATTTTGGAATTTTCCAGCCCTGGAAAAAAGCCCATAAAAATGGCCCATATGCACTTCAGCAGCTTTAATCGCGGATAACCAATATTGGTGACCTATTTGATCCATTAAAACAGAATTTTCTGAAATTCGCAACTTTGAGTTCAAATTTATTTTTTGGCTGACAATTTTACTGGAAAAAAATTTATTTTCTGCCAGAAAAAATATAAATTTGAACTCAAAGTTGCGAATTTCAGAAAATTCTGTTTTAATGGATCAAATAGGTCACCAATATTGGTTATCCGCGATTAAAGCTGCTGAAGTGCATATGGGCCATTTTTATGGGCTTTTCTCCAGCTCCGGGAAATTTCAAAATTTTCTGATTGCTCCGAAACGTCTTGAAACCACTTCCATCCGATTTGGGAGGTCGAAAATAGGGTATCTAACATGTTTCAACTTTTTACCTCAATGTATGCGCATTAGGCGAATTTTTAAATTTTTTCCATGAAAATTTCTTGCCCAAAAATTAAGCCCGCATGCCCTTTGCTCCCATTCCCCCTTTTCCCAGGGTCCACTACCAAACATTTCAAACTTGTGTATCGCCAGCTATGGGTCGCAATGAAAACATTTTCAAATAAAAGTTGTTCCACAGTACCTAATGTACATTTTCATTTCTTATCAAAATCAATTTTGGAGCAACTCTTGCCTCTCAAATTTAGAAATAAAACATATGTGAGTCTGGATATCGAAACCACCTTAGGTGTAAAAAATTGATTTCTGAGTTGACACTGATTTTGGGCGTTTCAGAAGATATAGAATCAAAGGAGAACCTCCACTCAAAAACCAATTTTTTACACCTAAGGGTGGTTTCTATATCCAGGCTCACATACCTTATACGTTTTCTTCAAATTAAATGAAAAGTTTCGGAGATACGGAAAAATTTGTAATCACCAAAAGTATTCAGAATTGAATTTGCTTTCTAGTGAGCTTTATGAGGACCATTTTCACCAACTTTCCCTACAGAGTGGACTTCTCCCCCTTCCCTCGTATCACAAAAGTTGGATTCATGAACAATATTTGCTCCAAAATGAATTCCGATAATGAATGGAATCATGCATTAGATATCGAAGAACAAAATTCGTTTAAATTTTTTTTCGTGAGTCCAACTTTTGAGATAAGACGGAGGGGGAGAGGTCCACTCTGTCGGGAAAAGTTGGTGAAAATGGTCGCGATAAAGCTCATTGGAAAGAAAATTCAATTCTGAATACTTTTGGTGATTACTCCGTCTCAGAAACTTTTCGTTGGAAATAAATAAAACATGATTTTGATGTTTTCTCAAAACATGTTCTATTTTCAAATTTGAGGGCAGGAGTTACTCCAAAATGGATTTTGATGAGAAATGAAAATGTACATTAGGTCCTGAGGAACAACTTTTGTTTGAAATTTTTTTCATCACAACCCATAGATAAGGCGATACACACGTTTGAAATGTTGGGGGGAGGACCCTGGGGAAAGGAGGAGTGGGAAAAAAGGGCATACGGGCTTAATTTCATTGTTTTAGTGTCCTGAACAAGAATCAATCATAAAATTAATTTTAACAGGGATATCACACGGATGCCTTTTTTTGTGCGATGAGACCTGACTAATAAGTACTTTAATTATACCACCTATAAAAAATTTTTATTGGAAAATTATTATGTATGATTTTGAAGAGGAAGAAATGGCCCACCTATTGATATTAACTTTTAAAAAATAACGAAAAAATTGTGATTAATTTTTCATTTGTACTATATCGAAAGTACGTTTTTCATTGCTAATTTACGGCTGCAAAGTTCGTTTTTTCATTGTTGAGCTCCCGACACTATTTGTAGTGGTTTTTCATGTTTACTTTTCTGAAAAAATTCGAACTTCTGACAAAAGTTCCAGAAAATTAAAATAGCTAGGAAACCTTAACATGGAGTCAGTTTTAAAAATATAGGGATTTTATCTATTTTGCGTAGTGCATCTGTAGGAAAACTTGGACACTATTCTAAAAAGGTGCATTTCGAACTTGTACAGTTGCAGATCACGAAGTTGAAGATATCTTGAATTCTACTAAAATTAAATATTTCACTTGATCACTTTAAAATCACGTCAAATTTGGCGTTTTGAGGCGCAGTGGCGTAGCCAGAAATTTCTCATGAAGAGAGTCCGAAACCTCATAATTTTTGAGGAATTCTAAGTCCCCCCCCCCCAATCAAATTTCCTTTTACTATAAAAATACAAAATTCAAACTTTATAAAGTTTTCATGCGATTTACATAGCACGTTTAAGGAAAAAAACTGATGAATGTCAAAAGGGAACTATTTTTCGCATAGTTGATTCAAACAGTTAATAGAATTGTGATTTCTTTCATGCCCGAGCGAAGCTTTGAGAAAATTTGATTTTTAATACTTCAAAAAGGCCTTTTTTTTACGTGAATTCCTGACTATATAATTATTAATCGTGATTTCTGTCATGCCCGAGCGAAGCGAGAGCGAAGCTTTGAGAAAATTTGATTTTTAATGCTCCAAAAAGACGTTTTTCCCCGTAAATTTCTGGGGGGGGGGTAGAGACCCCAAAACTCTCCCGTAGCTACGTCCCTGTATGAGGCGTTTCGTAGTAGCCCGGAGGTCGATCCATCATCACTGGACGTGGAAATATGTCGAAATCATTCAAATCGGAATCCTCGGTCCGTTATTAAACATTTACCATTTTCTACCTTGAATATTTTTGGTAAAAAAAAATCAGTCCTTACCTACTTACCGAAATAAAACATAATTCCAGCTTACTGTTTGTGTACTTCGTATGTTCATCCCTTCCACTCTCTCACCTGTCGTATTTTTATTCACGAAGGGTATACAGAATTGCACCTCGTTTAAATTCATCGATGGGTTTCCTATCAAGTTGTCGTGGCGACCAAGTTCAACGACCATATTTACGACCCAAAGTTACCTTCGTATATTGTTACACGTGAATTCACCCGCCGCCGAGCGTTAATTAATTAATGTGCGCGAAATTTCGCCTAATTAATTTATCGCCCTGGTATACTAAGCCCCTTCGGTATACTGAAGTATTTCGCAGCTGTAAGTACATAGGCGCAAATACGTACAAAATTGCCTCTAATAGCTCCGTGTTTAGGACGCGAATGGCGAAACCAGGAGGGAGTTGCTGTGTGCAGACGAGGAAAAAGTAAACGAAATTTTACTTACGAGCTTTTTTGAACAAGCGATGAAATGAGAGTGAAAGCGAAAGTAAAGGAAGGAAAAAAACGACGTTTTTAAAGAAATACAGAGCTACGCGTACTTGGTACATTTGCGTTTACGATTATGTCGAGTTTATGGGGCAAGTTGTGAGTGGGTTTTTGGTGCATGGTGTTTTTCGTAGTTTAATTAGGTCCTAACGAAGGTGTTTTTCCTGGATTTTCTGAAGTGCTGAGATTTCCGACAGTCGAGATGAAAAGAGGAAAATGTTAGAAATTTTGTCAATATAAATGAGAAATTTTTTCAAAGTGTGTAATTTTTTTAATGGAATTTTTTTTTGATCTTCGATGTCATTCGATTTCAGTTCGCAGTGGTGAAATTAAAAAAGTAACTCTACGAATATTTGTAGTCCTTGTATTTGAAGAAGTTTTTTTTTTTCGTAAATGATCAATTTTTAAAGTTGATTGGTATTTTGACTTTGGCTCCACTTTCTCCCTGAAAAATTTCAATTTAAGAAATTTTTTATGTTATTTTGATCTCTTTTGACAAGTTGAAAAATTTCAAGTATTAAATTCAAGTGAGAGAAGAGAATATTGAATTTTATTTACATCGAATGAAAAAAATGACTAGAAAGAAAGAAGCAGAAAATTCGTGTAAGGGATGAATTTCGATTTCATTGGCGATGCAGGTTTCTGAAGATTGTACATCGAAGTTCAAAATTCCTCCATTGGCTGATTTTGAATGAGAATTATAAATTTTATGATGAAATAATTATATGCAATATTTTATCGTCGAATATTAATTTAATACTATTAAGATTAAGTGACGCTATCTACACTTCGACGATGAAATTATTCGTTTGAAAGTTCAGAGCTATCTGAATAAGGAATTTGAAAACGGTTACGGTAGAATTTGATGTTACCAACGTTTCGATTCAACAGATGGGAGTATTTCTCGCGAAAAATTACGTTTCGCTTCGCGAATTTGATCATAGAGAGGGTTCGTGGTATCCATTTTAATCTCGTGGCATTTTCCGCGAAAGTTCAGGTCGGGAGCATTTGGGAAAGGATGTTGATGAATAAGAACATCTGCATTTACAGTCTGAATGAAATTTTTGATTGAAGAAAATCCGTCGAGTTCTATTTTGAAGAAATTCTTCTAGAGGCTTTGTACGTATTTTTCGAATTTTTCAGCGTCGATGTTGAATTTTTAGAATTTTGTGTTTTTGAAGCATTTCATTTGCGTAATACATCAACTTTTTCCACCCATCAAAAAAAACTTTTAAAAATAATTATAAACTCCTACTTTCTTACTTAATAATTCACTCGAAGAGAAATATGTAAATCATAAAACTCCACTCTTTAATTATTGGCTTCTCATTCGGGTATTTTTTAATTCGCTCGTTGAGGTTAAATTAAGTGAAAAATGTGTCGATTAACTTTCGATTTTTCACTCACCTATTCTACGTCTACAAGCCATTTTCGTTCATCGAATGAAATTTCGAGGAATTGATTTGAAAATCTTTGCTGATTCGGCATCTGATTCTACATTTTCATTTGAAAATACTTCAAGAAGGTGCACTTCTTTTTGGAATACCAGAATTTTAATCAATGAAATCAGGAGGTTCGTGGTATTGATTATGATTAGATTTCCTCGCCTAAGAAATGGAGTTGTGGGGATCGGGAAATAGGGATTTAGCTCTGTAGATAACGCAGCGAGTATGAAAAGAAAGAGAAGCCTCTAAAAAAACCTACCATAAACCTTTATTTTAAAAGTAACAAAATCAAGATTTTGAAAAGTGAAAACTTATTGCAAACATACTTACGCGAGCTAAATACGTATCGCAAAAACCATTCCACGTCGTGGGATACCCTATGTGGGTACGTATTTTTGGTCAAATAACCTACATCCACAAAGGAGTTGAATGATTGTAGATCGCGAATTTGACGAATTTTTGATTTTTACCAAATTTGAATCATTCACTCAAACCATCAAAATCATGCTTATTTTTTTTGATTTCCAGAATAAATTTTGATGTAAATGTTTGAAAAGATTTCGCAACAATTCTGCCAACTGCATTTTTATTGGTGCAATTGTTGTAAAATTCAAGTTTCTCATTTGATGACTTGAAAAATAGGGCAAATTTTTTTTGGTCATTAAAACAAATGTGAATTGATTTTTTATGACTTTTTAAAAAATTGCAGCAGTGCTTCCCATTGAAATTTTATGAGAATTGCCTAAATAAAAATGCAGTTGGTAGCACTGTCGTGAAATTGTTTTGAAAAATTTAATCGAAATTTATTCTAGGTTGTGTTTGAGTGAGTGATTTAAATGTGGTAAAAATTAGAGAAGACAAAAAGTGGTATTGACCTCGAGGTCGATGATTCAGGAGTGTGGAAACTCAAATCGTATACCTTCGGGGGGGGGGGGGGTTACCGAAGTTCTCAGCCGGTGGAAATACATAAAAGTCGAAAAAATCGAGGTTTTTTCCCATGAGAATCCACAATTTTGCGGGTCACTAGCTCCATCCCGCTTTGAGTTGGAATTCTGAAAATTCCTCAGGAGTTCTCCAATATTCTAGAGTCAACTACCTCACCAATTTTCGTCAAAATCCAAGATATGTTTTCTTTTAGATCCGCCCTGGTCTATGTGACTGTTGTTGACCAGTTACTCTAAGCTTTCTGAACAAAGGTTTCGCAGACGAAAGCGGTGTTAGACTGTACCTTTCTCGGTGCGTTTTTCTGAATACCTATGAACTGGATTTAAAAAATGATTTAGCTTCCTTTAAGGTTTTTCCCGAATACCTTTTGGGGTTTCTGATGTTTCCTTCTGGTTTCACACAAAATTATTTTTTCTGAAAATGTTATTTTTTTCTTGAACTTATTGCGTACCTTGCCTATGACTTTTTTTGAGTTCTTTTTAAATTATGATTTGAGTTTTTTTGTTTCTTTTTCCTGAATATTTTATGGTTTACTTACTTGGTTTTTTTTTTTGAAAATGAGTAGGATTTGACATCTCTTTTGACAAACATTGCAGCATCTATCAATTTTCATTTCTCTCCTCCCGTAATCACTGTAAAAAATTTGGTTGGTAATTCGGATTTTCTTCTCACTTCACACCCAAAAAAAATTCTGCGAACGCTCATGAACATGTCTGTATATCATTCAATCAAAAGTCATAAAGTCTTTCGTTTTTTAAATAGTTCAAAAATACTAAAAAATCATTAAACTAAATGAATAGATACTTAAATACCGCTCTTTTTTTTTCATTTTCACATAATTTCAACAAAAAATCGCCGAGTTTCATTATCACATCCCAGAAAAATGACATCCATTTTGCAAGTGATCAAATAAGTACCTAATAAATCTCAACTTTTTTAATTGACTGGCTCATGCAAAATTTACTACGACTTGTGAAGCTATTGGCACGAAATGGTTATAAAAATACTCTTTGAAATATACTGCTCTCCAAGTGTTCGCGATATTGAATTAAAAAATTTCTGAAGCGAGGAATCAAATCATAATATTGCTTAACTTTGTAATCGCATGGGATATTCGAAATCAGCGTCTTCGAATTAGTAGTAATCAATGTGTTACTTTACTTTTTCGATTTTTTTGAATTTTGGTCAAAATTGTGGACCCCTGTCCCCCCCAGGGGTCTAGAGATCCCATCTTGAAAATTTATTGGTTGAAAAAAGGGTGAAAAGGGCTCCTCACTATAATTTTTCCAGATTTTTAAATGGTAGCTTTCATGTTTTGTTTTTATCATGAAAGTTGAGCTTTCACCACTAAAGTTCAACTTTAAGCTTTTCAAAATGTGATAACCGGTTTTGAATCTCCTATCAATTCTCTTTCAGATCCCGCCCCGCAAACAGTTTTCCCCCAAGTACAACCTATCTCGAGATATGGGCCTTCAAAGTTGGGTAAGTTGGGTAAAAATTGAAATTGCATAAAAATTTCGAGGCCCACCCCCTTGCCTCCTTGAGGGTTAGGAAAAAGGAAAAAAATGATCGTGATTTTGTGATTAGACCACCAAGGGGAACTTGTAAAAATAATTTGAGCGAAATCAGAAGACCCGACTTCATTCTTGGTCTGTTTTAGTACCTATGGAATAACCCAGGTGATAAAAACTCATGTGGAATACACAGCAAAGGTTCAAAGAAAATATTTTATCTACCGACCACTTACTCAGAAATATAATGAAATCGCATCAGAAAAGTTGACCAATCAGAAGCCTTCAAACTTTGATCTCAATTTTCTCGAAAACTGAACTTTCAAGAAAAATTCCTCAGAACAAAAGTTGTGGAGCGTGAAATTCCTGTCCATCCTTTTGCCCTCCATTTTCTTCTACGATGCATGATTCGCAAGATATTTGTGAAACCCTGAATGAACTTCGAACTCGAAAAGCTCAACTTTCAGTGCCCAGATCGGCTTCAAAATTTAATCAGCTCTCTTCCTGTATACGTTCTAATCACCATGAATATTTCAAGTTGATTAGTCAACTCTAACCGTCAGTTATCGCGTCAGAAGGAAATGTCCCAAAAATGAGCTTTAAAGTTGAAAAGCTCAGCTTCCTGTGCACAGAATGTCACCAAAATTTAATCAGCTCTTCTCTCATATGAAATACACCTACTGTAAAAATTTCTACTTGATCAGTTGAGTTTAACGAGATAAATCGCGTCAGAAAAAAAATGCTTCAACAAACAAAAAAAAAACACAAATAAACCCTTACGATCGCAATAGCGGATTCCCCCTAGAGCGGGAAGTCCGCTAAAAATGACTTCAGAACTTCGGCCCGGTGTAAAATTTCATTTTCCAATTACACGATATTTTTATCCCTATATATTTTGAACTTGCAGTAAATTAATTTTATCGACTGATCGCGTACTTTCATACCGTACGAAAGGTATCGAGGAAAATACCTCACCATACGGTTCGTAAATTAATGCACATACAGCATCGCGAAGAATTCTTGTGATCGTAACGCTGTCTTCACATCGACTTGAGGAATTCGAAATTTCAGCATTTGGTAATAAGAAATAAGAGGAGGCAACAGATTACCGCAAAAGCAGGTATACACAAAAATTAAGGTTACGAAAAGAGGGCGGGCGTGTTTTACCTTCTTTCTTCTATTGCGCTATTTTCCGGCTATAAAATGAAAGTGGAACCCACGCAACTCGAAAATTTCACAGAGTCAAATTCATCCTGCCGTCTAGGCAACACTGCTGTGAGTGTTCTCGTACGTAGATGCGAGTAACACTGCAAGTCATTGATTCAACAGTAGCTGTAAAACCTTGTGTCTACACGCTACCCGTACCTTTTTTAATCAAATCATATTCATGTCAATGTGTTATATTCGGTTAATTGGTTAAATGTTGTGGTGAATCTATAAAGTAAGCAATAATGTGGATTTCATACGGTTAATTTGAGTTTATTTCCGAAGTGACACCTAAGGAGTAAATATATTCGTGAAAAGTCATCCCCCTGTCTGGTACTCTCTCACTTGCAATCAGTGAATAATTCACTGTTTTCATCAGTAAACAGAAATTCACTGAATGCTTGGTGCATTTTCACTGAAAAACAGTCATATTTATCTGTGTTTCAGTGGAAACGTGAATAACTGATTAAATCAGTGAATTTCTACTGTTGAATCAGTGAAAAATTCTTTGATTCCAACAGCGAAAATATATAACTGAAAATATTAGTCATTTAGCGAAAATTACTTATTTGAATCAGTGAAATTCACTGAAATTATCAGTCGTTTGGCGAAAACGCCTGATTTGAATCAGTGAAATTCGCAACTCGCGAGCATAAAAAGCTGTAATGTTTATTCCTTCACGCTTTTCATTGTACTAGAGTTCAGTGGTATGTGATTTTATTTTTTTCATGTATTTTTTTATTTATTTTTTTTTGTGATTTTTTAAAGAAATAAAAAGGTGTTAGGGCCAGCATTAATATGTTTTGTTTTGTTATCATGTAAAGAGTAGTCGGGCACTTTCAAAGTTCGTGTGTGTTTACTGTTTAGTTATGGATGACAATTGACATTTTTCGCATGTTATTATTTAAAATAAGTATCTCGGAGTGTTGGAAGGGTTGTGTTTATCAATGGATGACAACTTTCGCGTCTTTTTGATTTTAAAAAAAGTATATCTCGGAGTGTCCGGTGTGGGTGGTTAATTGATAATTAAGGATCAAAGATCAAACAATCATATTTCATTAAATATTTGTATGCATAGGCAAATCCGTGAAAAATTAGTGAGATTGAATTTCACTGAATTAATCAGTGAAATTTCATTGAACTAATCAGTGAATTTCACTAAACTTGATTCCAGTGAAATTTCACTGAAATAAATAAGTGATTTTCACTGATTTCACTGTGCTGCAATTCTGACTTTTTAAAAAATCTGTGAAATTTCACCGATAGCAAATGAGAGAGTAGCCAGGGGTTCTTGTGTCTATTTCACCATAATGCATTTTTAACACGGTTTAACAATTTCATTAAAATTTGGTGATTTTAATCAAAATTTGACCATTTTACCAAAACTGAGCCATATTACCAATATTTGGCAGAAATACAGAGATTGTAAGAACGTACACTCAAAAAAATTAAAAATTAAAAATTTTACAAAAAAAGATAAATTTTATTTAAAAATTGTACTCGTAATAACGAGTTACCATTCAACAAAAATGCTCTAATTACAGTCAAATTTATTAATTTATATAATGAATTTTATTTTCATGCAATAAAATTTACCAATTATCGCGATAAATCTTATTTTTAAGAATACATTTTCTCAATTTTGTGAATGGTCCCCTGTTATTATTATTTTTGGATAAAATGTATTATTATGTTTTTTCAGTGTAGATATGGACATTTCATAGGAACCTAAGTACTACAAAAATGAGAAATCCAGCTCAATTTGGTAGGTATACTACGAATGATAAATTATCGAGTCATCTATGGATCTTAAACAATAACGATAAAACTAAAGTTAAATTTTGAAAAAAAGAACACCGCGCATGACAGAAGGGTCATTCCATGTCAGTCAGTTCGTTTACGAAGTGGAAAGTGGTTGATTTTTCACATGTGGGTAGAGCTCGATGAGAGACGACGAATGACGCAAACCGGAGCTCTCCAAGTCTTTTTGGAGGGCAGCCATAAGCATTCAAAATTTTGAGGTAATGTTGGATATGGTAAATTTCGAGCTTGGATAACTCGAAAACTATGATGGTAGAAAGTTGAAACTTTTTCTAATGTATAGGACCCTTGAAGAACTTTTTGACGAATTTTTGGAAATCAGTGTTGCCACTTTTTTCAATACTAAAAATTAGCTGGAAAAATTGAAAAGTGGTATTTTTGTATGTACCCGATGAAAATTTTTTAGATCTGATCAGATCTCAAAAATGTCCCAATCTAATTGTATCAAATAACATCAAATTACATCAAATCATATCTAATTGTATCAAATCATGTATATATATTCAGTTTGATGTAATTTAATCAAATTAGATCTGATTTCATCAAATTACATCTGGAAAAACCAGATGTAATTAGATATAATTTGATTAGGACATTTTTGAGATACAATTTTATCAAAACAGATAAAATTTGATAAATAATTCTAAATAAATCAGATATGATTTGATATGATTTGATCTAAAAAATTTTCATCGGGTAGGACACCTTCAAAAATTCCAAAAAAATATATAAATGGTACAACTTCACGTGCTGAGTAACATATTAAAGAACTGAGATGGAGTTATTTTTTAAACTCGTATTAAAAAATTTCAAAGTTTATGAAAAAACATCATTTTTTACCCTAAGCGCTGAAAACTTCCTAAACTGGTTAAATTACATTGTTTTTACCACATATTCATCTTATATTAAAAATTAATCCACAAAACTATTTTTATCAAGTCAATCTTGAATGCTATGTACCCAAAAGGTAGGCCTTTTGTCAATTCCTTCCTTCTAGGTATATGAAAATAGTGTTTAAGTTTTGGTGAGTTCCTGTTCGTATGTTTTAGCATTTTCATTTGTAATTGGTGCTTTGAGTTGTAATTTATTTTTATTTTTGTTTTTGAAGGGTCATTTACCTTGAATTTTTAGTTCACAAACAACAAGTCTGTGATCAGAATGAAAGTTGAAGTTTGTTGCTTCGGAATTAGTAACATACTTACAACTCCTTGAAGTGATGATGTAGTCTAATTGGGCTTTAAAGTCTTGATTTGGTGATACCCATGTCCAAATCTTACCTTCCCTTTTTTTAAATAGGGTGTTGAGTATTATTAAGTTGAATTGTTCACAAAATCTAAGTAGCCTCCAACCCCTAGCATTTCTCTTCCATAGCCATACTTACCCACAGAGAATTCTTCTTTGTTTTTCCCTTTTCCCGCTTGACAATTGAAATCCCCAATTATAAATGTATCACCTTAAACTTTTTTCAGAGGTAATAGACGTCTTTGAATAATAACAAACAAAATTATAACCTAGCAACAATAAACTTAAAAATAGAGCATTTCAAAAATATTTACACAGAGAAACATTTGACCATCGCCAAAAAATAAACAATTAACGAGAAGAATCGATCATTTATAACAAAATCAAGGTGTTAAGGGGTTAAATTTGAATTTCTAACCGCTTTTTTTTGTGTGTTCTTTCTTCTGATTTTGCTGCGTACGAAACTGCTGAGTCGATTTCGGTTGAGGATGACTCGCGATGTTTTGTCGAGGTTATAATTCTTCGTATACATTTTGACGATTCGTACCTCGTTCGCGCCATTTTTTCGTGTGTATTTTTAGTTCTTCGTAAATTGAATCGAGAAATTTGTCCGAATACCGGACATCGACGCTCGATTGTTGAAGAGCGTTTACAGAGTTGTGGCTGACCATCGCATCGACCTATTGGTCGATAAATTGATAACCCCATCTTCGAGGTGTTGCAGGCAGGTTTGATCTCGTTTTTAAACATCGTAGAAACCACGCCGCGTACTTCTTCTTCGGTTGTGTACCTGGTAGAGATGTTAAACCTCCTGATTTTGTTCCTCCTAGGAGGAAATGAGTGATTGATTTCAAGTAATCGGAGGTTTTTCCTCCTGTTTCAAAACCTCTGATTGATCAATCGGTAGTTTTTTTTCATATGAGACTACAGATTGAACTACCATTTGCAAAAAAAAATCGTAATGGTTGTAAATCTGGGTGAAAAATGTTGTGATTTTGAATGTATTGTTTCCTATTACTTACTCTTGATAAAATCGCAAAACTCGAAAGAATCCAACCAAAAAAAATGTGCTTGGGAGCTGGGAGCAATGCAGTTGCAATTTTGATGTAAAATTTGCCAAATTTGGAGCGAAATCAAACATTGAAAATCAATCGATTGGTTTGAAAAATGAATCGGTAGTTTCGCTCGTAAATTTTACTCGAAAAGCCTCCTGGTTGTCGGAGGTTTTCAGGAGGTTCTTTCAAAACCTCCGTATTTCCTCCTGTAACATCGCTAGTACCTGGGCAGTGGGATCATGATGACTTCACGTACACCGAATGATCGAAATTTTGTTAACGCTGAATCAATCATTCTTTCGGCGTTGGTTGTTGTTAGGTCTGGTTCGCCACAAGACATGACTACGTGTTTCGGTAACATTTTCCACTCTTCGGCTAGATCTAATAATTCGCCAATTGAACGATTGGGTCCATTAATTGGGCTGTTATCGATTTCCAACAATCGTACCGCGTCTCCAGCTTCGACAAGTTTCCTTTGTAGAATATGGTACAGGATACCGTTTCCAAAAATGACAAATTCGTTTAACACGAAGACAGTAACTCCATTGAATGTCGCTCAGGGGCGGCAAGTTGGATTCTTTCCATGTACAGCAAAAGAAATTTCCAATAGTCGAAGGAGGTGGGGAGTCCCCCGCCGATACCTAAGACCAAATTTCTACATGTACAGCGAGTTTTCTCATGTACAGCATGCTGTACATGAAATTTGCCCATGTACAGCAAGCGCAGCTCTGCTGTAGTGTAGATGCCGCCAATGATGTCGCTATCTGTAGATCACCAATGTGGTCTCCGGTGTACACAAACAGGCCTATTTTGAGCGATAGCCACGCGAGATTCGCGTTTCGATTGTGCCGGTCACGATTTTGATTGATTGGCGAAGGTACTGGACGTTTTACGTGAGGTACCAGACGTGGTGACGGCGGGGTTGTATCATATTTTTTTTTTTTTGGAATTTTAGAAGGTGTCCTACATGCAAAAATGCCACTTTTCAACTTTTCCGGCTAATTTTTAGTATTGAAAAAGTGGCAACACTGATTTACAAAAATTCACCAAAAACCTCTTCAAAGGCCCTATGCATTATAAGAAGTTTCAACTTTCTACCTATCATAGTTTTCGAGTTACCCACGCTCGAAATTTACCATATCCAATATTACCTCAAAACTTTGCTCCGGTTTGCGCCATTCGTCATCTATCATCGAGCTCTACCTACATGTGAAAAATCAAAAAAATCGCCGACCCCACTTTCCACTTCGTGAACGAACTGACTTGGATTGACCCAGAAGCCGTTTTAAACTATACGAATGATTTTAGTTGGTACTACAATTCGGTCCTCAGATGGGTTCAAAACATTTTGTCGAGCTGATACATGCGTGTGTATTTGGTTTACAGATGATTCGCGAATCATGTTGATAATATTTACAATCGCCGGATTTGTGGGTTTAGTCGTAGTTTTAGGGCTCATTTTTCGTATCATTTGGAGAAGGATCAAACACCAAAAAATCAAAAAAGATACACCTCAGAAATCGCTGACTTTTCGAAAACCAACACCAGCTGTCAAGAGCCCGGCTACCAATCAGGGTACAGGGCATTATTTGAAGAAAAGTCCTAGTCCGACTGGATTATCTCCATCGGTTAGTTTGTTTTTATCACCGTAAAATTGATTTTTCTCAATCATTCGACCAGCAATTTTTGACGAATCTACATATAAAAATGTTTCTCAGAGTAATACTTCTGGAAACAATAGCCCTAGTCCAACAGACTCGATTCAACAAAGATACTCCCCTAAAGAAAGTCCCACTTCGGAAGAAACCAGTGGACCATCGTTGGCCGGAGAATCGGCCAATGCCACGTATGTATTCCTAGTCCTCGTACCTATTCTCGTGAAAACTCGACGATTTTCATTACTCGTTTTTCGTAATATTGGACAGAGTTCACGTAGAAGATGAAACGAGCAGCGTGAATTCGAAATTAATAATATCCGAAGGCGGTTCGATTATTATTACAACCAGTCAGGAAATTCTGACTGGAACCTTGGGCCAATTGTTTTTCAATATCAGGTACCTATTCACTCTTGTATCTTTACAGCTTCGTGCTTTTTGTTTAATCGAGCTGTGAAACCGTTGGCGCGATAAATTTGACATAACGAAGCGTTCGTATTTCACAGATACAAAAAAGAAAAGAACACACTCATCGTCAGTATTATAAAATGCCAGAATTTACCGTCCAAAGATTCAACATTCGCGAACAGCGATCCGTATGTAAAACTGCAACTTTTACCAGAAAAACAGCACAAGGTTAAAACCAGGGTTCTGAGGAAAACACGCAATCCTGTTTACGAGGAAGATTTCTCTTTCTACGGAATTAAAATAAATCAGTTACAGGTAGCTGTTTAATCATTACTTCCATTAGATAATGGTAGATGGATGAGGAAATTAATTGAAGATTTCGATCGTTGATATGATTATGTTCGCAGTCTATCACATTACATTTTATCGTATTGACATTCGATCGATACTCGAGAGACGAAATAATAGGAGAAGTATTCTTTCCACTCAGTTCAGTCGATATTATAAATCAAGACAATACAAATGTTACATTCCAAAAGGATATTCAACCTCGCAGTCTAAAGGTAAACATGACTCGAATCATCTGTCAATTCGTCAATTTACAAATAGGTACCTACATCACAGCCACTTCGCTAGAGAGAGATACCTATAGATCTGTTCGAATTGTAAATTTTATAATAGAAGTTGTACCATACCGAAGTTATTTTTAGGTGTATGCAATAATTAACCAATCAGATTATTTTCGTTCCTAAAAGATTCAGATTATTGAAAAAATAGTGACAAATTTCGCTTTTGTTTCCCAGATTTTAAAAATAATTCTACAACATCTTTTAGATATTTCAAATAAGGAAAATATGTACCACAGCCCTAACTCAACATTACCTAGACTTAAATGATGATTTCGATGACGTAAAAATCCTACATCGCCGATGTATAAACATTAAAAAACGAAAAACTTTGGAAGCTCTAACATCAAAATCAAATTCGTTAAATATAAAAACAGAAATTAATGATTTTGAAATATACATATTTTGTTTGGTTAGATGAAAAGTCAAGGGCGTGGAGAAATGTTAGTATCGCTGTGTTGGCAACCTGCGGCGAATCGTCTAACCGTTGTTATACTGAAAGCCAGAAATTTACCTAAAATGGACGTCACTGGTCTCGCTGGTAAGTGAAATAGAAAAAAAAAATCAATACTCGTACTTGGGAGTTGCTATTTACCACTTCAGTCGTGAAGAATGATCATAAGAGTGAACGATCTTGCCCACCCTATAAAAATGTGTTTATAAAAATTTACGTTTTCATCATTTCTTAATTCTTTTGCTTTTATTTTTCAGTTGACGTAAGAAATTATTGAAATTAAAAATGAATCTTTAAAATTCAAAACAAAACTCCCAAAATACATGAAATTTATGGTCTTTTAAACGTCTCTACTGGCAAAATGACAATTCAATTTGCATTGAATATAAATTTAATACGCCATATATTATTTTTACTAACTCTTAATGATTTGCCAAAAATGTGGTTTCGACTATGTGAATCCAAATTTATTCAATGTTCCAAATTATGTACTTCTGAATTTTTTAAATATGGTGTCCAATTTTATAATTTTTCCAACTGTAAAATTTTGTAATTAAAATTTTCTCAAATTTTTCCAATCATCGAGTTGGAAAAAATTTTGAACAAGGTTGAAATCTTTAAAACATCAGGGTAGGGAAAAAATAGAGGGAAAAAAACATTTTTGAATTAGAAGAAATTTATAGAAATTTTACAATTGGAAAAAGTTTTACCAATTTCAGTATTACTTTTTTTTTAACTTTATATTTAAAAGAATTTTTTCCAATAGTTTTAAAACCTTTCTTCAATTTTCTTTCAACTTGAAAATTTTTCTAATTGAAAATTGTCTATAATTTTTTCCAACTTCAAATATTTCAAAAAAATTTTAACCTTATATTTTTCAAATTTTTTTTGCTCATTAATCAATTGGAAAAAAATTAAAATAATTGAAATTAAATTGAACCGTATAGTGAATTTTCATTGCTCTCGACGTTACTTGAAAGTTTCAGATAAATTTATCTGAGTGATGAGGAATGAAATTAGTCATGCATTAAGTACATATAAGGAGGGGAGTAAAACTGCATTCTACCGAAGGATTTTGTGAAAAAAAATGGAAAATTCAGCACCTTCATTAATAAAATTGAAATGAATTAAATTATTGAAAAATTGAAATAAAGAGGACAATGGACTGAGATAAATTGCTACTTTATTTCGAATTGGCACGAAAGAGATTTCTCTGATGATTCATGTGAACGAATTCGGAATCACTTCACGACTGAGCAAACAAAGTGTTGGTGTGCAAAATCGTTCAAAAAATTCAAAAATTACTGGTTAGCTTATTTTTTTTCTATTTAATTCGTCGTGAAATAACCACATAATTTTAGTAGGATGAAAAAAATGATCGATCAAATCTGTCAGGAACGAAAAAATCTGATTGGCTAATGCTTTGTTTACACCTTATTTTCCTTATTTTAGACCCAAAGTGAACGCGACCCAGGTTTTACGTTTTACAAAAACACAGACATAAATTTTCCACCTGCGAGGAAGAGAAAGTGGAGGTGAGGGATGAGGAACAAAAAGAGGAAGATCATACAATATTGTTTGAGGATCAAAAATGTTTTGTTTCGCAATTTTCATATAAACACGTAAATCGATTGAGTTCGAGCAGGGAAGAGGCGAACATCTTTCCAGAAAAAATCGTTCAAAAGATGAAAATTTTCATTTTTAAAAATGGAAGAATCGATTTTCAAAAAAATTTTGATTGAAAAAATTCTATTAAGTACTTATGGAGTGAAATTTTCAAAATTTTCAAAATTTGATTTTTCAGAAGCATTACATAAGTGAAAAAAATTTCTGAATAGAAAAATTCCCATTATGTTGAAAAAAACCTCAACTTTTTCATATTTTTGTCACAAATTTGAATACCTAGTAATAAATGCGGCATCTTTATAGAATTTTGATACATTCATCAAATATTACATTAATTTGACAAAAAAATCCAAGTTATTTCAGGTCTAGCAAAATGGCATTGTCGTTGATCTTCACTTTCCTTCAAAATTTTTCAACCTCTTTTTATAGTTAGGCAAAATGTCAATGTGTCTATAATGGTTTGCAAAAAAATAATAAAAAAAAACTGTCAAAAATATTTTCCCCAGTCGAAAAAAGAAACAAGTTAATTACATTCTTAGCCATGTACTATCAACCTTTCATAACCGAATCTCATTATTTCCAGTTATTTCGATTTTTGAATTTCTTCAGAAGACTGGAAATCTGAAAATCGCGTCTTAATTGCACTTCTTTATTATTAACCAGTTAAGAAGAAGTGAGACTTCGATTTTTAACCTCTTTAGTTTATTTCCATCTTCTCTGAAAAAAATCAAAATTTCGTTGGAGGCTCCAGAATAGCTTGAAATTGTGAAATTTGATTCCAGGAGGTTCGATTTTAGCTAAACACCCAATTTTAACATTTCTACTGCAATTTTTTTTCAATAATATTATATTTTTGCTAAAAAAATTACGAATGAAAAAAGTTTACAAATTATCCAAAAATTGAAAAGTAAAATTGGACAGTTGAAACTTCAGTTAGGTACAAAGATTTTGGAACGTGCTTTTTCCAAAAATCTCAAGTAGATACTTGCATATATGTACTTTGGAGGTAGACAGCTAGACACTTACAACTAAATTTTCCATTATTTCTACGTTTAATTAAGCTCATATTTTTCTTTTTTTTCATAACCTCATCGTATTATACGTTTTTCAGATCCATACGTAAAAATCTACCTAATGTATAAGGAACAACGTATCGCCAAGAAAAAAACACATGTTAAAAAACGCACACTAAATCCAGTTTTCAACGAATCATTCGTATTCGAAGTACCATCTGGCAATGATGGTCTTCATAACATCAGTTTGGAATTCTTACTTTTAGATTGGGATCGTGTGACCAAAAATGAGGTAAATAAAACATATTCAAGCTCGCGAAAATTTTTACTTCAAAGTTAAAAGTTGACAAAATTATTTCGAAAATTCTAAAATCCAGGTGATTGGAAGATTAGAAATGGGAGCAGCACCGGACTGCGAATCGGCATCTCATCATTGGACCGAAGTATGTAACTCACCCAGACGACAAATTGCTGACTGGCATAAACTGCACGAGTAAATGTGGTACGAGTATCGGGAATATGTGTTTTGTGTATTTTAAAACCATGAATTTCATGTTATTTTTAATATCTCGGTACCTACTATAGTTTTAACCCTTAATGTCGCAGCGTCCGGTATCATGGTCTTTAAAAAATTATTTCAGTCTCGGAGGATAGAGAAGCCGACTTGGTTACCAATGTTCGCTATGGCGGACACTGCGAACGATGATGTAAGCGTATTGAAGCCATCTTATACTAATATACTCAATTCTCAAATGAATTGAGTTTAGAGTACAGGCTTTCAATACTCACATATATTGAGTATTGAGTAAATGCACTTCGTACTTTTAAGGATTGCAATGAGTACTGAGTACGATGCTCAATATTTATGATACTTACTCAGTACTTATCTCTTTGAGTTTTGAGTACAGTCTTTAGTACCCACTCACAATTCCGAGTACTCAAATAATGGATTACTTGGTACTGTATTCTATGCTGTGAGTACCAAGTATTCTTGAGTATATGCGATAAGTATGTGCTGAGTAGCGAGTAGATGGTGTTACTTTTTGTCCTGTTCACCTCCTCTGTAACATCTTTTAAAAAGTATTTTACTGTTTAAGTTACCTCAATTAGCTTAAACTCGATTACAAAAAAGAATATTTTGAGTATTTTACTCAAAATTTGAATGTAAAATACTCAATTCATTTTTTTGTAGTACTATACTCAAATTTCGTTTCCTGAACTCCACAATGAAAAATCTTGAATTGGAATTGTGAACATATTTTTAAGAAATTACTCAGTACTCAAATCGGGTGAAAAGTACTGAGGAAGTAAGTATCGGCGAAGAGGGGGGAAATTTTTTAATTCTGTAAGAATAGAATCTTCATGTTTGATATCATCTTATTTGCAGTTTTTGGTAATTTTTTCAGTTTTTGGTGAAAAAAAATCGTTCATGAGTAAATGATCAAATTCCCCTCCTCTCCTTCCCCGAAAATCAGTTTCTACTACATGGTGGGCTAATGAAAACAACAAATACTGCCCTACTCATCGTTCGCAACGTCCGCTATAGCAAACACTAGTGAACAATACTGGTTTGTTGTGCACTTCGCAACCTCCGCTATAGCGGACATGCTGTAATTAATTCCACCCCCAAGGAGCAGAAAAATTTGAAAATAATATTTTTGTGATCTATGGACCCTAACCCTTTTGCTCCCGCACCTAAATTTTTGGGGGCTTCCCATGGTCCAATTTTTTTCTTTTTTTCTTGCATATTTCCCTTCTAAGAACTAGTTCAAGAGCAAATATTGCGTTTTCACAAATTTGCAACTTTGCAGAAAAAAAGAGAAAATTTTTTCATTTTAGCCAATTTTTTTCCTTTTTATGGGTTGTTGGTAGCACTGTGTAAGCTCAAAAGCATATGCTCAAAAGTGAGAAAATAATTGGTTGCAGTGTTGGCAACCCACCACAGAAGTTTTGGAGCGCTATGATGGCTCAGCGCAGAGATATCAGCTATTTAAATGTACATTGATGGTATCACAAATGTGTGAAGCCAGACAATAAAATATTACATGCTTGTCACACATATGTGACGGCGGCGGGAGTGAAAGGGCTAAATAACTGGAAAATATTTAAAAAATGTTTTTGAGATCATTTTTGCAAACTTGCGAATTTAAGGGTTAATTATACCTATGTATTATAATTTTTCTTGGACGAACATATATACCTAAATGTATTGCAATTTCTTTTTTTGACAAAAATCGAACAAAACAACTACATATTTTGATCTTGACTTGACATAATATTTTACATGTATTCATATCGTCAATTTATACTTTCTTGTTTTCTCTTGAAAATTACCATAATACCTAATTCCATAGATAGTATCCTGAACAAAGTTTTAGCAAACATACCTTCTGTTCTTTTTATTTATGATTTTTTTTTTAGTAGGTCCAGGTGATACTTTTTTATTTTATATACGATTAATTTTTCTGTATAATTTTTACGAATAGGTAACGCTTTAGATATTTGTTTCCAAAACGATGCTTCAAACGAAATTTTTCATAAAACATGTCGATTATTTATTACCTACTTAGTTGGTGAATTTGAAAAAAAAAATGTACATGTAGCCTTTGATATGATATGTCCTCCTTAAAATGTATTTTTTAAAAAACAGTTTGTAAATACAGATAAAAGTAGAGGTGTTTTTAATAGGTAGATATTTTAAGTGTATTCAGCACAGTGACCAAAATGTTGAAAAATATTTATACATATTTTTGATAAAATTACTTAGGTAAAACTTTGATTTTGAATAATGTTACGAAATAACAAACAGATGAAAATCACGAGACAGTTTTCTAGTTACCAATTGTTACCTGGATGATTTCCTTTCCTAGGGTGATTCTTCCGTATTGTTTTTATAGCATACCAACTCCATGATCTGTTGTTCCATAAGCACAAAGTACTGCATTTATGGACCAGTAAGTTTCACGCTGATTTCTGTGTCTCTTTTAGTAACTGGGTATTTCCTAAAATGTTGAGATGTATTATCATTCCAGATATACTTATCTTCAACATTTATCAGAATAAATGAATTATTTAAATAAAACTATCTTAACCACGGACTAAAGATTATCTATTTGTCATATCAAAATTCTGAATTGAAAGAATATTTGGTCAAATTACAAAGTTTTTTTTTTAGAACAAATTCCCCCAGAATAATATTTTTCCCTCAAAAAATTCATGACAGGATTGAAAGGAAAGTTTTCAAAATTCGTAATCCCAGTTTCAATTAGTAAGCAAGGTGGAGTGAAAAAATTTAAATTTTAAAGAAAATTGATGAGACAGTTTAATTTGAGTTTGAATGAGCATCAGTAAAAAAATTGAGTCCCACAGCCATGAGGAGATAGAGCTTACAATTAGAGTTCACAAAGTGATGCCTCTAAAAAACATGGCTTATCAATGTATGTATATTGTTATGTATACAATCATACATCAATGCAAATCATATAATTAAACTGGGACAGATAATTTAAACATAAACCGAAAGATTGAACCGAATACAATTTAGATTTGTTCGAGCCCAGGTAACCTATTGGTTACATCGAGTGGCAGAAAAAGGGTTGCGGACCTACGAAAGCAAGTCACCTTTCCATAGTGCTGTATATTCGAAGACTGATCCATCTACCTGAGTGTGGTTAGCTCTTGAGGGTAGAATCGCTTTCTTTTTACTTACAGGGTGGTCTCGGTAGACACACCGGCGCGGCAGGCTGAGGGGAAGGGCGATCGTGACTATATCAATTTGATTCCACAGAATCGAATATGAATTATTATAAAGCACAAAGTGCCTACTAATTCTACCATACTCGAGTAATTGGTCGCGTAATCACACAAATGATGTAAATATATGCGTCTTCACAACGTCAACCTAAAAATGTAACAAACTGAACTTGAAAGCTCGACTTTCATCTCGCTTCCAAGGTACCAGTTTCAAGATGGTAGGAATGAGCTTTGGCTAATCTGTCATTGGTCAGTTAGGTGACGAGAGGAGAAAAGTTGCTCCGATTGGTAAAAGATGACATAATTTTCAAGAGCAACTTTCCCCTACAACAAAAGTCCAAATGTTATGAACAAGATGCCGGCAAAGAATATGTATTGCATCATCCTGAGGTTTTAGATAAGCATGTCATCGGAACCGAAGCTCCAATGACAGCTGTTGTGTCCAAAAGGTAAATAGAAAGCTTAATTGATTTCTATAATCGAACATGGTGCGGAACCAATGTACCCAGCTATTATCCTATACCTGTATGAATAGGTACCTTCCTCTTCATTAGCAATAAGTAGGTAACCATTCGTCCATGTATTCGACGATGTCAATGGTGCAATGGGTAGTTTTAATCGCTACTGTTTCATTGCCTCCACGAGAATGTGTTGAAATAAAGATTCTCGGGAACAACTTTAGCTTTAGAATTGCACCATTGAACCCAGACAGTCGCCACACATGCCTGCTCCTCCCGGAGAATATGACATTACAACACTAAAAAATGAAAAGAATGCAAGAAAAATACAAAAGATCCCAGAAAAGAATACCATAATTTAATTTTTTTTAAAAGCAAAACCCATAAAAGCCGGGGAGACTAACTGCAATGGGCGCTAACATAACAACAAATCTAAAAAAAATAACAAATAGAGTAAACTAATAACTACAACTGAACACATACAGGAACAATTGAAAAAAGAACGACTAAAAATAAATACTTAATAACTTAATAATTAACAAAATATTTCAAAACTCGAAACATTTGATCACTTAAGATAAATATTTAAAAATCGACATAAAAAACAAACGAATCTTGTTCGCAACTAAAGTTTCAACACTGATAAGTTCGCCTTGAAATTATTTGGTTCAATTTTTAGGAAACCATTTTTTTCATTAAAATGAACTAAATGAGGGATATGACTTCGAAATTTAAAAAAAAATCATACGTGATTCACTATGTGAAAATTATTTGGGGGAGGGGAGCAAAGGTGGAGAAATCAGCAAGAAAAAATCGGGTATACTTCTGGCAAAATTAATATGCAAAAATTACATCAAATAGACGTTCCTTGGCAAAACAGAATAATGTATCTACTGTAAAATTTCGTGTATTTTATTAGCCTTTTTAGATTTTACACGACCCTATTTTAATGACTATAAATAGCTAAATGAGCTATCCAGTTTTCAATGTCAAACATCGCGTTATAATAGCTCTCGCCCTCTTGTTTTTGTTTTTTCGCCCCCCCCCGTCCCTCCACCCTATTCATCAGGGTTGGCGGGTTTTCAATCAATATCGTTTGATTGTATCGTATTGATGGAAGGTTTTCCACGATTGAATTGAATTTCAATTATTTAACTGCTGATAATGAAAGAAATTTGTCACGAAAGTTGAATGAAAAAGGGTTATGAGTAAGTTTTTTTATCCGTGAATCGGATTCAAACAAAATTTATTGTTGGAAGAAAAATTGGTACGAATGTGGATGATACGCGATTATCTGTGAGGAGATTTGGTATTTGCATTTTTTGTGTTGAACTTCATGTGTCAGATTCGTGACCGATGTTGACGAAATTGATCTAGATATTAGTTTTGTTTCATTGATCATAGTAATGTTTATATGTATATTTTTTAGTTGGTTTATGAGGATTTTGTATGAAAACCTATTTATTCAACTCTATGGAGAAAAAAACTGAAAACACAAAATTACTTTTTATTCATCATTCATTCAACCAGCTGATTCATAAAGCTGATAATTTCAAATGATTTTCAATTTGCAAGTAGTACGAGAACATTGAATTATTTCTAGGACAGGAGGATTTTCATCAATAAATAATCTATCAATAGATCTTGCTTTGCTGGAAATTGATTGTTATTCAACGTGCTATATATGACTCAGAAAACATTTTTTTGAAAAACAAATAAAATTCTTCGAAACAAATTCTTTTCTCTAATTTTCTCCATTTCTTCTCTCCTCAATAATGTTGGTGTATCATATTCAGATCGAATTTTCGTCAATAATTCTTTTCAACCCAATAGATGTATCTATATCTACCAGTCATGAATCAATGCTGCTAAATGTGCAAGAACACCCCAGCTATGTAGATTTTTAGGTCCGAAAATGACAAAAAAATACTTACTAATAATACTCAGAACAAACCTCAGGATTATTTTCGTTATTGAATCTTTCTACATTAAATACAAAAACCCTCTAGGGACGCGAATTTCGTCTAGTTACATTTTTCACTCCGTGTAAAAAAGTTTTGACAAAATTAATAAATTTTTTCCCTTTCGCGATTCTATCGAGACCGATAATTTACCATAAGAATACAAGTAGGCACTTCTGCCATCTTTTTCCCGCTTTTTTTTCTCTCCGCTGAATCAACTTCTTACCAAGTTTATAATGAATACTAGAGTGAAAATTTTCACCGCGCCAAGTTTTTTACTTGAAAGGATGAACCGCGAGAAAAAATTTAGTACTTTTTATACTCGATGGCAGTAGGATTGAAAAAGTTTTAGTATAATTTTTTTCTTCGTTTTTTTTCGCTAGTTCGAGAATGGCTTTGCTGAAAAAAAAGTTGAAAAAATTAAAATGGAAGTTTTCGTACGAAGCTAGATCTGGTATAGGGTTTTTTTTTGCAGTTTACGTATGTGCTTATGATTTTTAATACGGAGTTTGTTTGTTTTTTTGCAACTATTATAGTCCTAATTGATAAGTTCATGAAATATTTTTGATTCTATCTTTGAAAGGAGCAGCTGATGGTTGAGGTAGTGATGTTACATTGTTTCTGAAACTAGTTTTCATTCTCGATTGTACGTAATTGCCCATTAAAGTGGAGAGGACGTAAAAATGTAGATTTTTAAAAATCCATTCTTAGGATGTAGCTGTAAAATGAACTTACCATGCTTTTACCATGAAGAAGCGGTACCTACCATTAGTTCATGTATTATAATCTTATCTGTCGGTTGAAGGGAGACCAAGTTTTTTTCACGTTTGGGATGTCTTGATATCGATAGGTTTCTGTACTGATATAGTCTACTGTTCGACGTGGCTTCAAAAATGAGAATGCCTGTCAGTGTCAGTAATTCATAGAGAAGAACACCAACAAACCACACATCCATCTTTCTGTCGTATTTTTCTAGCCAACATTTTAGATCACAATATGTATTCGAACGATTGATTTTTTTTCTCAAACGAAAAAACTGATTTTTGAAACTTTGAGCAAAATGGTCACTTGAATTGCGCGTAAAAGAATATTCTGGTCTGCTGAACACCAATCTGACGATGGTCTTTCCATTTTCTCGTCTCTTCTTCTAAAATTCGATTTTTTTTACAGTAGCATCCTCGCCCAAAACATTCAATTGAAACTGGGAAACGACGAATTTCAGAAGAAGACACAATCAAATGAAAATCCAACATCAAATTCATGTTCAGCTGGTCAGATTACCCCTTTTGTATATTATTTGGGCGACCATTTCGTTCTGAGCCTCAAAATTTATTTTTTTTTCTATTGAAAAAAAACCACCGATCCGTGATTTTTAAATAAAAATTGAAGGGTTCAAAATATGACCTCCAATAAAACCACAAGATTCAGTATTTCAAATAATTATTTCTTTCAGTGCAAATTCTTTCTAAAATAATAGGAATTTAGGGGGGGAGGATCAAACGCAAAAACATCTGTTTCCCCGAAAATAGTTCCACTTTTGAGACATCCTAGCTCACAAACTATATCAAATATCACCTATTAAAAGATTATAGTTCAGGTGAATTACCATCATTTGGAGGGGAAAAAAACATTTTCGCCTAGCGAAGCTTTAATTGCCGAAAATTATCGGGAGTAGTTTTCTGAATAACCCCACAGAGTTACCATCCCACAGACCTCCGGCTAATTTTTTCAGTGGGTCATCCCCCTAAAACCGGGGGTTTCCAATCATCTCCCCAGGGTTTGATTTTAAGCTAAAAATAGCTCAGTAATTTTTCGTTATACATTCAAATTCCAAAATTTTTTGTATGAATAATTTTTTTGTGCGACCATCAGCGGAGGAGATGAAGAGTCTTGAAGGAAAAGGATTTTGGAAAATATGAGTATTTGAAGACGTGACAATAGGTATAAAATCATTACTGAAGTGCACGTTTTGGGCATGGAAGTACGTATGTAAATTGGTGGTATTATTAATTGTTCCCCCTCCACTCCTGATCTCTCATTCAAGTTGCCACTGTCCATTATTTTTCTTTTTTATTATTCTCCAGCCCCGTGGAGGACGAGGAAGAGAATGTAGACGATGCTCAAGAAGTTGAGCGAGAGAAGTGTGAAGAAAAGGGCGAAGAGAGTTAACGTGGAAGCGCGAATAGAATATTTTTACAAATTAATGTAATTATTGTTGCGCCATTATTTCTATTTAGCAGTAGAAATATGATGAGGGGTGAGTGGGGTGAACACATGAAGGAGTAGGGTCAAGAAGTATCAATACCACTAATTTAATGCCTACAACGTGCAGTTTGGTAATGATTTTATTCCTATTATCACGTTTTCAAATACTTACTTGTGTATTCCCCACAATGATTCCCCAAAACCCCTTTCCTTCAGGACTCTCTATCTCCTCCGCTAATGGCCATACAAAAATTTAATACAAAAACTGTTGGAAATTGAGTATAGAACAAAAAAGTACTGACAAGGGAGCTACCCGAAGTCGGACACGCGGAATGAAAAAATTTTTTCACAGGCTTGTAGAGCTTTACCAAATACTTCCACAACCAAAATTTCAGCCCCTAAAGTTGATATAGGGGTGAGCTATGGAGGTTTGAATTTCGCAAATCGCCTAATACACCGAAAAAGTACAAAAATCTAAATATGTAACTCGCGTTCTTTTGGCGTTTAGGAAATGGATTTTATACCAGGAAGGCCATCTGAAGATGGGATAGTCACCTAGATTCGAGTTTAATATCGGGGGGGGGGGGGAGAGATTTTCACTCATACATTTTATGCGTGATGTAGAAAAATTGTAATAACGACCAATGTATGAGTGAAAAATCCCCCCCCCCCATTGTTAAACTCGAATCTAGGTGACTATCCCATCTTCAGATGGCCTTCCTGGTATAAAATCCATCTCCTAAACGCCAAAAGAGCGCGAGTTACATATTTAGATTTTTGTACTTTTTCGGTGTATTAGGCGATTTTTCGAAATTCAAACCTCCATAGCTCCCCCCTATATCAACTTTAGGGGCTGATATGAAGCTTAAAATATATACAAGAGATAGTCGTTGAGAATTTCGCCTTTTTTCACTAAAATTTTTAAAAAATGAGGAAATTTCAGCTTTTGGATTCCCCCCATATCAACTTTAGGGGCTGAAATTTTGGTTGTGGAAGTATTTGGTGATGCTCTACAAGCATGTGAAAAAATTTTTTCATTCCGCGTGTCCGACTTCGGGTAGCTCCCTTGTGAGCTGTTTTTACCTTAAAATCGAACCCTGAGGAAGTTATGTGAAAAAACTAGTTTAGAGCCCCCCCCCAAAAAAAATCAACCTGAGGTCTGTAGGATAGTAACTCTTTGAGATTATTTAGACGATCACTCTCGACAATTTCCCCAATAAAAGCTTTGCTAGGCAAAAATGGTTTTTTTCCTTATTTGCCTGTGCATATTTTTAATGAAATAGAAAAAAAAATCGCTTCTCCCTAGTGCACAAGATGACATGAATTTTGAATTAATTAGGTATAAACCAGGTTCGGTTGATTCGAAATATTTGGTTTCATAATTGCTGAGGATGATTTCACAAAAAACATGTCTGTCTTTTCAGTTTTCATATGAATTCAGATTCTTTTTTGAACAAAAAAAACAACTTTTATGATGCGTCTATATTTTTTTGCAGCTGGGTCCATAGTTTGATTATCCAATTCTTCAGTGATGGATGAAGAACGAAAAAATAGCTTACCTACCTACAATACCTACATAAATACCATATTATCTTATTACATTTAATTTCGCGAATGTTTAGTCTACTGTCCAAGAGGCAAAAAGTGTTCTAAAAATCGAAATTAGTGTGCATTTTCGCTGAACAAAAAAATCAGCTGGTTTGTTGTAGGTATGGGTCCCGCAGTCTCAAAAAACCGTATTTTGGATTTTTGACCTGGCACAATAGCGAGCTGACGCTTGAAAACCTCCCTTTTTTCCCAATTTTTAAATTTGACTTAGGATAAAAAAAATTTTCACATTCCGGTAGCAGACACTGCCTCGACTCCAAATATATGCCTCATCCCTTGGGTCACGGGCACAATGGGGCACCCCAATATGCGATTTTTTGCCAAATTCGATCATTTTTGGCACAATAATGCCTCTGTAGGCGTTATGTGGTATGCTGGACAAAAAAAATTAAACGCAATGTATTCTTGGGTTTATTCCGTGTAAAATGAGCCAAAGTTTGAGGAAAACTGTTGACCTAATAGGCCTTGGTGGAATTTAAAAGTTTTGAAAACGCGAAATTTCCTCCCCCTTTCATTAAAAAATAAGTTTATCAAAAAAAATCCTGAAACTTGGGTTGCTACCATATCAAAATGGGTTTAAATTTCACGAGCAGAACGAAATTATTGATGAAAATTGCATTACATTTTTGAGTATTTTCAAAGAGTTGACATGTGACTTATGAAAGCGGGAAAAAATTTCCCCAGAAATTCAAAAATACCATCCAAATTTTTTTTGAGCAACTTTTGAGAATTTTGAGTCTCAAATTGAGTCAATTTTTTAATAATTTCAAAAAATTGACATGTGACCTATGAAAATGAGGTAGAATTTTGCCAGAAATTCAAAAATACCTTCCAAAACTTTTTTGAGCAACTTTTGAGAATTTTGAGTCTTTGATTTAGTAAATTTGTAGATAGACCCATCAGTATGGACTGAAATTTCACAGAGAAACCAAAAATCAAATTCGAATTTTTTTCTGAATGAAATGAACCCCGCTTATTTTTTCAACAGAATGTAATTGATTTGAATTTTTATTTTTCTAATGAGAAGTCTTCGAACAGAAATTCAAGCTGAAATGCAATTTTATTCCATAATTGGTATCATCTAAAAAATTACTTACAGAAATTAATTTTTTTATTAGTTGCATTGAGTTCTGGATTTGCAACGGTACACTGAGAGAACTGAATAGTAATTTTCATTATTTAAAAGTAAATTTTACTACTTCACATCGTACATTTTACCATCTGAGGAAGAATTTACTTCCTGGATTATTAAAATTACGATCTTATGAAGTACAATTTATAGGTAGTAAAAATTACTATGTCAAATCGTATGAAATATTGAAAAATACCATTTGAATTTTAAAAATCACTACCTGCATAGTAAACTGTGCTATATGCTAATAAAAAGTACTAGCTAGATAGTAAATGCAAATAAAAAGTACTAGCCAGATAGTAAAATGTAAAAATATCAGTTAAATATTTGAATTTGTTTCTCACGAATTGTTTGAGAAGTACACTTGTTGCTGCACATTATGATCATTTAAAAACCTAATTGTTTGTTTTTACTAGAAAGTTTGTATTTATGCACTAATTAATCACTTTTGAAAAATTAACTTGAAATTAACGTAATATAATGTAGTTAAGTTCAAATAATAGCTCAATCCAACATAATGATATGTATTTTGCCTGATAATTTTACAAAAATATGATAATTTAATGAAGATTCATTTAGTAAATCATGCCATACCCAAAATTTACAAATACATGAAGTCAGACAGTCAGAATATTAACATTTATCAGATGCAAAATTCAAAAACAAATAATCTCGAACTTAAATTGTTTCTCTTTATAGGAAAACATGCATATATATCTTTTCCCCCACGTTATTGTTTCTGTTTTGGTTCATTCTCGTTAAGACAAGAATATTTTTTCAATGAAAAAACAAAAAAAAATTTTGAAAAAATTTGAAGAGTAATGTATGAATTTATCTCCTCAACTTGTAACCTGCAGTGATGGCCGGCTCTTCTAAACCATGGAATCAAGGAAACAACCAGCAAATTACTAGAGGTCTTGTAAGTATCATGTTACTAATCAGCTAGTAAAAGGGCATCCAGTTGGCAAATAAAAATAACCGACCAGATAGTAAAATCGCATTGTTCTGACTGGCTGGCTAGTACATTTATTTTACTGGCCGGCCAGTACATTAATTTTACTAGCCCGCTAGTATATTGTTTTTACTAGCCAGCCAGAATTTTGAAAGTACTAGCAGAATGGTTAATTTTACTATTTGCCAACTGGATGCCTTTTTACTAGCTGAATCTAGTAATTTTTACTATCTGAATTTCTCTCAGTGTATATTAGTCTTGTATTTCGGATTAAAGAATCAGATATTAATGTCTCGAAGACCTTTTTGTTTGTTCTATCAATTCATGGACGATATTTCGATACGATTTTTCAATACATATCGAGCAATTGAACAAAACAATCTTTCTACTGGTAACACGGTCGAAAAAGAAATGAGAAAATACAATCCTCGAAATGTACAGCAGAAAGAACTCACTCAATTTCTCCGTCTTTTTTTCCTTCGTTCGAAAACGATTAACGAGGATTTTAAAACGCGATGACTGGAAACATCTTTTTTACGACGAGTTGGTGTTTAGTTTGTGCTCTACACCGGAGCAGGAGTTGCTAGCGAGCGAACGAGAGAGCTTCGAGCTACATAGCGAATTAATCTTTAACGGTGAAACGAACTTTTTGCTAAGTTTTTTATTCGCGTACTCGCTGCTGCAGCTGCGACTTTCAACACCAACGGCAGCTTTTTCATTCGGGTGGCCGGAGCCGAGCTTGGTACTGCCGCCCATTTCGCACTGGTGCTGTGTGCTGAAGATTATTTTATTGAAATGGGAAGGTTGCCAGAGGTAGGGAAGTTATCGAGATGTAAGTTTTTTTTTCGTATTTTGAATAAGGAGAAAAGTATTTTGAGGTGCATGGCTGATTTTTTTCAGTTCTTTTTAAGCTGAAAGAATGATAGAGTGATTGAAGATGGTGTAAAAAGCTTGCCTGAAAGTAACAGAGGAGTCGTGACATTCAAGAAACTTCGATTTTTTCCATTGCGGATTCTAATAAAAACGATTGAATTAAATTTCCCAACCCTGGTAAAATCTTCATTCATAATTATCTAACGAATACTTGATGAAAAGTTATACTCGAATATCAGAAATGAAGAATTCATTATTCAGCGTCGAATTGTACTTTATAAAAAAGTAGAACAGCGAAGTCAGAAATTAGAGAAAGTTTTTCATCCGACGTGACAAATAGGAAACTTTTCGACTCGACGAAAATGATGTAATTAGTCGACGGAGCTTTATTCATTTGTCGACAAATACGCGCTGTGTAAATTTTTCTACAGTGATTTGAATTTTTATTCAATTATTCCAATCCGGGACTTTTTCTAGTAACCCTTGTCACTGTCTTACTTCGATTCGAGGTACCTTTTTTTCCCAATGTTTATTTAGTTTGTCGTGATGGGGATTACTCAAATATTCTGAGATTTTTTAGCTCGCAAGATGGAACGAAATGTATTACATTTGGAATTTACAGAAGAGTGTAGATTTTTCTCATTGTTGATTTTCAAAAGTGTGGGAAAAGGTGATGATGTTACATGTCTTCGTAAACAATTGAGAAAAATTTAATCATTTATTGGAATAATTACGAGTTGTCAGTTTTTCAATATAAATTCTGCTGGTATTTGCGAGCACTGTTATGCAACGTACACCTCCATTCCTCTTACAAATGAAACTACAAAAAAAGCTTATGTAATTTGATGTCGTACAAATATTTTATATTACAAGGATTTTAGAAGTAACTATAGTTTCAGACGTTGAATATCTTTAGAAAATTATTTAATCAATTTCTCAACAGGTTGGCGAGACAAATCTTGTTTTAGGTAAAAAGAAGTAAAAAAAGTCGTTTAATGGGTCAACATTTATGATCCTGTGGTAAAAAAAGTGGAAAAAATAGTTGTTCAATTTTTGAGACATGTATTTTGAGGCAGTTCTCTTCCAATTTCAGTTCCGGGTATTTCAGTGAATAAAAAATGATGAAACGTAAAATTTATGTATGGATGACCAGAGTAATGATGCCTTATCTTTGAAATGAAAGGAGCTGAAGCCCCATTTGTTAAATATAGGTACTTATTTTAAGATCATGGATATAAATTAAATTGGATAGGTCAATAGCACATTCAAAACTGAAAAAAAAATGATTAGATAAGTAATTTAGTTTTAAAGAGAAAATTTCAGAGTTGAACAAAATTTTTCAGTTTTGGATTCACCTTCATCTCTGAAGTTCGACTTTAGATTCAAGGAGTCGAAAGCATGAATTTCGTTAACCCTTTTGACAAATTTGATAATTTTTCAATTCTCCCCCCAAGTGTTGAATTTAGGTTCTGGGTCAAAATAACCTCAGAACTGAATTCAGGAGTTTCAAAAATTTTGAAATATTTTTTCAGATAATTTTTTGAGCTTTTTGTTTTATTTTTTGTTGTGTTTCCTTTCATGTGGATTTATCCCTTTTTGGTGGAAAATTTCCGAATATAAATTTTCCTACTCAAAAAACTCCAAAGAATCGAATGCAGCAAACTAAAAAGCTCTAGCTATTTTTTTATACTCTTGACGCGATTTGAAATTTTGGATAATTATACTTGACATGCCAGCGATTTACATTGGTTACACTTTTTTTCGAACTTGATTTGGAATTTAATTTGGCTGTTCTTCTATGTGACTGAAATTTTTTTGGAAAAATTATTCCAAATTGTAAAACCTCAAATAATGGAATATGGTACCGGAACCCTGAAAACTCCATTTTTATTTGTGTGCTTCTGGCATGATTTTTATTTCGGATTACGCGATAAATGGCTCACCCTGTATATTATGGTATGTTACGTAAATTGCTCACGCGAATTTTATGCAAATTCGAATTGATATGTTGAATTGTTACAATTCATCCTCAAAGTTCTAACTGTGATATCGATTTTTTATACCTCAGCAGACTGATTTAACGAATCGTTTTTCTCCAATTTTCGAATTGATCCTTAGAGATTAGTGCATCTTATTGTTGTGAAGCTCCAACGCTGTCGTCGTCGCTGAAATGTTTTGGCTTTTTTTTTGTACTATCGTCATAACGACCTGTGCTATAATACAAATATAAGCTAATACAGTCTCGTCGCAGCTACCGTTATCGATAATATCGCGGATACCGGGTGTTTGTAAGAATGCCACGCAAACCCTAGACCAATATTGAAAGAAAAAGCTCCAAGGAATTTTCCGTTTGAAAATAAATTGCCACGTCGTTCGTTTATTTTAAATGAGAACGACTTGAGTTTGTGTTATATCTATTCTTATCAACTAAATTTTTGAAATGATGAGAAATAAGAGCTTCGTTTGAATATTTTGTTTAATTTGAGAAAACATGACATATCTTACCCTTTACAAAATTTAAGGGTAGGGTCGTCTTCCTGGACAGAATTAATTATATATTTTTTTGTTAATGGAATTTAAAAATACAATAATGGTGAAAATCATAATATTATATTCGTTTTTGAAAGGTCTCCCCTGAATATAAGATCCTATTTTAAATGAAATTTTCATTTTGAAAGGGTCTTTGAACTGGATGAGAAATGCTGATGAATAATTTACTGATTAGTAAGGATTAAGGAACGAATTTTGTTATCAACTGAAACGAAAAATAAAGTCAGGTCTTCTGATTTCGTTCAAATTTTTCTTATGAGTTCATATCCGTAGTCTGATGAAATAACTGTTATTATTTCCTCCCTGACTCTCTTTGGGAGGGGGAGGGGGCATAATTTTTGTGGAATTGCGATTTTTTGCTGAACTACTCAACTTTGAAGGCGTATATGTCTCAAGATAGTTTGTACGTAAGAGAAAACTGTTTGCACGGTTTTATAAAGAATGAATAGAAGATTCAAAATTCATAATAGTAAATGGAAACATTGCAAAATTTTTACGCGAACCTCGGAATAGTTTGTGGAAAACTGAATTTTACATTATTTGTGCAATATCGCCTGTCAAACATACTCCTAAAAGTTGCACCCCCCCCCGCCCAACTCACAAGTTACCTCCGCAAAAAGTCAATCATCTTTGCGGATATACGTTTTTTGACTGTAGCGACGAAAGGAAGGGTTGGAAAGGAAAATGTGGTGAGATAAAAAATATTCCATTTAGTTGTTCCCAAAATTTTGGCATTCGACTTACAGTGGGGGTTAAACTTTTCAACTTTTGAAAAATTTGAAAAAAGTGGTAATTTCAAGTGTAATTTTAAGTTGGGATGGGCTCAAAAATATGCTGTCAAATTTTGAAAATCTCAAAGTTGAACATTTGTGATGAAAACTCAACTTTCGTGATAAGTTCAAAAGATGTAGGCTACTATTTGAAATATCAGAAAATTATCATAATAGTTCTTTTTACCCTCTTTTCAACCAACAAATTTTTAAAATAGATCTCGACATTCCTATGGGGTTCAGAGGTTCTCAATTTTGATCAAAATTCAAAAAAATGGGGCAAGTTAAGTAACACACCTATTTCTACTAATTCAAAGGCGCTGAGTTCGAAATTTGTTTATTTTTTGGATTCAACTCAACTGAGAATTCTGGCAGTGATTCCCCCTCGACTGTGGAAGGCTCTCGTTTTCTTTTTCCTCACCTTCAGTGAATTTTAAATTGAGCGGTTTTACTTTGTGTTTCACATTTTTTAGGTTTCCCAGATTTTCCACTCTTTTTATCGCTTTTTGGTTAGGGTTTTCCTTTTTTTTATCCTCCCCTTTTGTTTTTTTGAAAATTATCGGATGTTTTCCGTCGTTTTCATGGTGTCATACAAATTTCACATCATCATCGTGAGCTTGCTGGTTGTTTCAGCGTTATTGCGCTTGTGTTGAAAATGAAGTAGCCTCATTTTAGTCTTCGAGAGTCTAGAAGCTCGCCAGAAATGTCTTTTTCCAATTCTTCATAGTTTTCATTTTCTTTGCAAATTTCATCCACTTCTCGATCCCTTTCATTTCAGTGGACAGCTACTTTGTTTAGATATACTTTGAATAATTCGATAAACATGTGTGGGTGGTGCCTGTTCCATCTTTTTGCATCACTCCTGCATCTAGAAGAAGACTGCGTTTTTTCCACTGTGCGTGATTTTTTTCAAAATCATGGATCTAGAAGAGCACTGAAGGGTCGAATACGAAAAAATAAGCAAATATTTCAACTCGGTATCCTCAAAAACCTGACAAACAACGACTCGTCGCACGTTATTTTTAATTTTTTCAAATTTCGGCCTCATCAAGGAGGCTGATGAGGAGGGCAATTCCAAAGGGTCGGATAAAAAACTGAGTATCTATTCGAACTTAGCACCTTTGAATTTGTAGAAATCTATGTGTTACTTTACTTTTTTTTTCAATTTTGGTCAAAATTGAGGGCCTCTGACCTTTGAGGTGTCGAGGTTCCTCTTTGATACTTAATTTGTTGGCTGAAAGAAAGGTGAAAAGGGCTCTTCATTATTCTTTTTTCATATTTTTGAATGGTAGCTTTTATCTTCTGTATTTTTCATAAAAGTTGAGCTCTCACCACGAAAGTTTGACTTTGAGTTTTTCGAAATAAGATTATCAATTTTGAATATCTTATCAATTTTTTTAAAAACTTCGTAGTTTTTGTCTAAAGTTGGGTAATTTGGTAAGAAATTTTAGTATCTCAAAAATCATTGGCTTCAACCCCCCTCCCTCCCCAAACTCTCAGAGAGTTTAGAAGGAAAATAATGGCAAATATTTCAACAGACTCTTGAAAGAAAATTGTGAAAAATAATTGAGCGAAATTGATTGATCCGACTTCATTTTTGGTTCGAATTGATATGGATTGAGTCAAGGGGGGAAAATCGTGTCTTGGAAAAATCAGTGAAATTCAATGATTTTCAGCGATTTTTCACTGATTATGCGTAGATTTACACAGATTTTTCAGTAAATTTCATGAATATCACTGAGTTTTCTGCAAATTTTCACTGATTTCCAGTGATTTTCTTTCATTAATTTATTTTCAGTGGAACAAATTTCACTGATTTTCTCCTTTGCTGCAATTCTGCCATTTTCTCAGTGATTTTCGGTAATTTTCACTGATTTATAATTCAGAGAGAAGTAATGATTTTTGAAAAAAAAATTGTTGGAAATTATGCAATTCAAATCATTATTCTGCACAATTTCATCACGCAAAAAACCACCCCTTCTCCATCCTTCAGGAATAACATATTTAAAAGTTCTGGAAAATTTCGAAAAATTGGTCTGGAAAACCTGGAAAAGTTAAAGAAAATCATTTCTGAGATGTAGTGTACACCCTGTTCAAGTACAAATTCATACTTCGTAAGTTGATATCGATTGAAAATTAATTTTATCTAAAAATTCTTTTGATGATCCGACTTCATTTCTGGTTCGAATTGATATGGAACGAATCAAGGGTAAAAAATCACGCCTTGGTGGGCAAATTCGTGATAATTTTATATTTCAATATCCTCACGTATATGGATTTATGGACTCAACTTTTATTTCATTCAGGTACAAATTCATACTTCGTAAATTGATATCGTTTGAAATCTATTTTATCAACGAATTCCGTCGAAAATAACGTTGGCAACACGTCAATGCGGTTTTCAAAAGGGTACGAGGGTGTATTCGAGTACACGTAGCTTAAACTATACTAAAGTTTACTATATTACGTGGTATGCACGAGTTAGAAACGATTTTTACATCGGGCGTCGTCGTTAAGTGTGTTATTTCGATAAGGTCGTCGACAACGACGACGACGTTGGGGCGGTCGCGTCGCCGTCGGTTGCCTGCTTTTCGTCGAGCTATAATATTACAAATACTTACAATAATATAATACTCGCGAAGACTGGCGAAACGTGCTTTTATTTGTACCTGTATCGCACCAGTGCTGTATAGACTGATTACTAAAATCCGACGTGTAAAGCTTAATTATTAATACCTTTCGTCGATGATACGTCAATCCGCAAGATGAACGTGTCACCGAAAAAGAAACCCAACGGAGCTACTCCTCTGATGCTTTCTCCGTCAGATGCCGAAGGTAAGCCACCGACCGAGGCTTTTTTATATAGACTCGATAAGCTTTTACCACTTCGCACCGCCACACATATCCATAATATATACGCGAAAGCTGCACCGAAATCGAAATCGACCTCGTGGCACCAGCGACACCGAATTATCGGCAAGGAAAACTTCGCTAGTCGCGTTAAGGGATTAAGATGAGAGCTGTGTCGTGTTGTCGTCTCCGTGTACGTGTTTTTTTCCTTCTCTTTTCACTTTCTCGTGGAGGAAAAGCGAACGCGTAGTTTGTAGCGAGAGCTGTTTGTTGGAAAAGTTAGCTTTAAATTTAATTAGCCTATTTGCCCGATGGGTTTGGGTCGGCTGGTCGAATTGGCCAATTTCAAAGTACGCGAAATTCAGTTTACTAAATTAACTACGTAATGTATAGTTTTGTCAAGAGCGTTCGCAGCGACGACCGATGGAAATTGTTTTAATTCGAATTCGAGAGAAAGTTTTTTCGAAAGGGTGTTTTTGTATTTGTGTACGATGCTGGTGTTCGGGTAATTTGGGAGAGATGGCAGATTCGGAGGATGAGAGTAGTTTGGAGGAAGCGATTTTTTTCAAAGAGTTGTTTCGGTTTATAAGACTGTTTGTATTTGAACTTGAAAATGAAGTTTTTTTCTACGAGTTTATTTTTTGATGAATATTCTTGTTCAGTCAGAGTTGTATTGGTTTATGAAATGGTTTTAGATGATGTTGAAAAAAAGGTTGGAGCAAAAGAAAGACCGTGGGGGTATCAAATTTTAAATTTTTAGCTCATGTTAGCCGAATCCCATTTGATTTGAGAGTCGGTTTTTGCATTAGGTACATGTATTGAGGATATTTCTACAAAAGCAAAATTAGAATTGTTTACTTACATCCATTGATAAAACTGGGTGTAATTATTTTCACTAAAGCGAAAAGTGGTCATTTGTTGAAAATAATTCATCTCACTGGAGAGGGTTCTCTTCTGGGAGGGCTTAGCCTCCATCAGCCCCCCTCTCAGTTTCACCTATCTGTACATGCAATCGTGTTGTTTTTTTCACTTACTAGTTCTAGTGTTTAATTTGAAACGAAGTATGCAGTATGTGATTGGTTTCTTCTTTTCTCTTACGAAACAGTAAATCTAAAAGAGAAGTATTTATGCAAACTGAGAGAAAGAGAGAGAAAAGAATTTTATTTTTCAAAATTATGTGAACAATTCATCGACTGAAAATTAAATTTTTCACATATTATAATTATACACATGATATATTATGATATGATATAAAAATATTGTGAAACTTGACAAAGTTATTGAAGTTCTTGCCCAGCGTTCCAGAACTACAATTCGTCTCCTTACAAGTTCCTCATATTTTCCTCCAGGGTGTCCAGTCCACTTTCTAGAAAATCGGGAAAAATCGGAGAAATGTCGGGAAATTTTGAAATTTTTCCTGGAATTTTTTTAAAATCCATAAGAAGAATAAATCATTTAGAACAGTGTTTCTTTACTTATTTTATTACAAATTTTTAAATAATTTCACTCTCGCTCCGCTTGGGCCAAATTATTATACCTCTTCAATGATTTTTTTTTTCATCATTTTTCGTTAACCACGATGTACAAAAAAATTGGTATTTAAATGCATGTCATTGTCCATTAGATTAAAAAAATAAAAAAATACTTACCTAGGAATGAAAAAGATATTGATGAGTGTTTCATTTGGCTGCTTGAGAAATCATATTTAATATAATTGAAAAAAAAAACACCTTTAAGTTTTGAAGATGCAACTTAATCACTATACGAACAGTTCCCTTGAACTTCCTTCCAGGAAAAATGTTGAGGATGTGTATTCATCCTTGCTTTGAATATGGCTTCAAATTGGAAAATTCATTGTCCTCTTTGCTCTTTACTTGTCTTTGTGGCTATTTCTTCCTTTATTATCAAGTTCCGAGATCCTTTTCAATTTAAATCGTTGTTTTGAAATGAAGAATACCGGAAACTGAAGTATTTTTTGTCTATTTGTCTATGGGATAAATTCCTGCCCCCTCTTCAGTTAAAGCTCGAGGGAAAAGTTTGTGCGAAAATCTAGCTGTGCGATGTTAAGTTTTTTGAATTCTACGATGAATAATTTCACAATTTTTTTCGGAAATTGGAGGGAAAGAGTTGCTAGAAGTTGTGCCTGAATATAAAAAAGAACTAGCAAAACTTTCACTCAATCCTTACACCAACCTAATCGCCCTTGAAATTCAAGTACATCTAAAATATCTACATTAATTGAAAAGAATTGTTGAAAATTTTCTTTAAGAATGGTATTAATGTCAATATTTTGTTCAGAAGTATAAATTGCACCTTATTTTTTATATTTATCTGAGTTTTCAGAGGTACTTGAAATTTTTCGTGTTTTTTTTTTTAAATTTCCTGTATAAAATTTGAAAAAATTTCAAGATATTCTTGATAAAAATATTTTATTCAAGAAAAATCACCGGCTGCAGTTTTCTACCATTTTAATTGTAGGTGAATACCTTTATGAAAACTCATTGATATTATGTATTATTTTTGAAAAATGGTCAAAATGGGGTTAACAGTGAAAAATTGCCGATGATTTTTTTTTTTGGCAAAATCACTCATATGAAGACCTGAACTATTCAAAGAATTTTTTTTAGATTCCAATTTCTGAGGGGAATGTAAGAAACTTGATTTTTAAGTATACCCCTGAAAAATGGGGTAAAGGTAAAAATTAGTCACCAATGATGTTTTTTCATAATAGCATCCAGCATATTATCATTTTTGTGTGATTTTTTAAAAAAATTTCTGAATTTTTTTAGTATTGCTGTAATTTTATGGCAATTGGACATTGTAAAGGATTGATACAGAGGGTAAAATTACCACTAGATCTTTTTTTAGGTCTAGGCACACTTTTATGGCTACCTTCTCATTCAACTCTCGTGAAAGGAAAATTGTGTAAAATGATCCACCCAACAGTATGTTTCACTAAATTTATAATTCCATGAAAAATTCAATTGAAAAATACCTTTCGAATCACTATGTGATTGGGTTATTAATTATTTATCATACTCATATTCAGAATGTTTGTTTTTTTCTGTTTACAGGTGAGTCGCTGTAAAATAATTTCTTTCTAGTGGTTTTTACTTTTTTAATCCGTAAGTAAATTTTTACTTTCTTTATACGTATGTGTCATAGTTCAAAATCTCTGCTGGTTGTGGGTAAAATGAAACCATAATTTAGATTTTCCCTACAACTCGTTTCGTTTTGAACATGTATTTCATTGGAATTACGTCGAATATGGTGACATCACTACAAGGTTCAGTTTGCAAATGGGAAAGCTATCATGAGTGAATCCTTGCCCTGTTCCATCTGTCGTTGTATACCATTATCATGGAGTTGGATTTTTGAAATATCTTCAACTCCAACATCTGGCATATGATGGAACGAGAATTTGCTATTGTCTGGAAAACCCCGTTTCCAGACGTTTCTGAGCCTTCAGAAAATTTTGGAAATTATTAGCACACCAGCACTAAAAAAAACCCACCATATGCTGACTTGGGAAAACTGTATTGGCGCTTCTTAAAATGAATCGGAAAATTGTGCTGAAATTTCCTCAAAAAGTGTGAAAATTCCAATCTCCTTCTTACTCAACTCTTACCCTTGCAATTCTCCTTTAAAAATTTGATTTTCAAATACTTGAAACTTGGAAGTGCCAGAAAAGGTGATTTTTAAGTATCCCTGAAAAATAGAACAAGGGTGAAAAAAGTAATAAAATGATATTTCTAAATTTAAACATAATTTTAAAACTATTTTTGAAAAAATCTTTAATGCAGTCGAATTTTACTGGTGATTGGGCATGGTAAGAGTTCAGTTTGTGAGTCAAAAGTCTTCATCGGGTTTTTGGGGTCTTTCTGGCTACCCTTCTCATCAATTTTCAATGAAAAGTGGAAATTATAATCTTCCATTTTGAAGACCTTGATACATTGAAAAAAATAAACTTTCCTTTGCTTGAAAAATTGGTATCATTTTATTGCATTACATCTGATATTTCCATCGCTGATGGAGAGACTTATTGATAACTAGATTTAAAAATTCAGTTTTTGATATCGTATAGACCGGTACCCAATTTGTAATTGGAAAATAAAATTGAAATTGAAGCGATTTCATTTGGAAAATCTTTTGAATTCTCTTGTTTTGATGTACCTAGCAAAAATATCTAAAAATTTTAACAATATCGTTCAGACAGTACGCAAACCTTAATACCTAATTACCCACGTACGCTTTTGATAACTTCTTTACCAAATTTGTTTTTAAATATGGTTAATTGGTTACTGGGTATGCTGGTGACGGCTGAAATGTGAACTATTTGGATCCCTTTTATAATTGGGATTTATGTATGATGGGTATTTTTCCTAAATTGCAAAGAAAAAGTTTTCAGTACTTGCATTGCAGTTTGAATTCGATTTCAATTCATGTGTTACTCTAAAATGATGTTACCTATTTTGAGAAGTTGGATTTTTTCTGAGGAATGGAAAAAAAATTGTTCTTCATTTTCTTCTTTCAAATACATATTTCTGATTTTTTTTTTTGAATTTCAGAGATGTGAAAAAATAATGAGAACTGATTTATTAATGATACGAAAGTATTCATTATTTCAATCAAAGTACCTAATCGATCTAATACCTACATATGATGACATTTTTGTCGAGTTTTATGAAAAATATTTAAAATATTGATTGTTTGTTTCCAAAAGCACTTATTGACCTAGGGCGAATTTTGTACTGTCAGCAATGGCCTTATATGTTTTCTTCTTCTAGGTCTGTTGAGAAAATATGTTTTGAAATGAAATGCTAAAAAAATGCATTTAAATTATGAATTCTGTTTTGGTAGATACGAATTTTGCATAAAATTGATTCATGGATGAGAAAACTGTTTTCTGAGTTGTAGGCTATAATCCCTTTTTTTTGTATTTGCGTTGAAGGATATGCTGAATAAGGTTGAGAAATTTGTGGTCTGAATGATAAAACGTATGCTGATATCCTTCTGAATTTAATATTTTCGCGAAAGATGAAAGCGAAAATATAGAGCAAGTTGTTTTTGTCGTTATCGAACTACATTCATCAAGCGGTTTCTTCATGATGAATTTATAATGAATTATTCCTTTTGTAATTATCTATGTCACACAGATTCCGTTTGCTGACACGCAACCGAATTTATGAACTGTTATTATTTATGAATGAAACAAATAATAGAATGCTATGAAAACAGAAACAAAAATAGCGTGGAGTATCCTTGACACTCATAACGCAGCTTGGGTATAAAGTCATGCTGGATATTTATATTGCCTTATGCTCTGCTTGAATATGGTCAAAGAGGCTCGGGCTGAGCTTGACTACCGACTGGAATTCTAAAAAAATTCTTCAACTTCCAATTTTGGATTGAAGTTTTATTTTTCTTCAAAAACTTATCCTTTTAAATTGATGAAATTGAGTACCACCAATTTTTTTGATAACCCCAAAGAGCAAAATTAAAAGTTGAAGTACTTACAGGCCAAGTGGTTTTTTTTGCAGTGTAAAAAAAAAACAATTTGGAACCCAAATTTGACCGTAAGGGTTTATTTACGAGCATCGGAAATAAGAAATAATAATTACGAAATAAGAAATTAAAATTTTACTGTGATTACCTATGGATTACCTCCAATCAAAATTGACTGTACCAAAACATAGTCAAATATTTCTCGCAATGTCGCTATTCCTATTGGTTAAAAATTTCTTATTTCTTAATTCTTATTTCTTATTTCCAAAGCTTGTGAATGCTCCCTTACAGCAGGCTGCTCAATATTAATACGAACTTTTTAGGTTTTGACTCAAAAAAATTAGCAGAAAGGGGAAGTTTCGTATATAAGTTCAGTAAGGTTGAGTACAGCGTTGACGTTCCCCCTTGCCGACCTACACATAGGCAACCCTTCGTTCAGATCAACGCAAGGCAATGTGGGGCGATTTCTCTCTAAATTACGAAAAAAACGTTGCGTTCCGAAACTTTTGGGTCACCCTGTATTTGAATATTCCCGAACTTCCCTAAAATCGGTGAAAATTTTGACCCCTTTTTGAGGAGCAGGGTGAGGGGGTTCAAATTTTGGTTTTTCGGCCATAACTTTCGAAATTACGCATTTACGAAAATAAAGTTGAAACAAAAAACTTGTAGAGAATTAAAAAACAAATGATTTTGTTATTCACAATTTTTTCCTAAGACGTCATGGAAGGGAGCTGGGGTCAGGGCTTCAAAAACCGAACTTTTTTGTGTTCCGGTTCCGTTCCCTTTTTTAGTTCGGTTCCCAAGAACCGTTCTTCAAAATAATGGTTCTTGGTTCGATTATTTCACCCCCATCCCACAGATATATTCGATCATATTCGAAGAAATTAAAAAGTTATAAAAATACCTGAAGTTCATCTTTCACCAAGAATTGATAGGCGAAAATTAAAAGTATGTAATATGATGAAAGTTTACAACACTAAAATAAACGTGGAGACGCGAATACATGATTCATCAACGAATTCGATTCGAACAAACATTGTGCAACGTAATAATGAAACAATAGCATCAATGCTTCTCATAGTATGTATGTATGTATGTGGGTTGTCTCAATAACCAGCACATATATTCGTGCGTAATAGTCCAAGAGCCGAACCTACCGAAAATGGGCCGAAACAATTGAAAGCTGGGACCTGTCCCAAAAGTTAGAGTATGACCCCATATTTTTTTGAAAACCACCAGTCTGCCGATCCACAGCTGCTGCTTTTAAGCACAGCGAAAGCTCGAAAGTTCAATTTCCATGAACTTTCGGCCGAAATCATTGATGGTCGAAATTGGTGTCAAATTACTGGATTTTTTGCCCTGAATCCGAATATGTAGGTCTGCCGGTCCCCAAGTGCTGGCTAAGCCCCGGCAGACAGGGTAAAAGGGGGAGAAAATTCGAAAAATTCACAGATTTTTGGCAAAATTCTCATAAAACTGGCAAAATTGAGATGAAAGAGGTTTATAACTGGTTCTAAGCAATATTCAAGAATAGGGATGACTTCTTAACTTCAAAATTTCACAAAATTTTCACATTCAGGGGGTGAGGCGTAGGGGAGCATTAACAAACTCAGAATATGGACATGTGAGCGATACCTACATCAAAATATACACTATCTAGGTCATAGAACTCGAATATGACAATATTTTTCTCACTGAGGGTGAGACCCATTCTCATTAAACATATTGAACATAGACAAATTCACAATTTTTCATTTAAAAAACCAAAATTTTGCAAACCACTCAATTTTTTTATTATTTTGCTCGTTTCTCATTTTTTTAGTTTACCAATGTCACAATATTCCCTTCTTAATGTTTATTCCAATTTCTATTTCTTTTACCTACTTACATAATTTTTTTCAAATTTTGTTTTTCATTTAACTCATGTCACCCACATTCTCTTTGTCATGTTTTTTTTTCAATTTCATTATAATGAACGTGTCAATTACGTTCTTGAATGATAATTTGCGAATTTGTCTATGTTTCATGAGAAGGGGTACCATCCCCCACCCAATGAAAAAAATATCGTCATAATCGAGTTCTACGACCTAGAAAACGTATATTTTGATGGATCAAATGTCCATGTTCTGAGTTTGTTGATGCTCCCCTAAGTCTTACCCCCCCCCCCCCTGAATGTGAAAATTTTGTGAAATTTTGATGTTAAAAAGTCATCCCTATTCTTGAATATTGCTTAGAACCAGTTATAAACCTCTTTCAACTCAATTTTGCGAGTTTTATGAGAATTTTGCTAAAAATCTGTGAATTTTTTTAATTTTCTCCCCCTTTTACCCAGTCTACCGGGGCCGGGGCTTGGGCAGCACTTAGGGGCCGGCAGACCTACATATTCGGATTCAGTGCAAAAGATCCTGTAATTTGACACCAATTTCGACCATCAATGTTTTCCGCCGAAAGTTCATGAAAATTGTGAACTTTCGAGCTTTCGCTGTGCTTAAAAGCAGCAGCTGTGGATCGGCAGACTGGTGGATTTCAAACAAGTTAAACGGTAATAAACGGAATATGTATTAGAATAAAAAAACAATCTTCAACCAAAGTTACTTAATTTATAAAAATATGATTTAGGATTTTTTTCCCATTATTTCTATTCTTTGAAATACATTAACGAAATAAGTTTTTATCACATAGAAAAGAACAATATTACAAAATGCATTTGTGGAGATTATAAAATAATTAAGGTACAGGCTAATTATTCCCTAAGATGTGCAGCAGCGATAGTTTTAAAAAGGGCAGAGGGGAAGAGAGGAGTTTGGGCGTTGGCTGATTTTAATTTCAGGTTTACTTATCAGATAGATACTTATATGAATCGAAAATTCGTATAGGTACCTACCTTATCCAATATATCACAAAACGTTTTCTATTTCACTGTTTTATATTTTTTTCAGGGCTTCTAGCTAGCCAATAGCTAATAGCCATTAGCAAGCGCGGCAACTTGAAATTTTCCCATGTGGTGCCCAAAATTTTTCTGAACACGTAGTAAAATAATGTTCAAACCTAGCTCTATTATAATGTAGGTACTTGATGTGATACTTTTCATTTTTCAACTTCTACATAAAATACAATACAAATACGAGTAGGAAAATCGATAGAAGTATAAGTATGTATGTAGTGCTGAGCATAGGCGTAGCTGGACCTTCTGAGTCGGGTGTGCCAAAACTTTGGGCCCTCCAATAAAATCAAAAAAGATGCTGTACTTACCGAAAAAATTTTCCATTGAAATAACTTTAATAATATTGAATCAAAATCGGAATTAAAGAGGGCCAGGGTTCGAAAGAATCGGATTTTCAATGCCAAAAAAAGTAATTTTATTTTTTTCATGTTTTAATGCTTTGAAAATTCAAAATTCATTCAGGAAGACGCAATGGAATGCATCTCTTTCCTTTGTACCCCACTTTCTGGCGCTACTGGTATGGAAACTTGAAATACACGAAGGTATTTAAGGGAAGGAGGGTAAAAGAATGTCTTCTTTCGCATTTTTGTCTCAAATAAATTATAAAATTATGTTCATGCCCGAACGAAGCGAGGGCGAAGCTCTGAAAAATTGGATTTTTGATGTTAAAAAACGACCATTTTTTCATGTTTTAAATTCGTCAAATTATCCCAAAATTCCATCATCAAATTTGTTAAACATTTTTTCTAAAATTATCCCAGGAAAGAAATTGAAAAATTTGGAAAAAGTAGTGTGTTAAGGCACACCCGGCACACCCGGCAGCTACGCCTATGGTGCTGAGCACTACATGAAACAAATTTCATGTCGTGCTCTAAACGATTCATGTAGTGCTCGAGCCCAAGAGTACCACAATACTTGCCGCCAGTGGCCATTAGGCGTTAGCCAAAGGATTTTTATTCCTTTTAGCTTACCAATCAACTCTACTAGCTATTAGCCATTAGCTTTAGCTGATCAAATCGAATGGCTATTGGCTTTGTTTTTTTGTTAATTTTTCTCTACTTGAGAAATTTTTTGAGAAATTTCGATTTTTATTACTTAGTCATTTTTTTTTATAAATGTGTAAAATTGTGATTTGTTTATGTTTTTTTTGCTCTTTTTCTTCAAAGGAAAAATACCTGTTTTTTTTACATTTTTGCACATAAAAAATAATAACGAGTATTTTGAGATGCCACATGATTTTTTTTCAAAAATTAGCCAATAGCTAATCGATCAACTCACACTAGCGATTACCTGTTAGCTCTAACCAATGCGATTGGCTAGACACCCCTGATTTTTATAACATATTTGTTATCTTTTGTAAGAATTTTAGTTTTACTCATGTTTACATTGAGTCTGGCTTTTTTACCAAGAGTATCGTGTTCTCCGTGATATCGATATTTTTGATCCAATCCTTGGCTTCGCCATCTATGGAATTATGCAAACGAATATTTTTATTGAGATTGTTAGTGTTTGGTCGATTGTGTACCAGCATAGTGAATATGTTTTTGAAAGTTATTCAAGTGCCTGGTTTACTGGTGAATTTTTCTATTTCAGTTCAGGTATTAGAAGATTCATAAATTCTTTACGATTTGTCTTCAGGTCAGCCCGACACGCTATAATTCGATTTCTTAACGTTTTGTAAACTTTTTGAAATTCGACAGCTTCCATATGATTTGCGTTATTTTCAAGTTTGCATTCGATTGCCCATTCATCATACTTAGATTTTAAATTTTGTAATTCGTGTCGTAACTCTTCTTGTAAAATTTTGTCGAGATCTGATATAGGTTCTTCCGATTGTTGTATTTTTGCGTATTAATGTTTTAAATCACATAAATACTTACAGTAATTTTTTATTCTTTTTCATTAAATCCATATCATTTTAACTCCGCTTTCAAACAGGGAGAGTTTTTGTTGGGATTGTGAAGTTTAAGGCTACCATGATTGAAAATTTTTGCAATTCCCTAAAGTCGTACAGTGATACACCATGATTTAATAATAGGTACCTGTTTGATTTATGGTAACTGGCTCTTTGATTTTGTAACTGAGTAGTTGATTTTCACATATTTACCTAGTGAATGGAAAGATTTACCAGCAGACAAACCCACTCAACGAGTAATTTTGAATCAGTAATCCTTACATTTTTCTCCAGATACTTGAATCCATAATCGATAACTTCTTCTATATCAGCAATGCCATTTCAGATAATAGTGACAGACCGCAATTTGTGATTTTCGATTTCCAACTTCCAAGTCCTTCTGAAAACAGTAGAAAAAGTTTGCGAAATAAATGATCAAGATGAAAAAATTAAAATACGTAGTTTAATTGAGTAATAAGTATATAAAATTCGAATTTTCAAGTTAAAATCTTTATTTCAAAAAAATTACAAAACTGATATAAAATAATTTTTTTAAAATAAATTTAATGACAAAATAATTTTTTTAAAATGAATTTAATGACAAAAATAATTTTTAAAAAAAATTTAATGACAAAAACATCAAAATCCATGACAAAACATCAAACCCCTTGACAAAAACATTGAAATCCATTACTATACTTATTCGATCATTTGGCGGTTATTCTACGTTCGGTTTTTTCGTCGAGTTTTCTCCTTCATTTTTTGCGTTTACTTTCGGCGCGTTAAAATTTTAAAAAAGCTCGACTCTCGATGTTCTCCGCATTCATTTTATCCAACGCAAACGCAACATAAGGCGTATGCATTAAAATTCAAAGCAGATTACAAACCTTAAGTAAACCAAGTTTAACGCGGTTGCAGCTGCGAGAGAAGTACGAGTATAAACGACGACGTACGTATTAAATTTTAATCCTCGAAAACTAGTTTAGTTAACGGATATTGAATTCTCTTCACCGCTTTTCCTCCTCTTGGCTTTTTTGATTTAATCTTTCGTGCAACGGTGTGTAATTCAAGTGGTACGTATTCGAAGAATGTATTTGCGTTGTATTTTCATGGAGCGAAGTTCAGTGGAATCTCGATGAGGTGGTGCTGGGATTTTGGGCAGGGGTTTTGAAATTTTTGTTTTTAAAACAGTTTCAAAATCTTGGCGTTGAATTGTTCATCGATCAAGTCATATTTTTTAAAAGAAATGCGAAGAAATGCGAATTTTTTCCACCTGATGATTACTTATATTTTTTCAAAGCTTTTCTCATCAGGAATCTGAATGGTTCTTTGAACTATTATTTGAGCTTATTTTATCTTCTTTTTTTTGGGGGGGGGGGATTTTAATATTTTTCTGTTCACTTGACAGCATCTACAGGATTTCATTCTGACTGATTGGGTTTAATTCCATATTAAATGTTCCTCCAATGAAAAAACATCCAAATATGGAGTCTAAATGATTTCAAATTCGATTTTTCGGCCGATTTTCCAACAGTGCATCCTTGAATGTTTTCATAAATGAATTTTCCATGGAGATTCTACCTAATAAATAGTTTTCCTTTTGTAAATGATACAGCTCGGACGTCCAATTTCATTAGATATCTTGAACGGGATGATTACAACTGTTGTACATTTGCAATTTGCATAATCCTCTGTAACTTTCAAAAGTTCTTCCCACCAAATCTGGTCGTTGTCGACGAAACACGCATAACGTAAGAAAAAGAAACAGAAAAGAGGCAGCTTTTTATTGCGTAATTGTACGAGCTCGTTCGGTGCCTTTTATACGTTTAAAATTACCTCCATCTTGGGTCGTAATTTGGTCAAAGATGGAGGCGCAGTGCGGCTCGACTTCGTACGTACGCAGAGAGCTCGTAAAACGCAGCGTCGGCGGTTGTCGCCATCTCCTCCCTTCTCTTCTACGTATCACATTACAAAATGGTTATAAAATGACGTCGTAAAATAATAAACAAATGCTCGTTAATCAAGCGCCGAGTCGAAAAATTTCATGTGCCCGTTTAAAAGAGCAAATTGCCTCGGCCGAGTGTTTTAGTAGCGTAAAACTCGACGCTCGTATGCGCTATAAATTTTTTCCACTCGAAATGGCCGAACGCGTTTTGTCGAGCTGTAAAAAAAACACATAGGTGAGATGGGTCGCCGGTACAGTGCAAGCTCTGAGGGGTAAATTTTTTATTTGTTTTAGAAATTGCGATGCTCCGGATGCGAAATGTCGACTGTTTTTGCTCTTGATGGTTCGAGCGTTCTCGGGTTGATTTTCTCTCTTTATTTTGTCGAGTGGCGAGAGTTGATTTGAAATTTTCAATATGGTTGTTGGTGTTTTGGATTGGATTGCGCTAATGAGTATGAAAAATAAGGAAGGTATCAAAATCGACATTTGTGTGCCTGAATATACCAGAAACCAGCCTTAGGTTTCAAAAATGTGTTTTTCACCTTGATTCTACTCCTTCTGAAAGGCCCGAAATCAATGTCAACTCAAGAACCAATTTTTGACACCTTAAGGATGTTTCTATATCCACTCCAGGCTATCATTTTTTGACCTCTCAAGTCAGTTTCTAATGTTTTTGCTAAAAAAAAAAAAAAAAAAAATGGTTATCCAATCTGAAGGAGCTTGACTCAAAATTTTCTATAATTTTGATTTTGATATCAAAGAGCATATTTTACAAACCCTGGAATTTTTCCGAAATCAGAAATGAAATAATACTATCAATTGATAATTTTTTCAAGAGAAGGAGGAGGTATTGGTGAGATTAGTTCAAAATTCAAATCAGATGTTACATCTACTTTCATACACATTTTGTAAAACGAAGTCATCACTTTTTTCAATACATCATCATCATCTGCAGTCTTCAAATTTTGCAGAACAGTATCGAATAAATGTTCATTTTGTAATTCTAAAACATTACAGTTAATAATTAAATTTCCAAAATTTCACAAATAATTCTAAAGATTTACAAGAGTATATTCTGTGATGTTAGGGGACTGAACATAGGCCAAAGTGAAAAATATAGGTTTTCCTCAACATATCTCCGGATAGAAAGAAAGAAAAGAATTTGGATTTCCCTCCCCTCAGCTAGCTTAATTAAGGTATCAAAGTCTGAACTTAGCCCATAATTCCACCCAAAAGCTTAACACATGAGGTTCACTTGGTACAATAAATCACATACCCGGGTAGGTACAAGAATATTCACTGAGTTATAATGAAATAAATCACTTCACTTTCATAACCAATAATCTATTAAAAATGTACTTAGTACAAAAATACATGAAATAGAATATTCTAAAACGATCATCAAAACTAATAGAGAATTTCTACATGAACATTCAACATCATAACGATCAAACGTACATAACCAGAATGACAAGTGGAAAATTAAAGGAAGTATCTGTGGTGGGTGCCCAACCGACAGCCACCGGCACCACACCACAGATCAAATGAAAGAGATGTAAAATAAAGGTAGGAAAGTAAAGGATCGATCCTATTTCACAATTCAGGCCCATGATTGCTTACTATGGAAATTTCTTTCAAATTTGAATTTTTTAATTTTAATGTATTTTTACCTTATAAATCACTGAAACGAATTTCGGTAACTGAAAATCAGTGATTTTTTTTCACTTATTTTTCGGTCAGTATTGGTACCAATTTTTTCTAACGAATTGGGAATTTACTATTTTATTTTGATTATATTTCTGTTTCAAATAGAAGGATATTTGGGGGGGGGGTGATGTGAATAACTGTAGATATGCAATTGAGCATTGATGGATTATTGATTTAAGTTAAATTGAATCAGTGAAAATTCACTGATGAATTAGCCAGAATTAACAATTAAGTCCCTGCAGAAATCAACGAAAAACTGCTGATTCAATTAGTGAATTTTCAATTTTGAATCAGTAATTTTTTCCATAATTACTGATTCAGTCGGCCTTTGTTAATTTTTTATTGATTCATTATTTCAGTAGTTATTGAAAAACTTACTAATTCAAAAATAAAAATTCATTAATTGAATTAGTAGTTTTTCACTAAGACTTGGCAGTGAAATCTCACAGGTTCTTTAGTTAGGTACTTGATTCTGAATATTTTTCAGTATCACTGATTCAAATTAAGAGAGTAAGGAAGGGAATGATTTGAAATTTAAGTACTCTTGAACGTAGGACTTGAGTATGGGAGATCGAAGTGCTACTGTCGTCATGGTATGGCAAAATCACATCAGAATAATCTGTTTCGCGCTGAATTTTGTTGTTTAGCCAAATTATTATGTACCTAGGTATACAATGAATTTGGATTTTTTTTTAGAGGAAAAAAGTTTTGAAATGTTCTTAATTTTTTTGATTTTTTTCCGTTGAAAAAAATGAAAATTCAAACTCCAAAATTGTTCATTTGGTTCACAAAATCCAACTGATGACCCGATTTTGCTGTATTGTGAGGTTACTGTTTGTTGAAATTAGCATTCGGTTCATCAGATGCTTTGTTGTGAAACTAAAAAGATTACTTACTAATATTAATGTGGAAAGCTAATATTTTCATAATTCGTATTAGCCGCTGCCGTTTAGGCTTTTGTTTTCGTCTGTCATCTGAGGATTTATGTGACCAAGATTTGATGAAAAGTGAAATGTGAAATTTTACAGTCAATGTGGGAGTTAGCAAAAGAAAGTGATGTAGAGATTTTGATTTGCGTAATTCAATTTGAGTTGAAAATTTTGAAAAAAGTTACCCTTCTTGTCAGCGAGTAAAATGTTTCAATTTCATCAAGTACTTAGTGTGAAGTCTTAAATCTACATTTTTTACCCCCTAAATTCGTTTTTAGAATTGTTTTGACCTTAAAGTAAATATTCTGAAAAGGTAGGTCCAAAATTGAAAATTATTCGATGAAAGCAAATGAAGTATCGAAATTCTTGTTTTTGACCCCAATGAGAATCAGTTTTTAATGTCATTGAAAAAAAACAGACACGAAACAAAACCAAAAACAGAAAAGCCTCTACCTCAATAATTTAAAATCCTGAAAAATAAAAAATTTATTCTTCAAGGTCCAGATTTTTTTCATCCGTAGCATTTGGAATTAGGTAATATCTTCTACTATTTGAATAATTTTGGATCAAATCCTTGAAAGAGGTGCCTGTATCGCTGTATGGTAGAGAGAGTGGCACAAAAATTCAAATTTTTTATAATTCTGAAAATTAATTCAAGGGTTCTAGGGTTCAAAAAATTAAAATTTTGACATATGTCACTTGATGAAAGAAATTGAAAAAAATTAACGCACTTTTTCCTTTAGGGTAAAAACCTTAGAACATGGATATGTCCAAATAAAAGGTTCAAATAAACCTAAATTCGTGACATTTTTTTTAAAATATCAATGCTCTTAAATTTCAATTCTAACATAATGTCACTATGTCTTGATCTAAGTCTAGCATCATTCTTGGAATATTACTATATTCGATTATACATGATCCTAGAATAAAAGACCCACACCCACTCAAGATAGAGATTGCAGTTTCCATCAACACTAACATAATATCATTATGTCTTCATCTGAAATACATTTTCTAAATTTTTTCAAGTCTAACATAATGTCATTATGTCTTTGATCTACCGTAACATAACTATTTTCAAAATTTTCAACCCCCACCTCTAAAACATAATGGCATTATGTCTTTGATCTACCATAACGTAACACTTTTCAAAATTTTCAACCCCCCCCCCCAGACATATCCATGTGTAATATCATTATGTCTTCATCTGAAATAAATTTTCCAAGTTTTTTCAAGTCTAACATAATGTCATTATGTCTTTTCAAATCTAACATAATGTCATTATGTCTTTTCAAATCTAACATAATGTCATTATGTCTTGATCTACCGTAACTTAACGTAACGCTTTTCAAATTTTTAACCCCCACCCCTAAGACATATCCATATCAAAAATCATTTTTTATTGTACCCCCATGCCCTTAGACATATCCATACACTAACATAATATCATTATGTCTTCATCTAAAATACATTTTCTAAGTTTTTTCAAGTCTAACATAATGTCATTATGTCTTTGAAGTTTGATCTACTGTAACGTAACACTTCAAAATTTTCAACCCCCACCCCTAAGACATATCCATGTATAATATCATTATGTCTTCATCTGAAATAAATTTTCCAAGTTTTTTCAAGTCTAACATAATGTCATTATGTCTTGATCTACCGTAACGTGACGTTACCGTAACGTAACGCTTTTCAAATTTTTGACCCCCACCCCTAAGACATATCCATGTCAAAAATTCAGTCTCCCCTCCTCCCTTGGTTGATTTTTGAGGTTGGGTTCAAAACTCTATTTTGGTAGCCTATTTCATCGATTAAAACATAATTTTCAAAAATTCGTAACTCGGTGTTCTAAATTATATTTTTTGACAGAAAATAATTTTTTTTTCAAGAAAATTGTCATTCAAAAAATAAGGATTTGAATTCCAAGTTACAAAATTCGGAAAATTCAGTCAAAGGGCTCCTGACTCTAATTAGCCAGTCGTTTCGGGCGGCTGAGCCGCCGCCGCCAAAAATTTTACGCGCCGCCGATAATGTTGGCTCAATTCGGCTTGCTGGGCAGTTCTGGTGAAAAAATCTGTCCACCCGCCGCCGATTCAAACACCATCGGCGCTGGCCTTTAATTTTCTTCTTTCTTGATTTCTTAAAATCGAAGATTGAAAATATTTTTTTGAGAAAATTTGAATAAGAAAAATGTTGAGAAAATAGCGAATAAACTCATTAAATGAAAATTTTTATTTTTTATATCCAGTAAACATCTCATTTTTACATGTCTTTGAAAGATACTGGTGGAGTAACTTTTGTCGTACGACTTGACCACAAAACTGAAAAATAGAAAAGGGTGCACAGTAGTACTATGTGTTTAAAATTATAATTTTGAGTGCTAACGAATTCATGACTCATGAACTCACAATTCAAGTAATTTCCTAAACCACTTTCTTGATACTTTCTGGTTCTAATTCATCTGAAGGTAAATCCAATTTACTTATGATGCATTGCAAGCATTCTTTTCAGAAATATTTTTAAGTTTCGATGTGTTTATGTTCATCATTTGATGTGAAATAATACAACTCGCCAAAATACTTCCATGTAAATTGAGCTGAAATTTTGTAACCAGTTTTCATTTGAAATTTCAAAATTTTAAGCCTTGCTGACTGTATAACACGAGATTTTAAGAAAGGTAAATTATCTGATAACTGAACAGAATGTCACTACAACAACAAAGAAAAATACAAAAATAAATAAAAAATTAAAATTTCCGAGGAATTGAGTCATTGGAAAATGGCGGCCGCCGCTGTTCATCACTCGGCGCGGCGCGGCGCGGCGGTGGTGATTCGGCGCGCCGGAAATTCATCGGCGGTGGCGGCTTCAACCGGCGGCGCAGACCTCTACTGTGGCGTCGGAAAGTGTAGTATAAGGGGTATATTGCACCCTCTAAAATTCTGGCAGGGGTGCAGAGTATCACTTGCATCTCTCCCCTCCTCCCCCCCCCATTACATCAGAGAGGGATTTCCGAAGCATTAAAACATTAAAAAATGTCTTTTTTGGGCATTAAGACCTCTATTTTTCAAAGCTTTGCTTGGGCATGAACAAAATTACAATTCTAATTATAAATTATTTGAATGGACAGGGCGAAAAAAAGTCCTTTTTGCCCCCTCTCTCGAAAATCCTACTATTATTTTAAGTTTTTGTACTCACTTTGCACTTTCCCCAAAAAAAGCTTCCGACGCCACTGATTTCTGAAGAAAAATTCATTTTTGCTTCGTTCAGAATTGATTAAATTCGATGCGGGGTCTAGAAGTAAAAAGAATAGGTACTTACTTTTATGAAAGTAAAATGCAGCGTTTTTTAATGTTTGTACAATGTACATATGCTTTTCTTTAATTTTTGATTAGGTACATGAAAATACTTCAATACCAGTAGGTAATCGTATCAACAAAAAAATAAATTACGTTCACATAATTCTTCTATTACCAATGACGTTATAAGCTTTTTTTTAGGAACGGTACAGAGAGAGTATGGGAGACTTCGAATACCAGAAGGTCTTCAAGAGGAAGGGCCAAAAGGGAGCCTTTTTTCGCACTGATGTCTCAAATAGGTTCATGCCCGAGCGAAGCGAGGAGCAAAGCTTTGAAAAAATTGGATTTTTAATGTTCAAAAAAAACATTTTTTCATGTTTTAATGATATGTTGTCCTATGCAACTAAAAATGTTTGTTTTAAAGGGATTTTTTTTCAGTGGGTACAGTAATTTTTTTATTTTTTGTTGGGGGGGGGGGGGAGCAAATCCGGTCCTGGACTACCCGGCCCACTCGCTAGTTATCCCCCTGAAAGAATTATTTCCATTTTATTCTTCCAATTCTTCCAAAAAATGTCCGCTGGTAGAAAAAAACCTTGAAGATGAATTTTTTATTGGAACATGTATCAGGTAGCTGGGCTTCACTTTCAAAACGACCAACATATTCAAGAAACAAGTAACATATTCATATGTGATACAACTTCCATAATATTTTCTCAGTCCGGCAACCGCAATGGGCCGAATAACCTTTGTAGCCTACCTGAAAATTTCCTAGCCATTACTAAACACAACTCTGCGGTACTTTTGGGTACCATATACGAATATAATGTTACAAATTTAATCAGAATTTATGTACGTATATGCCAAGGTGTTAGAGTTACCTTATTCCACCTCTTTCTATTCCACGCATAGGTGTACTTTTGCATATGCACTATTTATAGGTATAAGTATCATATATTTTCGAGCTTCGTACGTACGTAGGTAAACTTCCACATTCGTATGGTTTAATTTATAACCCACAAAATACATTTAAACGTGTATAGGTTTGGATTTTTATTCTTGTACGTCGGGTTTGAGTTCGGAAAGTAGACGAGGTTGTGGTTTGAATATTATTCCTGCTTGGGTATGTACGACTTTTTGTGTGGATGTAAATCAAAATCGTACCCGGAATGGGAGATCTGTAACTTCCAACGTGAAATTAGATTTTAATATTTTAACGTTTGTAAGTAATGAATTTGTGATTTTTCGTTCGGAATGTTCGAAGTTTTAAATTTCCTCTTCAGGTACCTAAATTATTTACAATACTTATGGTCTAGGTCAAGAAGTTTTACCAGGACTGAACTTTTTTTTGTACATACTCTTGATGGCCTTTTTGTATTGGAAAATCTTTACATTAGGCCTATTTTTCAAATAAAATCAAAAAAATCAAAATTCAGAACTAAACGAGAAAAATATCCTTACCTATCAATTGGACAAAAATTAAGTGCCTAATGTCAGTTTGTTCATATTGTTCATGATCATTTTTAATTAACTGGATACTGCTGGAGAAGAGTACATTGCATAAGTTATATTATATTTTTAACCATGTTTTATTCTCACTGGGCATAAATCTAAAAAATATAAAGTTAGTTGGCATTTTTTTTCACATGAGATGGTCTCGTACTTTGTGATGAAATTTATTTCTAAAAAAAAAAATAAAGAACGGAATAAAATCAAATTAAAATGATTGTTGAAGTAATAATTATATGTTTTTAAATTTGTATTAATAATAGGTAGGTACCTAGCATAAAAAATGATTGAATTACAATAGTATATTATGCAACTAGGGAGATAAAGTGATTTTTGACGAATTTTGAAGTTTGTTGCCCGGGCGAAGCGAGATCGTCGAAAATCATTTATCTCCCGAGTTGCATACGATTTTTTCTGTTATAGAGGGAGAAAAAAGCGAGTTTAAGCACTCGAGCGATTTGCGAGAGGGAGAAAAAATCTATAACGAAAAATGTGTTATGTTATAATTTAAAATAAAAATAAGAATTTTATTAAGATAATATAATAGATAAATTTTTACTTACTTACTCAATTTTTAAATTTAAGAACTAATGATTTGGACCAAAATACAACTGAAAAGAATCTGCAATGGGATATTGACCATTATCAATAGAAAGTAAAAAATCTGCAAATTTTATCTCATCTTAATTTGCTCTCATAGTTTTCGTCTAGTTAAAAACTTGAAAAAATAGACCATAAATGAGAAAACTTGATGGAGTTTCGCACAGTAAGTAGGGGCGCGTGAACCATATGAGGTACCACCATCCCCTTCAATCGGAATTATTTCAAATCCATGAAATGTAATTATCGCAATCACGATTAATAATCGCATTATTAAACGTCAACCGCAAAATCAAAACAGTATAAGTGTATTCTTTTTGCATCAAATAGTTGAATAAGTTGTCGAGTTGAGCAACAAAATTTGGAGATAAGTAACGTCACGTTTTTGTTAATTTTTTCTGCAAAAAGAATGATCAAAAATTCTCTGTTTATCATCATCACAATTTTTCCAATTACAAAAAAGTAGTTGGAAAAGTTGTGGAATTTGAGCACCAGCGATGAAAAAGTACCCGGCTGTACCATTTTCACTTTTTTATGGCACTAGGTGACATAAACGTGCCATGAAAGTTGTGCCAATAATGGTGCACCATAAAACCTGTACCTTTATGTTACATAACATGCCTTTATTCATGATTCATGAATGTTTCATAAAAAATATACCATTTATGGCACATCATGATGTCACCTAAAAGTGAACAAAAAACGATGAACTATACCACTTGCACGTTTATGATTAGGACATGTGCCATAATTCAGTGCTTTTTTCCCGTCACATTATTGGGTAGTTTTATGGACCTGTGATTTGCACATTACATAGTGCTGAAAAATGATGCGTTGATATATTAACATTTAGTGGACATATTCATGTAACATACATGTGACATAATTAATGCTGAATTTAGGTGTCATTGAAATGTAACATGAAAGCAACTTTAGTATAGGGACCGTAACCCTCACATATTTATTGTGCATTAATGTCACTATAAATTATGGCACTACATAAAACCTGTACTTCTATGTCACATGACATGCACTTCTTGGTGAGACATTCATGTGCCTTGAAAAAGTGATCATTTATGGCACATGGTTTTATGACGCACCGATGCACCAAAAAACTTGTACCTTTATGTTACATAACATACCCTTATTTATGGGACATTTATGTTTCATGAAAAAGGCACCATTTATGGCCCATCCATATGTCAGCAAAAAGTGCAGAAAAAACGATGAACCATAGCACCCTGCTGTACCAAATCTGTGTATGATATGTCACATAAAAGTGGGTATAAATTTCCGCCTTATAAGTGTCATTTCTGTCACATTTTTGTACCCCATTTTATCCGCCATACAAAATGGCGCTTGTCAATGACATATGTCATGATCATGTGATGGCAGTACTACGGTTCATTGTTTTTTCTGCACTTTTAGCTGACATGTGGATGGGCCATAAATGGTGCCTTTTTCATGAAACATAAATGTCCCATGTGTGTATTATGTGTCATTAATATATAAAGTAATTATTAATTACATAGGCTACTTAATTAAAAAAAAATAGACCTAGATCAAATGTGACATATATGTAACATAAATAAGGCACCCTTGCAGCACTTAGGAAGAGGCACATAAAATTGGGTATAAATTTCCGCCTTGTGAGGCACATTCATTTCACTTTTTTGGGTTACAGAAAAGTGCCTTAATGTATGGCACATAAATTGGGTATAAATTTCCTCCCAATAAGGCACTTTTATGGCACTTTTTTAAATTATTGAAGAGTACCTTAATGTATGGCACATAAAATTGGGTATAAATTTCCTCCCAATAAAGCACTTTTATGTCACTTTTTTGAACTACTGAAAAGTGCCCTAATGTATGGCACATAAAATTGGGTATAAATTTCCTCCCTATAAGGCACATTTATGTAACTTTATTAAATAACTAAAATGTGCCTTTACATAAGGCACATAAAATTGGAAATAGAAAGTGACAGAAGTGATACATACAAGGCGGAAATTTATACCCCATTTTCTGTGACATATAGCGACACATTTATGGCACTGTTGTACGCAGATTTGGTACAGCAGGGTAATGACGTCATAGTTTCCAACACTTGCAAAAAGAACGACAACAGCGAACAACTATTCAACTTTTTGAACTGTTTGATGCAAAAAGAATACACAAAATTGAAGTACATAAAAACAACTTTTCAAGGACCCACGTCCAAAAAGTTTTATGAAACGAGCGAAGAACACGATTATTTTTTGATTTTTACATTGATGTGTAGTTGCCTTTCTTAACGAGATTTTGATGTCTCCGAAACCATTTTTTTGGAAAAAAATTCCTAAATAATTAGCGGGTTTTATGTAGGTAGTTATCTACTATGTACTACTTTTCAAATCATACTTTATTTCACTGTCGTTTTCGGATCTAAAGTCATACCTATTTTACTGTACCAAAAAGACTAGGAAAAAATTCTGGAAAATTCCTGTTACAAGATAAGTTTCTATCCCAACTCGAAGTAAAATTTCGAGTCTAAACAAAAATAAAGGAACCGAAAGTACATCATAAAAGAACCTCATATCTAAAATTGAAGTTCATTTTTCCAGTTCTGGCGAATTTTTGAAATTTCAAATTTACCTCATCGCCCTGCAAAATATGAAGTGATCTATCAACGAAAAAAGCTGAAATTTGGTATATACCCTATTTTCGACCTCCCGAATTCATTAGAAGTGATTTCAAGACGTTTTGAAACCTCCAAAAACATTTGAAATTTTCCGGCATTGGAGAAAATCCTATAATAATGGCCCATTTAAATTTCAGTACCTCGCGGATTTCCCATATTGGGAAGTCAAAAATAGGAATCTGGGTATCTTAAAAATTCTTTTAGGAAAATTTTCTGACAAAGAAGTATGAATTTGAACTGAAAGTTACGAATTTTGGAAAACTATGGTTTAATCGACCAAACAGATCACCAATATGGGTTATACGCGATTAGAGGCGTGAAAATTCATGTGGACCATTTTTAAAAGCTTTTTTCCTGTTTTGGAAAATTCCAAAATTTTCTAGAGGCTCCAAAACATCTGAAAACCACTTCCAATCGATTAGGGAGGTCAAAAATAGGGTATAAACAAATTTTAGGTTTTTTTTGTGGATTAGATGAAATTTCCATTTTTTGCAAAATGGTGAAATAATTTTGAAATTTTGAAAATCGCCAAAATTCTAGAAATGAATGTTGGCATCAGAAATTTTGGATACGGGTTCTTTTATGAATGATGTACTTTTGATTAATTTTTGTTTTGTCTCAAAATTTTACTTCGAGTTGGGATACCTCCCTTGTTAGACAGATTCACCTATTTTGTTTTTCTTGAGCTTTTCTCAAAAATTTCGTATTTTCTTATTTTTAAAATGACTGAGATTCACGTAAAATACTCTGAAGCTGAATTACCCTCACTCCTTTCAATTTTTAAACTTCCGCAAATGGTAATAAAATTCCCACCAAAGCAACTCCGCGACACGTCAAATTTTCGCCGACAAAAATGTCACCCTTTGTGACGAAGGTGGCATTAGGTGCTTTCACTTGGTAAAACTCGATTAATGCAACCAGAAAATATATACTGGTGGAATTTGAACAGCCAACAACTGAATGCTAATTAAATTACGCAAACTTCGCCAAACAAGTCACGTTTTCCCAAGTCGCATTAAACGATTTTATATACATATAAATATCGAACACATCGTACACCCTTTTCTCCCCTTATCCTCATCCCTGGCTGCGTTTTGTATCATTCTGCATCGTCGTGCTGGTCCGTTGAATTTCCCATATACGACGCATTCATTCTATGTCCGCCGCCCTCGCAACGAGTCGCGTTTAATGAGTTACAATCGGACGAGACCGACGTTTTAATCGAGTCGATTTTTTGTTCAGTCGTTAAAAGCGACCGCTTCTCTCAAAATTTGCATACAAAGCTTGCAACGCCGCGTCCGCTCGACGTATAGATTATAAAATGACGCTTTTCCTTCTGTCGTAAATTCGCCTTTGAATATACCTCGCGTACGTCGGTCTAGGTAGATTGCGCACTCGAATTTTATGCGGATTCGAGGTAAAATATTGATACAGGGTGTACCGAAAGTTCTGATCGAGAAGGTGATTGAATGTAATTTAAAGAATCTACCTGTTTGTTGGCTTCTGACCCTGACTAAATAAGTTGACAGTTTGGTGCTAGCCGAAGTTTTTTAATTTTTTAAAAAATTTTTAGAGAGTATTGAAAACCAGGATCTGTTATGTTCCATACAAATCACAGTTTTGAAAGAAAGTAAATTTTGCAAATTTATATACCTACATTTTTATTGAACATGAATCCAAAATTAGAAAGCTCGAAATAATAGTACAGTCGCATTATGTAAAAAAAGGAGTTCCGCTCGATCGGAATGTTAAAAACAATTTGATGATTGATCCTTAATCTAGACTGTATAATGAACAAATTTAGCTTGGGTGCCATTTTTTTAACCCCCTCCCCTCCCCAGGATCCACCCCCCTATTCTTAAAATCGTTCTAACTCCGAATGATTTCATCCGATTTCGATTTTTTTCTACTCTAATGATAGTTAAAAGGGTTCTGCACATTTTTTGTTATTACAAAAATTTTGAAAAATCCATAACCGGATCGTCAAATTTCCAAAAACAGTCATAAATTATGTTCAAATTTTCATTTTTTGCCATTTTCATCAAAAATAAACGAAATACAATGAAACTTGTTATAATAAAAGTTGTTTAGAATGGTAAAATGAGTGCGTATATGTAAGGTGTTTTTTCAAAAACTGCTCCCCTCCCCTCAGGGTCCACCCCCCTTTTCGAAAATCCTTGTAACTCTGGCACATCTTATCTGATTCCAATTTTTTAAATTCCAAATTGTGGCCGAAAGGGGTTCACGCATTTTTTGTTATTATTAAAATTTCGAAAACTGATCTTCCGAGTTGTCAACTTTCAAATAACGGTCAAAAACCTTTTTCGCAATTTTCATTATAGGGGGGGGGGGAGGAGGTTTTGGGAGATGATGAAATTGATTTTTTAGAGAGTGCACAGAGAATCCGTCTTCTACAGCTGAATATGAAATCTCAATTTCAGTCAGCCTTTATCGCCTAAAAAAATTTGGAGATTCTAGAAAATAAATTATTTCAAATGATTTCTCGACAAAAGTACTTCCTAAAAAAGTTCTGACTGACAAATTTTTTTTTTCGTTTCAAGAGCTGACAAATACAGGCAACAAATGCGCACAACCCCCTGTAAGGGGACGCGACCCCGACGACGACAACGATTTACTTTTAGGTCAAATTCTACTCAAATCTGAGCATTTATTTTTTGATTTCTGGGAACAATAGAAGAAGTTTGAATTTCAACTTCACTGAGTACCTAGCTACCTGTACCTACTACCTACAGTATATTAGATACTGCCCAAAAACGAAGTTTTCTCGGAACCTAAACACTTATCATTGGGATGCAGTAAAACAAAATATGGGAAAAGTGATAAAAATGTCTTTTTTCCAAATTGAAATTTCCTCATTTAAAAGTTTGTATCCTGAAAAGTTTTTTTTTTCATTTATTGTCCCATTTTTTTCAATACTACCTTGTCGATTTTCTATTTCTTCATTTTATTATGTTCAGAAAAGCTTTCTTTGTAATTTAACCGATGGACTTTTGGACGTTTCAATTTCTCATGCTTTTGCGTTGAATTGATTTACTGTACTGATTTTGAATGGATCGACGAAATTTTTTGGATAAAGTTGGAATTTCCCTAAAGCTCTCCATTCAATTACAAAGAAAACTATCTCAAAAGTTCAACTTTTCAAAGCCAAATAACACATTTTCATCACTTTTCTCATATTTTACCATTCTTTTTGTTTCTTTACTCAAAAAAGAAGTGTACTGTATAGATTCCAAGAACGTGGAAACTTCATTTTTGGGAAGTGCCTGATTTTACTGTAGTAGGTAGTACGGTTGAAATTTGAACTTTTTTATCGTTACCAAAAATCAAAAAATAAATGCTCAGAGTTGGGTAGAATTATGATCCATAGGTAAATAAATATTACAAAAAAAAAAAATCTCGTCGGTCGTAATTTTTTTAGGAAGTACTTTTGTCGAGAAATCATTTGAAATAATTTATTTTCTGGAATCTCCAATTTTTTGGGCGATAAAGGCTGACTGAAATTGAGATTTCATATTCAGCTATACAAGACGGATTCTCTGTGCACTCTCTAAAAAATCAATTTCATCATCTCCCAAAACCTCCTCCCCCCCCCCCCTATAATGAAAATTGCGAAAAAGGTTTTTGACCGTTATTTGAAAGTTGACAACTCGGAAGATCAGTTTTCGAAATTTTAATAATAACAAAAAATGCGTGAACCCCTTTCGGCCACAATTTGGAATTTAAAGAATTGGAATCAGATAAGATGTGCCAGAGTTACAAGGATTTTCGAAAAGGGGGGTGGACCCTGAGGGGAGGGGAGCAGTTTTTTAAAAAACACCTTACATATACGCACTCATTTTACCATTCTAAACAACTTTCATTATAACAAGTTTCATTGTATTTCGTTTATTTTTGATGAAAATGGCAAAAAATGAAAATTTGAACATAATTTATGACTGTTTTTGGAAATTTGACGATCCGGTTATGGATTTTTCAAAATTTTTGTAATAACAAAAAATGTGCAGAACCCTTTTAACTATCATTAGAGTCGAAAAAAATCGAAATCGGATGAAATCATTCGGAGTTAGAACGATTTTAAGAATAGGGGGGTGGATCCTGGGGAGGGGAGGGGGTTAAAAAAATGGCACCCAAGCTAAATTTGTTCATTATACAGTCTAGATTAAGGATCAATCATCAAATTGCTTTTAACATTCCGATCGAGCGGAATTCACTATGCGACTGTACTATAAGTCATCATAATTAATTATTTACCTAGAATTAATAATTCTTAGTCTCTAAAGACTTACCAATAGGTGAGATCTTGTCCAACTTCGAAAATTTGAGTTTTAGGGAATTTTAAAATTTGGAAATTTTAAGTATGAAGAAACATGATCTACTTCACAAAATTTTGTAGAAATATGATTCGAAAAAACGAAAATAGTAAAATTAGCAAAATCTTTGTAAACTTGAAGGTTGCGAGTGACGAACACTAGATGATCACGATTTTTGTACTTTTACAAGAAGAATGAGCACAAGATACACGAGATGATCACGAACTAGCAGTTTTAGTAAGAATTAGAGAGTTTGAGCTCGCCCCTCTGAGTATATATAGAATATACTTGAGGGTGAGTTAAGATTACTCATCTCTCGAGGCGAGAGAATAGAAAAATATCTTAAGTTGTACACATGTCTATTTAGTTTTTATTGCAGAGATTTAATTCTTGATTGAGAATGACACATCTCCATTCCGTTTCAGGTCATAAAATTTTTGTATTGATTTAGGGTTATTCTTTTGATTCTATGGTAAATGTTAGTTTTAGAAAAATTATGGAAACAATAATTTACTCCGGTAATAAAATATCTTTTGTGTTTGGAAGTAGCCACCCGTCGTGCAACGTGTGTCAAAAATTTGCCAAAACTTTGCCACAGACGTGTCATTTCCGCGTCACTGTTTTTTAACCAATCAGAGTAGAGCAGACTCCGCCTACTTTTCGATTCCGAAAGTAACATAGTCATTATTGTGTCAAAATGTTGTCAAATTTTTGTCAACACTTTTTTGGCTGAATTTTGACATAATTGTGGCACATTATTGGCACACTCCCGATGACAGCAGTATGACACAATTTTGACATGGTAATGGTATAACTTGATGACACGATTTTGGCAATAATATGGCACTTTAATGGCAAAATTAATTCGATCTCCTTGATATAATTTATTTTTAAAATTATCATTTATCAATACATGAAAATGCTTCTTGATGGGAGGGGGTAGATTAAAAAATAATTGAATCCACTAAGGGTAATTGAAAAAAAAACTAATTTGACATGTGTAATTTGAAATGTTGAAAAAAATTGTCAACCAATTGAAAGAATTTTTATTTAATAGGTATAAGGGGTATTCAAAAAAAAATGATTTGACCTGGTTATTAAAAAAAAAAATTGACCTGAAGTAAGCTGAAAAGATTTTAAAAATTATAATGTAGGTACGTAATTGATCATTAATGACAAAGGGTAGGTATTCAAAAAATAAAAATTTCACCAGGGTTTAAATTGATTACAAATTTTCAAAAAATGTATTCGACCTCTGTAACTTGAATTTTTTTTTCAAATTATTAATTGATCGAATTGAACAGATTGGGGTATTCAAAAAAAATCGATCTGGGGTTCAAATTGAATAATTGAATTGTTCTAATTTTTAATTTATGAGAGGGGGTATTTAAAAAAAGAATTGAATCCGCCTGGGGTATTTTTGAAAAAAATTGATTCGCCTTGTACTTTGAAAAATCAATAATGATCGAATCTTTAATTAATGGGAGGGGTATTCAAAAAAATGATTAAAGGGGGTATCATTTAAAAAAAATTGATTTGACTCATTCAAGTTGAAAAAATTTGAAGACTGAAGAGGTTGTATTTCTAACAATAATTGAAAAAATTATTAGGAAGAATACTCATAAAACGTTTTGAAATAATAGGAGCTGTCTGAAAGATGAGTGGACAATGGAGCAGGTTTTTTCAAAAATTTTCAAGAGATAAACATTTATGTGTATTTATTGCAGAAGTGCAAATCAATATCAAAATAAATACTATCCAAATTGACTAACTGGTTGTCATAGTCGAGTAGCCTTTTGGCATAGGTTAGGTAGTTAGGTAGATAGGATTTTAGGGTTGTAGGTTCGAATTCCCCCCATAGGCATCAGGAATTTTAGTGGAAAAGTTTGGCGTAATTGTGTAGTGATTATGGAGAAAATGATGAAAATCATAGACAAATTGGGATCCAGAGCTCCCAACATATTTTTTTTTAATTTATTGAATGCGGATAAATTCAGTTTTTAAAAACAAGGCAATTCGTTTAAACTGCCGCTACACGTAGGTATGCTTCAAGTCAACAAGGTGCCAAAACAGTGTCATTTACCTGCCATAAATATGCCAAAAGAAGGTCGTTTCACTGCCACAGTGTCAAAACGCTGCCATACACACCAACGCTAAACCAGTTTTTTGACACGGTTTTGACACTAAATTGACAATGTTTCGGCTCCGCGCTGATTGGTTGAAATTTGCCATTTTCGTGTCATTTTACGTGCCATTTTTCTCAGTCAAAATCGTGCCATATGACACAAAAATGGCACACGTTTTGCACGACGGGCAATTAGGTATAATTTGGAAGGGGACTGTTTCCGCGAATCTCAAAGGCTGTATTTAGTGGTTGTGTGAGATTTTTATTACAGAGGCGAAATTTACGATAATTGTGAAGTATCTAAACATTTGATTTTAGGATACTTATAGGCGTTTCATACCATTTGTAAATTCTATAAAAAATTCTATCAAATATGGTATCCTGAGACACTCGCTTTTTAAATTTCAAAATCACATTTTCATCGTCACCCAAACACCAGTCGATAATTCGTTGAAAATATGTAAGTTGACTAATTTTTATGACCAGATTAAATTATGTGGGAGATGGGAGATGACTAAGCAAGTGATTCACCAATTGCATCCTATTGCATAAACAGATGCAACAAATTAAATAGTACAAGAAAGTTGTGAAAGAGTCAAAATATGATGAAATTTGATATTGGGACAGGTGGGATTTAACAGATCCTTATGGAGATACAAAAATTACGTATATTATTTATATTAACGTAAAGATTATATTTTCTTGTCAAAGTTAGCGATAAGAATCGCTACTTTAATTCCATATTCTTTCAATTCTTCATCCTTCGATCCTTCATAAACACCACAGACTGGATCTTGGACATCGTCTTGGTTTAACTGGATTTTAAACTGAGTGTTGGAAATATCCTCTTTTACACCTCTCACACATTGTTGAAGAAATTTTGAAAACCGGGATCCATAGGGCGATACCAAAATAACACGTATTATTTATATTGACATAAAGATGAGATTTTCTTGTCAAAGTTAGCGATGAGAATGACTACTTTAATTCGATATTATTCCAATTCTTCATCCTTTGATCCTTCATAAACACCACAGACTGGATCTTAGACATCTCTTGGATTCGGCTGGATTCCAAACTGAGGTTGGAAATAGCTTCTTTTACACCTCACACACATTGTTGAAGAAGTTTTGGAAACCAGGATGGTCACGACGATGTAAAAATGAGTATTTTCACATTTACACAACATCCTGATTAGATGGTCGAAGAATTTAACGATGAGAATCGCTATTTTAATTAGGTATTCTTCCGGTTCTTCATCTTTCATGATTACACCATCAACTGGATTTCGGATATCCCAGTTAAATTCATTTTCTTTCTTCATCTGAAATGAGTATAAGAATAACAAAAGACAACCTGCTTAGACGAGAAATGGAGTATTCAAAAATTTCCCACCTCCCTTCATTTTATCTCCCACCTCTCAAAATTTTACCATTTTTGAAAGGGTTGGAAGGAAATTGAAAAAAGAAAGACTATAATTTAATGTATTCAACGAGAGAAGAAAAATTACGTATTTAAAAATTTTTCGCCTACCTCCATTTTTTCTTTGACCTGGAAACATTTTGAATACATCATTTTTCTTCCCTAGTTGAGTTCATTGAATGTCGTCTTTTTTTTTCAATTTTTGTCGCCCCCCTCTTTAAATTATTGATATGTTGAGAGGTTGGAGAGGAAATAGAGAGAGGTGGAAAATTTTTGAATGCGTCGTTTTTCTCCTCTTGTTGAGTGTTTTTCGAATTTTTCTCAATTTTCTCCACTCCCTCAAATCGATCTCCCAATGGGAAAGGAACTAAGGGGAGAAAGAAAATTTTTTAAATAGTTACTTCGTTCAATTTTTCGAGTACTTTCAGAATTTATTTGTAAACAACGCTACCAATGTGCTGTGTATTATGGACTTGAAGCACCTCTCTGTTCAAAAAAAGTTACGTAGGTAATTCCCGCATTCTCATCTTTAACCACACTCACTTTGCCGGTGTGAAGTTACGAATTTTCTCCGCTTACTTATGGGAAAAGTGATGTAGATCTGGCTGGATATAATTTTTTCGTCTGATTTTACCACATGCAGAAGTTTATAGGAATATTTTTATTCATTCTATGGTCATTTTTTCCCAATTATATTTTGTGTTGAACTACAAAAAAGAGAAGTTTAAATTATTTTGATATTTCTTTCATTTTCAATTAATTTACGAGAAAAAAAATACCTAGGTAAAAAAAACTGCTACGAAGTGCAGAGAAGCAATATTTGAAATTGGATAATCAAATTTTAAACACAATTTTTAACGCATTACTCCGCTATCGATAATGGATTTTTTTGCCAAATTTTCTTTGAAAAATTGAATAATTACTTACTCAAGTATGAACACTCTTACTTAAATATTAAGGTTACACTATTCATCATTGGATTTGGTCGTATACCGTGGTGCGCGTGGTTGGGTAATATTTTAAAAATAATATCAGCAATTTTTTCCGTTCCTTTGAGCCAATAGCTCGAAATTGAATTTTCCACGTCGAACGATACCACGCTGCGTAGCCCGAATTGATAATTCCAAATTTCATCCGAGCTCGAAAATTAAAATATTACGTCTCGTCGTGTTTTTTTCCCCTCGAATTAGAAACATTTTTTCGCTTCGAGGAAGCAATTTCATACTGTATGAACTTCAATATCCGCTTTATTCCGAGGTTGTTTTTTCTCCCTCTTTGGTATTCTTTGTCCTGATTTTTTAATAACGTTTTACCTCGAGTGGAAGAAATATCTGAGATGGTTTAACCGAGGAGGGATGTGAGGAGGGGTTTTTCAGTAGGATGGGTCAGTTGGGTACTTGATGTTGAAAAAAACCTTAGATGAGTTTATGATGAGTTTTCCAAATAGTACTAAATTAAGATGTGGGCAGTGCTAATGACGAGAGGTATCGAATCCTATTTTCGAGTTGAGCTTTTCCGTGGAGATTTTTGTAGGTTCGAGAATTTTGACTGATAACTTGCCATCTCTGTTGGAATCGCAATTAATTTTTCTTCTGTAACGAATTTTTTCAGTTCTCGCCAAATGTGTATTGGCACATCCTTACTTTATCTATAGCAGGACTTTTTCTGCCTACACTTTGTAGGTACCTGTACCTCATACTGACTTTTTGATAATTGATGATATCCTAATCAAAAACAAAAATGAATGAGGAATTCTCAGTTTTTGAAAAAAATCAAAATATTTCACATCTGTTGTTATAAGTTTTGATGAATCTATTTTTTTTATTTGTGGTAAATAGGTGGTTGAAAATGGGAGCATACACAGTGCATGGGCCAGGTTCTAAAATGAAAAATGGCAGTAGCGTAGCCACTCAGCCACTCATGGGGTTTGCGGGTTCAACTTACCTCATCCCTCAATTAATATCCAAGAAATGAGAAATTTCTTCAAATTCGCTAAAGAAAAAGTTTTTACTGCTGCTTTTTTGAAGAATAGTTTGCCATAGCAATGTAGTATTTTTAAAAATTGATATGTTATGCTGGGGATCAATCGATCAAATTTGGGACCAAATTCTGGAGACTGCTGAAATAGTGACTTTTTGTTAGACTTTTGAAAACTTTGTAACCGAAATTTTAGCAAATTTCAATCAATTATATTTTTTATGATTGTGATTTGAGACAAAATATCAAAAAGTTATGTATTCCAGATAGGTATTGAAATTTCTTTTTTTGTAATGTTTATCTAGAAGCAAATTGCATGAATTATTAAAATGTTAGATATTTTAATATTTTTTTTTCATTCAAGAAATTGCCGAGCAATTTTGATGAATGGAAAATGTTTTTAAAAATGTGACCTTTTCATTATTTTTCTTCATTTTGTCAATACTTTTTGCAGTAATCTTGAAAATTAGAAACGAAGAAGGAAAGCATAAATACTTATCTGATATTTTAACAGAAAGTCATTAACTGAAAGAAATTAAATATCTTCGCATTTTAATTTGAAAAAAAAAAACATTTAAAAACTTACTTACTTTTCCATTTAAAAATGAATAGGTAAATATGAATAATATAGAACTGAACGGAAGAATTCTACATGAAAAAACGTATTTTTTAGAAATTTTTCCGGGTCGGTCGCTTTTCATTTACATGGTATTTTTTACGATTTAAAACTTCAAATGGCCGAAAAAACGCGAAGGAGTGCACCAGAATTGTTGAAAACATTATCATAAATACACCTCTACGAGATGTAACTTTGTGCCAAAGAACAGAAAATTTCCTTCACTTCCGTTGAAATTAAAAATTCTTGAAAATGATGCGATGAAATGGCCATAGCTCCAAAAGAGAGGGGGTAGGGGTACAAAATTTTGTGAAAAATTATTTCCAATCAATATACACGACTTGAGGTGTTTAGGAGCCCAAAAGCGCCTGGGGCCAAATTCACCCATTATCCGGCCATACCCTTTATTTCTATTTTATGACTTCGTTTCTTCCGGTAGAATCATACATTGACTAAAACAAAAAAAAAAATGAAAAAACTTATAAGTTTTTGATTAGCCATAAAGAAAAAGAAAATCGCAATTTGAAAGCAAGTTTTTGTCCACGAGATGCACCAGCCTAGGCCTTTTTAATTCGCGTTGAAGCAATGAGAATTTTCTCCAAACTTGAAAATCGATCGACATGAATTTTTATTTCTAACTTCTCTAGGTTTTTGATTGTTAATCTCCATTTCGACGAAAAACTTTTTTTTTTTGTAATTCAACATTATTGTAGAAATGAAAAAAATAATCATAAGTGGCGCCAATGAATTTAATGGTTTAAAACATCTTTTAATATTTCCTATTCAATGGGATATATGTATCTCAGATATGCAATTTCCTGCTTCTATTTTTCTGTAATGAAAACTTCAAAAGTCGTACCTACTTTTTTATTCAAAAAATAGCAGGGAATAGGAGTCGACTCCGGAGTCGAAATCAAACTGACTCCAAATTGACTCCGACTCCGGCTTGACTCCGGAGTTGAGCTGGAGTTAGCAGTCAAGGTAAAAGGTTGACTCCGGAGTCAAGCAGGAGTCAGGAGTCGAGGACTTAAAGTGACTCCGGAGACAAGGTGGAGTCAGGAGTAAACTTTTCGGCTGATTTCTATTCCCTGGTCCAAAATCGGAGTCAAACTGACTCCAAATTGACTCCGGAGTCAAGAGTCAAGGTCATAGATTGACTCCGGAGTCAAAGTGGAGTCAGGAGTCAATGTGTGAATTTGACTCCGGAGTCAAGCCGGAGTCGGGAGTCAACTTTTTGGCTGACTCCTAGTCCTTGAAAAATAGAATCAAGAAATTCATCTTTCTTCATTTTTTTTTTTTCATTTACAAAATTGTTCAGATGTAGTCCGCGGATATTTACTTCTGATTTACCATTAACATCGATTGTGAAATATTACGTGTGCCTAAAATATCCAATCTTTTGCAAAACTTCAATTGTTGTGACCAATTATTCAAAAAATTCTGTTTTTAGATGAGTTTGTTTTTGTGGATTTCACAGATTTTTGAAATGTTCTTTCTAGTGAAATTATCTGATTTAATTCGAAAATTTACCAATCATTTGAAATTTTTTGTCATCTAGAAAATCTTTCATTTATAAATCAGTGAAAATTATCGAAAATCACTGAAAACCAGTCAGAATTGCAGCATAGTAATGAATCAATGAAAAAAATTCGCTGAAAACGAACAGTGAAAAAAATATTGGAACATCAGTGAAGCTCTACTGAAGTAAAATTTCTGGAATTCGCTAAAAAAAAAATCAGTGAAATTTTTTGAAAAATCAACGAAAATCTGCTGAAAATCGAAGAATTTTGCTAATTTTTCCAGTGCTGCAATTCTGACTATATAGTATATCAGCGACTTTTCACTGACTGCAAATAAGAGAGTAGTTTCTTTGGCATTGATCAAGGAACATTAAATAATTTATGGAGTTTTAGGAGACCCATAGTGTTGAATGCGTCCCCTAAAGGTCCGGGACGGTCTTTTGAAAAATGCAGACTCAATGCTTGTCATCTACTAGTAAGAAAAACATCAAGATTATCACTTTGGTTGCAGGAAAATCTAAAAACATAAAAAATTTCATGATTTGCAACCAAAAACATGAATTTTCAACATTTTTCTCTTTTCTGGAATTTTTTAATGGAAGGATAAAAAAAGGGGTATTTTTTGGGCAAATTCAAAGCAAGAAAAATTGCATGAAAGTCGTAAAAAAAATCTAGAACATAGCAAAAATTTTCATTTTTTAGATTCTGTAAATACCAGCATGTAGTGCTAGCACACCCTTCGCATCCCCTCTCTCGGGCCCTGATTTCATGTCTTCAAAAGTAGAAGTGAAGTTGAAAACTACTTACAGGTGGTTGTTTTGGAGTGGTTCAATTTACTATACTTACTTACGCGGTGGTCGATAGATTTTTGTTAATGGATTTCATTTTTACAGACATTTGAAATCTTCAATACCTAATCATAAATTCCAAGATTGAGCAGAATAGTATTATTTCTACTATTTTTATTTGAGTCAATTTAGCCACCACTGAACTCAACATTTCGATTTATTTCCAAAACGTAAAAAACGATTCGTTCTATTGCACACAGACTACTTGATATTTTACTCTTTCAAAAAAAATCTACGACAAAAAAGCCATAATGCATTTGAAAATCGGGTTAAGACGATTTGAAAATCCCTTCTACGCTTCCTGCTGCTAAACTTGTATAAATTACATAATGCAATATCAGCAAGCTCAAAGTCAATTCCCTATGTTATATTTATTTAACCCTATTACAACGTCAAATCGTTCTCTTATATTTAGGTTACATCGTATATAGCAGGTACTTTCTTATCCTTATGTACGAATACAACATAGTAAATCTGATTTATCTAAGTACCTCTTCACATACATACAACATCGTACGTAATAGTATAATATACGAACTACATCAATTTCAATTCCTTTATGGCGGGATGAAATTTTAATCCATCTTGTATCGAAATTTTGCCTCGGCGCTGTCTCTATCGCACACAAGGTAGCATAGAGCTTTGAAACTCTCCGGCATCATCCGAAAGGATAAAGCAGACTAGAACAGTGTTAAAAACCCCTCGACTTCGATGGCAACTTTCGCACGCGTCAAAATTACCGCGTCAGCTGTCACTATAAGCGCTGGCAAATTAATCAAATCTTATCGTCTCGTTACACAATCGGTACTGAGCTGTCGTTTATTAATTTACCGGATGATTGATGAAAAACTCTCTTATTTAAATGGTCGTATATACTCTTTATAAGCAAGTCGCTTTTCGAGAGTGCGATATGGGTAAAAAGTTGCCAAAAAAGTTTACCATCGTGAAAGGTAAACTTACAATGTATTATGGGTATTTTATCTGTGCAATATGCCTGGCAACTTTTGATCGCGATACAATTTATAATAGCTGCTTCCCTGAAATACAGTGTTGTGATTTCATTTTGTGATAATCTTGAATTAGTATTTTGGATCCTTTATTCGAGTCTTCAAATAAAATTTTAAATTGAAAAAAAATTAGGGGGAGGTATTGCCCGATTTTTATGTGTGTGTAGCCTCAGATCGTTAATTTTGAATATGTTTTGGAATTGATGAAATAAAATTGTGGATTGTTTGATCAATTTTAGGAATACCCATCTAGGTACCTATTATTTTCAATTTAAAAACTCTTAGAATGCCACTTTTTCCTTTTTCAAGAGTTCTCAGAGTGGTATGAAATCAATTTGAGTGAATTTTGAAAAATGGTATACTTGAGTTTTGTGTTCGTCCAGATTGAATATCGAGCCCTTTGTATCGATCAAACCCTATCGATAGGTATATTTTCTTGATTCAATTCCGAAATGTATTGTCTTTAAAAATGACAATTTTGATCACATTACAAATATTTTGTTGGTTTCTAAATAAAAGAAATCGGAAAAAGTAACGATTTTTTTTTTAAATAGATACGACTTGATTAGCTTGGAAAAGATATTCTAGATTTTTTAGTTCATAGGCAATAAAGTGTGAGGCTCATATGACGAGTTGAAAATTTTACTTCTTGGGTTATTTCCAAAAGAGACCTTCGAATTTTAATGTTTCAGAGTCCAGAATTTTGTCCATCCAATCCAGGGCCCTGTCCAATCGCATACGTCTTTGAATTTACCATTTATACAGGAGTCCTTCTCATTTAACTTATATTCTTATTTCTGAACACTTCTTTGAATGACATTTGAACAAAAAAGAGGAAATTTCAAGTGAGAATTGTCAGGATTAAAATCAATTCTTGAGACTTTTCCCATTTTGTTGTACATTAAAAGGAGATTTTGACTTGTAATGACGAAAACAATGTTGTCAATTTTGGTGATATAAATAAATTAATTCAAGAATTAGATAATGAAATTATACGATCCCCTAGAATAAGATTTCTAAAAAAAATTCCGTAATCGATTTTTTCATGCAAAACTACATTCTACTTATCAAAAAAATACAAAGAATTGCATGTTTTTTTTGATGTTTTCGAGAAAATTATTTTTGAAGATTGCGATTCATTGCGAAATTAAGTGGTTCAATGTGGAAAATTTTATTATTTACATTTTTACAAAATTCTCCCCATTTCGAAATTCTAAGAAGAATCAATGAAAAATTACGTAATAATGAACTTTTTTTTAAATGAAATGTAAAAATATTATTTTAATTTTTTCAAAATATTTAATCAGTAAGTTGAAAAAAAATTGAAAATATTGAACCTTTGGTGATATAATTTTTCAGGGTTGATTTTGCATTTTTTCCTAGAAAAGTTCAACATTATGTAAGTTTTTCGTCAATTCATTCTCGAATTTCAAAAGGATGAGGATTTTTTCCATATTCGTGTTTTGTTACAACATAGAGTAATTTCTCAGTCAGTCGATTTGACGAAAGATTCAAATTTTTTCTATAGCTAGGTACATTTCTCACATTTAAACATATAATTACAAATCTACAATAAAATTCACAAAAATATTCAACAAATTGTTCTATTTTTCGAAAAAAAATGAAAAATACCCAGATAATTTTTCGTTATGTTTTATGCAAATACCTAGATCCATTATGGAGAATTTTTTAGAATTTTTACTCGAGGTTGTAATTTTTTTCAATTTTTAATGTAAGATCAATTTTTCATATCATCGATAGTGGGAATATTGATTTCACAATCATGATTTATTTTGTGGTGCAATTTTCGGAATAATTCCTATTACAAGCAATTACAATTCGATTTTGGAAAGATAAATGAGAAAATGGATCATTTTTTGTAGGTACTGATGAAAAAAAAATCCCCCACCTCAATTTGGAGGTCGATTTGGCAGTCATAGGTATGTACTGGATCGTCACCAATAAGTCGATTTCTTTGTATGTATACGCGATGAGATCCCTATTTCCCTAAACTTAATTCGAAATGCCAAAAGTTTAAAAATACTAACAAAACGGAGGGAAAAAAGAAAATGAGATTCTTATCTTCCCTTATTTTATTTCGAATTCGAAATTTGGGTTTTCTACACCCGGTTTCTCAATGAATCAAAAAATATCGATATATCGTTTGGTAGTCATTTTGATATCGATATATCAACACCCTCGCACGCCCATGTCCTTAGACTCAGATAGACTCCTCAATGGTAGACGGGTAGAGCTACGAGCGACTAGATTTTCAAGGCAGTAGCCTGGGATTAAATCGACCTATGTATAATATCATACCGGTTGGATTGTGACGTACAATGTACAAGAATGGTCTGTCAAATCGCAATCTCGGATTATCCGGTAGTCTGGCCTGTCTCGGTCTTAAATTTAAAGGTGGTGGCGAAGTCGTTGTCGTTGTACTCGAAGCTTCTTGATCGCTATCGCTATCGTCGTCTACGTCTCGACCAGCGCCTGGACGCTGCGCGAACGAAGGAAATGTTTCAATATGGTGCCTCGCGCCGACGCTTTCTTCACCGCACGTGCTGAATGTGTTAGCTTGAACGCAATCGGACAAATGGAGTTCGTTCAGTAATCCGTTGATGCCTCTCAGATCAGCCTTATCGGGCGTGAATATCTCTCCCATGCCCATCCGTTGCAGACCCATCGTCAAGTTCAGAATGGACTTGTGAGAGAAACGCGGAATTTGCACTTCTAAACCGTGCCTGAACAGTAAACTTCGCAAAAGACGCGACCAGGCGCCTCTTCTGTACGAGGATTCTAGCAGCCGCTGTTCCAAACGTGCCAGACCGTCGCCGGGCGCCACCTGTCCTTGCTGACCAGGCAGTACTAGAATGGTACTGATGACTGATTCTGGACTCAATGTGACTGCTGTTGCGTCCAAGCCGGGCTCGTAACCGGCCAAAAATCCGCCCCGATAGACGACTGCTGGTATGGGCACTAAGCGCCGTTGTCGCGTTGATGGCCTAACCACGAAGTACATTTCGCCATCGCGGCCTTCCGTCGATGCGGTACTGCAGTCGGTCTGCAGAAAAAACAAATGAATACGTGTGAATAGAGGAGTACATTAAGTACATATTGTTTTTTTTTTTAAAATTACAATGACAGGTGCATGCAGTTCGTGACAAACAACAGCAATAGTCGATAGGCAGGTTTTTGGCCTTCGAAAGCATTTTAATATATCAATTGCGCTGGCCATCCGGATCGTACAGAAAAAATCACAGACCAAGAGAAGAAAATGTTGAAGCAAAAAAAAAGTTTTTTATAAAAAAACAAGAAGACTAGAACTATAAAACACCGCTAGAAATTAGTATCTGAATTTTATAGAAAATTATTGCATGAACCCTAGAGGTATGGGCGGAATTCGTTTAGCTCTAGCAGACCCTCGCGGGTCCCTAAAAAACTCGAGCCCAGAAGGAACCCGTGTCACCCACCTTCTGCACTGGCTTGCAAACTATTTTAACTTCAGTGGAAGGTATGGTCAAATGATAGATTGGGGCAGGAGACGTTACGACGTTATTATTTTAGTTCGGGGAAATTACCTATAAAACATGGGAAATTGTCAAAAATTTCTTGAAAATTCGCAGTTTCCAGAAAATTTTCATTAATTTTAGAAAAATTTTCAAATTCCGGAAAATTTCCAACAATTTCTAACGTATTTCCAATAATCTCTAAAAATGTTCCTATTTCTGAAAAATCTGGAAAATTTCCAATAATTTCTTTAAAACTCACGCCAATTTGTAGGAAATTCTCCAATAAATTTCGGGAATCTGGGAAACTCCCCAATTTCTGAGAAACTCCCTATAAATTCAGAAAAACTATCGATTTCCGGAAAATCTACGAAATTTTCAATAATTTCTGGAATTTTTCTAGAAATTTCTGGAAAACTCCCAGCAATTTGTGGAAAATTCTTAATTAACTCTGAAAAATTTCAATTTCTGGAAAATTTGTTCAAATTCCCATTATTACTAGAAAATTTTCAATGTCCGAAAAATCCGAAAAATTTCCACCAATTTCTAAAGTAAGTAAGTACCTATTCCTATTAACCTCTAAAAATTTCCTAATTTCTAAAAAATCCGGAAAATTTCCAACAATTTCTGAAAAACTCGCTGCAATTTGTGGGAAATTTTCTATAAATTCGGGGAATCTGGGAAACTCCCAATTTCTGTGAAACTCCCAATAATTTCTGAAAAATCCACTATTTCTGAGAAATCTGAAAGATTTACTTAATTTTTGAAGAATTTACAATAATTTCTTGAAAATTCTTAATTTCTGGAATATTTTAAATTTCTGATGAATCTGGAAAATTGCCAATATTTCTGAAGAATTCCCAGTAATTGTTGGGAATTTTCCGATTTCTGAGGAATTCTTGACTTCTGAAAAAATTCCCAATTTCTGAAGAATTTCCAACTTCTGGAAAAATTACCAATGTCTGGCGAATTGCCAATAGTTTTGGAAAAATTCAAAATTTTGGGGAAACTCGGAAAATTTCCAAGAATTTTTGGAAAATCTGAAAAATTTCCGTTCCTAATTTCTGGAAAATCCTCAATTTCTGGAAAATCCCCAATTTCTGAAGAAGTCTCAACTTCTAAAAAAATTCCCAATTTCAGATAAATTCCCAAAAATTTTGAAAAATTTCCACTTTCTGGAAAATTCTTAATTATTGTTGTGGAATTTCCAATAATTTCTGAGAAATTCCTAAAATTTCAAACATTTGCTAATTTACTATCACAGAATTTGCCGAAGAATTGAGAAAATGCAGCGCAGGAGAAAATCAGTGTGAAAATTTTAAATGAAAAGAAATCAGTGAGAAAACTCAGTGAAAATTCACTGAAAAGTCAGTGAAATTTATGAAATTATCAGAAATATCAGTGAAAATCTTTGAAAAATCAGCGGAAATTCGCTGAAAATCGGTGAATTTTGCTGATTTTTCCTGTGCTGTAATTCTGACTGTTTATGAGTGACTTTTCACTGATTCAGAATGAGAGAGTATAGGTATCTAATCTAGACCAAGATTAGCCTATACCTGAAATATGTTGGCGGTGAACGTAGCCAAAGGAGGTTTCATTGTAATCGTCGATCCTCGCAGGTAATCTTGAATTCTGCCTTGAGTTTGCCTTTTGACCAACAGATTCGTTCTTCTACGCACTAAGTCGCCGACGGCGTTGAAATTTATCTCCTCCACGTACGTGTCGTAATATTGTTGAAGTCGTTCTTTGTAAAACTCCAGCACATTTCCTTTCGTCTGCAACAAGTTTGAAGTTTATACGTCACGTCATGTCATCTAACTACATGGGTTATTAAAGTAGGTGGTTGTTAACAATGTTGTGGAAACAGAACGAAAACGTTTCCAAAAAAACGGCTGGAAATGCTAAAATCAGAGATACGACAATTAAATGAGAAACGGAAACAAGAACACTTTTTTAAAAAAATCGAAAATGGAAACTGAAATAGAAAGCACTTTTCCCCATTTTTTAAAAATCTCATTTTCTTTTTGATTAATTTAGGGACAAAGTTTAGCTAGTAATGTGTTTTTTTGGTCATATTTTTCTCAATTTTCAAAATATTTGAACCAAATTTGTGAAAACGTTACTTTTTTTAAAACTTTTTTTTTTTACAAAATGACGTTTTCTTTCTCTCATTTTCTTTATTTTGGGTTACCAATTCACCATCTGTTATTGTTCGTTTACATATACCTAGGTACATATTTGATGCATTTTTCTCGTTTTCTTTTTCGTTATTTTTTTTCCAAAAGTTCATTGTATCCAGTGGGTATGCTTTTAAAAAATTTTCTTCAGAATTTGATATGAAATTACCCGGAATTTGAAAAAGTTGATTTAGGAGTCTTTTCATTATCCCAATCTTACCAAAAAAGATCTCAACTACCAAAAGTTTGGAAATGCTGATTTGTTTTTGATTTTGATCTAAAATTTCGTGAAGAATCTGAAGAAGTTGGTTCGGCGGTCGTATCATGCTTCCAAGAGTCCCAAAACGGTTCACAGCTCTAAAAATTTGTAAATTTTGTAAATTTTGTAAATTTTTGAAAAAAGAAATCAATGAGGCGTTTTGCGATAAGGGACCTTGTGGTGAGAAGAAATCGATTGTTGAATTTTGTCTTATCCGCATAGAAAACATGTTTTCTATGCGAATTAGGCAAAATTCAACAATCGATTTCTTCTCACCACAAGGTCCCTTATCGAAAATGGTCTCTCATTTACACATTTTTGACCGATGGGTCCTTTTTTGGGACACTTGAGGGCATGGTATGCCCTTCAATCAACAACTGTTTCGAGATTTTCGTTAAATTTCCTATCAATATTTTCTCAAAATATTTACAAAAAATTGGACAATTTTTTTTAAATAAAATTTATTTGAAAAGTTTATTCATATTTCTGACTGTCCTCTTCAATTCCTACAAAAAATACAAGAAAATTCAAAATGATTGGAAACGTTTGGAAACGCTGTTTTTTTGGAAATGGAAACGGAAACAGAAACGGAAATGAAAAGAGGTTTTCCGCGTTTCCACAACACTGGTTGATGAAAAATTGAAATATTACCTACTAGACTACCTATTCAGCGATATGCTTGAATTGCATATCTAAAATGAAGTACCTACACTACGTACCTTGTCGCTGAACACTTGTCGTACAAACGCCACGTTCGCAGCTCCGGTATTTTTCGAATTGACCGCCGATTCAGTAATATTGCGAAAAACTTGATGCGGGTTGAACGTGACCATATCGTCTAATCTGAGAAAATCGTTCATGATACCAGAAGACGAGCCTCTTGCACCCAAAAATATCATAGCCAACGTAGACAGAAGGGCAAACGGCGACAGTACAATACTTCTCGACGTCGTCAAACTTTTCCCTGTCTGCGTTGTCCATATTTTGAAAGACAATTCGTTACATAAATCTATGTACGTTTTCACATCGTCTCCCAAATACGCGATGCTCGCTTCCAAACCCATATTCTCATGCGGCGCCGGATGCAATTCGACCGCCGCCGAAGCCACATTACCGTTCCCGTTGGTCGTCCAAGTCGCCGAAGTCGTCGTCGGAGTAGCCCCCGCAATCGGCGACCCCGTATTTGATGAAAAACCACTGGTGAACGGCTGCGGCAGCCGTGCCAACGTCGGAGTTGGCCCAGGACTACGAAAAACGTTGCCTGAATTTGTAGCCAGCGGTGGCAGCGACGATGAAGGATTCGTTACCGGAGCTGTCATGGTACTACCTGCAGAAACGCCATTTTGCTTAGAAGGGGGCTGATTTTTACCCAGCGTTGGCTTAATTTTATCTTCTTTTTGCTTATTGATGGTGGCAGAGGTGGTAGTCGCGTCATACAAGAAAGATGGCGTCGTACGATTTTCCAATTTTACTCGCACGAATCCTCCATCGTTTTCGGCAGAAAGAGTACTGCCAAGGGAGGCAATACTGCTGCTGAAGTTGATGTTACCAAAGGTGGTAGGCATCGTGGTCGTACTGGCACCAGCGACAATGTTGCTGGCGCTGTTGACGTCGCCAGACCTGGATGTTGTTCCACTGAAAGACAAGTTTTTGTGGGGCGACGACCACGAAGACGTTGGTTGAGTGGTTTTCATTTCGATTCGTTCTTGATGAGTGGTGAAATTTCTATTGGCGGTATTAGTTCTGGTTCGGTCTCTGGACAGAGGTTCGTCTGGTGTCGTTTTTCTCCGAACTGGCCAAAATTGGGCTGCAGTTACGTTGGCGACACGTTGATTTTTATTGGCCATCGTTTCCTGTTCGGCTTTGTGGCGATGGTCGTTTTCACGATTGACCTGTTGGCTGCTGTCGTTTTCCACAGCTTGTTCTTTTACAGAGGTTTGATGGTCATCGCCATTGCTATTCTCGTTGCTATCATCATCTTCACTGCTGTTGCTGCTGTATCCTGCGTTATCATCGTCATCATCGTCATCTTCATTTTCGTTCTCATCGTCATCGTCGTCGTTGGTAATGGAGATGCCAACTTTATCATCGTTATCCTCTTTCCTCAAATCTGACAAATCGCCAACAGAGACCGGAGTCGTCGGCGACGCAATCGTGACATCCGAAGTGGACGAAAAATTCAACGAAACTGTCACCACTTGAGGTGTGGCAATCGGTTCTGTGCGTCTGGTCGATCCGCTATTGGAACTGGCCATTGTGGTTTTCAGATTGTCCCCAATAGAGGAAAAATTATCACCACTCGTGCTGGCTTCATCGTCATGTCTGGTCGAAGCACTTGTGCCTTGTATTTCACCTTGAGACGATTTCGTGTCGACAAATTGATGGAATGTGGTCGCAGACGCCTCTCTGGTTTCCAGTTCTGCTGCGATAGACGAATCTGCTGCAGAATTTCGAGTAATCGGTGTATCTTGAATGGATATAGTGGATGCTTTGTCGATGGAGTTGCTGCTGCTGCTGATTCTCGCCTCGGTATGCAAAGAATTCTGAGAATTGGTCGATGAAGTGACCGCTGGAGATGAAGATGGCCTATTGACAGTGGTTATTTTTTGATAAGTTTTGTCGACTGCCTGACTGGTGGGTCTCGATGTGGTCCACGTTGCTGTTGCTGCAGCGGCTGGGGCTGCTGCTGTCGTCATCGTCGCCATTGTCGAGCTGTACGAGTTCCCTGTCGATGCTGTTGAAGCAGCAGACGAATAGCCAGCAGATGTAATCGTATTTGCATTCGCTTTCAAAGGCTGCGAATTGATCGGAGGTAGTTTATAGTAATAAATATGCGAGTTCTCCTTTTGTTTTTCAGCTGTTGCGACAGCAGCGGCGGTCGAGGCGCCAGGCAAGGTTACTTTTTGCTGGAACGTATCACCAGTTGCAGCCTGCGTTGCTCCGTACGCAGCAGACGCGAAACCGGCGCCTGAACTGGTATTGTATTTGGTTTGGTCGCGTGAGAAAAGGGCACTAGCGACGTAATTGGCGGCGGTCGACGACTGTCGATAGTCTCCATTTTTATCGGCGAAATTGTCGTTTTCGTCGTGATTACGATCGATGTGATCTTGATCTTGATGATGGAGATTGTAATGATGATAGTGGTTATCGTGGCTAGCGTTTGCGGCGGCTGTACCAACGTTACCGTTATATGACAATGACTGCGAGGTTCCATGTTCACGGTCGTTATTACCTCCGCCGCCGCCGCCGCTGCTAACCATCGAGTTGGAAATAAATGACGTAATACAATCATTAAGAAATTCCACGTTTATCGGTTTTACCGTTGGTTGGGTTTTATCTTCGTTGTCGTTGGTATTATACTTTTTATGTGTCGTAGGCGTATTGCTGACTGTAGAGTCGTAAAAGTGATTCGGTTTCGTGGCTGGTCTGTGTTTCGACTCGAAGACGTTCTTATTGTAGGTATTTTTGGTCATCGCCACCTGCGTACTGTTCGATTTATTCACCATTACTGCAATCTGCGTTAAATTCTTGGCTGATTCCGTCGAAGAATGATGAAGCATAGTCGAAGATATCGTGTTGGTCGCCGCATTGGTCGAAGCCCCTGGGACATCGTTTTCATTCGTTTCGAGAGTCTGGCCCCCGTTCGTAGGAGAGGCGATTTTATTCGGAGGATCTAGAGTAGGTATTCGTTGCATAACCATCTCGTTGCTGGTGGTCGCGTTCACTGGCGCCAGAGACGATGGAGTTTTCGTATATTTCATGAAATTCGTTTCTGGGACAGTTGAACTGCTGCTGGCGCCGCTGGAGCTGCTGGCAGAGGGTCGATCTCGATGATAGTACGAGCTAAAAGTGACGCCTGAATTTCGATTGGGAATTGGATTTTGCTGCTGGGACTGTTCGTGATGGTGATGATGATGGTGGTGGTGGTGGTGCAAATGATGGTTATGATGAAGCTGGTGATTATTCGAATTCGGTGTCATGGCAGTTTTTGATTCGACACTGCTTCCGCTGCCGCCGCCGTTGTAAACGGAATTTATACGATTTGGAATCATTTGCTGCTGACCGAAACTCGGACTTGGTTGGTTGGTAGTTGCAGCGGACAGCCAGGTGTGATAGGAGGACGATGGCGACTGGTGAGACAGTGCTGTTGTCGTGGCCGAAGTTGCCATTGCCAGAGTTTGGGTTGATGGTTTTTTACCATCTACGTTTAAGGTCGTCTTGCTGCTATTGTCGTTGCCGAATGTGGTACCCCAAATCGTGGTCTTTTTTGTCACCGACTCAGCAAAATTTGAAGAAGTGGAGAACGGGGAGGAGGAGGAAGAGGACACTCGATCACTGCTGCTATTTTTTCGATCTGTATCTTTGGAAAACGAAACGAGCTGCTCGTTTGTGGTAAGCACAGTCGCTGAACCCGGCGCTGTTACAGATACGTATTGTTCGGTTACCAATTTATCGGAATCCAAAATTTGCCCATTATAGATTTTATTTTCAACTCGATCGTCAAAATTATTGGTCGAAATCCAGGTGACCAGGGGTTCGGCAGTGGTGGTCGGTTGATTTTCACCCCCACGTATTTTCATCGGCCAATGCGACGTTGACTCGTGATGGGCGACTGTATTGGTCGATGGAGTCATCCGGATAGCAGCAGTCTCAGCCATGACGTTGGCATTGGCAGCAGCTATCGTCGAAGTGGTTCGATACGGCGTGAAGGAATTTAATTTGGCGGTCGTGGACGTTACCGGTGGCGTACTGGAAACGACTCCACCGCCACTGATTCCGTTAATCTTCCAACTCGGCGGATTCGAATTAGTCGTGGAAGTCGACGATTGCCTGTAGGATAACGAAGACTGGGCCGGAGTCGATGATGCTGAGATGGACGATGACGACGAATTTTCGGCCGAATTTGCCAATCCGTGGTTGTGCTGGTACTGGTCGGTTGTTGTTCTGGTGGCAAGGTCGCTGGCCCCGTTGCTAACGTTAGAATTGCCAGTGTAACGAGTGTATGGCAACGATGACGTCGCTGTGACCTTATCTGTATTGTTTTTGAGCTGCGATGACGATGACAATTGGTAATGCGAGGCGTTGGTTTTTTCTCTGTCAGTGATCGGTACCGAATTGGAATTGGTTACGGTTGCGTTATTTCTCTGGCCGAAATGGCTCGTGTAGTGATGTTTGGCTGTCGTTGTGGTCTTGGAGGACGAATCGTGAACGAGAGAGTCGACTGCGGGCTTAATTTTGGCCATTTGCTGTTGATCGTTGAGGCTGAAAAAGCCCGATTGCCCGAAGGTCGCTGGGAACGAGTTACGATTCGTTGTACCTATCGATGTGCCGGATGGAGATGAGATGGAATTTCCATTCGATGACGCCACCATCGTTGTTTTGGAGGTTGCCACAGTCGCAGGTGTAATTGCTGCTGCTGGAATGCCACTTGGCGATGTTTTCGTTGACCAGTGGCTTTTTAGAGGCAATGTGGGCGAATGAGAGTAAGTCGAAAATGAAGATGGGGGAGATGAAGTTGACATTGGCGTTGATGGCGAAGGCGACGACGAAGACGTGGACATGGAAGAAGAATGCATGATGAAATTTTTCGTTGGCTTTTCGTCCGAAGCGATCGAATTCTGCAGAGACCAAACTTTTTCACTGGTAGCACTCGACGAATATTTGAAATTCAGCGGTTTAGAGGCGGTGTTTTTGAAAGGAGTGAATTTTTGGGGCAAGGAGGACGGTGTTGGGGAAGTTCTGAACGTAACGTTGTTAGATTGTGTGATAAACGAGTGTTTTTCTGAATTGTTGCCATCGGCGTTCATCGTGGACGGAGCAGATACCGCGGGCGTTGTCCGCGTTTGAAATACGGACGACGAACTGCCATCAGTGGCCTGAGAACTGGTGGTGGTCGTCGTCGACGAGCTCGTATTTTCAACCGTCTCGTTGGCAGTTTTATTGAAATGCTGAGCCGATTGTAGAATAGGAGACGTAATGGCCAAGGCATCGTCGGAGGACAAATGATGATGATGTTGCTGCAAGTCGACAAACGCATCTTCGTCTAAATTCTCCAAAAAATTTGGTAAAAATAAAGAAGACCAGTTGGGCGAATTCGAATGCAGCGATGAAGGTTTGGCAGTGGCGGCAATGGCGGCAGCCGCCGGAATAATTTTCGATTGTGAAGAAGCCATCACGGCTAGTTCGCTTTTCAATACATTTTGAACGCTTTCGACCACTTTTCGCACATCCTGAATATCGGAAGTTTGAATTTCGTTGGCGGTCAGATGAGATCCGTGTAGTTTATCGGCTACGGCTATGTAGGCGTTGGGGTTACCGTTGGCATGGGCGTTGGCGTTTTCGTTGTAGTAAATTGGGACGACCGCTTCGCCTAGAAGACCGTCGGTATCGCTGGCTGCGATTAGCCCTTGAATTTCCTCCCAACTCATTAATTTTTTCACCAAATCGCCCGATTCGTCGAACGTGTAAAATTCGTATTTATCCGGGTTTAAAAAGTTTCCAGGGCTTGGTATCGCGTTACTTTTTAGTTGGGCATGATCCATTCCACCGTTGTCGCCGAACGATGACAGTTTGATCTTTGGAACGGCGAAGGCGGCGGGGGTGGGGGTAGTGCTAACGGAGCCGGTGGAAAATGCGGAATCACCTATGGCGACGGTTGATTCGACAGCTGGCCTAGTCGACGAATTATTTTTGCCATCGCTGTTGTTCATGACCACAGAGACAGATGTTACCACGCTGCGTTGGAGAACAGAAATAATTAATACGAATACGCGTGGTAAATAAATATTTACGTAATAAATGAATGATTTGTAGGTAGGCAGGTAGGTAGGTAGCCGATAGCTACATCTAGCAGGGAGGAATCACAACTCAAAGTGAAATTTTGAACCGAAACTTGAATAAATCAAAAGTGCATCATAAAATGATCTCATATCCAAAATTTCAGGCACCGAAGTTAATCTCTCGAATTTTGGTGAATTTTTGAAATTTCAAAATCACCTCATCGTCTTGAAAAATATGAGAATTTGATGTAAGTACCTATTCGAAGAAAAAAACTGAAATTTTGGTGTATATCATATTTGCGACTTCTCAAATCGATTGGAAATGGTTTCAAAACGTTTCGGAGTCCCCAGAATATTTTGAAATTTTCCAGCTCTTGAAAAACCCCACGAGAATGGTTCATATGAACTTCAGCACCTAAATTGGTGATCCATTTGATCAATTATAGCATAATTTTCCGAAATTAGTAACTTTTAGTTCAAATCCATATTTTTTGGCAGAAATTTTTTAGGAAAATTTCAAAAAAATTTATTTGCTCCGTAACCCTTTGAAATCGGTTCCAATCGATTTGGGTGGTCAAAAATAGGGTATGTAAATTTCAGCTTTTTTCGTTGATTAAATGAAATTTTTCATATTTTACAGAGCGATGCGATGAGATGATTTTAAAATTTCAAAAATTCGCCAGAATTCAAGAGATGAAGTTTAGCCCATGTAATTTCGGAAATGGGGTTCTTTTATGATGCACTTTCGATTTATTTTTGTTTCGACTTTAGATTTTTCTTCAACTTGGGATGCCTGTCTTGTAAGTTTGATAACTCCTAAAATCATCTCACGTCAATGACTCTAATTACGCAAGTACGTATGGGGATTACTTTTTGTTAAAAAACACATGTTTTAACTTTTTTCAATTTTTTTCAATTTTAATGAATTGAGAAGTAATTTTGCATCCAAGATTTTTCAAGATTTTTTTCCACCTGGGTGAATGAGATGTTGTCAATATTTTATCAAAAATTCATCATTTTTGTCTATTTCCGACATAGGTATGTTAATTGACTTCGAAAAACTTACCAAGCAAATTTCAGCACATCGGAGTATTCTAGGAGACGCTCAAATCCGCAAAAATATGAGGTTACGAAGTCGTTCGAACTGAACGATTCTCGATTCCTTCCTTTTGCAATTCTCCACTCATCTGCGATGTTTCTATCTTTTTTTTTAAGTTAATTTGTATCTAAATAATTTTTACATTTCTACTTTCCGAAACTGTTATTTTAATTCCGGAAATTGAATTCGCGGAAAAAACATGAAATTTATCGAGATATGTAAAAAAATATGAAATTCCTGTATCCTGTAACATCTTTCTTATTCCTAAAAACTAAAAAATGACTGTGTCATTGGTAAAAAAGAAATGAATAAATTCGAAAACTTATTAATAAAAACGAAAAAATGACCGAGTCATCGATAAAAAAAAAAAATCGAAAACTTGATAATAAAAATTAGAAATTGACTAGGTTGACTCAGTCATTTTTTCGTTTTTATTAATAAGTTTTCGAATTTTTCCCTTTTTTTTCTTTACTGAATGACTCAGTCAATTTTTAATTTTTATTAAGAAGTTTTCGATTATTTTTCATTTTTTTTTTACCGATGAGGCTATGACTCAGTCAAGTCAATTTTTAATTTTTATTAAATAATAAGTTTTCGATTTTTTTCATTTTTTTTACCTATGACTCAGTCATTTTTTCGTTTATATAGATAAAATTTCAAACTTTTTCATTTTTTTAGTAAAAAAAAAAAATGAAAAAATTCGAAACCTTATCAATAAAAACGAAAAAATAATTGAGTCATTGCTAAAAAAAAAAAAAAAAAAAAGCGAAAAAAATCGGAGGATAAGATTGTTTTATCAATCACAAAAGAATCGAAAGCTAAAAATGTAAACAGGAAAAAAGAATCGTTAAGTTCGAACGACTTCACAACCTCATATTTTTGCGGATTTGAGCGTCTCCTGAGTATTCTGATGTGAAATGATAATAATTGTAAGCCCTATAGTGCATATGGACCATTAGGTAGTATAAACTTTTCTCCAGTGGTGGAAAATTTCAAAATTTTCTGGAAGCTCCAAAACCTCGAAACCACTTTCAATCGATTTAGAAGGTCAGAAATAGGGTATATACCGAATTTAAACCTTTTTCGTTGATTAGATTAAATTTTCATACTTTTCAGGGCGATGAAATGAGTTGAAAATTTCAAAAATTCGTCAAAATTTGAGTAATGAACTTCGGCACCTGAAATTTTTGATATGGGCTTCTTTCAGGCAGAGGCGTCGTCAGGGGGGCAGGCCTCCCGAAAAAGTTCCGGCCTCCGCTTGCCCCCCCCCCACCCAAAAAAATATTTGTTGTATTTATAAATTTCCATTACACTTACATTAGTTGGGGATTTTCAAAGAATTAAAGCGTGAAAAAATGTCTTTAGGGCATTGAAAATCCAATTTTTTCAAAGCTTCGCTCGGGCATAAACAAAATTACAATTCTATGATCTATCTGAGACGAAAATGCGGAAGAATGCTCCCATTTTACCCCCTCCCCATTTTTAGCATGTGAAAAAAGTCAGTTCCCCTTTTCCACTTCGAAAAAGCAAAAAAAGTTGTCCAACACGTGGCCCCTTTTGTGCCCCCCCAATTTTCGATTCTGACGACCTCACTGCTTTCATGATGTATGTATTTTCAATTTATTTTTATTTCGGCTGTTGGGGCACCTTTCTTGTAAGAAGTATCAAAATTTTGGTCCCGTGAGCGCTTTTTGCGAAGTGTGGGAACGCATTTTCAGTACCTACTTACACATACATAACACTGTTGAAAAATAAAGAATGTTCCTAATCTTCGCACCATTCCACAAAATGGGTATTTCTGTATAAAATTTGTATTTTTCTGACAAGGGAGGTAGCCCAATTCAAAGTAAAATTTTGACCCCGAACAAAAAAAGAATCGAAAGTACATCATAACAGGGCCCCGTATCCAAAATTTCAGGTGCTGAAGTTCATTTCTCGATTTTTGGCGAATTTTTGAAATTTCAAAATTACCCCCACCCTGCGAAATATAAAATTTTGATCTAATGAACGAACAAAGCTGAAATTTGGTATATACCCTATTTTCAACCACCTGAATCGATTGGAAGCGGTTTCGAAACGTTTCAAAGCCATCAGAAAAGTTTGGAATTTTTCAGTGCTGGAGAAAAGCCCATAAAAATAGTCCATATGAACATGAGCACCTTTAATCGCGAATAATCAATATTGGTCACTTATTCGATCAAATAAAGTAGAATTTTCCAAAATTCGAAACTTTGAGTTTAAATTTATATTTTTTGGCTAGAAATTTTACTGGAAAAAATTAATTTTCTCCCAAAAAAATATAAATTTGAACTGAAAATTGCGAATTTCAGAAAATTCTTTTTTAATAGATCGAATAGGTCACCAGTATGGATAATCCGCGATTATAGGTGCTGAAGTGCATATGGGCCATTTTTATGGGGTTTCCTTTAGCGCTGGAAAATTTCAAAATTTTCTGATTGCTCCGAAACGTCTCGAAACCGCTTCCATTCGATTCTGAAGGTCGAAAATAGGGTATTATCTACCAAGTTTCAACTTTTTACATCGATGTATTCGCCAAAAATCGCCTGAAATTTTGTATACGAGGTCCTGTTGATGTGCTTTCGATTTTTTTTTTGTTTGGGCTCAAAATTTTACTTTGAGTTGGGATACCTCCCTTGTGAGTAATTTGATTGAGAAAATTTTTGGTCCCCTCGTACCTCATTCATAATCAGGCTCCGTCCCCTACTTCAAAATTTGAAAATCATCCATCATGAGGCGTATTACTGTCATTTTCGCGTTTTTTTTTTCAAATAATGTTAGTCGCGTGCTCTGAAATCATGAAAATTAATTTCCTCTCCTCTCTCGTAATTTATTCAAGCTTCACCTCTTCTCATAAAATTTGAAAATTTTCCAATACAAGGTTTATCATTGTGTTTTTCATGTTTTTTTGAAAATATGTACTATCATTATTCGTATTATGATGCGCAGTTGTTAATTTCCCATCTCCCCCATTTTTTAAATTAGGTCCCCTTTTCTCCTCCAGATTTGAAATGTACCTACATCCATTACAAAGTCTATTGCAGTCATTTTCACATTTTTTTTATTTGTTCTGAAGTTGTGAAATAGTATATTATGCAACAAGGGAGATAAAGTGATTTTCGACGAATTTTGAGGTTTATTGCCCGAGCGAAGCGAGGGAAATAACTCAAAATTGTCGAAAATCATTTATCTCCCGAGTTTCATACGATATTTTTCATTGTAGAGGGAGTAAAAGCACTCGAGCGATTCGCGAGAGGGAGTAAAAGTAGACTTTTACTCCCTCTACAATGAAAAGTTTTCCGCACCTTCCCTGCTATGAATCTTCAACATTGCTCATCAAAAGCTGTGATGTCGTCAACTCGTCATCTTACTTAATTTTATTTCTATAATGAGTTTCCTCCAATATGGAATCGAAAAAATATTTCTTCGGCCTACAATTGAGCCTCCTCCCCTCCATCGATCATTATTCACAGGTTCACTGATGATCTCAGTACAATCTCCTTATAGCAGCCTGAAGCGTGGCCTGTAGCCGAATTTACTCAACACCTTGCCACCTTTCGAAAATTCAAAAAAAGACTACTTTTTGCCTTGCCTTGCCCAATTTTTTCTCGTTCCTTTATGCGAATGACCCATCAAGAAGATGGGGAGAGCTAATTACAATCTTAAAATTTTTTATAAGATATTCCTTTTTTTTTTGGTTTTTTGTTTCTCATAAAAACGATGCGAAATTTTTGAATTTACCAACAGAGATGTTTTCCGAATGATGTCGATTCGCTATTTTGGGAAATTTCTTGGTATAGGTTGGTTCGCCATTATACTGTATACAGGTCTGGTCACTGGCTCGCATGTAACTCGAGAAAAACGTATTACTCTTGGATAGACGATGAAGGAGGTAGAATATAGTGTGGTTGTAAAAAATCTGAGCCGTGCTAAGCACATAATTATACCGTATCAACTGTAGTACCGAATATGTACCTACTACAGTAGGTAACTATGTATAGAAAACGAAAAGTAGCCGACTATACCGCACATATTGGCATTACATGCTACCGCTACCGTACCAAATCATCGAGTATTAGTAGCTATTCTGCGAGTAGGATCTCGAGCCTAGTCTTACCTGGATCCGAGAACTTTGCGAGATGAGTCCGAATCCAATTCCTCGCTGGCGCTGTTGAACGTCGGTGATGTCGAAGATGAGGATGGCGATGGTGACGACGTCGACGACGTCGTCGGCCACGACCGAGGCGATTCCACCATTGGCCATGATGCGACCTGGTCGTTGATACCGATGACGGTCATCGTCATTAGCGACAGCAGTATTGTGGAGGTGCTGGTTTTATTCTTCGATATCATTGTACGGCGAGTGCCGCTGCCGCATCGATGAGAAGTCATTTCGACCGACTGCGTACTGCGCTGCGTTCTGCCACTGCCTGCGGCGAAACGAAAAGTGTATAGGTACTAGGAAGTGAGTAGTGGAACGAGCCAACAAAACGCTCAGTTCAGGCACAATTTTGAATTCAATTCTCGTTGGAAAAAAAATGAATCGCTAATGAATAGAATCTAGGTCGGTCTAGGTATAGATTATTCATATTTTATAAATCGTGGAACAAGTGGTGAGTGAATGGATGGTTGAGGTCAAAAAAGAAATTTTATTATTTCAGGGCGAAAAATGTACCTTCTCAAAGGTGTAAAATTCAAATTTGTGTTGTACGACCTCAAAAACCATCGAATTTCACATTTTTCATACTGAAATGATGAAATTTTGCTTTTGATCCCACCAAACCGCACGTACTCCTTTGCTCCCAAATGTAAAAATATTGCCAAATTTGTGTTCTACGACTTCAAAAACGTAGATTTAGACATATCACACGCTATAATATTCAGTGTTTTCAACCCATACCATTCTCTCCTTAGGGACGTAAGTGGATATAAGGAGATCCATATAAGTTATCCCTTTACAATACCACCGGTTCATGTTTTAGCACTAAGTGAAACAGAAATACGAAATCCAAGAAAATAATGTTGTAAGAAAAATTTAATTCTTTGCAACTATTCACCCTCTCACAAACCTCCCGTTCCCCCTTCTCTCGACAATGATGAGAGAGGAGTCAACTGGCAAGAAAAAAGAAAAGTCAGAAAATAGCAAGAATTTCATCTTGGTAGCTTGAAAACCAGAAAATAGGAAAGATGATGATTTTACTGCAAAACTCAAGAATTTTCTACATTTTCCTTTTTTCCTTGAATTTTTTAATAAAAGGATAAAATGGGAGTTTTTTGGGCAAATTTGAAACCAGAAAAATTGAATGAAAATTTCAAGAAAAATCCAGAACAAAACAATTTTTATTCTATCTCCTCAACCCAGGGTGTCCACTTTCTGGGAAAACTTAACTGGGAATTTTGAGTCAGAGAAAATACAAAAGATAAAACTCATCTACCTTCGAGATTTCTTGATATTTTGTTTGTATCATCGTTTTCTTTGCAATTTCATGAGAAATACCTCATAGTCTACATCTAATTTCCTGCAGAATAAGCTATGAACCATTTCTGTAACTTCAATAGGTGTGGAGAAGTCGGATTTTGAAAAATGGGGATTCCAGATTTAAAGTTGCAAAAAAATCAAAATTTATCCAAAAAGCCCAATTTTTTGAAAAAATCCATGTTTTATAGCTTTTTAAAATATCTCCTTGCATATTTCTTCACATACGAAGAAAAATTTAAAAAAAATATAAAACACTGATTTTTTAAAAAGTGCTTTTTGGTTTGGTCATAATTAGTTTTAATCAATTTTTTATTTTTTCGAATATTTGAATTTTTGACAATTTTTAAAGAATTGAAGGTTTTTGCACGATCGGAAGATATGAAACGATTTTGAATTTTTTAAATTAATTTTTCTAGTCTCCCCAACCTACAACTTTTGCACGGGTATCTTTTAAAAATCAAAATTTTATGTTTTTTTTAGCCCACCCCATTATAATAATCCATTGCCTGAATTTGAGCGAAATCGCAACAAAAATTCTTTATCTCATTAAAATTGAAGGGGGGGGTGCTTCTCCAGCGGAAACCATTGAGGGTTGGATAATATTTTCTCAATCTTTTGTAGATGTCACACAGAACACGTCTTAAGTACAAAAATGAGGTATTTTTTAGCACTTTTTTCGTTTTCCCATTCTATTTTCCTGAAAAAATTCGGAACTCCCATTTTTTTTAATTGCCGCTTCTCCATACTAATAAAATTGCAAAAATGGCTGATCGCTCATTAGGTCGGGAATTCAATGTACAGAATAAAAAATCTGTAATTTAATTTTTTTAAAAGTGCAAAAAATTTTAATAAAAGCCAAAAACTGATTTTGGATGACTTTAATTCATCATTTTTTGGGGGGGGGGGGGGATTCAGAGTATGTTGATCAGGGAACCTCATTTTCTACAGCACTCAGAAAAAATAACCTCTGTTACCCGCTACGATTAAGTTTTCTCTTTAAAGTAAGTGCTATATTGACTGGACTAGCCAGCGATACATTGTTCACGAGCGAATAGTTCGGTTCCTGTCGATAGAGTTGAAGAAACGAGCCGGAACGCATTGCATTGCATTTGCGATGCTGTATCTCGTTATACTTAGGTTATTTATACCCAGACCTAGACCTAGAATTAAACGCTAGACCTCCGTTCCGCCGCTCACCAACAGCAGCTGTATCTGAAGACCTGAAGACCGAACTTGAACTTTTGCTGGCTGTTGACGACGAGCGAAGAATCTCGACGATTTACGTCAGGCCGATTATATAATATTCGAGCGAGTATTTATAAATACGTTTACGAGTTGCCAGAGCTTCCAGATAGGTAGAGGTACACAACCTGTCTGGAACCTGATTAACGGACATTTACCCGAATTCATTCCCCAGAATAACAAATTTCCGATTTTTTAAAAATTCGAATCCATTCTTCCGAAAGACATTTCCCAGATTATCCCCTGAATGCCATGATAATGGAGGGGCAAAAATCTAAAATTATAACTTTAAGAATTCAAGTAAAATGGTACTTGAATGGAGTAAAAAAGAGTAATTTGGCCTCCTGAACACGAATCTGACGTTGATTTTCCATATGGACATTTCTTTTTTTTTTCAAATTCGGTAAAAATTTAAATGAAAACCAGTTTTTGAGAGGTTTTTGTATGTGCCATTACTAAAAAAAAAAACTGAAAAAAATCAAGTGAGTGCAGAATAAATTCAAACACATGTAACATCTGGCCATTTTACATTCATTTTTACTATTTTTACTAGGTTTTAAAGTTTTCAAAATCCGTTTCGAGGTCAAAAAAATTTGAATTTTTTTCGGGATTCGTATTCAATACCTTCAATTACTTAACAAGTTTCTCTTAAATTAATTGAAAAAAGCTTGAGCTGACATATCAAGTGTAGAAAAAACACATTTTTCGATATCAAATCTACCTGAAAAGAGTAAGGGTTTCACTTTTCTGTCCAAAAATTATAGTGTACTGTTCCAAATCAATTTTTGAAAAAAAGTGAACAGTGTCTTTTGTGGGTTTTGCAGTTTTCAACTTCAGAAAGAGATAAATGAAAAAATAATGAATGGTTCTGATGAAAAATTTGCTGTGCTATAACATTTGAAAAATTAATTTTGGAAACTTTCGGATGTTTGTATTTCGGGGAAATGGGTAAATGTCCGGATATCCTGGAATCTGGAAGGTCAGTGCAAAGAGAAGACGAGTTAGGGGGAAAATTTTAAGAGCCAAAAAAAGATCTTTCGGAGGCCGCGCCGCACAGTAAAAATAAATGGTAAAAAATCATTCTGACCGGAGTTTGAAAGATAAAATTCCAAAATTTTCGGTATAAGGGAATTAGAGGTCGTTGATTCCGTTTTTGAAATTTATTTTCGGTTCTGACCACATCTAAAAACCAAAAAGGAAGGGTCAAAATTTTGATTTGGGTGTCGAAATGGAGGTATTCGGGGTTACTGATTCCAATTCTGAGATTTATTTTTAGCCCTAGCCAAATTTGAACTCCCAGGAGAGGGTGACAAATTTCAATATGGGTGTCAAAATGTAGGTATCGAGGTCGTTGATTCCGATTCTGACATTTATTTTCTGCTATGATCAAATTTGAGTCCCGAGGGAGAGGGTAAAAACTCAAAATTTTGAAAAAATTTAATATGGGTGTCAAAATGTAGGTATTCGAGGTAGTTGATTCCGATTTTGAAATTTATTTTTTGCCCTGACCAAATTAAAGCTCCAAGGCGGAGGGGTAAATCCATAATTTGGAAAATTTTCAATATGAGTGTTAAATGTGGGTATTGTTGAAGTGAAAACCACAAAGAATCAGAAATAAAAATTCAATCACGCAAACAAAACGTTTTTAGTATAAATCGTTACTTGGCTTATTAATTATTATTAATAAATAATAAATGAATAAAAAATGTGAGAGTATTTCTGTATAAAAATGCAACAAACATTGAAATCGTATTCTAAACAAAGGAACATGGTTGACGACTTGGAGATCATCTTCATTATCATTTGATTTGGGGCCCAAATTTGGTCGGAGCTAAAATAAATGTCAGAATCGGAATCAGCGATTTTAAATACCGACATTTCGACACCCATATTGAATTTTTTCAAAATTTTGAGTTTTGACCCTTCTCCTTGGGGTTTAAATTTGGCGAGGGCAAAAAATGAATGTCTGAATTGAAATTAGCAACCCCATTTCAATACACATATCGAAATTTATCAAAATTCTGAGTCCCCTCACCCCCTGTCCCACGGAGCTCAAATTTGGGCAAAGCAAAAAATGAATACCGATATAGGAATCAACGACCTAGACTTTGCAAACACTGAAATTTCCAGGGTTCTATTTAACAAACTCAAGTCGAAATAATTTTTAACCTTTTTGAAGAGAAGTAAAATTTTTAAGCTTGTTTACATACACGTTTTTCAAACCAAATTGCCTAATTACAAAAACAGCTGCAACTGGCTGCAAAAAAAATTTACCGTATATGGATCAGTACCCCTTGAGGTACAATTTAGCTCAGTTATTATTGACTTATGTTGGCGTATTTATTTTTTGCACTCCATTAAATGAATTTAGAAATAAAAAAATTGCATATACTTCAAGCAATCATGAAGGAAAATTAGGCAGAAATATCAAAAAAAATGTTTACGGCATTGAAAAATACTCACTTTTATCTTCATTTTCCATAATTTTGTTTCAATTTTGGGCACTAAATATGAACTGACCACGAAACAAACAATACTTTGCAGTTTTCATTCAAATTTCAACATATTTATTTTTTCAAACTGGGCCACTGTGCGTCGATACGACAAGATTAAGCCAATTATTTTTTGTTTGGAGCCCTCAGAGTTGAAAGAAAGGATTTTTTAGTCTCAGGGGACCCTCGTGAACCCCCTTAAAAATTCGATTTTGAGAACCCCTCCTCTCTTTTCTAGGTCTGTCTGGAAGTTGGTGGCTAGGAGCTAGGATCTAGGGGCTACTTAGTAGATTAGATATCAGGCAGTACGTAATACAGTCTGCAATTACCTTCAGGTATGATGACGATGACTGTGACAGTGAAGAGGTTTCTACCTAGAGGTTGTAGAAGGTATCTTTCGTTTTGGCTAATTTACCTTCGCTGGTTCCTGCTTTCTGCCTTCTGCGCGTCAATTGTTTTCGTTTTCGATTACGATTTCGGACCGTGCACCATGATAACAGATATTTATTCGGAGCCGGAGCCGGTGCCGGTACCCAGAGCCTACGGTATGTGGTACCCAACCGGTCTCGAACGATTAGGCAACATTTTCCAACCGCGTACCAATCATGTAGGAATTTTCTGTCTAAGAAGTATGTATGAAGTATGAACTCTGAGAATCGAGAAAACGTCTCACTAATCAAATACACTGCACTTCACAACGCGATCCGGTACGATTACGAGCAAGGAACGAAAAAACAGACGAACACGAACCCGTGTAATTGTACTGGACAGTAAGCAAGCTGTAAGCTATGAGCTGCAGTAGTAGGCAAGGTAGTGTATGGTAGTACGAATTACGCGGCGCGGTACGACCGACGAATAACGAAGACAGTTATGTGTACTTATTGCCAAGTGTCGACTGCCGAGTGCGAGTGCAGAGTGCAGTGACTGACGATGGCATGGCGTGCCAATCGTGATTACTCTTCTCGCGCGGCGCAGAGCAGCACGGTGCGGTTCCATCTTGTAACGATGAGAACTCCAGCTCCAGTACCAGTACCAGTACCAGTTCCAGTTCCAGTCGCAGCTTCGCAGGTATGTACGTGTAAGAATCGTTCTGACCGCACGATGCGGTGCGGTAAGACGCGGTCCGGCGTAAGCGTAGCGTAGCCTAACTGCTGTGTACTCGACGTCGCCGTTCTCGCGATGTACCTGTATCTGTACACCGCGTAAGTTCCAAAGAACGAGGAAGCTTGAAGCCATCGCTACCGCTATATGCTGCCCAATTCCCATAAGTACATCGTATTACTTAATACCGACGACCAGAGGCGCTGCATTGGCATTGCTGCCGCTGCTGTCAATATTAATTATCAGCAGATATAGGTTGATGTGTCTTCGCTAAGCTGTGTACTTCGCATTCAGCGGAGTTCGTACTAAAATTAAAAAATTGAAAATTGGTGATTTTTTTCGTACTACCTTTTTTACTTTGAAATGAAAAATTGTAAGGTTTGAGGTGGGACGAAGGAGCGAACAAAAGAACAAAGGCGTACCCAAAGTGTTCTCAAAGAGGGAACATAACATTATAGTGAGGTTTTGCAGAAAAAGGGACCTCTTCGTTAGATTTGTCAAAATCGAGTTATTCGTACTACGTGATAGCCAATAAAATTCTAAAGAAAATGAGACCAAAACGAAAAAATTTCGTTCTTATTTCTCTGAGCAGTGAATTTTCAAAAATGAAACTTCAGAAAACGCAGTTTCGAGAAAAACGTGTTTAAAGTTTTGTAAATCCTTTTTTTACGTTTTTTCAACATAGAAAACGAAATTGTGAGAAAAGGAAGACTCCTAGGAAAAAAAATGAATAGAACCGAATTTGTAGAGCGTGAAATTTCCTTTTAGAATACGGTACATACATATTTATTTTTATGAAAAGTGATTAGTTGGCATGTTATTGTTATAAAACTGCAATTCATCAAAGGGTATGGTCGGATAAAGGGCGAATTTTACCCCAGGAATGTTTTGAGTTCAAAACACCTCAAGTGGTGTATATCGACTAGAAAAATTTTTTCACAAAATTTTGGACCCTCAATCACATTGGAGTTATGACCATTTTATTGCATTATTTTCAAGAATTTTTAATTTCAACGGAAGTGAAGGAAATTTTCTGTTCTTTGCCACAAAGTTACATCTCGTAGAGGTGTATTTATGATGATTTTTTCAACATTTTGGTGCACTTCTTCACGTTTTTTTGGCTCCTTGAAGTTTTCAATCGTAAAAAACACCACATGAGCGAAGAGCGATCACCCTGGAAAAATTACTATAATATACATTTTTTTTATGTAGAATTTTGCTGATGTACTTGGTTTTTCGATATTCACTTTTTTCGCCATGAAAATCTGTGAAAATAGTGGATTTTGACATTTCAAGCAAAACTATCGCGAAAAGGGTGTTTATCGGGGTATTTCGACCTGCTGAACACGAATATGGGATTGGTTTTTTCATTTAGTCATTTCTTTCTGCATTAAACGCTCAAAATTTGAAAAATAAGTTAAAATGATAGCATTTTTGTACGGTTTTTCTCAATTTTCGGTCTTTAGTTCGAAGATTTGGACAATACCAAGTACACAGCAAAATTTTACATGAAATAACGTATATTCTAATAATTTTTCCAGGGGGGTCGCTCTTCACCTATGTGGTGTTTTTTACGATTGAAAACTTCAAGTAGCCAAAATAACGTGAAGGAGTGCACCAAAATTGTTGAAGAAATTATCATAAATACAATTCTACGAGATGTAACTTTGTGCCAAAGAACAGAAAATTTCCTTCACTTCTGTTGAAATTGAAAATTCTTGAAAATAATGCAATAAAATGGTCATAACTCTGATAGGGAGGGGGGTAGGGTCCAAAATTTTGTGAAACATTTTTTCTAGTCAATATACACCACTTGAGGTGTTTAGTAGTCAAAACGCGCCTTGTGCCAAATTCACCCCTTATCCGGACATACCCTTTTGATATGTTCTCATTTTTTGACATAAAACTAGATTTTGCGAGGAAAGGAAGCGCTCTACCGAAAAAATCATTACTATCAAAATTGTGGAACATGAAATTGGCTTTCTGCCAAGTGCCTAGAACGAAGTCAAGTGCAGTTAGTTTTTCGCTAGAATGCTTCATTTCAATGATATTTCACTTTGAAATGCTCCTAATGCGTTCCTTGCAATGGTGAAATATCACATCACTCCTCGTCACAGAAAATTGCATTTTTCTATTTCTTCATACAAATCACAATCGTTCAATATTCATAATAATTAATAATATATCTACGTGGAACATGAAATTGGCTTTCTGCCAAGTGCCTAGAACGAAGTCAAGTGCAGTTAGTTTTTCGCTAAAATGCTTCATTTCAATGATATTTCACTTTGAAATGCTCCTAATGCGTTCCTTGCAATGGTGAAATATCACATCACTCCTCGTCACAGAAAATTGCATTTTTCTATTTCTTCATACAAATCACAATCGTTCAATATTCATAATAATTAATAATAGGTATATCTACGTGGAACATGAAATTGGCTTTCTGCCAATTGCCTAGAACGAAGTCAAGTGCAGTTAGTTTTTCGCTAAAATGCTTCATTTCAATGATATTTCACTTTGAAATGCTCCTAATGCGTTCCTTGCAATGGTGAAATATCACATCACTCCTAGTCACAGAAAATTGCATTTTTCTATTTCTTCATACAAATCACAATCGTTCAATATTCATAATAATTAATAATAGTCTTTTAAACATAATATAGAAAATTAATGATTTTTCACTGATCTTTCAGTCAAAAATCACTAATTTCTCAATTAATTCCTAATTTATCAGAAAAAATCAATAATTTTGATTGAAGGAAAAGTAAAAAATCACTGATCTTTAGTCAAGTTCATCTCGCTGATTCAAACAGCTAAATTTTACTAATTCAGAATCAATTTATGGGGTGTATTGATTACTCAGGTCGACGTCGAAAATGCTGTTTGAAGTTTGATGGGTGATTTTTATAGTATTTTTCGCGCTGATCGCGAGACGAATAGTGAAAAAATTCCATCACCCAAAGATTTTTCACAATTTGAGTTTTTTGTTGAACAGTTTTCCACTTTTCTTGCTCCGCTCGCCAAACGGCATAGGAGTATGTTAAAATTTGCAGCTAACTTGTATGAAATACTTGAATATATTTGAATTTGAAAAAAATTCAACTTTTGACCCTTGAAGTCGATTTTTTGAGAAAAGGAAGGGTTCTACGAAAAAAATTAATGGAACATAAATTATAAAGCGTGAAATTTCCCGTCTATGAAGTTCACTTAGTTTTTTCTTAGGAGGCTTAGTTTTTGAGATATTTCAGTTCAAAGTTCATCTTTTTTCAAAAATTGAAAATATCTCAAAAACTAAGCCTCCTAAGAAAAAATTAAGTTGACTTTACGGATAGGAAATTTCACGTTTCACAATTTACGTTCAATTCATTTTTCTCGTAGGACCCTTTTTTCGCCAGAAAATCGACTTTAAGGGTCAAAATTTACATAAACGAATTTAAAACGAATTTCAATAGAAAATTTCAATTATAAAAAATCTTGACGTGATGGAGTAAAACTGTAATTCGTACTCGGCACTTAGAAATATGTAGATCAGAATCACGTTCGGAGGAAAAAAATGTTGATTTTCCGACCTTTGATAATTTCTATTATTTAGATATGAGAAATGTTGATCGAGAAAATCGACCCTTTAAAAATATACAATGAATAGAAAATAAAATGTAGAGCGTAAAATTTCCTGTTTGTAGAGTCCAATCAGTTTTTTTTTTAGGAGGCTTAGGTTTTGAGATATTTTCAATTTTTGAAGAAAAGTTGAACTTTGAACTTTGAACTAAAATATCTCGAAAGCTAAAAGGCTCCTAAGTAAAAACTAATTGAACTTTATAGATAGGGAATTTTACGTTCTACAATTCATGTTTTATTCATTGTTTTCGTAGAACCCTTCTTTCTCTCAGAAAATCGACTTACAAGTGTCAAAAGTTATCAAAAAAAGTAGAAAAACTGTTCAACAAAAAATTCAAATTGTGAAAAATCCTTATGGGTGATGGAATTTTTTCACTGTTCTTTTTTTTGTGATCAGCGTGAAATATACTATAAAAATCACCCATTAAACTTCAAACACCATTTAATAAGTTTGAAAACGTCGACCTGTGTTATTTTTTCCAAAAATTTGCGCAATTTTCCTGTTTTTCTCTTTGCTCAGATCTGCTAACGTATTATCAGCCTACTGAAAATACCTGAACTACCCCGCGCCAATGCCACTGAAATAAATTGTCAAGCGCTCAATTCGCGGCCATAAGTCGGTTCCACTGGTTCTGGATCTCATTGCTGATATTCCACCAAGCCGGGACAGCGACTGGACGGTCGGACGGAGCCATCGTGTACCAAATGCCGTCAATGACATTCTTATGAGCACCTAAGGCGCTCAGAAAGTCACCAAGCGGTGCTGGGACGAGGGTGGTTAATCCGAGACGAATGTAATGTTCGGGCCATCTCGCATACGTCTTTTCGTAGACATCTTGCACACCTTTGAGGAGAAGCGTCCTCCATATACGGGTGAAACGTTCTTCCGTCAACGCTACTTCCACGTTTCGGATCTCTCGCATCTGCCGGTACACGGTTTGAGGCATCGTCACCTGAAGAGCAGGGTTGACGATACACTCGAGATATTCCCAATCCAATTTTTTCGTTGAAATTTAACCCCCCTCCCAGTTTTTTTTTTAAATTTTCAGCTCTCGATTGGCAAGACAGTTAGAATGGCAGTCAGAAATTTCTGACTGCAAAAACGGAACTAATGATACAGGCGATATGACTGCTCATTTCCCGTGTTTTTCATAGCCAACCAAGCAAGAAGCGCTCCAACTGAACTTTCGAGATGGCGACTTCTGTCTCAGAACCGCAGTCATATCACCACTCATATTGCCACTCATATTTTTCTCTTCTGACTGCCCAGCGTCGACGAAAATGAGCAGTCAGAATAACTATCATATTGCCTATCACATTAGTTCCGTTTCTGCAGTCACAGTCAGAAAATTATTTTCTGACTGCCCAACATTCGTGTTTTTGCCAATCGGGCTCCTCTAAAAAAATCCCGGGTGCGCTTATGATGAAAAATCAAATTGAAATTTTTTAGGAATTGCGATTTTATCTCGCGTTCGGTATTAAAATCTTGAAATTTCTCAATTATTAAAATTTTGACATTTCTCAATTATTAAAATTTTGTCGTTTTTAAAAAAGTTAACTTAATTGTCAAAAGTTTTTAAATTTTTCAGAATTTTGAATTCTTTTCAACTTTTAGAATTGCTTTATCCGCGAAAAAAATTCTCTGACAGAGAAGTAGTCCCCGCCCTTCCATGACAGAAACGTAAACGAGTCCATGTTTTGCTGGTGGACCCAATTTTTTCTGATAGGTATTTCAATAATATAATGTCATGATATAAAGGTGAAAAGGTGAAATTTGCCCAGAAAAACTTCTTTCCTCTTTTGGGAAACAAAAATACAAAACTATTTCGATAATAAAATATTATGATATAATAGTGAAATCCGCCCAAAAATATTAAAAAAATTCAATAATTATCGAATCATTTCTTTAATTTTTTATGTAAGTTGTAATCCTTCAAAAAAATTCTCCAAAAAAGAATTGGCACAAAAGCTAAAAATGAGAAAAGAAATTTTAAAAATGGAAAAAGTGGAGGGCGAACACAACTCTCACATAAGCTTAGTAATCTAACCTCACTCTGGAAGCTGTGTTCGCCCTCCACTTTTTCCATTTTTAAAATTTCTTTTCTCATTTTTAGCTTTTGTGCCAATTCTTTTTTGGAGAATTTTTTTGAAGGATTACAACTTACATAAAAAATTAAAGAAATGATTCGATAATTATTGAATTTTTTTAATATTTTTGGGCGGATTTCACTATTATATCATAATATTTTATTATCGAAATAGTTTTGTATTTTTGTTTCCCAAAAGAGGAAAGAAGTTTTTCTGGGCAAATTTCACCTTTTCACCTTTATATCATGACATTATATTATTGAAATACCTATCAGAAAAAATTGGGTCCACCAGCAAAACATGGACTCGTTTACGTTTCTGTCATGGAAGGGCGGGGACTACTTCTCTGTCAGAGAATTTTTTTCGCGGATATCAGTTGTTTTTTCTACGTAGACTCGTATACTGAATTAACCGGTCATTTTAAGATTAATATGGCCGAAATCGGCTTTGATTTCGCGATTTTATGACCGTTGTTGCGAATTCAGTGTTATGAGTGACGATAAAAAATTTAAAACTGCCATATCTCAGGCAAATTTAAATCTTTTTCGTCGCGGTTTCGATTTTTCTGTCCCTTATCGAGATCGTTATGTTCGCGGTTCATAATTTATGCAAATAAAAGCAAAAAAACTGGAAATCACATTTTCCGGTAATTTCGATGTATGGTAATTGCCAAAAATTACAAGCACCAGTGCACCACCTCATAAAGTAGCACCACACCACGAAAACAAAAGGTTACAAAAATGTATCACAAATATCACAAATAATAGATATTATGAACCGCGATCTCGATGAAAAGAATTAAAATCAAAACCGCGGCGAAAAGGGTTAATATTTGCCTGAGATATGGCACTTTTAAATTTTTTATAATCAGTGATAACACTGAATTTGCAAAAACGGTCATAAAAATGGGAAATCAAAACCAATTTTGGCCGTATTGGTCTCATTTATAATGACATTTTTCACATCACTTTACCAGTTTACCTTACCCTCACAGACGTAGACTCAATCAATTATTATTTGAACTTGAAAAATACTTCATTCACAATTATTAAACACTTTGATTCAATTAAATAACGATTCGTGATTCTCAAACAATAACAAAACTATAAAAATTATGAAAAATTGAAAAAATGATCTGACAATTTGTAAAATCAATCAATCCAGAGTTGAACGTTTCAGAATGCACATCTATTCTATTTATGTATCATTGTACATATCTATGTACATAAACAAATTATTGATGACTAGAATACGAACTGAAGTCTTACTTTACATCAATCTTACATCACCATTTTTACTTTCTTGATATCATTCAATTCACTGAAATACTTTATTTGTTATATCATTAGGTATAATATTATTAAACCAAATTTCTATCAACTTGTTATCAGGTTATCAATCAGTGCTTGAAATTCTAGAGAATATGTTTAATTATTTTTTTCTTCCCTATTCTGGTAACACTGATTTCAACTCGATGTTATCACCAGATATTTCATTGAACTTTACTCAACCTTGTACTTGAGCTGCAGAGCTTTTGACAACTTTAATTAAAGTAAAACTAATAGACATGTATACTTTATACATGCCTGAAGTGCCTTTTACTATCCCCAAACGTCAACGTAGTACACTTTTTTCTTATTTGGGATTTCAAAATTGCCATTTTTGATAATTTTCAAAAATTTCAAAAAGCTCTGGAATGCAAGAAAAAATTTCATTTGACCCCAAACTTTCACCAACATGTGTAGTTTGACCCAAAAAATCGATTTTCGGAGTCAATTTTCAATTTTGAAAATTTTTGGGGCTCCAAAAGGGGGGGGTGAAGGGGCAATTTTCAAAATTTCAAAATTTTGGTCCCATCAAAACATTGGGATCGAAGAGTAAAACCCAAATACAAAATTTCATACAATTTGATCTGAAGGTCTCTTCTCCAGCCTTGTTGTAATTTTTGTCCAAGTTTACTAAAAACAGTCAAATCAGTGGTTCTGGAACTCGGCGAATTCTTCATTTACAACATTCGTTTTTGTTTTATCAGGAAGAGCTCAAAAAGTTAAGAAAAGTTTGTCTAAAAAGTTTTTTAATTTAATGAGTACATTCTGAAAAAAAAGAAATTAAAAACGCGAAAAACGCCTCTATTATCATCAGAGAATATAAGGTTACGCTAGTGTCGACATGACATTTACAGTTTTTACGTTTAGGGGGCGGGGTGGGATCACTAGCGTGATCCTTGATCAAATTCAGAAAAAAATACTTACCAATCAACGATTGATCTTCAACAAATTTCGTGCAGCTGAAAAGCGATAATTTTCTAGTACAAGTTGCTATAAATAAAGCTAATTGTAAAAAATGAATACTTATTACTTACCAACGAACCTAAATTAAAATTTCCAATGAACATTTATTAAGATAATTAAAAAAAGAGAGAGTTGATCTACGGTATTTTTACCCAATAAACGCTAACCAGGCTATCAAATTTCTTCAATTTCCTTAACCTTTTTTCTAATTTTAGCTTTTAAACACTTTTTTCAACCACATATTTTTAGAAATTTTTTCCAATTATGAAGTTGGCAAAAATTTTAAAATTGGTAGATAAAATTTTAAAAAATCGAAGTTGAAAAATCTTGAGAAAAACAATACAAAAAATGGATAAACTAACACGTTCACATCAAAATACGACGGATGGCCAAAAGGTGCTTCAATTATGTAACATCATGGATTTGGATACCTATCGAAATATTCTATGATCTCGGGTGGTCGTTGCGTAACCCGATTTTCATCTTTCTTTGTTTGGACCAAGTACATAAATGCTGATCTCGTGGAGGTCGAAGATAGGTTTCTGAAAACATGATTAAAAGGTAGTGAAAAAGGAGTGATTGAAAAAGAAAGTTAAATACCCTGTTCTTACCTTTTCTCCAATCAACAAATTTTCAAAATGGGATCTCGACACTCGAGGGACACAAATCCTCATTTTTGGCCAGAAGTCAGAAAAATAATTATGAAGATTGAAAGTAACATATTGATTTGTAATATTTCGAAGGCGCTGAGTTCGAATATGTATTCAGTTTTTCTCTTCCAGGCCCACTGAACCTCCCTATCAGCTCCCTTGATAAGATCAAAATTCAAAAAAATGAAAAATAACGTGTGACGTGTCGTTTGTTAGGTTTTTGAGAGCATTGAGTTCGAATATTTACTTATTTTTTTAACCCTTCAGTTCCCTCCTAAACCCCCCATTTTTGAAAAAAAAACGTTATAGCGTGTGACTCATTGATTCTCTTTAATTTGAGGTTACCGAGTTCGAATAGCGACTTAATATTTCGAGCTGACCCCTTCTCGCGCTCCAATCGACCCTCTCTCTTGATTTTTACAAAAAAAAAAAGGAGAGAAGACGGGGTTCAACACTTTCAACGCGGGTTCGGAGCTCTAATCGTATATTTTTTCACTTTTTGAGAACATTGACCGATTAATAACAAAATTTTTTGACAAAATATTTCATCCCATCACACCACCCCTTATTTCGACTCTGCATACGCAGACCTGCCAGACCTTAGCAAACACTTGCGAACGCGAGACAATTGGAATTCGGTCGATTTGATTCGCCTTAATATCGTCAATTCTTTACTCGTGAATCCTATGTAACTGGTTGAATAACCGCGAACCGCACACGTAACTACGAGCCGACAATCAACATGAAGCTGTAGCCGGTCGCGGTCACTAAATACGCGATCGCGATAATAATGTCAGTACTCGAGCAAACTCGAAGAGTAGAAGACGCGACTTTACCAGCTCTAGCCCTCCAGCTACCGAAACAATTCGGTACCTTTACCTACCGCACGTGACACGTACAAATAATTCTAAATCTGGTCCCTTAGGCAGAAACTTGGCCGAGATTTTCTCAAAAAGGCGAAGGGGGTAAACAATTAATAGATTACTTATGATGGTAATGTCAGAAAGAAAAGATACCAGGCTCAAAAGAAAAAAATCGAAAAATTGGCATCGTGACTGAATTGCGGAAATATTTTACACTGAATAGAAAATTTTCATGAAAAATCACGTTAGAAACGCAAAAAATGGCCATTTATCGAACATTTAACAAGGCATTTTTAAGTCCCCTCTCCTCCTCCATCACCATCAACCTCTTAGGAAGGCACGAAACATTTCGCGTGTATTATTCAATAGGTGTGTTACGATTTCGATTGTTTCAACTCGTATATGCCTAATTGCCTACTTAAACATTTCTTCGTAATGGAACAACTAGTCTATAGGTTATAATTTTTTGCACGCAGGTGTTGAAGCACATAAGCTGCATACCATCAGGTATTATTAGAGGTTTTAAAAATGGAAAATGGCCTTCGATTTTTCTAATTTTCCAACGAGTACCTTGCTGCCTACCCTACCTACAAAATTTATGTTTTTATAAAGAGTTCGGCTTGTAAATCCTCTCATACAAATTTTCGGTCTTTCCCTTCTACGGCCGAGAAATGTCTGGTAAATACCTCAGACCCCTGAAAACCCAATGACGGCCATTGAGTTGTTTACAAGAATTCTAAAACTATGAAAAAATTATTATTCTGAGGAATTTTCCAAGAATTTAAGACGCCAAAATTCAGAAACTTGGTAAATTTCAGATTTTGATGGTGATAAGTCCATTTCTTGGGTTCTTTGGATCCTAAAAACGAGGGAGGTTTCAAGGGTGGTGAGGTAAACCCCAAAATTTTCAAATTTGTCTCCCAAATTCGAATTCAAGGTTGTTCAATTTAAAAACCCAAATAGAGCTGGGGGGGGGGGGTGAAATTCAACTTTTTCGTATCCCAAATTCGAGTTTGAGTTCGTTTTACTCGGAAACCATAATTGGACTGGGGGGGGGGATGAAAACTCGAAATTGTCAAAATATGAGCATTTTCAACATTTTCAGGTTGTGATTTGAGATACAACTGTGGCAATTTTTCACAAATCAGAAACTAAAAGCAAAATGTAATCAAACCACGTAGAAGTACACAGTCCAAGGATGAAATGTGTGGAGACAGTTTTGCTCGCTTTCGCAAATTACAAGTATCGAGAGTTTTGAAAAAAGCCCGGACAAGATGAAGCTAAACTTTTTCCACACAATTCTTCTGTGAAATGAGTATTTTTTCGTGGTGTGATTATATTTTGCTTTTAAGTTTTAGTCGCTCAATCGCCACAATTGTATCTCAAATCTCACCTCGAATTCAAATTTGGGAGGTCAAAATCCCAAAACAATAAATTCGATAATTTTGAATTTTACCCCTCTTCCTCCTTCTAGAGTTCTGTTTGGGTTTTTGAAAAATAAATTTTGAATTCGATTTTGGGTGGTCAAAATAGATATTTATTTTGATATCCAAAACGATAAATTTGAACATTTTGAGTTTTGTTCTCCCTCCCCCGAGTCCCCTTGGTTTTAGGGTCCAAAGGACCAAAGAAATGCACTCGGCACCATCAAAAATTCCCCTTTATCAAGTTTCTGAATTTTTGCATCCTAAATTTTTATAATGACCAATATGCGGTAGTGTGCTAAGCTTAGACCCATTGGGGGTTGTTGAAGAAGGTCTGAGGTAGTCTTCGAACATTTCAAAACTCCAGTGACGACCTGAGGTTATTTTTGAAAACTTTTCTAAAAATGAAAAGCTTCGAAAAAATTCCTGTTCTGGGGAAAATTTGCCTTTCCTTCGAGCAAACTAATTGGCATGTGAGATTTCGTCACATTGGAGATGGTTGAGGGAGGCTTGAGGAAGTCCTCAGACATTTCAAAACCCCAGTGACGACCTTAGGGGTTTTTTTTTGAGAAGTCAGCAAAACTGAAGGAATTTTGAAAATTAATTCAACTCCAAAAAAAATTGTAAAAAATATGGTTCTTGAACATTTTTTTATTACATTTATTCAAAAGTGTTGCCAAGAATGCCAAGTGTGTATCTCAACGAAGAAAACTGTTTTCTGTTTGTATATAGTCAGTAAGAAATTTTCCAGCTCGAAAAAATGCATGTATATGATGATATTTTTTTTCAGATACAAAGAATAAAAATTTAGTGTGCCTAAATAAAGTGACGTTATACATATTGATAGGATACCAGAAAAGCTCAGACATCTTTTCAGGCAAAAATTTTTTAAAAATTTGAATCGAATGATTGCAGATCTGAATCTTACCTAATCACACCTGAATTAACCAGTGTGATACATTCGAAATAATTTTTGCAAAAATTAGGCCATTATGATTTATACTGAAGCTTGTAAAATTTCAGTTTTCCTCCTTGATTCGTTATTTAATTAAATTAGTCGCTTCTGCATTTGTATCGAATTCCTTTTTTAGTCCGAGACTTTTTTCATTTCCTTTTTACTGTTTTTTAGGTAAAAAAATATGAATTACTTACTATAATCATCAGAAAAAATCACGTGTTTGTTTTACATATGTGACCTGGACTACTAAAACGTACCTATAGTCACCAAAACCGATTTTTCGTTTTTGATCAATATTTATAGAAGCAAGTATGGGCCTTCCAATGACATAAACCGCAGACTCCAGATTTCATTATTTTTGCTGTAAAGTACATTAGTTTTTGCCAAGAAGCTTGATTTTAGACATATTTTCTATAAAAGTAAACTTTGAACTTCCGACTGAAATTCCCCGAAAGCATAGCTTTCTAGAAAAAAACTAATTGCATACTACAGAAAGGAAATTTTACGCTCTACAATTTATGTTCTATTCATTTTTTCCCTACAACCCTTCCTTTTCTCAGAAAATTGACTTCAAGTGACAAAAGTTTTAAAAATATGTAAAAAAAATCAACAAAAAATTGATAACGTTTGACACTTGAAGTCAATTTTATGAGTAAAGGAAGGGTTCTACGGAAAAAATGAATAGAACATAAATTGTAGAGCGTAAAATTCCCTCTCTATAAAGTGCAATTCATTTTTTTTCTAGAAAGCTATGCTTTCGAGATATTTCAGTCGAAAGTTCAAAGTTCAACTTTCAAAAAGACTTGATTTTTTTGACCGAGTTTTCCTCGGTAAGTTGATTTTGGCCTGCGGTCCCTTTTGGTAGTCCAAGTCACATATTACTAATTTTTTCTGCAGCAATTTTTGAATCCCATCAAAATGTACCTTTACCAACCTCATCTATGGTCCACATTATGTACAGCGTATAAAACATGCCTTATAATACATCACCTTTGACACGAGCAAACTTAATTATGCAACGTCCATGTTTACCGTTGTCAAACAACAAGTACCCAATATACGAACGACTACGTTCGATGGAGATGATCCGCTGTGTATTTGTGTAACATCACGTAATAGGTATACAGAGATAAAATAATTTCCCGGCTAGGTACCTATATACGATATTATGGGGGTCTTGGAAACACGAAACACTATGTACAATTTCCAATGTACGTATAAATTCAATCCGGGACTATAAATATTCATAATGTCGAGCTAAAAGTTGAATTTCACGTTTTGGTACGTTTTGCATCGACGAAAAACTTTTAATTAAGGTGAACTTGGGTCGAAGTTGTGCTGGATGTGCAAACTGAGTAGAACGGAGGGGAGTGAACTCATCTAGATATGAGAGTTGCTTTTCATATTCGCCGAGTTTCCATTCATATTTTTCGGTGCGATTTGTGTGGCTGAGTTTATCACCAATGTGCTGAAATTAGATTGGAATTTGAATTTTCGAGTTCTTTTTATCATTTTTTTTGCTGTAGGATTCGAGTAAATGAATGTGTTTGGTGTGATTTTTTCGATTTCTAGTTTCATTGCTTCGATCCCCGTCCTTCGTATCTTTAAGTCTTGTGTCTTCATTTTTTTTTTTTTTGAATGCATGTCTGGGTCTGTATCTGTAAATATTTTGTAAACACGTTCTTGAAAAAGGAGAAAAAGTTGCTGAGGCATAATAAATCTATTCTAGTGATTATCAGGCAAGGGAACCACTTGAAATGTATTTCGATTTCGATTTTTTGAAAAGAATTTGTCCTAAAACCATCGTTATCGAAATTTTAGATTTTTCAAGTTGATATCTCGATTTTTGAAGAATTTTTGTAAATTTAGAAAATAGTAGTTTTTAACTGAACTTGATGAAATTCTCGTTCCTACCAATTGTCGACCACTCTTGACTCAAATTTGACTATTTTCAACCCTCCTGAAGCCTCCAGCACAATTTTGATTTTCTCCAAAAGAAATTCAAATTGATTCGGGCAACTAGAAATCGAGTTCTCGCTTCCCTTTGACTAGTTTAACGAGAGAATTCACCTGTGGCCCAATTTCCAGGCAGAAACCTCGAGTATATATTTTTTACCACCTATTGAATTAGAGAAAAAATTAGACGTGAATAAAAACGTGTCTCTTTTTTGACTACCTACATTTGAGTTGGAAAAAATTCGAAATGATTGAAAATAATCATATCACCGAGCTGCCTTATCAGTCTGTTACACAGAATAACTGCTCCGTAATACCAATTCTGTGAAATCAAATTTTACCATTTCTAGTAATTTGGGGTCTCAGCAGTCAATTGTTTCGAATTTTTTCTGATTTATTTAATATTTCGTCCAGAGTACACCCTTGAGTGTTCGCCTGGAATTTGAATCAGGAGTAGATTTTCTCGTTAATTTGGTTGAAAGAAAACGAGAACTCATTTTTCTCCTTCTCAAGTCATCTGAATTGTGCTGGTGGCTGCAGAGTACTAAAAATAATCAAATCTGGGTGGGTAGCAACCTAAATTTAATCAAGTTTGAAGAAAATCTTTGAATGTACTTTTTTGAAAATACAGATTTTACATTTTCCGAAATTCGTCAAAAATCAAGGTGTCAAGATCAACTTGCACAGATAAAATTTCGTCTATAAGGGTTTTAGAAAATACTTTTTCTAGAAACCGAAGTCCTCTTCCAATCATTTTCATTTTTTAGACCCATTAGAAACTCTATAGGGTTGAAAATCACACATCACGTTTTTTTTCTGCACTTTACAGTTACTCTATCATTTTTTTTTCTTTTAATTTTCTAAAAAATCTTAAAGGATTTAGTTCAATACTGAATTTGTTGGAATAAAAATTCAGTAATCTGTACTCGGATTCTAACTTCTCAAATGACTTGGTTGATAATCTTCAATCACAGATGATAAATTCAATTTCAATTTTCTCGTAGTCCTCACGAGCAGGATTGGACAGAATTTAAATCCTTCTGGGTTTAAAATCTCAAAAGTCAGATTTTGGATTTGAAATCCATTTTTGCAACGGATTTCGGATTAGAAATCATACATATTTTACAAAATCTTTTATTTTAAAATCCAAACATTTTTTGTAGACAGAATGAGAAACAATAAATGTAAATTTGTTTTATTTCGTTACTGTAATGCTATTGTGAATTGAAATATAGCAAAATTACATCATTTCAAACATTTGAACAAAAAAAAATTGCTTATTTTTCTGTCCACAAACTAGATGGGATCAGTTGTCGATTAATTCTTCCCCCCCCCCCAATTTTTAGACGAATAAGAAACAATTTCTCATTTTTTTTAAATATTTAAAATTATCTAAAGTTGCTTTATTTCAATTTACAGTCGTATTATGTATCGAAATAAAGCAAACTCACATCTTTGTAAATGTTATGCGTAAATCTGGCAATTTTCGAATGTGGGCATTGAGCAAAAAAGGTATCCAATGCTCCCATTCGGCAATTGCCAGATTTAGGCATAAAAACGTTTTGAAATACAGAGTCATTTTAAATTTTTTCCCATTATCTTCACCTAGGTTTTGGATTTTGAAAGGATTTTGGATTTTGAAATCTGGATTTTAAATCCATTTTCTGAAAGGATTTTGGAGTTTGAAGACTGGGTTTTGAATCCGTTTTCTGAAAGAATTTTGGATTTTAATCCTATTACACGATGATTTTGGATTTTGACGTCTGGATTTTAAATCCGTTTTCTGAAAGGATTTTGGATTTTGGATTTAAAATCCAATTTTTCCGGAGGATTTCGAATTTTAGATTAGAAATCCTTTTGTCTCAGATTTTGCCCAACCCTGTCCTGTCACGAATGAAAAAATTTTCGATCAATATTGAGGCAGACAATTGGATCTATTTCGAGTTTCCTATTAATCAACTCTCTAACTCTAAATACATATAACGACGCAGATCTACATTCTCAATTTCGCCATATTCTTTCAAAACAAAATTTCCCCCAAATCAGATTACCTACCAAATATTAAGCTTCTGGGAGATCTCACGAGCTGCGAACAAACCAACAGTGTAAATAACGTATGAGAAAAAATGCTTATTTGAAGATTCCCTGCCATACCTTGTAAGTTGGCAGACCTGAAACGTGAGCTGAATATCAGGTTTCCCAGATATCCTCTCTTTATCCCCTTGATATGATTGTATTAACCGAACCATACGATATGTGGTGATTGCGAGAGAGTACCGTTGGTATGGACGTGATATTAGAAAATCTCGTACTGAATTTCAATTCGGACTAATTTTTATTAAATTACAAAATTGCGCGGCGCTGCGCCGAAACTGCGACGTGTACGTATAAATAAATGTTTGAAAGGCGAAGAAATGTAATAAGGTTGTGTATCTGGATAAGGGTAATTTCAACGGTATTTTTACCGGAATTTTAAATCGATTTGTTCACGGGTTGCAATTTTTTCCTTCGGTAAGATCGTGCCAACATCTATCTTTTTTATTACTTAACGTGATACGCTGATTCATGTACGTGGATTCTCTCTCATCTTCGCTCAGAACATTTTAATCTCGTTGCCTTCGTCGGTATGAGCTTCTGTGGTGTACTCCGTAAGAAGGAAAAAACCACTGAGCTAGTTAACTTAATGAATGGGAAAATTTACGTTAACTTGAGCGAAAGAAATTCGATTTTTCAACTCGGGATATTTTCTCGTATACGTATCTATGGAGAGAGAGCTTTCTCAGAATTTCTCGATTGATGTTCCATCCTATTTTTTTTTCTTTTTGTCCGCCATCTCGGAAAAACTTTTAATTGGTTTGGAAACTGCTCGCCTATGTATACGTAGAGTTATCTAACCGTGTACCTATATTTAAATCACACAGGTCTTGACTTTTCCCAGGGTAGTAAAAAAATTAAATTCGACTTTGATTGAAATTTTTTCTCCATACTTCGTTTCGCACAAAGAATCCACTATACAACGTAGAAAAATCTTCGGTATTTATCGCAAATTCCCCAAAGGTAAGAGTATTTTCTCAGATATTTTTTCTTCCGCGTATTTCCGATGCTTTTCATCTCGATTTTTTCCCTTTTACAGCAGCCCTAGCCGAAAAAAACTTACTGTATAACGAATAACAAATGATTTTTCGTTTTGAAGTTTTTCTTTTGATTTACTCCCATCGTGTCGTCGTCGTGCTCGTCTTTCTTTTTTCGCTGTTATATGCGGCGTGCTGGCGATGGCGTTTTTCTCGAGATATTTTATCTTATATTTTTTCGTTCGCTTCCTGGGAGCAGGACCCTTTTGTCTTTTTTTCTCCTTCTTTATCGAGTTTTTAACGACGTTGTCTGCTCGTCGTCGTGAAAAATATACGTAGTACGTAGGCGACGTATGTAGTCGAGTGAATAAAACGTCGAGTAAAAAAATTTTATTGCGTTGGAAATTTTATGCCTTTTTCATATTTTTCTCTCGATCGTTGATTAATGGCGAATAAATGTAAGGATGATAAAAATTTTGTTTCGATTTGGCTATAATTTCGACGTAACTTTGAGTGATAATATCTGAAAAGAAGAAGCAATATTTCAACGAAGTGCCATCTGGAGGCGAAGTAGTTCCGAGCAGTGAAGTAAGATCGTGCCAGTAGAAAATGTGGTGTGTTGGTGTGGAAATTCCATTGCAATGGCTCGAGTTATCATGAAATTTATTCAAATGTTGGAAAACTTGGCATTAAGTTATTTAAAGACTTGAATTTTTATGAAAGTGTTGGAAAAAAATTATACAAGTTTGGGTACATAGCAGACGCTTTTTAATCATAGTTATATTTTGGGTTTCCCTTTGCTAAGAAGGAAGGTAACCCAACTTGAAGTAAAATTTTGGGACGAAACAAAAATATATCGAAAGTGTATCATGAAAGAACTCTATACCCAAAATTTCAGATGCTGACATTCATTTTTCGAATTTTGACGAATTTTTGAAATTTTAAAATTACTTTATCACCCTAAAAAATATAAAAATGTGATATAATCAGCGAAAAAAAATTAAAGGTATTTACTCTAACTATTTTCGACCTTCCGAATCCATTGGAATCGGTTTCAAGACGTTTCGGAGCCTCCAGAAAATTTTGGAATTTTCGAGCACTAAGGAGAAACCCGATAAGAATAGTCCATTGGAACTTCATCACCTATAATCGTGGATTATTCATATTAGGTGACCTATTTGATCGATAATAGCGCAATTTTTCAATATTCGTAACTTCGAGTTGAAATACATATTTTTTGGCAGAAAATTTTCTGGAGGCTCCGAAATTTCTCGAAACCGCTTCCAATATTGATTCGGCGGGTCAAAAATCGGGCATTTGTATGTACCTCAATTTTTTTCGTCGATTAGATCAAATTTTCATTTGTAGGGCGGTAAAGTGATATTAAAATTTCAAAAATTCTACAAAATTGAAAAAATAATCTTCAGCATCTGAAATTTTGGATATGAGATTCTTTTATAATGTATTTTTTTTTTCGATTTATTTTTTTTTGAGTTGGAATACCTCTTTTGTAAGTGAGTTTGATAACTTCTAAAATCATCTTAGGTACTTCAATAACTCGAATTACGTGTAAGAATGGGGACTACCTTTTTGTTAAAAAGCCACTGTTTCAACTTTTGATTTTTTTTCTATGTTTAAAAAATTTCCAAACATTTTAATAAATTGAGAAGTGATCTTGGATCTAAAATTTTTCAAGATTTTTTGCATTTGCCTGAATGTGATAATGCCATTATTTTGTCAAAAAATATCCAATTTTTTTGGTTTTAAAAATGAGTAATTGACTTTGAAAAATTTACCCAAGTCTATTTCTGAATTATCGTTTCTTATGCGTTAAGTACTGCGTTCTGAATTTTTTTCAAGATGAAGGGGAAAATATATGTAGGTGTAATCTCAGTAATGATGTTCACGCAAAATAAATATTTCCAAGTTAAACCAAAAAAAAAATCAAGAAATGTCATATTTTCCAAAATACACAGATATTTAAAAAAATACAAGACGTGATTACTGCCCGAGTGAAAAGAGGGTAAAAATTGTTACAAAAAATCATATTATTAAGAAAGTAATAAATGGCTATTTGTTGAACATTTTACCAATTCATTTTCGAATAATTCGCCTATACTCGAAATATAGGAAGGGGAATTTCTTGTCTGGAAGGGCCTTAGCCTTCTCAAGTCTTCCTCTAATTTAACCTATGGTCAAAATTGAATCGCATAATTGTGGAAAATTCTCTGGAGCATTTTTTTTTTAATCTGGCATAATGTTATTGTGCAAATTTTGCCTTTTTTTGAGCTTAAATTTTTCTAATCGTCTCCCTGCTCTAAAATACATTTCCATGATGGAGTATTTGAAAAAAGCATAGCAATTGTTCAAAAAAATGAGAGAAATCGCCAAAGTTCTTTTCAAACTTTGATCGAGCTGTTTGGAAGCATGAACGTTCCACGAATTATGTGAGAAGTTAAAATTTCCAAATGTCATTGAAAATTTGCTCGAAGTGTCGCAAAATTTGTTGAAAATATGATAAAAATTGTTTTAAAAGTTGAGAAAATTCTTCTACTTGAAAAAAAGAGTGTATTTTAATAAGAATTATTGATGGAAAATTCTCATAAGATGATAAAACATGTACTTAATCAAATGTTGATATTATGCAAAAATTTTCATAAAATATTATGAAAATTGTGTGAAAAGGAAAAGTGAGAGAAATTGTTAAATTTCAATGAAAATTGCGTCAAGTTATTTAAAAAACAACCATTTTTCAACAAAAATTGATGAATTTTTTGAAACTTACTTACAATGTTATGTACCTACTCAATTTTCAAAAAGAATTATTATTTGGATTCATGCAGTTTTGACAATTCGCAAATAGGTATTTTTTCTGTACATTTTTTTCATAATTTTAACAATTCTTACATTGACTGATGTTCAAAAAACATTATTTTCGAATATTTTATCGATTTGTTTAACAATATCATCAGTTTTTGTGCTCCTTTATACGTATTGTAACAAACTTTATGACAATTTCAGCATTTGATTCCAAATAGTGGCAAAAAAATCATTCGTTTATTTCTGTTTCTCTTTCCAACAATTTCACGTTGAAACAGCGCTGAAAATTTTGTTACCTGCAGAAAAGTTCCCTATCATTCTACAAAAATGTTGAATTTAGGCTCGTTGAGAGTTCAGATACGTTATATCTACTTCAACGAGTTGAGGAACTGAACATCTTGTGTATGATCATTACCAGGTATGATGGATCAAAAATGTTGAAATTTGATTTTCTATTCGTGAAATTTCGAAAAAGCATCAATTTTGGATGCTTAATAAAATGAAAAAAAATTTGAAATCGATTAGTAACTTTTAATTAAAGATTTCTAAAAATTCAATCCTTCGTATTGAAAATTTCTAGAACCTCAAAAAATGATTCGAATATTTTTTGATACCCTTTCAGTAATTATTTAAACCAGAGTCACAATTTTTCGAAAAAATCAATATTTAAAATTTTTTAGAAATTTTTACCTAGAGTATTGTTATAAATCGAAAAAAAAAAAATGTTGGTCTTCATACTCACTAAGTGAGTTCTGAAGAAGATTTGAATCATGTTTGAATATCTAGAAAATTTTTTATTTTCATTTTTGTCAATTATTTGAAAATTTTCGAGGCCCTTGCGCGATTGAAAGATCTTATTCTATTTCACTTTTTTTTTCTGGCCTCCCGAAATGTAACTTTTTTTTGGTATTACAACTGAAAAATGTAAATTTTCAACTTTTTCAATCCACTCAAATTTTGAATAAGTACCCTTATCCACGAGCTTTTTCAACCCCCCAACTCTTCTTGTGTTCGTGGTTTTTTCCTCATGTTATTTTGTTACAAATCTGTGTGTGTTTTCGAGATTCCATAAAACCAATAAAATGTACACCAGTCCTTTTCCCCTGCTCCTTTAATTGCAGCACCCCCACAATAGTCTGGCTTTTTCTTCATTTACGACAGGAAATCCGACTAAAAAATAAACATATTTCCTGTGCAAAAATTTATTTGGAAATTTTCTCTTTGCATTTTGCTTTGCTCGCAAACGTGCTGGAGATAAAACGAAACGTGCACAGAACGAAATGGAAAAAAACCCACCAGATTATAAAACGCCACCATCATTAAAAACGATTAATTTCTTTTATTCGGCAAGCTTTTGCTCTTTTTTTCTCTCCCAAGAACTATGTTAATGTATGGCGTGGTATTTGGAAAATTTGCCTCGTAAATGTACAATACCTCGAACGACTTTTTTCTTTTGCTGGTTAGATGCAAAATTAACGAGTATTTTAAATGTTGGCTTGTTTGATTTTATTCCCTCTCCGCCTCGGTACCTCCGAAGACGCGGATTTTCTCCCAGCGTCCTTTTTTTCCCTTCTTTTTTTTCAGCTCAACAATCAAAATTAATGTTTAATTTAAATAAAGAATTTTAATTTCCAGCGGAAATACGCTTACGTCGACGGAATTAAGGAAAATGGACGATAATGGCGGAGTTGTGTTTTTTTTCTCGTCGAGAGAAAAGGTAGTTTAATCGAAAAACACATACCGAAAGTTTTGAAAATAAGAAACGACCTTAATTCGATCGAGTTTTCGTACGTAGACGTTCAGGTATAAATTTTCTTAACATAAGTCGTTTTTTTCCTCGCTGAGAAAAAGGTCATATCGGCCATGTTGGATTTTTAACGTAGTAAAAACGAAGATACCTAACTGAAGACCTCGTGAACTGTCTTCATTTAGCCAATCATCGTTAATAGGATTACAACAGCGAGGATAGTGGGAAAAAAGGGTGAATTTTCACGAGAGTTTTATAACGTGAATGGTTCGAAGAACCAATATGGTAGGTATTTTACTGTCGGAACTGGTAGGCTTTCTATGGGAAGCTATCGTTAAAGCAGGTCGCTTGTGGACTTTGAATTTCCACTTGACTTCGTTTAGCCTAAAACGTCGCTCCAATTATCTAAAACGCTACGTTTTTTTCATTTTGAAAGTAATTTGGAATGGGGATTTGAGGTTTGGATGCATGATTATTGCCCTGTGTGTTTTAAGAGGCTTAGGTATGGATTGATTTATTTTTTGAGGGAGGGAGTCCATTTCGATGTGGTTACTTTTGGATTTGGAATTTTAAAAGTATATTTTTGGAGTCGAAGTGAAGAATATGCTGAGGAATTGCTCTAGGGACGTAGCGAGATGACTTTACCGGGGGGGGGGGTGAAGATTTCACCAACTGTAATTTACAATTTTACCATGTCTACATCCCTGGTTTTATGAATAAGTTCAAAAAGAATTAATTTTGAAAATTGCAAAAAAAAATATTGAAAATTGGAAAAAATGACTTATAGTTTACCACAAGTTACCTTCCATGTGAATATTTCTGTGTTAGATGCTTGGCTTAGCATGAAAATTATTTTTCCAACTAAGTAATCCTAATAGGTACATAAATAAATATACATTTTTCGTATAAACTAAAAGTTCTGCGGAGAAAATGCATGGAGCTAAAATTGTAGAAAATTAAATGTACTGTCTGCCAAAAACAATACACAATTGACTATAAATGTCAAAAGTGATAAAAAAATCTTCGACAAAAATTCAAATTTTTCAAATTTCTGACATTCCGGAATTTTTTCACAATTTTTCTCATGATCAACGCGAAAAATTCCTATCAAAGGATATGGCCGGATAAGGGGAGAATTTAGTTCCAGGCGTGCTTGGGCTCCTAAACATCTCAAGTAATGTATATTGACTGAAAAAAAATTCACAAAATTTTGGAGCTCCCTCTCCCCCCTCCCTCCATTCCTTTCGGAGTTATGACCATTTTATCGCATTTTTTTCAAGAATTTTTAATTTCAACAGAAGTGAAGGAAATTTTTTGTTATTTGGCACAAAGTTACATCTCGTAGGGGGTGTATTTATAATAATTTTTTCAACAATTTTGGTGCACTTCTTCTCGTTTTTTCGGCTACCTGTTTGAAGTTTTCAGTCGTAAAAACACCACAATTTTCTGGGAAAAAATCACCAAATGAAAAAACGAATCCCATATTCGTGCTAGCAGGTCAAAATACCCCAAAAAACACCCTTTTCGCGATCGTTTTACTTGAAGCCACGAAATTCACTTTTTTTGTCATGAAAAATTAGTGGAAAAAGGGAATCTTGAAACTTTACGCAAAACTATCGCAAAAAGGGTGTTCATCAGGATATTTTGACCTCCTGAACTCGAGTATGGGATTAGTTTTCTCATTTAGTCATTAAGGAGTGCACCAAAATTGTTGAAAAAATTATCATAAATACACCTCTACAAGATGTAACTTTGTGCCAAAGAACAAAAAATTTCTTTCACTTCTGTTGAAATTGAAAATTCTTGAAAATAATGCAGTAAAATGGTCATAACTCCGATAGGAAGGTGGTTAGGGGTCCAAAATTTTGTTAATTGTTTTTTTGTCAATATACACCACTTGAGATGTTTAGGAGCCCAAACGCGCCTTAAGCCAAATTCACCCCTTAAACGGCCATACCCTTTCCAGAATAAAACTGTTGAAAAGCTGTTTTCGTTTTGATTTTTGTTTTTAGTCTAAAACTCCGCGCTGATTTGAGAAATAAAATGGCTTTACTCCGTCACATCAGGATTTTTCATGATTGGAATTTTTTGTCGAGAATTTATTTTACATTTATGATGAAACTTTTGACTCTTGAAGTTGATTTTCTGGGCAAAGAAGGGGTGCTTTAAAAAAATGAAAAGGACATAAATTGTAGAGCGTGAATTTCTTTTCTGTCAAGTTCAATTAGTTTTTTTTTAGGAAGATTAGTTTTTGAGATATTTGCTGTATATTTTGTGCTCTACAATTTATGTTCAATTCATTTTTTTCGTGGAACTCTTCCTTTGCTCAAAAATATACTTTAAGTGTAAAAAGTCATCTAAAATTTCAAGAAAAAAATGTTCAACGAAAAATTCTAACGTGCTGAAATTTTTCATATATTTTTCTCTTAATCAGCGCAAAAAATACTTTAAAAATTATTCATTAAATTTCAAATTGTCATTTTTTTAAATTTCTCAATAAATTTTCCAACTTCTGTAAATTCTTTGTTTGTCGGGGGAGGATTCCCTCCCATCGCTACGTCCTTAAATTTCTTTATCTGAAAATTTTTTTGGAATTACTGAGAAAAATCAGAATAAATATCGATTTCAGTTTGCTGCGGTTTTCAACAATTTCCATTTAACGTTTTTTTTCTATTTGTAATTCCTGAATCGCAAACTGGATTCGAAATCGACCCAAAAAGAAAAGAAAAAACGAAAGCAACGAAAAAGAAAAAAAAAGCTCATCATTTTTCTCGCATCAATTTTGCACTTCAACGAACGAAAATTACCCCTTGAAAAAGAAGGCAATTTACTAAATTGTTTCGCCAGCTCGCGCGATAGAACAGAAGGAAAAAATCTTCGGAGGAGTTTTTAAAACTACGTTTTTTTTTTTTTCGTTCGCTAGTTCGTTGGTCTTCTACACATAGTCGTCTGGGTACTCTCGAAACGAAATGTAAAGGATAAGGACGTGTAGATAAAAGTAATGAAGGTTAGCAAGTTCGGAATTACTTGTGTAAATCACAAGACGTTAGCTCTTCTGGTACGGTGGCGTATCTCTCTTCTCGCGAGAATTTATATACCTGATGGCAAAGTTCTAGTAAAGTTTTCAATAGTTACTCGTTGCGTTGTAACGTTGAAAATAACTACTTAAACTTTTCGGTCGGCGTCGCCGCCGATGCCTCGTTGTGGGTACCGCGTCCGAAATACCATGCCGGCCCTTTAAAGTTGAACTATTTAGTGAGCGGTTTGCATTTATGCAAATTTACCGTAACATGTAGAAGTGTATTATGATGTGTATAACGTCTGCATTACAGCTTGTTAAATCTCCTATCGTTTTAGTACGCTGGGCTGGTTCGGGTGCTTTGTATAAAGTTGTTCAAGAGTCTGGAGTTTTGGAGAGGTTGAAGAGGAGGGGAAATGTATTGTAACATATTGTGTTGATGGTGGTCCGAATTATACGGATGATGATTATGAGTTTGGTAGAGAAAACTGGAGTATTAATGGGTTGAAGATGGCTGAAGACGTGGTTTAGTTTTCGAAATTTTGATGTATTTAATGAACTTCAAAAAACACTTTGCGTTGCCTTGAAAATGAAAAAAAATTACCTACTTTGCGTGCATATTGCTATTATTTTTCTGTAGCGATCGAATTTCATCCTTCGTTATCCAATTTGACAACTCTGTTCAGGGGAAAAGAAAATCTTTGATAAAATGAAGAATATTTTTTCTTCAAATTTCTCACATTATTTCATCTCTATTCCTAACAAATCATTGCCAATGGGAGTGTGAATAGTGGGAGAGGAGGAAATCAGATCTAGGAAAAACAAGGGCAATAAGTCAGCCTTAAGCTTTGAGCTTAAAGCCATTGAGCCGATGATTTTTCAAAAATAAACTTGAAGTTCTAAAAAAATAAAAAACAAATAGGTAAAACCTAAAAATCATTACCCAATTCAAAATTTGAAAATAAATCTAAAGTTGAAATTCTTTTGAAAAAATCATATCAAGATATTCAATGAAAATAGAACCTATGTATGTTTTCCCAAGAATAGTCTCATTGAAAAAGTTGTGTAAAGTTTGATTTTGGTGATGATATTGGCGTTATTTATCCTGAAAAATCAGAATTAGTGAGACGTTCATTGTAAATAATTCAGTTACTTACTTAACAACATGTAAAACATAAGAAAAATTTATGAATTCAAGTCGTTCTCAAGACCATTCGAATGTACCTTAAGTGCAATATTCTCAGGAAAACAATTTTTATATATTTTTAAAATTCTTCCCGGTTCCAACTCCAAAAATTTTTCAATCCAACAATCACTCTCTTCCCAAATTAAAAAAACTGCAATGAAAATTGAATAAAACATCAATTTTCTTTGATATGTTCAAAATTGAAGAGCTGAGAGTCAAAACTCATAATATTATTCCAAAAAAAAATTTCGTTTTTATGACTGATTCTAATACCACCCTTTTCCGGGAGAAAAACGCACTAAAAGTCATGGGATTGGATTTGAACTTCATTTGGCAGATACAAAAAATTTTGTAGAACCGAAGTTGTAGAGTTTAAAAAAATTAATATTTTTTGTTTCTTGAAATCTCTGTCCTTGTTCAATCGTTTTCGAGTTATGAATAGAGCTCTCAAAAATATTCTTTGCATGTTTTTTTGTATGCGATATAATTGCGCATATTCAATACATCTTTGCGTTTCATAAGATTCTGAGTAAGAAAAACCCAACTTCATTTTGCATATTTCGCATATTTCGACCAAAAATGCATATTTTTGCATATTTTAAACACCAAAAGTGCATATTTGTGCATATTTCGACTATTTTTTCATTTTTTGGCATATTTTACTTTTTTTTTCATTATTTTTTCAAAAATTTCCATTTTTGGTTGTTTTTTGCTAAAATTACAAAACTGTAAAAATTTCTCAAAAAAAATTAAAAAAACATTTTTGAGAGAAAAAAATTTAAAAAATGTTGCTTTTGACAATAAATTTGATTTTTTGACGAAAGTAGGTATTTAATATTCATTTTTCAAGCTTTCTATGTTTTCAAAAATGTTCTTTTCAGCTTAGTGGTGAAGCAACACTGCGTTCAACAGTTTTGACAATGGTACAGTGTTATAGAGGTTTAAAAAACCTTTTTTCTGATACCCATATTGGATATGCATATTTCGCATATTTTGGGTAAAAATGCATATTTTTAGCATATTTCAGGCATCTAAGAATGCATATATATGCGCATATTTCAGTGAAAAAAGTGCATATTTTTGACAGCTCTAGTTATGAACCAGTTTCAAAATGCATTAATTTTGGAATGCATTTCGAAACTGGTTCATAACTTGAAGACGATTGAACTAGGGAAAAAATGCCAAGAGATGAAAAATATTTATTTTTTCAAGCTCTACAACTTTGGTTTCACAAAATTTTTCTGATGTGTTGAAAAAGTGGTGAAAAAATGTATGTTGGAGACAAAACTCACATTTTCCATTTGTCTCTTCTCATTCAAAGATAGCCGGGAGATCGAAATTTTTTTTCGGGAATCTTATTCTTGGGCCCTACTTACAGTTTTTTACGTTTTTCTCGAAATCGCTCAAGATGGATGGATAATGTGAGTTTTCACTCTCAGCTCTTCTCACGTTGAAACAAAAGTTTGTCGAGATGAAACATTTTTTTTCAACCTTAAGCTCGAAAAATTTCTTAGAAAATTCAAGTATGGAAAAATCTTGCGAAAATTGTGAAAAATCCAACTTGAAAAATAATATCACGTTGAAAAAAAAAATGAGAAAATTGCAAAAGGTGAAATTTTACATTTTTGTAACATTTCAACATTTCGCCAGATATTTAGAACGGTTTAAAATAAGTATAATTTTGATGAATTGAAATTTTCATGTTTTCTTTGTCGTTTTAATAAGGAGCAAACAAGTTACAAAAAAAAATACAGTAAGTTTAACTAATGACCCTGGAATGTCGGAAAAATTTTTGTGGTCGTAAAAAAATTGAACTTGAAAAAGATTATAAAACGTTTTGAGACAATTCAAACTTGAAAAAATTATTTTCCAAGTTCAGAATAAGTAAGTGGATTCAATATACCTATTCTTCAGAATTTTTCCAAGCTTGATTTTTCTGAACAATTTTTCCATTCCTTTCTGAAGTTCAAATTTTAAGAAAATTGAATTTGAAACAATTGCCTATTTTTTTCCTTTTTATGGAAATACTTCCAAATTATCAAATTTAAACTCGTGTAATTTTCTCAATTTTTTTCAAGTTGGAAATTCTACTAATTTCACAACATTTTTTCCTTGTTTGAAATTTTCAAAAACAAAATGTTTTAACTTGACAAGCTTTTTTTCTGATATGAAAATATCGTAGTGGTGACTATTTTGGAGAAGGGGTAATATTTTGATAAAAAATCTATTTGTAGGTACATTTTAAAATCTAAATTTTTAAAGGCGCAGATTTCAAATATCTTATCCATTTTGTAATTAAAGCCAAAGAGTAGAAAAGGATAAGCCTATTTTAGGGAAGGGATAAAATTTTGGTAAAAAATCGACGAACGCATTGAAATTCCAGGTTTTCGAAAACGAATGATGCGATATTATTTAACTGGTACAGTACCAATTTTTTATCGACGTGGAATAATTTTGTCTTCGAATTGCAATTCTGCTGTATTTGGAATTCTGGTGAAAGATTATTGCCTACTTGTTACCCCTCCTTCCAAGTAGGCTCGTCCCTGCACACCCCTCGGCTTTAATTTCGAATTCGATTGCGTATGTAGTTGAAATTAACATCTTCGAAAATCCAGATTTCAATACGTATGTCGATTTTTTGTTAAAAATTTTACCCCTCCCTCTGAATAGTCTCGCCCATGCTTACTCGTTGACTTTAATTGCAAAATTGATAACGCATTTGAAATTAGCGTTTTCGAAAACCTAGCTTTCAAAGTGTGTATCGATTTTTTGTCAAAATATCACCTCTTTTTCTAAATAGTCACCCCTCCCACTTGACTTTGATGAAAAATTATTGATTGATCTGTATTCAATAACACCAGAAAATATAATTCAGCAATTTACTCGCCGGTTACGTGACAGAAAAGCTGTAAAACTACTTTCAGTTTCAAATTATTCAAAATTGGACAAAAAGTAGTCAAAAATGACCCTCCCTCAACCCTCCAGAGAGAACATACGGGTTGCCCCTGAGATTATTTCATTGTATAAGACTTGTATTATTCAGAAACCGTCTTCAAACACGAAAATGTGAAAAATTGGTTCAATTTTATTGTAACTTTCGACCCCTCAGTTACCCATAGCAGGGGTATAGGAATTTGTAAAAAATCCGTGTATGGTAATCTACCTTTAGAGTTCGGAAATCGTGATACAAATTCGGTTGGAAGGTCAGCAGGTTGTGCAAAGCTGAAAAAAATACAATTTTTAGACAATTTTGAGGAAAAATCCGAAAACTCTAATTGAAAAATCTCGAATTTCAGGGACTTCTCTTCCTCGAATTTTGAAAATAATGACATTTATCAACTCAGCCGGATTCAATCATATGAAAATGACTCCAGACAAAATGCAGATAGTCCAATTCCGAAAAATAAGAGGCTGAACCCTTCTTTGGACCTCCTTCCCCCCTCCTATGGGGTTTCGATGGCTTCCCGGGCTCTATAAACTTTTCATGGTGTCATTGTTCACCATACCAAACGTCAAACCTCTCTCATAATTTTCTGCAGACAAAAAATGCAGTTTGTCACTGGATTATGGTTGAAGATTCGTAAACCACGACTAGAATCAAGAATTTCCCCTCCCAATATCACACAATTCCGATCCAAAACTGTTATACCCCAAATTAATTCTAACTTTTTTTTTTCTGAGTATAACTGGGTACCATTTAAAAAAAATCAGGCGAACAAGTTGCCTAACTTGAAAATTGAAGGAACAAATTCAGTTTCCGAAAAAATCACTTGAAAATTTTTTTCCAACTATGGAAATGGGCGATACTTTGAAAACAGAACAAATTTTCATCGTTTGCCGTTTTGCCTAACTTCAAAATCGAAGGGACTACAAAAAAATTCTAAAAAAATAAACCAAACAAGGGAATGGATATTACGTTGGAAACTGAACAAATTCTTTTCAGAAAAATGTTTGCAAACATCAAAAATGAGAGGGTTACAGGTTATTCAAAATGGATGGGCTTCGAAAAATTTTCAAATTTTCTCAATTTTGAATGACTCCCATTCCCTTTAGTTTTGATGTTTCACAGAAAGTCTCGGGAACAAAGTTTCTTCAGTTTTCAACGTACTGTTTATTCCATTGGTTAGTTTATTTTTTTTTTAAATATTTGAACAATTTTTTTGCAGGCCCTTTAATTTTGAAGATAGGCAAAAAGTCAAAAGATTGAAATTTGTTCGGAAAATTTCTCGTGATTTTTATAAATTTTTAAAAGAGACAACATGCTCTTCGAACGTTTTTTTTTTCAGTGGTATCCAATTATGTCAAAAAATTTTTATCATACTGGCAAAACTCGTGCCAACTTCGGTTGTTCAGCATTAAAAATTCATCAAAATTATCGAACCACCTCGTGACACTCACTCTCAAACAAAAAGTTGAAAAGCTACACGATTTAGTATTCCTCGAAAGTTGCCCAAGAACACGAATTTCCATTCGTACAGCAATCGTTTCGAGACACCCGAGTTAAATATTAATCCATTAAGTTGACGGACGTCGCTTTGCTTCAAAACCCATCAATTTTCATTTTTCTTATTTTAACATCTCGTATATACTTATTTTCCACTTACCTGCGAAACACAAGACGGCGAGAAAAAAATTAAATTCGCGTCACACGACGCGACGGCGTTATAAATTAAATAAAATCCGAACACTGAAGCTAGAAAAAGACAAAATGGTAAAGAAAAATCGTTCGAGAATGAGCAGAAAAAAAAACGCACGCTCTCGAACGAGTGGAAATATCGTCGAAGAAAAATCACATTTATTGTAAATTGCGCTTGTAACTTAATATATTGGTACTTTAGTGGGGTGTAATGTTAAGAAAACAGCATATCGTGGCAGTCGTGGAAATCGCTTTGATATACGCGAAAATTGACAATGACGTCGAATTTATTACGTCTGAAGGCGCTTCCTTCGTTCTCACTTTGGCGTAAAACTTTAAACTTACACCGTTGTTGGAATAATGCTCAGGAAAAAATACATACCGATGTCGTATTAGATTGTCGTAAAGCATTAAGTTAAGAATTCATACAGCTGTGTATGGTATTTCGGCGGGTAGTTTTTTTTTTCTTCTCGTGGTCTTACGTCCTCCTTCGTCTCGAGTCTTTCAACTCGGCTGTGAAAAAAGAACAGCTTAGCCTTGGTAAATCCCCAAGGAGAGACCAGACCATTTTGAGTTATTGTATTTTTAAATAAACTAGACACTTTGGTAAGTCGGATTACGTTACCGTTTTTCTCGCAACTTTTCTATCTATTTGCTGCGGCTTTAGTGTTTTTGTCGAGCTTGTGAAATCCCCGTACAATACGTTAGCTTACTCGCGGTGTGTGGCTACGACACATTTATCAATACCCACTCTACGTCGATGTTCGGGTTTTCCATCGACAGGTGTTCGAAATCTAGCAACTTTTCAATTAGCTCGCGTATCCGTTAATCTCGGCTCGTTCGGTGTTTACTCTTTGTAGTGTTTTAGCTCGTGCTGACGAGTGGGTGAGAGGGAGGAGGGCCGAGCCCGTTGCTATGGTTGGGGAAGGGGGGCGCATGACATCTCAATTGAGGCAATAAAAAATAAATCCCCTCATTTCACAAAAACAAGAATTTCTTTTCATCAAATTCAAATAACTCATTCGAACCCTTCAAAATCGAAGCAAAATTTTTTGATGAAATTTTTCAAAAAAATTTTAGATAACAATACGGTTACCTACTGAAATTTTCAAACAATAATTCAAATTTTTTTTAATGACAAAAAATTTTTGGTTCACTTTTTTGAACCACTGAATGAACAACGTGAATTTTATGAAAATTTCGGGAATCAAAATCCGGTTGGTTGCACTGCGGTGAACATGTTTTGAAAATTTCATCAGAAATTATATTGGACGACCAAAAAAACTTTCGAATCGCAATTTTTTATGAGTTTAAGTGAGCAATTTGAATTTGATGAAAATCATAAAGCATTAAATTCGAGATCTGCAACTTTTCAACCTGCTTGTGAAGGGAAAAAAGTGCATCTAATTTCCCCGAATTTTTTACCCGAATCCATTTCCCTGAATGTTTTTTACCTCAAATGCCCATCCCCCGAAGCCATGATAATGGAGGGGCAAAAATAGAAAATTATAACTTTGAGAATTTAAGTAAAATGGTACTTGAAAGGAGTAAAAAGGAGTAATCTGGCCTTCTTAACACGAATCTGACGTTGATTTGTCCATTTGCTCATTTCTTCACTCAAAAAAATAAAAAATAAATTTTATTAAACGTAATAATAAAAAGGCACCATTCACAAAACTAGTAAAATTTATTCAAAAAATAATAACATTTATCGCAAAATTGACAAACTTTATTTTCTATGCAATAAACTTTACCAAATTTCGTGATAAATTTTATTATTTTTTTTGGATAAACTTTATTTTTTTTGATAAAATTTATTATTTTTGAATAAAATTTATTTTTTTAAAATAAAATTTATAATTTTTCGCAACACTTTCTATTCATTTTTCATTCTCCATTTTTCTCAGTGTTTTTTTCAAATTCGGTAAAAATTCAAATAAAATCCAGTTTTTGAGAGGTTTTCGTATGTGCCATTACTAAAAAAAAAAAAAAAAAAACAGAAAAAATTCAAGTGAGTGCAGAATACATCAAACACATGTGACATCTGACCATTTTACATTCATTTTTGTTTTTAAATTTTTAAAATCCGTTTCGAGGTCAAAATAATTTGAAAAAATTTTCGGGATTCGTATTCAGTATCCTCTATTACTTAACAAATTTTGCTTAAATTAATTGAAAAAAGCTAGTGTAGAAAAAACACATTTTTCGATCTACTTGAAGAGATTAAGGGTGTCACTTTTCGGTACAAAAATTATAGTGTGCTGTTCCAAATCAATTCTTGAAAAAAAAGTGAACATTCTTTTGTGGGTTTTGTAATTTTCAACTTCAGAAAGGTTTTCCCCTCGAATTGGAGGCAAATGAAAAGATAAAGAATGATTCCGGTGAAAAATTTTCTCTGCTATGATATTGGAAAAATTAATTTTGAAAACTTTCGGGTGTTTGTATTTTGGGTACAAAGCATTCGCGTAAATGTCCAGGTACCAAGTAAACTATCTTATTAATTTTTGTCAAAATTCAGGAACTTTTTTTTATCTTCCCTAATTGCATATTCTTTGCATTCAAAGAACCGAATAGATTTTTCTGATCAATTTTTGACATTTTTGACCTTTTTTTTTCGCAAAAATGACCAATTTGAAAAATAAAACCTCATAGTAGGCGAAGTATTGTTGGCAAAAATTACACTATGCTGGTTCAAAATTTGATGAATTTTCCAGCGATCAAAATCTGTAAAAATTCATCTCCAAAGTTATTAAAATAGGTACCATAAAATCGTAAAAAATAATTGCTCTGAATAATTTATGAGAATTATTGAATCTTTGTTAGGATTTCCAAAAATGGTCACGTTTGAAATGAGATATTCACAAACTTATATTCTAGTGAGAAATTTATTAGAATTAACAGGGTGTCTACCGGTCGCGAAAAAGTCGCAAAAGTCGCAAATTTAGATTTAGGTCGCTGAAGTCGCGAAAAAGTCGCGAAATTGACCCAAAATTCATCAAAAGTCGCGAATTTTTCCGAAATTACCTCCATTGTTTCGCCTTTTACAAAGCAGAAAAAGTATAGAAATTAGAAATTTCACCTTTTTGAACATTTTTTCTAAAAATTTTCGCCCTCGCTTCGCTCGGGCTCATAAATTTTAAAACCCCGTTCTTAAATTATATACCTCTTCGTCCTCTTCCCTTCTAAGTATTTCAGACAATTGAATATTTTGAAGCGGAAAAATATGTTCTTATGGGAGACTAAGTAGCGATCACGATTGGGAATTTCAAAGGTAATATTATGTCGATTGTCAGGAAAATCTAAAATAATTGAAGAATTTTGGAATTTTCTAAGGGATGTTTTAAAGGAGAAAACTATTTGGAAATATGTCTTTTTTTTTGCTGTTTCTTAAATAAATTCTTCGAAAAAATTTCGCCCTCGCTTCGCTCGGGCAAAATCTACTAATATTTCAAACTTTCCATGAATTTATTTCTCAATAATCATTTAAAAATTTTATCCGTTCTAACATGATTTTTCGTAAAATTTTCACCCTAGCTTCGCTCGGGCAGTAACTACTTCTCTTCTTTATTGTAAATAACTCACTTTTGGAAAATTTTTGTGAAAAATTGTCTTAAAGACGTATTTCCTTCAGTGTATAAACTTTTTTCTATAATAAATTTGACCTAGTTGAGTTTTTTTGGGGAGGGGGGGGGGGGGTCAAACTGAGAGGTAGATACTAGATACCTTAAAAAAAGTTGCGAATTTTGATTTTTAAAAATTGGTGGACATCCTGATTAAAGAATCTAAAGTAGAATTTGCAAAAGTTCTAGTGTGGTAAGGGGATCATTTGACCTCAGGCGAAACTTTGTCAAAAATTTTAAATCATTCGATTTGTCTTGGTAGAAGATGATTTTAGAACTCATTTTATTTTTCTTTGTCACTTCACGACATTGCTCATAATTTTCACGACTTGAATCCCGTTTTCTCTTTTTATTCCAGTTTCAGATAAGAAGATTGGTATGAAGCGTGAAATTTTAATATTCAATAAAATTTTATATAACAACTTGCCATTAAATGTTTGCTTTGTTTGAATTGTATGCCTGCTCGTTCAATTTTGACCCCTCTCCACATCTCTTTTATCATGGAGAATGGCGGACCCCAAACCTCGGCCAACGACCTCATCATCATTGGCAGCCTGAGGGTGAACTCTCGGACTTCGAGCCGGCAGAGAGTCTACGACCAAAACTGAGCTCTGCACCATCTCAGCAGTTCCATTCTGTAATTCCCTGCACGCCACATTTGGTGACTCAAATCGAGTCGAGTCGGCGGTATTTACAATATGATTATTCATTCGAACGCGAAAGCCGTGTTTCAGGAAATATGCCAACGAGAAGAGGGTTAAATCATTAATAAATCTAAAATCTTGTATTCTAAATAATATAAAATTAGAATCTTAAATTTAAATAATAACAACCTTAAAAATTTTTCATTTGAAAATAAATAAATAAATGAATAAATTTAAATAAAATTAAACTTTTATATTAAATTATTACTTTATAAAAAAACAAAAACTATAATTTCACTTTGATAAAATCCAACATTTAATTTTGTATTTTTTGATAAAAATTTAAGATGAAAAAGCTTTGGTGTGGTAAGGGAGTCATTTGGCCTCTGGTGGAACCTTATCAAAATGTGTATTCAATTCGATTCGCCTTAGTGAGCGAGTTTTTATCTCACTTCTGGGCGGCTGGCCCCAAAATACATGTTTTTCAGGATAAAAATTCATCTCCGCGAGTTTTCAACTGATTTTCTTCAAACTTAGCACATAGATAGAGGTACTGAAAGGAGGTACCCTAAAATTTTTTCAGTTTTTTTCGACCGCTTTAATAATCTTGAATTTTACCTTGAAAAGTTCAAAACGTCCTGGGGAGACACAATTTTGGTGGAGGCAGAACAATAATTTTTTCTCAACATTTCTCAATGTATTTCACACCTCTGAAAATTTTTTCAGAATTTTTTTTAGTAGTATTAAAAAAGTGTTCTAGGCTAAATGATGAATTACTCCGGTTTTTTGAATATTTGGTCAACTTCCACCACTTGAAAAAATCTGAAAAAATTCTGAGAGGTGTGAAATACACATTGAAAAATTTTAATAAAAAATTATTCTTCTGCTTCTGCCAAAATTGTGTCCCTCAGGGCGATTTGAAATTTTCAAGGTCAAATTCGAGGTGATTATAGTGATCGGAAAAGTCTGAAAAAATTTCAGGATATTCCCCCGCAGTATCTCTACCTATGTGCCAAATTTAAAAAAAATTGATTGAAACCTCGCGGAGATAGGTATTTTTGGGCTCCAGCCCCCCCCCCCCCACCAAGGGTGAGATAAAAATTCGCTCATTCATGTGGTCTAAAATCATATTCCATCAAGGCAAATCGATTCGCTTAAAAATTTTGTCCAAGTTTCACCTGAGACTAAATGGTCTCTTTACCACAGCAGAGCCTTTCTGACATTTTGAATAGAAATTGATTCTTCATATTAAATCATTTTAATCCAAATGTCTACTTCTTTTTTCAATTTATGTTTTTTCAATTTTTCCTTTCGGTACTTATTATGAACTATAGTTACCGAGATTTATTCGCGTATTGCAACTTCGATAAGCCGAAATCACGATGGAATTCGTCTCAGTGTGTCAAATTCATTAAAACATCCCTGCGGATTTTTACTTACTAATGATCGAAGACTACGTGATACGTGTGCGTAAAATGGATGTTTTTTCCTCACTTTTCTCATCTACGTTTTTCTCAAACACGCCTCAAGAAACACTTTGACATTTTACCGCGTGACAAGAAAGCACAAGTGTTTACTATTGCACGTTTATCTCATTCTATCGCGTAGTTTTATAAAACCGACGTAAATATTCTCGCGTCGAGATGCTTTTCGACTTGTGAGACTTCCCTGTACGAACTCCCGCCCCCGATCCAATTCTCCGACAAATAAAGAGAGCTCAAAATCCTGACAAAACGGAGATACAGTATATCTGGATACGTTTGAGATTTAAAACGATGCGATGCGCGAATCACGAATTCGCAATCGACTCTTCTTCCCGGCTCGTGTACTTTTTCTGCTTTCTTTTCGGATGGGGTGTTGCGAAAGATTAGATCGTACTTGTGAAATACGCTCTTTTAACGGTGCGAGCAGCTGTATAGCACGCTGGGATCGAAATAAGTCGTAATTATGTCGGTGACATTGCGTCTGTAGATTAGACTCGGCTTTTTGTTGTCTTCTCTTCGAGTAGATGCGAATATTAAATTTATTTCGCTCCGGATGGTACGTCGAGGCGTTTTACTTTCGAATATATTATATTATATGCGGTCCCTTGGTGTTTTGTTTCGTTTTTTGAGGCAGTAGAGTGAGTATGTTGGTGGTTGGAGGTTCCGTAGGGGTAGGGAATGTTGAGATGAGGAAAGGAATTGCATAAAAAATACTTACGTACATTTGAATCTGCCTCCGTGATGTTGGTTTCGGGGATCTTTTTATAAATAATTTTCCCTCTTTTCATAAAATATGTGATATTTTTAAAAGTTTCATCGGCTCAGTTTTTTGACATGGATATTAGGTTGGGCCGAAAATCCAAAAATTTCGATTTTTGAAAAGTTACTCCCTGCAAAAGTTGCTGGCTGGATAGACTAGAAAAATGAAATAAAAAATTATAATATCGATTCATATCTTCCGATCGCGCAAGAGTCTTCAATTCTTCAAAAATAGCCAAAATTCAATATTTTCAAAAATTTCAGGAAATTTCAAAAAACAATAAATCAAAATTCATTTAAATCAATTTTAGAGTTTATTTAGGGACTATTTAAAGCAAAAAGCACAACTTTAAAAAAAAACATGTTTTATAGTTTTTTAAATTTCTTCACCTCTGAAAAAAATTGAAAAAAGTTATAAAACACTTGATTTTTTCAAAAAAAGCTTGCTTTTTGGTCTAGATAGTCGCTAAATAAGCTCTAAAATTAATTTTAAACAATTTTTTTATTTTTTCGAATTTTTTGAAATTTTAAAGTTTTGGGAACTCTTTTTGCAGAATTGAAGGCCCTTGCGTGATCGGAAGATATGAATAGATTTTGAAATTTTTTATTTATTTTTTTAGTCTATCCAGCCAACAACTTTTGCAGGGGGTAACTTTTCAAAAATCAAAAATTTTGGTTTTTCGGCCCACCCTTAATGGATATGTCCTA